>CM055316.2:40814432-43214432 GCA_029255685.2 Silene conica | reverse complement strand
TGAAAGTAGGGTCACGAGTAGCAGGAGTGCTGATCGTCAACCACCAACTCCTAGCTTCACGAACCAAGAACTGAGATGCTACTCGGGTCTGATCCTCAGGTCGAACACCATAAATCATGAAGTTGCTTTCCATGTCAAAGAACCAAGCGGTGAGGGTTGCAGCACTAGTCTCTCCGTCGAATGTCTGAGCTGCATTCCTCCACATCTGTGTGATAATCCAAGCCAATCCTCCAGGTTGGTTACTTCTCGAGGTTTGAAATAAAGAGGAGGGCATAGACGACCTAGCTACGCAATCCTGAAGAGTTTGAATAAGAGCTTGCGTCTCAGCACTCTCATCATTGGTTGGCTCTGTCATTCTTCAATCATAAGAGAGTAAACCTTTAGACGTATTCCTAACAAGGCACAAACAAACTACAATATAAGTCCTTAAATCTACCCCATCTCTCATTCATTATTCAATTAATTGGTCAAGTAAAGGTTGCGGGTCACATGAGTGCGTCGGGAGGAATAATGCTCTGATACCAACTGTAAAACCCCTCGCGAAAGCGACAATATAAATCACACAAAATACTAAAAATGCAGCGGAATTAAAACTTTTTAACATAACTAGCATGCGAGGTGAATTAAAACTGAAACTGCAAACTGATATAAACAAAATAGATAAGTAAAGCAGTCTAAGTACTGAAACCAAATATATACAACAGGCTGGGATGGAACATCCCTACAGGGACCAAAACATGAACTGCATCAAAACTAGAGTCTAGCTATCGTGAAGTGTAAGTCAAAAGATGATAAGGATCATCACTCGCTAGCTCTCAGCAACCCCTGCCAACCTGCATGTACCTACATACATGTAAACATGTACGCCGCAATCAGTGGGGAGTGACTAGAGTTCTCCTAGCCACCTTTTGTAACGACACGTAACAAGCAATACAAACAGAATGCTCCAACATATATAAACATGTGAAGCATTCAATATCTCAATAACCGAAACTCATATCATCATGCAATTACTAATGCAAGGCTCTCAACCAACTTCGAAAACTATTTGGAAGGAGAGCCGGTTTCCCTTCCGGTTGCCTGGCCGGGGGGTCTTTCAGTCCAAACCATTTACGAAACTGACAAAAGAGTCATCCAATGTCTTGGATTAGCAATAACAAAGTCAAAGCATCAAAGTCATTAATATCAACATCTATATCTGACACAGTACCAACTCTAGGCAAGCAGATAAAACTCAGCAAGTATAAGGTTCAACGGTCAACTTAAGACATAACCTACATACCAATCATTCAGCAAGTATAAAGGTTCAGCGGTCAACTTAAGACATAACCTACATACCAATCATTCAGCAAGTATAAAGGTTCAGCGGTCAACTTAAGACATAACCTAAATACCAATCATTTAGCAAGTATAAAGGTTCAGCGGTCAACTTAAGACATAACCTAAATACCAATCAGCAAGACATTAGACTCAGAGGCCAACTTAAGGCATAGACTAGCACCCAAAAGTAAAGAACTCAGAGGCCAACTTAAGGCATGTCCCTTTACTACATCACAAGACACTAGACTCAGAGGCCAGCTTAAGGCATGTTCTAGCATCAAACATCTGCATTCCGGGTGAGGTGTTACGACCTAAATGCCCCGTTGTGCAGCTGCTCTACTCGTCAGACTCAGAAGTCAACTTAAGGCATGTTCCAACGCGATCACAATCAAACATGTCTAGGCTCAGAGGCCAGCTTAAGGCATATCCCAGACACGACATCCAAACACAAATAGGGCTCAGAGGCCAGGTTAAGGCATATCCCCATATATGACAACAAGCTCAGGTATTAAGCTAAGAGGCCAGCTTAAGGCATACCTTAATACGCATTAATACAATATCATCCAATATAGACACTAATCTATAGTTCTAATCCTTTACACATCTAATCAACACGTAATTGATCCCGGGAACTAAGTTGAGGGAGAGCCGGATTCCCTTTCGGTTACCCGACCGGTGGGTCTCTATCCTCTCTCCATTCCCGAACCCAATATAGTGTCGCCCATCCTCCAGGGACCTCAAACACACATACAAGGTACACGGACGAACCCCAAACATCACCGATAAATCGTTTGAAAGTTATAAACGCATCTTAAGTCAACAGGGGCTCCCAGCCGGTTTGTGGCAGGCAGCCGGCTGACCGTCTGGCAACCCAATTCCTTACAATTCTCTAAATTTGAAAACAATGAGAAAGGGCCCTCAGCCGGTCGGCAGGCAGCCGGCCTACCGGCTGGGGAACCCATTCCCCCAATTTTTATCAAACGCATCAATATAAGGAGCTCCCAGCTGGTCGGCAGGCAGCCGGCCTACCGGCTGGGAAACCTATTCCCTGAAAATCTTTTTTACGCAAACTCACAAGAAGGGGCTCCCAGCCGGTCAGCAGGCAGCCGATCTACCGGCTGGGCACCCCAATTCCCTAAAATTCTAACACGAGAAACAACGCTATAAAACACTCCCAGCCGGTCGACCGGCGGCCGGTCGGTCGACCGGTTCAGAGTCCCTGAGCACGAAATTCGCATTTTACAATGATCTTAAAACATTACCAAATCGATACTAAATACTGAAATCAATACCAACAAACAATTCCCAGCATTCATAAGGTTTATACCATTCATTAACAAGCATAAATCCTCAACATTTAAGCATATTAGAAACATATTTTGTATTCGTCTTAAGGATGAAATTTCTGAAAATCAAACTATGAACATGTGAAACACAATCAAGGCATATTGTTGGGGCTGGTGTCCTTGACAGTTAGTACAATGACTTACTAAATCTCTTAAAGGATCACAAGGGCATACTTTAGTATTATTATCAGTTGATCCACGTTTATCAATAATGGTTGGCTTGCTAGATAAGTTTGACGTTATTGTCATACGGATGGCGGTGATCAACTGGTCCCTATACGTCACACCTATAGGACATGTTTGAGAGATGTGAAGGTATGAAAGTACAGTCACATTTATGTCGGATACGACTAAACAGTTAGTCAGAGGTATTGACTATTAAATTAGTCAATGAGATGTTGAGATTATTATTTAATACGGATTAAATAATTTTAGCTAATACGGATTACATGATTAATTCGTAAATTAAATATAAACGGTTGTATTTAATTAAATATTGTATTCGCGTATTAATATAAACAGTTATATTAATTTGGCCAATTATACAATATCGTATTTTGTCAGACCATTATTGATGTATCGACTACATTAATATCTGATAACAAGTATACGATTTATAATAAATACCCGCGAATTATATTTTAGCTAATTGGGTCGAATCACGCATTGGAATAAGGTAAGAGTGGAAAGCCCACTCCTACCCAACACCTAATTCGGCCGACCCATGCTACATAAGGAGAGTCCTTCTCCTTTTGTCAGGTGATTCATTCTACTGGTTAATTCATAATCTCAAGAACTAGGGTTTTGAGAACATTATTTTCCCAAAACTCAGATCTCCCAACTAAAAACCTCACAAAAGCTCTCCCCATATTGCAAGGCAATTGGAGAGTATTTCTAGCACACGCGGCATCATCTCAATCAAGTCTTGGGTGCAAGTTATAGGAGGGAATTTACTTTAATTCCTGTTCTTAGGCCTATTCAAGCAAGGACCCAAGGTTGTATTCTTTTTCATGCTTTTAATTAACTTATGACAATAATCACAATTGTATGTTTCGTTATAATCCTTCTAGTTTAGGGCGAATACATGCTATATTCCCCACAAGTGGTATCAGAGCCAAGGCCACGAAATTTTACTTTTGTGTTTTTCATAAGTTTTGATTTAAAATTTTGAAAACCGTTTTCTGTTTTCGTGTGGGTCGGTCGACCCATTATTGTGGTCGGTCGACCACCACCCTCGTAGGGTTTCTGTTTTTTTTCGGCAGTTTCTCTTCTGTGTAATCGATCTTGTTTTCGATTCCTGTTTACATATTGTTAATTAATCGATATTCTTGACAATATGTGAACCCTTGTTGCTGTTTATTTTGATTTACACGTTTTGAATCAAAGGTAAAAACTTGTTTTGATTGAAAGTGCAGCAATTTCGCGTTTTCAGAAACTCGACTTCGTGTCTTGTGGTCGGTCGACCTGTTTAATGGGTCGGTCGACCACTCTGCAGTTACAGGATATTTTTTTTTCCTGCCAGTAGGTCGGTCGACCCCATGTTGAGGTCGGTCGACCACTTCCCTGTAACAGTCGTGATTTATTTTTCCGAAAATAACTTGTTTTTATTTTCCCTTGGCCAAAAGTAATATTCTGTATACGGAAATAGTATATTATTTTTGTGAATCGGTTCACTCTCGTTTGATACATATTATTTTAAAACGGTTTAAGATAATGGATTATAAACTTGTTAAAATTAAAGTGGTTAAAACGGTATAATCACATAATTTTAATCCCGTAAAGGTGGTTTGGTAAAATTTGTTAATCATACTAACAATATTATGTCATGAATGAATTTTAATTTTAGTTGATGCATTTTATTTATCGTCTTGTTGAATGCCTTTTGAATTCTTTCTATAACGTATTTAATTTTGCAAGCGGTTGTAACTTAGTGTGGCCTTAGAAGATTGTGTTACCGTAATGATGGAACACAGTCTTGTTTGTAATTTTGAGATCTTGAATGTCCGTTTTGGGTTTTTGCCATGTAATTACTTTTGTATTTAAATTAGAATGTAAATAGGGTTATATCTGTAATTTAAATTAGTAATTTTGTGAAGACCAAAGACGGAGACCGGATGCTCACTCCCGCTGCAAGGACCAAGATGGAACATCAAGACAAGCTTCTAGGGTCCAACGGTGGATTCCAAAGTTGTTTTTATGTTTATTTTGGTAGGATAGGCCACACTAGGACTTTTATTTATGTTTATTGCTTTTATTTTATGCTTCCATCGATAATAGCTTGCATCATATTCCGCCTAAAAACCAAACCACCTATAACATGCCTTAAAACTGACTCATGTAGAGGTTACGCGTTAGTTTTCTGTGACAATACAAATGTCACGTGTCACATGTAAAGCCATCACTTTATTTCATTCATTCACGCAAATGCTAGATATTAGTTGATGGGGTCTTCCTCGTATAACCAAAAATTGAGAATAGTCTTTATAAATCAGACTCCCATGAATTCCTTCTTCGTCGGTAGGCATAATATGACCCCTTCTACGTCGGGTAAGTTGGAACATATGATTTATTTTATCTCAACATCGTGGTCACTCGATACTATCTAGCGACTGTGATGGACTAATAGATAGGATATACGGAAATCTATCGACCAAGAGTTCCAACGGTGGAATTAGCCAAACTGTGGGCATATCAATATACGGAAATTGAGTCTTGGGATCGTTTATATAATTCTTGAGGGAGATCAATTATATAAATGCATGAGTCTACGAGTTTAAATACAATTTAATATAGACTTAAATCACAACAATGAGTGGCTTATATGGTTTTGTTTTTATCTTCTTTTCAGTGTAGAACACGTTCAAATTAAACTGTTGTATATCTAATGGCTGGTGAAGACCCAATGCCAAGTGTCAAGCTAGCACGTGAATCCTGGCTAAAAGCCTTCATGGACTCCATGAATCAGTCTACTAGACTGAGGAATGATGGGTCAAACTTCTCTGACTGGGAGGCAGCACTACGGAATGCTGCCATTGCTGACGGAAAGCTCAAGTACTTAACTGAGCCCATTCCGGCACACCCAGGAACTGGAGCTAGAGCTTACGAAGTTCGTGCTCATAGCGACTTCGTCATGGAAGCGGGTGCGATAAAGAACGTACTCACCTATGCAATGGAATCCAATTTGCAAAGACGCTTCATAACCCATGGTGCAAACAAGATTTTCACCACGCGTACTAACGAATTCTCGAAAGCTCCGAGAATCGTTTCTTATGAGCATACATGTCGCTTCTTTGAAGCGAAACTCCAGAAGGGCCAAGCTGTTAGCCCACATATTCTCAACATAATTGAGAATATCGAGAAACTGGAGGCCTTAAACTGCAAGATCAGTGAGACATAATCGTTGATCGAATGCTTCATTCGCTTCATGATGGGTTCGCCGTCTTTAGGGCCAACTATTACATGAACGACATGAAGAAGACTCCTCATGAGCTCCACTCCCTTCTCGTACAGACCGAGAAGGATCTGAAATTAAGTGGGAGCGTGAAGCAGGATGTTCTTATGATCTCCAGCAAGGGTAAGGGGAAGGGAAAAGCTAAAGCTCAGGGCGACCTAACGGTAGGTAAGCCCAAGTTCAAGAAGTCAGGATTTACCAAGAATGGGCCAGGTGAATCAAGCAACTCACAGGGCAAAACAAAGAGCAAGGATACTAGCATGGAATGCCACCATTGCCACAAGACTGGGAATTGGAGGCGCTCATGCCCCGTGTATCGTGAGGATATTAAGGCAGGCCGCGTTACTCCTGTTGGTATGTCTTCTTCTTCTTTTATTCAAATGATTGAGATTAACCATGCAAGTTACGGAACTTGGGTACTAGATACTGGTTGTGGTTCTCATCTATGTAATCATGTGCAGGGCCTCCGAAACCAAGAACCCCTCATCAAGGGTGAGGTTGACCTGCGTGTCAAGAATGGAGCACGTGTTGCTGCAGTCTCGAGAGGAACATACGTGATCCAGCTTCCAAGTGGATTCGAGTTATCTTTATATAAATGTTATTATGTTCCTTGTTTGTCCAAAAGCATTATTTCATTTTCTGCACTTGACAAACTTGGTTTTTCATTTCTAATAGAAAATAACAGTTGTATTTTCTCATTACACAATATGATTTATGGCAAGGCAGTTTCCATGAATGAAATTTATGTTTTTGATCAAACCACTGAAATATTACATGTGAATAACAAGAGATTAAAGGTAGGTGACAAAGATCAAACTTACCTATGTCATTGTCGTATGGGACACATAAATGAGAAACGCGTAAAACAGCTCATACAGAATGGAGCTATCTCGGCCTTTGATTTCGAATCATATGGCACGTGTGAATCATGTCTCATCGTTAAGATGACTCTTATTTTCTTCAAAGGTGTTGGAATGCGCGCTGCCGACCTATTAGGACTCATACATACAGATGTATGTGGCCCTATGTCGATCAACGCACGAGAAGGCTATAGGTATTTCATCACTTTCACGGATGATTTGAGTAGATATGGTTATGTCTACTTAATGAAACATAAAAGTGAATCCTTTGACAAGTTCAAAGAATACCAGAATCGGGTACAGAACCAGCTGGGTAGAAAGATTAAAGCACTACGTTCTGATCGTGGTGGTGAGTATCTTTTACACGAGTTTGATCAACACCTTAAAGACTGTGGCATCGTGCTACAGTTGACTCCACCTGGAACACCACAATTAAATGGTGTGTCCGAACGGAGAAATCAAACTTTACTTGATATGGTTTGATCCATGATGAGTCACGCCGTTGTGCATGATTCATTGTGGCGCTATGCTCTTTTGTCGGCCGCTCTAATACTTAACCGAAGTCCGTCTAAAGTTGTTGACAAGACTCCATACGAATTATGGAAGGGAACGGTCCCTAACTTGTCCTTTATTCGGGTTTGGGGCTGCGAGGCTTATGTCAAGTGGAGACACGAGGATAAGCTCGGCTCGCGATCGGTCAAGACATACTTTATAGGCTATCCAAAGGGAACTTTTGGTCATTACTTCTACTCGCCAACCGAACAACGTGTTTTTGTTGCGGCTAGTGCGACGTTCTTAGAGAAAGAATTTCTCGAGAACAAGTCGAGTAATAGAACCTTCGATTTATCGAAGGTTCAAGAACCAACTACCGAGCAACCATTAGAGGAAACAGTTCCTTCAACCGAGGCTGCGGTAGATACTCCTGAGGAACCTAGGAGGTCGGGAAGAGTCTCTATTCCTCCTGACAGATACATTGGTATGGTCGAGGAACATGACATAGATGACGTCTTACTCTTAGAGGGTAATGAACCCACAACCTATAAAGGTGCCATGACTAGTTCTGACTCAAAGCTATGGCTAGAAGCCATGCAATGCGAGATGGACTCCATGTATGAGAACAACGTGTGGGATCTTGTGGACCTACCTTCAAAGGTACGTCCCATTCAATGCAAATGGCTTTACAAAATAAAGCATGCCGTGGAAGGTAAACAAGATATCCATAAGGCAAGACTAGTTGCTAAAGGTTTCACCCAAGTGCTAGGCTTGCACTACGATGAGATCTTTCCACCCGTAGACATGCTACGTTCCATTCGAATTATCTTAGCGATCACCGCATTTCATGACTATGAAATATGGCAAATGGACGTTAAAACCGCCTTCTTAAACGGTTATTTGGAGGAAGAGTTGTACATGGTACAACCCGAGGGTTTTATTGATCCAGTACATCCTAAGAAGGTCTGCAAGCTTAAGCGTTCCATCTATGGACATAAGCAAGCATCGCGGAGTTGGAATCATCGCTTCGACCAAGTGATAAAAGAGAATGGTTTCATTCGATTAGTCGAGGAACCATGTCTCTATATCAAGTCGAGTGGGAGCAAGATTGTCTTCCTAGTACTGTATGTCGATGACATACTCTTGATTGGGAATGACATACCTCTCCTTTCTTCGGGTAAAGCATGGTTGAAAAACCATTTCCAGATGAAAGATCTGGGAGAGGCACAAAGAATTTTGGGCATCCGTATCAACAGGGATAGATCACGACGGATGTTGTCTTTTAGTCAGGAGTCTTACATAGATAAGATTCTAGAGAGATTCAGCATGACGAACTCCAAGAAAGGGTTCCTTCCTATGACTACTGGGCTTCACTTGAGCAAAACTCAAGAAGCTAAGAAATTGGAAGAGAAAGAGCGCATGAGTCGGATTCCTTATGCTTCGGCTATAGGATCGATCATGTATGCCATGATATGCACACGTCCAGACGTTGCATATGCATTGAGTATGACAAGTCGAATCCAAGCTCATCCAGGTGAACAACACTGGATGGCCGTAAAAAACATTCTTAAGTACCTACGGAGGACTAAAAATTGGGGATTGACTTACGGAGGCGACTCGACGCTCTGCGCCACGGGTTACACAAATGCTAGCTTCCAAACGGATCGAGACGACTCCAAATATCAGTCTGGATTCGTTTTTACTCTTAATGGCGCTGCTGTCAGCTGGAAAAGTTCTAAACAAAGTGTTACAGCAGATTCTACATCTGAGTCCGCGTAAAAGGAGATGTTCATTGATAAGATCCCTACGGATGACAACATAGCTGATCCTCTCACAAAAGCATTACCACGTGAAAAGCATGAAGGGCACATTCATTCCATGGGAATTAGATGTGTTCCTAAGTTGTAGTACTCTTTTATGAATTCATGTAATAATTCATTTTCTCGTATACTCTATTCAACCTCATTGTTTTGATATATAATGTTTTGTTTTTCATGTGGAATTGTACGCCAATTTTGAACACCACAAAGTGAACTGAATAACATTACATCGTTTTAGTCCTTGATTACCCACTTGAGCTGATAACTCAGGTAATCATTTTGTGACGTTGGTTGATGGTGGGTTCAACGAGCCATAAGTCAAACGGATGACTGACCAATCACAAAGGCGAGTTATACGGATATCTCGTAGGACACCCCGTCACAACGTTATGGAGTCCTAAATGTTTTATAACATTGGGTGCCAGGTCGTGGATAGGACCTCCATAGTGTTCCTTAGAGTCGAGTCTTTTGACTTTCAACTGTCTCTTGAGATTAAGGCAGATTTTGGGTAACTTTGGTTTCTTTCCCACGGTCATCGTAATAGGGGCCAAGAGGATTTTTTCTGGGTTATTTCATACTGCGCGAACATCGGCAGGATTCGAGTTGAGGGAAATATCCAAACCCTTATCAGGATTTTATCATTTCTCAGGGCCACTCGAGGAGTAGTAACGGAAATACATGGCCATGCTCGAATAAAGATTCGTTTTATCAGTTAAGTTACTCTCTAGTCGGGGAAACCACTCTTGATACAGATCGCTTGTGAGATACGACCTTTGTGAATGCGGATTTGCAAACTGTCTTACATTGAGTGGGAGAAATTTTAAAAGGATATGAGAATCGGTTATCGCACCTACACTTGTACGAACAAGTGGGAGTTTGTTGGAGCTTGTGTCCTCCACATGTAGTGTGATAACGTCATTGCACATACCCTTCTACGGGCAAGTGGGAGATTGTTGGGGCTAGTGTCCTTGACAGTTAGTACAATGACTTACTAGATCTCTTAAAGGATCACAAGGGCATACTTTAGTATTATTATCAATTGATCCACGTTTATCAATAACGATTGGCTTGCTAAATACGTTTGACGTTATTGTCATACGGATGGCGGTGATCAACTGGTCCCTATACGTCACACCTATAGGACATGTTTGAGAGATGTGAAGGTGAAAATACAGTTACATTTATGCCGGATACGACTAAACAGTTAGTCAGAGGTATTGACTATTAAATTAGTCATTGAGATGTTGAGATTATTATTTAATACGGATTAAATAATTTTAGCTAATACTGATTACATGATTAATTCGTAAATTAAATATAAACGGTTGTATTTAATTAAATATTGTATTCGCGTATTAATATAAACAGTTATATTAATTTGGCCAATTATACAATATCGTATTTTGTTAGACCATTATTGATGTATCGACTACATTAATATCTGATAAAAAGTATACGATTTATAATAAATACCCGCGAATTATATTTTAGCTAATTGGGTCGAATCACGCATTGGAATAAGGTAAGAGTGGAAAGCCCACTCCTACCCAATACCTAATTCGACCGAACCATGCTACATAAGGAGAGTCCTTCTCCTTTTGTCAGGTGATTCATTCTATTGGTTAATTCATAATCTCAAGAATTAGGGTTTTGAGAACATTATTTGCCCAAAACTCAGATCTCACATCTAAAAACCTCAAAAAAGCTCTCCCCATATTGCAAGGCAATTGGAGAGTATTTCTAGCACACGCGGCATCATCTCAATCAAGTCTTGGGTGCAAGTTATAGGAGGGAATTTACTTTAATTCCTATTCTTAGGCCTATTCAAGCAAGGACCCAAGGTTGTATTCTTTTTCATGCTTTTAATTAACTTATGACAATAATCACAATTGTATGTTTCGTTATAATCCTTCAAGTTTAGGGCGAATAAATGCTATATTCCCCACACATATGAACAACATATTCATGTATTCCTAGCATGATTCTAAGTCCATTGAACATAAACAACATGTAAAATCTGAAACTTTATCATCTAAACCAAGAAAAGTGCTAATATTACAAATAAGGCCGAGTTTCTCATACTTGTCACCTCTTAAGCGATTATGCTCCTAGCTCCTCTTCAATCTCGACACCAACCACCTTGGGATCTTCTAAACCCTTTCCTACAACAGGAAAAGCGATTATTATAAGCTAGAAATGGATTTCTCTAAAAACAGTCCATTTTTGAAGTGGAACGAAACCGAAATTGAAAGTGATAGATGTCTTGCAAATTTCATGAAGATTCTGAAAATGTATAAATTACCTTGATTCGGAAATCGGATGATGATTAAAAATGGATTTGAAGATGGAGGTTTAAGGAGGAAGGAAGAACAATGAAGAAGCAGTAAACCTTATTTGTGAAATGAATTAACATTAAATATTAAAATATTATTTTATCCCGTAAAAATAATTAAAACCTTTAAAATATATTTTTCGAAAATGCGGGATGTTACAATCACCCCATCTTTCAAAAAGTTTCGTCCTCGAAACTTGAAGGCAGAAACAGGTATGAAAACAACTATAACTTCCAAAATATACCACACGGGTTACGGTAGCCCAAAACTTTATCTTGCAAAAAGGTTTCAAGAAGCAAAAGATTTCAAGGCACAAGTCTTGTCAATGGATATTGGGATTCTCGTTACGTATTCAAGAGTCCGACGTTCCAAATCTGAGACAAGTCCCAAAAATTAGTCCAAATAAAGTTCAAAATTAGATTGATTTTGTGTTGATAAGCACAGCACAGGTTATCAGACGTCTCCAATAACAAGTTCTAGTGGCAGTCAACACTGAAATCCGACAAAATCGTAAAACGTTACGTTCCTTAAAACCAAGTTTCTCTTCAAATCAACCACTACTCTCAAATTCTTGAAAAAGTAAAATTGTAACAATGACTAAAAGTCACTTCTAACGGAAGGGGAAGCAGTTTCAAATTCTCAAAACAACAAGCTTTTTCCAAAAACAGTGAATTTAAAGTTAACCAATAGGGGAACAAATTTCAAAACGGACGTTTGAGAGCGCGTAAACAGACGCAGAGCTTATTTTCAACACGAAGGATTAGAAGTTTCAAGCCCCACGGCTGCCAGAACACACAAAGGACGGTCGAAGGGACGGAACAACCAAGTTGAAGGTTAAAGGAGACGGTAACCTTTGCCAAACATTGGTATGCTAACCACTCAATCCGAATCGAAACATCCTTTCAACGATCCCTAGTATAACCCAAGGAGACGTTTACAGTGACCTCGATGCTCACAATGGTTTCACGGTCCCTCTTACCCCTATCTCATCCACAAAACAAGGTATTCCTCAACAAGAAGGTTTCCAAAA
The DNA here is from genome assembly GCA_029255685.2 of Silene conica. Taxonomy (NCBI): domain Eukaryota; kingdom Viridiplantae; phylum Streptophyta; class Magnoliopsida; order Caryophyllales; family Caryophyllaceae; genus Silene; species Silene conica. The sequence goes on along the minus strand of CM055316.2, from coordinate 43,201,780 downwards.
CTCTTATTCAGTTCACACAAAAATGTGTTCAATTAAGGTTAAGGATCTCTCACTCAGGGTGGAAGCCTAATACACATACCTCAGACCAAGGTTCGCCCACTTCCAAATTCTAAACCTGAATTCTATCACCATAATTCTTCCCAATCTGTCAGGCAATAGCCGAAATCACCTATATCCTTTAGTCCTACGCAGTTCCATTTCTATCAAATTTACTCCATAGGAGTACTTCGAAAACCTAAGTTTCCTCAAAAGTATCCATTACCATAAAGCGAGCATTCTAAGGTAAGGTCTCACTAAAGTAACAACTTCCCAGCCAAGCAAGTCTATGACTGGTTCTCGTGATTATTTCCTCAAAACGATTCAGATCTCAAGGTTCCTCAAAGTCTAAAGCAATATCATCCTTTCAATTACCTACTCCCCAAAAGTCTAGATACCCCACCTCGGATAGTTCTTCGATGACAATTCAACCAAACTCTCAGGCTATTAAACCCATATGATATATCTACTACACTTGCATTACGATCCTCAAAATAACCATACTTAAATCAATGCGTTTCCGAACTACATCTCCCAATAACTCATTCTATTCTATCCACAAACTGGTGATGCATCCTAAATTTTCTTTTAAGTTCTTCATCGACCGATGAATGCTATGATCTATTAAGTAACTTAAGATCAACCACTCAGTCAATTCCACAAGTTCTTTGTAAATGTTCCAATGTTCTCACACCGTTACTAAGCACTCTCGATCCTCAAGTCTAAGCAGTAGTAACTTACCTCATTTACTTATCAGACAACATCAGTACTTTAAGCATATTCCTCGAAATGAATCTCTACTCTAAGTTCCTCTAAATTCTCCAATGGAAATTACAAACATACAATCATCCATGACTCAGCAAGGTTCTCACACCTAAGTTCCATCGAAACGCCACGTATAACAATCTATTTAGCGCAATTACCCCATAGCTCACCTTTATTCCTCAAGTTGACGACATATAAACACTAGGGTCATCATGACATATTCAGTAAGCTCCATAGGTTCTCCCTCAAGTAACAACACTCTCTAAATTACGGTCTACAACTTATCTCAAAAAATTCCCCAAGTCTGTCTATGGTAGGTTACCGCACAAGGTGTTCCAGGATAAGCAAGCTACTAGGTGAAGTCGAGAGGACACGAAGATAGCTCTCAAGGAAGGTCAAGAGAAGTCTAAGGAAAGAGACTAAGATCTTAACAGCTACAAGTACATCAAACCACAAATAAGATGGTAGACATGAACATACCAGTAGGCGGGTCAGGGTGAACTCCAGTATCAGCTTGATTCTGAACCGCTCCGGCTCCTCTAGTCTCAGTCTCTAGGTCAGTAGAAACCGCTCTGCCAATAGAGGTATTCCTCTCGGGGTACTCGAAGAGGCAATGCCCAGGCTTCTTGCAGGTGTAGCATGAGTAAGGATTACCGTCACAGGTAACTCTAGGATGAAGGGTTTTGCGACACTTGAAACACTTCAGGGGTGCTTCTGTCGAGGGTTCCATGTCTCGATCCTGGGAAGCCTCAAGGTCAATAGTGATAGTTCTGTTGATGGCGACATTCCCTACATGGCACTCGAAAGAGCGATGTCCGAATCCCTCGCAGGTGAAGCATTGGTACGCGTCACCATAACAGTCAACTCTAGGGTGAAGATCCTTGCGGCACTTGAAGCACTTTAGGGGAACGTCCGATGGGAAGCTCATGCTTCGGACATGAGAAGTCCTAGCTCTCTGGGACTTCTTGTTCTTCTGGGGACGCTTCCTTGTTCTAAGAAGGGAGGAAGCATGAGGACTAAGAGGTCTCCCGCTTCGGCATCCATGCAAAGGCGGTTGAGGAGGAGAGAAGGCTCTAGCTCCTTCACAATAGATCTGGTAAGGGTCCTCCGCTCGCAAGACACTGTAGTAACTCTGGAAGTAAGAAGTCGGGTCACCACTGGCTACACTCCTAGTCTCATCATTAAGTTTGCTCCGAAACAGGTAAGCCTTGTCTTCTTCTTTCTCAACTAGCTGTGGGACAAAGTGAATTAGCTCCTCCAATCGGTTGGTGAAAGCTTGAACGGAAAGGGTTCCTTGGCGAAGGTTCATGAACTCGGTCATCTTATCTTGGCGTATGTCCCTGTGGTAAAACCTCATGCCAAGAAGAGTCTTGAAACGACTACAAGTTAAAGTAGGGTCACGAGTAGCAGGAGTGCTGATCGTCAACCACCAACTCCTAGCTTCACGAACCAAGAACTGAGATGCTATTCGGGTCTGATCCTCAGGTCGAACACCATAAATCATGAAGTTGCTTTCCATGTCAAAGAACCAAGCGGTGAGGGTTGCAGCACTAGTCTCTCCGTCGAATGTCTTAGCTGCATTCCTCCACATCTGTGTGATAATCCAAGCCAATTCTCTAGGTTGGTTACTTCCTGAGGTTTGAAATGAAGAGGAGGGCATAGACGACCAAGCTATGCAATCCTGAAGAGTTTGAATAAGAGCTTGCGTCTCAGCACTCTCATCATTGGTTGGCTCTGTCATTCTTCAATCATAAGAGAGTAAACCGTTAGACGAGTCCTAACAAGGCACAAACAGACTACTATATAAGTCTTTAAATCTACCCCATCTCTCATTCATTATTCAATTAAATGGTCAAGTTAAGGTTGGGGGTCACATGAGTGCGTCGGGAGAAATAATGCTCTGATACCAACTGTAAAACCCCTCGCGAAAGCGGAAATATAAATCACACAAAATACTAAAAATGCAGCGGAATTAAAACATTTTAACATAACTAGCATGCGAGGTGAATTAAAACTGAAACTGAAAACTGATATAAACAAAATAGATAAGTAAAGCAGTCTAAGTACTGAAACCAAATATATACAACAGGCTGGGATGGAACATCCCTACATGCACCAAAACATGAACTGTATCAAAACTAGAGTCTAGCTATCGTGAAGTGTAAGTCAAAAGATGATAAGGATCATCACTCGCTAGCTCTCAGCAACCCCTGCCAACCTGCATGTACCTACATACATGTAAACATGTACGCCACAATCAGTGGGGAGTGACTAGCGTTTTCCTAGCCACCTTTTGTAACGACACGTTACAAGCAATACAAACAGAATGCTCCAACATATATAAACATGTGAAGCATTCAATTTCTCAATAACCGAAACTCATATCATCATGCAATTACTAATGCTAGAAGTAGAACTGAGATGCAACTTACCTTGGCAGACAGTGGAGATAGAAACAGAACTTCAAATATCTGGAAAATTCGAATGGCTTTCTTCAATGCCTTCCAATACCATATTTGGAGACAAAGAAATGAAACTCGTATACATGCTCTGATGCATAGGCATGATCATATGGTTGATAGTATTGTACGAGAGTTGAAGAGTAGATTGCATAAGAAAATAGAGGTGTCAAATGATCAGGAATGTTTAGACTGGTTTCGAAAAGTATATCCTTGATGTATTGCTAGTAAGGGGGCTCGAACCCTTACCTCCCTTGTAACTTTGTCTATGATATAATATACTCACTCACATTTCACCAAAAAAAAATGCTAGGCTCTCAACCAACTTCGGAAACTATTTGGAAGGAGAGCCGCTGTCCCTTCCGGTTGCCCGGCCGGGGGGTCTTTCAGTCCAAACCATTTACGAAACTGACAAAAGAGTCATCCAATGTCTTGGATGAGCAATAACAAAGTCGAAGCATCAAAGTCATTAATATCAACATCTATATCTGACACAGTACCAACTCTAGGCAAGCAGATAAAACTCAGCAAGTATAAGGTTCAACGGTCAACTTAAGACATAACCTACATACCAATCATTCAGCAAGTATAAAGGTTCAGCGGTCAACTTAAGACATAACCTACATACCAATCATTCAGCAAGTATAAAGGTTCAGCGGTCAACTTAAGACATAACATAAATACCAATATTCAGCAAGTATAAAGGTTCAGCGGTCAACTTAAGACATAACCTAAATACCAATCAGCAAGACACTTGATTCAGAGGCCAACTTAAGGCATAGACTAGCACCCAAAAGTAAAGAACTCAGAGGCCAACTTAAGGCATGTCCCTTTACTACATCACAAGACACCAGACTTAGAGGGCAGCTTAAGGCATGTTCTAGCATCAAACATCTGCACTCCGGGTGAGGTGTTACGACCTAAATGCCCCATTGTGCAGCTGCTCTACTCGTCAGACTCAGAAGTCAACTTAAGGCATGTTCCAACGCGATCACAATCAAACATGTCTAGGCTCAGAGGCCAGCTTAAGGCATATCCCAGACACGACATCCATACACATATAGGGCTTAGAGGCCAGCTTAAGGCATATCCCCATATATGACAACAAGCTCACGTATTAAGCTCAGAGGCCAGCTTAAGGCATACTTTAATACGCATCAATACAATATCATCCAATATAGACACTAATCTATAGTTCTAATCCTTTACACATATAATCAACACGTAATTGATCCCGGGAACTAAGTTGAGGGAGAGCCGGTTTCCCTTTCGGTTACCCGACCGGGGGGTCTCTATCCTCTCTCCATTCCCGAACCCAATATAGTGTCGCCCATCCTCCGGGGACCTCAAACACACATACAAGGTACACGGACGAAGCTCAAACAAAACCGATAAATCGTTTGAAAGTTATAAACGCATCTTAAGTCAACAGGGGCTCCCAGCCGGTCAGTGGCAGACAGGCGGCTGACCGTCTGGCAACCCAACTCCTTACAATTCTCTAAATTCGAAAACAATGAGAAACTGCCCTCAGCCGGTCAGCAGGCAGCCGGCCTACCGGTTGGGGAACCCATTCCCTCAATTTTTATCAAACGCATCAATACAAGGAGCTCTCAACCGTTCGGCAGGCAGCTGGCCTACCGGCTGGGAAACCTATTCCCTGAAAATCTTTTTTACGCAAACTCACAAGAAGGGGCTCCCAGCCGGTCAGCAGGCAGCCGGCCTACCGGCTGGGCACCCCAATTCCCTAAAATTCAAACACGAGAAACAACACAATGAAACACTCCCAGCCGGTCGACCGGCGGCCGGTCGGTCGACCGGTTCAGAGTCCCTGAGCACGAAATTCGCGTTTTACAATGATCTTAAAACATTACCAAATCGATACTAAATACTGAAATCACTACCAACAAACAATTCCCAGCATTCATAAGGTCTATACCATTCATTAACAAGCATAAATCCTCAACATTTAAGCATATTAAAAACATATTTTGTATTCGTCTTAAGGATGGAATTTCTGAAAATCAAACTATGAACATGTGAAACACAATCAAGGCATATGAACAGCATATTCATGTATTCCTGGCATGATTCTAAGTCCATTGAACATAAACAACATGTAAAATCAGAAACTTTATCATCTAAACCAAGAAAAGTGCTAATATTACAAATAAGGCCGAGTATCTCATAATTGTCACCTCTTAAGCGATTATGCTCCTAGCTCCTCTTCAGTCTCGACACCAAGCACCTTGGGATCTTCTAAACCCTTTCCTACAAAAGAAAAAGCGATTATTATAAGCTAGAAACAGATTTCTCTAAAAACAGTCCATTTTTGAAGTGGAACGAAACCGAAATTGAAAGTGATATATGTCTTGCAAATTTCATGAGGATTCCGAAAATGTATAAATTACCTTGATTCGGAAATCGGATGATGATTAAAAATGGATTCGAAGATGGAGGTTTAAGGAGGAAGGAAGAACAATGAAGAAGTAGTAAACCTTATTTGTGAAATGAATGTGTCGACATTCAAAAATTACTTGTAGGGTTTGATTGTCTTTCCGTTTAAATGAAAACCGGTTTGGTAAGTGAACGGGTTTTATGATACGGACTTAAGGTTGCCAAGTTATATTCGTCTTAAGGACTTAAGGTTCTTAAGACGGATCTAATGAATTATTTTAAAATGAATTAACATTAAATATTAAAATATTATTTTATCCCGTAAAAATAATTAAAACCTTTAAAATATATTTTACGAAAATGCGGGATGTTACAGAAGCTTTCTTGGAAATCTTGAAAACAATCTTGAATGAAATAACAAAATAGGACAAATATGGAACGATCTTTGATGAATCTTGATTGATGATTGGTGATCGTGGTGAATGATGAACGGCGGTGGTGGTGATGTCGTTGGTGGTGGTCCGTCGGTGGTGATGGTTAAGGTGGTTGTTTTGTAGTTGTGACGGTCTTGAGGTGTATCCCAAAGGTAGAAGGATATTTGTTTGCCCTAGACCTATAGGACACCCAATGGTGATTTACTCCCTAGACCTATAGTTCGTAAATCTTGCTAATCCTTGAAACGCGACAAATATTAACGGTTCTGATCAACACTCGATGAGTCCTTGAGATTTCTTTAAGATGCCTTAAAAAGAAAACTTGTAAATTTTTATTGATTGAATGATTAACTCAAAAACAAGAAGAACCATGTGCCTATTTATAGTAAGGTCACACGTCCAAAACGACACGCCTCCCATAGCTTGGATTCTTAAATCCGTCTTTGAATAGGAGTCCTAAAACTTATCTAAATGGATTAAATATAATCCTTATTAAAAGTAAACTATATCTTAGGTTGTTTATGAATTAAATAACTAATGCTAACAACCCTAGGATAACTAATTAATTTGGTAGTAACTAATCTTGTAACAAACTTGTAACTACCTAACAAACTAATAACTAACTATAACAAACTAATAAAAATAACAACTTAATAAAAATAACATAAAAGTTAAATATACTCCAATATCTTCTTGGAGCCCAAAGTGACCGAGCCCATGTGTGTGATAGCCGAGCAACACGCCTTGGGTGGCCGAGCAACAAGCGGCCCAAGGCCCTTATGTTCTCACGGTGGTTCGTCCACCATAGCTTAGTCCCTTCTTGCCTTGATTCAACCCTTGTTATCACCTTGTTAGCCCATGGTTGTAAAGCCCAACAAATCTTTACTAGACAATATACTAGCGATACGATAATTAATGATAAAATAGCTAACATAAATTGCCTTGTAGATCTTTGATTATAGTAACGAACTAATGCCCTATCCATATTCGGATTATCCCCTCCTCCTTTAAAGAGAATTGACCTCAATTCTTGATGTTTAGAATTCAAGAACCTTTGATCCCGGGACATGCTTCCTGCACAAATGAATAAAGATTGATTCGTTAAGGAAAAGTTTTGTGGCCGCACCTCTTAGCTCCCTTTCGCGACACCACTATGGCACCCTCCTCCTTAGACTCGTGCCTCTTCTCTTCTAACAAGCCAACTAGGCCTAACCCTAACCGCTTTGGAATAACCTCCTCGCCTAGCACATCCCTTCCCTCACAGTTATTGGTCCGCGCCAAGCTTGTCTCCCGCAACAACCCACTCATCTTCTCGACGCTTGTTGCTGCCCGTGGGTCATGATGCCCGTCGTTGAGGGTACCAAAGATAAAATTTATAATTCCTAACTTTAACAATAGATAGTGAAAGTCAGGGTCGAACCACAAGGAGGTGGGGAATGTTTATTGTTTGGTGTTAATGTTTTAAAGGTAACAAATTTGGGGGTATGATTGTTGATTACTAAGTCTAAGCAAAGATAAAAAATAAAATAAGTAATTAAGATGAGAATAAAAATATATAAAAAGGAGATGCTAGGATGTTTGGGGTAATAAATAGCTAAGGTAATATAAATCTTAAGATCAACATGTATTGCAGTCGCGTAATCGGTGTAACATATCCTTTCGGCCTATGGTACCTAATAGCTCCTTTCGGCCTATGCTATTAGTTCCTAAGTCTCACAATTATTGGGTGTCAACAATAAGGGTGATTCCTAAATCCTAGGTCACATACCCTTCAGTCTTAAGTAACCTAGCCGTCTTAAGGTGTAAACCAATGCCCTTCCCGTATCTCTCAATCTTGGGTAGGTCATTACTAACGTCCTACAAGTCTCCTTTCAGTCTCATTGTAGGATATTATAGTCAACAAGGAAAGACGAAACAAGATTCATGCGCGAGTGGGTCGACCGACCAGCTATTCCAGTCGGCCGACCACCGCCTTGGTCGACCGACCCATTATTTGAGTCGGCCGACCACGGCTCTGCTACAAGTTGGTCTCGGAATTTCTACTACCTACGCATATTCATCCCCTACATCCTAACATATGAAATTTAGCTACGCATGTAATTGAAACGATAATCAAGACGGGAATAAACATGGAAAACTTAGTAGATAATAATCTAAGCATGCAAGATTCAATCAAGCTTGAGATTCTAACTTAAACCGGATGCAACAATAATAAGAACAATAATTAAACTAGATTAGGGAATAATTACCAGAAATCGGAATTAAGGCAGAAAGGGACAAACTTTATTGATGAATGCTTGCAAGATTGAAGAACAAAACTAAAAGTGTTTGATGGTTATTGTAAGATTACAACTAAAGATAAAACTAAATTAAAGACTGAGCAAAACTCTATTAGAAACTGAATTGAAAACTGAATCTAAAACTCTGCATACCAAACCCTAATTGCAAGATTAGCTTATATAGGGCAGAAAATTAGAGTTTCCTAAAGACTCCTACTTCTAAACTATTTCCGAAAACTGTTCCTGGGCTTCGCTGAGGTCGGTCGACCAGTTTGGTGGGTCGGTCGACCTCTTTTACGGACTTGAGCGAATTCTGGGCTTTCTTCAAGATTTTGGACTTCATAAAAATCAGGCCTGGTCGGCCGACCCATATAGTAGGTCGGTCGACCGTATCCGCATAGAAAATCTCCGGTTTTCTTCTTGATTTGACTCTTGGTACTTAAATAAAGACTCTAGTTGACTTTCCTTCGTTCCTTAATTATGCAGAAGACTCGAGGACATGAATTTGGTGCTAAATCGTCCCTTTTCCGCATAAAACTACAAAAGTGCATAAAAATACGAAAGTACACGATTGTTGGGAAATAAGGGCTAAAACAAAGTAAATGAGCGACCAAATGCGTGTAAAAATAGATGAAAAACATCATAAAATAGACACGCGTCAAATTCCCCAAACCAAACCCTTGCTTGCCCTCAAGCAAGAAATAGACTCGATCTTAACTAATGGAACGATTTCAATCTCAGAGCGAAATTTACATGTAAGTCTAAACCAATGCCAAGTACAAAATGAGAAAGTATTCAAATCATGCAAACGAGTTATATGGTCGTCAAACTTGCAAACATAAAGACTATAGAGACTTTATACCATGGACTCTCGCGATACGCTCGAGACACGCATGAAGCAAAGAGTGAGTATATGTAAAAGATAGAAAGAAGTATTTTGTCATGACACTCACCTAACTGCGACCTATGAAAACATGCCTGCAATCTAACATGAACAAGAATTCTACAACTATGTAAAACAAACCCATTAAGTGACTTGGATATATGCAATTGAGGTAATGAAAGATATGCGAGGTAAAAGGTAAAAAGTGGTTAAGATGTTTTTGGATTTGTGGGGTTAGTAGCCAAGCTAGTAAAACTGTTTCCCAACAACATATTTCACAACTTTTGATATCAAGAAAGTGCTCTTTTGTAGCACAACTCTCACATTGAATACAAGAAAGGACTCCCAAATATTTTGAATGAAGTACGGGAGTGATAACACATAAAAGAAAGGAATTTGGAACGATTTTTTTTTTTTGAATCCTAACATTGACAGTTGGTCGGCCGACCCATGAAGGAGGTCGGTCGACTTCGTTCTGGAAGTTTTGATTTTTTCGCTTTTCTTCTCTTTCTTTTCCTTTTCTGGATTTTTCTGTTCTTTTTCTTTTCTTTCTTTCTTTCTTCTCTCTTTTTGCTCAAGATAGCTTACAAACCAAAATACCTCAAGATAGACCAAGGACTACAAATACTAGCTTGGAAGGGTAGGCTGAGTATGGGATGTAGTTTTGGGGGAATAAAAAGGCAATTTTGGCTATATGAAGCTTATGGGTAAATATGAGAAAAGGGGTCCCAAATGCACGTATCAAGACTCACAAAACGAGATAGTAAAACAAGTATATATCAATTCAAGTTCATGTTTATGCTTATTGATGTAACATGTTCCAAGGGGAGTACTACTCACATCCTAGACAACTGGTTTAAGAATGAAACCAGGAAATAAGCTCTAAACCTTAGAATGTATAGTAGGTTGCCAAGGCATAAGTCAAGTCTCAAGATATACAAATTGATGAAAACTCGTAGATATGCAAAAGACTTTTATACTAAAACAAGATGACAAGGCAATGGTAAAGGCATAAACATGTAAGATAGCAAAATCATCCTTGAAATACTCTCGTTCCGACTCGACCTATATGCTAAAATAAACGTGCTTTTTTTGGAATTTTTGAATTTTTTTTCATTTTTTTGGATTTTTGTATATATAAGGAAAATAAAGAAAAGAACAATGCAAGACAGAAATGCAATAAACGTGTGACAGAATGCAATGTATGTGACACGAAACCATTCCCCAAACCAACCCGCACAATGTCCCCATTGTGTATTAGCCTAAGTAAAGGTTTCAGAAAATTAAAGAAAAGATGCAAAGAAAATAAACACTAAGGAAAAACCGGAAAGAACTCACTGGATTAATAGACGTATGAGAAAAACCTCCCCAAACCAGCGTAAGCTGGGAGGTTTTGGTGGCCAGTAGTGCCACTAAAGTACCAAAGACGGTTGCACGGTTCCCGAGGAAGAAAACGAACAGACTGCGACGGACAGGTAGGTCGACCGACCCATATAGTAGATCGACCGACCTTCCTGTAAACTACAGAAATTTCAGCGATACAGCGACTAGGTCGACCGACTCCTGTATCTGGTCGGTCGACCCCTCTGTGTCCCAGCGGTCTTCGTTTCTTCGTAAAACCTGAAAAAGCATTAAATATGCGCCCAACAAATGCGCGAGATTCCAGAAACAAGTCTAAAGTCTTAACTACGCAAGCATAAAGGAAAACGTTCTAAAACTACGAGCAAACCAAATTAAAAAGTCTCACACAACAAAAGTAAATTGTCTTAAAAGCTGAAATATGAAACAACTATCCGCTAAAGATGCGGAAAATATCCGACCACGGCTTTTGACAACATGCCGTAGTCTCCACGGTGTTCTCTTGATTAGCAAAACACATATTCTTCCCGTCGTCGCAAAGCATATGCGACGACTTCTCCTCTTGAGCTTGCCTCCTCTTTTTCTTTTCTTCCCGATCCACGACATCCGGGTCTTCATCTTCTTTATAGCTTAAGCATCCCATTCCTCCTCTCTGGATCATGACTTCCTTCACTTTGGGTTTCCCCAAACCAATTCCTGCACTAGCCATAATAGAAGTGTCCTCCATATTGCTCCCAATCTGGGGCGGAGGTGTAAAAACAGAAACAGGAATAGGCAATAAAGTAGGAGAAGTAGTGATGACCTCGTACTTCTTTTCAGAAGTGATAGCATTACAAGTGATGGGGGTCATAGCATCCTTCTTCCTATATGATAGGCCATATATAATAGAATGCTTTCCTACTTTGAAGGTCAAAGTCCCAGTGCCTACATCTATAACGACTCCTGCAGTGTAGAGGAAAGGTCTTCCTAGTATTATAGGTATATGGGCATCCTCTGGGATGTCCAAAACTACGAAGTCAACTGGAAAGAAAAACCTGTCAATACACACAGGGATGTTTTCCAACACCCCTATGGGTTCCATAGATGTACGATCCGCCATCTGGACAGTCATGCTGGTTACTGCAAATTCGGTCATTCCTAATTTTAAGGCAACGCTTAGGGGCATGACACTGATACTAGCACCTAAGTCGCATAATGCCTTTTTTACTGGGAAGGTTCCTATATTGCAGGGGACAGAAAAACTACCAGGGTCCTCTAATTTGTGAGGGGCAATAACATGTGATAAAAAACTAGATGACTCTTCAGTGAGGGCCACCGACTCAACCTTATCTAAAGACCTCTTTCTTGACAAAAGCTGTCTCATAAATTTAAGATATGAAGGAACCTGTTGGACTAATTCTAGAAACGGAACTTGAACATTTAATGAAAGAATTACGTCTTTAAATTTGTCAAAAGATACCTGATCCTTCGAGGGTATGAGTCTTTCTGGGAAAGGAGGGGCTGAAGATTCAGTATTTGCAGCCCTTTTTAGAAACCTAGGGGTCTTGTCACCCCGGAAAAGAAAATCCCTTAAGTTATTTGGCAATTCGGGACGAAAAGGGGCTTCTGATTCTGCCTCGGTGGTCGGTCGACCCTCTTCTTCGGTCGGTCGACCACTCTCCTGTTCAGCGAGATTTTTCGTATTCTGCTCAGAGGTCGGTCGACCTGGCTCCTGGGTCGGTCGACCTTCCTCGCTGCTACTTGGCTGTTTTTCTTTCTCGACCCCCACTTTAGCTCCGCTTCGTAGGGATATGATGTTTAGAGTCTCTTTTTTCTGGTCCGTTTTGGTCGGAAGTTGACCCGGAGCCCTAGTATCATTCTTGCCCGCAATTTGAGCAATCTGAGATTCTAACATCTTCATCCCTGCCTCTCTAGCCTGTGACACCTTCTGAACCAACCCAATAAGATTTTGGATAAGAGTGTCTCTGTTGGGTGGTGGATTTGAAGGCGGTTGAGGGTTGAAGGGTGGTTTTTGGAAACCTTGCTTATGTGGGGGGATATATGTGGAATTTTGCTGAGGTTGCATATGTTGTGGGTTAAGAACATTCTGGCTTGTCCACCTCAGGTTGGGATGGACATTATTATTATTTGGGTCATAGAAATTGTTCCCACGATAGTGTTGAAAAGCGGCACATGTCTCATTGGATGAAGTACAGAATTTCGACACGTGCCCTTCTCCACCGCACCTCTCATAAGCAAAGGGTCCGTCTTGAACGGCGTTCACCTGATAAATTCCTCCCTTGCTCCCACTTCCTAGGTCGAACTTCCCTCCAGCCTCTAATTTTTCCAACTTGGCTGTCAGGGCCTCAATAGCTGCTAGGTTATATTCAGACTTCCTTTGATTACCTCTGGAAGTTCCATGTTCAGCACGGTGTACAGCAGCATCTTCTATCAATTTGAGACCCTTAGTCTCTCCTGAATCGTCTTGGAATCTCCCATTAGCTGCAGCATCTAGATAGGCCCTGTTGTCATCGTAAAGGCCATTGTAGAACTGGTTACAAAGAAACCATTGTTCGAATCCGTGATGTGGTATGGATCGAACAAGTCTCTTGAACCTGTCCCACGCCTCACTAAAGTCCTCATTGGGGCCCTGTTTAAAATTTGTAATCTGCGCCCTTAAAGCATTAGTCTTGGATGCAGAATAGTATTTCCTGTAAAATGCTAAGGCTAGGGTGTTCCAATCCGTGACTTCCGCAGTAGTGCGGTCTAAATCTCTGTACCATTCCCTCGCAGCATCCCTAAGAGAGAAGATAAACATGGTCTGCTTAATCTGGTCCTGCGTCACTCCTTCTGGGGTTGCAATAGAGCATATGTAATCTGTGAAGATTTCTATATGCTTTGCAGCATCCTCATTGGCCGAGCCTCCAAATTGGTTTCTTTCAACCATAGTAATGTAGGCAGGCTTGGCCTCGAATGGCTTCCCAGTACCTGTAGGTAAAGTGAACCCTTTGTATAGGTCCTTTGCCTGAGGCATGGATCGAGTGACTGGCAATAGTAGCTTCCTCTGTCATGTTTTCTTCTTCTTTTGGAAAGACTGGAAAGTAGGTAAAAGGTGGTGTTCTTGGTGAAAGTGGATTGTTGGGTGAATTTGGTTGTGAAGGTGGTGTTTTTGGTGAAGTTGGTGATGATGGTTGTTCAAATAAGTCTTCTTGAAATAAGGAAGATGGTGACCCTCCTTCCTGATTTGCTAGAAGTTGCTTTCTCCTTTCTCTAAGAGTCCTCTCAAGCTCGTGGTCAAGTGGTAGGAGTTCTCCTTGAACTGACCTGCGCATAAGATGGAAACTACAAGAAAAAGGTGAGAAGGTTTAAGGAACAAAAAGTTCCTTAAACAAAGAGAAACAAAAACAAAAACAATAAACACTGGCGTCACCTCCCCGGCAACGGCGCCAAAATTTGATGCCCGTCGTTGAGGATACGAAAGATAAAATTTATAATTCCTAACTTTAAAAATAGATAGTGAAAGTCAGGGTCGAACCACAAGGACGTGGGGAATGTTTATTGTTTGGTGTTAATGTTTTAAAGGTAACAAATTTGGGGGTATGATTGTGGATTACTAAGTCTAAGCAAAGATAAAAAATAAAATAAGTAATTAAGATGAGAATAAAAATATATAAAAAGGGGATGCTAGGATGTTTGGGGTAATAAATAGCTAAGGTAATATAAATCCTAAGATCAACATGTATTGCAGTCGCGTAAGGGGTGTAACATATCCTTTCGGCCTATGGTACCTAATAGCTCCTTTCGGCCTATGCTATTAGTTCCTAAGTCTCACAATTATTGGGTGTCAACAATAAGGGTGATTCCTAAATCCTAGGTCACATACCTTTCAGTCTTAAGTAACCTAGCCGTCTTAAGGTGTAAACCAATGCCCTTCCCGTATCTCTCAATCTTAGGTAGGTCATTACTAACGTCCTACAAGTCTCCTTTCAGTCTCATTGTAGGATATTATAGTCAACAAGGAAAGACGAAACAAGATTCATGCGCGAGTGGGTCGACCGACCAGCTATTCCAGTCGGCCGACCACCGCCTTGGTCGACCGACCCATTATTTGAGTCGGCCGACCACGGCTCTGCTACAAGTTGGTCTCGGAATTTCTACTACCTACGCATATTCATCCCCTTTATCCTAACATATGAAATTTAGCTACGCATGGTAATTGAAACGATAATCAAGACGGGAATAAACATGGAAAACATAGTAGATAATAATCTAAGCATGCAAGATTCAATAAAGCTTGAGATTCTAACTTAAACCGGATGCAACAATAATAAGAACAATCATTAAACTAGATTAGGGAATAATTACCAGAAATCGGAATTAAGGCAGAAAGGGACAAACTTTATTGATGAATGCTTGAAAGATTGAAGAACAAAACTAAAAGTGTTTGATGGTTATTGAAAGATTACAACTAAAGATAAAACTAAATTAAAGACTGAGCAAAACTCTATTAGAAACTGAATTGAAAACTGAATCTAAAACTCTGCATACCAAACCCTAATTGCAAGATTAGCTTATATAGGGCAGAAAATTAGAGTTTCCTAAAGACTCCTACTTCTAAAATATTTCCGAAAACTGTTCCTCGGCTTCGCTGAGGTCGGTCGACCAGTTTGGTGGGTCGGTCGACCTCTTTTACGGACTTGAGCGAATTCTGGGCTTTCTTCAAGATTTTGGACTTCGGAAAAATCAGGCCTGGTCGGCCGACCCATATAGTAGGTCGGTCGACCGTATCCGCATAGAAAATCTCCGGTTTTCTTCTTGATTTGACTCTTGGTACTTAAATAAAGACTCTAGTTGACTTTCCTTCGTTCCTTAATAATGCAGAAGACTCGAGGACATGATTTTGGTGCTAAATCGTCCCTTTTCCGCATAAAACTACAAAAGTACATAAAAATACGAAAGTACACGATTGTTGGGAAATAAGGGCTAAAACATAGTAAATGAGCGACCAAATGCGTGTAAAAATAGATGAAAAACATCATAAAATAGACACACATCAGGTCACGCTTCACCTCACTTCTCTTCCTATAGTGAATCCGGCCTAAGCTCACATCTAAAGGAGAATCATTGATACAGGAGCATTAGCTCGGATTCAAGGTCGTGACCCACGACCCAAAGAAAGATTAAAAATGTTCGATTTGGGTTCAATACGGATTTTTAAGTTAGCTTGGGAAGACGTATTGAAAGAACAAAGGAAGGTAGCGGGAAAATACCTTGGAAATCGTGCCCAACGTGTGGGACCACACGGTTAGGGTTTCTAATCTTATTAGGTTTTTGTGATTTTATTTATCTTGTTTTAATTTAATTAGTTAGTTAATTTTGTTACTAGTTTGTTACAACAAGGTTGATTAAGGATGTTACAAGGTGGTTACAAAGTTAGTTATAAGTTTGTTAGGGTTTGTTATTAAGTTGTTAGGTTTGTTACAACTTAATCTTTTTCTTTTATGATTTTATCTTTTACATTTTAATAAGGATTATCATTAATCCATAACATAGAATTAGGAAACTAAGATAAGTAGTAGTACACGGTTTTGGACGTGTAAGTTGAACCGTGTAGGGGTTCTTATTGCTTTCCTATTTCGAGTTTAGTTTGTACGGATGTCCTTACTATAAATAGGCATCCTTAGTTGTTTGTTTTATCAATTCAAGATATAAATTAAAATCACTTTGTTAAGTTTTACTTACAAACCTAAAGTATCTGTGTGAGCTTTAACCCGAAGTATCTGTGTGAGCTTCAAAATAATTGAGGGGATATCTGTGTGAGCTTGATCAATTATCCTATCCATCGACAATCATAAATCATTCATTAAATCGTTTCACAAATCTTTCAAGTATTAAGTGCTGTGCCTTATTACGTCATCAACGATCATCATTCCAGAACATCAAGAAACACCAAGAAACGCCACCACCGTGACCACCGTTGACCACCGTCCACGCCGGAGTCCACGTCATCACCACCTTGCCACCATTCGTTCCTTATTCATCGTTCTTGGTTATTTTTCGTTCTTTATTCATTCAAGATTGTAATACTTTACAAGTATTTTTATTCCGCTGCAACATACGTATTTTTGTTGATCGTCTTAATTGATTATCACCCCAAATACGCATCAAATTGGTATCAGAGCTTCAGCTCTTGGTCTAATTTTTATTATACCTGTCCTTGGGAAAGTTTATCATCATGGTAGGATCCAAAGACGGAGACGGAGAAGAAAAGTCATGGGAGGAGAGCAACATGGAATTGAAATCCGAAATCCAAGAGCTCAAATATCTCATAAAAAGAATGATGACCAAAGGAGGTCATAAAAAAACAGGAGAGTCCTCATCTAGGGCGAGTGACTCGGAAGAAGAGGCAGAATTTAAGGGCAAGACTTGGGACAAGAACGAAGATGATAGAGATCTCAAACTTGACATCCCTGAATTCAAAGGAGAGATGGATGCGGAGGATTTCTTGGAATGGCTTAGACAAACTGAGAGAGTCTTTGAATACAAGGAGTATGACGACCGGAAACAATTCAAAGTTGCTATCTTAAAACTTACTAAATACACTTCGCTATGGTACGAGAATCTTGTGAAGCAAAGAAAGAAGCAACGCTAGGAAAAGATTAAATCTTGGGCAAAACTAAAGAAGCACATGGTGAAGAAATTCTTGCCAAAAGATTTTAATCAAGAAAACTACTTAAAACTCCATTCTTTAATTCAAGATAATATGACTGTCTCAGAATACATTAGGGATTTTGAAAAGATGACCATTGTATGTGATTTAGATAAGAGGGAGGAGTTGAAGGTGGCTAGATTTATTCGTGGTTTAGTACCAACCGTAGCTTCAAGGGTTGAGATTGAAAACTATGAAGATTATTATGATGTGTGCAGGATTGCTTTGAAGCTTGAAATACATGACAAAGCAAGGAAGATAAATTCTTACATGAGCACAAGAGTCGGAGAGGGCTCATCATCATACACCACCACTACTACGCCAAAAGCAAAGGAGGCAGCTAAGGAGGAAGTGGCCGAAAAGGCCAAGGGAGCATTCAAGCCAAGTATTCCTGATCCTCGAGGGAGTACAATTAGGAGATGTTATAAGTGTCAAGGCTATGGACACATCGCTACAGATTGCCCTCAAAAGAGAACCTTGTCAATTCAAGAACTTCAAGGTATGGTTCCAAACTTTGTTGTACCTGAATTAGTTGAGGAGGAGAAGGTTGAGGAGGAAAAGGAAGAGAGGGAGACCATCGTGGCCGAGAGTGAGGACGAGGGGGATTGTCTCGTTGTGCGGGTATTACATGTGGAGTCCACGACGGAAGGAGAAGAACAAAGGGATAATATTTTCCATACTCGTTGTAAGGTTGAGGGAAAAAAAGTGCGACTTGATTATTGATAGCGGGTCTTGCACTAATGTTGTTTCAAAAACCTTAGTCTCGGAGTTGGAACTCAGTATTAGGGCTTGGGAGAAACCGTATAAATTACGATGGTTAGATGGGAACCAAGGAGTGCGGGTTGAGAAGCAAGCCTTAATTTCTTTTAATATTGGGCCGTACGAGGATAAGTTGTGGTGTGACATCGTGCCTATGAACGCATGTCATATATTACTTGGGAGGCCATGGCAATATGATAGGAACGTTATATATGATGGTAGGACGAATGTGTATAGCGTTACTAAAGGAGGTTCCATCTATGATCTCCAACCGTTAACAAGAATAAAACCTAGACCACCTAATTCAAAGAAAAGCTTGTTCATGGAATTAGGAGAAGGGGCACCAAGTGAGGGGGTTAAGGAGTCGGGAACGCATGGTGTTGGGTTGGTTGAAATTCATGGAGGACATGGAGGTTGTGAGGGGTTGCCGAGTAAGGAGGAGCACGGAGGTCTTGAGGGAGCAACGACCGTGAGCTTGGCGGAGGTTGAAGGCCACGGAGTTGGTGAGGCCGAGGAAGTAGGGGTTGGAGTCAAAGGAGGCCGTGAAGTTGCGAGGGCCAAGGGTAAGGAGTCCGTGGTACATAAGGACTCTCCGAACATGGGTTAGGTAAATCAAGAAAACCGTGTTCTCGTCAAACCAAGAGCAAGCATATCCAAGTCTACTCGAGAGTTATGTCATCTTAATTTAGGTCAAATTCTCAAAAACTGAGAGAGTATGATGCGGGAGCATTAGCTCGGATTCAAGGTCGTGACCCACGACCCAAAGAAAGATTAAAAATGTTCGATTTGGGTTCAATACGGATTTTTAAGTTAGCTTGGGAAGACGTATTGAAAGAACAAAGGAAGGTAGCGGGAAACTACCTTGGAAATCGTGCCCAACGTGTGGGACCACACGGTTAGGGTTTCTAATCTTATTAGGTTTTTATGATTTTATTTATCTTGTTTTAATTTAATTAGTTAGTTAATTTTGTTACTAGTTTGTTACAACAAGGTTGATTAAGGTTCTTACAAGGTGGTTACAAAGTTAGTTATAAGTTTGTTAGGGTTTGTTATTAAGTTGTTAGGTTTGTTACAACTTATTCTTTTTCTTTTATGATTTTATCTTTTAGATTTTAATAAGGATTATCATTTATCCATAACATAGAATTAGGAAACTAAGATAAGTAGTAGTACACGGTTTTGGACGTGTAAGTTGAACCGTGTAGGGGTTCTTATTGCTTTCCTATTTCGAGTGTAGTTTGTACGGATGTCCTTACTATAAATAGGCATCCTTAGTTGTTTGTTTTATCAATTCAAGTTATAAATTAAAATCACTTTGTTAAGTTTTACTTACAAACCTAAAGTATCTGTGTGAGCTTTAACCCGAAGTATCTGTGTGAACTTCAAAATAATTGAGGGGATATCTGTGTGAGCTTGATCAATTATCCTATCCATCGACAATCATAAATCATTCATTAAATCGTTTCACAAATCTTTCAAGTATTAAGTGCTGTGCCTTATTACGTCATCAACGATCATCATTCAAGAACATCAAGAAACACCAAGAAACGCCACCACCGTGACCACCGTTGACCACCGTCCACGCCGGAGTCCACGTCATCACCACCGTGCCACCATTCGTTCCTTATTCATCGTTCTTGGTTATTTTTCGTTCTTTATTCATTCAAGATTGTAATATTTTACAAGTATTTTTATTCCGCTGCAACATACGTATTTTTGTTGATCGTCTTAATTGATTATCACGCCAAATACGCATCAATCATAACCCTCTTGACTCGAAACAAACCCCGCTTCTCTCGACTTGGATCAAACCAAGCTATCTACATCCGAATATGGGAATGGATCGCCTGCAACATGGTTAGTATCAACTCCACAAGTTTCTGCCCGTGCAATTTTGTTTTTAAGATTGCTTACTCCGGTAACCACCTTGCCTAGATTAACCACCCTTGTAGCCACCTTACTTGAACCATTGACCCTTGGTTCACTTTCCACTTCGTTAGGAGGAACCTGCTGCCCCTCCTTCGAATGCACCCTCACCACCTCTCCGTGGCCTAACACAATGGGATGATGATGTTCAATGAATTTATGATTGGAGGACTCTTCTTCGACCACTTTGTCCTTCGCTAATCCTTCTTTTAAACCTAAAGCATCCATCTTTTTGTCTCCCTCGATGGATTGCCCCTCTCCTTCACTCGCAAACACCTTAGGATCAGGCTTCTTGTGGTTTTTGGTGGTCATCTCTAATACGGCTTGGGGAGTCATTGGTTTTAGTATAATATTTTTATCCTTATCCCTCAACACGTATTCATTCGTTCTCCCTCGATGTACTACATCCCTATCGAACTGCCATGGACGCCCTAGAAGTAGGTGACATGCATCAATAGGTATTACATCACATAGAATATCGTCTTTGTATGATCCCATGGTAATCCCTGCCCTAACATGCCTTGTTACTCTTATAACACTCCCGTCATCCAACCAATGTAATAAATAGGGTTTTGGGTGTGTGGTGGTAACTAGGTTAAGTTTGGATACCATCTCTTTGGAAGCAATGTTTGCACAACTACCTCCGTCAATGATTACGCTACACCACTTATCTTGTACTTGGCACTTGGTGTAGAATATTTGGTTTCTTTGATCGTTTGAGATTGGGTTGGCTTGAATTTGTAGGTTGCGTAGCATTAGGTTTCTTGGTAATTGTAATGGAACCAGAACTTTGACCTCCCCCTTGAATCTCACGCCCTCCATAGTAATTCCCTCCATGGATCGTCTTGAAGATAAAGAAAATGAAGAGCCGAAGCTCTGATACCACTGATGATACGAATTCTTAGCAAAGAAATCGTCCGCGGAAGCTTTCTTGGAAATCTTGAAAACAATCTTGAATGAAATAACAAAATAGGACAAATATGGAACGATCTTTGATGAATCTTGATTGATGATGGTGGTGAATGATGAACGGCGGTGGTGGTGATGTCGTTGGTGGTGGTCCGTCGGTGGTGATGGTTAAAGTGGTTGTTTTGTAGTTGTGACGGTCTTGAGGTGTATCCCCAAGGTAGAAGGATATTTGTTTGCCCTAGACCTATAGGACACCCAATGGTGATTTACTCCCTAGACCTATAGTTCGTAAATCTTGCTAATACTTGAAACGCGACAAATATTAACGGTTCGGATCAACACTCGATAAGTCCTTGAGATTTCTTTAAGAATGCCTTAAAAAGAAAACTTGTAAATTTTTATTGATTGAATGATTAACTCAAAAACAAGAAGAACCATGTGCCTATTTATAGTAAGGTAACACGTCCAAAACCACACGCCTCCCATAGCTTGGATTCTTAAATCCGTCTTTGAATAGGAGTCCTAAAACTTATCTAAATGAATTAAATATAATCCTTATTAAAAGTAAATTATATCTTAGGTTGTTTAGGAATTAAAATAACTAATGCTAACAACCCTAGGATAACTAATTAATTAGGTAGTAAGTAATCTTGTAACAAACTTGTAACTACCTAACAAACTAATAACTAACTATAACAAACTAATTAAAATAACAACTTAATAAAAATAACATAAAAGTTAAATATACTCCAATTTCTTCTTGGAGCCCATAGTGACCAAGCCCATGCGTGTGATAGCCGAGCAACACGCCATGGGTGGCCGAGCAACAAGCGGCCCAAGGCCCTTCTGTTCTCACGGTGGTCCGTGCACCATAGCTTAGTCCCTTCTTGCCTTGATTCAACCCTTGTTATCACCTTGTTAGCCCATGGTTGTAAAGCCTAACGAATCTTTACTAGACAATATACTAGCCATACGATAATTAATGATAAAATAGCTAACATAAATTGCCTTGTAGATCTTTGATTATACTAACGAACTAATGCCCTATCCATATTCTGATCAATAATATTACAATTATATTATTAGTTTTGAAATTATTTTATTTCTCTAGAAAAACTATTTTTCTAGAGAGAATAAGGAGAAGTATGGGTGAATCAATGAGAAAGCATGGATAATGATATATTGACATAAGAATAAGAGGAAAACATCCTCTTATTACTTATGCTCTAGCCGGCCATTAGGCTTGTGAAAGAGACAATGCATGCTCCTTATTTCATGCTCATGCACACACTAAAATCTGTTCAACCACAGTTAAGGATCTCTCACCCACGGTGGTAGCTTAAGCACATATCTTAGACCATGGTTCACGCACTTCCAAACCCTAACCCAAAATTCCATTACCATTACATCGAACCTCAAAACTAAGGATTTGGTTTTCATTATCCTGTAAACTCTTCCCATTGAGGGGCCATAACAAAATCATCCATAACCTTAAGTTTTAAACAGCTCGATCCCAACAACCTATTCCACAAGGTACTTCGAAATCCTAAATTCTCAAATTTTTTACCATAAAGTGAACATTCAAAGATAAGTCCTTACTAAAGCAACAACTTCCAAATGAAGCATGTCTATGATCGATTTCACAAACATTTCCTCAAAACGATTTATATACCATAATTCTTCAAAATTTAAAACAATATCAACCTTCTAGTTACTTATCCCAAAAGCTCTGGACAACT
The DNA here is from genome assembly GCA_029255685.2 of Silene conica. Taxonomy (NCBI): domain Eukaryota; kingdom Viridiplantae; phylum Streptophyta; class Magnoliopsida; order Caryophyllales; family Caryophyllaceae; genus Silene; species Silene conica. The sequence continues at coordinate 43,179,150 of CM055316.2, read as the reverse complement.
CATCCCTGATAGTTCCTCAAATGACAATTCAATCAAACTCTCAGGCTATCAAACCCATATGCTATATCCACTACACTTGCATTACTGTCCACTAGATAACCATACTTAAATCATCGAGTTTCCGAATTTTCACCTCCCAATGAATTACTCCAGTCTATCCACATACCGGTGGTGCATCCTCAAATTTCCCTTAGATTCTTCAATAGAAAAACGCTAAGATCAATTAAGTAGCCTCAGGTCAAACACTCAGTCAACTCCACAAGTCAAACTGTGGACGTCTCAACATTTGCACACAGTTACCAGCGACTCTCATTCCTCAAGTTTAAGTAGCACTAACTTACTTCATATCTATTTGTCAACATCAGTACCTTAAGCATATTCCTCAAAATCACTTAGTACACTAAGTACCTCTTTTAAATCCTCAAATAGCATTCCCAAATCCACAATTACTCACGATTCAGCAAGGTTCTCACATCTAAGTTTCACAGAAAGTCATGTATAAGAGCTCCACTTAGCCTAAGCATTCCATCATTTACTTTAACTCTTCTAATTGCCAAACATATAGACACTAGGATCACCAAACTATGTCTCACATTGCTTCCTAGGTTCTTCTCAAGTTGCAACACTCTCTGAAACACGGGTTATGGTTAACCTCAAGAAATTCCCCAAGTCTGCCTAAGGTAGGTTACCTCATAAGGTGTTTTAGGAAAAGCAAGCTACCAGGTTGAGTTGAAAGGTAATGAAGGTAGTTTCCAAGGAAGATTAATAGGAGTCTAAGGAAGGAGACTAAGATCTTAACAGTTTCCATGCACACTAGGCTACAAAAGCAGTAAACATGAACGTACCAGTAGATGGATCAGGGTGGACTCTGGTCTCAGCTCGACTCTGAATGGCTCTGGCTCCACTGGTCTCGGCCTCTGGGTCAGTAGTGACAGCTCTATCAATGGCGACAATCCCCTCGGGGTACTCGAAAGAGAGATGTCCAAGTTTCTAGGAGGCGAAGCATAACTGAGGGCTGTCGTGGCAGTCAACTTCAAGATGAAGGTCCTTGCGACATCTGAAACACTTTAGGGGAGCGTCTGGTGAGAGGTCCACGCTTCGAGCCTGGGAAGTCTTAACTTTCTTGGACTTCTTTTTCTTTTGGGTACGCTTTCCTTTTCCATGAGGAGAGGAGGAGGAAGGACTAAGAGGTCTCTTGCCTCGATAGCTATGCAAAGGTGGTCGGGGAGGAGAGAAGGCTCTAGCTCCGTCACAAAAGATCTAGAAGGGGTCCTCCGGTCGTAAGACACTGTATTAACTCTGGAAGTAAGAAGTCGGGTCACCATATGCTACACTCCTAGTGTCAGCATTAAGCTTGCTCCGAAATAGGTAAGCTTTGTCCTCTTCTTTCTCGACTAGCTGTGGGACAAAGTGGATTAGCTCCTCGAATCAGTTGGTGAAGGCTTGAACTAAAAGGGTTCCTTGGCGAAGGTTAATGAACTCGGTCATCTTATGTTGGCGTATATCCTTATGGTAAAACCTCATGCCAAGAAGAGTCTTGAAACGACTCCATGTGAAAGTAGGGTCGCGAGTAGCACAAGAGCTGATCGTCATCCACAAACGTCTAGCCTCACGAACCAAAAACTGAGATGCTACGCGGATCTGATCCTCAGGGCGAACACCATATATCATGAAGTTCTTTTCCATGTCAAAGAACCATGCGGTGAGGGCCACAGAACTGGTCTCTCCGTCGAAGGTCCTAGCCGCATTTCTCCACATCTGAGCAATAATCCAAGCCAATCCTCCAGGTTGGTTACTTCCCGATGTTTTTGTAGGAAATAATTTCTTAAATTACTCATAAAATTATTAATTTAATTAATACTTCCAAGGATTATATCAAAAACGAATTGATATTAAAACAATAGAACTGAAATAATAGGACAAGGATCGTAGAAATAACCTTTGGTTCTAGATGAGATCGGCCTAAGAACAACCTAGTATAAACCCAAACTTCAAGGTAGAAGTTCTCCTTAGATTGCACCCAAGACGACTGAGAAAGATTCTCTCAATGCTCCTCCTAAATTACTATTAATTATTTTAGAGGATTTATTTTGAGATTAAGATGATAAACTAATCAAGGAGAATAAGAGAGGAAAAACGTTTTTTTCTTGTGTCTCCAACCTCACGGCCAAAACCCTCTATATATAGGGTTTGGTTTGTGTTGGTATTGTACTTCAATTAGGAAACCTCATTATAATATAATATTTTGAGTTAGTTTCCTTATTCTGACCTTCCTTAAAATATCATATATATTTTAATACTTTTCGGTGTACAAATTTAATTCAAGGAGAATATTAATTAATTATCTTATAATGAATTAATCCCAATTATATTATTCTATCATATATTAAAATATAATTAATAAATATAACTTTTATATATATTTATTAGAATTAACATTTAATTCATTTCTCCTAGTTATTATTTAATCATATTAAATGTTTATCATCTACTTAACTACATTTAGCTAAGTTTAGCATTTATGTAATTATATCAATATATAATCGCATTACTCAGTACTATCCTATAGGTGTGACCTTTAGGGATCATCTGATTATCGCCATCATATGACAGTAACGTCAAACTTCTAGAGAGCCAATCGTTACCGATAAACGTTAATCAACTTATTAATATACTAAGTATCCCTGCGTGATCCTGTAAAAGATTTACTCAAATAATCACACACTGTGGAGGACATTTACTCCAACAATCTCCCACTTGTCCTACAAGTGTGTGTCCGATTACGATTCTCATATCCATGCATTATTCTCCCACTCAATGGAAGACAAATTGCAAAGTCTTACCTTACAAGGTCGTATCTCCCAAGTAATCATATCAGGAGTGGTTTCCTCGACCAGAGAGCAACATAACTGATACGAATCATATTCGAGCATGGCCATGCATTTAAGTTACTACTCCTCGAGTGGCCCTAAGAAATATATATAAAAACTGATAAAGGCTGGATATTTTCCTTGACTTATGACCTGCCGATGGAAGCACAACATGAAATGACCCAGTAAAAGTCCGATTGGTCTCCATTTACGGTGCGAGCTAGGACAGAAACCAAAACCACCCAAAAACTGTCTATATCGCATGAAATAAACAATGGTCAAAAGAACCGACTTTAGGAATCACGATAGACGTCCCATCCACGACCAAGCACCTAATGTATCTTAACATTTAGGACTCTATGTCGTGGTCACTATGTCCTATGCGATATTTGATGAGTCATATTTACATACACTTTTATGCTTCCCCTTAGATGTTTTTGAGACGGTTTGCGATATTATATGACATTTTATATGCCGTTTTGTGAGATTGTCGATACTTCCGCCTTTTTATGTTTTAATGCAGGATGAGTGCATTTGCGGAACAAGTGGGTATACTAAGGCATCGCGAGAGTCGACAAGGCGGAGCAAGAGGATCCCAAGAGATTCTAGGAAGTTTGGAGAAGAACGAGGAAGAAAAGAGCTGAAGGATTTTCTTGACGAAGACCCTCGATCGAGGGAGTGATGTCCTCGATCGAGGGAGTGACGTCCTCGATCGAGGAACCCGTCGCAGGATTTTGTTTCCGCTTTTGCCTTATTTCGACTTTCTTTAATTTTTATAAATAGGAGTTCGATAACCTAGTTTCGACACCTATTATTTTAGACACTACTTTAGATCTAGCTTTTTTCATCATCATTTTCCGGATTACTTCATACTTTGTTCTTAATCTTTCCTTGCTAATTACTACGGTATTACTCTTTCTTGTTTAATTTAATTCATTCAAGTTTTTATGCTTTTTATTCCTTGTTGTTATTTCTCATCTTCAATCATGTTTTCAATCCTCTTTATTGTTATTGTTATTAGATTCAATATGTGTAGCTAAATTCTTAATCTAGGTTGAAGGGGATCCAAGTATATTAAGAAGGGAATGTTAATTGATTGTTAGTAAAATCACAAGGATTGTTGTTTGATTATTGTTCTTATTCTAATTAATTGATTTAGGCCTGAATTGATAATTAGTGTAGCAAATTAGTTCTTTCACCGCTCGGGTTAGAATTGATATAGGCTGCGATAATCAAATAGGTTGATTCTATAGCGAACGCATGTTAGTTTTTGACCTAAAGAACACAATAGTATTGACTAATCTTGTGACCTTGAATAATCCGATTGAACTAGTAATTAATTAAGAATCCCAATAAAATATACTTGGTGACCCGGAATTCCTAGACTTTTAATACCTCTGTTACACATCCTTTATTTCACTTGTTTTTTTAGTTGTTAGTCAAAACAAACAAATCAAAACCCCCGTAAAACTGTTACTTTTAGACTTAATTACCATTAGCAAACCGTTTATTACCGCCTCCCTGTGGATTCGATACCTGTCTTACCACTAGCTATTCTGTTAGTATTGAGATAGTTTTACTTTGACTAAGGTGATACGACTTTAGCTTTATCAATTTTGGCGCCGTTGCCGGGGAGGCAACAATTTTCTGTTTGTTTTTTGTTAATTTTGTCTTTTTTCTCAAGGGACTTCAGTTCCTTGAGACCGCTCTCATTCTTTTCTTGTTAGTTTCGTGTATGCCCAGGTCGAACAAGTCTGAACTCCTTACACCAAATTCAGAACCTGAGAGGAGATTTCGGAATAGACGAAAGCATAACAGAGAAGTTGGTCAAGTAGAAGACTTGAGTATACTTGACGGAGACGCAGAGCACTCAAATACTTCAGAAAATCTGTCCTTTGACGAGGACACCTTATTTTTCGAAACAGAACAAATTACTTCAACTCTTAAAATGCCTACTTTAGCAAGTCATTCAGAACCCACCTTGGATTCTATTCCGAAGGGGTTTAAGCTCCCTAGTACTGATAAAGGAACATTTGAAATCAAACCATCCTACATCAATCTAGTGGAGCGAAATCTCTTTGGAGGAAGACCTGGTGAGGATCCTGCTCATCACATGGAAAAATTTGTTACTTACTGTTGTTCTATCCCTTTGATTACAGGAGTAACTCAAGATCAGGTGAAACAAACTTTGTTTCCTTTCTCCCTGAAAGATGATGCAGCGGAATGGCTGAGAGAGTTGGATATGACTTATATAACTGATTGGAACTCCTTGGCTCTTGTATTCTACAAGAGATACTTCCCTCCACAGAAAACCAATAACTTGAGAAGCTAGATCACAAGTTTCAAGCAGTCTCCTACCGAGGACTTGAACGAGGCATTTGTGCGATTCAAGAAGTTGATTAGATCTGTTCCCCATCATGGCTTTGAGAAGTGGTTCATTTGCTGTTGGGGCTGGTGTCCTTGACAGTTAGTCCAATGACTTACTAAATCTCTTAAAGGATCACAAGGGCATACTTTAGTATTATTATCAGTTGATCCACGTTTATCAATAACGGTTGGCTTGCTAGATAAGTTTGACATTATTGTCATACGGATGGCGGCGATCAACTGGTCCCTATACGTCACACCTATAGGACACGTTTGAGAGATGTGAAGGTATGAAAATACAGTCACATTTATGCCGGATACGACTAAACAGTTAGTCAGAGGTATTGACTATTAAATTAGTCAATGAGATGTTGAGATTATTATTTAATACGGATTAAATAATTTTAGCTAATACGGATTACAAGATTAATTCGTAAATTAAATATAAACGGTTATATTTAATTAAATATTAAATTTGCGTATTAATATAAACAGTTATATTAATTTAGGTAATTATACAATATCGTAATTTTATCAGACTATTATTAATACAGCGACTGCATTAATATCTGATAACATGTATGCGATTTATAAATAAAACCCGCGAATTATATTTTTAGGAAATCGGGTCGAATCACGAAAAGGAATAAGGTAAGAGTGGGAAAAGCCCACTCTCACCTCAACCCGTTCGGCCGACCCACTTACTACAAAAGGAGAGTCCTTCTCCTTTTGTCATGACACTGGTTAATTTTCATAATCTCAAGAATTAGGGTTTAGAGAACATTATTTTCCCAAAACTTATATCTCACATCTAAAACCTCACAAAAGCTCTCCCCATATTGCAAGGCAATTGGAGAGTATTTCTAGCACACGCGGCAACATCTCATTCAAGTCTTGGGTGCAAGTTATAGGAGGGAATTTACTTTAATTCATGTTCTTAGGCCTATTCAAGCAAGGACCCAAGGTTGTATTCTTTTTCATGCTTTTAATTAACTTATGACAATAACCTCAACTGTAAAATTCGTTATAATCCTTCATGTTTAGGGCGAATACATGCTATATTCCCCACAAGTGGTATCAGAGCCAAGGCCACGAAATTTTACTTTTGTGTTTTTCATAAGTTGTAATTTAAAAATTCTGAAAATCGATTTCTGCCGGCGTCTGGGTCGGTCGACCCATTATTGTGGTCGGTCGACCATCTCCCCGCCTAGGGTTTCCGTTTTTTCCGCAGTTTCTCTTTTGTATAATCGATCTTGTTTCGATTCCTGTTTACATATTGTTAATTAATCGATATTCTTGACAATATGTGAACCTTGTTGCTGTTTATTTTTATTTACGCGTTTAGAATCAAAGGTTAAAACTTGTTTTGATTGAAAGTGCAGCAATTTCGCGTTTTCAGAAACTCGACTTCGTGTTTTGTGGTCGGTCGACCAGTTTAATGGGTCGGTCGACCACTCTGCTGTGACAGGAAATTTTAATTTTTTTTTGACAGTAGGTCGGTCGACCCCATGTTGAGGTCGGTTGACCACTTCCCTGTAACAGTCGTGTTTTATTTTTCCGAAAATAACTTGTTTTTATTTTCCCTTGGCCAAAAGTAATATGCTGTATACGGAAATAGTATATTATTTTTGTGAAACGGTTCACTCTCGTTTGATACATATTATTTTAAAACGGTTTAAGATAATGGATTATAAACTTGTTAAAATTAAAGTGGTTAAAACGGTATAATCACATAATTTTAATCCCGTAAAGGTGGTTTGGTAAAATTTGTTAATCATAATAACAGTATTATGCCATGAATGAATTTTAATTTTAGTTGATGCATTTTATTTATCGTCTTGTTGAAAGCCTTTTGAATGCTTTCTATAACGTATTTAATTTTGCAAACGGTTGTAACTTAGTGTGGCCTTAGAAGATTGTGTCACCGTAATGATGGGACACAGTCTTGTTTGTAATTTTGAGATCTTGAATCTCCGTTTTGGGTTTTTGCCATGTAATTACTTTTGTATTTAAATTAGAATGTAAATAGGGTTATATTTGTAATTTAAATTAGTAATTTTGTGAAGACCAAAGACGGAGACTGGATGCTCACTCCCGCTGCAAAGACCAAGATGGAACATCAAGACAAGCTTCTAGGGTCCAACGGTGAATTCCAAGTTGTTTTATGTTTATTTTGGTAGGATAGGCCTCACTAGGACTTTTTATTTACGTTTATTGCATTTATTTTATGCTTTCATCGATAATAGTTTGCATCATATTCCGCCTAAAACCAAACCACCTATAACATGCCTGAAAACTAACTCTTTTTTTTTTGGTGAAATGTGAGTGTGTTCTATATATATCATGAAAAGGTTACAACAGGTCCCTGGTTCAAGCCCCAGGGCAAGCATTTACAAATCATTGACAGCAAATGTCAAACCAAATTTTGGTCTGATCATCAAATCCATCTATTCTACTTCTCAATATATTTCGAACATCAGAAAAAATACAATTTCCAAGAACTTCAGGTCTGATCAGGTATTCTTGAATTCGAGCATTATTACGTTGTTGCCATATATGATATTGTAGTCCATTAAAAATAACAGCTCTGATCTTCCATTGCATTTGCTTCTTATTCCCTATACTCATACTGGAAACCTTCAGGTTCATAGCACCAAACCAGTGTTGTATCAGACTCTGGACTCTGATAGTATAAATGTAGCCCTCAAACAGGTGATCAGTTGTTTCTGATTGCCTTTGACACAGTAAGCACAAGTCACTTGGGCAAAACCCAATCCTGTATAGTTTACTCATAGTGTTCATCCCTCCCTGGAGTCTCAACCATGTGATCATGGAGTGTTTTGGAATATTGAGGCTATTCCACACAAGATATGCCCAGTCTTGGACAGGTAATGCAGTGCAGAGCCATTGATAGCAGCTTTTAATGGTATATCCTTTGGGATGATGGTCCCATTTGTTCATAACAAACCCCTGCTTAATACGATTTTTCACTTTGCAGATTGATTTCCAGACCCAAGGAAAGTCATTAGCTGGAAGATAATCATCCCAATTCTGATCTTTAAGGTACACATCACTGATCCATTTGATCCAGAGCCTATCCTCCTTAGTATATATCCAATTGACAAGCTTCCCCACATCAGCCATGTTCCATAGTTCTGCATTTTTGATTCCTAGTCCTCCCTGATCTTTTGTTAGAGTAACCCTCTCCCAAGCCACAAGAGGTACTCGATGATAATCAGAATTGCTAGCCCATAAGAAATTCCTGCAAATAACACTAATTCTATTGATGATGCTCTTGGGGATCACAAACACTGAAAACTAACTCATGTAGAGGTTACGCATTAGTTTTCTGTGACAATACAGATGTCACATGTCAATTGCAAAGCCATCACTTTATTTCATTCATTCACGCATATGCTAGATATTAGTTCACTTAAAATGGATAAATACACGTTGATGGGGTCTTCCTCGTATAACCAAAAATTGAGAATAGTCTTTATAAATCAGACACCCATGAATCCCTTCTTCGTCGGTAGGCATAATATGACCCCTTCTACGTCGGGTAAGTGGGAACAGATGATTTATTTTATCTCAACATCGTGGTCACTCGATACTATCTAGCGACTGTGATGGACTAATAGATAGGATTTACAGAAATCTATCGACCAAGAGTTCCAACGGTAGAATTAGCCAAGCTGTGGGCTTATCAATGTACGAAAATTGAGTCTTGGGATCATTTATATAATTCTTGAGGGAGATCAATTATATAAATGAATGAGTCTACGAGTTTAAATACATTTTAATATAGACTTAAATCACAACAATGAGTTGCTTATATGGTTCTGTTTTATCTTCTTTTCAGTGTAGAACACGTTCAAATTAAACTGCTGTATAACTAATGGCTGGTGAAGACCCAATGCCAAGTGCCAAGCTAGCACGTGAATCCTGGCTAAAAGCCTTCATGGACTCCATGAATCAGTCTACTAGACTGAGGAATGATGGGTCAAACTTCTCTGACTGGGAGGCAGCACTACGGAATGCTGCCATTGCTGACGGAAAGCTCAAGTACTTAACTGAGCCCATTCCGGCACACCCAGGAACTGGAGCTAGAGCTAACGAAGTTCGCGCTCATAGCGACTTCGTCATGGAAGCGGGTGCGATAAAGAACGTACTCATCTATGCAATGGAATCCAATTTGCAAAGACGCTTCATAACCCATGGTGCAAACAAGATTTTCACCACGCTCACTAACGAATTCTCAAAAGCTCCGAGAATCGTTTCTTATGAGCATACCTTTCGCTTCTTTGAGGCGAAACTCCAGAAGGGCCAAGCGGTTAGCCCACATATTCTCAACATGATTGAGAATATCGAGAAACTGGAGGCCCTAAACTACAAGATCAGTGAGAACATAATCGTTGATCGAATGCTTCATTCGCTTCATGATAGGTTCGCCCTCTTTAGGGCCAACTATTACATGAACGACATGAAGAAGACTCCTCATGAGCTCCACTCCCTTCTCGTACAGACCGAGAAGGACCTGAAATTAAGTGGCACTACTAGAATTAATGGAATAAGTAACGGTAAATATAAAACACCTTAATTGGGTAAGCGTTTTCTAGATTAATAGAGAACGCTCTCAACACAAAACTGAAGCGCCAATTCCTAATCCTCTTATTATATTAATTTATTAATCATTAATCATTAATCATTAATTATTAATTATTAATTATTAATTACTCAATTATTAGATTGTTACTGTACATTGTTATATTGAATACTAATACAATTCAACCTCTAACTCTAAGTACAATTAAACCTCTAAACACAATCCTCTAGAATTAGGCGGTTTATACTTCCCCTGCGTCGTCCTCAAAAAATCTCACGCCGCCTCGTCTCCTTCCATGTCGCTGCAATCATCATCTCCTTCATCCTCTTCAATTTTGTTGCACCCGTCATCTCCTTTATCTCTTCAATTGGTAAGTCATTGGTTATTCTTGTCTAATTTTTCGTTTTCAATTATAAGTAAATCGTAATTCCCAATTTCCCAATAGTTGATATAATTTTTCATCTTGTTGATGATGATGATGGAATTAATTAGTTAGGTGTTTATCAATTTGGAAGAGGTTGTTGGTTGGGCTACGGTGAAGGGTAAACATCGTACAGAATGAAGCAAATTGGACGCTCTCTTGATGTCGTGGACGTCTTATGAGTACAGACAGCTATTGAGCTTCTTAACAAAATGAAGCTAGTTGGATGCCTCCTAATGATGTCACCTATAACATACTTATCGGAGGATTCATTAAAAACAACGATTTGCAAAATTCATTATATTTCTGTGATATAATGGTTAACGAGGGCTTTGAGGCTGATGCTCACACTCTTTCTTTGTTCTGTAAAATTTGACATGGCTACAAAGAATAGAAGATTGCATAGTTTGATGCCTCAGAAAAATGTTTCATTGACATGGCATAGTGTTATGTTGATTATTCTGGTGAAGTAGGGTTATCTCCCTTTTCGGGCTATCTTTGTGATTAGATTAAGTATGCTAGGACTAACGGTTTCTTATCTTATATACAAACTGATTTAGAATTGTGTTAATGGCTTGTGGTCAAGGAAAAAAACAGTCTGGTACTGTAATACCCCGTATGTTAGCCTCGGTCAAGAAATCTTTATAAAGTATTTTACGTAAACTGTTAGTGTTTTATAAATCGAATTTCTACGATTAGTTCGTATTTCATAATCATTTGCTATTTGATGATTATTTCATAAAATGGTCTTTCATTCGTAATAATAATTTTAATAATATATTTATAATTAAAGATATTTCCTATTTTATATGTATTTCTCGTTTATACTTAATTTCTATTTTATTATTATTAAAGTCGTAATTGTATTTAAATCCTAATTTTATATATTCTTATGTAAGTGCTAATGATTTTACATTCTTATAATTAATTCAACTATTATTTACTAATACTAAACTTCGTAAATTAATTAGTATAATTAATTATGTACTCAGTTATTTTAAGTTACGGGTTAAGAACGTGACATAGATATATAAGTGTCGCGCGAAGAGTTATGGGCCGAATAAGAGAATTGATGGGCTCGGATTGAGGGATGAGAAAGCATGTACCATACATCGACATCCTAGACCCTTACCCTATACATCGACATATCAGAAACCCTAAACCCTAAGCAGCCAAACCGTGAATTAAGGAGAACGAAGAGAGAACATCCATCACGCATCACCATCTTCATTGCTCTTCATCGTCACTGTTCAGACCATCATCGTCACTGTAAGACATGCCTTCGAAATAGTACTCTGCTCGTTTTTTTATGTTATTATCGCTTTGTGTTATCGTTTCTTGTTAATCAATTGGACCGGAGCATATTTATGGACTGACGCAGACCCTAGGCTAGACGAGGACCATGAATGACCCATACCTTGGCCTTGACAACCACCGTGGTGGCGGTAATTGGGTGCAAAACAGAGCAGGAAAAATGGGTACATGAGGGCTGCTTTATGTCGTTTTTGGGTGTTTAAAGGGAGATAATTTACATCTAGGTTGGTGTTTGGTGCCTTCTAGGCTATAGGTGACCACCATGGTGCTTGGGTGGTAGCCTTAGGAGTTGGGTGCTGATTGCGGTGGTTGGCAGGACAAATCAGAGTGCGAATTATCGGAACAGGGGCAGGGAGCATGTGTGGGACAGGTGGTTTGGTGGGCTCTGTGTGACGGTTATAGAGGAAACGAGGCAGGTATAGGACCACTACTGGAACCACCGTTGGTCAGTGGTGACCACGGTGGTGGCCAGAGGTGGTGGTTGGCCTGGTGGAGAGAAATAAAAGCGTGAGAAGAGGGGGAGCAGAAGTGAGTGCTGAAACAATAGGAATTACGAGTTGTGTGCAGGCTTTTGGGCAGGGTGTCGTGATGGCTATGGTGGGTTGATGTGGTGGCCAGAAGGTAGAATGAGTGGTTCGTGGTATGGGTTAGACCGTAGGACGGTTGGTGGTGGTCGTGAGTGGCTTGATTGGTGGTAGTAAGGCTGCGAAGTTGTGAGTTCAGGGTGGCGTTTTAGGGGGCTGGTCTGTGGATGATGTTGGTCGTGGGGTTTGAACCCAGGTCCTTGGAAGGGGGGCTGTTTATATGTGTTATGATATTATTATTATTATTATTAGTATTCCTAGTATTGTTATTATTAATTGTTTTGATGTTTTAATAATTTAATTGGTTTACTTCATGTTTATTTTGATGTGATCAATTAATTTAATTAGTTGAGTTGGTTTAATTTATTTTGTGTGACGGTACCTTATTATATTAGTTACGTTAATTAGCTAGTATTTTTAATAAATTGTTATAATAATTAATCGAGGTCATATATGTTCGTATACTCGTGTGTAAGACGAAGTTTATAATGATAATTAATCAAGTGGTTAATTAATAAGTTTTTTTTTTTACGTTATTATATTAGTTGTGTTGAACGTGTTGTTGGTTTATTATTATTATTATTATTATTATCCTTATTATTATTATTATGATTATGATTATTATTGGATGTTGATATTAGTTTCGTTAACTCGGAATTTATATATATTTTCGTTATGCGCAATTTTGTATAAGAGTCGTATGTTGTTTTAAATAATAAACGTTATTTATTTTTTTAGCTATCATTTATGTATTCATATTTAATTATTATTCGGAAATAATTAATGTCAATGTTGAGACAGTTTAATAATGTTATATGTCGTTGTTTAACACATAATTTCATATTAGGAATAATTATAATTATTGTTCCGTGTTTGTTTATTTAATTAAGCTCGTGCATAAGTTAAATAGATGTAGAGTACAATTAGATATTGGAATGATTAGTGATTGTATATTACTGCTAATTGTTTTAGGTGACGAGTTGAGGTGAAATATTCTGGTTGTGATTGGATTGCTATTTGGGTTATATTGCTATCCAGGTAGGATATACCTACTTAATCTCGGTTTAATATGATTATCTTGGTTGACATTTTACATGTGATGTGATGATATTGGTTGGATTGAGTAATGATTATTGTTATTGGCATAGGCATTTCCTTATTTAATAGCATGATTGATTAAGAGTATTGTTGCATTCATGAGCACGGCATATGCATTGGTTACTGAGAAAGATGTGAATCAGATGTTATTCTGATATAAAGCCCAGGGTGGTTCTGCAAACCAGGCCTTGTGTCTTATCAGCTATTGAGCTGGTGTTCGGTGACGACCGATTATAGTCCGCCGGGAGGTTCGGTATGGCTTGGTGTTTCGGGTTTCAGATTGAGATTGTGGTTGAGCTCGAGCATATCATGGCATTTGCATATCATAATTGTTGCATTATTTATTATTGTGTTATCCTACTCAACCGCGAGGTTGACAGTGTATTCGTGTACACCTACGATGATCCGGAATGGGGAGTAGATTTTGACAGGTCTCGAGTTAGCTGTTTTGGGAGCTCATGGGGAAGCATGAGGATGTTGACTTTCCTACCTAGTTGATTAGCCCACTTAGTCAGACTATCACGATGTAGCTTGTAATTTAATGTTTCCGATGTAGTAGTTTGTATTTTGGTACTTCTGTTTAAGTTACGTAAGTTGTAATAATAAAAGTTTAAAGTTAACCAGTTTTTATATAAAGTGCTTTGGTTTGGTTACTTTGATATTCACTACCTCGGACATTCCGAGATGGTAACAGCTCTATTTATTTGAGAATGTCTTGCTAAAGGCTCTTAAATAAATGGGGGTGTTAATATGGAAATTTTGTGTATGATAAATCTCTGAGCTAGCTTTCCAATTCTTTTGGTTTCATGTTAATATGAATTATATTTTGAGAGAAATAAATATTTTAGTCGAAAGTGGTCAGATTGTTACTGCAAAATTCTGTTTTAGCTCATGTTTTTGAAAAGGAAATCATTTAATTTTTTTTGGTGAAATGTGAGTGTGATGTATATATATATCAAGATACGGTTACAAGAGGTCCCTGGTTCGAGCCCCAGGGCAGGCAAACAGCTCATTGACAACAAGAATCAAACCAAACATTGGTCTGATCATCAAAACTATCTCTTCTACTTCTCAATCGATTCTGAACATCTCTGATTATACGATTTGCAAGAGCTTCAGGTCTGATCAGGTATTCTTCAATTCGAGCATTATTTCGTTGTTGCCATATATGATAGTGTAATCCATTAAAAATAGCAGCTCTGATCTTCCATTGCATTTGCTTCTTATTCCCTGTACTCAAACTGGAAACCTTCAAGTTCATATTGCCAAACCAATGTTGCAGCAGCCTCTGGACTTTGATAGTAAAGATGCAATCCTCAAACAGATGGTCTGTAGTTTCTGATTGCCTTTGACACAATAAGCACAAGTCATTTGGGCAACACCCAATCCTGTATAACTTACTCATAGTATTCATCCCTTCCTGGAGTCTCAACCATGTGATCATGGAGTGTTTTGGGATATTGAAGCTGTTCCAAACAAGATCAGCCCAATCTTTGACAGGTACATCAGTGCTAAGCCACTGATAGCAGCTTTTAATGGTAAATCCTTTTGGATTATGATCCCATTGGTTCATAACAAAACCTTGCTTGATACGAGGTTTCACTTTGCAGATTGATTTCCATACCCGAGGAGAGTCATTAGCTGGAATATAATCATCCCAATTCTGATCCTTAAGGTACACATCACTTATCCATTTGATCCAAAGTCTATCCTCCTTAGTATATATCCAATTGACCAGCTTCCCCACAGCAGCCATGTTCCATAGTTCTGCATTTTTGATCCCTAGCCCTCCCTGATCTTTAGGTAGAGTAACCCAAAAAAAAAAGGAAATCATTTAAAACGTATTTATTGTTTATGCATAATTCAAACTCCACTTTTTAGAATATTCATTTACGTTTTCAAAATGATAAGCCACGTAAAATCTTAACGAGTCGTTATTTAATAGTAATTTTTGCAAGTTGCCCAAGTTTCTGTCTAATTGCTGTAAAGTTTTTGTTCAGACCAACTGAGTTGTAACTTATATATAAGATAATTCCCTTAAGATTTGGGTTTGATTAAGTTTCCTATAATTAGTTAATTCATTATATTTTCTAAAAACTATAATATCTTACAAAATGGTTAAGCGGTTATTTAATTATGATTTTTGAAAGTTGCAGCATGACGTGTGATTGTTGAAAATGTAAGTTATGAAAGTTTTAAATCTAAAAGTTTAATCAAATATGAATTATATAACGTGACCATGTAATGTTCTAATATGACATTAGTAGCGTGAGTAGTAGACCTATGAAATGAATATAAAGTTTATTATATGATAATATAATCTCGTTGTTACGATAATGTGAATGAATTTCATGATCTTATATGACTGTTATTTGCAAAAGTAGAAACGAAATATACAAGCCTATGTATGACAATTCGATATAGTTATTATTTTACAATATTTCGTGTGATTATCATATATATATATATAGAGGCCTGGAAACGTGCCTTTGTATGCTTATACCTCGTGTTTATTTATAACTGCTAGTTGTTAATTTTGACCAGTTCTTGTATAAAGAGATTAGTAATGAGTGTATCTATGTATGTTTATTTACGTGTTACCACAGTTGTTTTATCACAGAAGTAGTACATGTTATGCAATCTGGTAAAAGTTCGGAATTTTATACTGGTAAATGGATGTTGTCACTTGTCTTGCGACCACGTGAATATTTATAGGGTAATCCCAGTTGTGCTCAGATGTTCACATGCTGTATGATTTCGGTGACTTAATGCCTTTAGCGAGTATATGTACTTTATAAGTCATGATTGCTACTTAGATGTGCTGAGATGAGAAATGAGTAGTATGTTGTGCTTAATTATCTTCTAGCATGTAGTTTGCCTTTAAATATGGTGATGATATGTGTTTAGTGATATATACATGTGATGGAGGTTACGGGGACGTAACCAGGTTTAAGGAGGATAGGATTGGAAAATCTCGAAAATTTGGTTGTTAGTTATTACATGAGTTGAGCAGTAGCTCTATACATGAAAGTACTGCATAGTGTTGTATCTTTTGAGTTGGTGCAATGATGTGAAATATTTATGTATATATATTTCATTTACTTGTTGGCATGTATCTTTTAAGGAGGATAGACCCAAGTAGTATGTCTTCATAGAATATTTAGGGAGTCAGTGCAGAAGAGTGGAGGAGTGTCGTGTTTGGTTGTGTGGTTGAGTAAGTGTTTAGACAGCTGTTAAACTTCAGGACGAAGTTTGGTTTAAGGGAGGTGGAATGTAACACATGCCATTTCTGAGAGAAGTGACCTAGAGTAGAAGGCGTTAGTTGAGTTTGGTTTGGTAATGGGTAGTGTGGTGAACTTCGGGGACGAAGTTCTTTTTAAGGAGGGAAGACTGTAATACCCCGTATGTTAGCCTCGGTCAAGAAATCTTTATAAAGTATTTTACGTAAACTGTTAGTGTTTTATAAATCGAATTTCTACGATTAGTTCGTATTTCATAATCATTTGCTATTTGATGATTATTTCATAAAATGGTGTTTCATTCGTAATAATAATTTTAATAATATATTTATAATTAAAGATATTTCCTATTTTATATGTATTTGTCGTTTATACTTAATTTCTATTTTATTATTATTAAAGTCGTAATTGTATTTAAATCCTAATTTTATATATTCTTATGTAAGTGCTAATGATTTTACATTCTTATAATTAATTCAACTATTATTTACTAATACTAAACTTCGTAAATTAATTAGTATAATTAATTATGTACTCGGTTATTTTAAGTTACGGGTTAAGAACGTGACATAGATATATAAGTGTCGCGAGAAGAGTTATGGGCCGAATAAGAGAATTGATGGGCTCGGATTGAGGGATGAGAAAGCATGTACCATACATCGACATCCTAGACCCTTACCCTATACATCGACATATCAGAAACCCTAAACCCTAAGCAGCCAAACCGTGAATTAAGGAGAACGAAGAGAGAACATCCATCACGCATCACCATCTTCATTGCTCTTCATCGTCACTGTTCAGACCATCATCGTCACTGTAAGACATGCCTTCGAAATAGTACTCTGCTCGTTTTTTTATGTTATTATCGCTTTGTGTTATCGTTTCTTGTTAATCAATTGGACCGGAGCATATTTATGGACTGACGCAGACCCTAGGCTAGACGAGGACCATGAATGACCCATACCTTGGCCTTGACAACCACCGTGGTGGCGGTAATTGGGTGCAAAACAGAGCAGGAAAAATGGGTACATGAGGGCTGCTTTATGTCGTTTTTGGGTGTTTAAAGGGAGATAATTTACATCTAAGTTGGTGTTTGGTGCCTTCTAGGCTATAGGTGACCACCATGGTGCTTGGGTGGTAGCCTTATGAGTTGGGTGCTGATTGCGGTGGTTGGCAGGACAAATCAGAGTGCGAATTATCGGAACAGGGGCAGGGAGCATGCGTGCGACAGGTGGTTTGGTGGGCTCTGTGTGATGGTTATAGAGGAAATGAGGCAGGTATAGGACCACTACTGGAACCACCGTTTGTCAGTGGTGACCACGGTGGTGGCCAGAGGTGGTGGTTGACCTGGTGGAGAGAAATAAAAGCGTGAGAAGAGGGGGAGCAGAAGTGAGTGCTGAAACAATAGGAATTACGAGTTGTGTGCAGGCTTTTAGGTAGGGTGTCGTGATGGCTATGGTGGGTTGAGGTGGTGGCCAGAAGGTGGAATGAGTGGTTCGTGGTATGGGTTAGACCGTAGGACGGTTGTCTTGGAGCTTGTGTCTTCCACATGTAGTGTGATAGCTTCATTGCACATACCCTTGTACGGACAAGTGGGAGATTGTTGGGGCTGGTGTCCTTGACAATTAAGTACAATGACTTATTAAATCTCTTTAAGGATCACAAGGGCATACTTCTGTATTATTATCAGTTGATCCACGTTTATCAATAACGGTTGGCTTGCTAGATAAGTTTGACGTTATTGTCATACGGATGGCGGTGATCAACTGGTCCCTATACGTCACACCTATAGGACACGTCTGAGAGATGTGAAGGTATGAAAATACAGTCACATTTATGCCGGATATGACTAAACAGTTAGTCAGAGGTATTGACTATTAAATTAGTCAATAAGATGTTGAGATTATTATTTAATACGGATTAAATAATTTTAGCTAATACGGATTACATGTTTAATTCGTAAATTAAATATAAACGGTTATATTTAATTAAATATTGTATTTGCGTATTAATATAAACAGTTATATTAATTTGGGTAATTATACAATATCGTATTTTATCAGACCATTATTAATACATCGACTGCATTAATATCTGATAACACGTGTATGATTTATAAATAAAACCCGCGAATCATATTTTAGCAATTGGGTCGAATCACGCATTGGAATAAGGTAAGAGTGGAAAGCCCACTCCTACCCAATATCCAATTCGGCCGACCAGTGTAGTACATAAGGAGAAGACTTCTCCTTATGTCAGACACTCTTGTTGCACTGACAAATAACATCTCAAGAAAAATTAGGGTTTGAGAGCATTCTTCTCCCATAACCCAGATCTCACATCTAAAACTCAAAAGGCTCTCCCGATATTTCAAGGCAGTTGGAGAGGATTTCTAGCACACGCGGCAACGTCTCAATCTAAGTCTTGGGTGCAAGTTATAGGAGGGAATTTGTGTTAATTCCTGTTCTTAGGCCTTTCGCACAAGGACTAAAGGTTGTACTCTTATTCGTATCTTTTTAATCTTATGACTATATACACGACTGTAATTTTCATTATAATCCTGCAAATATAGGGCGAATACACGTTTTATTCCCCACAGGTTGGTGGTGGTCGTGAGTGGCTTGATTGGTGGTAGTAAGGCTGCGAAGTTGTGAGTTCAGGGTGGCGTTTTAGGGGGCAGGTCTGTGGATGATGTTGGTCGTGGGGTTTGAACCCAGGTCCTTGGAAGGGGGGCTGTTTATATGTGTTATGATATTATTATTATTATTATTAGTATTCCTAGTATTGTTATTATTAATTGTTTTGATGTTTTAATAATTTAATTGGTTTACTTCATGTTTATTTTGATGTGATCAATTAATTTAATTAGTTGAGTTGGTTTAATTTATTTTGTGTGACGGTACCTTATTATATTAGTTACGTTAATTAGCTAGTATTTTTAATAAATTGTTATAATAATTAATCGAGGTCATATATGTTCGTATACTCGTGTGTAAGACGAAGTTTATAATGATAATTAATCAAGTGGTTAATTAATACGTTTTTTTTTACGTTATTATATTAGTTGTGTTGAACGTGTTGTTGGTTTATTATTATTATTATTATTATTATTATTATTATTATTATTATTATTATTATTATGCTTATTATTCTTATTATGATTATGATTATTATTGGATGCTGATATTAGTTTCGTTAACTCGGAATTTATATATATTTTCGTTATGCGCAATTTTGTATAAGAGTCGTATGTTGTTTTAAATAATAAACGTTATTTATTTTTTTAGCTATCATTTATGTATTCATATTTAATTATTATTCGGAAATAATTAATGTCAATGTTGAGACAGTTTAATAATGTTATATGTCGTTGTTTAACACATAATTTCATATTAGGAATAATTATAATTATTGTTCCGTGTTTGTTTATTTAATTAAGCTCGTGCAAAAGTTAAATAGATGTAGAGTACAATTAGTTATTGGAATGATTAGTGATTGTATATTACTGCTAATTGTTTTAGGTGACGAGTTGAGGTGAAATATTCTGGTTGTGATTGGATTGCTATTTGGGTTATATTGCTACCAGGTAGGATATACCTACTTAATCTCGGTTTAATATGATTATCTTGGTTGACAATTTACATGTGATGTGATGATATTGGTTGGATTGAGTAATGATTATTGTTATTGGCATAGGCATTTCATTATTTAATAGCATGATTGATTAAGAGTATTGTTGCATTCATGAGCACGGCATATGCATTGGTTACTGAGAAAGATGTGAATCAGATGTTATTATGATATAAAGCCAAGGGTGGTTCTGCAGACCAGGCCTGGTGTCTTATCAGCTATTGAGCTGGTGTTCGGTGACGACCGATTATAGTCTGTCGGGAGGTTCGGTATGGCTTGGTGTTTCGGGTTTGAGATTGAGATTGTGGTTGAGCTCGAGCATATCATGGCATTTGCATATCATAATTGTTGCATTATTTATTATTGTGTTATCCTACTCAACCGCGAGGTTGACAATGTATTCGTGTACACCTACGATGATCCGGAATGGGGAGTAGATTTTGTCAGGTCTCGACTTAGCTGTTTTGGGAGCTCATGGGGAAGCATGAGGATGTTGACTTGCCTACCTAGTTGATTAGCCCACTTAGTCAGACTATCACGATGTAGCTTGTAATTTAATGTTTCCGATGTAGTAGTTTGTATTTTGGTACTTCTGTTTAAGTTACGTAAGTTGTAATAATAAAAGTTTAAAGTTAACCAGTTTTTATATAAAGTGCTTTGGTTTGGTTACTTTGATATTCACTACCTCGGACATTCCGAGATGGTAACAGCTCTATTTATTTGAGAATGTCTTGCTAAAGGCTCTTAAATAAATGGGGGTGTTAATATGGAAATTTTGTGTATGATAAATCTCTGAGCTAGCTTTCCAATTCTTTTGGTTTCATGTTAATATGAATTATATTTTGAGAGAAATAAATATTTTAGTCGAAAGTGGTCAGATTCTTACTGCAAAATACTGTTTTAGCTCATGTTTTTGAAAAGGAAATCATTTAAAACGTATTTATTGTTTATGCATAATTCCAACTCCACTTTTTAGAATATTCATTTACGTTTTCAAAATGATAAGCCACGTAAAATCTTAACGAGTCGTTATTTAATAGTAATTTTTGCAAGTTGCCCAAGTTTCTGTCTAATTGCTGTAAAGTTTTTTTTCAGACCAACTGAGTTGTAACTTATATATAAGATAATTCCCTTAAGATTTGGGTTTGATTAAGTTGCCTATAATTAGTTAATTCATTATATTTTCTAAAAACTATAATATCTTACAAAATGGTTAAGCGGTTATTTAATTATGATTTTTGAAAGTTGCAGCATGATGTGTGATTGTTGAAAATGTAAGTTATGAAAGTTTTAAATATAAAAGTTTAATCAAATATGAATTATATAACGTGACCATGTAATGTTCTAATATGACATTAGTAGCGTGAGTAGTAGACCTATGAAATGAATATAAAGTTTATTATATGATAATATAATCTCGTTGTTACGATAATGTGAATGAATTTCATGATCTTATATGACTGTTATTTGCAAAAGTAGAAACGAAATATACAAGCCTATGTATGACAATTCGATATAGTTATTATTTTACAATATTTCGTGTGATTATCATATATATATATATATAGAGGCCTGGAAACGTGCCTTTGTATGCTTATACCTCGTGTTTATTTATAACTGCTAGTTGTTAATTTTGACCAGTTCTTGTATAAAGAGATTAGCAATGAGTGTATCTATGTATGTTTATTTACGTGTTACCACAGTTGTTTTATCACAGAAGTAGTACATGTTATGCAATCTGGTAAAAGTTCGGAATTTTATACTGGTAAATGGATGTTGTCACTTGTCTTGCGACCACGTGAATATTTATAGCGTAATCCCAGTTGTGCTCAGATGTTCACATGCTGTATGATTTCGGTGACTTAATGCCTTTAGCGAGTATATGTACTTTATAAGTCATGATTGCTACTTAGATGTGCTGAGATGAGAAATGAGTAGTATGTTGTGCTTAATTATCTTCTAGCATGTAGTTTGCCTTTAAATATGGTGATGATATGTGTTTAGTGATATATTGTAACAGCCCGCATTTTTATAAAAGTAATTTTAATAATTTAAAAAAATAGTTTACGGAATTTAATAATATTTTACTTATAAATCCGTAAGTTTTATTTTAAGAAGTGCCGTTAAGATCCGTCTTAAGAATGTTTTAGTCCTTAAGATGTTAACTTGGCAAAACCAAACCCCGACTTGAACCCGTTTCACAAAACAAGTAACCCGACTCAAAATATGGAAAGGACAATATAAACCCCACCAAAACCCTATTCCATCGACATCCATCTTCGTTTCCACTGCTTCTTCATTTCCACCATTGTTCTTCATTCTTAAGAGCTTAAAATCAACATCTTAACCTCTTCCCGAACTCGAATCGCGGTAAGTCTTACATTTTCGGAATCCTTGCGAGATTTGCAAGCTTTCTATCTCTTTCAATTTCAATTTTATCAAACTCAAACAAGACGCTATTTTGGGGTAAATTCCGTTTTAAGCTTCTAAAACCCGTTTCTTTTGTTGTAAGAGTTGGAATAGAGGACCCGGAGGGTGATAGCTTCGTTATTGAAGAAGAATTCAGAGCATGACCCGCTTTTAAGGTGACGATAATGAGAAACTCGCCCTTTTGTCTATATTAGCACTTTAATTGATTTTTTAGTATGTTTATCTACTAGAAACATGTTTAGGTTATGTGGATTGTGGTTGTGATGCTGTAAATTAGTTAGTATCATGTTAGGGTTTGATGATTATACGTTCTTCATATGATTTATGGAGTATTAATGATGGGTAATAGGTTTATGTGGAGAAATGGAGGTTTTGTTAATTTGGTATGAATGTTTATGTTTGATCTTTGATTATGAATTTAAGATGTTGTATGAGTGTAGTATATGCCGTAGTTTATGATTTTAGAAGTATATGCAAAGTATGGGAACGAATTCTTGAAGTTTGATTGAAGTTTAAAGATGTCGAATTGCGTATTTTCTGGGCAGAGGACTCCCAGCCGGTCTGAGGCCGGCGGCCGGTGGACCGGCTGAGAGCCCCATTGGGTATTTGTTGTTGTCGTTCTTGTTTTTGCAAAATTTGAGAAAAAGGGTCCCCAGCCGGTGGACCGGCGGCCGGCCGGCCGGCTGGGAGACCATTTTGTTGTGTCTTTGTTGTTTGTTAGAAATTGGGAAAAAGGATTCCCAGCCGGTGGACCGGCAGCTGGCCGACCGGCTGGGAGTACCTCTTGGTTGTTTTTGTTGGTTTTGAGCATGAGGGATTGGGACTCTCAGCCGGCCAACCGGCAGCCTGTGGCTGACCGGCTGAGAGCCCCTGATCGAATTGTTTTGCTCATAACTTATGTTTCGCATGTCGGATTTGATTGATTCTTTTTCCGTATGTTTCGTATGCTTGTTTGAAGTCCCAAGAAATTGGGCGGCACTTATGTCGGGTTCGGTAATGGATTTGAGGATGAAAGACCCCCCGGCCGGGCAACCGGAAGGGAGACCGGCTCTTGCCTCAAATTAGTCCCCGAAGTTGGCTAAGTGTTACGTGGGTGTTTAATGATGAGTTATTTAAGAAATGATTGTCATTCGAATTTGAGTTGTTGTACATCTTAGAGATGACATTTGTGATTTGTGTAAACCTGCTGTGCGCTGCTATAGTACTCGAGTTCTCACTTGACTCCATTGTGTAGCTGGTTGGTCGTAGTGGCTTGGTCCTCACGGTCAGGTCTTAGATTGTCTGCCCGCCTTCGGGCGTATCTCGTTCCTAGCTAGTTCGGGTCTTGGGGGTGCCTCGTGCACTTGTCGAATCGGGGATCGTGATTCGTTCCGCTCCGAGAGTCTGGCCAGGTTTAGACTAGGACAGTCTTTTGATGTCGTCCTACCAGGGGGTTGTATAGTCTGAGATTGGGGATATCGTAGTATATAGACGAGTCGATTGTCGGCCTGCTCATAGTAGTCTAGTAGAGTCACTTGGCTGACCAATCTAGTTAGAGTCGAGTCACTTGGATGACCTATCTCTTGTTTGTAGAGTCACTTGGATGACCCATTTGTTGTAGGAGTCGAGTCACTTGGATGACCTATCTCTTGTTTCTAGAGTCACTTGGTTGGCCTATAGTTGTTAGAGTCGAGTCACTAGGTGACCTATCTCTTGTTGATATAATTGGATGTTGAGTATGCCTTAGTTATATTTGTGAATGTATGATACTTGGCTATCTTAGTATTGTTCGTCCAAGGCATTGGACGACTCTTAGTCCGGTTTCGTAAATGGTTTGGATTGAAAGACCCCCCGGCCGGGCAACCGGAAGGGAAACCGGCTCTCCTTCCAAATAGTTCCGAAGTTGGTTGAGAGCCTTTGCATAGTATTGCATGATGTTATGAAAGATGAGTTATTGTTATATATGCTTCACATGTTTTATATATGTCGCAGTATGTTGGATGTTTTATGTGTTACATGTCATTGACAATAGGTGGCTAGGAGCACTCTAGTCACTCCCCACTGACTGTGGCGCACATGTTGTATGTGTGTAGGTACATGAGGCTGTTTGCAGGGGGTTACGTTGAGGCTAGCGAGCGATGATCCTTCATCGTTGACTTTTACCTATTCGTTAGCTAGACCTTAGACTTACGTTTCAGTATTTTGTGCCTGTAGGGATATGCTATCCCGGGCTGTTTTGTATCGCACTTATATACTTATTTATGTTTCTCTTCTTCCGCATGTTTTATATTGTTAAGACACCTCGCATGTTTTCTTATCATGTCAAAAGTTTTAATTCCGCTGCATTTTTGGCATGTTTTGTATGTTTACTTTTACGCTTTCGCGAGGGGTTTTACAGTTGGTATCAGAGCGTTATCGCTCCCGACGCACTCATGTAATCCCCAAACTTAACTTGACCTATAACTTGAATAATAAATGAGAGATTTGGGTAGACTTAAGGACAAGTGGTAGTCTGTAATGTGATTGCTTTTACTAGGTCTAACGTGTTTGTTGATTGTCATTTATCTCACTTTTACATCTTCAAATCGACGAACCGTGAGCTCAGCCATTTGACGATCAAGACCGGTGTTTTCTACCGAAGATGGACGATTCGTGCTACCGTTGGAGAATGCTTCTGAGCCTGGATACTCCTCTTTCTTTGTGCATCGTCTTCTTGATAACTCCGGATGCACATCCTTTCTTATTGAATAATTGACCATCTTACTTGAAATCTATCTTCATCCCCTTTCGACTTATCCTTGTTACTTGCTTCTCGAAGTACCTTGCAAGTAAACTTTCCCCCTTGATTGAGTTTTGAGGAAGATCTCTGTTGCCTCCGCCTCCTTGATCTTAAGTTGTTGTCTCCGTACTTCTGTAACCGTTCTGAATTGTTTCCTTTCTGAGGATTTAAACTTTCGTTACTTTTGCAACTTTACTCTTTTTGAGAAATTCGAAATAAAAGTTTACTTTTGGGAGGTTTAGTTTGAAGAAAGTTGAAAGTTTTACAACTTTGATGGATTTCAGCGTTGATTTTCCATTGGAACTCGTTATTGGAGACGTCTGATAACCTGTACTATGCCTATCAACATCGGATCGATCTAAATTTTGAAATTTTTCATTGATTATCACCTTGGTTTGCCTTCGGATTAGAATGTCAGGTTCTTGAATGCGCAACGAGAACCCAAACGTTCCTTGATGGAGGCTAGACTATGGTTTTTACTTCTGGAATTTTTGGAAAGAAATCTACGTTTTTGTATATCAAGTTTTTGTGAAAGTTTTAATCGTTAATGTTGTCCTTGTAACTGCTTTCAAGTTTCGAGGACGAAACTTTTTAAAAGATGGGGTGATTGTAACAGCCCGCATTTTTATAAAAGTAATTTTAATAATTTAAAAATAGTTTACGGAATTTAATAATATTTTACTTATAAATCCGTAAGTTTTATTTTAAGAAGTGCCGTTAAGATCCGTCTTAAGAATGTTTTAGTCCTTAAGATGATAACTTGGCAAAACCAAACCCCGACTTGAACCCGTTTCACAAAACAAGTAACCCGACTCAAAATATGGAAAGGACAATATAAACCCCACCAAAACCCTATTCCATCGACATCCATCTTCATTTCCACTGCTTCTTCATTTCCACCATTGTTCTTCATTCTTAAGAGCTTAAAATCAACATCTCAACCTCTTCCCGAACTCGAATCGCGGTAAGTCTTACATTTTCGGAATCCTTGCGAGATTTGCAAGCTTTCTATCTCTTTCAATTTCAATTTTATCAAACTCGAAAAAGACGCTATTTTGGGGTAAATTCCGTTTTAAGCTTCTAAAACCCGTTTCTTTTGTTGTAAGAGTTGGAATAGAGGACCCGGAGGGTGATAGCTTCGTTATTGAAGAAGAATTCAGAGCATGACCCGCTTTTAAGGTGACGATAATGAGAAACTCGGCCTTTTGTCTATATTAGCACTTTACTTGATTTTTTAGTATGTTTATCTACTAGAAACATGTTTAGGTTATGTGGATTGTGGTTGTGATGCTGTAAATTAGTTAGTATCATGTTAGGGTTTGATGATTATACGTTCTTCATATGATTTATGGAGTATTAATGATGGGTAATAGGTTTATGTGGAGAAATGGAGGTTTTGTTAATTTGGTATGAATGTTTATGTTTGATCTTTGATTATGAATTTAAGATGTTGTATGAGTGTAGTATATGCCGTAGTTTATGATTTTAGAAGTATATGCAAAGTATGGGAACGAATTCTTGAAGTTTGATTGAAGTTTAAAGATGTTGAATTGCGTATTTTCTGGGCAGAGGACTCCCAGCCGGTCTGAGGCCGGCGGCCGGTGGACCGGCTGAGAGCCCCATTGGGTATTTGTTGTTGTCGTTCTTGTTTTTGCAAAATTTGAGAAAACGGGTCCCCAGCCAGTGGACCGGCGGCCGGCCGGCCGGCTGGGAGACCATTTTGTTGTGTCTTTGTTGTTTGTTAGAAATTGGGAAAAAGGGTTCCCAGCCGGTGGACCGGCAGCTGGCCGACCGGCTGGGAGTACCTCTTGGTTGTTTTTGTTGGTTTTGAGCATGAGGGATTGGGACTCTCAGCCGGCCAACCGGCAGCCTGTGGCTGACCGGCTGAGAGCCCCTGATCGAATTGTTTTGCTCATAACTTATGTTTCGCATGTCGGATTTGATTGATTCTTTTTCCGTATGTTTCGTATGCTTGTTTGAAGTCCCAAGAAATTGGGCGGCACTTATGTCGGGTTCGGTAATGGATTTGAGGATGAAAGACCCCCCGGCCGGGCAACCGGAAGGGAGACCGGCTCTCGCCTCAAATTAGTCCCCGAAGTTGGCTAAGTGTTACGTGGGTGTTTAATGATGAGTTATTTAAGAAATGATTGTCATTTGAATTTGAGTTGTTGTACATCTTAGAGATGACATTTGTGATTTGTGTAAACCTGCTGTGCGCTGCTATAGTACTCGAGTTCTCACTTGACTCCATTGTGTAGCTGGTTGGCCGTAGTGGCTTGGTCCTCACGGTCAGGTCTTAGATTGTCTGCCCGCCTTCGGGCGTATCTCGTTCCTAGCTAGTTCGGGTCTTGGGGGTGCCTCGTGCACTTGTCGAATCGGGGATCGTGATTCGTTCCGCTCCGAGAGTCTGGCCAGGTTTAGACTAGGACAGTCTTTTGATGTCGTCCTACCAGGGGGTTGTATAGTCTGAGATTGGGGATATCGTAGTATATAGACGAGTCGATTGTCGGCCTGCTCATAGTAGTCTAGTAGAGTCACTTGGCTGACCAATCTAGTTAGAGTCGAGTCACTTGGATGACCTATCTCTTGTTTGTAGAGTCACTTGGATGACCCATTTGTTGTAGGAGTCGAGTCACTTCGATGACCTATCTCTTGTTTCTAGAGTCACTTGGTTGGCCTATAGTTGTTAGAGTCAAGTCACTAGGTGACCTATCTCTTGTTGATATAATTGGATGTTGAGTATGCCTTAGTTGTATTTGTGAATGTATGATACTTGGCTATCTTAGTATTGTTCGTCCAAGGCATTGGACGACTCTTAGTCCGGTTTCGTAAATGGTTTGGATTGAAAGACCCCCCGGCCGGGCAACCGGAAGGGAAATCGGCTCTCCTTCCAAATAGTTCCGAAGTTGGTTGAGAGCATTTGCATAGTATTGCATGATGTTATGAAAGATGAGTTATTGTTATATATGCTTCACATGTTTTATATATGTCGGAGTATGTTGGATGTTTTACGTGTTACATGTCATTGACAATAGGTGGCTAGGAGCACTCTAGTCACTCCCCACTGACTGTGGCGCACATGTTGTATGTGTGTAGGTACATGAGGCTGTTGGCAGGGGGTTACGTTGAGGCTAGCGAGCGATGATCCTTCATCGTTGACTTTTACCTATTCGTTAGCTAGACCTTAGACTTACGTTTCAGTATTTTGTGCCTATAGGGATATGTTATCCCGGGCTGTTTTGTATCGCACTTATATACTTATTTATGTTTCTCTTCTTCCGCATGTTTTATATTGTTAAGACACCTCGCATGTTTTCTTATCATGTCAAAAGTTTTAATTCCGCTGCATTTTTGGCATGTTTTGTATGTTTACTTTTACGCTTTCGCGAGGGGTTTTACATATATACATGTGATGGAGGTTACGGGGACGTAACCAGGTTTAAGGAGGATAGGATTGGAAAATCTCGAAAATTTGGTTGTTAGTTATTACATGAGTTGAGCAGTAGCTCTATACATGAAAGTACTGCATAGTGTTGTATCTTTTGAGTTGGTGCAATGATGTGAAATATTTATGTATATATATTTCATTTACTTGTTGGCATGTATCTTTTAAGGAGGATAGACCCAAGTAGAATGTCTTCATAGAAGATTTAGGGAGTCAGTGCAGAAGAGTGGAGGAGTGTCGTGTTTGGTTGTGTGGTTGAGTAAGTGTTTAGACAGCCGTTAAACTTCGGGACGAAGTTTGGTTTAAGGGAGGTGGAATGTAACACATGCCATTTCTGAGAGAAGTGACCTAGAGTAGAAGGCGTCAGTTGAGTTTGGTTTGGTGATGGGTAGTGTGGTGAACTTCGGGGACGAAGTTCTTTTTAAGGAGGGAAGACTGTAATACCCCGTATGTTAGCCTCGGTCAAGAAATCTTTATAAAGTATTTTACGTAAACTGTTAGTGTTTTATAAATCGAATTTCTACGATTAGTTCGTATTTCATAATCATTTGCTATTTGATGATTATTTCATAAAATGGTGTTTCATTCGTAATAATAATTTTAATAATATATTTATAATTAAAGATATTTCCTATTTTATATCTATTTGTCGTTTATACTTAATTTCTATTTTATTATTATTAAAGTCGTAATTGTATTTAAATCCTAATTTTATATATTCTTATGTAAGTGCTAATGATTTTACATTCTTATAATTAATTCAACTATTATTTACTAATACTAAACTTCGTAAATTAATTAGTATAATTAATTATGTACTCGGTTATTTTAAGTTACGGGTTAAGAACGTGACATAGATATATAAGTGTCGCGAGAAGAGTTATGGGCCGAATAAGAGAATTGATGGGCTCGGATTGAGGGATGAGAAAGCATGTACCATACATCGACATCCTAGACCCTTACCCTATACATCGACATATCAGAAACCCTAAACCCTAAGCAGCCAAACCGTGAATTAAGGAGAACGAAGAGAGAACATCCATCACGCATCACCATCTTCATTGCTCTTCATCGTCACTGTTCAGACCATCATCGTCACTGTAAGACATGCCTTCGAAATAGTACTCTGCTCGTTTTTTTATGTTATTATCGCTTTGTGTTATCGTTTCTTGTTAATCAATTGGACCGGAGCATATTTATGGACTGACGCAGACCCTAGGCTAGACGAGGACCATGAATGACCCATACCTTGGCCTTGACAACCACCGTGGTGGCGGTAATTGGGTGCAAAACAGAGCAGGAAAAATGGGTACATGAGGGCTGCTTTATGTCGTTTTTGGGTGTTTAAAGGGAGATAATTTACATCTAAGTTGGTGTTTGGTGCCTTCTAGGCTATAGGTGACCACCATGGTGCTTGGGTGGTAGCCTTATGAGTTGGGTGCTGATTGCGGTGGTTGGCAGGACAAATCAGAGTGCGAATTATCGGAACATGGCCGGGAGCATGCGTTGTACAGGTGGTTTGGTGGGCTCTGTGTGACGGTAATAGAGGAAACGAGGCAGGTATAGGACCACTACTGGAACCACCGTTGGTCAGTGGTAACCACGGTGGTGGCCAGAGGTGGTAGTTGGCTTGGTGGAGAGAAATAAAAGCGTGAGAAGAGGGGGAGCAGAAGTGAGTGCTGAAACAATAGGAATTACGAGTTGTGTGCAGGCTTTTGGGCAGGGTGTCGTGATGGCTATGGTGGGTTGAGGTGGTGGCCAGAAGGTGGAATGAGTGGTACGTGGTATGGGTTAGACCGTAGGACGGTTGGTGGTGGTCGTGAGTGGCTTGATTGGTGGTAGTAAGGCTGCGAAGTTGTGAGTTCAGGGTGGCGTTTTAGGGGGCTGGTATGTGGATGATGTTGGTCGTGGGGTTTGAACCCAGGTCCTTGGAAGGGGGGGCTGTTTATATGTGTTATGATATTATTATTATTATTATTATTATTATTATTATTCCTAGTATTGTTATTATTAATTGTTTTGATGTTTTAATAATTTAATTGGTTTACTTCATGTTTATTTTGTTGTGATCAATTAATTTAATTAGTTGAGTGGGTTTAATTTATTTTGTGTGACGGTACCTTATTATATTAGTTACGTTAATTAGCTAGTATTTTTAATAAATTGTTATAATAATTAATCGAGGTCATATATGTTCGTATACTCGTGTGTAAGACGAAGTTTATAATGATAATTAATCAAGTGGTTAATTAATAAGTTTTTTTTTACGTTATTATATTAGTTGTGTTGAACGAGTTGTTGGTTTATTATTATTATTATTATTATTATTATTATTATTATTATCCTTATTATTCTTATTATGATTATGATTATTATTGGATGTTGATATTAGTTTCGTTAACTAGGAATTTATATATATTTTCGTTATGCGCAATTTTGTATAAGAGTCGTATGTTGTTTTAAATAATAAACGTTATTTATTTTTTTAGCTATCATTTATGTATTCATATTTAATTATTATTCTGGAAATAATTAATGTCAATGTTGAGACAGTTTAATAATGTTATATGTCGTTGTTTAACACATAATTTCATATTAGGAATAATTATAATTATTGTTCCGTGTTTGTTTATTTAATTAAGCTCGTGCATAAGTTAAATAGATGTAGAGTACAATTAGTTATTGGAATGATTAGTGATTGTATATTACTGCTAATTGTTTTAGGTGACGAGTTGAGGTGAAATATTCTGGTTGTGATTGGATTGCTATTTGGGTTATATTGCTATCCAGGTAGGATATACCTACTTAATCTCGGTTTAATATGATTATATTGGTTGACATTTTACATGTGATGTGATGATATTGGTTGGATTGAGTAATGATTATTGTTATTGGCATGTGCATTTCATTATTTAATAGCATGATTGATTAAGAGTATTGTTGCATTCATGAGCACGGCATATGCATTGGTTACTGAGAAAGATGTGAATCAGATGTTATTCTGATATAAAGCCCAGGGTGGTTCTACAGACCAGGCCTGGTGTCTTATCAGCTATTGAGCTGGTGTTCGGTGACGACCGATTATAGTCTGCCGGGAGGTTCGGTATGGCTTGGTGTTTCGGGTTTGAGATTGATATTGTGGTTGAGCTCGAGCATATCATGGCATTTGCATATCATAATTGTTGCATTATTTATTATTGTTTTATCCACTCAACCGCGAGGTTGACAGTGTATTCGTGTACACCTACGATGATCCGGAATGGGGAGTAGATTTTAACAGGTCTCGAGTTAGCTGTTTTGGGAGCTCATGGGGAAGTATGAGGATGTTGACTTGCCTACCTAGTTGATTAGCCCACTTAGTCAGACTATCACGATGTAGCTTGTAATTTAATGTTTCTGATGTAGTAGTTTGTATTTTGGTACTTCGGTTTAAGTTACGTAAGTTGTAATAATAAAAATTTAAACTTAACCAGTTTTTATATAAAGTGCTTTGGTTTGGTTACTTTGATATTCACTACCTCGGACATTCCGAGATGATAGCAGCTCTATTTATTTGAGAATGTCTTGTTTAAGGCTCTTAAATAAATGGGGGTGTTACAGGTACTGTAGCTTGCTCCCTCTTCTTCAGGGCTATGTGAGGTTTTCCAGTGTACAAAAGGAGGAGTTGGAGGAGGCATTGGTGCTTCAAGCACTTGTTATTTCTTCAGTAACAGGGTAAGTAATCGGACAAGGAAACATGTTATTTTGGGTGCTGATTTGATGAGTATTATTTTACTAATGCTCTCACGACTTTAATGGAGGTGTAACTCTTCTTGTACTTATGGGTTGTGTTGGACGGTGCCTCACCATTTGATGTGAACTAAAATGGGCAAAGTCAAATTTGTTGTGCTCTTATTTTCAAGACTTGCAGTAGCTATGGAGAGCTATGGAGGGCTATGCATTTGTAATGTGTCCATACTAGCATTTGGTATTATAAATACCATGCTCAGATGCTCATTTCTAACACACACAACACACCACAACACAATCTACTTCTCCCTTATCATTCCTCTTTCTTATTCTCCCTGTCTAATATTTCGGGTATAATTGTTTAACCCGTAGAGAGTATAATACTTGGGCTAATCTCTAATCGGCCTTTGAGGAAATATTCTTGTACTCCCATTTTATTATAGTGAAATTCCTTGGCTCTCTCGCCGGTGGTTTTTTACCTCTATTTAAAGAGGGTTTTTCCACCTAAAAATTCCGGTGTCAATTTTATCGTCTTTATTTAATTTCTCTTTTATCTTTAGCTGGATCTATCCGCTTCCGCCGCGCTCTATACCCCAACAAATTGGTATCAGAGCCTCTTTATATTCAGCTAAGATATTTCACCATGTCGACGAAATTCGACATCGAGAAATTTGATGGTAAAATTAGTTTTGCAATTTGGCGAGTCCAAATGCAAGCCGTTCTTATCCAGAATGGTTTAAAGAAAGCCTTGGATGGTAAGTCAAAGAAACCAGCCACTATGACGGATGATCAATGGGAAGAACTTAACGAGAAGGCGTTGTCCGTGATCCAACTCTGTCTATCACGAGAGGTGTTGCGGGAAGTCATTAAAGAGAAATCCGCCGAAGGAATATGGATTAAGTTGGAATCCCTCTACATGACCAAAAGCCTCGCAAATAAGCTCCGCCTAAAGGAGCGTCTCTTCACACTCCGTATGTCAGAAGGTACTCCCATACAAACTCACTTAAATGAGTTCAATTCCATTTTAGTAGATTTGGAGAACCTAGATGTTACAATCGAAGATGAGGATAAAGCTGTTTTACTTATTGTCTCACTACCACCCTCATATAAACACTTCAAAGAAATCATGTTGTATGGAAACAATGACACATTAATTTTTGAAGATGTCAAGTCCCACTTATTGTCAAAAGAAAAGTTTGATACCGAAATTCATTCTGAAAATTCGGGTGAAGGCTTGGTTATTAGAGGGAGAACTTTTGAAAGGGGTAGCCCTAGTAACAATAAGTCCAGGTCAAAGTCTAGAGCTAAAAACTCTAAGTTTTGTCGTTATTGCAAGAAAAAAGGTCACGAAGTCTCTGAATGCTTTAAATTGAAAAATAAGCAAGAAAGAGATGATAAGGGTAAAGGTAAACAACCCGATCACCATGCTGAAGCTAGTGTCGTTGAGTCCGAGTCAGATGGGGAGTTATTAGTAGCTGCTGACTTTGAGCAAAGGTCCAAAAATGAGTGGATACTTGATTCTGGTTGTACATTTCACATGTCACCTAATAAAGACTGGTTTTCCACCTACAAACCTGTAGATGGTGGTCTTGTTCTGATGGGCAACGATGCTCAATGCAAAGTTGTTGGTGAAGGTACAGTTACAATTAAAACACATGATGGTGTTACTAGAATCTTGACTGGTGTCAGACATGTCCCCGATTTGAAACGGAATCTCATTTCGTTAGGCACTCTTGAATCACTTGGGTGTAAGTATTCAGCTGAAGGTGGAGTCTTGAAAGTGTCCAAAGGTTCTCTTGTATTATTAAAGGCAAATCGATCTGGTAGCCTGTACGTGCTGCAGGGTTCAACCATTTCAGGTTCTGCAGCAGTTGTCTCATCCACCGACAACACCAAACTGTGGCATATGAGATTGGGCCACATGAGTGAGAAGGGATTGCACGTCCTTAACAAAAAAGGACTCATTGGAAGCCATTGTACCGGTAAGGTTGATTTCTGCGAACACTGTGTTTTTGGTAAGCAGAAAAGAGTAAGCTTCACAAAGGGCGTTCATAGAACCAAGGGTACACTGGATTATATCCATTCTGACCTTTGGGGTCCCTCTCGAGTTCCTTCAAAAGGAGGATGTTTTTATATGTTGACCATTATTGATGATTTCTCAAGAAAGCTCTGGGTTTATTTCCTTAAAAGCAAGACCGAAGTGTTTTCCACTTTCAAGGAGTGGAAAGTCTTGATTGAGAACCAGACTGGTAAGAAGATTAAAAGGTTGAGAACAGACAATGGTCTTGAATTCTGTTCAAATGATTTCAATCAATTCTGCAAAAAGGAAGGTATTGCCAGACATCACACCATTCCAGGTACTCCTCAACAAAATGGAGTCGCAGAACGTATGAACAGAACTATTTTGGAGAGAGTTCGCTGCATGCTCTCTCATTCTGGCATGGGAAAAGAGTTTTGGGCTGAAGCGGCTAGAACTGCATGTTATTTGATCAACCGCTCCCCAAATAGATCGTTAGACAGCGATATTCCAGAAGAAGTTTGGTCAGGTAAACCTATTGATTATTCTAATCTCAGAATATTTGGTTGTCCTGCATATTCTCATGTAAACGAGGGAAAATTGGAACCACGTGCGAAAAAATGCATTTTCGTAGGTTATGGCTTAGGGGTTAAAGGGTACCGTTTATATGACCCTGAGTCTCGAAAAATCTTTCATAGTAGAAATGTTACCTTTCATGAGAATGCTTTGTTATCTTCTGGAAGAGATATTGTTGCTTCCTCTACTGGTACAGATGATACAGAGAGTACCGTAGAGAAGGTGGAGTTTGAGGTAGCAGCCCAGAATACTCCGGAGGAAGATGTCCCAACTTCCTACCCTCCACCAAATTCCAATGATGAGACCGTTACCACCGACCATAGAAGTCCACAACAACAACAACGTAAACCTCTAAGACGAGGTTTACCACAACCGTGGTGTATGGCTCGAGATCTTCCTGAACAGAGACCAAGAAAATCGACTCAACGATACGTTGGCCAAAGTGCTAATATTGCTTATGCTTTGGCCGCTGCACAAGAAATTGATGATTGTGATGAGCCTAAAAGTTACTTTGAGGCTACCTCCAATGGAGATTCAGCACAGTGGGTTGCAGCTATGCAAGAAGAGATCGAGAGTCTTCACAAAAATGAAACTTGGGATCTGGTGAAGTTACCAGATGGTAAGAGAGCTATTAGTTGCAAGTGGATCTTTAAGAGGAAAGAAGGCATCCCGGGTGTTGAGAATGCAAGGTACAAAGCAAGGTTCGTTGTCAGAGGTTTTGATCAACAAGAAGGCATTGATTTCAATGAGGTATTTTCTCCAGTTGTTCGTCACACCTCAATTCGTATATTACTTGCTCTCGTTGCTTTGCATGATTTAGAGTTGGAGCAGTTAGATGTCAAAACTGCTTTTCTTCATGGTAATCTTGAAGAGGAAATCTACATCCATCAACCCGAGGGTTTTGTTGTCCCTGGTAAAGAGGACTATGTATGTCGTTTGAAAAAGTCTCTTTATGGTCTAAAGCAGTCTCCACGACAGTGGTACAAAAGGTTTGATTCCTTCATGGTTGGACATGGCTACTCGAGGAGTAGTTATGATAATTGTGTTTATTTTCAGAAGATATCAGATGGGTCTTTTATTTACTTGTTACTTTATGTCGACGACATGTTGATCGCGGCACGAGACAAGTCTCTTGTCAACAAGTTAAAGGCTCAGTTGAATAGTGAGTTTGATATGAAGGACTTAGGTCCTGCCAAGAAAATTCTTGGAATGGAGATTAGTAGGGATCGTCAGGAAGGGAAACTTGTTCTGTCACAAAAGAAATACATCCTGAAGATGATGAACAAGTTCAATATGCAAGATTGTAAACCTGTTACTACTCCACTTGCTGCTCATTTCAAATTGTCATCTGAACAGTGTCCACAAACAGAAGAAGGTAAAAGGCGCATGTCACATGTTCCTTATTCAAATGCCATTGGAAGTTTAATGTATGCCATGGTGTGCACTCGGCCAGATCTGGCTTATGCTGTTAGTGTTGTTAGCAGATTCATGCACAATCCAGGCAAAGACCATTGGGAAGCCGTTAAATGGATTCTTCGTTATCTGAAGGGTTCTTCCGATGTTGGTTTGGTATTTGATCGACAGAGAGCTGATCCCGGAGGCATAGTTGGTTATGTTGATGCTGACTATGGTGGTGATTTAGATCGGAGAAGATCACTTTCCGCTTATGTCTTTACACTCTGTGGCTCTGCTATCAGTTGGTATTCTTCATTACAAGCCATTGCGGCATTGTCAACTACTGAAGCAGAATATATTGCTGCCACCGAGGGGGTGGAAGAAGCTATTTGGCTTCAGGGCTTAGTAAGTGAACTTGGTCTACGACAAGATATTCTTGTTGTATTTTGCGATAGTCAAAGTGCTGTTCACTTGACCAAGAATAGCAAACATCACTCGAAGACCAAGCACATTGATATAAGGCGCCACTTTATCCGAGATATTATTGCTGCAGGAAATCTTACTGTCGAGAAGATTCATACAACCGAAAATCCTGCAGATATGTTAACCAAACCACTTACAGCAGCTAAGTTCGATCATTGTCTTAACTTAGCTGGTATCATCCACACCTAATTAAGGTGTCTATGGCGAAGAGAGCATTTTCATCAAATACTGAGTCAAGGTGGAGATTTGTTGGACGGTGCCTCACCATTTGATGTGAACTAAAATGGGCAAAGTCAAATTTGTTGTGCTCTTATTTTCAAGACTTGCAGTAGCTATGGAGAGCTATGGAGGGCTATGCATTTGTAATGTGTCCATACTAGCATTTGGTATTATAAATACCATGCTCAGATGCTCATTTCTAACACACACAACACACCACAACACAATCTACTTCTCCCTTATCATTCCTCTTTCTTATTCTCCCTGTCTAATATTTCGGGTATAATTGTTTAACCCGTAGAGAGTATAATACTTGGGCTAATCTCTAATCGGCCTTTGAGGAAATATTCTTGTACTCCCATTTTATTATAGTGAAATTCCTTGGCTCTCTCGCCGGTGGTTTTTTACCTCTATTTAAAGAGGGTTTTTCCACCTAAAAATTCCGGTGTCAATTTTATCGTCTTTATTTAATTTCTCTTTTATCTTTAGCTGAATCTATTCGCTTCCGCCGCGCTCTATACCCCAACAGGTTGCATTCTATCAGAGGAGATTGAGAATTCGAACATATGGGCACAAATCTGTGTATAAAAGATGTCTTAACTTGTGAGGGAAGAACCCCAACATGTCATGTTCATGAACCCATTTTTGTGAATATTTAAAATGGTCAACTCTGGCTATCTCAGTAGAGTTAAGTGCATGGTGAGCTGAAAAACAGTAATTGAGAGTGAAGAGGTGAGAAAATAGTGGTTTCTGAGAAGATAGAAAAAGATTTGAAATAGATTTGAGAGTGAAGAAGAGCTGCTAATAAAATTACGGTTCTTGTACAAGTTACCTACTGAATTTTTCACAAATAGGGCCTCACCCATTTCCTTAATGCCTGTAGAAATCAAGTACTATGAGCATGGTTACCGGATTTGCTATGAGTACATCCTTAGCAGTTCGCGATTCACACTTATAGAATGCGTGCTATATGTATTTTCAGTAAGCAACATGATAGAATTTGCTTTTAACAATTCACGATTCGTAGGGTACGGAGCGAATTCGGTAACCATGACTGTGAGTCTGCGACATCAGGTCTTGTGATAATCTTTTCTGAATTATTGCATTCTGACATCGGTTATCTTTCTTTTGATGATTCTTTGTTCAGCTTATAAAATTGGCTCAAGCTTATGATGTTCCCACAGCCCATTTGATGTATTTAAGCAGTTATTCATCCTGGTTTTGGAGGTGATGTGCCCTTAAATATTCTGACATTCTGCCAATTTGTTTCTTTAATTATTACATTGCTCTTTTGTTATTGCCATATTTGTTTCAAGTTTTTAACAATATTAACAAGTAAATTATAACTAGGGATAATATTTGATAAAAATCTTCACTATCCTAATTGACAGTTTATGTGAGGCTGGTCAGGTCAAAGATGCTGAAATCTAACTAATACGGCAATGAGTAAGAGTTATTGCAAAAGAGGTCTTCTGAATAGAGCTATTGAGCTCCTTAAAAAAATGAAGCAAGTTGGATGCCCTCGTGATAGGTCAATTATCCGAGGATTCATTATCGAAAACGATTTGAAAAATGCATTATGTTTCCGTGATATAATGGTTAAAGATGGCTTTGAGGCTGATGCCAACACTCTTTCTTTCTTCTATAACCATTTATCGCATTAAAAAACATGAGTTTCTCCAAAAGATGCTGAAGTTCGCACACTAAATGTGGAGAAAGTTGTTCAGGCTGCATCATAACTTATATTATATAGGTTGCTGGAGAAGTAGGTGGGTTCTTATGGATTCTCAGGTGGTTGTGTGAGTAATGTAATTGCATTGGGAGGGATAACAGGTGCACAACCTCAAGTATGCCTCTTTTCTGCTCTTTCTTATTTGTCTATTGTAAATTAGTTGTGATGATGGTGTTAGATTCAGAGTTGTTTCATTCACTGATAATCTGATATGACGCTTTTTACCTTTGCCATCACTACAATAGGTCGTTAGCTACGTTCGTGCTGTCTCTACTTACCAGTTCACAAGCAATACTTATTGTCTGGTATAAGAGAGCTGGGAAGTATGAATACAGTGTGATCACCGCCAATTTTATGGTGAGCAATGTTTCTACTTCAACTGAATTATATGGTTTCTGTGTTTTATATTGTGAATCACTCTTCACTAGGTCTAAAATTTCAGAAATAGGATAGGAAACCTGAAATATTATTGAACATGCCATTGAAAACTATTGAAGTCACTCCTATATGACTATATGTGATATTTGTTTGTCTCAAATAATGTAGTTTGCGGTACAATAGCTTTTGCTAAACTGTAAAAATCGGTCATTTTCCCTAGTATAAGTTAGACCTGTTTCCTTTGAATTTTGTGCATTGACTTCAAATCCTTCTACTGGAACTAGGTTGAAACTAAGTGTGCATTATCACTTGGTGCATTGGTAAGGATTTGGAGGAAAGATGGTGTTACTGAATATAAAAGGTTAGTGAACTTTGCCTTATGTTGTTTCTGTGGTTCCATCCGATTAGCATATAACAGAATGAATGATTAGCTCCTGACTTGTTACTAATTATATCATTTCGGATGACCTCTCTAATGTGAAATGCCCAACCTAAGTTTCGATTAATCTGCTTTGCTGCCATTAGGCCAAGCACAACGCTGGATGAAGCCATTGTTTACCCCATTCCAGCAATTCTCTTCATACTTTATACTATACAGGCTGCTGGAGCTGCAGTGATTTTTGAGGTGCAGAGAAGGGCAAAATCTAAAGCTATAAATGAAGAAAACCGAAAGCAAGAACTAGAGGTATGGTCAGTGCTTGAATTTACTTTCTCTTCTAGTGTAAAGTTACAGTAATCCAGATAGCTATTTGTTCCTGACAAGGTATAGTAAACGCTCCTTGCTCAACATACAAGTGTCGGTATACCCTTTTTTTTATAATTTTCTCACATACTTTTGTTTTGAATTATTGTAGTATTCTGATAAAGTTCCTTCCACTTATTCTCAATAAAGGATTGACGAGCTTAGGGAGACGTGGATTTCATATGTTATTGAAGCCTGGTAGCGAAGACGATGATGATCTTTTTTAGTTATAGCTTGATTCCCTTTATTTTTTTATACTATTATAGAACTTTTTTTCTCGTAGGAAAGTTCGAGTTAATTTTTCGTACTAATAAGTATGTTGAGATGCTATATTGGCCAATGATACATTTTTTTGGTGATCAGGAATTTAAATTGTAGCCGCTTTTGGCAAATTGTTTGGATTGGTGAGCATGCATCATTACCTCAAATTTGCCTTAATGAGAATTTTCCTGATT
Source organism: Silene conica (assembly GCA_029255685.2). Classification (NCBI taxonomy): domain Eukaryota; kingdom Viridiplantae; phylum Streptophyta; class Magnoliopsida; order Caryophyllales; family Caryophyllaceae; genus Silene; species Silene conica. The sequence goes on along the minus strand of CM055316.2, from coordinate 43,138,662 downwards.
TTTATTTTCCAACCTCTTTTTGGGTTACTTCTCCACAATTTATATTATCGTACATTGTTTCATCTCAATGCAGGGGCAACAATGCAACATGCATGCATGATTTGATCTTACCATGTAATTCACCATAATTTGGTATATAATATTAAAAATATTATTTTTAAAAAAGCAAAAAGTTAGATAACGGTGATCTAACTCGACTGTTCTCTATTATATGGGATAGAGAGCTATCATCTTTGATAAGTGTTCTCTAAGGTAAATGATGCTCGTCGTTGAGGGTACCAAAGATAAATTTATAATTCCTAAACTTAAACTATAGATAGTGAAAGTCAGGGTCGAACCACAAAGAGGTGGGGAGTGTTTATTGCTCGATGTTAATGTTTAAAGGTAACAAATTTAGGGGTTGATTGATTGTTTACTAAGTCTAAGGCAAAGATTAAAATAAACAAATAATAAAAGATGAGAATAAAATATAATAAAAGGGATGCTAGGATGTTCGGGTAATAAATAGCTAAGGTAATATAAATCCTAAGGTCAACATGTATTGCAGTCGCGTAAGGGGTGTAACATATCCTTTCGGTCTATGGTACCTAATAGCTCCTTTCGGCCTATGCTATTAGTTCCTAGGTCTCACAATTATTGGGTGTCAACAATAAGGGTGATTCCTAAATTCTAGGTCACATACCTTTCAGTCTTAAGTAACCTAGCCGTCTTAAGGTGTAAACCAATGCCCTTCCCGTATCTCTCAATCTTGGGTAGGTCATTACTAACATCCTACAAGTCTCCTTTCAGTCTCATTGTAGGGTATTATAATTTACGAATTAAAACGAACAGAAAACAAACGCGAGTGGGTCGACCGACCGGCTAGTCCAGTCGGCCGACCACCGCCTTGGTCGACCGACCCATTATTTGAGTCGGCCGACCACGGCTCTGCTACAGGTCGTCGCAGAACCTATACTACCTACGCATATTCATCCCCTACATCATAACATGTGAAATTTAGCTACTCATAATTACTAAAACAATAATGAAAACGGGAATAAACATGGAAATTATAAAGAACATCAATCTAAACATGCAATAATAATAAAGGCTTGGGATTCTAACTTAACCGTATGCAATAATTATAAACTAATAATAATAAAACATAATTAAGAGAGCAATTACCGGAAATAAGGATTAAGGCGGAAAAGAACAAACTTTATTGATTAATGCTGAAAGATTGATGAAGAACAATATATAAAACTAAAGAAAAGTGTTTGATGATAATTGAAAGATTAAAGCTAAAACTGAATTGTAACTCTATGATAGAAAACTAGGTAGAAAACTTGATGGAAATCTCTATGAATAACCCTAATCCCGTAATTTAGCTTAAATAGGCGGAATTAAAGAGTTTCCTAATGACCTAAACACTTTAATGGGATTCGCGGAAACTTCTGGGTCAGCGCTGAGGTCGGTCGACCCAATTAGTAGGTCGGTCGACCCAATTGTCGAGACTGCAGCGCGCGTCGATCTTAAAACAGCTGCCATTTCTTTGTTACTTATCGTAATCAAGCGATTCTTGCGGCGTTGGAAAGCCAAGAGGATAAGCTTTCACCTCCAATTGGAATCACTCCATTATCAGCTCTAGAACGTGAGATATAGCCATTTGAAACAGGCTGCAACATCATGGATCGATTCTGATGCAGGAGCAAAGGGGGATGCCTTGTTCACAAACCAAGAGAAATGGCCAGAGTCCTTAAGAGAGTTGTCTAACCAGGGGCTCCAATTGCTCTTCCAACACTAAGTCCAACCCTAAACCTTAGTTAGTTATGTTTAAATAAAGACCTGCAAGCTTACATGAAATGGACCAGCAACAAGGAACCTTCCTTGCTTTTGCAAAGCTGGTACTACAACTTTCAAGGAGACCTTGGGAATACCCTTGTCACTTATCACGAAATCAGTAAGACAACCAAGCAGAGAAGAAGGAGCAGAAAGTCTTTATTTCCATTTTAGGAAGCAGACAAACCAGACTGTTTTGACAGAAGAAAAGCTTCCTGGCAGCATGCTTTCTGGCAGACTGCAAGATGCTTTTGGGAGCCTGTTTTATGCAGTTTGGGACCATGGACTCCAACGTTCTTATTTGCTTATATGCTGCTACTTTTGTGTAGTTATCAGGGCCTCTATGAGCCACTAGATTAAGTCACTTGAAGGGTTCAGATTTCTTTTGTAAAGTCTATATAAAGACTGAAACTTTGCAATGTAAAAACAGACTTGAATGAATTCAGAAAACCTTAAGAGTTTCTCTCTTATTTTCAGTTAACTTGTGCTTTGCTTAGTTAACACAAATAACTTGTGCTTCGCTTAGTTGTTTGGCTTAAGAGTGGTTTAATCCCTTGTGCATTGCTTGGGTGATTAAATTATTCTTGAGATTCACTGTTCTAAGAGATTTCTGTGCTTTGCTTGAGTCTCGAAGTTCAGGGTTTATTTATCAGTTCTTTAAGACTTCAGAAATATCACCTTACCCCCTGGTTTGGTGTATCAAATTGGTTATCAGAGCTAGCATATAACACAATCCTATCTTGTGTTAGTTCAAGAGAGAAACAAGTGAGTTCATCCACCTACCTACATTAAAAATACAAAACCTGACCATGAGTGAAGAGAGGCTAGCAGGCATGGAGGCTAGAATAGAACAAATAGCCAACCTTGCCAATGTTACTCTGGAAGCCATCAATGCTGTCATGGCCAATATACCTACTCCAGAAAGAGGAAGACCTCCTGGGAGAGGCAGAGGAAGAGGTCGTGCAGGCATTGGGGGGAGGCAAGTGGACCATGATATGGAGGAGGAGCTCACTGACTCAGATGTTAGCACCAGGAGTAGGGCATCACCTACTGACAAGCACCTAAAGGTAGATATTCCTAACTTTTCTGGCAGTTTGAACCCAGATGATTTGTTAGAATGGTTAAGGGATGTAGAAAGAGTCTTTGAGTACAAAGGGTACAATGACACCAAAGCTTTTAAAGTTGCTATCCTCAAACTTAAGGGTTATGCATCCCTGTGGTATGAAACCATGAAAAGTCAGAGGGCTCGGGAAGGAAAGGAGTCTATTAAGTCATGGAGAAAGTTAAAAAAGAAGCTCCTTGCTAAGTTTGTTGCTAAGGACTACACACAAGATCTGTTCATTAAACTTTCTAAGCTAAAACAAAATGACCAGACTGTTGAGACATACTTAAGAGATTTTGAACAGTTAACCTTACAGTGTGAAATCAATGAGAAACCAGAACAAAGAATTGCTAGGTTCTTAGAGGGGTTAAATTACAACATTGCTAAACAAGTTAGGTTACAGCCATTGTGGTCATTTGAGGATGTGGTTAACCTGTCTTTTAGAGTTGAGAAATTGGGGAAAGATACACCAAAAACCTATACCAAGGCAGCCATTCCTAAGGTATACACTGGAACAAAGAGTGGGGAGGGTTCAAGAACACCATTCACCATGGGCAAACCCCCTCTAGATAAAGGCAAGTCACCCATGAACCCTAAAACTAACATTCCTGCTGATGAAAGAAGGAAATGCTACCAATGCCAAGGGTATGGCCATTTCAAGAAGGACTGTCCTTCTAAGAGGACCCTTACTGTTAGGGAAATTCATGAATGGGAGACTGAGGGAACTGTGGAGTATGAACCAGAGGAGGAGGTTGAGAATGTGGAGGAAGAGGATGAGGTTCTGGCACCCCCTGATACTGGCCATAGCCTTGTTCTCTGGAGAGTAATGCATTCACAACAGCAACCCTTGGAGAATGATCAGAGGTCCTTGATTTTCAGGAGTAGGTGTACAATCCAAGGGAGAGTTTGTAACCTGATTATTGATGGAGGCAGCTGCACCAATGTGGCATCAGTAGCCATGGTTAACAAGCTTAGCTTGGAGACCAAACCACACCCAAACCCCTACAAACTCAGATGGCTCAACAAGGGTGCAGAAGTAAAAGTAGATCAGCAGTGTATGGTTCCCTTCTCCATTGGAGGAACCTACAAGGATGAGGTGTTGTGTGATGTAGTACCAATGGATGCTTGCCATCTATTGTTGGGCAGACCATGGGAGTTTGACAAGGATGCCTTACACAAGGGGAAGAGCAATGTATACACCTTCAAACATGGAAACCAGAAAATAATCTTAACACCATTACCACCCAACACCAAGGATTATGGCAGCCCCAATATGAGTAGTTTAAAGGGAGTTCTGTTTCTGTCTGAATCTGCCATGATAAAAGAGATAAAGGAGGAGGAGCCTGTCTTTATCCTGGTAGCAAAGAAGTTAGAGTCACCCCCTTGCATCCCAGATGAAGTCAAGAAACTAATCCATGACTTTCAGGAAGTCTTTCCAGAAGAGTTACCAGCAGGGTTGCCTCCTTTGAGAGGAATTGAGCACCAAATAGACCTAATTCCAGGTGCCATGCTTCCAAACAGACCAGCTTATAGAAGTGATCCAGAGGCAACCAAGGAGTTACAGAGGCAAATAGAAGAGCTTATGAGCAAGGGCTTTGTGAGGGAATCATTGAGTCCATGTGCTGTCCCAGCACTTTTGGTCCCTAAAAAGGATGGAACATGGAGGATGTGTATTGACAGCAGGGCTATTAACAACATCACAGTGAAGTATAGGTTCCCTATACCAAGGCTGGATGATATGCTGGATGAGCTTTGTGGTGCCAAGTTGTTTTCTAAGATAGATCTTAGGCAGGGGTACCACCAAGTAAGGATAAGGGAAGGAGATGAGTGGAAAACTGCTTTCAAAACCAAGCATGGTCTCTATGAATGGTTAGTCATGCCATTTGGACTGTCCAATGCCCCAAGCACTTTCATGAGGCTAATGACAGAAGTCTTAAGGCCATACTTGGGCAAGTTCATTGTTGTCTACTTTGATGACATTCTGGTGTATAGCAGGAGTGACCATGACCATCTAACTCATTTGAAGTTACTGTTCACCAAGCTAAAGGAGAATGAGTTGTTTGGGAAGCTTGAAAAGTGTACTTTTCTAGCTAAGGAAGTCAAGTTCCTTGGCTATGTTATTTCTGAAAGGGGCATTTCAGTGGATCAAGAGAAGATTGAAGCTATCAAATCTTGGCCAGTGCCAAGGTCCATTACTGAAGTAAGAGGGTTCCATGGCTTGGCTTCTTTTTACAGAAGATTTATTAAGGGGTTTAGCACCATCATGGCTCCCATAACTGAAGGAATGAAAAAGGGAATGTTCATATGGACCTCACAAGCTCAGTCTGCCTTTGAGCACATCAAACAGAAACTCTGTGAGGCTCCTGTCTTGGCCTTACCAGATTTTGAGCAATTGTTTGAGGTAGAGTGTGATGCCAGTGGGGTAGGCATTGGGGCAGTACTCATACAAGGGAGGAATCCAGTAGCATTTTTTAGTGAGAAACTTGGGGGAGCTAAGTTGAACTACTCTACTTATGACAAGGAGTTCTATGCTTTGGTAAGGGCACTCATGTATTGGAGCCATTATCTCAAACCTAAACCTTTTGTCCTACATTCTGACCATGAAGCATTGAAGTATATCAATGGTCAGCATAAGTTGAGTGCAAGACATGCTAAGTGGGTTGAATTTCTTCAGTCATTCAACTTCTCCAGCAAACACAAGGAAGGGAAACTAAATGTGGTGGCAGATGCACTATCTAGAAGGCACTCCATGCTCATTACAATTCAGCAAAAGGTGTTGGGATTTGAATTCATGAAGGAGTTGTACAAGGATGATCAGGACTTTATGGAGGATTGGTTGGCCTTGCAAGGTGATCCAAACAAACAAGGGTCCAAATTCACCTTGCAAGAGGGGTTTCTGTTCAAAGGAAACAAGTTGTGTGTACCAAAAGGGTCCTATAGAGAATTGTTGATTAGAGAAATTCACTCTAATGGGTTGGCAGGCCATTTTGGAGTACAGAAAACAATGGACATCCTGCAAGATCAATTCTACTGGCCAAGAATGGAGGGTGATGTCCAAGCAATTATCAGAAGGTGTGCAGCCTGTCAGAGGGCAAAAAGTTCATTTCAACCAGGAGCCTACACCCCCTTGCCTGTTCCAGACAAGCCATGGGAGGATGTTAGCATGGATTTCATAGTGGCCCTCCCTCACACTCAAAGAGGAAAGGACTCGATTATGGTGGTGGTTGATCGTTTCAGCAAGATGGCTCATTTTGTGCCTTGTAAGAAAACTGAAGATGCTTCAGGGGTGGCAGAATTATACTTCAGGGAGATTGTCAGACTTCATGGTGTCCCCAGAACCATTGTATCAGACAGGGATACTAAGTTCATGAGTTATTTTTGGAAGACACTCTGGAAGCTACTCAATACCAAGCTACTTTTTAGCACTTCCCACCATCCCCAAACAGATTGGCAAACTGAAGTCACAAATAGAACATTGGGCAGAATACTGAGATGCATTGTTAAGAAATCATTGAAGGATTGGGACCTTAAGCTTGCTCAAGCAGAATTTGCTTTTAATAGGGCTCCTTCCTCAACCACTGGTCAGAGTCCCTTTGAAGTGGTCTATGGGAGCAATCCCTTGATGCCCATTGACATGTCCAGTATCCCAAAGGAGACTGTCAACTATGATGCAAAGAAAAGGGTGGAGCAAATGCTGAAAATCCATGCGCAGGTCCAGAAACAGATTGAGAGGACCAATGAACAAGCAAAGAAGAGCAGTTCCATGCCCAAAGGAAAGAAAGAGTTCCATCCAGGAGATTTAGTGTGGGTGCATTTCAGAAAAGAGAGGTTCCCAAGCAAGAGGAAGAATAAGCTGATGCCAAGGGCTGATGGCCCCTTTGAGATCACAGAAAGGATTGGAACTAATGCCTATAAGGTTGACTTGCAGGGAGAATATGAGGTCCATGGTACTTTCAATGTAGGAGATCTCAGTCCATACTTTGGCAGTGATGATGATTCCATTGAGGATTCGAGGGCAAAGCCTTTCCAACCAGGGGAGGATGATGCAGGAGCAAAGGGGGATGCCTTGTTCACAAACCAAGAGAAATGGCCAGAGTCCTTAAGAGAGTTGTCTAACCAGGGGCTCCAATTGCTCTTCCAACACTAAGTCCAACCCTAAACCTTAGTTAGTTATGTTTAAATAAAGACCTGCAAGCTTACATGAAATGGACCAGCAACAAGGAACCTTCCTTGCTTTTGCAAAGCTGGTACTACAACTTTCAAGGAGACCTTGGGAATACCCTTGTCACTTATCACGAAATCAGTAAGACAACCAAGCAGAGAAGAAGGAGCAGAAAGTCTTTATTTCCATTTTAGGAAGCAGACAAACCAGACTGTTTTGACAGAAGAAAAGCTTCCTGGCAGCATGCTTTCTGGCAGACTGCAAGATGCTTTTGGGAGCCTGTTTTATGCAGTTTGGGACCATGGACTCCAACGTTCTTATTTGCTTATATGCTGCTACTTTTGTGTAGTTATCAGGGCCTCTATGAGCCACTAGATTAAGTCACTTGAAGGGTTCAGATTTCTTTTGTAAAGTCTATATAAAGACTGAAACTTTGCAATGTAAAAACAGACTTGAATGAATTCAGAAAACCTTAAGAGTTTCTCTCTTATTTTCAGTTAACTTGTGCTTTGCTTAGTTAACACAAATAACTTGTGCTTCGCTTAGTTGTTTGGCTTAAGAGTGGTTTAATCCCTTGTGCATTGCTTGGGTGATTAAATTATTCTTGAGATTCACTGTTCTAAGAGATTTCTGTGCTTTGCTTGAGTCTCGAAGTTCAGGGTTTATTTATCAGTTCTTTAAGACTTCAGAAATATCACCTTACCCCCTGGTTTGGTGTATCAGATTCTTTGCTTATTAAAGCTATCTTCAGGCCTTGAAATGTGCGCTAGGCTTCGTTCTTTCGTGTCCTTAGCCATAAAAATCACTTGAGGACGGATTTGGTTTAAAATCGCCCTTTTTCCGCATAATTCTACAAAATAGCATAAAAATACGAAAGTGCACAATTGTTGGGAAATAAGGGCTAAAACATAGTAAATGAGCGACCAAATGCGTGTAAAAATAGATGTAAAACATCATAAAATAGACACGCATCAGTAAAGGAAAGAAAACACCTCCCAATTGTAAGTGTTTTCTATAGTAACTACAAAACAAAACGCCTTAACACAATAAGTGTTCTCTAATGTATAACATAAAAAACGCCTCCTATGCCCGTTCTCTATACATTAGAGAACACTGAGTTGGAGAACGCCTAAGAGGCGTTTTCTAAAACCTTTTTCAACAGTTCTCTAAGCCTTTTTTTGTAGTAGTGTGGGAGCGTGAAGCAGGATGTTCTCATGATTTCCAGTAAGGGTAAGGGTAAGGGAAAAGCTAAAGCTCAGGGAAACCTAACAGTAGGCAAGCCCAAGTTTAAGAAGTCAGGATTCACTAAGAATGGGCCAGGTGAGTCAAGCAACTCACAGGGTAAAACAAAGAGCAAGGATACTAGCATGGAATGCCACCATTGCCACAAGACTGGGCATTGGAGGCACTCATGCCCCGTGTATTGTGAGGATATTAAGGCTGGCCGCGTTACTCCTGTTGGTATGTCTTCTTCTTCTTTTATTCACATGATTGAGATTAACCATGCAAGTTACGGAACTTGGGTACTAGATACTGGTTGTGGTTCTCATCTATGTAATCATGTGCAGGGCCTCCGAAACCAAGAACCCCTCATCAAGGGTGAGGTTGACCTGCGTGTCGGGAATGGAGCACGTGTTGCTGCAGTCTCGAGGGGAACATAAGTGATCCAGCTTCCAAGTGGATTCGAGTTATCTTTATATAACTGTTATTATGTTCCTTGTTTGTCCAAAAACATTATTTCAGTTTCTGCACTTGACAAACTTGGTTTTTCATTTGTAATAGAAAATAACAGTTGTATTTTCTCATTACACAATATGATTTATGGCAAGGTAGTTTCCATGAATGGAATTTATGTTTTAGATCAAACCACTGAAATATTACATGTGAATAATAAGAAATTAAAGGTAGGTGACAAAGATCAAACTTACCTATGGCATTGTCGTATGGGACATATAAATGAGAAACGCGTAAAACAGCTCATACAGAATGGAGCTATCTCGACCTTTGATTTCGAATCATATGGCACGTGTGAATCATGTCTCATCGGCAAGAAGACTCGTATTTCCTTCAAAGGTGTTGGAATGCGCGCTGCAGACCTATTAGGACTCATACGTACAGATGTATGTGGCCTTATGTCGATCAACGCACGAGAAGGCTATAGGTATTTCATCACTTTTCACGGATGATTTGAGTAGATATGGTTATGCCTACTTAATGAAACATAAAAGTGAATCCTTTGACAAGTTCAAAGAATACCAGAATCGGGTACAGAACCAGCTGGGTAGAAAGATTAATGCACTACGTTCTGATCGTGGTGGTGAGTATCTTTCACACGAGTTTGATCAACACCTTAAAGACTGTGGCATCGTGCTAAAGTTGACTCCACCTGGAACACCACAATTAAATGGTGTGTCCGAACGGAGAAATCGAACTTTACTTGATATGGTTCAATCCATGATGAGTCACACCGTTGTGCCTGATTCATTGTGGGGCTATGCTCTTTTGTCGGCCGCTCTAATACTTAACCGAAGTCCGTCTAAAGCCGTTGACAAGAGTCCATATGAACTATGGAAGGGAACGGTCCCTAACTTGTCCTTTATTCGGGTTTGGGGCTGCGAGGCTTATGTCAAGTGGAGACACGAGGATAAGCTCGGCCCGCGATCGGTCAAGACATACTTTATAGGCTATCCAAAGGGAACTTATGGTTATTACTTCTACTCGCCAACCGAACAACGTGTTTTTGTTGCGGCTAGTGCGACGTTCTTAGAGAAAGAATTTCTCGAGAACAAGTCGAGTAATAGAACCTTCGATTTATCGGAGGTTCAAGAACCAACTACTGAGCAACCATTAGAGGAAACAGTTCCTTCAACCGAGGCTGCGGTAGATATTCCTGAGGAACCTAGGAGGTCGGGAAGAGTCTCTATTCCTTCAGACAGATACATTGGTATGGTCGAGGAACATGACGTAGATGACGTCTTACTCCTAGAGGGTAATGAACCCACAACCTATAAAGGTGCCATGACCAGTTCTGACTCAAAGCTATGGCTAGAGCCATGCAATCCGAGATGGACTCCATGTATGAGAACAACGTGTGGGATCTTGTGGACCTACCTACAAAGGTGCGTCCCCTTCAATGCAAATGGCTTTACAAGATAAAGCATGCCGTGGATGGACAACAAGATATCCACAAGGCTAGACTAGTTGCTAAAGGTTTCACCCAAGTGCCATGCTTGCACTACGATGTGATCTTTGCACCCGTAGTCATGCTACGTTCCATTCGGATTATCTTATCGATCGCCGCATTTCACGATTATGAAATATGGAAAATGGACGTTAAAACCGCCTTCTTAAACGGTTATTTGGAGGAAGAGTTGTACATGGTACAACCCGAGGGTTTTATTGATCCAGCACATCCTAAGAAGGTTTGCAAGCTTAAGCGTTCCATCTATGGACTTAAGCAAGCATCACGGAGTTGGAATTATCGCTTCGACCAAGTGATAAAAGAGAATGGTTTCATTCGATCAGTCGAGGAACCATGTCTTTATATCAAGTCGAGTAGGAGCAAGATTGTCTTCCTAGTACTGTATGTCGATGACATACTCTTGATTGGGAACGACATACCTCTCTTATCTTCGGTTAAAGCATGGTTGAAAAACCATTTCCAGATGAAAGATCTGGGAGAGGCACAAAGAATTTTGGGCATCCGTATCTACAGGGATAGATCACGACGGATGTTGTCTCTCAGTCAGGAGTCTTACATAGATAAGATTCTAGAGAGATTCAGCATGACGAACTCCAAGAAAGGGTTCCTTCCTATGACTACTGGGCTTCACTTGAGCAAAACTCAAGAAGCAAAGACATTGGAAGAGATGGAGCGCATGAGTCGGATTCCTTATGCTTCGGCTATAGGATCGATCATGTATGCCATGATATGCACACGTCCAGACGTTGCATATGCATTGAGTATGACAAGTCGATTCTAAGCTCATCCAGGTGAACAACACTGGATGGCCGTGAAAAATATTCTTAAGTACCTACGGAGGACTAAAGATTGGGGATTGACTTACGGAGGCGACTCAACGCTCTGCGCCACGGGTTACGCAGATGCTAGCTTCCAAACGGATCGAGATGACTCGAAATCTCAGTCTGGATTCGTTTTTACTCTTAATGGCGCTGCTGTCAGCTGGAAAAGTTCTAAACAGAGTGTTACAGCAGATTCTACTACTGAGTCCGAGTACTATGCCGCCTCAGAAGCAGCTAAGGAAGCAATATGGATGCGTCAATTCTTACAAGGACTCTCAGTAGTGCCTAGTTCGAATGACCCAATCACCGTTTATTGTGACAATAAATGTGCCATCTTCCAAGCTAAGGAGCATAAGTTTAGCAACAAGGCTAGACATGTACAACGGAAAGCTCATCTAATCAGAGATTACGTGGAGCAAAAGGAGATATTTATTGATAAGATCCCTACGGATGAGAACATAGCTGATCCTCTCACAAAAGCATTACCACGTGATAAGCATGAAGGGCACATTCATTCCATGGGAATTAGATGTGTTCCTAAGTTGTAGTACTCTTTTATGAATTCTTGTAATAATTCATTTTCTCGTGTACTCTATTCAACCTCATTGTTATGATATATAATGTTTTGTTTTTCATGTGGAATTGTAAACCAATTTTGAACACCACAAAGTGAACTGAATAACATTACATCGTTTTAGTCCTTGATTACCCTCTTGAGCTGATAACTCAGGTAATCATTTTGTGACGTTGGTTGATGGTGGGTTCAACGAGCCATAAGTCAAACAGATGACTGACCAATCACAAAGGCGAGTTATACGGATATCTCGTAGGACACCCCGTGACAACGTTATGGAGTCCTAAGTGTTTTATAACATTGGGTGCCAGGTCGTGGATAGGACCTCCACAGTGTTCCTTAGAGTCGAGTCTTTTGACTTTCAATTGTCTCTTGAGATTAAGGCAGATTTTGGGTAACTTTGGTTTCTTTCCCACGGTCTTCGTAACAGGGGCCAAGAGGATTTTTTCTGGGTTATTTCATACTGCGCGAACATCGGCAGGATTCGAGTTGAGGGAAATATCCAAACCCTTATCAGGAATTTATCATTTCTCAGGGCCACTCGAGGAGTAGTAACTGAAATGCATGGCCATGCTCGAATACAGATTCGTTTAATCAGTTAAGTTACTCTCTAGTCGGGGAAACCACTCTTGATACAGATCGCTTGTGAGATACGACCTTTGCGAATGCGGATTTACAAATTGTCTTACATTGAGTGGGAGAAATTTTTAAAGGATATGAGAATCGGTTATCGCACCTACACTTGTACGGACAAGTGGCAGTTTGTTGGACCTTGTGTCCTCCACATGTAGTGTGATAACGTCATGAACATACCCTTGTACGGACAAGTGGGAGATTGTTGGGGCTGGTGTCCTTGACAGTTAGTACAATGACTTACTAAATCTCTTAAAGGATCACAAGGGCATACTTTAGTATTATTATCAGTTGATCCACGTTTATCAATAACGGTTGGCTTGCTAGATAAGTTTGACGTTATTGTCATACGGATGGCGGTGATCAACTGGTCCCTATACGTCACACCTATAGGACACGTTTGAGAGATGTGAAGGTATGAAAATACAGTCACATTTATGCCGGATACGACTAAACAGTTAGTCAGAGGTATTGACTATTAAATTAGTCAATGAGATGTTGAGATTATTATTTAATACGGATTAAATAATTTTAGCTAATACGGATTACATGATTAATTCGTAAATTAAATATAAACGATTATATTTAATTAAATATTAAATTTGCGTATTAATATAAACAGTTATATTAATTTAGGTAATTATACAATATCGTAATTTTATCAGACCATTAATAATACAGCGACTGCATTAATATCTGATAACATGTATGCGATTTATAAATAAAACCCGTGAATTATATTTTTAGCAAATCGGGTCGAATCACGCAAAGGAATAAGGTAAGAGTGGGAAAAGCCCAAGCTCACCTCAACCCGTTCGGCCGACCCACTTACTACAAAAGGAGAGTCCTTCTCCTTTTGTCAGGACACTGGTTAATTTATAATCTCAAGAATTAGGGTTTAGAGAACATTATTTTCCCAAAACTAAGATCTCACATCTAAAACCTCACAAAAGCTCTCCCCATATTGCAAGGCAATTGGAGAGTATTTCTAACACACGCGACAACATCTCATTCAAGTCTTGGGTGCAAGTTAGAGGAGGGAATTCTTTAATTCCTGTTCTTAGGCCTATTCAAGCAAGGACCCAAGGTTGTATTCTTTTTCATGCTTTTAATTAACTTATGACAATAATCTCAACTGTAAAATTCGTTATAATCCTTCATGTTTAGGGCGAATACATGCCTAAATTAATATAACTGTTTATATTAATACCCAAATTTAATATTTAATTAAATATAACCGTTTATATTTAATTTATGAATTAATCATGTAATCCGTATTAGCTAAAATTATTTAATCCGTATTAAATAATAATCTCAACATCTCATTGACTAATTTAATAGTCAATACCTCTGACTAACTGTTTAGTCGTATCCGGCATAAATGTGACTGTATTTTCATACCTTCACATCTCTCAAACGTGTCCTATAGGTGTGACGTATAGGGACCAGTTGATCACCGCCATCCGTATGACAATAACGTCAAACTTATCTAGCAAGCCAACCGTTATTGATAAACGTGGATCAACTGATAATAATACTAAAGTATGCCCTTGTGATCCTTTAAGAGATTTAGTAAGTCATTGTACTAACTGTCAAGGACACCAGCCCCAACAATCTCCCACTTGTCCGTACAAGGGTATGTGCAATGACGTTATCACACTACATGTGGAGGACACAAGCTCCAACAATTGCAACCAGTTTTACAACGAGTTGTTTGACGATCATAGAGCCCTCCTAGATTCTTCTGCTAATGGGAGGTTTCAGAACAACACGAATGATGATGCCGCGTGGAAGCTTATTGAGGAGATGGCTACTCACACTGCCAAGTATGGAAACCCGAGGGGAGCTACTAGAGGAAGTGGCTCAGATAGTGCAGTTGCAGCTCAGTTAGAAGCCCTTACTACTTAGATTGCTGAGATGCAAACAACACAATCTTTGGGAAATAAGCAGACGGTTAATGCTATGTATTAGCAAGAGGAACTTTGTGCTCGTTGTGGACTTGAGGGTCATGGTGCGGCTGAGTGTTTGAGCACCTCGGAACAAGTGAATGCCTTTCAATCTTATAGGCAAGGCAATCCTTATTCTAACTTTTACAATGAGAGGACCAAGGAACATCCGTTCTTTCAATGGGGTAATCAGAATGTGCAGAATCCACAGTCTCAACAACCATCGAGTTCGAGCTATGTTATTCCTCAAAATCGGGGGAATCAACAAGGAGGTTACAGTAGACAACCTCATGGAGGAAATTAGTACAACAATCAACGTCAACAACAATTTCAATCACCGCAAGCTTCTCCACAAGCTCCAAACAATGATTTTGCTGAAATGAAAGCTATGTTGCAGCAAAGTTTGCAAATTCAACAAAAGCAAACTACTCAGATTTCCGAGCTCATAGCCCATAACAAGATGCTAGATACTCAAGTTGCTCAATTAGCGGGACAAAATCCCTCTAAACAACCAGGTCAACTTCCTCCCCAAGGAAAGCAACCTCATGAGCAAGCCCATGCAATTCATTTGAGGAGTGGTACATCATATCCGGGCCCGGAAATGCCGCTTGAGAAACCTGAGATACCCTACATGCATCCCGAATCTTGGTTTAACTTAGCGTTAAGTGATGATGAGGGTGATGTGTCCCATGGGACGGAGGAAAGCCAAGAAAACATGAGAAAGTGGTCTCTCGACCAAATTCCCAGGTCCTAGATCGAGGAACTTCTGCCCTAGATCGAGGAACCAAAGAAAAAAATGCACAGCTACGGTCTAAGAGGTCCCTCGATCGAGGAGGTGAAGATCTCGGTCGAGGAGACCAGGCCCTCGATCGAGGAGGTGTGGACCTCGATCGAGGAGCGTCCCTCTCCGGTGATATTGGAAAAAACGACGACCCAAAACCCAAAGCTCCCGAACCCATTCCTATTTCACTTCCCTTTCCTCATAGACAACATAAGACCAAATTGGACCAACAATTTGGTCTATTTATGGAAGTCGTGAAGAACTTGCAAGTGAATGTACCTTTTACGGAGTTGATTACTCAAGTTCCAGCTTATGCAAAGTTCATGAAGGATATTTTGACTAGGAAGCGGTCATTCAATGAAGCCGAAATAGTCGCCTTTACTGGAGAATGCAGCGCCGTTTTACAAAGTCAATCACCTCCTAAGCTTAAGGATCTAGGGAGTTTTTCTATCCCTTGTCATATAGGTCGTTTGTCAATTGATAAAGCCCTTGGCGATTTAGGGGCCAGTGTTAGCGTTATGCCATATTCCATTTGTCAAAAGTTAAATATGGGTCAATTGAGTGTCACAAACATGACCTTACAAATGGCCGATAGATCCGTTAAGCACCCCATAGGTGTCTTAGAAGATGTACAGGTTAGAGTTGGGAAGTTTTTCATTCCCGTTGAATTTGTTGTACTTGATATAGCTGAGGATGCCCATGTGCCTATTATTTTAGGTAGACCCTTTCTTCATACTGCGGGGGCGATCATAGATGTTAAACGGGGGAGTTTAACACTAACCATGGGGGATGATAAGATCACTTTCAACTTGCATGATGCTTTAAAGCGCCCCATGCTAGAGGAGACATGTCATAGCATTGATGTAGTTGATCTTACTACTAGTGATTGTTTTGCATTATGTTTGAACAGGGACCCTCTGGAGATTGTCCTTACCACAACCTCAGCTGAAGAAAGAGGCTCATGGAATCGGGAGGTTGTTGAGGTCGAGAAGCTACTAACGGGAGAAGAATGCAAGAACCCACAGGTTCTAAGTTTAGGTAACTCATCCAAAGTTTCTGAGGTAAAGAAACCTGACCTTAAACCTCTTCGTTCTCATCTTAAGTATGTTTTTCTTGACGATACAACAACAACATCCACCCGCACATGAGATGGACGAGTCAAAACGTCCTAAACCCACAACATCAACAACAAAACCAAGCTTACGTCGCTCCGCACAAACAAAACTTTCAAAAACCAACTTTCGTCCCTCAACAACCTTCAAACCCACCACCGAATACGGATGCTCTAATCCAAAACGTTATCGGGTTGGTTCAGAATGTAACAACCCGACCCACCACGGTCGTAACACACCCCCAATAAGATGGGAGGTAAGCCTTTGGGCCCATTATTTGTCCTCACTTAAGCCCAAAAGCACAAGGCCTTGTTACTAAGTGGTGGGCGGAAGCTATTATAAACATATCACAAGCCTCACATTCTACCGATGTAGGACAACTTTCCTCTCATACTTTTGGGGTGTTACACAGAAGGAGTCACAGGCAAGAGAGGCAGGTATGAAGATGTTGGAGTCTCAGATTGCTCTAATTGCGAGCAAAAATGATACACGGGTCCCGGGTCAACTTCCGACCAAGACGGACCAGAAAAAGGAGACCTTTAACATCATATCTGCGGAGTGGGGCCAAAGTGGGAGGTGAGAAAGATGGTGGGAAAGGAAAAGAGAAGAAGCAGAATCCGAGTAACAGCGATGACGGTCGACCGACCACTGATGCCAGTCGGTCGACCACTGATGCAATTCCAGTAGCTTCTGGAAATTCAGCAGAGCCAGGGAGCGGTCGACCGACCGAGGAAGATGGTCGACCGACCGAGGAAGATGGTCGACCGACCGAGAGTTCTGAACAGGCGGATTCCTTTAGGCCCGAGATGCCTGAAAACCTAAGGGAATTCCTGTTTCGGGGTGACAAGACTCCCAAATTATTCAGGAGAGCTGCAAATGCTGAGAGCCCTACTCCTCCCTACCCGGAGCGACTTCTACCCACGAAGAAACAGGTATCCTTCAACAAATTCAAAGATGTTATTCGTTCTCTTAACGTTCAAGTACCATTTTTAGAATTAGTCCAACAAGTTCCTTCTTACTTAAAGTTTATGAGGCAGCTTTTAACAAGAAAGCAGTCTCTAGATAAGGTAGAGTCGGTAGCACTTACTGAGGAGTCCTCTAGTTTCTTGTCTCATGTCATTGCACCCCATAAGTTAGAGGACCCAGGTAGCTTTTCTGTACCCTGCTACATAGGGACCTTCCCAGTCAAGAAGGCCTTGTGTGACTTGGGGGCTAGCATTAGTGTAACACCCCCATTTATTCAAGAGCCTTTAGCAAGACATTCTCGAGTAAATAGAGTCGTTACCATCTCGGAAAAACCCGAGGTAGTGAATAACAAAGTAAAACAATACAAAGTACTTTATATAAAACTGATAGAATTTAAACTTTTGTTATTACAGAAATTACATGGAAAAATAAGAGCACAACTGACGACTATTCTATATGTGATGTAGATCTAAGTCGGTCTCAAGTCCGCGTCTCACATTCCCGTCCCAGCTCCTGGTTCATCTGTCTCTTTCCTGTAGAATCTACTCCCCATTCCGGATCATCGTAGGTGTCACACGAATACACAGGGTCAACCGCGAGGTTGAGTAGGTAAAGCAGCTAAAACATAAATAATAATAGAACTGTATCCTCCTCCATCTCCATATCATTCGATCATCCACCACACCTCCACCACTTCACACCTCCATCACACCACACCTCCCATCACATCACACCTCCCATCACATCACACCTCCCATGGCCATATCACAAGTCCCATATCACAAGACCCATTTCACATCTCCGTTCTCCACAATAAGCAGTAATAAGCATTCAATCACAATATATCACAACTAAATATATCAATCAGATACTGAGTGTCCTCATGTCAGATCACAATCACAGTCATAGATATTCCCCTACCTGGAATTGCAGAATGACAACCGAACCGCTGCTAGAAATATTCCACCTCGAACTTAGTTCCTATCAAAGTACTAAATATCAATTTTTATTCGTATAACCAAAACACCACTAATTAATTACTTGATCACGTTCATAACGATTATTCATAACAGAATGTAAGTATTCATATCAACATGTCCATATACTTATTAATCATCATAAACCAACTATACATATTGATTATCGTCATCCAAAACAACTTACTATGTATAGACTTACTATTTATGGCATATAACCAAATACTCAATTATTACTAAGTTAATAAGGCTTATACTCAACATATTTCTAAACTCAATACTAACCATAGTATTGGCCATTCACATAATTAAACAACAAATACTAATAATAATAGTGTTACTTAACAACAATATTAATACTAATAACATTATTATCATAACATTATAAAATTCTCATACTAATAATAATTTAAACCAATAATCATTGTTAATCATAAAATATATTACTACCAACTAATACCCATAACAAAACTTATAATAAAACATCACAAAAGAACCAAAACCAACATATAAGACACGAACAGCAACTTCAACGCAAAACAATTCGGTGACGAAACAGACCCTACGCCAACCCCCTTCGCAAACACCGCACCCGCCACCAAACACGACCACCACCTTCGCTTGTGACACCACCAGGCTCACCTCTGAGCCCTGGTGGTTCCACAGACGGAGGCAGTGGCTGTCGACACCACAGAGGCACCAACAACAACCGCTTTAAACCCAACACCCACGACATACTCTGATCCCCCTGTTCTGACACGATGCAGATACCCTAAACGAAACTCACTATAAAACCCGCCGTGAACCCCACGAACCACCGTGAGAACAACCATCCCAACACCCTGACTACCACCAATCGAATAACCCTAACACCCAAAACCACCGCCAAAAGAAACTACATCGAATTCGCACTTAAAACCAGACGTTTGTCACTCTGTTCTGGAACGTAAGCAACAACTAACGCAAGCGACCATAAAACAACCGTGATTGGGGTTTCCTGGTGGTCGGCGACGACTCTACTGGGGTCAAAACGTGACTACTAACATCCTAGACCAAAGACACATGAAGATCAGAACCATATATGCTAACGATGATTCAGAAATCGCGAAGAGAAAAGGGGTGAGAAATAGAGAAAAGGATTACGATGATGAACATACCTCTTTCATAGCCCAAACGAACCGCCCTGAACCACCCTAAACCCACCGTGAGAGCCTCCCTCTCACTCTCTGGTATGGCGGCAGCAACACCATGTGTATGTGTGAGGCGTTAGATTAGGTTAAGGTAGGGTTTGGAGAGTTTGAATAAGGCAGCAGGATGAGGTGTTTATCACGTTATATTGGTTTGTATGTTTATGTCGAGATGGGCTGTTTTGATTGCACGAAAATAAATCGAGGCCCAACTCATGTTAAAGCACGTTCTAAACTACTACCCAATCCCGACCACACTAATAACATATAAACATAAACCACGTATTCGATAAGTTAATTATCGAGTATAAACGAACGTTCAAATAGCTATTAACACGTCAAAATTATTAACTATTAAAATAAAAAAAATACGTCAATATTAAAATAAAATATTATAAAAACGGAGTATTACAGTCTTCCCTCCTTAAAAATGAACTTCGTCCCGAAGTTCACCACTCCATAACGGTAAAGAAACACGTATCAAGCATGAACAAGTAACACTTAAGAAGCGTGAGATGTTACATTCTACCCTCGTTAAGAAAACTTTGTCCCCAAAGTTTAACGTATACCAAATTAAAGGATGCTTCACGAATCACGGTAAATGCATAACATAAGTCATCAGGTTATCAAACGTATTCAAACAATCACGACATACCAAATAGCCATGTCATAACAATTAGCCATACCATAAAATCATTAAGATTTTACAATCCTATCCTCCTTAAGACATGGTTACGTCCCCGTAACCTCATTATAGAGTTTCTAGCCCCTTGCACCGTCCTACTCATTACTCTATCTCATAAAACCGCAGGTCAAAATTTCCATCTCAATATCAATCTCAACTCAGAATATAACTCAACAACCAAGGTCATACTGGACCGTAGACACAATGTGGCACAACGGCCTAATAACTCATAACTCAAACCAATAAAAAAAAAATTCTCATCTCAGTTTCAATATCAATATCAATATCATCAAAGGTTCAAAGAACCGTGCTCAACACTTAAAGTATGAACTTTAAGCTACTCACCCACGTACCAAGGTCAACAAATACGACAACTCCATAAAACACTGAACTACAACCTCAACACAAGTCAATCAGGGTCTTCGTTCTAAACTCTATCCAATCAAACTCTATCCCATCAGTACTTACCTTCCAAATTCATTGACATGCTTTTATGTACACTTACAAAACCACAGTTCATAAAAAGAATTTGGACGCTATACAAAATCAACCTAATGCAGGACCATTATGTATAAATCAACTAATCAATTACCAGAAGTTTGTGCATCTCACAACTCAACCCATCTCACAAACAAAGTAATTATCTTACCAATAGAAAATATTAACTATCGAAATGGAACAACTACTAATATTCAACTCAATAAGCACTCTTAAGAGACTCATAACAATTATCATGCAACATTAACCTCCAACAATAATAAGAGTAATGGGATCGGTAGACTTGTGTTACGCCGTAAAACAGCATCGGAATAGATAACACCTACATACCCTTGAAATTATCACAAATTTAATATATTAACAATGATGTAAACAACCAGGAAGCTTATAGTTCATACTTGACAAATTAAAATGTTTCATGCTCATAATCATATTATAGAAGCAAATCATATTTAGGAAAAGACATAGCGCAAAGTTAATTAACGTGATTAAACATGGAACATTGACATATTTCACAAGACATACATAACTCATAGACTCACAAGAACGTTTAACATTCCCAGATATCAATTAGTTAACAAAATCACTTAGGTACATTTCCCGTCCACTCATATTACATCATTTATCATGAAGCTATTATTATATATGACTTGCACAATAAGGGTTTATACAATGCGCAACAATTAAACATTCCAGTAGGATTTCATCGATGCATAGCTACAGAATTGTCATATTGCAAACAATCACCATAATTATCAAACATCAAGCTTTATCCTGGTTTATCTCTTTTGGAATATTTTGACATACTTGAAACATTGAAGAGGGCCTGGGGTAGTTTGTGACAATTTATAAACACGAATCCAAGACAATTTTACAAGTTATAGATCGAAGCAAGACTACACGGAGATCTTCTGACTCTCCTTTACTAAGCATTGTTCTTGTCGTTCATGAATTATGAAAACGAAATTTAACGATAAAAGTAAACGAATTCACCAGATTAGTACTTCTATAAATCATATGTCAAACAATTTATAATACAACGCATTGCAATCGGATTCTAAATATAACAATATGCAATTCACTGTATGGTATAACAACATACTTGGAAAAGTTATAAAGATTATAATCACAGGAACTAGACAGTGATAAACCATCAACATCCGAAAGAACATCAACCAGATTCATATTAATCAAATAATCACAATTACGGATAACTATTAGACTACTATATCATGCTGATAAACTGGCCAGTTAAATTTCATTCTGTCACCTGCAAGACTCCTCTCAGATAAACAAGCTTTTGACATCTCATACGAGTAGCACATAATTATTTGAGGTCGTAAAATTTAACATATAATTGAAACAAGTCTATATTAAACTTGACGAAATAAACAAGGTTACGCTATCATATAATGAGTTTCATCTTCATGTCATGTGCCTACTATTCATGTTACTAGTGCCATAACAGGGTGTCACATTGTCACATCACATAAGTTACATTTGATTAAACTTTTATATGAAACTTACATATCTCACCGTTTCACCAATTAAACATTATGCAGCAACTTACAAAAATCATAATTAAATAACAGTTTAGTTAACGTGCGAGCAATTGTAATTTTTTTTTAGAAAATATAAAGAACTAGCTAATCATAGGGAAAGAATCGAATGCAAATCTCAAGGAATTTATTTAATACCATTTCCATAACTCAGTCAGTCTGAACAAGAACTTTACAGCAATTCAACAGAATATTAGGCAACTTGCAAGAATCACAACTAAATAACGACTCATTAAGATTTAACATGGCCTATCATCTTGAAAACGTAAACGCATATTCTGAACAATAGAGGTGGAATTATGCATAAACAATAACCAAGTCTTAATTGATTTCCTTTACAAAAAGATGGGTCAAAACGGAACTGTGCAGCAACAATCTAACCACGGTCAACTAAAAGATTTATTTTACTCAAAATATAACTCCTATTAACATGAAACCAACAACATTGTAACACCAACTCAAGAGGTTGTCATACATAAAATTTTCATACTCAAATATGGAACACATTTTAGAGGGCATCCTGTACAAACAAGGTAACATTCTGGACTTTTATTAAAATTTTGGCCCCCTTAAAATTACTTCATATTATCATACTACACAAACATTATTCCGCCAAAACAGGTAAACATACCATCGAAGCATAGAAATCACGTTGCACCCTAATAACATTTATTCATCATTTCATTCTGTAATAGTCATCTAAAACACGGTAAAGGTTGCGAAATAGGAAAAGTAGATCGTCTAAATGGCTGAATATTTATACCTGTATATACAAATGTAACACATAACCATATGACACTCATGGCTTGGGGCAGCACATTCCGCATATCACTAGACATGAATTACTATAACATTTAAATCTGATAGTTCATATCCAAATACCAAGCTACAAAAATTACGTTAGTCATTTAATAACCAGATATCCTATAGACAATTCGAGACACCAAAATCACCTGATCATATCACTCTAATTTATTATACAATAAACATACACCCATTCCCTGAAAATTTCAATTCAATCCTTCAGATCAATCAGCATTTTAATATCAGTCGTATTCTTCTTATGCACATCATCATACTAGTCAAGCTTGTATTTCTAACTCGTATTCAAATTTCCATGTCCTCAATACTTGCAGTAATACATATCTAAACCACATTCAATATCGATATCATGATTCACAATATAGATTACCAACCATATCCTGCCACAGTGCATCATTAACCATGTATCACATCATTACTTACCTCATTCCGCTCCTGCAACTGTTAGTACAACATATATTGGGTCTTTTCCTTCATTCTATGCTACCCACGCTCTACATCTCTCAAGGTAACCAGGTTAGACTGAAAGGGCCAGTGGCTTGGTTTGAGGGGGCCCCTAACTCATCCCAATCCTGGGGATCCTGACAGTTACTAACCTGGGGTTCATTTTATTAGACTCTTCCTACGTTTATTATTATTCATTTGGTTTAGGTCTGAGGATCGTTCTCTCTGATACCACTTTGTAACACCCCCATTTATTCAAGAGCCTTTAGCAAGACATTCTCGAGTAAATAGAGTCGTTACCATCTCGGAAAAACCCGAGGTAGTGAATAACAAAGTAAAACAATACAAAGTACTTTATATAAAACTGATAGAATTTAAACTTTTGTTATTACAGAAATTACATGGAAAAATAAGAGCACAACTGACGACTATTCTATATGTGATGTAGATCTAAGTCGGTCTCAAGTCCGCGTCTCACATTCCCGTCCCAGCTCCTGGTTCATCTGTCTCTTTCCTGTAGAATCTACTCCCCATTCCGGATCATCGTAGGTGTCACACGAATACACAGGGTCAACCGCGAGGTTGAGTAGGTAAAGCAGCTAAAACATAAATAATAATAGAACTGTATCCTCCTCCATCTCCATATCATTCGATCATCCACCACACCTCCACCACTTCACACCTCCATCACACCACACCTCCCATCACATCACACCTCCCATCACATCACACCTCCCATGGCCATATCACAAGTCCCATATCACAAGACCCATTTCACATCTCCGTTCTCCACAATAAGCAGTAATAAGCATTCAATCACAATATATCACAACTAAATATATCAATCAGATACTGAGTGTCCTCATGTCAGATCACAATCACAGTCATAGATATTCCCCTACCTGGAATTGCAGAATGACAACCGAACCGCTGCTAGAAATATTCCACCTCGAACTTAGTTCCTATCAAAGTACTAAATATCAATTTTTATTCGTATAACCAAAACACCACTAATTAATTACTGGATCACGTTCATAACGATTATTCATAACAGAATGTAAGTATTCATATCAACATGTCCATATACTTATTAATCATCATAAACCAACTATACATATTGATTATCGTCATCCAAAACAACTTACTATGTATAGACTTACTATTTATGGCATATAACCAAATACTCAATTATTACTAAGTTAATAAGGCTTATACTCAACATATTTCTAAACTCAATACTAACCATAGTATTGGCCATTCACATAATTAAACAACAAATATTAATAATAATAGTGTTACTTAACAACAATATTAATACTAATAACATTATTATCATAACATTATAAAATTCTCATACTAATAATTTAAACCAATAATCATTGTTAATCATAAAATATATTACTACCAACTAATACCCATAACAAAACTTATAATAAAACATCACAAAAGAACCAAAACCAACATATAAGACACGAACAGCAACTTCAACGCGAAACAATTCGGTGACGAAACAGACCCTACGCCAACCCCCTTCACAAACACCGCACCCGCCACCAAACACGACCACCACCTTCGCTTGTGACACCACCAGGCTCACCTCTGAGCCCTGGTGGTTCCACAGACGGAGGCAGTGGCTGTCGACACCACAGAGGCACCAACAACAACCGCTTTAAACCCAACACCCACGACATACTCTGATCCCCCTGTTCTGACACGATGCAGATACCCTAAACGAAACTCACTATAAAACCCGCCGTGAACCCCACGAACCACCGTGAGAACAGCCATCCCAACACCCTGACTACCACCAATCGAATAACCCTAACACCCAAAACCACCGCCAAAAGAAACTACATCGAATTCGCACTTAAAACCAGACGTTTGTCACTCTGTTCTGGAACGTAAGCAACAACTAACGCAAGCGACCATAAAACAACCGTGATTGGGGTTTCCTGGTGGTCGGCGACGACTCTACTGGGGTCAAAACGTGACTACTAACATCCTAGACCAAAGACACATGAAGATCAGAACCATATATGCTAACGATGATTCAGAAATCGCGAAGAGAAAAGGGGTGAGAAATAGAGAAAAGGATTACGATGATGAACATACCTCTTTCATAGCCCAAACGAACCGCCCTGAACCACCCTAAACCCACCGTGAGAGCCTCCCTCTCACTCTCTGGTATGGCGGCAGCAACACCATGTGTATGTGTGAGGCGTTAGATTAGGTTAAGGTAGGGTTTGGAGAGTTTGAATAAGGCAGCAGGATGAGGTGTTTATCACGTTATATTGGTTTGTATGTTTATGTCGAGATGGGCTGTTTTGATTGCACGAAAATAAATCGAGGCCCAACTCATGTTAAAGCACGTTCTAAACTACTACCCAATCCCGACCACACTAATAACATATAAACATAAACCACGTATTCGATAAGTTAATTATCGAGTATAAACGAACGTTCAAATAGCTATTAACACGTCAAAATTATTAACTATTAAAATAAAAAAAATACGTCAATATTAAAATAAAATATTATAAAAACGGAGTATTACAATTAGTGTTATGCCCTTAAGTGTGGCCTGAAATTAGGAATGACTACCTTTGCCATGACAAGTATGATGGTACAAATGGCTGACCGTACGTCTATGGAACCCATAGGGGTGTTGGAAAACATCCCTGTGCGCATTGACAGATTGTTCTTCCCAGTCGACTTCGTAGTATTAGACATCCCTGAGGATGCCCATATACCTATCATCCTAGGAAGACCTTTCTTACATACTGCAGGGGCTATCATTGACGTAGGGAGTGGAACCTTGACCTTTAAGGTCGGGAAACACTCCATCATTTTTGGGTTGTCTTATCACAAGAAGGATGCCATGACCCCAATTACATGTAATGCTATCACTTTTGAAAAGAAGTATGAGGTCATCACCACTTCTCCTACTTTAGAACCTACACCCATTCCTGTTTTTACACCTCCGCCCGAGATTGGGAGCAATATGGAGGATGTTCTTGTTTTGCCTATTGCAGGAAACGGATTGGGGAAGCCCTTGGTCAAGGAGGTCATTGTGCAACGGGGAGGACTCGGGATCTTGAGCTATCATGAGGATGACGATCCGGATGTGGTCGATAAAGAGGACAAGAAGAGAAGAGGAGAGGAGAAAAAGAGTGGTCTGTCACATATGCTTTGTGACGGAATGGAGACGTGTTTGGCAATCCAAGCAAACTCGGTGGAGACTACGGCATATAACCAAAAGCCGTGGTCCAAGATTTTCTGCATCTTTCGCGAATGATATTTTCAAGTTTTTTATGCTTAAGACAATTTTCAGTTTTGTTAAGACTTTTTAGTTTTGTTTGCGTTGGTTTTTTTTAGAACAATTTTCGCTTTTGTTGTGTAGTTGAGACATTTAGACTTGGATTCTGGATTTTTGCGCATGTTTTGGGCGCTTGTATAATGTTTTACAGGTTTGGGGAAGGTTAACTTGGTTGATACGAGTTAACTTCAAAAAGAAGAAGACCACCGTACAGGAATCACGGTCGACCGACCGGCAACATCAGTCGGTCGACCAAGACCCTACAAATCAGAAGTTCCTGTAACCTGTCATCTGGTCGGTCGACCAGGTACAGGGGTCGGTCGACGGTCATAGCTGATGCAGCCTGTTCAAAGACCACCTTAAAAAGCGTGCAACTGCGATGGGGGAGTTTTCTCCTATACTATCTTCTATGCTTTCACTTCTTCTTATTTTTCCAAACCTTTAAACCATTATCTAGCACCCAAAACGTAATTAATCCCTGAAAAAGGTCTTTCTTCGTCTATCTTTTTTAGGTCCTCAGAGTGGCACTGCTGGCCACCGAAACCTCCTAGCTCACGCTAGTTTGGGGAGGTTTCCATTGCGCTTAAAATCCGGTGAGTTCCTTCCATGTTACCTTGGTTTTTAGCTTTTCGCTTTTTTCCTTTATTTTTATAAAACCTTTACTTAGGCTAATACACAATGGGGACATTGTGCGGGTTGGTTTTGATCTGATTATGGATAGGACTGTTGGGGCTGGTGTCCTTGACAATTAAGTACAATGACTTATTAAATCTCTTTAAGGATCACAAGGGCATACTTCAGTATTATTACCAGTTGATCCACGTTTATCAATAACGGTTGGCTTGCTAGATAAGTTTGACGTTATTGTCATACGGATGGCGGTGATCAACTGGTCCCTATACGTCACACCTAGGACACGTTTGAGAGATGTGAAGGTATGAAAATACAGTCACATTTATGCCGAATACGACTAAACAGTTAGTCAGAGGTATTGACTATTAAATTAGTCAATAAGATGTTGAGATTATTATTTAATACGGATTAACTAATTTTAGCTAATACGGATTACATGATTAATACGTAAATTAAATATAAACGGTTATATTTAATTAAATATTGTATTCGCGAATTAATATAAACTGTTATATTAATTTGGGTAATTATACAATATCGTTTTTATCAGACCATTATTAATATATCGACCTATATTAATATCTGATAACATGTGTGCGATTTATAATAAATACCCGCGAATCATATTTTAGCAAAACGGGTCGAATCACGCATTGGAATGGAAAGCCCACTCCTACCCGAACCCTAATTCGGCCGAACCAAGTAATACAAAAGGAGAGGACTTCTCCTTTTGTCAGTGTACTGCTTTGGTTGGTTTTTACTGATAAAACACATCTCAAGAAATTAGGGTTTTGAGAGCATTCTTCTCCCAAAAACTCAGATCTCACATCTAAAAACTCAATAGCTCTCGCCATATTGCAAGGCAATTGGAGAGTACTTTCTAGCACACGCGGCATC
This sequence comes from Silene conica, assembly GCA_029255685.2. Taxonomy (NCBI): domain Eukaryota; kingdom Viridiplantae; phylum Streptophyta; class Magnoliopsida; order Caryophyllales; family Caryophyllaceae; genus Silene; species Silene conica. The sequence goes on along the minus strand of CM055316.2, from coordinate 43,110,527 downwards.
ATCTCAAACAAAGTCTTGGGTGCAAGTTATAGGAGGGAATTTACTTTAATTCCTGTTCTTAGGCCTATTCAAGCAAGGAACCAAGGTTGTATTCTTTTTCATGTTTTTATTTATCTTATGACAATATTCACAACTGTAAATTTCATTATAATCCTGCAAGTTTAGGGCGAATACATGCTTTATTCCCCACAAGTGGTATCAGAGCCAGGCCATGAAAATTTTACTTTAGTGTTTTTCATAAGTTTTAAAACCTGAAAAATCGTTTTCTGTCGCTGAGACGGTCGATCGACCTCCTGTTGCGGTCGGTCGACCGCCTCCTGTGTTTGTTTCTGTTCGACAGTTTTTCTTTTGTGAGTAATCGATCTTGTTTTTCGATTCCTGTTTACATATTGTTAATTAATCGATATTCTTGACAATATGTGAAGCCTTGTTGATGTTGATTTTGATTTACTTGTTTTAATCAGAGTTTAAAAGGTAAAAACTTGTTTTGATTTCAAAAGGTGCAGCGTTTTGCGTTTTCTGAAATTCGTTTTTACTGCCTGTTGGTCGGTCGACCTAATTGATAGTTCGGTCGACCGATTTTGCTGTTGACGATTTTACGTTTCTCGTCTGGAGGTCGGTCGACCACGTGTTTAGGTCGGTCGACCTCCCCCCCTGTAACAGACTCGTTTTTTTTTATTTTTCGAAAATAACATGTTTTATTTTCACATGGCATTTAGTAATATACTATATACGGAAATAGTATATTATTAATTTTGTGAAACGGTTCACCCTCGTATGTTACATATTATTTTAAAACGGTTTAAGATAATAGGATTATAAATTTATTAAAATTGGGTGATTAAAACGGTATAATCACATAATTTTAATCTCGTAAGGTGGTTTGGTAAAAATTTATTAATCATAATAACAGTATTATGTCATGTATGAATTTTATTTAGTTGATGCATTTTATTTATCGTCTTGTGAATGCCTTGAATGCTTTCAATAACGTATTTAATTTTGCAAACGGTTGTAACTTAGTGTGGCCTTAGTAGATTGTGTTACCGTAATGATGGTACACAGTCTTGCTTGTAATTTTGAGATCTTGAATCTCCGTTTTGGGTTTTTGCCATGTAATTACTTTTGTATTTAAATTAGAATGTAAATAGGATTATATTTGTAATTTAAATTAGTAATTTTGTGAAGACCAAAGACGGAGACCGGATGCTCACTCCCGCTGCAAGGACCAAGATGGAACATCAAGACAAGCTTCTAGGGTCCAACGGTGGATTCCAAGTTGTTTTATGTTTATTTTGGTAGGATAGGCCACACCAGGACTTTTATTTACCTTTATTGCATTTATCTTTATGCTTTCATCGATAATAGCTTGCATCATATTCCGCCTAAAACCAAACCACCTATAACATGCCTGAAAACTGACTCATGTAGAGGTTACGCGTTAGTTTTCTGTGACAATACAGATGTCACATGTCAATTGCAAAGCCATCACTTTATTTCATTCATTCACGAATATGCTAGATTTTAGTTCACTTAATATTAATAAATATAAGTCGATGGGGTCTTCCTCGTATAACCAAAAATTGAGAATAGTCTTTATAAATCAGCCTCCCATGAATCCCTTCTTCGTCGGTAGGCATAATATGACCCCTTCTACGTCGGGTAAGTGGGAACAGATGATTTATTTTATCTCAACATCATGGTCACTCGATAATATCCAGTGACTGAGATGGACTAATAGATAGGATTTACGGAAATCTATCGACCAAGAGTTCCAACGGTGGAATTAGCCAAACTGTGGGCTTATCAATATACGGAAATTGAGTCTTGGGATCATTTATAATTCTCGAGGGAGATCAATTATATAAATGCATGAGTCTACGAGTTTAAATTCAATTTAATATAGACTTAAATCACAACAATGAGTTGCTTATATGGTTTTGTTTTATCTTCTTTTCAGTCTAGAACACGTTCAATTAAACTGTTGTATAACTAAATGGCTGGTGAAGACCCAATGCCAAGTGCCAAGCTAGCACGTGAATCCTGGCTAAAAGCCTTCATGGACTCCATGAATCAGTCTACTACACTAAGGAATGATGGGTCAAACTTCTCTGACTGGGAGGCAGCACTACGGAATGCTGCCATTGCTGACGGAAAGCGTAAGTACTTAACTGAGCCAATTCCGGCACAACCAGGAACTGGAGCTAGAGCTAACGAAGTTCGCGCTCATAGCGACTTCGTCATGGAAGCGGGTGCGATAAAGAACGTACTCATCTATGCAATGGAATCCAATTTGCAAAGACGCTTCATAGCCCATGGTGCAAACAAGATTTTCACCACGCTCACTAACGAATTCTCAAAGGCTCCGAGAATCGTTTCTTATGAGCATACATGTCGCTTCTTTGAGGCGAAACTCCAGAAAAGCCAAGCATTTAGCCCACATATTCTTCACATGATTGAGAATATCGAGAAACTGGAGGCCCTAAACTGCAAGATCAGTGAGAACATAATCGTTGATCGAATGCTTCATTCGCTTCATGATGGGTTCGCCCTCTTTAGGGCCAACTATTACATGAACGACATGAAGAAGACTCCTCATGAGCTCCACTCCCTTCTCGTACAGACTGAGAAGGATCTGAAATTAAGTGGGAGCGTGAAGCAATATGTTCTCATGATTTCCAGTAAGGGTAAGGGTAAAGCTAAAGCTCAGGGCGACCTAACAGTAGGCAAGCCCAAGTTTAAGAAGTCAGGATTTACTAAGAGTGGGCCAGGTGAGTCGAGCAACTCACAAGGCAAAACAAGGAGCAAGGATACTAGCATGGAATGTCACCATTGCCACAAGACTGGGCATTGGAGGAGCTCATGCCCCGTGTATCGTGAGGACATTAAGGCAGGCCGCGTTACTCCTGTTGGTATGTCTTCTTCTTCTTTCATTCACATGATTGAGATTAACCATGCAAGTTATGGAACTTGGGTACTAGATACTGGCTGTGGTTCTCATCTATGTAATCATGTGCAGGGCCTCCGAAACCAACCCCTAATCAAGGGTGAGGTTGACCTGCGTGTCGGGAACGGAGCACGTGTTGCTGCAATCTCGAGGGGAACATACGTGATCCAGCTTCCAAGTGGATTAGAGTTATCTTTATATAACTGTTATTATGTTCCTTGTTTGTCCAAAAACATTATTTCAGTTCCTGCGCTTGACAAACTCGGTTTTTCATTTGTAATAGAGAATCATAGCTGTATTTTCTCCTTACACAATATGATTTATGGCAAGGCAGTTTCCATGAATGAAATTTATGTTTTAGATCAAACCACTGAAATATTACATGTGAATAATAAGAGATTAAAGGTAGGTGACAAAGATCAAACTTACCTATGGCATTGTCGTATGGGACACATAAATGAGAAACGCGTAAAACAGCTCATACAGAATGGAGCTATCTCGGCCTTTGATTTTGAATCATATGGCACGTGTGGATCATGTCTCATCGGTAAGATGACTCGTATTTCCTTCAAAGGTGTTGGAATGCGCGCTGCCGACCTATTAGAACTCATACATACGGACGTATGTGGCCCTATGTCAATCAACGCACGAGAAGGCTATAGGTATTTCATCACTTTCACGGATGATTTAAGTAGATATGGCTATGTCTACTTAATGAAGCACAAAAGTGAATCCTTTGACAAGTTCAAAGAATACCAGAATCGGGTACAGAACCAGCTGGGTAGAAAGATTAAAGCACTACGTTCTGATCGTGGTGGTGAGTATCTTTCACACGAGTTTGATCAACACCTTAAAGACTATGGCATCGTGCTACAGTTGACTCCACCTGGAACACCACAATTAAATGGTGTGTCCGAACGGAGAAATCGGACTTTACTTGATATGGTTCGATCCATGATGAGTCACACCGTTGTGGCTGATTCATTGTGGGGCTATGCTCTTTTGTCGCCCGCTCTAATTCTTAACCGAAGTCCGTCTAAAGCTGTTGACAAGTCTCCATACGAATTATGGAAAGGAACGGTCCCTAACTTGTCCTTTATTCGGGTTTGGGGCTGCGAGGCTTATGTCAAGTGGAGACACGAGGATAAGCTCGGCCCGCGATCGGTCAAGACATACTTTATAGGCTATCCAAAGGGAACTTTTGGTTATTACTTCTACTCGCCAACCGAACAACGTGTTTTTGTTGCGGCTAGTGCGACCTTCCTAGAGAAAGAATTTCTCGAGAACAAGTCGAGTAATAGAACCATCGATTTATCAGAGGTTCAAGAACCAACTACCGAGCAACCATTGGAGGAAATAGTTCCTTCAACCGAGGCTGCGGTAGATATTCCTGAGGAACCTAGGAGGTCGGGAAGAGTCTCCATTCCTCCGGACAGATACATTGGTATGGTCGAGGAACATGATATGGATGACGTCTTACTTCTAGAGGGTAATGAACCCTCAACCTATAAAGGTGCCATGACCAGTTCTGACTCAAAATATGGCTAGAAGCCATGCAATCCGAGATGGACTCCATGTATGAGAACAACGTGTGGGATCTTGTGGACCTACCTGCAAAGGTACGCCCCCTTCAATGCAAATGGCTTTACAAAATAAAGCATGCCGTGGAAGGTAAACAAGATATCCACAAGGCAAGACTAGTTGCTAAAGGTTTCACCCAAGTGCCAGGCTTGCACTACGATGAGATCTTTGCACCCGTAGTCATGCTACGTTCCATTCGGATTATCTTAGCGATAGCCGCATTTCATGACTATGAAATATGGCAAATGGACGTTAAAACCGCCTTCTTAAACGGTTATTTGGAGGAAGAGTTGTACATGGTACAACCCGAGGGTTTTATTGATCCAGAACATCCTAAGAAAGTTTGCAAACTTAAGCGTTCCATCTATGGACTTAAGCAAGCATCACGGAGTTGGAATCATCGCTTCGACCAAGTGATAAAAGAGAATGGATTCGTTCGATCAGTCGAGGAACCATGTCTCTATATCAAGTCGAGTGGGAGCAAGATTGTATTCCTAGTACTGTATGTCGACGACATACTCTTTATTGAGAATGACATACCTCTCTTATCTTCGGTTAAAGCATGGTTGAAAAACCATTTCCAGATGAAAGATCAGGGAGAGGCACAAAGAATTTTGGGCATCCGTATCTACAGGGATAGATCACGACGGATGTTGTCTCTCAGTCAGGAGTCTTACATTGATAAGATTCTAGAGAGATTCAGCATGACGAACTCCAAGAAAGGGTTCCTTCCTATGACTATTGGGCTTCACTTGAGCAAATCTCAAGAAGCAAAGACATTGGAAGAGAAAGAGCGCATGAGTCGGATTCCTTATGCTTCGGCTATAGGATCGATCATGTATGCCATGATATGCACACGTCCAGACGTTGCATATGCATTGAGTATGACCAGTCGATTCCAAGCTCATCCAGGTGAACAACACTGGATGGTCGTGAAAAACATTCTTAAGTACCTACGGAGGACTAAAGATTGGGGATTGACTTATGGAGGCGACTTAACGCTCTGCGCCATGGGTTACACAGATGCTAGCTTCCAAACGGATCGAGATGACTCGAAATCTCATTCTGGATTCGTTTTTACTCTTAATGGCGCTGCTGTCAGCTGCAAAAGTTCTAAACAGAGTGTTACAGCAGATTCTACGACTGAGTCCGAGTACTATGCCGCCTCAAAAGCAGCTAAGGAAGCAATATGGATGCGTCAATTCTTACAAGGACTATCAGTAGTGCCTAGTTCGAATGACCCAATCACCGTTTATTGTGATAATAAAGGTGCCATCTTCCAAGCTAAGGAGCATAAGTCTAGCAATAAGGCTAGGCATGTACAACGGAAAGCTCATCTAATCAGAGATTACGTGGAGCAAAAGGAGATTTTCATTGATAAGATCGCTACGGATGACAACGTAGCTGATTCTCTCACTAAAACATTACCACCTGATAAGCATGAAGGGCACATTCATTCCATGGGCATTAGATGTGTTCCTAAGTTGTAGTACTCTTTTATGAATTCATGTAATAATTCATTTTCTCGTGTACTCTATTCAACCTCATTGTTATGATATATAATGTTTTGTTTTTCATGTGGAATTGTACGCCAATTTTGAACACCACAAAGTGAACTGAATAACATTACATCGTTTTAGTCCTTGATTACCCACTTGAGTTGATAACTCAGGTAATCATTTTGTGACGTTGGTTGATGGTGGGTTCAACGAGCCATAAGTCACGTGGATGACTGACCAATCACAAAGGCGAGTTATACGGATATCTCGTAGGACACCCCGTGACAACGTTATGGAGTCCTAAATGTTTTATAACATTGGGTGCCAGGTCGTGGATAGGACCTCCATAGTGTTCCTTAGAGTCGAGTCTTTTGATTTTCAACTGTCTCTTGAGATTAAGGCAGATTTTGGGTAACTTTGGTTTCTTTCCCACGGTCATCGTAACAGGGGCCAAGAGGATTTTTTCTGGGTTATTTCATGCTGCGCCATATCGGCAGGATTCGAGTTGAGGGAAATATCCAAACCCTTATCAGGGTTTTATCATTTCTTAGGGCCACTCGAGGAGTAGTAACTGAAATGCATGGCCATGCTCGAATACAGATTCGTTTTATCAGTTAAGTTACTCTCTAGTCGGGGAAACCACTCTTGATACAGATCGCTTGTGAGATACGACCTTTGCGAATACGGATTTGCAAATTGTCTTACATTGAGTGGGAGAAATTTTAAAAGGATATGAGAATCGGTTATCGCACCTACACTTGTACGGACAAGTGGGAGTTTGTTGGAGCTTGTGTCCTCCACAAGTAGTGTGATAACGTCATTGCACATACCCTTGTACGGAAAAGTGGGAGATTGTTGGGGCTGGTGTCCTTGACAATTAAGTACAATGACTTATTAAATCTCTTTAAGGATCACAAGGGCATACTTCAGTATTATTACCAGTTGATCCACGTTTATCAATAACGGTTGGCTTGCTAGATAAGTTTGACGTTATTGTCATACGGATGGCGGTGATCAACTGGTCCCTATACGTCACACCTATAGGACACGTTTGAGAGATGTGAAGGTATGAAAATACAGTCACATTTATGCCGAATACGACTAAACAGTTAGTCAGAGGTATTGACTATTAAATTAGTCAATAAGATGTTGAGATTATTATTTAATACGGATTAAATAATTTTAGCTAATACGGATTACATGATTAATACGTAAATTAAATATAACCGGTTATATTTAATTAAATATTGTATTCGCGAATTAATATAAACTGTTATATTAATTTGGGTAATTATACAATATCGTTTTTATCAGACCATTATTAATATATCGACTGTATTAATATCTGATAACATGTGTGCGATTTATAATAAATACCCGCGAATCATATTTTAGCAAAACGGGTCGAATCACGCATTGGAATGGAAAGCCCACTCCTACCCGAACCCTAATTCGGCCGAACCAAGTAATACAAAAGGAGAGGACTTCTCCTTTTGTCAGTGTACTGCTTTGGTTGGTTTTTACTGATAAAACACATCTCAAGAAATTAGGGTTTTGAGAGCATTCTTCTCCCAAAAACTCAGATCTCACATCTAAAAACTCAATAGCTCTCCCCATATTGCAAGGCAATTGGAGGGTACTTTCTAGCACACGCGGCATCATCTCAAACAAAGTCTTTGGTGCAAGTTATAGGAGGGAATTTACTTTAATTCCTGTTCTTAGGCCTATTCAAGCAAGGACCCAAGGTTGTATTCTTTTTCATGTTTTTATTTATCTTATGACAATATTCACAACTGTAAATTTCATTATAATCCTGCAAGTTTAGGTCGAATACATGCTTTATTCCCCACAAGGACAACTAGTCGTCATTTCATTCTGAGATCGCTAAGGCAAATATTCTTAGCTAATTTATTATTCATTATCATATGGCTAGTATATTTACTAATAAGGGTTCGATGGGCTTTAAGACCTTGGAATAATAAAAGATTATCAAGAAACAAACCAAGTCCAAGAAAGGCAATACTCGGAAAGGCGCGGCCCATAGGCCGAACGTTGCTCGGTCATGGCCTGAATACGGCCCGGTCATGGCTCGGCCAAAGTGAATATGTTGCTCGGCCAAGTTGGTTTCCAAGAAGAGTTTGGAGTAATTTTAATTATTATGTTATCTTTATAAGTTGTTATCTTTTATTAAGGTTGTTAAGTTTGTTAGTTGGTTATAAGTTAGTTACAAGTTTTTTACTATCTTGTTAGTTTGTTATCCTAGGGTTATTAGGGTTAGTTATTTAATTCTTTTAATTCCTAGGATAGGGTTTGTTTAATAAGGATTATATTTAATCCATCTAGATATAATTTAGGACTTCTAATCTCACATAGAGATGGGAGGCGTGTGAGTTGTGTATGTGTGTGCATTGGGACATGTGTATTACCTATAAATAGGGCACGTGGTTCTTCTTGTTTTTCAGTTGATTATTGATGCGGGAGCATTAGCTCGGATTCAAGGTCGTGACCCACGACCCAAAGAAAGATTAAAAATGTTCGATTTGGGTTCAATACAGATTTTTAAGTTAGCTTGGGAAAACGTATTGAAAAAACAAAGGAAGGTAGCGGGAAACTACCTTGGAAATCGTGCCTAACGTGTGGGACCACACGGTTAGGGTTTCTAATCTTATTAGGTTTTTGTGATTTTATTTATCTTGTTTTAATTTAATTAGTTAGTTAATTTTGTTACTAGTTTGTTACAACAAGGTTGATTAAGGTTGTTACAAGGTGGTTACAAAGTTAGTTATAAGTTTGTTAGGGTTTGTTATTAAGTTGTTAGGTTTGTTATAACTTAATCTTTTTCTTTTATGATTTTATCTTTTAGATTTTAATAAGGATTATCTTTAATCCATAAGATAGAATTAGGAAACTAAGATAAGTAGTAGTACACGGTTTTGGACGTGTAAGTTGAACCTTGTAGGGGTTCTTATTGCTTTCCTATTTCGAATCTAGTTTGTACGGATGTTCTTACTATAAATAGGCATCTTTAGTTGTTTGTTTTATCAATTCAAGTTATAAATTAAAATCACTTTGTTAAGTTTTACTTACAAACCTAATGTATCTGTGTGAGCTTTAACCCGAAGTATCTGTGTGAGCTTCAAAATAATTGAGAGGGTATCTGTGTGAGCTTGATCCATCGACAATCATAAATCATTCATTAAATCGTTTCACAAATCTTTCAAGTATTAAGTGTTGTGCCTTATTACGTCATCAACGATCATCATTCAAGAACATCAAGAAACACCAAGAAACGCCACCACCGTGACCACCGTTGACCACCGTCCAAGCCGGAGTCCACGTCATCACCACCGTGCCACCATTCGTTCCTTATTAATCGTTTTTGGTTATTTTTCGTTCTTTATTCATTCAAGATTGTAATATTTTACAAGTATTTTTATTTCGCTGCAACATACGTATTTTTGTTGATCGTCTTAATTGATTATCACCCCAAATACCCATCAAATTGGTATCAGAGCTTCGGCTCTTGATCTAATTTTTATTATACCTGTCCTTGGGAAAGTTTATCATCATGGTAGGATCCAAAGACGGAGACGGAGAAGAAAAGTCATGGGAGGAGAGCAACGTGGAATTGAAATCCGAAATCCAGGAGCTCAAATATCTCATAAAAACAATGATGACCAAAGGTGGTCATAAAAAGACAGGAGAGTCCTCATCTAGGGCGAGTGACTCGGAAGAAGAGGCAGAATTTAAGGGCAAGACTTGGGACAAGAACGAAGATGACAGAGGTCTCAAACTTGACATCGCTGAATTCAAAGGAGACATGGATCTGGAGGATTTCTTGGAATGGCTTAGACAAATTGAGAGAGTCTTTGAATACAAGGAGTATGACGACCGGAAACAATTCAAAGTTGCTATCTTAAAACTTACAAAATACGCTTCGCTATGGTACGAGAATCTTGTGAAGCAAAGAAAGAAGCAACGCCAGGAAAAGATTAAATCTTGGGCAAAACTAAAGAAGCACATGGTGAAGAAATTCTTGCCAAAAGATTATAATCAAGAAAACTACTTAAAACTCCATTCTTTAACTCAAGATAATATGACCGTCTCAGAATACATTAGGGAGTTTGAAAAGATGACCATTGTATGTGATTTAGATGAGAGGGAGGAGTTGAAGGTGGCTAGATTTATTCGTGGTTTAGTACCAACCCTAGCTTCAAGGGTTGAGATTCAAAACTATGATGATTATTATGATGTGTGCAGGATTGCTTTGAAGTTTGAAAGACAAGACAAAGCAAGGAAGATAAATTCTTACAGCAGCACAAGAGTCGAAGAGGGCTCATCATCATACACCTCCACTACCACGCCTAAAGCAAAGGAGGCGGCTAAGGAGGAAGTGGCCGAAAAGGCCAAGGGAGCATTCAAGCCAAGTATTCCTGATCCTCGAGGGAGTACTATTAGGAGATGCTATAAGTGTCAAGGCTATGGACACATCGCTACAGATTGCCCTCAAAAGAGAACCTTGTCAATTCAAGAACTTCAAGGTATGGTTCCAAACTTTGTTGTACCTGAATTAGTTGAGGAGGAGACGGTTGAGGAGGAAAAGGAAGAGAGGGAGACCATCGTGGCCGAGAGTGAGGACGAGGGGGATTGTCTCGTTGTGCGGGCCTTACATGTGGAGTCCACGACGGAAGGAGAGGAACAAAGGGATAATGTTTTCCATACTCGTTGTAAGGTTGAGGGAAAAAAGTGCGACTTGATTTGATAGCGGGTCTTGCACTAATGTTGTTTCAAAAACCTTAGTCTCGGAGTTGGAACTCAGTATTAGGGCTAGGGAGAAACCGTATAAATTACAATGGTTAGATGGGAACCAAGGAGTGCGGGTTGAGAAGCAAGCCTTAATTTCTTTTAATATTGGGCCGTACGAGGATAAGTTGTGTTGTGACATCGTGTCTATGAACGCATGTCATATATTACTTGGGATGCCATGGCAATATGATAGGAACGGTATACATGATGGTAGGACGAATGTGTATAGCGTTACTAAAGGAGGTTCCATCTATGATCTCCAACCGTTAAGAAGAATAAAACCTAGACCACCTAATTCAAAGAAAAGCTTATTCATGGAATTAGGAGAAGGGGCACCAAGTGAGGGGGTTAAGGAGTCGGGAGCGCATGGTGTTGGGTTGGTTGAAATTCATGGAGGACATGGAGGTTATGAGGGGTTGCCGAGTAAGGAGGATCACGGAGGTCTTGAGGGAGCAACAGCCGTGAGCTTGGCGGAGGTTTAAGGCCACGGAGTTCGTGAGGTCGAGGAAGTAGGGGTTGGAGTCAAAGGAGGCCGTGAGGTTACGCGGGCCAAGGGTAAGGAGTCCGTGGTACATAAGGACTCTCGGAACATGGGTTTGGTAAATCAAGAAAACCGTGTTCTCGTCAAATCAAGAGCAAGCATATCCAAGTCTACTCGAGAGTTATGTGATCTTAATTTGAGGTCAAATTCTCAAAAACTGAGAGAGTATGATGCGGGAGCATTAACTCGGATTTAAGGTCATGACCCACAACCCAAAGAAAGATTAAAAATATTCGATTTGGATTCAATACGGATTTTTAAGTTAGCTTGGGAAGACGTATTGAAAGAACAAAGGAAGGTAGCGGGAAACTACCTTCGAAATCGTGCCCAACGTGGGGGACCACACGGTTAGGGTTTCTGATCTTATTAGCTTTTTTTGATTTTATTTATCTTGTTTTAATTTAATTATTTAGTTAATTTTGTTACTAGTTTGTTACAACAAGGTTGATTAAGGTTGTTACAAGGTGGTTACAAAGTTAGTTATAAGTTTGTTAGGGTTTGTTATTAAGTTGTTAGGTTTGTTACAACTTAATCTTTTTCTTTTATGATTTTATCTTTTAGATTTTAATAAGGATTATCTTTAATCCATAAGATAGAATTAGGAAACTAAGATAAGTAGTAGTACACGATTTTGGACGTGTAAGTTGAACCGTGTAGGGGTTCTTATTGCTTTCCTATTTCGAGTCTAGTTTGTACGGATGTCCTTACTATGAATAGGCATCCTTAGTTGTTTGTTTTATCAATTCAAGTTATAAATTAACATCTCTTTGTTAAGTTTTACTTACAAACCCAAAGTATCTGTGTGAGCTTTAACCCGAAGTATCTGTGTGAGCTTCAAAATAATTGAGAGGGTATCTGTGTGAGCTTGATCAATTATCCTATCCATCGACAATCATAAATCATTCATTAAATCGTTTCACAAATCTTTCAAGTATTAAGTGTTGTGCCTTATTACGTCATCAACGATCATCATTCAAGAACATCAAGAAACACCAAGAAACGCCACCACCGTGACCACCGTTGACCACCGTCCAAGCCGGAGTCCACGTCATCACCACCGTGCCACCATTCGTTCCTTATTCATCGTTTTTGGTTATTTTTCGTTCTTTATTCATTCAAGATTGTAATATTTTACAAGTATTTTTATTTCGCTGCAACATACGTATTTTTGTTGATCGTCTTAATTGATTATCACCCCAAATACCCATCAAATTGTTATCAGAGCTTCGGCTCTTGATCTAATTTTTATAATACATGTCCCTGGGAAAGTTTATCATCATGGTAGGATCCAAAGACGGAGACGGAGAAGAAAAGTCATGGGAGGAGAGCAACGTGGAATTGAAATCCGAAATCCAGGAGCTCAAATATCTCATAAAAACAATGATGACCAAAGGAGGTCATAAAAAGACAGGAGAATCCTCATCTAGGACGAGTGACTCGGAAGAAGAGGCAGAATTTAAGGGCAAGACTTGGGACAAGAACGAAGATGATAGAGGTCTCAAACTTGACATCCCTGAATTCAAAGGAGACATGGATCCGGAGGATTTCTTGGAATGGCTTAGACAAACTGAGAGAGTCTTTGAATACAAGGAGTATGACGACCGGAAACAATTCAAAGTTGCTATCTTAAAACTTACTAAATACGCTTCGCTATGGTAGAAAAGATTAAATCTTGGGCAAAACTAAAGAAGCACATGGTGAAGAAATTCTTGCCAAAAGATTATAATAAAGAAAACTACTTAAAACTCCATTCTTTAACTCAAGATAATATGACCGTCTCAGAATACATTAGGGAGTTTGAAAAGATAACCATTGTATGTGATTTATATGAGAGGGAGAAGTTGAAGGTGGCTAGATTTATTCGTGGTTTAGTACCAACCCTAGCTTCAAGGGTTGAGATTCAAAACTATGATGATTATTATGATGTGTGCAGGATTGCTTTGAAGTTTGAAAGACATGACAAAGCAAGGAAGATAAATTCTTACAGGAGCACAAGAGTCGGAGAGGGCTCATCATCATAAACCACCACTACCACGCCTAAAGCAAAGGTGGCGGCTAAGGAGGAAGTGGCCGAAAAGGCCAAGGGAGCATTCAAGCCAAGTATTCCTGATCCTCGAGGGAGTACAATTAGGAGATGCTATACGTGTCAAGGCTATGGATACATCGCTACAGATTGCCCTCAAAAGAGAACCTTGTCAATTGAAGAACTTCAAGATATGGTTCCAAACTTTGTTGTACCTGAATTAGTTGAGGAGGAGAAGGTTGAGGAGGAAAAGGAAGAGAGGGAGACCATCGTGGCCGAGAGTGAGGACGAGGGGGATTGTCTCGTTGTGGGGGCCTTACATGTGGAGTCCACGACGGAAGGAGAGGAACAAAGGGATAATGTTTTCGATACTCGTTGTAAGGTTGAGGGAAAAAAGTGCGACTTGATTATTGATAGCGGGTCTTGCACTAATGTTGTTTCAAAAACCTTAGTCTCGGAGTTGGAACTCAGTATTAGGGCTAGGGAGAAACCGTATAAATTACAATGGTTAGATGGGAACCAAGGAGTGCGGGTTGAGAAGCAAGCCTTAATTTCTTTTAATATTGGGCCGTACGAGGATAAGTTGTGGTGTGACATCGTGCCTATGAACGCATGTCATATATTACTTGGGAGGCCATGGTAATATGATAGGAACGTTATACATGATGGTAGGACGAATGTGTATAGCGTTACTAAAGGAGGTTCCATCTATGATCTTCAACCGTTAACAAGAATAAAACCTAGACCACCTAATTCAAAGAAAAGCTTGTTCATGGAATTAGGAGAACGGGCACCAAGTGAGGGAGTTAAGGAGTCGGGAGCGCATGGTGTTGGGTTGGTTGAAATTCATGGAGGACATGGAGGTTCTGAGGGGTTGCCGAGTAAGGACGATCACGGAGGTCTTGAGGGAGCAATAGCCGTGAGCTTGGCGGAGGTTTAAGGCCACAGAGTTCGTGAGGCCGAGGAAGTAGGGGTTGGAGTCAAAGGAGGCCGTGAGGTTACGGGGGCCAAGGGTAAGGAGTTCGTGGTACATAAGGACTCTCGGAACATGGGTTTGGTAAATCAAGAAAACCGTGTTCTCGTCAAATCAAGAGCAAGCATATCCAAGTCAACTCGAGAGTTATGTGATCTTAATTTGAGGTCAAATTCTCAAAAACTGAGAGAGTATGATGCGGGAGCATTAGCTCGGATTCAAAGTCGTGACCCATGACCCAAAGAAAGATTAAAAATGTTCGACTTGGATTCAATACGGATTTTTAAGTTAGCTTGGGAAGACGTATTGAAAGAACAAAGGAAGCTAGCGGGAAACTACCTTGGAAATCGTTCCCAACGTGTGGGACCACACGTTTAGGGTTTCTGATCTTATTAGGTTTTTTTGATTTTATTTATCTTGTTTTAATTTAATTAGTTAGTTAATTTTGTTACTAGTTTGTTACAACAAGGTTGATTAAGGTTGTTACATGGTGGTTACAAAGTTAGTTATAAGTTTGTTAGGGTTTGTTATTAAGTTGTTAGGTTTGTTACAACTCAATCTTTTTCTTTTATGATTTTATCTTTTAGATTTTAACAAGGATTTTCTTTAATCCATAAGATAGAATTAGGAAACTAAGATAAGTAGTAGTACACGGTTTTGGACGTGTAAGTTTAACCGTGTAGGGGTTCTTTTTGCTTTCCTATTTCGAGTCTAGTTGGTACGGATGTCCTTACAATAAATAGGCATCCTTAGTTGTTTATTTTATCAATTCAAGTTATAAATTAAAATCTCTTTGTTAAGTTTTACTTACAAACCTAAAGTATCTGTGTGAGCTTTAACCCGAATTATCTGTGTGAGCTTCAAAATAATTGAGAGGGTATCTGTGTGAGCTTGATCAATTATCCTATCCATCGACAATCATAAATCATTCATTAAATCGTTTCACAAATCTTTCAAGTATTAAGTGTTGTGCCTTATTACGTCATCAACGATCATCATTCAAGAACATCAAGAAACACCAAGAAACGCCACCACCGTGACCACCGTTGACCACCGTCCAAGCCGGAGTCCACGTCATCACCACCGTGCCACCATTCGTTCCTTATCCATCATTCTTGGTTATTTTTCGTTCTTTATTCATTCAAGATTGTAATATTTTAAAAGTATTTTTATTTCGCTGCAACATACGTATTTTTGTTGATCGTCTTAATTGATTATCACCCCAAATACCCATCAAATTGGTATCCGAGATTCGGCTCTTGGTCTAATTTTTATTATACCTGTCCTTGGGAAAGTTTATCATCATGGTAGGATCCAAAGACGGAGACGGAGAAGAAAAGTCATGGGAGGAGAGCAACATGGAATTGCAATCCGAAATCCAGGAGCTCAAATATCTCATAAAAACAATGATGACCCAAGGAGGTCATAAAAAGACAGGAGAGTCCTCATCTAGGGCGAGTGACTCGGAAGAAGAGGCAGAATTTAAGGGCAAGACTTGGGACAAGAACGAAGATGATAGAGGTCTCAAACTTGACATCCCTGAATTCAAAGGTGACATGGATCCGGAGGATTTCTTGGAATGGCTTAGACAAACTGAGAGAGTCTTTGAATACAAGGAGTATGACGACCGGAAACAATTCAAAGTTGCTATCTTAAAACTTACTAAATACGCTTCACTATGGTACGAGAATCTTGTGAAGCAAAGAAAGAAGCAACGCAAGGAAAAGATTAAATCTTGGGCAAAACTAAAGAAGCACATAGTGAAGAAATTCTTGCCAAAAGATTATAATCAAAAAAACTACTTAAAACTCCATTCTTTAACTCAAGATAATATGACGGTCTCAGAATACATTAGGGAGTTTGAAAAGATGACCATTGTATGTGATTTAGATGAGAGGGAGGAGTTGAAGGTGGCTAGATTTATTCGTAGTTTAGTACCAACCCTAGCTTCAAGGATTGAGATTCAAAACTATGATGATTATTATGATGTGTGCAGGATTGCTTTGAAGTTTGAAAGACATGACAAAGCAAGGAAGATAAATTCTTACAGGAGCACAAGAGTCGGAGAGGGCTCATCATCATACACCACCACTACCACGCCTAAAGCAAAGGTGGCGGCTAAGGAGGAAGTGGCCGAAAAGGCCAAGGGAGCATTCCAGCCAAGTATTCCTGATCCTCGAGGGAGTACAATTAGGAGATGCTATAAGTGTCAAGGCTATGGACACATCGCTACAGATTGCCCTCAAAAGAGAACCTTGTCAATTGAAGAACTTCAAGGTATGGTTCCAAACTTTGTTGTACCTGAATTAGTTAAGGAGGATAAGGTTGAGGAGGAAAAGGAAGAGAGGGAGACCATCGTGGCCTAGAGTGAGGACGAGGGGGATTGTCTCGTTGTGCGGGCCTTACATGTGGAGTCCACGACTGAAGGAGATGAACAAAGGGATAATGTTTTCCATACTCGTTGTAAGGTTGAGGGAAAAAAGTGCGACTTGATTATTGATAGCGGGTCTTGCACTAATGTTGTTTCAAAAACCTTAGTCTCGGAGTTGGAACTCAGTATTCGGGCTAGGCATAAACCGTATAAATTACAATTGTTAGATGGGAACCAAGGAGTGCGGGTTGAGAAGCAAGCCTTAATTTCTTTTAATATTGGGCCGTACGAGGATAAGTTGTGGTGTGACATCGTGCCTATGAACGCATGTCATATATTACTTGGGAGGCCATGTCAATATGATAGGAACCTTATACATGATGGTAGGACGAATGTGTATAGCGTTACTAAAGGAGGTTCCATCTATGATCTCCAACCGTTAACAAGAATAAAACCTAGACCACCTAATTCAAAGAAAAGCTTGTTCATGGAATTAGGAGAAGGGGCACCAAGTGAGGGGGTTAAGAAGTCGGGAGCGCATGGTGTTGGGTTGGTTGAAATACATGGAGGACATGGAGGTTCTGAGGGGTTGCCGAGTAAGGAGGATCACGGAGGTCTTGAGGGAGCAACAGCCGTGAGCTTGGCGGAGGTTTAAGGCCACGGAGTTCCTGAGGCCGAGGAAGTAGGAGTTGGAGTCAAAGGAGGTCGTGAGGTTACGCGGGCCAAGGGTAAGGAATCCGTGGTACATAAGGACTCTCGGAACATGGGTGTGGTAAATCAAGAAAACCGTGTTCTCGTCAAATCAAGAGCAAGCATATCCAAGTCTACTCGGGAGTTATGTGATCTTAATTTGAGGTCAAATTCTCAAAAACTGAGAGAGTATGATGCGGGAGCATTAGCTCGGATTCAAGGTCGTGACCCACGACTCAAAGAAAGATTAAAAATGTTCGATTTGGATTCAATACGGATTTTTAAGTTAGCTTGGGAAGACGTATTGAAAGAACAAAGGAAGGTAGCGGGAAACTACCTTGGAAATCGTTCCCAACGTGTGGGACCACACGTTTAGGGTTTCTGATCTTATTAGGTTTTTTTGATTTTATTTATCTTGTTTTAATTTAATTAGTTAGTTAATTTTGTTACTAGTTTGTTACAACAAGGTTGATTAAGGTTGTTACATGGTGGTTACAAAGTTAGTTATAAGTTTGTTAGGGTTTGTTATTAAGTTGTTAGGTTTGTTACAACTCAATCTTTTTCTTTTATGATTTTATCTTTTAGATTTTAACAAGTATTTTCTTTAATCCATAAGATAGAATTAGGAAACTAAGATAAGTAGTAGTACACGGTTTTGGACGTGTAAGTTTAACCGTGTAGGGGTTCTTTTTGCTTTCCTATTTCGAGTCTAGTTGGTACGGATGTCCTTACAATAAATAGGCATCCTTAGTTGTTTATTTTATCAATTCAAGTTATAAATTAAAATCTCTTTGTTAAGTTTTACTTACAAACCTAAAGTATCTGTGTGAGCTTTAACCCGAATTATCTGTGTGAGCTTCAAAATAATTGAGAGGGTATCTGTGTGAGCTTGATCAATTATCCTATCCATCGACAATCATAAATCATTCATTAAATCGTTTCACAAATCTTTCAAGTATTAAGTGTTGTGCCTTATTACGTCATCAACGATCATCATTCAAGAACATCAAGAAACACCAAGAAACGCCACCACCGTGACCACCGTTGACCACCGTCCAAGCCGGAGTCCACGTCATCACCACCGTGCCACCATTCGTTCCTTATCCATCATTCTTGGTTATTTTTCGTTCTTTATTCATTCAAGATTGTAATATTTTACAAGTATTTTTATTTCGCTGCAACATACGTATTTTTGTTGATCGTCTTAATTGATTATCACCCCAAATACCCATCAAATTGGTATCCGAGATTCGGCTCTTGGTCTAATTTTTATTATACCTGTCCTTGGGAAAGTTTATCATCATGGTAGGATCCAAAGACGGAGACGGAGAAGAAAAGTCATGGGAGGAGAGCAACATGGAATTGCAATCCGAAATCCAGGAGCTCAAATATCTCATAAAAACAATGATGACCCAAGGAGGTCATAAAAAGACAGGAGAGTCCTCATCTAGGGCGAGTGACTCGGAAGAAGAGGCAGAATTTAAGGGCAAGACTTGGGACAAGAACGAAGATGATAGAGGTCTCAAACTTGACATCCCTGAATTCAAAGGTGACATGGATCCGGAGGATTTCTTGGAATGGCTTAGACAAACTGAGAGAGTCTTTGAATACAAGGAGTATGACGACCGGAAACAATTCAAAGTTGCTATCTTAAAACTTACTAAATACGCTTCACTATGGTACGAGAATCTTGTGAAGCAAAGAAAGAAGCAACGCAAGGAAAAGATTAAATCTTGGGCAAAACTAAAGAAGCACATAGTGAAGAAATTCTTGCCAAAAGATTATAATCAAAAAAACTACTTAAAACTCCATTCTTTAACTCAAGATAATATGACGGTCTCAGAATACATTAGGGAGTTTGAAAAGATGACCATTGTATGTGATTTAGATGAGAGGGAGGAGTTGAAGGTGGCTAGATTTATTCGTAGTTTAGTACCAACCCTAGCTTCAAGGATTGAGATTCAAAACTATGATGATTATTATGATGTGTGCAGGATTGCTTTGAAGTTTGAAAGACATGACAAAGCAAGGAAGATAAATTCTTACAGGAGCACAAGAGTCGGAGAGGGCTCATCATCATACACCACCACTACCACGCCTAAAGCAAAGGTGGCGGCTAAGGAGGAAGTGGCCGAAAAGGCCAAGGGAGCATTCCAGCCAAGTATTCCTGATCCTCGAGGGAGTACAATTAGGAGATGCTATAAGTGTCAAGGCTATGGACACATCGCTACAGATTGCCCTCAAAAGAGAACCTTGTCAATTGAAGAACTTCAAGGTATGGTTCCAAACTTTGTTGTACCTGAATTAGTTAAGGAGGATAAGGATGAGGAGGAAAAGGAAGAGAGGGAGACCATCGTGGCCTAGAGTGAGGACGAGGGGGATTGTCTCGTTGTGGGGGCCTTACATGTGGAGTCCACGACGGAAGGAGAGGAACAAAGGGATAATGTTTTCCATACTCGTTGTAAGGTTGAGGGAAAAAAGTGCGACTTGATTATTGATAGCGGGTCTTGCACTAATGTTGTTTCAAAAACCTTAGTCTCGGAGTTGGAACTCAGTATTCGGGCTAGGCATAAACCGTATAAATTACAATTGTTAGATGGGAACCAAGGAGTGCGGGTTGAGAAGCAAGCCTTAATTTCTTTTAATATTGGGCCGTACGAGGATAAGTTGTGGTGTGACATCGTGCCTATGAACGCATGTCATATATTACTTGGGAGGCCATGTCAATATGATAGGAACCTTATACATGATGGTAGGACGA
This sequence comes from Silene conica, assembly GCA_029255685.2. Lineage (NCBI taxonomy): Eukaryota > Viridiplantae > Streptophyta > Magnoliopsida > Caryophyllales > Caryophyllaceae > Silene > Silene conica. Next base: position 43,090,335 of record CM055316.2, on the reverse strand, counting down.
ATGTGTATAGCGTTACTAAAGGAGGTTCCATCTATGATCTCCAACCGTTAACAAGAATAAAACCTAGACCACCTAATTCAAAGAAAAGCTTGTTCATGGAATTAGGAGAAGTGGCACCAAGTGAGGGGGTTAAGAAGTCGGGAGCGCATGGTGTTGGGTTGGTTGAAATACATGCAGGACATGGAGGTTCTGAGGGGTTGCCGAGTAAGGAGGATCACGGAGGTCTTGAGGGAGCAACAGCCGTGAGCTTGGCGGAGGTTTAAGGCCACGGAGTTCCTGAGGCCGAGGAAGTAGGAGTTGGAGTCAAAGGAGGTCGTGAGGTTACGCGGGCCAAGGGTAAGGAATCCGTGGTACATAAGGACTCTCGGAACATGGGTGTGGTAAATCAAGAAAACCGTGTTCTCGTCAAATCAAGAGCAAGCATATCCAAGTCTACTCGGGAGTTATGTGATCTTAATTTGAGGTCAAGTTCTCAAAAACTGAGAGAGTATGATGCGGGAGCATTAGCTCGGATTCAAGGTCGTGACACACGACTCAAAGAAAGATTAAAAATGTTCGATTTGGATTCAATACGGATTTTTAAGTTAGCTTGGGAAGACGTATTGAAAGAACAAAGGAAGGTAGCGGGAAACTACCTTGGAAATCGTTCCCAACGTGTGGGACCACACGTTTAGGGTTTCTGATCTTATTAGGTTTTTTTGATTTTATTTATCTTGTTTTAATTTAATTAGTTAGTTAATTTTGTTACTAGTTTGTTACAACAAGGTTGATTAAGGTTGTTACATGGTGGTTACAAAGTTAGTTATAAGTTTGTTAGGGTTTGTTATTAAGTTGTTAGGTTTGTTACAACTTAATCTTTTTCTTTTATGATTTTATCTTTTAGATTTTAATAAGGATTATCTTTAATCCATAAGATAGAATTAGGAAACTAAGATAAGTAGTAGTACACGGTTTTAGACGTGTAAGTTGAACCGTGTAGGGGTTCTTTTTGCTTTCCTATTTCGAGTCTAGTTTGTACGGATGTCCTTACTATAAATAGGCATCCTTAGTTGTTTGTTTTATCAATTTAAGTTATAAATTACAATCTCTTTGTTAAGTTTTACTTACAAACCTAAAGTACCTGTGTGAGCTTTAACCCGAATTATCTGTGTGAGCTTCAAAATAATTGAGAGGGTATCTGTGTGAGCTTGATCAATTATCCTATCCATCGACAATCATAAATCATTCATTAAATCGTTTCACAAATCTTTCAAGTATTAAGTGTTGTGCCTTATTACGTCATCAACGATCATCATTCAAGAACATCAAGAAACACCAAGAAACGCCACCATCGTGACCACCGTTGACCACCGTCCAAGCCGGAGTCCACGTCATCACCACCGTGCCACCATTCGTTCCTTATTCATCGTTCTTGGTTATTTTTCGTTCTATATTCATTCAAGATTGTAATATTTTACAAGTATTTTTATTCCGCTGCAACATACGTGTTTTTGTTGATCGTCTTAATTGATTATCACCCCAAATACCCATCAAATTGGTATCAGAGCTTCGGCTCTTGGTCTAATTTTTATTATACCTGTCCTTGGGAAAGTTTATCATCATGGTAGTGTTGGGCTGGTGTCCTTGACAGTTAGTACAATGACTTACAAAATCTCTTAAAGGATCACAAGGGCATACTTCAGTATTTTTATTAGTTGATCCACGTTTATCAATAACGGTTGGCTTGCTAGATAAGTTTGACGTTATTGTCATACGGATGGCGGTGATCAACTGGTCCCTATACGTCACACCTATAGGACACGTTTGAGAGATGTGAAGGTATGAAAATACAGTCACATTTCTGCCGGATATGACTAAACAGTTAGTCAGAGGTATTGACTATTAAATTAGTCAATAAGATGTTGAGATTATTATTTAATACAGATTAACTAATTTTAGCTAATACGGATTACATGATTAATTCGTAAAATAAATATAAACGATTATATTTAATTAAATATTGTATTCGCGTATTAATATAAACAGTTATATTAATTTGGGCAATTATACAATATCGTAATTTTATCAGACCATTATTAATACATCGACTGCATTAATATCTGATAACAAGTGTACGAGTTATAATTTAAAATCCCGTGAATAACTTATAGCTAAATGGGTCGAATCACGAATCAGAATAAGGTAAGAGTGGAAAGCCCACTCTTACCCTATTCGAAAATTCGGCCGAGTGGTACATAAGGAGGAGACTTCTCCTTATGTCAGGTTACTCTTGTTTCACTGTAAAACAAATCTCAAAGAAAATTAGGGTTTGAGAGCATTCTTCTCCCATAACCCAGATCTCACATCTAAAACTCAAAAGGGCTCTCCCTATATTGCAAGGCAGTTGGAGAGGATTTCTAGCACACGCGACATCGTCTCAATCTAAGTCTTGGGTGCAAGTTATAGGAGGGAATTTGCTTTAATTCCTGTTCTTAGGCCTTTCGCGCAAGGACTAAAGGTTGTACTCTTTTTCATGTCTTTTTAATCTTATGACCATATTCACGACTGTAACTTTCATTATAATCCTGCAAGTTAAGGGCGAATACATGTTTTATTCCCCACAAGTGGTATCAGAGCCTAAGGCCATGAAATTTTACAATTGTGTTTTTCATAAGGTTTAAAAATTTTGAAAAATCGAAACTTTCTGCCTTGACACTCGATCGAGTCTCTGTAGCACTCGATCGAGTGTCCCCGTACCAGGCACCGTGCGTGTGTTTTTTGGGTTGTGATCGATCTTGTTTTCGATTCTTATTTGCATATTGTTAATTAATCGATATTTTTAGCAATATGTGAATCTTTTGTTGTTGTTTATTCATGATTTACACGTTTTAAATCAAAGGTATAAATTTATTTTGATTTTAAAAGTGCAGCGTTTGCGTATTAAACAGTCACTCGATCGAGCCATGCTGCACTCGATCGAGTGACACTGATACTCGATCGAGTGTCCCTGATGCTCGATCGAGTGTCCCTGTTTCTGGCAGTCCTTTCTCGAAAATAACTTGTTTTTTTATTTTCCCATGGCCTAAAATAATATACTGTATACGGAAAGAGTATATTATTTTTTGTGAAACGGTTCACCCTCGATTGATACATATTATTTTAAAACGGTTTAAGATAATGGATTATAAACTTGTGAAAATTAAAGTGGTTAAAACGGTATAATCACATAATTTTAATCCTGAAAGGTGGTTTGGTAAAAATTTGTTAATCATAATAACAGTATTATGTCATGAATGAATTTTAATTTTAGTTGATGCATTTTATTTATCGTCTTGTGAATGCCTTGAATGCTTTCAATAACGTATTTAATTTTTGCAAACGGTTGTAACTTAGTGTGGTCTTAGAAGATTGTGTCACCGTAATGATGGGACACAGTCTTGCTTGTAATTTTGAGATCTTGTATCTCCGTTTTGGGTTTTTGCCATGTAATTACTTTTGTATTTAAATTAGAATGTAAATACGGTTATATTTGTAATTTAAATTAGTAATTTTGTGAATACCAAAAACGGAGACCGGATGCTCACTCCCGCTGGAAGGACCAAGATGGAACATCAAGACAAGCTTCTAGGGTCCAACGGTGGATTCCAAGTTGTTTTATGTTTATTTTGGTAGGATAGGCCACACTAGGACTTTTATTTACGTTTATTGCATTTATTTTATGCTTTCATCGATAATAGCTTGCACCATATTCCGCCTAAAACCAAACCACCTATAACATGCCTGAAAACTGACTCATGTAGAGGTTACGCGTTAGTTTTCTGTGATTATACAGATGTCACATGTCTTGTAACAACCCGACCCGCCACCTTCGTAACACAAACCCAATAAGATGGGTGCACACTTTTGGGCCCATTATTTGTCCTCACTTAAGCCCAAAAGCACAAGGCCTTATTACTAAGTGGTGGGTGGAAGTTATTATAAACATATCACAAGTCTCACATTCTACCAATGTGGGACAACTTTTCTCTCATACTCTTGGGGTGTTACATGTCAATTCCAAAGCCATCACTTTATTTAATTCATTCACGCTTATGCTAGCTTTTAGTTCACTTAAAATGAATAAATAAAAGTTGATGGGGTCTTCCTCGTATAACCAAAAATTGAGAATAGTCTTTATAAATCAGACTCCCATGAATCCCTTCTTCGTCGGTAGGCATAATATGACCCCTTCTACGTCGGGTAAGTGGGAACAGATGATTTATTTTATCTCAACATTATGGTCACTAGATACTATCTAGCAACTATGATGGACTAATAGATAGGATATACGGAAATCTATCGACCAAGAGTTCCAACAGTGGAATTAGCCAAGCTGTGGGCTTATCAATATACGGAAATTGAGTCTTGGGATCGTTTATATTATTCTTGAGGGAGATCAATTATATAAATGCATGAGTCTACGAGTTTAAATTCAATTTAATATAGACTTAAATCACAACAATGAGTTGCTTATATGGTTTTGTTTTATCTTCTTTTCAGTGTAGAACACGTTCATTTAAACTGCTGTATAACTAATGGCTGGTGAAGACCCAATGCCAAGTGCCAAGCTAGCACGTGAATCCTGGCTAAAAGCCTTCATGGACTCCATGAATCAGTCTACTAGACTGAGAAATGATGGGTCAAACTTTTCTGACTGGGAGGCAGCACTACGGAATGCTGCCATTGCTAACGGAAAGCTTAAGTACCTAACTGAGCCCATTCCGGCACACCCAGGAACTGGAGCTAGAGCTAACGAAGTTCGCGCTCATAGCAACTTCGTCATGGAAGCGGGTGCGATAAAGAACGTACTCATCTATGCAATGGAATCCAATTTGCAAATACGCTTCATATCCCATGGTGCAAACAAGATTTTCACCACGCTCACTAACGAATTCTCGAAAGCTCTGAGAATCGTTTCTTATGAGCATACCTGTCGCTTCTTTGAGGCGAAACTCTAGAAGGGCCAAGCTGTTAGCCCACATATTCTCAACATGATTGAGAATATCGAGAAACTGGAGACCCTAAACTGCAAGATCAGTGAGAACATAATCGTTGATCGAATGCCTCATTTGCTTCATGATGGGTTCGCCCTCTTTAGGGCCAGCTACTACATGAACGACATGAAGAAGACTCCTCATGAGCTCCACTCCCTTCTCGTATAGACCGAGAAGGATCTGAAATTAAGTGGGAGTGTGAAGCAGGATGTTCTCATGATCTCCAGTAAGGGAAAGGGTAAAGGGAAGGCTAAAGCTCAGGGCGACCTAGCAGTAGGTAAGCCCAGGTTCAAGAAACCAGGATTTACTAAGAGTGGGCCAGGTGAGTCGAGCAACTCACAGGGCAAGACAAAGAGCAAGGATACTAGCATGGAATTTCACCACTGCCACAAGACTGGGCATTGGAGGCGCTCATTCCCCGTGTATCGCGAGGACATTAAAGCAAGCCGCGTTACTCCTGTTGGTATGTCTTCTTCTTCTTTTATTCACATGATTGAGATTAACCATGCAAGTTGCGGAACTTGGGTACTAGATACTAGTTGTGGTTCTCATCTATGTAATCATGTGCAGGGCCTCCAAAACCAAGAACCCCTCATCAAGGGTGAGGTTGACCTGCGTGTCGGGAATGGAGCACGTGTTGCTGCAGTCTCGAAGGGAACATACGTGATCAAGCTTCCAAGTGGATTCGAGTTATTTTTATATAACTGCTATTATGTTCCTAGTTTGTCCAAAAACATTATTTCAGTTTCTGCACTTGACAAACTCTGTTTTTCATTTGTAATAGAGAATAATAGCTGTATTTTCTCCTTACACAATATGATTTATGGCAAGGCCGTTTCCATGAATGGAATTTATGTTTTAGATCAAACCACCGAGATATTACATGTGAATAACAAGAGATTAAAGGTAGGTGACAAAGATCAAACTTACCTATGGCATTGTCGTATTGGACAAATAAATGAGAAACGCGTAAAACAGCTCATACAGAATGGAGCTATCTCGCCCTTTGATTTCGAATCATATGGCACGTGTGAATCATGTCTCATCGGTAAGATGACTAGTATTTCCTTCAAAGGTGTTGGAATGCGCGCTGCCGACCTATTAGGACTCATACATACGGATGTGTGTGGCCCTATGTCGATCAACGCACGGGAAGGCTATAGGTATTTCATCACTTTCACGGATGATTTGAGTAGATATGGCTATGTCTACTTAATGAAGCGCAAAAGTGAATCCTTTGACAAGTTCAAAGAATGCCAGAATCGGGTACAGAACCAACTGGGAAGAAAGATTAAAGCACTACGTTCTGATCGTGGTGGTGAGTATCTTTCACACGAGTTTGATCAACACCTTAAAGACTGTGGCATCGTGCTACAGTTAACTCCACCTGGAACACCACAATTAAATGGTGTGTCCGAACGGAGGAATCGAACTCTACTTGATATGGTTCGATCCATGATGAGTCACACCGTTGTGCCTGATTCATTGTGGGGCTATGCTCTTTTGTCAGCCGCTCTAATACTTAACCGAAGTCTGTCTAAAGCTCTTGACAAGACTCCATACGAATATGGAAGGGAACGGTCCCTAAGTTGTCCTTTATTCGGGTTTGGGGCTGCGAGGCTTATGTCAAGTGGAGACACGAGGATAAGCTCGGCCCGCGATCGGTCAAGACATACTTTATAGGCTATCCAAAGGGAACTTTTGGTCATTACTTCTACTCGCCAACCGAACAACGTGTTTTTGTTGCGGCCAGTGCGACGTTCTTAGAGAAAGAATTTCTCGAGAACAAGTCGAGTAATAGAACCTTCGATTTATCAGAGGTTCAAGAACCAACTACCGAGCAACCATTGGAGGAAACAGTTCCTTCAACCGAGGCTGCGGTAGACATTCCTGAGGAACCTAGGAGGTCGGGAAGAGTCTCTATTCCTCCGGACAGATACATTGGTATGGTCGAGGAACATGATATAGATGACGTCTTACTCCTAGAGGGTAATGAACCCACAACCTATAAAGGTGCCATGACCAGTTCTGACTCAAAACTACGGCTAGAAGCCATGCAATCCGAGATGGACTCCATGTATGAGAACAACGTGTGGGATCTTGTGGACCTACCTGCAAAGGTACGTCCCCTTCAATGCAAATGGCTTTACAAGATAAAGCATGCCGTGGAAGGACAACAAGATATCCACAAGGCCAGACTAGTTGCTAAAGGTTTCACCCAAGTGTCAGGCTTGCACTACGATGAGATCTTTGCACCCGTAGTCATGCTACGTTCCATTCGGATTATCTTAGCGATCGCCGCATTTCACGATTATGAAATATGGCAAATGGACGTTAAAACCGCCTTCTTAAACGGTTATTTGGAGGAAGAGTTGTATATGGTACAACCTGAGGGTTTTATTGATCCAGTACATCCTAAGAAATTTTGCAAGCTTAAGCGTTCCATTTATGGACTTAAGCAAGCATCACGGAGTTGGAATCATCGCTTCGACCAGGTGATAAAAGAGAATGCTTTCATTCGATCAGTCGAGGAACCATGTCTCTATATCAAGTCGAGTGGGAGCAAGATTGTCTTCCTAGTACTGTATGTCGATGACATACTCTTGATTGGGAATGACATACCTCTCTTATCTTCGGTTAAAGCATGGTTGAAAAACCATTTCCAGATGAAAGATCTGGGAGAGGCACAAAGAATTTTGGGCATCCGTATCTACAGGGATAGATCACGACGGATGTTGTCTCTCAGTCAGGAGTCTTATATAGATAAGATTCCACAGAGATTCAGCATGACGAACTCCAAGAAAGGGTTCCTTCCTATGACTACTGGGCTTCACTTGAGCAAGTGTCAAGAAGCTAAGACATTGGAAGAAAAAGAGCGCATGAGTCGGATTCCTTATGCTTCGGCAATAGGATCGATCATGTATGCCATGATATGCACACGTCCAGACGTTGCATATGCATTGAGTATGACCAGTCGATTTCAAGCTCATCCAGGAGAACCACACTGGATGGCCGTGAAAAACATTTTTAAGTATCTACGGAGGACTCAATATTGGGGATTGACTTACGGAGGCGACTCGACGCTCTGCGCCACGGGTTACGCAGATGCTAGCTTTCAAACGGATCGAGATGACTCGAAATCTCAGTCTGGATTCGTTTTTACTCTTAATGGCGCTGCTGTCAGCTGGAAAAGTTCTAAACAGAGTGTTACAGCAGATTCTACGACTGAGTCCGAGTACTATGCCGCCTCGGAAGCAGCTAAGGAAGCAATATGGATGCGTAAATTCTTACAAGGACTCTCGGTAGTGCCTAGTTCGAATGACCCAATCACCGGTTATTGTGACAATAAAGGTGCCATCTTCCAAGCTAAGGAGCATAAGTCAAGCAACAAGGCTAGACATGTACAACGGGAAGCTCATCTAATCAGAGATTACGTGGAGCAAAAGGAGATATTCATTGATAAGATAGCTACGGATGACAACATAGTTGATCCTCTCACAAAAGCATTACCACGTGATAAGCATGAAGGGCACATTCATTCCATGGGAATTAGATGTGTTCCTAAGTTGTAGTAATCTTTTATGAATTCATGTAATAATTCATTTTCTCGTGTACTCTATTCAACCTTATTGTTATGATATATAATGTTTTGTTTCTCATGTGGAATTGTACGTTAATTTTGAACACCACAAAGTGAACTGATTAACATAACATCGTGTTGGTCCTTGATTACCCTCTTGAGCTGATAACCCAGGTAATCATTTTGTGACGTTGGTTGATGGTGGGTTCAACGAGCCATAAGTCACATGCCTGACTGACCAATCACAAAGGCGAGTTATACGGATATCTTGTAGGACCTCCATAGTGTTCCTTAGAGTCGAGTCTTTTGACTTTCAACTGTCTCTTGAGATTAAGGCAGATTTTGGGTAGGACCTCCATAGTGTTCCTTAGAGTCGAGTCTTTTGACTTTCAACTGTCTCTTGAGATTAAGGCAGATTTTGGGTAACTTTGGTTTCTTTCCCACGGTCATCGTAACAGGGGCCAAGAGGATTTTTTCTGGGTTATTTCCTGCTGCGCGAAAATCGGCAGGATTCGAGTTGAGGGAAATATCCAAACCCTTATCAGGATTTTATCATTTCTCAGGGCCACTCGAGGAGTAGTAACTGAAATGCATGGCCATGCTCGAATACAGATTCGTTTTATTAGTTAAGTTACTCTCTAGTCGGGGAAACCACTCTTGATACAGATCGCTTGTGAGATACGACCTTTGCGAATGCGGATTTGCAAATTGTCTTACATTGAGTGGGAGAAATTTTAAAAGGATATGAGAATCGGTTATCGCACCTACACTTGTACGGACAAGTGGGAGTTTGTTGGAGCCTTGTGTCCTCCACATGTAGTGTGATAACGTCATTGCACATACCCTTGTACGGACAAGTGGGAGATTGTTGGGGCTGGTGTCCTTGACAGTTAGTACAATGACTTACTAAATCTCTTAAAGGATCACAAGGGCATACTTTTGTATTATTATCAGTTGATCCACGTTTATCAATAACGGTTGGCTTGCTAGATAAGTTTGACGTTATTGTCATACGGATGGCGGTGATCAACTGGTCCCAATACGTCACACCTATAGGACACGTTTGAGAGATGTGAAGGTATGAAAATACAGTCACATTTATGCCGGATATGACTAAACAGTTAGTCAGAGGTATTGACTATTAAATTAGTCAATGAGATGTTGAGATTATTATTTAATACGGATTAAATAATTTTAGCTAATGCGAATTACATGATTAATTCGTAAAATTAAATACAAGCAGTTATATTTAATTAAATATTGAATTTGCGTATTAATATAAACAGTTATATTAATTTGGCCAATTATACAATATCGTATTTTATCAGACCATTATTAATATATCGACTGTATTAATATCTGATAACATGTGTGCGATTTATAATAAATACCCGCAAATTATATTTTAGCAAAATGGGTTGAATCATGCATTGGAATAAGGTAAGAGTGGAAAGCCCACTCCTACCCAAGACCAATCTCGGCCGGCCAAGTATTACAAAAAGAGAGAACTTCTCCTTTTGTGAGACTACTAATTGTTTTACTGATTAAAAAACAGATCTCAAGAATAATTAGGGTTTTGAGAACATCTTTTTCCCAAAACTCAGATCTCACATCTAAAACCTCAAAAGGCTCTCCCCATATTGCAAGGCAATTGGAGAGTATTTTCTAGCACACGCGGCATCATCTCAATCAAGTCTTGGGTGCAAGTTATAGGAGGGAATTTACTTTAATTCCTGTTCTTAGGCCATAAGCACAAAGGAGCAAAGGTTGATTTCTTTTTCATGCTTTTAATTAACTTATGACTATAATCACAATTGTATGTTTCATTATAATCCTGCAAGTTTGGGGCGAATACATGCTTTATTCCCCACATACACCTCAAGACCGTCACAACTACAATAACAACCACCATAACCACCACCACCGACGGACCACCACCACATCGATATCACCACCACCGCCGTTAATCATTCACCACCATCATCATTCAAGATTTATCCAAGATTGTTCCATATTTGTCCTATTTTGTTATTTCATTCAAGATTGTTTTCAAGATTTCCAAGAAAGCTTCCGCGGACGATTTCTTTGCTAAGAATTCGTATCATCAGTGGTATCAGAGCTTCAGCTCTTGAATTCTTTTTGTTTCAAGAAAATCCATTCTGGGCATCATGAATTTTGAAGATCCATTTATGCCGGATATGACTAAACAGTTAGTCAGAGGTATTGACTATTAAATTAGTCAATAAGATGTTGAGATTATTATTTAATACGGATTAAATAATTTTAGCTAATACGGATTACATGATTAATTCGTAAAATAATTTTAGCTAATACGGATTACATGATTAAATAATTCTTCTCCCATAACCTAGATCTCACATCTAAAACTCAAAAGGGCTCTCCCTATATTGCAAGGCAGTTGGAGAGGATTTCTAGCACACGCGGCATCGTCTCAATCTAAGTCTTGGGTGCAAGTTATAGGAGGGAATTTGCTTAAATTCCTGTTCTTAGGCCTTTCGCGCAAGGACTAAAGGTTGTACTCTTTTTCATGTCTTCTTAATCTTATGACCATATTCACGACTGTAACTTTCATTATAATCCTGCAAGTTTAGGGCGAATACATGTTTTATTCCCCACAGGTAGGATCCAAAGACGGAGATGGAGAGCAACATGGAATTGAAATCCGAAATCCAGGAGCTCAAATATCTCATAAAAACAATGATGACCAAAGGAGGTCATAAAAAGACAGGAGAGTCCACATCTAGGGCGAGTGACTCGGAAGAAGAGGCAGAATTTAAGGGCAAGACTTGGGACAAGAACGAAGATGATAGAGGTCGCAAACTTTACATCCCTGAATTCAAAGGAGACATGGATCCGGAGGATTTCTTGGAATGGATTAGACAAACTGAGAGAGTCTTTGAATACAATGAGTATGACGACCGGAAACAATTCAAAGTTGCTATCTTAATACTTACTAAATACGCTTCGCTATGGTACGAGAATCTTGTGAAGCAAAGAAAGAAGCAACGCAAGGAAAAGATTAAATCTTGGGCAAAACTAAAGAAGCACATGGTGAAGAAATTCTTGCCAAAAGATTATAATCAAGAAAACTACTTAAAACTCCATTCTTTAACTTAAGATAATATGACCGTCTCATAATACATTAGGGAGTTTGAAAAGGTGACCATTGTATGTGATTTAGATGAGAGGGAGGAGTTGAAGGTAGCTAGATTTATTCGTGGTTTAGTACCAACCCTAGCTTCAAGGGTTGAGATTCAAAACTATGATGATTATTATGATGTGTGCAGGATTGCTTTGAAGTTTGAAAGACATGACAAAGCAAGGAAGATAAATTCTTACAGGAGCACAAGAGTCGGACAGGGCTCATCATCATACACCACCACTACCACGCCTAAAGCAAAGGAGTTGGCTAAGAAGATAGTGGCCGAAAAGGCCGTGGGAGCATTCAAGCCAAGTATTCCTGATCCTCGAGGGAGTACAATTAGGAGATGCTATAAGTGTCAAGGCTATGGACACATCGCTACAGATTGCCCTCAAAAGAGAACCTTGCCAATTCAAGAACTTCAAGGTATGGTTCCAAACTTTGTTGTACCTGAATTAGTTGAGGAGGAAAAGGAAGAGAGGGAGACCATCGTGGCCGAGAGTGAGGACGAGGGGGATTGTCTCGTTGTGCGGGCCTTACATGTGGAGTCCACGACGGAAGGAGAGGAACAAAGGGATAATGTTTTCCATACTCGTTGTAAGGTTGAGGGAAAAAAGTGCGACTTGATTATTGATAGCGGGTCTTGCACTAATGTTTTTTCAAAAACTTTAGTCTCGGAGTTAGAACTCAGTATTAGGGATAGGCAGAAACCGTATAAAGTACAATGGTTAGATGGGAACCAAGGAGTGCGGGTTGAGAAGCAAGCCTTAATTTCTTTTAATATTGGGCCGTACGAGGATAAGTTGTGGTGTGACATTGTGCCTATGAACGCATGTCATATATTACTTGGGAGGCCATGTCAATATGATAGGAACGTTATACGTGATGGTAGGACGAATGTGTATAGCGTTACTAAAGGAGGTTCCATCTATGATCTCCAACCGTTAACAAGAATAAAACCTAGACCACCTAATTCAAAGAAAAGCTTGTTCATGGAATTAAGAGAAGGGGCACCAAGTGAGGGGGTTAAGGAGTCGGGAGCGCATGGTGTTGGGTTGGTTGAAATACATGGAGGACATTGAGGTTCTGAGGTGTTGCCGAGTAAGGAGGATCACGGAGGTCTTGAGGGAGCAACAGCCGTGAGCTTGGCGGAGGTTTAAGGCCACGGAGTTCGTGAGGCCGAGGAAGTAGGGGTTGGAGTCAAAGGAGGCCGTGAGGTTACGCGGGCCAAGGGTAAGGAGTCCGTGGTACATAAGGACTCTCGGAACATGGGTTTGGTAAATCAAGAAAACCGTGTTCTCGTCAAATAAAGAGCAAGCATATCCAAGTCTACTCGAGACTTATGTGATCTTAATTTGAGGTCAAATTCTCAAAAACTGAGAGTGTATGATGCGGGAGCATTAGCTCGGATTCAAGGTCGTGACCCACGACCCAAAGAAAGATTAAAAATGTTCGATTTGGATTCAATACGGATTTTTAAGTTAGCTTGGGAAGACGTATTGAAAGAACAAAGGAAGGTAGCGGGAAACTACCTTGGAAATCGTGCCCAACGTGTGGGACCACACGGTTAGGGTTTCTAATCTTATTAGGTTTTTTTGATTTTATTTATCTTGTTTTAATTTAATTAGTTATTTAATTTTGTTACTAGTTTGTTACAACAAGGTTGATTAAGGTTGTTACAAGGTGGTTACAAAGTTAGTTATAAGTTTGTTAGGGTTTGTTATTAAGTTGTTAGGTTTGTTACAACTTAATCTTTTTCTTTTATGATTTTATCTTTTAGATTTTAATAAGGATTATATTTAATCCATAAGATAGAATTAGGAAACTAAGATAAGTAGTAGTACACGGTTTTGGACGTGTAAGTTGAACCGTGTAGGGGTTCTTTTTGCTTTCCTATTTCGAGTCTAGTTGGTACGGATGTCCTTACTATAAATAGGGATCCTTAGTTGTTTGTTTTATCAATTCAAGTTATAAATTAAAATCTCTTTGTTAAGTTTTACTTACAAACCTAAAGTATCTGTGTGAGCTTCAAAATAATTGAGAGGGTATCTATGTGAGCTTGATCAATTATCCTATCCATCGACAATCATAAATCATTCATTAAATCGTTTCACAAATCTTTCAAGTATTAAGTGTTGTGCCTTATTACGTCATCAACAATCATCATTCAAGAACATCAAGAAACACCAAGAAACGCCACCACCGTGACCACCGTTGACCACCGTCCAAGCCGGAGTCCACGTCATCACCACCGTGCCACCATTCGTTCCTTATTCATCGTTCTTGGTTATTTTTCGTGCTTTATTCATTCAAGATTGTAATATTTTACAAGTATTTTTATTCCGCTGCAACATACGTATTTTTGTTGATCGTCTTAATTGATTATCACCCCAAATACCCATCAAATTGGTATCAGAGCTTCGGCTCTTGGTCTAATTTTTATTATTCCTGTCCTTGGGAAAGTTTATCATCATGGTAGGATCCAAAGACGGAGACGGAGAAGAAAAGTCATGGGAGGAGAGCAACATGGAATTGAAATCCGAAATCCAGGAGCTCAAATATCTCATAAAAACAATGATGACCAAAGGAGGTCATAAAAAGACAGGAGAGTCCTCATCTAGGGCGAGTGACTCGGAAGAAGAGGCAGAATTTAAGGGCAAGACTTGGGACAAGAACGAAGATGATAGAGGTCTCAAACTTGACATCCCTGAATTCAAAGGAGACATGGATCCGGAGGATTTCTTGGAATGGCTTAGACAAACTGAGAGAGTCTTTGAATACAAGGAGTATGACGACCGGAAACAATTCAAAGTTGCTATCTTAAAACTTACTAAATACGCTTCGCTATGGTACGAGAATCTTGTGAAGCAAAGAAAGAAGCAACGCAAGGAAAAGATTAAATCTTGGGCAAAACTAAAGAAGCACATGGTGAAGAAATTCTTGCCAAAAGATTATAATCAAGAAAACTACTTAAAACTCCATTCTTTAACTCAAGATAATATGACCGTCTCAGAATACATTAGGGAGTTTGAAAAGATGACCATTGTATGGATTTAGATGAGAGGAAGGAGTTGAAGGTGGCTAGATTTATTCGTGGTTTAGTACCAACCATAGCTTCAAGGGTTGAGATTCAAAACTATGATGATTATTATGATGTGTGCAGGATTGCTTTGAAGTTTGAAAGACAAGACAAAGCAAGGAAGATAAATTCTTACAGCAGCACAAGAGTCGAAGAGGGCTCATCATCATACACCACCACTACCACGCCTAAAGCAAAGGAGGCGGCTAAGGAGGAAGTGGCCGAAAAGGCCAAGGGAGCATTCAAGCCAAGTATTCCTGATCCTCGAGGGAGTACTATTAGGAGATGCTATAAGTGTCAAGGCTATGGACACATCGCTACAGATTGCCCTCAAAAGAGAACCTTGTCAATTCAAGAACTTCAAGGTATGGTTCCAAACTTTGTTGTACCTGAATTAGTTGAGGAGGAGACGGTTGAGGAGGAAAAGGAAGAGAGGGAGACCATCGTGGCCGAGAGTGAGGACGAGGGGGATTGTCTCGTTGTGCGGGCCTTACATGTGGAGTCCACGACGGAAGGAGAGGAACAAAGGGATAATGTTTTCCATACTCGTTGTAAGGTTGAGGGAAAAAAGTGCGACTTGATTATTGATAGCGGGTCTTGCACTAATGTTGTTTCAAAAACCTTAGTCTCGGAGTTAGAACTCAGTATTAGGGATAGGCAGAAACCGTATAAATTACAATGGTTAGATGGGAACCAAGGAGTGCGGGTTGAGAAGCAAGCCTTAATTTCTTTTAATATTGGGCTGTACGAGGATAAGTTGTGGTGTGACATCGTGCCTATGAACGCATGTCATATATTACTTGGGAGGCCATGGCAATATGATAGGAACGTTATACATGATGGTAGGACGAATGTGTATAGCGTTACTAAAGGAGGTTCCATCTATGATCTCCAACCGTTAACAAGAATAAAACCTAGACCACCTAATTCAAAGAAAAGCTTGTTCATGGAATTAGGAGAAGGGGCACCAAGTGAGTGGGTTAAGGAGTCGGGAGCGCATGGTGTTGGGTTGGTTGAAATTCATGGAGGACATGGAGGTTATGAGGGGTTGCCGAGTAAGGAGGAGCACGGAGGTCTTAAGGGAGCAACAGCCGTGAGCTTGGCGGAGGTTTAAGGCCACGGAGTTGGTGAGGCCGAGGAAGTAGGGGTTGGAGTCAAAGGAGGTCGTGAGGTTACGCGGGCCAAGGGTAAGGAGTCCGTGGTACATAAGGACTCTCGGAACATGGGTTTGGTAAATCAAGAAAACCGTGTTCTCGTCAAATCAAGAGCAAGCATATCCAAGTCTACTCGAGAGTTATGTGATCTTAATTTGAGGTCAAATTCTCAAAAACTGAGAGAGTATGATGCGGGAGCATTAGCTCGGATTCAAGGTCGTGACCCACGACCCAAATAAAGATTAAAAATGTTCGATTTGGATTCAATACGGATTTTTAAGTTAGCTTGGTGGGAAGACGTATTGAAACAACAAAGGAAGGTAGCGGGAAACTACCTTGGAAATTGTGCCCAACGTGTGGGACCACACGGTTAGGGTTTCTAATCTTATTAGGTTTTTTTGATTTTATTTATCTTGTTTTAATTTAATTAGTTGGTTAATTTTGTTACTAGTTTGTTACAACAAGGTTGATTAAGGTTGTTACAAGGTGGTTACAAAGTTAGTTATAAGTTTGTTAGGGTTTGTTATTAAGTTGTTAGGTTTGTTACAACTTAATCTTTTTCTTTTATGATTTTATCTTTTAGATTTTAATAAGGATTATCTTTAATCCATAAGATAGAATTAGGAAACTAAGATAAGTAGTAGTACACGGTTTTGGACGTGTAAGTTGAACCGTGTAGGGGTTCTTATTGCTTTCCTATTTCGAATCTAGTTTGTACGGATGTCCTTACTATAAATAGGCATCCTTAGTTGTTTGTTTTATCAATTCAAGTTATAAATTAAAATCTCTTTGTTAAGTTTTATTTACAAACCTAAGTATCTGTGTGAGCTTTAACCCGAAGTATCTGTGTGAGCTTCAAAATAATTGAGAGGGTATCTGTGTGAGCTTGATCAATTATCCTATCCATCGACAATCATAAATCATTCATTAAATCGTTTCACAAATCTTTCAAGTATTAAGTGTTGTGCCTTATTACATCATCAACGATCATCATTCAAGAACATCAAGAAATACCAAGAAACGCCACCATCGTGACCACCGTTGACCACCGTCCACGCCGGAGTCCACGTCATCAACACCGTGCCACCATTCGTTCCTTATTCATCGTTCTTGGTTATTTTTCGTGCTTTATTCATTCAAGATTGTAATATTTTACAAATATTTTTATCCGCTGCAACATACGTATTTTTGTTGATCGTCTTAATTGATTATCACCCCAAATACGAATCAATTATTCAATCAATAAAAATTTACAAGTTTTCTTTTTAAGGCATTCTTAAAGAAATCTCAAGGACTCATCGAGTGTTGAACTGAACCGTTGGTACTTCGTCGCGTTTCAAGTATTGACAAGATTTACGAACTATAGATCTAGGGAGTAAATCAGCATTGTTTATCCTATAGGTCTAGGGCAAACAAATATCCTTCTACCTTGGGCATTCACCTCAAGACCGTCACAACTACAATAACAACCACCATCACTATCAACATTGACGGACCACCATCATCAACGACATCACCACCGGCCATCTTCATCATCCATCGGTCATTATTTTCAAGATTGTTTCAAGATCGTTCCATACTTTGCCTATTTTGATTATTCATTCAAGATTGTTCTCAAGATTTCCAAGAAAGCTTCCGCGGACGATTTCTTTGCTCAAGAATTCGTATCAGGTTTGGGGAATGGTTTTGTGTCACATGCATTGTTCCATTGCATTTTTGTCGCACGTTTGTTGCATTTTTGTCTTGCATTTGTTCTTTCTTTAATTTCTCTTACATATACAACAAAAAATCCAAAAAATAAGAAAAGTTCAAAAAAATGCACGTTTATTTTAGCATATAGGTCGAGTCGGAAAGAGAGTATTTCAATGATGACTTTGCAAATTTCACATGTCTATGCCTTTGCCTTGCCTTGTTAACATGTTTTAGTATTAGAATCATATGCATATCTACGAGTTTTTGTAAAACTATTTGTGTTTCTTGAGGCTTAACTTTTACCTTGGCAATCTACTTAACATTCTGAGTTTTAGAGCTTTATCCCTGGTTTCATTCTTAAGCCAGTTGTCTAGGATATGATTAGTACTCCCCTTGGAACATGTTACATCAATATGCATAAGCATGAACATGAATTGCTATATACCTGTTTACTATCTTGTTTTGCGAGTCTTGTTACGTGCATTTGAGGCCATTTTCTCTTGTTTACCCCAAAAGCCTTACATAGCCAAAATAGCCTTTTTATCCCCCAAAACTACATCCTATATTTAGCCTACCCTACCGAGCTAGTATTTGTGGTTGATGGAATATTTTTTTTTGAGGCATTTTTGGTTTGCTTGCCACCTTGAGCAAGAAGAGAAAATAAAGAAAGAAAAAAGAAAAAGGAAAAAGGAAAAAGAGCAGAAAATCCAGAAAAGAAAGACAGGAAAGACAGGAAAACGAAAAAAAATCAAACAAAACCTGCAAGTCAGTCGACTGACCGCCCCTCTTGGTCGACCGACCAACTGACCGAAACAAGAAGTCCAAATTCGTTCTGAAAATCCCTTTCTTTTACATCTTATCACTCACGTACTTCATTCAAAATATTTGGGAGTCCTTCCTTTTATATAATGTGAGATTTGTGCTACAAAATAGCACTTTCATAATGTCGAAAGTCGTGAAATATGTTGATTGCAAACCGGTTTTACTAGCTTGGCTACTAACCCCACTTGTCCAAAAACATCTTAACCTCTTTTACCTTCCACCTCACATATCCCTCATTACCTCAATGCATGTGTCAAGGTCACTTAATGAGTTTGTCTATGCACGGTTGTAGAATTCTTTTTCATGTTAGATTGCAGGCATGTTTTCATGGGTCGAGTTAGGTGAGTGTCTTTACAATATTACTTCTTTCTATCTTTTACATATACTGACCCTTTGCTTAATGTGCGATTCGAGCGTTCCGCGAGAGTCCATGGTATAATGTCCCTATAGTCGATAGGTTTGCAAGTTTGACAACTCCATAATTCGTTTGCATGATTTAAATACTTTTTCATTATTTACTTGGCATTGGTTTAGGCTAACATGTAAATTTCGCTCTGAGATTGAAATCGTTCCATTAGTTTAAGATCGAGTCTAATTCTTGCTTGAGGGCAAGCAAGGTTTGGTGTGGGGAATTTGATGCGTGTCTATTTTATGATGTTTTACATCTATTTTTACACGCATTTTGTAGCTCATTTACGATGTTTTAGCCTTTATTTCCCAACAATTGTCTACTTTCGTATTTTTATGCTCTTTTGCAGAATTATGCGGAAAAGAGACGATATTAAGTCAAATACTGCCGTCGGGATTTTTGCATAACCAAGGAACGAGGAAGAAACAACCCAAAGCGCAAACCGAGGACCAAAAGACCAACTTGAGAAGATTTCAGAACTGTCACTCAGGAAACTCGGTCGACCGACCGACTATCCTGGTCGACCGACCAGAGTAGCTGATGACTTAAGTTCAGATTTCCAATTTCGAAAATAGAAGACCTGTTGGGCCCGATAACCGGTCGACCGACCGAGACCCCTGGTCGGTCGACCGCAGCGCAATTCCAAAAATTTCCGCAAAGCCCACGCGTGATTAGGTTATGAAAGAAGCTTTTGTAATTCCTCTATTTAAACCTAATTCGTGATTAGGGGTTAATCAGGAGTTATCATTCAGTCTTTTAGCAATCCAGTCTTCATCTAGTTTTCTTAGCATAATTCTATAGTCCCAAATAAAGTTACTGTTCCTTTAAGTTTTTAGTGTTGTTCTTAGTTTGTATTCAACAATCCTTCCACGGGAATCAATAAAGTTCTTCCTTTCTGCCCTAATTGCATCTCGCGGTAATTCTGATGCGGGAGCATTAGCTCGAGTTCGAGGTCGTGACCCACGACCCAAAGAAAGATTAAAAATGTTTGATTTGTGTTCAATACGAATTTTCAAGTTAGCTTGGGAAGACGTATTAAAGGAACAAAGGAAGGTGACGGGTAGCCACCTTGGGACGTGTGCCCAAGCACGACCTGTGGGACCACACGTTTAGGTCTACTAATTTTGTTAGGGTTTGTGTTTTAATTACCTTATTTTGTGTTTATCTTATTTTAATTTTATTTACTAAGTTTGTTATTAATTTGTTACAACAAGGTTGTTAGGTTGTTACAAGTTATTTACAAAAGTTAGTTATGTTTTCTTGAATTAGTTATTAAGTTGTTAGGGTTTGTTACAACTTAATCTTTTTCTCTGTTTTATCTTTTAGTTTGAATAAGGATTATTTAATCCATAAGATAGAATTAGGGAACCCTAATTTGGGAAGGATCACATGAGTTGGACGTGTGATTTGAGTCGTGTGGGTTTCTTGGTTGTTTCCTAGTTTGAGTCGGATTTGTGAAGGATGACCTTACTATAAATAGGCATCCTTAGGTATTGTTTTAATCGAATCTTTAATCAAATTATAAAAAAAATTTCTTGTTAAGTTTAACTTACAAAAAAATCCTAAAGTATCTGTGTGAGCTTTAACCCGAAGTATCTGTGTGAGCTTCAAAATAATTGAGAGGGTATCTGTGTGACCTTGATCAATTATCCTATCCTTCAACATACATAAATCATTCATTATATCGTTTCACAAATCTTTCAAGTATTGGTTGTTGTGCATCACTACGTCATCAACGATCATCATCATCATCACCGATCATCACTACCACCGTGACATCATCCACGGACCACCGTCCACGTCGAGTGCCACGTCATCACCGCCGACCACCAATCGTTCATCGTTCATCATTCTTTGTTATTTTTCGTTCTTTATTTGTTCTAATTCGTGATATTTCACAAGTATTGTATTTCCGCTGCAACATACGTATTTTCGTTGATCGTCTTATTTGATTATTACCCCAAATACGCATCAAATTTGTATCAGAGCTTCGGCTCTTGGTCTAATTTTTATTTTACCTGTTCTTGGGAAAGTTTATCACAATGGTAGGATCAAAAGATGGAGATGGCGAGGAGAAGCCATGGGAGGCGAGCAACATGGAAGTAAAATCAGAAATTCAAGAGCTCAAATACCTCATCAAAACCATGATGACAAAAGGAGGTCATAAGAAGACGGGAGAGTCCTCATCTAGAGCGAGTGACTCAGAGGAGGAATCAGAATTCAAGGGCAAGGCTTGGGACAAGAACGAAGATGATAAAGGTCTCAATCTTGACATCCTTGAATTCAAGGGAGATATCGATCCGGAAGATTTCTTGGAATGGCTTAGACAAACAGAGCGAGTCTTTGAATATAAGGAATACGACGACCGGAAACAGTTTAAGGTTGATATCTTGAAACTTACAAAGTATGCTTCTTTATGGTACGAAAATCTTGTGAAGCAAAGGAAGAAGCAACGCAAGGAGAAAATTAAATCTTGGGCAAAATTAAAGAAACACATGATGGAGAAGTTTTTGCCAAAAGATTATAATCAAGAAAACTACTTGAAACTCCATTCTTTAACTCAAGATAATATGACCGTCTCGGAATACATTAGGGAGTTTGAAAAGATGACTATTGTATGTGACCTAGACGAAAGAGAGGAGTTAAAAGTTGCGAGGTTCATTCGTGGTTTATCATCAACCCTAACTTCAAGGGCTGAGATCCAAAATTATGAGGATTATTATGATGTGTGCAGGATTGCCTTAAAGTTCGAAAGACATGACAAGGCAAGGAAGACAAATTCTTATAGAAGCACAAGAGTCGGAGAGGGCTCATCATCATATACCCCAAGTGCCACGCCTAAGACGAAAGAGGCGGCAAAAGAGGAGGTGGCCGAAAATGCCAAGGGTACATTCAAGCCAAGTATTCCTGATCCTAGAGGGAGTACGATTAGAAGGTGCTATAAGTGTCAAGGCTATGGACACATTGCTACATATTGCCCTCAAAAGAGAACCTTATTAATTCAAGAACTTCAAGGTATGGTTCCAAACTTTATTGTACCTGAATTAATTGAGGAGGAAAAAAGAGAAGGAGAGACCGTAGTGGCTGAGAGTGAGGATGAGGGAGATTGCCTCGTAGTACGTGCCTTACACGTAAAGACCACGACGGAAGGGGAGGAACAAAGAGATAATGTTTTCCATACTCGTTGTAAGGTTGAGGGGAAAAAAGTGCGACTTGATTATTGATAGCGGGTCTTGCACTAATGTTGTATCAAAAACCTTAGTCTCGGAGTTGGAACTAAGTATTAGGGCTCGGGAGAAACCGTACAAGTTACAATCACTACAAGAATAATTAAAACAGGCGACGGAAAAATGGCGACTGTAGTGTGTAGTCGCCAAATTGGCGACTGAAACCAGTCGCTATTTTGGCGACTGTATGTTTTCCCAACGACAGAAAATAGCGACTGAAATCAACTTTTGGCGACTGATTTCAGTCGCCAATTTTGGCGTCTGAAAATGCAGTCGCCAAATGATGCTAGTGCAGTCGCCAATTTGGCGACTGAAGCAGTCAGTCGCCAAATTAGATGTATACAGTCGCCAATTTTCGCGATATGAAATCAGAAAAGTTACAACCCCTTCATTATTCGCAAACACCAAACCCCTTCAAAACACAAACGCAAACGCATTACCCGTCACCAACACCCACTCCCACCCCCAACCCACCACCCGCCACCACCACCCGCCACCAGCAGCCGTCAATAGCCGCCGCCACCGCCGCCACTTGCACCTTCATTTATCGAATTAAAGGTTTGTTATTCTTTTTAGTTTAATTTCAGTTTTTAATTTTATTGTTGTTTTGTTTTGTCGATTTAGTAATGTAGTAGCCAATTAGGACCGTCTTAGCTTATTAGGTTGTAGTCAATTAGGTTGTAGTAGCCAATTATGATGTTAAGTCGATAAATTGGGGGTTAGGGTTTATATGAAATTGGGGGTTAGGGTTTATATGTCGATTAAGACGATGTTTTTGCCTTATTAATGTTGTTATGCTTATAATTGTTAGTTAATTATGTCAAATTAGGTATTAGGGTTTATAAAAATTGGGGATTTTTTGATAAGTTATTATTTGGGGTGTGTAAATTATGGTTGTTTAAGTTAATTAGTGTGTAAATATAAATCACCTTAGTTTATTAGGTTGTAAATAATGGAGATTTTTGATGTTAGTGTTTATAAATAATGAAGATTTTTGATAAGTTGTTATTATCCTATATATGATTAAGGTTGTTGTTTAAGTTATTTTATTGTTGAATGTTAATTTATGAATTTATGTTTAGATTAATATGAAGAGATTGGAACGTTCATGGATGTATGATGGAAGAGTTGGTATTAAGAAGAAACGTCCAAATGCTAGGTTTATAGAGGGTGTTGCTGAGTTTATCGAATTTGCTAAGCAACAAGATGAATATAACTCGGTAGAAAATCAACTTAGGTGTCCTTGTAACAAATGTAAAAACATGAAATACGCAATTGTCCTTGAGGTACAAGAACATCTCTATACAAACGGGTTTTGTCCAAATTATTATAATTGGATTTCTCATGGAGAAGTATATTCTCCAATTCACGAACAACCTCACATCCAACCTCACATCCAACAACTTGATGAGAACCCATATAGAGATATGATTGTTGATGCCTGTTGGAGCTTGTGTCCTCCACATGTAGTGTGATAACGTCATTGCACATACCCTTGTACGGACAAGTGGGAGATTGTTGGGGCTGGTGTCCTTGACAATTAAGTACAATGACTTATTAAATCTCTTTAAGGATCACAGGGGCATACTTTTGTATTATTACCAGTTGATCCACGTTTATCAATAACGGTTGGCTTGCTAGATAAGTTTGACGTTATTGTCATACGGATGGCGGTGATCAACTGGTCCCTATACGTCACACCTATAGGACACGTTTGAGAGATGTGAAGGTATGAAAATACAGTCACATTTTGCCGAATATGACTAAACAGTTAGTCAGAGGTATTGACTATTAAATTAGTCAATAAGATGTTGAGATTATTATTTAATACGGATTAAATAATTTTAGCTAATACGGATTGCATGATTAATTCGTAAAATTAAATATAAACGGTTATATTTAATTAAATATTGTATTCGCGTATTAATATAAACAGTTAATTAATTTGGGTAATTATACAATATCGTAATTTTATCAGACCATTATTAATAGATCGATTGCATTAATATCTGATAACATGCATACGATTTATAAACAAAACCCGCGAATAAAGTTTAGCTAAATGGGTCGAATCACAAATTAGAATAAGGTAAGAGTGGAAAGCCCACTCCTACCCTATTGGAAATTTCGGCCAAAAGAGCTACATAAGGAGGAGGACTCTCCTTATGTCAGGGACTCTTGTTTCACTGTTTAAACAAATCTCAAGGAAAAATTAGGGTTTTGAGAGTTTTCTTCTCCCAAAACCTCAGATCTCACATCTAAAACCTAAATAGCTCTCCCAATATTGCAAGGCAGTTGGAGAGGATTTCTAGCACACGCGGCCACGTCTCATTCTAAGTCTTGGGTGCAAGTTATAGGAGGGAATTTGTGTTAATTCCTGTTCTTAGGCCTTTCGCACAAGGACTAAAGGTTGTATTTCTTTTTCATGCTTTTTATTAACTTATGACAATAATCACAATTGTATGTTTCATTATAATCCTGCAAGTTTGGGGCGAATACATGCTTTATTCCCCACAAGTGGTATCAGAGCCAGGCCATGAAAATTTTACCTTTGTGTTTTTCGTAAGTTTTAAAATTTTTAAAAACCGTACAATCTGCCTAGGCACTCGATCGAGTACCTGTTGCACTCGATCGAATGCCCTCGTACCAGGCCTCGTGCGTGAGTTTTTTTTTGTGAGAAATCGATTTTGTTTTCGATTATAATTTGCATATTGTTAATTAATCGATATTTTTAGCAATATGTGAATCTTTTGTTGTTGTTTATTTATGATTTACACGTTTTAAATCCAAGTTATAAACTCGTTTTAGATTTAAAAGTGCAGCGATTGCGTTTTAAAGAGTCACTCGATCGAGCCCCTGCTGCACTCGATCGAGTGACACTGGCACTCGATCGAGTGCCTCTGCTGCTCGGTCAAGTGCTCTTGTTTCGGGCTCCCTTTTCGAAAATAACTTGTTTTCTTATTTTCACATGGCTTAAAATAATATACTGTATACGGAAATAGTATATTATTTAGTGAAACGGTTCACCCTCGTTTGATACATATTGTTTTAAAACAGTTTAAAATAATGGATTATATGTTTATTAAAATTGGTGATTAAAGCGGTATAGTCACATAATTTTAATCTTAAAAGGTGGTTTGGTATAAATTTATTAATCATAATAACAGTATTATGTCATGTATAAATTTTATTTAGTTGATGCATTTTATTTATCGTCTTGTGAATGCCTTGAATACTTTCAATGACGTATTTAATTTTTGCAAACGGTTGTAACTTAGTGTGGCCTTAGGAGATTGTGTCACCGTAATGATGGGACACAGTCTTGCTTGTAATTTTGAGATCTTGAATCTCCGTTTTGGGTTTTTGCCATGTAATTACTTTTGTATTTAAATTAGAATGTATCTAGGACTACTTTTGTAATTTAAATTAGTAATTTTGTGAAGACCGAAGACGGAGACCGGATGCTCACTCCCACTGCAAGGACCAAGATGGAACATCAAGACAAGCTTCTAGGGTCCAACGGTGGATTCCAAGTTGTTTTATGTTTATTTTGGTAGGATAGGCCACACTAGGACTTTTATTTACGTTTATTGCATTTATCTTTATGCTTTCATCGATAATAGCTTGCATCATATTCCGCCTAAAAACCAAACCACCTATATCATGCCTGAAAACTGACTCATGTAGAGGTTACGCGTTAGTTTTCTGTGACTATACAGATGTCACATGTCAATTGCTAAGCCATCACTTTATTTGATTCATTCACGCAAATGCTAGTTTTTAGTTCACTTATATATGGATAAATAAAAGTTGATGGGGTCTTCCTCGTATAACCAAAAATTGAGAATAGTCTTTATAAATCAGCCTCCCATGAATCCCTTCTTCGTCGGTAGGCATAATATGACCCCTTCTACGTCGGGTAAGTGGGAACAAATGATTTATTTTATCTCAACATCATGGTCACTCGATAATATCCAGTGACTGAGATGGACTAATAGATAGGATTTACGGAAATCTATCGACCAAGAGTTCCAACGGTGGAATTAGCCAAACTGTGGGCTTATCAATATACGGAAATTGAGTCTTGGGATCATTTATATAATTCTTGAGGGAGATCAATTATATAAATGCATGAGTCTACGAGTTTAAATTTAATTTAATATAGACTTAAATCACAACAATGAGTTGCTTATATGGTTTTGTTTTATCTTCTTTTTCAGTCTAGAACACGTTCAATTAAACTACTGTATAACTAAATGGCTGGTGAAGACCCAATGCCAAGTGCCAAGCTAGCACGTGAATCCTGGCTAAAAGCCTTCATGGACTCCATGAATCAGTCCACAAGACTGAGGATGGGTCAAACTTCTCTGACTGGGAGGCAGCACTAAGGAATGCTGCCATTGCTGACGGAAAGCTTAAGTATTTAACTGAGCCCATTCCGGCACACCCAGGAACTGGAGCTAGAGCCAACGATGTTCGCGCTCATAGCGACTTCGTCGTGGAAGCGGGTGCGATAAAGAACGTACTCATCTATGCAATGGAATCCAATTTGCAAAGACGCTTCATAACCCATGGTGCAAACAAGATTTTCACCACGCTCACTAACTAATTCTCAAAGGCTCCGAGAATCGTTTCTTATGAGCATAGCTGTCGCTTCTTTGAGGCGAAACTCCAGAAGGGCCAAGCTGTTAGCCCACATATTCTTCACATGATTGAGAATATCGAGAAACTGGAGGCCCTAAACTGCAAGATTAGTGAGAACATAATCGTTGATTGTACGCTTCATTCGCTTCATGATGGGTTCGCCCTCTTTAGGGCCAACTACTACATGAACGACATGAAGAAGACTCCTCATGAGCTCCACTCCTGAACAGAAACAAACTACTACTGTTTAGCACTTAGTCATTTTTTCGTTGAAATCAGAAAGTCTATTAGGGCTGTATGTGTGTCGTTTCTTTTGAAGTTTTGTAAGGGATATGAACTTAGTCAAGCACACAGCCACTAACTAAGAACTAATTACCTTTCAAGCACTAAGCAAAGTAAGGTAACAAACCAAAGCACTAAGCAAATGGTCTCTACAAGCACTAAGCAATGTAGTTTAGAAAACTTAGAAAAGTTTCTAGTTTATAAGCTCAATCAAATCTGATTTTTGAGTGTTAGAAAGGCTGCTTTTATAGGCCAAGCAAACCAATCCACACCCTACAATGTATCTCAATCTTGTGGCTTACAAAAGTTTCAGAAAAACAAGGGTTACAAGAGCCTTGCAACGGCTGTTTGGAAGCAAAAACAAATAAGAACAGGCTGCCCCTTACACATTTCAGCCTTGATAGTGACTTTGCCTTGCTTTATCTTACACAAAACAAAAAGAATCAGTCCTTGGCAGCCCCTTTTTCTGATGCACAAACAGCCTTGTTGACCTTCCTTACTTGGGCATTTGCATTCATTTGCTTTCTAAGGTGTCTAACCAAAAGAGGAAATAAGGACCTTGAGCATGTGACTTAGCCGTGTCCTTCCTTAGCACCTTGACATTCAGATTTGTAGGCCCTTTTAACTTAACATAACATAACATAACATAACATAAAAAATGTCCCACCTCTTAGGATATGTACTTGGTAGGACTAAAGAGTGGTTTCTGAACAGTCCCTTGGACAGTTTGATTTCGGACTTGACTTAGACAATGGATAGGTCCCCTTGACTCACTTCAATCTCCCCTTCTTCAAAAGGATTTGTCCTCAAATCCGGTGCATCCTCAACATCCATGTCTTCATAATATGGACTCAAATCACCCACATTGAAGGTGCCATGTACTCCATACTCTCCCGGGAGGTCAACCTTGTAAGCATTTGGACCAAGTTTCTCAATGATTTCAAAAGGACCATCGGCCCTAGGCATTAGTTTGTTCTTTCTCTTGAGTGGAAATCTCTCCTTCCTTAAGTGCACCCACACTAAGTCCCCCGACTCAAAGCTTTTGATGTTCTTGTTCCCCTTAGCACGAGCCTTGTATTGCTCATTGGACCTCTCAATTTGCCTCTTCACTTGTTGGTGGATGTTAAGCATTTGTTCCACCCTTTTCTTAGCATCATAATCTATGGACACCTTCTTGATAGGAGCCAAATCAGTAGGTATGAGGGGGTTCTCACCATACACAACCTCAAAGGGAGACTTGCCCGTGCTTGTTGATGGAGCTCTATTGAAGGCAAACTCGGCTTGAGCTAGCTTGAGGTCCCAATCCTTCAAGGACTTAGCCACTATGCACCTTAGAATCTTCCCTAGAGTCTTGTTGGTAACCTCGGTTTGCCCATCGGTTTGAGGATGATGAGAGGTACTAAACAAGAGTCTAGTATTAAGTAGCTTCCATAGGGTCCTCCAAAAGTGACTTACGAAGTTAGTATCCCGATCTGACACAATGGACCTTGGCACACCATGTAACTTGACAATCTCCTTGAAGTATAACTCGGCAACACTACTAGCATCTTCTGTTTTCTTGCAAGCAATGAAGTGAGCCATCTTGCTAAAACGATCCACAACCACCATGATAGAATCCTTTCCTCTTTGAGTTCTTGGTAGTGCAACAATGAAGTCCATACTTAGGTCCTCCCATGGCTTGTTTGGGACGGGTAAGGGTGTGTAGGGGGCTGTTTTGAAATGAGCCTTTGAATGTTGACAAGGAGCACACCTC
Source organism: Silene conica (assembly GCA_029255685.2). Classification (NCBI taxonomy): domain Eukaryota; kingdom Viridiplantae; phylum Streptophyta; class Magnoliopsida; order Caryophyllales; family Caryophyllaceae; genus Silene; species Silene conica. Next base: position 43,061,518 of record CM055316.2, on the reverse strand, counting down.
TTGATCACATCTTGCACATCCCCAAGCATCTTAGGCCAATAGAATTGCTCTTGGAGGATGTCATAAGTCTTTTGTATGCCAAAATGGCCGGCCAGCCCATTGGAGTGCACCTCCCTCACAAGTAAGTTCCTATAAGGACTCTTTGGTATACACAATCGGTTCCTCAAGAACAAGAACCCCTCTTGAAGCCAATACTTGCCTCCTTCCTTCCCACGCCCCTCATTGAGCAACTCCCACTCCTCTTTAAAGTCTACATCTTCATGATAAAGCTCCTTCATATACTCAAACCCAAGCACCCTTTGCTCCATGTAACTCAACATGAGTGACCTCCTAGACAAAGCATCCGCTACCACATTGTTCTTACCCTCAATGTACTTGCTTGAAAAGTTAAAGGATTGGAGGAACTCTACCCACTTAGCATGCCTATGGTTTAACTTGTGTTGCCCATTGATGTATTTGAGGGCCTCATGGTCGGAATGTAACACAAAAGGCTTTGGTTTAAGGTAGTGACTCCAATGGTTTAAGGTTCTAATGATGGCATAAAACTCTTTGTCATAGGTAGAATAGTTGAGCTTAGCACCACTCAACTTCTCACTAAAGTATGCTATGGGTTTGTGTTCTTGTACTAGGACAGCCCCAATGCCAACACCACTTGCATCACACTCAACCTCAAACAACTTTTCAAAATTGGGTAATGAAAGAATAGGAGACTCACATAGCTTGTTTTTGATGGTATTGAAAGAAATTTCTGCCCTTGGTGTCCATTTGAACTCCCCCTTCTTCATACACTCGGTTATGGGAGCCATGATGGTGCTAAAATCTTTGATGAACCTCCTATAGAAGGATGCTAAGCCATGGAAACTCCTCACCTCCGTTATGTTCTTAGGTATAGGCCAAGACTCAATGGCTTTTATCTTCTCTTGATCAACTAGAATGCCATGGTCAGAAATGATGAACCCCAAGAATTGAACTTCCCTTTGCATAAATGAGCACTTTTCTAGCTTCCCATACAACTTGTGTTCCCTAAGTGTTTCGAACAGTATTTGGAGGTGTTTAAGATGCTCCTCCTCGGATGGACTATAGATAAGGATGTCATCAAAGTACACAACTACAAACTTCCCCAAGTGTGGTCTAAGCACCTCGGTCATGAGTCTCATGAAGGTGCTAGGTGCATTAGAGAGACCAAATGGCATCACAAGCCACTCATACAACCCATGCTTAGTCTTGAAGGCTGTTTTCCACTCATCACCCTCCTTGATCCTCACTTGGTGGTACCCTTGCCTTAGATCAACCTTAGAGAACAACTTAGCTCCACTTAGCTCATCCAAAATGTCATCAAGTCTAGGTATAGGGAACCTATACTTGGTGGTGATGTTGTTGATGGCCCTACTATCCGTACACATCCTCCATGAGCCATCTTTCTTTGGCACAAGCAAGGCCGGAACCGCACAAGGACTAAGGGACTCTCTCACGAAACCCTTGCTTATGAGCTCACTAATTTGTTGTTGTAGCTCTTGTGTGGCTTTTGGGTCACTTCTATAGGCTGCCTTGTTTGGTAATGTGGCTCCCGGAACAAGGTCAATTTGGTGTTCAATGCCTCTATAAGGAGGTAGGCCACTAGGAAGCTCACTAGGGAACACATCTTCATATGCTTTAAGCAAGTTTTGAACCTCCATGGACAGCCCCTCTTCTCCTTCCCCACGGCCTGTTTTGGCTACTAAGAGGTACACATCATCCTCCCCCCTTAGCTCTTGCAACATCTCGGCCTCATTAATCAATAGGACTTCTCTTGTAGGTTCAAGCATGGATGGTGGTGTTGTGCTTTTGATGGATGGTGGTAGGGGTGTTAGTATGACTTTCCTTGAACCAAATTTGAAAGAGTAAGTGTTATCCCTCCCATGATGGACAGAATCCCTATCAAACTCCCATGGCCTCCCAAGCAACAAATGACAAGCATCCATAGGCAACACATCACAAAGGACCTCATCATTATAGTTCTTGCCAATTGAAAAGGGTACAACACATTGCTTGTCCACTCTAACTTCTGCCCCTTTGTTGAGCCACCTCAATTTGTAAGGACTAGGGTGCTCTTGGGTGGTTAAAGAAAGCTTCTCAACAAGGGTACTTGAGGCCACATTGGTACAACTCCCTCCATCTATGATCACATTACAAACCCTATCTTTGATGGTGCATCTAGAACGAAAAATTTGTTGTCTTTGGTCCATTTCTAAGGGTTGTGGTTGGGTGTGCATTACTCTCCATGTGACTAGACTAAGCCCCGCATCCGGCATCACCACCTCATCCTCTACTTCCTCCGACACCTCCTCCATATCATCACACACAAGGATCTCATCTTCACCCCAATGAACTACTTCAAATGTGCTAAGGGCTCTTTTGGAAGCACAATCTTTTGCAAAATGGCCATAGCCTTGACATTGCTAGCATCTTTTGAGGGGAATGGGTTGTTTTTGTGTGGTATTAGTTTCTGATTTTTTGTCAAAGGTGGTGGTTCGATTTTGTGTGGGTGGTTCATTGGTTTTGGTTCCAAAAGGAGGCTTAGGTGTAGGTTGTTTTTGTGGCTGTTTTTGTGTAGCATTGGTTCGGCCCTTACCCATCTTCTCCACTCTCATAGCCAAGTTCACGGCTTCATCAAAGGACCATACTTGTTGCATTTTGACTCTACTAGCAATGTGGTAATCTAGGCCCTCAACAAACCTAGCAATTTTCTGTTCGGGTTTCTCATTCATTTCACATTGTAAGGTGAGTTGTTCAAACTCCCTAAGGTAAGTCTCAAGTGGTTGTTGGTCTTGTTTAAGGGTGGTGAGTTTAACAAACATGTCTTGGGTGTAGTCTCTTGGTACAAACTTCTCCTTGAGTTTCTTTTTTAACTTAGTCCATGACTTAATGGTTTCTTTACCCTCCCTTCTCCTTTGGTTTTTCATGTTCTCATACCAAAGAGAGGCATAGCCTTTGAACTTAAGGATAGCAACTTTAAAAGCCTTAGAATCAGAATATCCTTTAAATTCAAAGACTCTCTCAACACTTCTAAGCCAATCTAAGAGGTCCTCGGGATTTAAATTACCAAGAAATTCAGGAAGTTCTACCTTGACATCTTTGTTGAGGCCTCCATGGTGAGCTTCTATGGTGGACTCCTCGGAATCTGAGTTGGCCTCCTCTTCCTCCTCATGAACTCCTCTTCCAGCCCCCACAAGGCCACGACCCCTGCCCCTTCCTCGGTTTGGTTGTGCTCCTCTCCTTGGAGTAGGGATGTTAGCCATTATGGTGTTCATGGCCTCCATCATGACTTGAACTTCGTCATGTAGAGTCTCCAACTTAGTCTCCATACCAGCTATTCTCTCTTCACTCATGGTTGTTTTTTTGTGTTTTTAATGTAGCTAGGGATGTATCCTCACAATAAAAAAAAACCTAAGCTCTGATAACCAATTGAACAGAAACTACTACTGTTTAGCACTTAGTCATTTTTTCGTTGAAATCAGAAAGTCTATTAGGGCTGTATGTGTGTCGTTTCTTTTGAAGTTTTGTAAGGGATATGAACTTAGTCAAGCACACAGCCACTAACTAAGAACTAATTACCTTTCAAGCACTAAGCAAAGTAAGGTAACAAACCAAAGCACTAAGCAAATGGTCTCTACAAGCACTAAGCAATGTAGTTTAGAAAACTTAGAAAAGTTTCTGGTTTATAAGCTCAATCAAATCTGATTTTTGAGTGTTAGAAAGGCTGCTTTTATAGGCCAAGCAAACCAATCCACACCCTACAATGTATCTCAATCTTGTGGCTTACAAAAGTTTCAGAAAAACAAGGGTTACAAGAGCCTTGCAACGGCTGTTTGGAAGCAAAAACAAATAAGAACAGGCTGCCCCTTACACATTTCAGCCTTGATAGTGACTTTGCCTTGCTTTATCTTACACAAAACAAAAAGAATCAGTCCTTGGCAGCCCCTTTTTCTGATGCACAAACAGCCTTGTTGACCTTCCTTACTTGGGCATTTGCATTCATTTGCTTTCTAAGGTGTCTAACCAAAAGAGGAAATAAGGACCTTGAGCATGTGACTTAGCCGTGTCCTTCCTTAGCACCTTGACATTCAGATTTGTAGGCCCTTTTAACTTAACATAACATAACATAACATAACATAAAAAATGTCCCACCTCTTAGGATATGTACTTGGTAGGACTAAAGAGTGGTTTCTGAACAGTCCCTTGGACAGTTTGATTTCGGACTTGACTTAGACAATGGATAGGTCCCCTTGACTCACTTCAACTCCCTTCTCGTACAGACTGAGAAGGATCTGAAATTAAGTGGAAGCATGAAGCAGGATGTTCTCATGATCTCCAGTAAGGGAAAGGGTAAAGGGAAGGCTAAAGCTCAGGGCGACCTAGCAGTAGGTAAGCCCAGGTTCAAGAAACCAGGATTTACTAAGAGTGGGCCAGGTGAGTCGAGCAACTCACAGGGCAAGACTAAGAGCATGGATACTAGCATGGAATGTGACCATTGCCACAAGACTGGGCATTGGAGGCGCTCATGCCCCGTGTATCGCGAGGACATTAAGGCAGGCCGCATTACTCCTGTTGGTATGTCTTCTTCTTCTTTTATTCACATGATTGAGATTAACCACGCAAGTTGCGGAACTTGGGTACTTGATACTGGTTGTGGTTCTCATCTATGTAATCATGTGCAGGGCCTCCGAAACCAAGAACCCCTAATCAAGGGTGAGGTGGACCTGCGAGTCGGGAATGGAGCACGTGTTGCTGCAGTCTCGAAGGGAACATACGTGATCCAGCTTCCAAGTGGATTCGAGTTATTTTTATGTAACTGTTATTATGTTCCTAGTTTGTCCAAAAACATTATTTCAGTTTCTGCGCTTGACAAACTCGGCTTTTCATTTGTAATAGAGAATAATAGCTGTATTTTCTCCTTACACAATATGATTTAATAGCAAGGCAGTTTCCATGAATGGAATTTATGTTTTAGATCAAACCACCGAGATATTACATGTGAATAATAAAAGGTTAAAGGTAGGTGACAAAGATCAAACTTACTTATGGCATTGTCGTATGGGACACATAAATGAGAAACGCGTAAAACAGCTCATACAGAACGGAGCTATCTCGCCCTTTGATTTCGAATCATATGGCACGTGTGAATCATGTCTCATCGGCAAGATGACTCGTATTTCCTTCAAAGGTGTTGGAATGCGCGCTGCCGACCTATTAGGACTCATACATACGGACGTATGTGGCCCAATGTCGATCAACGCACGAGAAGGCTATAGGTATTTCATCACTTTCACGGACGATTTAAGTAGATATGGCTATGTCTATTTAATGAAGCATAAAAGTGAATCCTTTGACAAGTTCAAAGAATACCAGAATCGGGTACAGAACCAGCTGGGTAGAAAGATTAAAGCACTACGTTCAAATCGTGGTGGTGAGTATCTTTCAAACGAGTTTGATCAACACCTTAAAGACTGTGGGATCGTGCTACAGTTGACTCCACCTGGAACACCACAATTAAATGGTGTGTCCGAACGGAGAAATCGAACTCTACTCGATATGGTTCGATCCATGATGAGTCACACCGTCGTGCCTGATTCATTGTGGGGCTATGCTCTTTTGTCGGCCGCTCAAATACTTAACCGAAGTCCGTCTAAAGCTGTTGACAAGACTCCATACGAATTATGGAAGGGAACGGTCCCTAACTTGTCCTTTATTCGGGTTTGGGGCTGCGAGGCTTATGTCAAGTGGAGACACGAGGATAAGCTCGGCCCGCGATCGGTCAAGACATACTTTATAGGTTATCCAAAGGGAACTTTTGGTCATTACTTCTACTCGCCAACCGAACAACGCGTTTTTGTTGCGGCTAGTGCGACGTTCTTAGAGAAAGAATTTCTCGAGAACAAGTCGAGTAATAGAACCTTCGAGTTATCGGAGGTTCAAGAACCAACTACCGAGCAACCATTGGAGGAAATAGTTCCTTCAACCGAGGCTGCGATAGATATTCCTGAGGAACCTAGGAGGTCGGGAAGAGTCTCTATTCCTCCGGACAGATACATTGGTATGGTCGAGGAACATTATACAGATGACGTCTTACTCCTAGAGGGTAATGAACCCACAACCTATAAAGGTGCCATGACTAGTTCTGACTCAAAGCTATGGCTAGAAGCCATGCAATTCGAGATGGACTCCATGTATGAGAACAACGTGTGGGATCTTGTGGACCTACCTGCAAAGGTACGTCCCCTTCAATGCAAATGGCTTTACAAGATAAAGCATGCCGTGGAAGGACAACAAGATATCCACAAGGCTAGACAAGTTGCTAAAGGTTTCACTCAAGTGCTAGGCTTGCACTATGATGAGATCTTTGCACCCGTAGTCATGCTACGTTCCATTCGGATTATCTTAGCGATCGCCGCATTTCATGATTATGAAATATGGCAAATGGACGTTAAAACCTCCTTCTTAAACGGTTATTTGGAGGAAGAGTTGTACATGGTACAACCCGAGGGTTTTATCGATCCAGCACATCCTAAGAAAGTTTGCAAGCTTAAGCGTTCCATCTATGGACTTAAGCAAGCATCGCGGAGTTGGAATCATCGCTTCGACCAAGTGATAAAAGAGAATGGGTTCATTCGATCAGTCGAGGAACCATGTCTCTATATCAAGTCGAGTGGGAGCAAGATTGTATTCCTAGTACTGTATGTCGACGACATACTCTTGATTGGGAATGACATACCTCTCTTATCTTCGGTTAAAGCATGGTTGAAAAACCATTTCCAGATGAAAGATCTGGGAGAGGCACAAAGAATTTTGGGCATCCGTATCTACAGGGATAGATCACGACGGATGTTGTCTCTCAGTCAGGAGTCTTATATAGATATGATTCTGGAGAGATTCAGCATGACGAACTCCAAGAAGGGGTTCCTTCATATGACTCCTGGGCTTCACTTGAGCAAGTCTCAAGAAGCTAAGTCAGTGGAAGAGAAAGAGCGCATGAGTCGGATTCCTTATGCTTCGGCAATAGGATCGATCATGTATGCCATGATATACACACGTCCAGACGTTGCATATGCATTGAGTATGACTAGTCGATTCCAAGCTCATCCAGGTGAACCACACTGGATGGCCGTGAAAAACATTCTTAAGTACCTACGGAGGACTAAAGATTGGGGATTGACTTATGGAGGCGACTCAACGCTCTGCGCCACGGGTTACGCAGATGCTAGCTTCCAAACGGATCGAGATGACTCGAAATCTCAGTCTGGATTCGTTTTTACTCTTAATGGCGCTGCTGTCAGCTGGAAAAGTTCTAAACAGAGTGTTACAGCAGATTCTACGACTGAGTCCGAGTACTATGCCGCCTCGGAAGCAGCTAAGGAAGCAATATGGATGCGGTGCCATCTTCCAAGCTAAGGAGCATAAGTCTAGCAACAAGGCTAGGCATGTACAACGGAAAGCTCATCTAATCAGAGATTACGTGGAGCAAAAGGAGATTTTAATTGATAAGATCGCTACGGATGACAACATAGCTGATCCTCTCACAAAAGCATTACCACATGATAAGCATGAAGGGCACATTCATTCCATGGGAATTGGATGTGTTCCTAAGTTGTAGTACTCTTTTATGAATTCATGTAATAATTCATTTTCTCGTGTACTCTATTCAACCTTATTGTTATGATATATAATGTTTTGTTTCTCATGTGGAATTGTACGCCAATTTTGAACACCACAAAGTGAACTGATTAACATTACATCGTTTTGGTCCTTGATTACCCACTTGAGCTGATAACTCAGGTAATCATTTTGTGACGTTGGTTGATGGTGGGTTCAACGAGCCATAAGTCACGCGGCTGACTGACCAATCACAAAGGCGAGTTATACGGATATCTCGTAGGACACCCCGTGACAGCGTTATGGAGTCCTAAATGTTTTATAACATTGGGTGCCAGGTCGTGGATAGGACCTCCATAGTGTTCCTTAGAGTCGAGTCTTTTGACTTTCAACTGTTTCTTGAGATTAAGACAGATTTTGGGTAACTTTGGTTTCTTTCCCACGGTCACCGTAACAGGGGCCAAGAGGATTTTTTCTGGGTTATTTCATGCTGGGCGATATCGGCAGGATTCGAGTTGAGGGAAATATCCAAACCCTTATCAGGATTTTATCATTTCTCAGGGCCACTCGAGGAGTAGTAACTGAAATGCATGGCCATGCTCGAATACAGATTCGTTTTATCAGTTAAGTTACTCTCTAGTCGGGGAAACCACTCTTGATACAGATCGCTTGTGAGATACGACCTTTGCGAATGCGGATTTGCAAATTGTCTTACATTGAGTGGGAGAAATTTTAAAAGGATACGAGATTCGGTTATCGCACCTACACTTGTACGGACAAGTGGGAGTTTGTTGGAGCTTGTGTCCTCCACATGTAGTGTGATAACGTCATTGCACATACCCTTGTACGGACAAGTGGGAGATTGTTGGGGCTGGTGTCCTTGACAATTAAGTACAATGACTTATTAAATCTCTTTAAGGATCACAAGGGCATACTTTTGTATTATTACCAGTTGATCCACGTTTATCAATAACGGTTGGCTTGCTAGATAAGTTTGACGTTATTGTCATACGGATGGCGGTGATCAACTGGTCCCTATACGTCACACCTATAGGACACGTTTGAGAGATGTGAAGGTATGAAAATACAGTCACATTTTGCCGAATATGACTAAACAGTTAGTCAGAGGTATTGACTATTAAATTAGTCAATAAGATGTTGAGATTATTATTTAATACGGATTAAATAATTTTAGCTAATACGGATTGCATGATTAATTCGTAAAATTAAATATAAACGGTTATATTTAATTAAATATTGTATTCGCGTATTAATATAAACAGTTATATTAATTTGGGTAATTATACAATATCGTAATTTTATCAGACCATTATTAATACATCGATTGCATTAATATCTGATAACATGCATACGATTCATAAACAAAACCCGCGAATAAAGTTTAGCTAAATGGGTCGAATCACAAATTAGAATAAGGTAAGAGTGGAAAGCCCACTCCTACCCTATTGGAAATTTCGGCCAAAAGAGCTACATAAGGAGGAGGACTCTCCTTATGTCAGGGACTCTTGTTTCACTGTTTAAACAAATCTCAAGGAAAAATTAGGGTTTTGAGAGTTTTCTTCTCCCAAAACCTCAGATCTCACATCTAAAACCTAAATAGCTCTCCCAATATTGCAAGGCAGTTGGAGAGGATTTCTAGCACACGCGGCCACGTCTCATTCTAAGTCTTGGGTGCAAGTTATAGGAGGGAATTTGTGTTAATTCCTGTTCTTAGGCCTTTCGCACAAGGACTAAAGGTTGTATTTCTTTTTCATGCTTTTTATTAACTTATGACAATAATTACAATTGTATGTTTCATTATAATCCTGCAAGTTTGGGGCGAATACATGCTTTATTCCCCACAATGCCTTGGAGTACAATGTTCTCAATGATGACGACCGTCGAGCTATGAATGAAGAACAACCTCCAAATCCCCAAGCAAAGGCATTTTTTGACATGTTAAAAGCTGCGGAACAACCTTTATACGAAGGGAGCAGAATGTCATTATTACAAGCGGCCTCTAGGATAGTAACCTTGAAGTGTGAGAATAATATGTAATTTAGTGCCGTTGATGGTATTGCTTCTTTGCTTGAGGATGCTATCCCCGAAGATAATGTCATGACTCGAAGTTTCTACAATACAAAAAAAGTAGTTAAAGGACTTCAGTTACCGCATCAAAAGATTGATGCATGTCCCGAAGGATGTATGCTCTTTTGGAAAGATGATGCGTTGCTTGACAAGTGCAAAAAATGTGGAAGGGATAGATTTCAGACAAGTGATGGAGAAGTTGTTTTGAAACCTAGAAAAGGCAACAAGAGTAATAGAAGGGGTCAAAAGTGTAAGAAACCAATAGCAGAGAACCAATTAATTTACCTTCCTCTTTCCCCAAGACTTCAAAGAGTTTATTCTACCAAAAAAATTTCCGAACACATGACATGGCACAAAGAAAATCCGCGTACTCCGGGTAAGATGTGTCATCCAAGTGACGGGGAAGAATGGAAACGTTTTGATCAGATGTATCCTGAATTTGCCGCGGAACCCCGGAATGTGCGACTTGGCTTGTGTACGGATGGATTTAGTCCTTTTACCCAATTTGGTAAGAAATACTCTTGTTGGCCTGTAATGGTCACAGCATACAACTTACCCCCTTGGTTATGTATGAAAAGGGAATTTATTTTCTTGTCTCTCATTATTCCCGGGCCTAAGAATCCGAAAGGGCATTTGGATGTTTATTTACAACCATTAGTGGAAGAATTGAGACAGTTGTGGGAAGTTGGGGTGGAAACATATGACGTTTTCAGAAAGCAAAATTTTCAACTTAGAGCTTCAGTTTTGTGGACAATAAACGATTTTCCCGCATATGGTATGCTATCCGGTTGGGCTACTGCGGGACAGAAAGCATGTCCTCATTGCATGGGTGAAAGTAAATCTTTTTGGCTTCCAAATTGCAAGAAAATGAGTTGGTTTGATTGTCACAGATGCTTCTTACCAGACGGTAATCTTCTAAGGAGCAACAAAAAAGCTTTCAAAAAAGGTAAACAAGTACTTGATGATGCTCCAGTTCATCTTCCGGGTGATGTGTTGTGGGAGTTGGTACGTGATTTGCCATCTTCTATTGATGGTACCGATGAAGAGTTTAAAGAGCTGAAAAAGAAGAAGAATGGTTGGTATAAAAGAAGCATTTTTTGGGACCTTCCATATTGGAAAACTATGCTAATCAGACACAATTTGGATGTAATGCACATAGAGAAGAACTTTTTTGAGCAACTCATTGACATGATCATGGATGTTGAAGGCGAAACATGTGATACTGTTGCTTATAGAAAAGACATAAAGACATTTTTTGATCGTCCCAAATTACACATTCGCAAAGATGGATCGAAGCCAAAAGCCATTTACACTCTGGACAAAGCTCAAAAGAAGGTATTATGTGAGTGGTTAAGGAAGTTGAAGTTTCCTGATGGATATGCTTCAGATTTTCGTCGCTGTGTTGATCTCAAGAAGCTCAAGCTACAAGGCTTGAAAAGTCATGATTGTCATGTATTCATGGAGCGACTGTTACCCGTTGCTTTGAAACATCTCCTCCCAACTACTGTTTGGAATGCAATTGTTGAGATTAGTCAATTTTTCCGAGATTTATGTTTCTCCTCAATATGTGTTGATGACATGATTCGTCTCGAAGATCAAATACCACAAATACTATGTAAGCTTGAGATGATCTTTCCTCCTTAATTTTTCAACTCTATGGAGCATTTACCTGTACATTTGCCCTACGAAGCCAAAGTTGGAGGACCCGTTCAATATAGATGGATGTATCCATTTGAAAGGTAATAAAAGAAAGATTCGTTACTATTTTATTTTAGAATATTAAATTACAAATCTATATTATCATTAAACATTGATCTAATAAATGTGTAGGTTTCTTAATCATGTGAAGAAAAAGATTGGTAACAAAGTTAAGGTAGAAGGTTCTATATGTAATGCCTATTTAACAGAAGAGATTGCAAATTTTTGTTCTCTCTACTTTGAAAAGCATATAGAAACCAAAGCACGAAACTTGAATGTTGATAAAGCAGATGATGTTGATTCAAGTTTACCCGAGTTTTTTCAAACTCAAGATGATGAAGGTTGTTCATCAAAAGGTGGAACGAGATATTTGGACGACAAGGAATACAATCGTGCTCACTTATACGTTCTATCAAATTGTGAGATCTTAGAGCCATATGAAGCAAAATTCGTGACTGATTTCAGTAAGGAACATCCTAGTGTGAGTAAGGATGATGTTTGGGACAAACATGAGGATAAGTTTCCAAAATGGTTTCAGAACCATGTCATTGAGTTCAATATCCAAGATGATTTGATAAGGAGTTTGGCCTTCGGTCCTTCACGCTTGGTTAAGACGTGGAACCGATATTCAGTTAATGGATTTAATTTCCACACATTTGACCACGGTAAGGGTAAGGCTAGATGCAACTATGGTGTCACTATTTCTTATACTGATGACCATGAGTACTATGGTATTGTAGAGGACATCTTTGAGATGTCTTATAATGGTCATGATCGTGCTTACAAAACTACCTTATTCACGATTGAATGGAAGGATAATTCCTCGGCTGGAATGAGAGTACATGAATGTTACAAACTTGTGGAAGTGAATAGTACCCGAACATACTCTAAGTATGATCCATTTATACTAGCACATCAGGCTTGACAAGTGTATTTCGCTTCCTATCCAAGCACGACAAATGATAGAAATAGTAAGGCATGGTGGGCAGTCATTAAGACAAAGGCACGATCAAAAGTTGATACCACATTTTTTCAAGAAGAAATAGTATCAAATGGGATAATTTTGCCTCCAACAGACGGAGTCATTGACCAAAATGAGAATGAACAGTTTGAAGACTTGGAAGAGGGGGAGGATGTTGAGATTAATAATTTTGATGAGTTGGTTGAAGGATGGGAGGAATTAGATGAAGTGAGAGCTGAGGATGAGGAAGAGGATGAGGATGAGGATGAGGATGAGGATGATGATGAGGATGAGGATGAGGACGAGGATGAGGATGATGAGGATGATGTTGATCATGAGGATGATGAAGATGATGATTAATTTGGTATAGTTGGTCATGTTATTATATATTGTTCATATTTTTATTAATCATTTATTTTATGCATGTTTAATTTGTAAGTATTAATACTTTTATTTATATGATTGTAGATGGTAGGAGGTAGAGGAAGACAGCGAGGCGGGCACAGTCGTTAGCAGAGTCAGCCCGCTGTGCAGCAGGAGGAGGAGGAGTTGGTTCAGAGCGAACCTGAGGAGGACACACGTGTACAGATTCAGTACACACAAGATAGTTTTGAATTGTTACCTAATGAAATTTATGTTAACTAATGATGGTAATTTTTTGTCAACTAATGTAGGAAGCATTCGAGGCTGAAAAAGAAGAACATCCCGAAGTACCAGATAATGAGATTTGGTTTAATTTGGTCAAGGGACATAAGAAGGGTAATGTGTACGGCACCGGAAAGGCCCATGGTGTCTTCTTCAAACAACCGGCCAGAAGATCCTAATATGAGCCTCGCCAAACATATGAGCCGGCTCTTGTGAGTTAACTACAGACTCAACTCGCTCAAGAAAGAAGAGTGAATTCTGAAAGAGATGAACAGTTTCGGTTGATGAAGGAGCGCATGGAGGCCATGGAGAACTTCTTCACACAATGCAACCCCGGTCCACAATATCGGTATGACCCAACCGATCCGCAAGGTAAGGGTGGTGGTAGTGGAGCCGGCATGGGATTTGCAACTTAGGTTGTTGGATAAGTTTTAGTTAGTTTAGCTTGAACTTGGATAATGTAGTTCGTTTAGCTTAAGGTTGGATAATGAACTTGGATAATGTAGTCAGTTTAGCTTGTAGTTGGATAATGTTCTCATTTTTTAATAAATGAGAATTTCGTGTTACAAAAGTTGCGGTTCGCGCAAATGGGTTGCAATTTTCTGTTTGCAGGTTTTCATTGGATATTAGGATGAATAAATACGAGATTTGGCTAGATCAAAAACGAAAATGACATGAAAAGTTCCAGCCAATTCGGCGACTGACATGGTGGTTTTGGCGACTGCAGTCAGTCGCCAAAACTGGAAAAGTTACTGGAAAAAAAAAACAAATTGGCGACTGTACAAACCATTTTGGCGACTGCCCTTCAGTCGCCAAAATGGCGACTCCCATATTGCTCCAGTCGCCAAATTGGCGACTACCTGTCCTCTCAGTCGCCAATTTGGCTACTACACTTTCAGTCGCCATTTTCCCTACTATAGCGACTACTTCGTCAGTCGCCAAATTTGGCGACTGACAACAGTCGCCAATTTTTTTTTGGCGACTAGGGCTTGCGACAGAACTTTGGCGACTGATATCAGTCGCCAAATGTAATTTGGCGACTGTCTTCAGTCGCCAATTTCCGTCGCCTGTTTTATGTATTCTTGTAGTGAATGGATTGATGGGAACCAAGGGGTACGGGTAGAAAAACAAGCCTTAATTGCATTTAATATTGGGCCATATGAGGATAATATGTGGTATGATGTCGTACCTATGAACGCATGTCACATAATACTTGGGAACCTTGGCAATATGATAGGAACGTTGTACATAATGGTAGGACAAACGTGTATAGCGTTACTAAAGGAGGTTCCACTTATCATCTCCAACCTTTGTCAAGAGTAAAACCTAAACCACCTAATTCAAAGAAGAGCTTATTCATGGAGTTAGAAGAGGGGTCACCAAGCAAGGAGGCCGAAGGGTCGGAAGAGCGTGGTGTTGGTTTGGGAGAGATTCATGGAGGAGATGGAGGGTGTGAAGGGTTGCCGAGTATAGAGGAGTCGAAGGATGTGTGTGTGGTCGGTGTTGGAGGCCACAGAGGAACGGAGCTAGGGGATCACGTGTTGGCTAGGGCCGTGAACTTGGTGGAGAAAGGAGGCCACGGTGGAACCGAGACCATGGGCGAGGGTTTCAAGGATCACAAGAACCCTAGGTTCGCGGGTTTGGTGAATCAAGGGAACCATGTTCTCATCAAGTCAAGAGCAAGCATATCCAAGTCTACTCGAGAGTTACGTGATCTTAATTTGAGGTCAAATTCTCAAAAACTCAGAGAGTATGATGCGGGAGCATTAGCTCGAGTTCGAGGTCGTGACCCACGACCCAAAGAAAGATTAAAAATGTTTGATTTGGGTTCAATACGAATTTTCAAGTTAGCTTGGGAAGACGTATTAAAGGAACAAAGGAAGGTGACGGGTAGCCACCTTGGGACGTGTGCCCATGCACGACGTGTGGGACCACACGTTTAGGTCTACTAATTTTGTTAGGGTTTGTGTTTTAATTACCTTATTTTGTGTTTATCTTATTTTAATTTTATTTACTAAGTTTGTTATTAATTTGTTACAACAAGGTTGTTAGGTTGTTACAAGTTAGTTACAAAAATTAGTTATGTTTTCTTGAATTAGTTATTAAGTTGTTAGGTTTTGTTACAACTTAATCTTTTTCTTTATTTTATCTTTTAGTTTGAATAAGGATTATTTAATCCATAAGATAGAATTAGGGAACCCTAATTTGGGAAGGATCACACGAGTTGGACATGTGTTTTGAGTCGTGTGGGTTTCTTGGTTGTTTCCTAGTTTGAGTCGGATTTGTGAGGGATGACCTTACTATAAATAGGCATCCATAGGTATTGTTTTAATCGAATCTTTAATCAAATTATAAACAAAATTTCTTGTTAAGTTTAACTTACAAAAAAACTAAAGCATCACTACGTCATCAACGATCATCATCATCATCACCGATCATCACTACCACTGTGCCATCATCCACGGACCACCGTCCACGTTGAGTGCCACGTGATCACCGCCGACCACCAATCGTTCATCGTTCATCATTCTTTGTTATTTTTCGTTCTTTATTTGTTCTAATTCGTGATATTTCACAAGTATTGTATTTCCGCTGCAACATACGTATTTTCGTTGATCGTCTTATTTGATTATCATCCCAAATACGCATCAAATTCTCTTTTTATTTCAGTTCTTTATTGTTATCGTAATAGAATTGCTAGCATCCGGTTTAGTGTAGAATCCCAAAACCTTCATTGTTATCACATGATTAGATTTTTGTTTGCTATGAATTCCACTTTTCCTACTGTTATTATCGTTATTGTCATAGTTATGAGTAGCTAATTTCATATGTTAGGATGTAGGGATTAATTTGCGAAGATGGTATAAAGTCAGAATCGACCTGTAGCAGACTTTGGGCGACCGACCGGCCTAACTGGTCGGTCGACTGAAGTAGTTGGTCAGCCGACTGGGTTAGCTGGTCGGTCGACTGACCTCGCGCATGTTTTCAGTTCGTTTTGTTTCGTTAATTATAATACCCTATAATGAGACTGAAAGGAGACTTATAGGAGGTTAGTAATGACTTACCCAAGGTTGAAAGATACGGGAACGGCATTGGTTAACGCTTTAAGACGGCTAGGTTACTTAAGACTGAAAGGTATGTGACTTATAATTTAGGAATCACCTTTATTATTGACACCCAATATTTGTGAGACCTAGGAACTAATAATTTATACCATCATAGCTTTTATTTCCCGAAACATCCTAGCATTCGTTTTATCATAAGTTTTATCTTTATCTTATTTTCGTTTTATTCCTGTCCTTTTTTTCTTTAGACCTAGTGACAAACAAACAAACAACCCCCAAATTGTTACCCTAAAATTGACTTAGAACAATAAACATTCCTCACCTCCTTGTGGTTCGACCCTGACTTTCACTATCTATAGTTAAAGTTTAGGAATATAAATTTTATCTTTGATACCCATAACGACGGGTATCATCTATTATGACTTCAAACACCTCATTCATACTCTTAAAGCAACACATTTTAATCCACTAGTTCTAAATTCCAATTATGATTCCCAAGGTTAAATTCCACCGAATATCGCATATATAATTCAATATTTAAACCAAGAATTCCACCAACCATTTCTACTCACTATGTAGGGCAAACAACTAAGCATTAGGATCACCAAGACATGCCTTACTACACTCCCTAAACGTTTTTAGTAACATTACTTTTCAAAATAAGGGCTAGGGGTTATCCTTGAACGAAAACCTCAATATCTAACTAAGCTAGGCTACCTACAAAGCGCCATAGGATAAGGCAAGTAACAAGGATAAGGTTAAGTCGGGAAGTCACAGAAGTAGCTTCCGAGTTAAGATAGAAGAGAGTTCGGGAAGGGAGGATATGCATCAAGAAATAAGGAAGAAGGTGATGCATGATGAGCAAGGAGTATCTTCGGGGACATAGAAGCATCCTTCAAAGATAACACAAATCTTCCATCTTCGGTAGTAGACAATAATCTTGATCGCCATCCAGGTAAGCTCATGGTTCACCAATCCTTGAGCACAAAAATAAAATCTTTGACAATTAACAAACATGTTAGACCTATCAAGGAGCAATCACATTACAGACTACCACTTGTTCCTTAAGTCTACCCATCTTTCATTCATTATTTCAGGTCAAGTTCATATTTAAATTGGGGTACACGTGTGTGCGTCGGGAGCATTACTGCTCTTATACCAACTGTGAGACCTCGTGATATAGCATAAAAATAAGCAAGTAATTTGCAGCGGAAATACGATACTTTTAAAACACTTTTCGACATATTTATTAAAACTTTTTCGCAGAATATCAAAACAACAAGCGGAAGACTAAAACTAATAAGAAAGTATAAATTATACACGAATACTTAAATTAAATAAACGAGGGATAAGGTATCCCACGATAACAACAAGAATTAAATCTAAACTAAGCGTAAGGGTAATTGTCGAATGATCAACAATGCTCGCTAGCCACACGTCTTCCCCAAATAGCACAAACCTACATTCATGAAACATGAACGCCACATTCAATGAGGAGTAACTCAGGGTTCTCCCAGCCACTTTACGTCAGAAAACAAATAGATAACAATAAGAACATATTGTATATGGAGTAGTCCATGTGAATATGAGAATATATATCAAAGCATGAAACTCAAAATCAGGTAAACAACCAGGTGATAGACTCAGAGACCAACACTTGATGGCATGTCCAATCACACAAACAACAACAAGCAAGAATAGAATGAACGCCATCAGAGCACATATGCACGACCTCTGACTAATGGAGCGCATAGGCATGACCTCCAACGACGGGAGCGCTTAGGCACGACCTCCAATGACGGGAGCGCTTAGGCACGACCTCCTATAACGGGAGCGCTTCCGCACGACCTCCAACTACCGGAGCGCTTAGGCACGACCTCCAACGACGGGAGCGCTTAGGCACAACCTCTGAAACTATGTATAGCGTATAACCACTGCCTATATGCCTAAGAACTGGCCAGACCTCTCGATGTAATAACCTACACCGAATGACACACGGGGACCGGAGCTCATATAGCACGACCTCCGACCAATCCCGAAAATAGCTAAAATCCCATTCCATGGGTGGCATTTGTTCATTACAATAGTACACAAATCGTACCACCGCTATCTATTCACAAACAAGGTAACATAACCGTCACCAACACAACTTAGGATGACATAACCGTTAACCAATTCATTAACAACACATGAGCTAACAATGGATAAATAAGACAACACTTATATTCATTCCATGTGGAAATAGAACACACGGGATTGAGTAATGAAACAAATGTTCTAAATGCATTTCACATTACCGCTGTCCTCTGCCGTAGAATTCATAATTAATTCAAATAAAATCGAAATGACACAAGGCCAATTGGGTCGGATTCATAAGACTTTTAGCTACAAACTTCATCAGATAACTATTTCCAAAAGACGAACTTAACAGGGGTTTATATTCTGGTCTTTACAGTATGTCAGAAATCGTCGCATTAAAAGTATTGCTTCATAAAACGGGTTTAACAAAAAATTTTGGGGTAAATTAAACTCCTAAAATCATCTAAATTCTTCAATGTTTAAATATGGAAAAGGACCAGAATAGTTTCAAAGTATAAAAATGGTTTTCGAAATAATCTTTGAGCTACTATCCGTTCTGCGAGTACTTTTGCGCAATGTTCGTAAATATCTTATTGTGAACAAACGACATGCAAGAAAATTACGATATTTTAGAGGTAAACTTTAAACTTAAAATAAATAAGAGTCTCTTTTCTGAAGGAAAACCGTAGTCATACTGGTTTACCTAATTATATAGTCTTACTAATAATTTAATAATTAACTCTTTAATTATATGATCTTATGCATGCGAATAGGAATGCGGAAATATTAAGAATCGGATTCTTACAAACGGTCCGAATGACTGCTAGGACGATCCTCCACGGAGCAACCAAATAAGATTGCCTCCTTTACGATACACCAAGACCTACCCTTAAACGAACCAAAACCCAAACCCGAGCTAGGAGACGGAATTAGGTTTCTTAAAAACCGTAAACTAATACTCACTAAATTAGTTTACTATAAATATTATCTAAATAATATTTTAGAGGTTTTAGTAATTTTATTTCTTACTAGAAATAATGAATCAACAAGTGTGTGAATGATTATGTGAAACATCACATATATAGAGTGGGAGGGTTGCATGGGGTTGCCGTGTAATGGTAGCATGGGGAAGGGTTTATACTCTTTTCCATGCTCACATGCAAAAGGTAAAGTCATATCACACTTAACCTAATCATAGCAATTATAAGATAAATATCACATATAAATTTATCTTACATTATCCATTTACACGGCTAACACAATTGTAAAATGGACCTTCATTTTACAAAATTAATTTGTACAATTGTATAATATGTGACATCTTATGTGACATAATTAATTGTATTAATTTAAAATATATTTATTATATAAATATCATTTCTAAATTAATTAAATCATATTTAACAAATTATTTAGTAATTCGAAATTACTGTCCCAACATGTGGTTATCAAAATAATCGTCGATACGATATATTAACAACGTTTGTTATAACCATGAACCATTCATATTCTTATTTCGATATTTCTAAAATATCGATTAATATTTGACAATCGACACATTTCAATTTCAAATATAAATCTTACTTTAAGATTCAATCTCTAATTTCTCAATATATGGTTTTAAGAAGATCGATCAATTCGTATCATATACAATTGATCAATATATATATTTAAGGGGTTATTAGTCCTAAAGGTGTGACCTAAAGGGATCAACTGGCCACCACCGTCATACGACAGTAATGTCAAACTCTAGTCAGCCAATCATTACCGATTAATGTTGGTCAGTTGACTATATCAAATATCGGATCGTCCCTTGCATATTCTTTTCATAAGATTTATGACAATGACTTTTATCACTATCGTGATCGCACTATTGTTAAGGACACATTTCCCAACAATCTCCCACTTGTCCTCGACAAGTGTGCGTCACCGATTCTCTTGTCCTATTACGTCATCTCCCACTCAATGCAAGGTGTCTTCCAGGTCGTACTTGCATTTGATCATATCTTGAGCGGTTTTCTCGATCTGGAGATTTAACTACTTTGACCGGAATTATCTACCATAGATACCTTCCGAGCGTGGCCACGCATTTTCAGTTAAACTTCTCCTCGAGTGGCCTTGAAATTTAAGACAACCCCGACGAGGGACTGGACAATTCCTATCCTACTGTTCCCTTCGACTAACACAGTCCATCATGACCCAAAAGAAGCCCATTTGACCCCCTTTAACGGTTGATCGTAGCGCAAAAATCAAGTCAATCTGAAAACTGTGTCACCTTGGGCGAACAGTCTCAAGTCTAAGAATCGACTCATGTGAATAATATAGTAGCTCTCGCCACGACCAGGCTAATTATAAAATTTCCAGAACTCTATAAGCGGTCACTTAATGCCCGACAGAGTGTTACGCAGTCTGCCTATGTGATCGACTAGTCATCCCATATGACTCTATGACATCTGAACTTGCCATCAATCGCCTCACACTCTAGTCGCTTCGAGACGTCGCCTCATACAAGCGACTATGGGCTATACTATGTTAATCAAGTTCACTTATGGGGTTCAAAATTGTCTCTTACAACCCATTTGGATTTCACAAAGTATATAATAATTGTGAGTTAATAATAACTCAAACGATAAGAGAGATCATTATGTGTGAACAGTCAATACGATATTACTGCTCCACATAAACAATCTTTGATGCTCATACATCAATTTGTATTAATGGTTTACTATGTGAATATACCATATATTCACATCTTTAAACCTACAAATTTCGGTTTCGTTTATTAGTCATATTATCTCGTATAATATGATCTTATTCAAGTATATTTCAAGTCCTCATACTCGACTCGAGTCTCCTTACTTTAAGGAAGCTCCCACTGTTTTCTTAAAACTCGTGACATGTCGTCCTTACGAACATAGTCATACTGCACTAGAATTCATATTGTAGTTTACCTAGATTCGATTCACTTGTTCTCCTCGAGAAACTTATATCGAAATAAGGTTTTGCTTCAACTTTTGGCATTTTAATCAAGGTTACATGAATTAACATTTTCATATCTTGGATTCATATCCAAACCTTGTAAATTAATCGGTGACGTTTCATTATCATATAATAAACTCACTTATGATTGCCCATCATCATATGATGTTCTTAACATACATTCATCTAGAATTGAAACCTCATATTCTTTACTTTTAAAGAATCATCATTCTCTCTTAATGGTAGGTTCAATTTCCTTA
The DNA here is from genome assembly GCA_029255685.2 of Silene conica. NCBI lineage: Eukaryota > Viridiplantae > Streptophyta > Magnoliopsida > Caryophyllales > Caryophyllaceae > Silene > Silene conica. The sequence goes on along the minus strand of CM055316.2, from coordinate 43,040,114 downwards.
ATAACTTTTCTCCCACTGAATTTCGTATTACTATCTTATAGTTTAATAACTTCTTCAAACATCTTCTCTACTCATAATGAACATTTCATTTTCAACTACTTCAAACATCTTCTTAACTCGTTATGAACATTTCATTTTCATTTTCCTTCCCATGGAAAGAACTACTATTATCACGAGAACGGGAGATGATATCTCCTCTACTATCTTTATAAAAGAGAAATATTAACATCACAGAAACAATCTCCTTCCGTTAACACACGCGGTTCCCTTTGTCCTCCCTAGGAACTAATGACGACATAAGGAACATTTATTTTGTGTCCTCGCGTAGTTTCTTCTGTGTCTTCTCGTAGTTTCTTCTATACAATCTCTTAGAGTTCTTCTTAAGGACTTATAGGACTCTTCTCCAAGATCATATGTTTATCTCATTGGTTTGTGGGCGTAGAATTTCTCCCACTCTATCCTTTAAAATAACCGTTATTTAAGTAGGATAGCATTTTCGCCCGTCAACAATGTTTTGGCTAAAGAATTATATAAGTAGTGAGACATTAGTACTCTCATTCATTTAAAGTGAAAATCTTATAATGAACTAATGTTCTCATGTTTGAGTTTGAAGTATTTCACGGGATGTAATTATCGTTATAAGTAAGTCGTATTACTTTAATAATGATCCTATCATGTCTATCGTACGGTGAATCATTCAAGATACCTTATTACGATCTATGAAAATCGTATCAACTCATGTTATGAATCACATAAAAGCATTTTAAAACCAACATATTTGATTAAGAACAAAAGGATGACTTGGGTTGAAAACCAAGTCATCAATATTACAACCATTGTTTTAACAAGATTCTTGTCATACAAGAAATACAAAGTTCTTAAATTAAAATGCAATATGAAAGAAGACATCAAAATGAAAAATTAGAGCCATGCTCTTTATGTCTTCAATCTTGGATGCTACCTTAGCCACCCATGGAAGGAACTTCAAGCTTCCTTCTCCTTCTCCTTGCCTTTGTCTTTGGTAGGAGCCCCTTTAAAACAATTTATAAACGGGTAAAAATCAATAACTTGTATCAATATACCAAAATTGATCAGATAACATGAATTAGAAGAGAATTAATACCTATTGCAAGAACCTTTCCGGCTTTGAGGTCACGGAGATACTTCGGGCAATTACGCTTCCAATGCCCCATCTTTGTGCAATAATGACACTTGTCTTCAACCTTTGACGAAGACGAAGAAGCACCTTTCGTAAAAGTCTTCTCCTTAGGAGATGTGGGTTTGAAGGCTTTGACATTTTTACCCTTGTTAGCCTTCCTCTTAAATTTCCCTTTGCTTTTCTTCTCGATATTTAGCACATCCTTCGTGGAACTCTCATTAAGTCCCATATCCCTCTCCGCTTGGACTTGTTGGGGCTGGTGTCCTTGACAGTAAGTACAATGACTTATTAAATCTCTTTAAGGATCACAAGGGCATACTTCAGTATTATTATCAGTTGATCCACGTTTATCAATAACGGTTGGCTTGCTAGATAAGTTTGATGTTATTGTCATACGGATGGCGGTGATCAACTGGTCCCTATACGTCACACCTATAGGACACGTTTGAGAGATGTGAAGGTATGAAAATACAGTCACATTTATGCCGGATACGACTAAACAGTTAGTCAGAGGTATTGACTATTAAATTAGTCAATAAGATGTTGAGATGATTATTTAATACGGATTAAATAATTTTAGCTAATACGGATTACATGATTAATTCGTAAAATTAAATATAAACGGTTATATTTAATTAAAAATTGTATTCGCGTATTAATATAAACAGTTATATTAATTTGGGTAAATATACAATATCGTATTTTGTCAGACCATTATTAATATATCGATTGTATTAATAACTGATAACATGTTACGATTTATAAATAAAAACCCGCGGACAACTTATAGCTAATTGGGTCGAATCACGCATTGGAATAAGGTAAGAGTGAAAGCCCACTCCTACCCGACATCCAATTCGGCCGGCCGTGTACTACATAAGGAGAGGGACTCTCCTTATGTCAGATACTCTTGTTGCACTGACAAATAATTCTCAAGGCAAAATTAGGGTTTTGAGAGCATTCTTCTCCCAAAACCTCAGATCTCACATCTAAAACCTGAATAGCTCTCCCAATATTGCAAGGCAGTTGGAGAGGATTTCTAGCACACGCGGCCTCGTCTCATTCTAAGTCTTGGGTGCAAGTTATAGGAGGGAATTTGTGTTAATTCCTGTTCTTAGGCCTTTCGCACAAGGACTAAAGGTTGTACTTCTTTTCTTATCCTTTTTAATCTTATGACGATATTCACGACTGTAATTTTCATTATAATCCTGCAAGTTTAGGGCGAATACACGTTTTATTCCCCACAAGTGGTATCAGAGCAATAGGCCATGAAATTTTACAATTGTGTTTTTCATAAGATTTAAAAATTTTGAAATTCGAAGCATTCTGCCTTGGCACTCGATCGAGTCTCTGTAGCACTCGATCGAGTGCCCTTGTACCAGGCCTCGTACGTGTGATTTTAGGGTTGCAATCGATCTTGTTTTCGATTCTTATTTGCATATTGTTAATTAATCGATATTTTTAGCAATATGTGGATCTTTTGTTGTTTTTATTTTTGATTTACACGTTTTATATCAAGATAAAAACTTGTTTTGATTTAAAGTGCAGCGATTTGCGTTTTAACGAGTCACTCGATCGAGCCCCTGCTGCACTCGATCGAGTGACACTGACACTCGATCGAGTGCCCCTGTTGCTCGGTCGAGTGCTCGTGTTTCAGGCTCTCTTTTTCGAAAATAACTTGTTTCTTATTTTCACATGGCTTAAAATAATATACTGTATACGGAAATAGTATATTATTTAGTGAAACGGTTCACCCTCGTTCGATACATATTATTTTAAAACGGTTTAAGATAATAGGATTATATGTTTATTAAAATTGGTGATTAAAGCGGTATAGTCACATAATTTTAATCTTAAAAGGTGGTTTGGTAAAAATTTATTAATCATAATAACAGTATTATGTCATGTATGAATTTTAATTTAGTTGATGCATTTTATTTATCGTCTTGTGAATGCTTAGTGAATGCTTTCAATAACGTATTTATTTTTGCAAACGGTTGTAACTTAGTGTGGCCTTAGAAGATTGTGTTACCGTAATGATGGGACACAGTCTTGCTTGTAATTTTGAGATCTTGAATCTCCGGTTTTGGGTTTTGCCATGTAATTACTTTTGTATTTAAATTAGAATGTAAATAGGTTATATTTGTAATTTAAATTAGTAATTTTGTGAAGACCAAAGACGGAGACCGGATGCTCACTCCCGCTGCAAGGACCAAGATGGAACATCAAGACAAGCTTTTAGGGTCCAACGGTGGATTCCAAGTTGTTTTATGTTTATTTTGGTAGGATAGGCCACACTAGGACTTTTATTTACGTTTATTGCATTTATCTTTATGCTTTCATCGATAGTAGCTTGCATCATATTCCGCCTAAAAACCAAACCACCTATAACATGCCTGAAAACTGACTCATATAGAGGTTACGCGTTAGTTTTCTGTGACAATACAGATGTCACGTGTCACATGTAAAGCCATCACTTTATTTAATTCATTCACGCATATGCTAGATTTTAGTTCACTTAATATGAATAAATATAAGTTGATGGGGTCTTCCTCGTATAACCAAAAATTGGGATTAGTCTTTATAAATCAGCCTCCCATGAATCCCTTCTTCGTCGGTAGGCATAATATGACCCCTTCTACGTCGGGTAAGTGGGAACAGATGATTTATTTTATCTCAACATCATGGTCACTCGATACTATCTAGTGACTGAGATGGACTAATAGATAGGATATACAGAAATCTATCGACCAAGAGTTTCAACGGTGGAATTAGCCAAACTGTGGGCTTATCAATATACGGAAATTGAGTCTTGGGATCGTTTATATAATTCTTGAGGGAGATCAATTATATAAATGCATCAGTCTACGAATTTAAATTCTATCTAATATAGACTTAAATCACAACAATAAGTTGCTTATATGGTTTTGTTTTATCTTCTTTTTCAGTGTAGAACACGTTCATTAAAACTGCTGTATAACTAAAATGGCTGGTGAAGACCCAATGCCAAGTGCCAAGCTAGCACGTGAATCCTGGCTGAAAGCCTTCATGGACTCCATGAATCAGTCCACAAGACTGAGGAATGATGGGTCGAACTTCTCTGACTGGGAGGCAGCACTACGGAATGCTGCCATTGCTGACGGAAAGCTTAAGTATTTAACTGAGCCCATTCCGGCACACCCAGGAACTGGAGCTAGATCCAACGAAGTTCGCGCTCATAGCGACTTCGTCATGGAAGCGGGTGCGATAAAGAACGTACTCATCTATGCAATGGAATCAAATTTGCAAAGACGCTTCATATCCCATGGTGCAAACAAGATTTTCACCACGCTCTCTAACGAATTCTCCAAAGCTCCGAGAATCGTTTCTTATGAGCATACCTGTCGCTTCTTTGAGGCGAAACTCCAGAAGGGCCAAGCTGTTAGCCCACATATTCTCAACATGATTGAGAATATCGAGAAACTGGAGACCCTGAACTGCAAGATCAGTGAGAACATAATCGTTGATCGAATGCTTCATTCGCTTCATGATGGGTTCGCCCTCTTTAGGGCCAACTACTACATGAACGACATGAAGAAGACTCCTCATGAGCTCCACTCCCTTCTCGTACAGACTGAGAAGGATCTGAAATTAAGTGGGAGCATGAAGCAGGATGTTCTCATGATCTCCAGTAAGGGAAAGGGTAAAGGGAAGGCTAAAGCTCAGGGCGACCTAGCAGTAGGTAAGCCCAGGTTCAAGAAACCAGGATTTACTAAGAGTGGGCCAGGTGAGTCGAGCAGCTCACAGGGCAAGACAAAGAGCAAGGATACTAGCATGGAATGCCACCACTGCCACAAGACTGGGCATTGGAGGCGCTCATGCCCCGTGTATCGCGAGGACATTAAGGCAGGCCGCGTTACTCCTGTTGGTATGTCTTCTTCTTCTTCTTTTATTCACATGATTGAGATTAACCATGCAAGTTGCGGAACTTGGGTACTTGATACTGGTTGTGGTTCTCATCTATGTAATCATGTGCAGGGCCTCCGAAACCAAGAACCCCTAATCAAGGGTGAGGTGGACCTGCGTGTCGGGAATGGAGCACGCGTTGCTGCAGTCTCGAAGGGAACATACGTGATCCAGCTTCCAAGTGGATTCGAGTTATTTTTATATAACTGTTATTATGTTCCTAGTTTGTCCAAAAACATTATTTCAGTTTCTGCACTTGACAAACTCGGTTTTTCATTTGTAATAGAGAATAATAGCTGTATTTTCTCCTTACACAATATGATTTATGGCAAGGCAGTTTCCATGAATGGAATTTATGTTTTAGATCAAACTACCGAGATATTACATGTGAATAACAAGAGATTAAAGGTAGGTGACAAAGATCAAACTTACCTATGGCATTGTCGTATGGGACACATAAATGAGAAACACGTAAAACAGCTCATACAGAATGGAGCAATATCGCCCTTTGATTTCGAATCATAATGGAACGTGTGAATCATGTCTCATTGGCAAAATGACTCGTATTTCCTTCAAAGGTGTTGGAATGCGCGCTGCCGACCTATTAGGACTCATACATACGGACGTATGTGGCCCTATGTCGATCAACGCACGAGAAGGCTATAGGTATTTCATCACTTTCACGGATGATTTGAGTAGATATGGCTATGTCTACTTGATGAAACATAAAAGTGAATCCTTTGACAAGTTCAAAGAATACCAGAATCGGGTACAGAACCAGCTGGGTAGAAAGATTAAAGCACTACGTTCGGATCGTGGTGGTGAGTATCTTTCACACGAGTTTGATCAACACCTTAAAGACTGTGGCATCGTGCTACAGTTGACTCCACCTGGAACACCACAATTAAATGGTGTGTCCGAACGGAGAAATCGAATTCTACTCGATATGGTTCGATCCATGATGAGTCACACCTGATACGAATTCTTGAACAAAGAAATCGTCCGCGGAAGCCTTCTTGGAATCTTTTAGAACAATCTTGAACGAAATAACGAAATAGGACAAATAAAGAACAATCTTGGATGAATCTTGAAATAAGGATGAACGATGGATGATGAACGGTGGTGGTGGTGATGGCGGCGTGATGGTGGTCCGTCGGTGGTGGTGGTTATTGTGGTTGTTTTTGTAGTTGTGACGGTCTTGAGGTGAATCCCCAAGGTAGAAGGATATTTGTTTGCCCTAGACCTATAGGACATCCAATGGTGATTTACTCCCTAGACCTATAGTTTGTAAATCGTGCTAACACTTGAAACGCGACAAGTATCAACGGTTCGGATCAACACTCGATGAGTCCTTGAGATTTCTTTAAGAATGCCTTAAAAAGAAAACTTGTAAATTTTATTGATTGAATGATAAACTGTGAAACAAGAAAGGCGATGTGCTCTATTTAAAATAGAGTCACACATCCCAAGCACACATCCCACTCGAGTGAACAACTCGAAATCTGACTCGGAATGGGAATCCTAAAATCTATCTAATTGGATCAATATTAATCCTTATTAAATCTTAACTCTATCTAGGTTGTTTAAAGGATTAAAATAACTAATCCTAACAACCCTAGGATAACTTAATTAAATAACAAACTTGTAACTAACTAGGAAACAACCTTAACAAACTTTCCTAATTATAACTAACTTAATAAAGATAATAAAAAAATAACAAAATAATTAAATATACTCCAAATCCTAATAAGAACCCAAGATGGCCGAGCCACCCTACTCTAAGCCCGAGCACATACACGGCCGTGTCCGAGCACCCTACGGTCCATGGGCCGAGTCTTCTTACGTATTCCCCTTCTTGGACTTGATTCGTTTCTTGATATTTTTGTATTAGCCCAAGGTCTTAAGGCCCAACGAATCTTTAATAGACAAAATACTAGCCATATTACAATCATAGCTAATAAAAATTGCCCCATTGATCTTGTCTTAAAATGATGAATGAATGCCCTATCCATAATCGGATCAACACCGTTGTACCTGATTCATTGTGGGGCTATGCTCTTTTGTCAGCCGCTCTAATACTTAACCGAAGTCCGTCTAAAGCTGTTGACAAGACTCCATACGAATTATGGAAGGGAACGGTCCCTAACTTGTCCTTTATTCGGGTTTGGGGCTGCGAGGCTTATGTCAAGTGGAGACACGAGGATAAGCTCGGCCCGCGATCGGTCAAGACATACTTTATAGGCTATCCAAAGGGAACTTTTGGTCATTACTTCTACTCGCCAACCGAACAACGTGTTTTTGTTGCGGCTAGTGCGACGTTCTTAGAGAAAGAATTTCTCGAGAACAAGTCGAGTAATAGAACCTTCGAGTTATCGGAGGTTCAAGAACCAACTACCGAGCAACCATTGGAGGAAACAGTTCCTTTAACCGAGGCTGCGGTAGATATTCCTGAGGAACCTAGGAGGTCGGGAAGAGTCTCTATTCCTCCGGACAGATACATTGGTATGGTCGAGGAATATGATACAGATGACGTCTTACTCCTAGAGGGTAATGAACCCACAACCTATAAAGGTGCCATGACCAGTTCTGACTCAAAGCTATGGCTAGAAGCCATGCAATCCGAGATGGACTCCATGTATGAGAACAACGTGTGGGATCTTGTGGACCTACCTGCAAAGGTACGTCCCCTTCAATGCAAATGGCTTTACAAGATAAAGCATGCCGTGGAAGGACAACAAGATATCCACAAGGCAAGACTAGTTGCTAAAGGTTTCACCCAAGTGCCAGGCTTGCACTACGATGAGATCTTTGCACCCGTAGTCATGCTACGTTCCATTCGGATTATCTTAGCGATCGCCGCATTTCACGATTATGAAATATGGCAAATGGACGTTAAAACCGCCTTCTTAAACGGTTATTTGGAGGAAGAGTTGTACATGGTACAACCCGAGGGTTTATTGATCCTGAACATCCTAAGAAAGTTTGCAAGCTTAAACGTTCCATCTATGGACTTAAGCAAGCATCGCGGAGTTGGAATCATCGCTTCGACCAAGTGATAAAAGAGAATGGATTCATTCGATCAGTCGAGGAACCATGTCTTTATATCAAGTCGAGTGGGAGCAAGATTGTATTCCTAGTACTGTATGTCGACGACATACTCTTGATTGGGAATGACATACCTCTCTTATCTTCGGTTAAAGCATGGTTGAAAAACCATTTCCAGATGAAAGATCTGGGAGAGGCACAAAGAATTTTGGGCATCCGTATCTACAGGGATAGATCACGACGGATGTTATCTCTCAGTCAGGAGTCTTATATAGATAAGATTCTAGAGAGATTCAGCATGACGAACTCCAAGAAGGGGTTCCTTCCTATGACTCCTGGGCTTCACTTGAGCAAGACTCAAGAAGCTAAGTCATTGGAAGAGAAAGAGCGCATGAGTCGGATTCCTTATGCCTCGGCAATAGGATCGATCATGTATGCCATGATATGCACACGTCCTGACGTTGCATATGCATTGAGTATGACAAGTCGATTCCAAGCTCATCCAGGTGAACAACACTGGATGGCCGTGAAAAACATTCTTAAGTACCTACGGAGGACTAAAGATTGGGGATTGACTTACGGAGGCGACTCGACGCTCTGCGCCACGGGTTACGCAGATGCTAGCTTCCAATCGGATCGAGATGACTCGAAATCTCAGTCTGGATTCGTTTTTACTCTTAATGGCACTGCTGTCAGCTGGAAAAGTTCTAAACAGAGTGTTACAGCAGATTCTACGACTGAGTCCGAGTACTATGCCGCCTCAGAAGCAGCTAAGGAAGCAATATGGATGCGTCAATTCTTACAAGGACTATCAGTAGTGCCTAGTTCGAATGACCCAATCACCGTTTATTGTGATAATAAAGGTGCCATCTTCCAAGCTAAGGAGCATAAGTCTAGCAACAAGGCTAGGCATGTACAACGGAAAGCTCATCTAATCAGAGATTACGTGGAGCAAAAGGAGATTTTCATTGATAAGATCGCTACGGATGACAACATAGCTGATCCTCTCACTAAAGCATTACCACGTGATAAGCATGAAGGACACATTCATTCCATGGGAATTAGATGTGTTCCTAAGTTGTAGTACTCTTTTATGAATTCATGTAATAATTCATTTTCTCGTGTACTCTAGTCAACCTTATTGTTATGATATAAAATGTTTTGTTTTTCATGTGGAATTGTACGCCAATTTTGAACACCACAAAGTGAACTGATTAGCATTACATCGTTTTGGTCCTTGATTACCCACTTGAGCTGATAACTCAGGTAATCATTTTGTGACGTTGGTTGATGGTGGGTTCAACGAGCCATAAGTCACGCGGCTGACTGACCAATCACAAAGGCGAGTTATACGGATATCTCGTAGGACATCCCGTGACAACGTTATGGAGTCCTAAATGTTTTATAACATTGGGTGTCGGGTCGTGGATAGGACCTCCATAGTGTTCCTTAGAGTCGAGTCTTTTGACTTTCAACTGTCTCTTGAGATTAAGGCAGATTTTGGGTAACTTTGGTTTCTTTCCCACGGTCACTGTAACAGGGGCCAAGAGGATTTTTTCTGGGTTATTTCATGCTGCGCGATATCGGCAGGATTCGAGTTGAGGGAAATATCCAAACCCTTATCAGGATTTTATCATTTCTCAGGGCCACTCGAGGAGTAGTAACTGAAATGCATGGCCATGCTCGAATACAGATTCGTTTTATCAGTTAAGTTACTCTCTAGTCGGGGAAACCACTCTTGATATAGATCGCTTGTGAGATACGACCTTTGCGAATGCGGATTTGCAAATTGTCTTACATTGAGTGGGAGAAATTTTAAAAGGATATGAGATTCGGTTATCGCACCTACACTTGTACGGACAAGTGGGAGTTTGTTGGAGACTTGTGTCCTCCACATGTAGTGTGATAACGTCATTGCACATACCCTTGTACGGACAAGTGGGAGATTGTTGGGGCTGGTGTCCTTGACAGTAAGTACAATGACTTATTAAATCTCTTTAAGGATCACAAGGGCATACTTCAGTATTATTATCAGTTGATCCACATTTATCAATAACGGTTGGCTTGCTAGATAAGTTTGACGTTATTGTCATACGGATGGCGGTGATCAACTGGTCCCTATACGTCACACCTATAGGACACGTTTGAGAGATGTGAAGGTATGAAAATACAGTCACATTTATGCCGGATACGACTAAACAGTTAGTCAGAGGTATTGACTATTAAATTAGTCAATAAGATGTTGAGATGATTATTTAATACGGATTAAATAATTTTAGCTAATACGGATTACATGATTAATTCGTAAAATTAAATATAAACGGTTATATTTAATTAAATATTGTATTCGCGTATTAATATAAACAGTTATATTAATTTGTGTAAATATACAATATCGTATTTTGTCAGACCATTATTAATATATCGACTGTATTAATAACTGATAACATGTTACGATTTATAAATAAAAACCCGCGGACAACTTATAGCTAATTGGGTCGAATCACGCATTGGAATAAGGTAAGAGTGAAAGCCCACTCCTACCCGACATCCAATTCGGCCGGCCGTGTACTACATAAGGAGAGGGACTCTCCTTATGTCAGATACTCTTGTTGCACTAACAAATAATTCTCAAGGCAAAATTAGGGTTTTGAGAGCATTCTTCTCCCAAAACCTCAGATCTCACATCTAATACCTGAATAGCTCTCCCAATATTGCAAGGCAGTTGGAGAGGATTTCTAGCACACGCGGCCTCGTCTCATTCTAAGTCTTGGGTGCAAGTTATAGGAGGGAATTTGTGTTAATTCCTGTTCTTAGGCCTTTCGCACAAGGACTAAAGGTTGTACTTCTTTTCTTATCCTTTTTAATCTTATGACGATATTCACGACTGTAATTTTCATTATAATCCTGCAAGTTTAGGGCGAATACACGTTTTATTCCCCACAGGACTAGCATCTTATGCAACTCGTCCAAAGTGGTTTCTTGATTACGCATGTTATAGTTTACCTGAAACTGAACATACGATTTCACTTTGTTGAGGGAGTGAAGAATTTTGTCAACAATAAGCGAGTCGGGAACATTCACCCCTTGCAACTTCAAGGTTTTGGCTAGCTCAACCATTTTGAGCACATGAGGACTAATCCTTTGACCTTCCTTTAAGGTCAAATCAAAGAAGGCGGAGGCCGCCTCATATTGGATCACCCTAGGAGCTTGCGAAAACATGGTCGCAACTCTAGTATAAATCTCATTAGCTGTGGCTAGCCTAATCATCCTTCTTTGGAGATCCGGCTCCATCGAAAATATAAGCACGTTCTTAAGACCATGCGACTCCTTCATGTAGGTCTTAAAGGCCTCACGAGTCGCCTCCGATGCACGAGGGCAGGGAGTGGGAGGAGCGGCAATGGTAAGATAACGAGTCTTATCGTCAGCTTCCGCGGCCAACACTAATTGGGCGTCCCAATCCTTAAAATTGGCGCCATGCTTCTCAAGCTTGCAACGATCCATAAAGGACCGAAGCCATAAAACGTGTAGGAGTGGTGGAACGTTATTTGCCATTGATGATTGATAGTCGAAATGAACTACAAATGAAAACAAAGGAATTAAAACACAATTATTGTTTTTAATAATTAAATTAAACTTGTAAATTTTTAAACAAGTTAAACATCTACTTAATGATCTCTTACCCAATTAAGTAAATGATCCCGAGACCCAAATACATACTAACTCGGGCACGGTTTAGCCGATACATGCTAATTAATATGACTCGGTAGATTAACCCCTTAATCGATTCTACTTTTAGAACTCTCGATCGATAAAATTACACTAATTCTTATCTTTAGCCCGAACTTATTACCACTACGGTGGCTCGAATACCTTCGTCGAGATCAACCAAATTTCGAGAACGTAATCATATTACCCCACTTCACCAACGTAATAAGTGTAATACCTACATATTTTGCATTTCCTTATTCTTTTCTTTGCTTGATTTGGGATCGTTTTTTTTTATAATGGCGTTAACTTGCGTGTAGAGGGTAAATTTTAAACTTCGAGGACGAAGTTCGTTTTAAGGTGGGTAGATTATAATACCCGCAATATCCGTATTAATTTTTAACGGATAATTTAATTTAAGCTCGAGTATTAATTAAATTCGGGTATGATTTAATTAAAACCGAGAATTACGTACGTAAAACCGTATCACGAAAAATCGTAAACGACAAAAAAAAAAACTGGTGTGGTTTCCCCATGCATGGGAAAGAGGAAAAGGAGAAAACATCTCCCCTTCCCCATGCATTGAGCCGTCATTTCCCTTCCCCCTTCCCCATACCTTTGTTTTTTTTTTGTGTCTTACCTCTTTAAGACTTAAGACACCAGCCTATTCCCCACCTAAACCACACACAAACAACAACAAAAAAGTAATAAGAGAGAAGGAGAGGGAGACGTGAGGGAGAAGAAGAAAGAACAAGAGGATCTGGCATAATACTTGAAGTTCTACACTAAGTAAGCTTATGAACTCTCCAAATGTGATTTTATAACCTTTTAACATGCATTCACATATCACTTAACATCTAAACATGAACTTAAGAATCTACAACCATGCATGCAAAGGATTGAACATAGTAAAAACCGTTATTTTGTCAAAAACGTAGCATGCATGTAGTAGATCTGAAAACACATGTTAAAATGAGTATTTTCAGAAAATAAAAATTTGGGACTTTCCTTAAGTTGGCATAAAATCACTCACCAAAAATTAGTATGTTTTCATGAACCGTTTAGAAATGAAAAATCATATACTACAGCATGTTTTCTGTTTATTCGAATCACTAGATCTCACTTAAAGAGCCATCAAACCATATTTACAAAAGGAATCAGTGTCTCATCTCTTTATATGTTAAACTACATTGAGTCTAGATGATAATAGGCTTTTGAATCAACTCGTTTCGTTTTGGTAAGAGAGGTTTATGATGTAAAACTTTTCATGACTCATTGTCTGACCACTGTTTTTAAAACGCGTTTTTAGATCTGATAAACCCATTTTGGAGACAACATGCATAACTAATAATATGTTCTAGACACAAAAAGGAATCCAATAAAACCGACCATTCACGAAAATATGACGTTTTGGATTTTATATGAGTTTTACAAGTTTCAGTTATATTCTGGAAAAATGTTCTAATTAGTCGTACTTGTTAAAAGCTTGCATTTCCATAAAAGGGTAATTTAGTCATACATATAAATATAATCAGTGACCCATCTCTTCACATGTTAAATTTTAATGAATGTAGAGTGTATTAGGCTTTCATTTCGACTCGTTTCGACACGTTAAGAGTATTTACCACCCCGTGACTTTTTAAGACTCACTCTTGGACCAACTTTGGTAAACTGTAACTTTGGACCCCTTAAACACATTTTTAGTCTCTGACCACAGAGACATTAAAGATGGACGACTCACTAAGGAACCAAACCCCACTGGTCTCGCCTCAAAATATTTAGTAACAAAGAAGATATGACAGTTTAAAGTTTCTGTTTTGAATCTGTAAAAAAACCGAGAAAGTATAGCTATCGCATAATTTACTACAAGTAGCTTAGTAATGGTCGTTCATATAAGTGACTATTATTTTAAATATTATGTAGAGTCGGGATTCGTAGAAGAGGCTCTCTAACCTTTAACCACTTGCAAGGTAAGGGAAAACACCTTTTGCGTATCCTATTGATAAACCGCTTGAATTATTGTTTATCTTGTATATTGATATCTTTGTTATATTAAGTATCTATGTTGTTTGAACTTACCTTACAAATGATTATGGACAAGGATTTATTTTTTTTAATCTCTGGAAAGGATATTGTATTTGATAAGAAATAAGTAATTATGATTTTCGGAAAATCCAAAACCGTTTTGCTTTCTACAAGTTTCCAATGACTTATCAAATGTTGAGGAAATGGTTTTTGTTTTGGAGACGGAATTTCATATTGGTTGAAACGGTTTTGGTAGAGGGGTAGGTTGTCCCTAGTGAAAGGGATTTCCTATACATAGCTTTTGATGGGGGTTAGTTGATCGAGACCCCGTCCTCTTATCTTCCTCTTTGGGGTTGGCCCTTAGAGGGGTGTGCACACTCGGGATGTTAGGATAGTTTTAGTACATGATTTGGTGACTCTCGTCTTATCCGGTTTGGGGTGAGTGTATCCACTTCATACGACCTCTATCCAAAGTTATACCGATGTTAAAATAATTGGAAAAGAAAGGTTTTCTTGAAATAGAACATTCTTGAAGGTTTGGTTTGAGTTTGAATACTTTGGAATACTTATGTTAATCTTACCATTTAAAATTATTGTTTCCTTTAATTTAATGTTGGCAAATCTTATATTATGTTCTTCAATTATTCGAAGTAATTTGATATGTATTATTATTTTATAAAATACCTTCCAAGTTATTCTTTCTTAATTCATTTACATTGCTTTCAAATCGTTTACCTTACTCAACAATATTGTTGACCCCTTTTATTTGTTTTGTCCTTGCTTGGACCTGCGGTGATCACAAAATGTGTGAGCAGATCGTGTGACAGGTACCCGTGGGAATTAGTCGTGGGATGCACAAGAGAGCGCGCTTAATGTTTCAATCAAAGACAAATGCTTTGACACCTTATCTTTCTTTTGGATCGTTGAACTTTATTTTCGCTTCCGCAAACTTTAAATTTGGTTGTAATCGTATTTTATCCTTTGGATTTTCAATTATTAGACAACTACCTATTTTACTTCATAGTTAGGTACTACTACCACATTTGGTTTAATTGTGACACACCCATTATCCGAATTTTACCGCAAAACTCTATTTACTAATGAATAGGATGATAGGGGTGTTACAATAAGGTTTGCACCCCGGTTTAGCAAACCCTACTCCCTTATGAAGAAGATCCTTCGCGGCTCTTTACTATTTGGTAAGGCTATGTCTCGATCTTAAATAACGTAAGAGATCTTGTCAATTTATTATCTATCTCCTTTAAGTGAACTAAGTCGGTGAATTATCGATAAATTAATTGACACGGTTGTTAAATCGATGAAATGCATGAGTTTGAATGACGATTTGGCTATGCATGCAAACATGATAATCATAAATAAAAGCATAAAAACTTAAAAGCATAAATCAACCCTAGTATGGCCTTCCTAAAATAGAAAATTTAAATGTAAAATACAAATTCGAAAACCAACTCCTTGGTCCCTTGAACTTCACACGCGGCACGCATCCCATGGCAAACTCCGTCTTGGTCGGAACTCCTTTCCGAAATGGCACCGTCTTCATGGATCTCCGGAATTACAAATAATTACAAATTTTCTATCTATTTTATACATTATAAAATAAAACAATAAAATAAAGTGATACGAGATCACATTAAATTACAACCGAATCGATAACCCCTTACATTACGGGAAATATCGATTAAATTACTAAGGCCATACTAAGCAAATTACAAATTTCCAAAATCACGTAAATAAATTATGACATTCATAAATAATAAATAAATATGCAATGCTTATGAAAAATGCAAAACCTAAGCCAAATCGTCCTATTTAAACACATTTTAAATATCGTTATTCGTAATAACTCGGTTTTATGGAATAACGTGATTATAACACTTTAAAAATCACTAATCACCGTATGAATCACTATTCACGATTTAGTTAAATTTCCTAACACATTTTAGGATTCAAATTTTAGTCTTACTCAAATTTCGAAATAACTTAACCTTTTATTTTGATATTGTTCGGTTGTAATCGGTTTTACGGGAAAAAGCATTAAAATAATCAAAACGAGTCATAAAAAATTTCGAAAATTCAAAATTCAAGTTTTACTGAAAATTTTCTTAAAATTTCAGATCCTTAAAACATTAATATTTTCGAAATATACTATTTTTCTCGTAATATTGCCGTGTAAAATGCACAATTAGACGGAAAATTCGAAATTACCTCAAAAATCATGCAATAAAATCCACTATAATTTTTACATATTCCTAGACACTCAAAGTGACTGAAAAATGCAGAAAAAATCAGGTTGAAACACTGTTCAAGGGCTGGAAAATGATTTATGACTCTTACAATTCTCAATTTCTAACTTTAACTTTTAAAATTAAAATATAAAAATTCAGAAACGTTTGGCACTTAACAAAAATATGTTGATCATCATATCTAATATGACTAATATGGGTGAATTTTTCGGACCATTTTAGCAACTTTTACTATTTTTAATAAATCGGGTCATATATTGCTCGATTTTACCGATTAAAATCATTTCTCATGCAAAATTCGAAATAATTAGCTCAAAAATTACATGCATGCTAGAAATAATATATGTGACACTATATAAAATTTTTATGGTCAAATTCGAACTTAAACTATTTAAGTTAAATTATGTCACTAATATTACGATTTTTATAATAAAAATCAATATTCATGCAATATTAAAGAAAAATTTCTGGAAAATTTATCATACATTTTAAATATTGTATATGACATCTACAATAATTTTCGTAGTTAAATTCATAATATAACTATATTAACCCATTTTTAACTCATTTTATGACAATTTAACTATTAAATTCCATAAACCATGCATAAAACTTAAATAATTTCGAAAATTATATATTCATAATATGTTAAATGCATGTGCATATTTAAAAATCTCGGCCAGAAACATTATTTTACTATTTTTCCCATATTAAAACGTTTTTAACCGATTTTAGCATAAATTAAACAATTTAATTACAATATTGAACAATATTATTCCATAAGTCATTCATAATGACATAAAACTATTTTAAGACCAGAAAGTATACATGCATAAAGATTTTCGTGCATATCCTATATGTACATTACATTTTCGTTTTTAATTAAAATCGTATTTTCTCGTAAAAACGTAAAAAATCGAGTTGCATGCAAGCAACCTAATGCTCTGATACCACTTGAAGGAAAACCGTAGTCATACTAGTTTACCTACTTATATAGTCTTACTAATAATTTAATAAATTAACTCTTTAATTATATGATCTTATGCATGCGAATAGGAATGCGGAAATAATAAGAATCAGATTCTTACAAACGGTCCGAATGAGTGCTAGGACGATCCTCCACGGAGCAACCAAATAACCTTGCCTCCTTTACGATACACCAAGACCTACCCTTAAACGAACCAAAACCCGAACCCGAGCTAGGAGACGGAATTAGGTTTCTTAAAAACCGTAAACTAATACTCACTAAATTAGTTTACTATAAATATTATCTAAATAATATTTTAGAGGTTTTAGTAATTTAAATTTCTTACTAGAAATAATGAAGCAACAAGTGTGTGAATGATTATGTGAAACATCACATATATAGAGTGGGAGGGTTGCATGGGGTTGCCGTGTAATGGTAGCATGGAGAAGGGTTTATACTCTTTTCCATGCTCACATGCAAAAGGTAAAGTCATATCACACTTAACCTAATCATAACAATTATAAGATAAAATACCACATATAAATTTATCTTACATTATCCATTTACACGACTAACACAATTGTAAAATGGACCTTCATTTTACAAAATAATTTGTACAATTGTATAATATGTGACATCTTATGTGACATAATTAATTGTATTAATTTAAAATATATCTTTCATATAAATTTCTTTTCTAAATTAATTAAATCATATTTAACAAATTATTTAGTAATTCGAAATTACTGTTCCAACATGTGGTTATCATAATAATCGTCGATACGATATATTAATAACGTTTGTTATAACCATGAACCATTCATATTCTTATTTCGATATTTCTGAAATATCGATTAATATTTGACAATCAACACATTTCAATTTCAAATATAAATCTTACTTTAAGATTCAACCTCTGATTTCTCGATATATGGTTTTAAGAAGATCGATCAATTCGTATCATATACAATTGATCAATATATATATTTAAGGGGTTAGTCCTAAAGGTGTGACCTAAAGGGATCAACTGGCCACCACCGTCATACGACAGTAATGTCAAACTCTAGTCAGCCAATCATTACCGATTAATATTGGTCAGTTGACTATATCAAATATCGGATCGTCCCTTGCATATTCTTTTTATAAGATTTATGACAATGACTTTTATCACTATCGTGATCGCACTATTGTTGAGGACACATTTCCCAACAATTTCAACTTTTTCATCGACGGATACTCTAAGATGTCGAAATAAATTGTACAAGACGACAGACAGATTTGTCAAGGTGCTGGAACTTCATGAAATAACCCCTGTAAACAAAACACCATGAAATTGAAGACTATCAAACTAACCATCCTCAATGATCATAACCTCATTTAACAATACAATTATTAATGAATTTTCACAACTAGAATATCATCCAATACAACCATGCAAGATGAAAATCATCCGAACATGTGACTTATAAAACTAATCATGCAACTAATTAATCAAACATATTTCTAGTATAATATGTATCACTAATATATATAGCACATGCAAACATAGACGATTAAAGTTGAGTAACCCATCACCGTTACCTTATAACTCTTCAATAAGTATGATTTTGACTTAAAGCCACTCCGGTTTGGACAACCGAACTAGCTACACACAAATAAACGAGTTAACATTGAAATTCCTGCCTTAAAGGCCACGACCAAAGGGTAGGAAGGAAGTTATATTAGACTTTTCTTACCTAGAAAGATGAAGTGCGAGGAGAGGAAGAGATAGGCTCGAAAATCGTTAAAAACCGATAAGAAACGAAGATTTTTTGATCGTTTTAAGGTTGAGGTGCACAACAAATAACCATGGTGTTTGTGACTTTGTGTTTGGGTGTTCTTAGCTGAAAAAAAAATAAAGGATTGAAGAAGAAGGAAGGAGGAGGTTGACCTTGGGCAGCAAGGCAATGTCTTCATACTTAGCCAAGTGTCCCAAAGGACGTGTGGAAAAGAGTAAAGAGTAAGCAACGAGCGAGTGTCTCGTTAGCGAATGGTCCGCGACAGCATTTCGTATTTTCGACATAATTTCCTCCATAGAATTCGGAATGAGGTGTTTTCGGCGGCGTTGGAAAGATAAGAAAAAGTGCTAAAACTTTCATTTTATATGCAAGAGCTAAATATGATGGAAATCTAATGCCAGATTTTATACTCATATCTAATGTGAGTTTTGTTTCTTAAAGTTTAGGTTTAAAATTTAATAGGATCTTATGCATGCATGATGATTACATAAGATGTGTGAATGTCCTTACATTGGTTTTAGAAGGTTTATACTCAATAATCACCTATTATGTAAGTCTTCAAACCGAAATACCCTTATAACGATCTAACACAAAATCGTCTCCAAAAGATGCGTATCAAGGACCCTATCTCAAACCAACACAATTTTTGTTACTAGAAAAAATGTATTAGTAAACTAGAAATATTAATAATATTACCCTTAATATTATTAGTATTGGAAATAAATCTTACTTAGAAAAACTATTTTCTAAGTACTATAAGTATGAATGAAGTTGTAGTATGAAATGAGTGTAAGCATCCAAGAAGACAACTAGTGTGAAGTATGGAATGTGTAGTGTGTATTTAAAGAGCAAAAATGAGCTTGCTTGCTCACTCTTGGGCGGCTATCACAAGCCATCAATGGCCTATGCATGCTTCTCTTTTACTTACACAAAGGCAAGAATATGCCTTACACATTCCTTACACTCTTACACACCTATTTATCACTTACACACTGATCCGATTATGGATGGGGCAACAACTCGTCATTTCATTCTAAGATCGGTAAGGCAAATTATACTCGCTATTTTATTATTAATTATCGTATGGCTAGTATTTTTGGTAATTAAAGTTCGATGGGCTTTAAGACCTTGGGCTAATACAAGGATATCAAGAAACAAGTCAAGTCATGGGAAGACGAATCTTGGGTGGACGGTCCATTGTGGAATGGCACGGCCCATGGCTTGCCGTGTGCTCGGTCATGGGCTGGGTTATGCTCGGGCGTCTAGGCGTGTGCTCGGTCACGGTTTTCGAGTTGCTCGGTCAAGTTGGATTCCAACAAGAAGTTGGAGTATCTTTAATTACTTTGTTATTTTTATCTTTAAGGAGTTAGTTATTAAGTTTGTTAGTTAGTTAAAATATTGTTACAAGGTAGTTACAAGTTTGTTAATATCTTGTTAGGTTGTTATCCTAGGGTTATTAGGGTTAGTTATTTAATTCTTTTAATTTCTAGGATAGGGTTTGTTTAAATAAGGATTATATTTAATCCATTAGATATAAGTTTAGGACTTCCTGATGCGTATTTAGGGTGATAATCAAATAAGACGATCAACGAAAATACGAATGTTACAGCGGAAATAATATACTTGTGAAACATCACGAATTAGAACAAATAAAGAACGAAAAATAACAAAGAACGATGAAGGATGAACGATTGATGGTGACCGGCGGTGATGACGTGGCTGGTGGTTGACGTGGTGGTCAACGGTGGTTGGTGGTGGTTCTTGGACGGTGATGTTCTTGAATGATGATGATCGTTGATGACGTAGTAAAGCACAACACTTAATACTTGAAAGATTGATGAGACGATGTAATGAATGAATTATGTATATTTGAAGGATAGGATAATTGATTAAGCTCACACAGATACCCTCTCAACTATTTTGAAGCTCACACAGATACTTCGGGTTAAAACTCACACAGATAATTTAGGTTTTTGTAAGTAAAACTTAACAAAGAGAATTTATTTTATAACTTGAATATTGGATGCATAAAACAATAACTAAGGATGCCTATTTATAGTAAGTTCATCCATCACAAACTGACTCAAAATAGGAAACAACTAAGAAACCCACACGCCTCAATCTACACGTCCCAAACGTGTGATCCTTCCCAAATTAGGGTTTCCTAATTCTATCTTATGGATTAAAGATAATCCTTATTTAAATCTAAAAGATAAAGTAATAAGTAAAAGGATTAAGTTGTAACAAACTCCTAACAACTTAATAACTAACCCTAACTGTAAAACCCCTCGCGAAAGCGGAAATATAAATCACACAAAGTACTAAAATGCAGCGGAATTAAAACTTTTTAAACATAAACAACATGCGAGGTGAATTAAAACTGAAACTGGAAACTGATAGAAACAAAATAGATAAGTATAACAGTTCTAAGTACTGGAACCAAATATATACAAAGCCTGGGATGGAACATTCCTACAGGCACCAAAAGATAAACAGTATCAAAACTAGAGTCTAGCTAATCGAAGGTGTAAGTCATAAGATGACAAGTGGATCATCACTCGCTAGCTCTCAGCAAACCCCGGCCAACCTGCATGTACCTACATACATGAAAACATGTACGCCACAATCAGTGGGGAGTGACTAGAGTTCTCCTAGCCACCTTTTGTAACGACACGTAACACAACAAGGCAAACAGAATACTCCAGCATATATAAACATGTGAAGCATACAATATCTCAATAACTGAAATTCATACTATCATGCAATCACTAATGCACGGCTCTCAACCAACTTCGGAAACTATTTGGAAGGAGAGCCGGTTTCCCTACCGGTTGCCCGGTCGGGGGGTCTTTCAATCCAAACCATTTACGAAACTGACTAAAGAGTCATCCAATGCCTTGGATGAACAATAACAAAGTCAAGTATCATACCCATCAATATCAATATTCATCTCATAAACATCAACATTTATATCTGACACTATACCAACTCTAGGCAAGCAGATAAACTCAGCAAGTATAAGGTTCAGCGGTCAACTTAAGACATAACCTAAATACCAATCATTCAGCAAGTATAAAGGTTCAACGGTTAACTTAAGACATAACCTAAATACCAATCATTCAGCAAACAATGACTCAGAGGCCAACTTAAGGCATGGACCCGCCAATCAGCAAGATACTAGACTCAGAGGCGACATCACAACGCATGGACTAGCATCCAAAAGTAAAGGACTCAGAGGCCAGCTTAAGGCATGTCCTTTCACCACATCACAAGACACTGGACTCAGAGGCCAACTTAAGGCATGTCCTAGCATCAAACATCTGCACTCCGGGCAAGGTGTCAGTTCCTTAGCTACCCCGTTGTGCAGCTGCTCTACTCGTCAGACTAAGAGGCCAACTTAAGGCATGTTCCAACGCGATCACAATCAAACATGTTTGGGCTCAGAGACCAGCTTAAGGCATACCCCAGACACGACAACCATACACATATAGGGCTCAGAGGCCAACTTAAGGCATATCCCCATATATGACATCCAACTCACGTATTAAGCTCAGAGGCCAGCTAAAGGCATACCTTAATACGCATCAATACAATATCATCCAAGTCTAGGAACTAATCTATAGTTCTACTTTCTTACACTTCTAATCAACACTTAATTGATCCGGGGAACTAAGTTGAGGGAGAGCCGGTTTCCCTTTCGGTTACCCGACCGGGGGGTATCTATCCTCTCTCCATTCCCGAACCCAATATAGTGTCGCCCATCCTCCGGGGACCTCAAACACACATGAAAGGTACACGGAACGAATCTCAAACAAAACCGAATAATCATTTGAAAGTTATAACAAAACAATAAGAACAGGGGCTCTCAGCCGGTCCCAGACCGTCTGCCGGTCCACCGGCTGGGAGTCCCTTTCCATGCCATCCAACCGTCTGAAAAACAATGAGAAGGGACTCTCAACCGGTGGACCGTCCACCGGCCAGCCGGCTGGGAGTCCCTTCCCACAAGCTAAACTTTAAATCTGAAATATAAGGAGTGACTCTCAGCCGGTGGACTGGCTGCCGGCCTGCCGGCTGAGAGTCACTTCCCCAAGCCTTTTGCAAATTTTCCAAACACACAACAGGTATCCTGAGCCGGCCGACCGGCGGCCTACCTACCGGCTCAGGATCCTTTTTCCTAAAATCCTGAACATACGAAAAATGAACAACCCGACTCTGAGCCGGCCGACCGGCTGCCGGTCAGCCTACCGGCTCAGAGTCCATTGTACGCAAAATTGCATTTTCCTAAAACATTCAAATCTCCTCTAATTGATTCAAGACTTCTAAAATTGCAACATACAATGTTTACCCAGCATATATAATCATCAAATACACTAACTACCAGCAATGAATTCCACAAACAATCCTCAACAAGAATATTATTTATATCCGTCTTAAGCACAAATTTATGAAAATCAACAACTAAGCATGTGAAACATCATCAAAGCAAATGAACATCATACACATGTATTCCTAGCATGATTTCTAAGTCCACTGAACATAAACCATATGTAAAATCAGAAACTTAAACATCCAAACCAAGAAAAGTGCTAATATTACAAATAAAGGCCGAGTTTCTCATTATCGTCACCTTAAAAGCGATCTTGATCAAAGCTCCTCTTCTACAACGTAGCTATCCACACTAGGGTCGTCCAAGTCTTCCCCTACAACAAGAAAAACGGATTTTAAGGACTCAAAGACGGATTCTACAAAACAGCCCAATTTTCGAACTATAGGAAATGGAATTTGGAAGTGATAGATGACTTGCAAATTTCATGAGGATTCCTAAAATGTATAAATTACCTTGATTCGGAAGTCGGATGATGAAGAAAAATGGATTAAGATTGAAGTTTTTAAGAGAGAAATGAGAAATAAGATGACACTGTTTCTTATTTTTAAGGTTGATGATTATGTCGACATGCTTATGGGTTTTAGGGGGTTTTAAGTGTCCTTTCCGTTTCAAAGGAAAACGGGTTGGAAATGAACGAGTTTTATGATGTGGACTCAAGTTTGCCAAGTTGAGTTCCTCTTAAGGACTTATGGTTCTTAAGACGGATCTTAACGATTTATTAAAATACTTTCCCAATAAATTATTAAAATATTAATTTATCACTTAAAATAATTTAAAACCCTTAAAATATATTTTACGAAAATACGGGATGTTACACTAACAAACTTGTAACTAACTTTGTAACAACCATAACCACCTTGTAACAAACTTAGTTAGTTAAATAACAAACTAGCAAATAAAATAAAATAAGATAAAAAAAAAACACAAACCCTAAAAACTAGGAACCCTAGACGTGTGGTCCCACACGTGAAACTTGGGCACAGTTCCGAAGGTCCCTACCCGGATCCTTCTTTCGTTCCTTTAATACGTCCTCCCAAACTAACTTGAAAATCCATATTGAACCCAACTCGAACATATTTGATCTTTCTTTGGGTCGTGGGTCACGACCTCTAATCCGTGCTAATACTCCCGCATCACTTCCAATCTCATTAGAAGATGGAGACGTGTGAGTCGTGTGGGTTGCTTGTTTTGGACGTGTGGTTACCTTATATATAGGGCACATGGTTCTTCTTGTTTTTTATTCAAGTATTCAATCAATAAAAATTTACAAGTTTTCTTTTTAAGGCATTCTTAAAGAAATCTCAAGGACTCATCAAGTGTTGATCCAAACCGTTAATATTTGTCGCGTTTCAAGTATTAGCAAGATTTACAAACTATAGGTCTAGGGAGTAAATCATCATTGTTTGAACTATAGGTCTAAGGCAAACAAATATCCTTCTACCATGGGGATTCCACCTCAAGACCGTCACAACTACAATAACAACCATCATAGCCACCACCACTGACGGACCACCATCACCACGACATAAACACCACCGCCGATCATCTTCATCATCCATCGTTCATTATTTTTCAAGATTGTTTCAAGATCGTTCCATACTTTGCCTATTTTTATAATTCATTCAAGATTGTTCTCAAGATTTCCAAGAAAGCTTCCGCGGACGATTTCTTTGCTCAAGAATTCGTATCACACACACAATTATTTTGCACACACAACCTCCACAAATACTCTATACTACACGGCTGAAATGGGGTTAATATTGACCCATTTTATCTTTGTTAATTGTGTTAATTTGTTACATGTCACACATGTTCCATAACACATGACCCAATTTGCTAATTATGCAATTTTAACTATTAAAATTCATAATTCACAACTTTATGACATTTAAATAATACTACTAGTAATTCGAAATTACTACCTTATAAAAATGTAATATCATAATTTTAATTAAAACTCTTTGTAATTTTATGATCAACCGTGTTAATTCTCAATTTAATCGTTTCCTAAACGAATAAATAAAAACCGTGTAATAAAACAATTTTATTACTTTGACCATTATTATTATAGTCCCATTACAATAATATTCTTCACGTAAAATCATTTCCAAATTTCTAGTTATTAATTAATTCATATCAAATACGATATTAATTAATTATTCCATTGAGACGGAATTTCATAAAGATATGACCTTAAGGGATCAACTGATCACCACCATCACATGACGATAATGTCAAACTCTAGACAGCCAATCATTATCGGTAAATGTTGATCAGTCGACTTTAAAAGAGTAACACTCCCAGTTGTGTTTCATTCAAATGAGTTTTAAATATGTCAACACACTATTGTCGAGGACACTTCCTCCAACAATCTCCCACTTGTCCGAGACAAGTGTGTGTTACCAATTCTCTTGCCCTATTACTATCTCCCACTCAATGCATGGCGTCCTCTCAGGTCATGCCCGCAATTGATTTTAATCTAGAGTTGTTTTTCTCGATCTGGAGTTATAACTACTGACCGGAATTATCTACCATAGATACCTTCCGAGCATGGCCACGCATTTCTAGTTATTATTCTCCTCGAGTGGCCTAGAGATATTTCTCAACCCTGACAAGGGGTGGACAATTCCTAATCGACCTATACCTTCCAGCTGGCCACAGCCCATCATAACCCAAAATATGTCGTTATAAACCCCAGTTACGAAGGTGTTAGGACATAAATCAAAGTTAATCTGAAAACTATGCCACCTCAGAGAACAATCATTAGTCCAAGAACTGACTCATGTGAAACACGATAGATGCTCCCGCCACGACCAGGCAGTCTTTTAATAAGAGTACGCCAGAGCTCTATCAGCGGTCATTAGCCCGGCAAATGTATCTTAGCATATCTATGCCTAGGTGATCGATTACTCGTCTCGTATGACTCTATGGCAGTTGAACTCGCCATCAATCGCATCACACATCTGGTTGCATTGAGACGTCATCTCACTTACGCAACTAGGGGCGAGGTCATGATAATTCAATTCACTTTAATGGGGTTCAATATGGGCTTACCATCCCATTTGAATTTTACTTGACCTTTCGTGAGTTATAAATAACTTAAACGATTAGTGGATTACTCCATCCAAGTGGTCAAACTTTGATCACCATTTAATTTACTATTAGCTTAAGGTTCTCGCGTTTATTTCCTCTCAAATTGTAATTATCTTCATTTCGAGTAAACCAGGTTTACCACGTGCGAGCGTTCACTCTGCGAATTATATCCACACATGCTCTTTCATCTGATAGAGATAAATCATCTCATGACTAGCGAATAAGATTATGTGCATTGTATAACTCCTAGCTACAACAATGCTTTTACATAATTTGTGAACTTATACATTTTGTAGAATCTTATGATGACCATGTAGTTAAAATACAATTCATTGAGATGCATAGTCAATGAATGTAAGCCAAAGTTTATTTCTGTTGGAGGAAGTGTCCTCGACAATAGTGTTTTGACGTAATTAAAACTCATTTGAATGAAACACAACTGGGAGTGTTACTCTTTTAAAGTCGACTGATCAACATTTACCGATAATGATTGGTTGTCTAGAGTTTGACATTATTGTCATATGATGGTGGTGATCAGTTGATCCCTTAAGGTCATATCTTTAGGGAATTCCGTCTCAATGGAATAATTAATTAATATTGTATTTGATACGAATTAATTAATAACTGGAAATATTGGAAATAAATTTTATATGACAAATATTTTTATAATGGGATTATAATAATAATAGTCAAAGTAATAAAGTCGTTTTATTGCTCGGTTTTATTTATTCGTTTGGGAAATGATTAAATTGAGAATGAACACGGTTGATCATAAAATTACAAAGAGTTGTAATTAAATTATGACATTACATTTTTGTGCAATAATAATTTCGAAATTATTAGTGTAATTATTTAAATGTAATAAATTTGTAAATTATGAATTCTAATAGTTAAAATTACATAATTAACAAATTGGGTCATGTGTTATGCAACATGTGTGACATGTTACAAATTAACACAATTGACAAAGATAAAATGGGTCCATAATAAGACCCATTTCAGCCGTGTGATGTGTAGTATGCATGGAAGTTGTGTGCTTGAATTTACAAAGTAATTGTGTGTAAGGCACATAAAGAATATTTAAGGAATCTTACATGCTTTGTGTAAGAATGTAAGAGGGCATGCATTGGCTCCTTGGGGATGCCTTGGCCGGCCTATTCAAGAGCAAATAAGCTCTTGTTTGCTCTATATAAGTCACACACACACCACACATAAAAGGCTAGTTTTTGGCGAAGTTGTTGTTGGTGAATACTTCATAATTTCACTAACACATTCATACTACAACCCCATTTTCCCATTTTCTTAAGTAAAATAGTTTTATAAGAAAATAATTATTTCCATATTAACAATGTTATAAGAGTAATATTATTATTATTTCTAGTATACTAATACTAATTTTCTAGTAACAAAATTTGTATTAGTTTGAGATCGGGTCCTTGATACGTATCTTTTGGAGACGATTTTTGTTAGATTGTTTAAGGGTATTTCGGTTATTTGAAGACTCAAGTAATAGGTGATTATTGAGTATAAATCTTCTAAAACCAATGTAAGGACAATCACATCTTATGATATCATCATGCATGCATAAGATCTTATTATGTTTTATAACCTAAAATTAAAGAAACAAAACTCACATTATATTTGAGAATAAAATCAGGAACTTAGTTCCCAACAAGTGGTATCAGAACATTACGGTTGTTGCATGCATGATCGGATTCATGTTTTATGTTAAATGAATTAACATATAAATCTCAAAAATTTTGTATTTATTATGATAAATCACAAAATAATTTTGCGTTAAAGTTTCTAATTCTAAAATGGTTTTAGGACATAAAAATAATTTTATAGATTTTTATTGTTCATTTTTATATTTATTTGTATTTTTTGTAGTTTAAATCGGTTTTAAACAACAATTAATGGGAAAAATAGCTAAACATAGTTTTTGGCCGATATTTTTTGATATGTTCTCACAAGAATATTTAATATATTGTATATGAATTTTCGTAAGAAATGGAGTTAGTATGCATGGATTACGAATTTTATGAGATAAATAGTCATAATATGAGTAAAAATGGGTATAGGAGGTTATATTTCGAATTTGACCTTAAAAATTTTATGAGAAGTCACATGCAATATATCATATACCTGTATAAATTTTCGGATTTATTGGACTTGTTTTGCATGAATAATTATTTTTATAGTAAAAATCGTATTAATAGTGACTTAAATTCGACTTTAATAGTTATAGTTGGAATTTTGCCATAAACATTTAACACAATATCACATGCAATATTTACAAAATGTATATAATTGTTGGGAATTTATTCTCAAGTGATGCATGTTTTGTGATTTTAATAGTTAAAATCGGCTAAATAATGACTTATTGTGTTAAAAATAGTTAATCTCAATATTATGGCATACAATTTTACTCATAGATGTCTTATATAATAGGGACATCAGATCTAAAAGTTGGATATCAAAAAGTTTCTGTTTTTATGATTATTAATTTTTATGAGATAATTAGTTAATAATCGTAATTTATGAGTCGTAAAAATAAAATTTCGAGCATGGTCTGTAATTTTTGGTCATTTTCAGGTTCTATTAGATATTTTTAGGATGACTAAAATTTATGGCAAATTATTGCAAGTTTTTATAATTTAAATCGGATTTTAACCATAAAAACGGCTTTTATACGATTTATTTAAAAAATAAACCATAAATATTTGCATAAGACCATTTTATTAATTTCTGAATTTTTAGAAAATTTCCAGAAGGTTTAAAATTTTTGAATTTTAAGTTTCGAATTTTATTGACTCATTTTGCCGTATTTTGTTTATTTTTCCCGAATATACAAGTAATTTGTGAACAATAATGCAAAATCAAGTTAGATCATGATCAAACATTAGTAGAGACTAAACATTGATTCCTAAAGTATGTTGGGATGACTAACTTGGACATAAATTAGATTTATGTAATTTTGATGATTTTAATAGTTAAAATCGCGCATATCCGTAAAAACCGTAAACAAATATGAGATATTTGCTCCCATAAGGCGATTTGGCATTAAAAATTGAGCATGTGCATACATATTTTATTATTGCATCTTATTTAATGTGAATGTCATATTTGAATGTTTTTATATAATTTGGAATTATGTAATTTTTCTTAGTATGGCCTTAGTTTTAATCAATATTACCCGTAATGAAAGGGGATATTGATTCGGTTGTAATTTATGTGATCTCGAATCACGGGTTTGTAATTTAATTTAAATTTTCAGTTTTACAATAAAGTAGTTGTATTATTTTATTGTAATTTCGGAGATCCAAAAGACGGTGCCATACGGAAAAGAGTTCCGATAAGAGGTGTTTTCATGGATGACATGCCAATGAAGTTCAAGGGACCATGGAGTTGGTTTCCGAATTTGTAATAGTCAATTAGTTTTTACTATTGCTAGGAAGGCCATACTAGGATTTTATGGCTTTATTGCGTTTATTTTTGCATTTTTTAATATGTTTGCATGCATAAGCCAAATCGCCATAGACATGCATATTAGTTTAGATCGTTAAAAACGACCGTGTCAATTATAATTATCGAGGTCACCAATTTAATTCACTTAAAGGAGATAGATAATAAATTGACAAGATCTCTATATTAAACAAAACAATTGAGAATTAGCCTTACCAAATAGTAGAACCCATGAGCTTCTATTTCGTGGGGTGGTGCTAGTCAAGTGGGCAGTACGAACCTCATTACGTAGGATAAGTGGGGCGATGAGATGGATTCAGTCCAGTGGGCGGATCGCATTTCGATGCAATTGAAATTTGGTTTGTACTCAACGGAAGTGTAGAGGACCAGTGGTCAATGTGTTCCGGGCTAAGATGAATAAATTATGATTTGTCATCAACCAAGAGTTCTATGGTAGAACCGGTTTATTTTAACCCACCAAATCATATCATTGGGTCGGAGTTCCAGTGGTTCACGATTTCGGGGGTATGGGTTTGGGTCTTGGAATCATTTATAAAATTGGATAGAGGTCATGTTATAGATGCATTAGCTTGATAAATATGTTTACAAGTTAAAATGAACATAAAAACGATTAGCATTTAATTTCTTCATATGTTTAAAATTTTGTAGCAGTTAAGTCTTCGAATCAATATCAATCATGACCGCTTCCACCACTACAAACACTTCATGGTTACGTTCCTTCATGGATCGTTGTAAACTAGAAAAGAATGGGGCAAACTTTGCCGATTGGGATGCCCAACTTTTGTTGGCGGCACAGGGTGACGGTAAGACCGAATTTCTCATCCAAGAATCACCGCCCGAACCTGCAGAAAATGCCACCGCCGCAGCAAGGCGACCCTATGATACTTATCATAAGGAGTCTTGGGCACTCAAAAATGTTTTGATCTTCTCGATGGAGCCGGAACTTCAAAGGAGTGCCATAAAGATTGGCACGGCTTATGAGATCTATTCCAGGCTTGTGACAATGTTCTCAAAGGCTTCGAGAATTGTCCAATACGAGGCGGCATCGGCCTTCTTTGATCTCAAACTTAAGGAGGGGCAAAAGGTTAGCCCACATTTGCTCAAGTTAATTGAGCATGTAGAAACCCTAAGGATGAATTAAGTGGACATTCCTAAGGAACTTGTGATTGACAGAATCCTCACTCCTTGTCTAAGGTAAAGACTTATGTACAATTCCGGGTGAATTTCAACATGAGGAACCAAGACATCTCTCTCGATGAATTACACAATATGATCGTGCAAGTAGAGAGGGACATGGGCCTAAATGTTAGTGCCCCTAAGGATGTGCTCAACATAAATGTTAAGAGCAAAGGAAAGTTCGATAGGAAGGGTAAAGCAAAGGGGAAGCAACCTTCCAAAGGTTCAAAGAAAGTATCTTCTGAGGCAAGCACCTCAAATCCCAACAAGAGCACTCAAGAAGCTAAGTGCTTTTATTGCAATGGCAAAGGACATAGGAATAGGAACTGTTCCAAATATCTCAGCGATATCAAAGCTGGGAAAATTCTTCCAGTCGGTACGATGACTATCCCTATTTTATGTTAATCTCAACTAATGTATTATGATACAAGTTGTGATGTGAATGCTCTTCTTACTTGAATTAGGGCATGAAAGCAAAGGTAAGGGAAAGAAAAACCAAGCATGATGGATCAATGGGAACTAAGAGTAGCTCCACTCGGGATGATCAAGGAGCTTTGTTTTTCACTTATTTTGCTTAGATTTGAAGTATTGTAAGAACAATTTAGAACCTATGTTTAATTTCCTTGTTGGACGAGGAAAGGGCAATCCTTGAACAATTTGTTGTATTTTGGATAATATAGTGACTTGGTTTTCAACCCAAGTCACTATCGGTTTTATATTTATGTTCTTATTTAGTTTAACACTTGCAAATCTTAAAACATAAAATAGAATTGATTGTGAAACGGAATAAGTACAGGATACTTAATTCAAATCAAATCAAAATCAAATTATGTTTAGAACTCAATTGAGAAGAAAAGTTATCAACCATCCAAAACTATCTAAGCTTTAAATCGAATATTTTCTATAATAAATCATAAGGGTACACAAACCAACATCAAAGTCATTGCATGTGGCCTTAGTGGCTATCTTTGATAATAAAATGGGATTATTATTACAAAGATAGAGTGGGAGAAATTTAAAAAGCCACAAATAGCATATGATTCTGATTAGCACAATGGATGTGATCTATTAAAGAATAGTAGGATTTATTGTGTTTTGGTTATGTGAAAGATAAGAAGGAAGATTGAGTTGTGGATGGGATCTACGATTTAAGAAAATCTACGCCTCATGATTTTAAAGGTAGATAAAGTTGTGGATAAAATCTACGATTTGCATAAAAACTACGCCGTATGAACCCAACGGCCCCCGCCCTGGAGGATACCTTAAGAATAAATTCTTGAGGTTAGTAAGGAAAAAGTTTATACATGGATAAGATCCATGATAGAGTCCTCGTACAGTATAAGATAAGATAAATGTGGGGAACTGAAAGTTCCCACACACAAAATTATATACCATAAGAAAAGACTCTTATAGAAACTACGAGAGGGCACTCGAGGAAAATTATTCAAAAGATTTTGCAAAGGCTCAAGAAAGGGTTCTTGGATTTAGATGGTGATTTAAATGTGCCAATGCAAAATCTAAGAACCATGAAATTTATAAGATACGCATGATAATAAATGAGATTTATTGAGAGAAGCATGGGTTGACATGTGGATGCCAGCAATCTGCAAAGTTAAGGGTAACTTTGTTGAAAGTAATAAAGTAATTCATTGAGAATGAATTCAGTAAACTCAATAACCGGTTTTCAAAAGGGTATTTGAAAAGGATGTGACTATTGGCACATACAGTGAAATCCCAACCATTTCAATTCATCAAATGTTTAGGGAACATTGAATTGAGTGGGAGCTTTATGATTTACGGTTAAATGTAAAGTTCAGTGGGAGTTCTCGCTCCAGGATTTGAAGCTATTGAGTCATGGGTATGACTTCGGGATCTTCAGAATCAGGCAAGAACAAGAGTTTAGTGGGAGTAAACGTTATCTAGAACAACTCATTGCTCGTTTGAAGTAAGGCACTAGTACTTATGAGAAGTATGTGATACGTGCCTATAATATGCATTTTATTTATACTTTCGGCACGTATTTCTATGCGTTTTCGTGACTTTTAGTTGTTATTGCTCCCGAAACGGTTTACTTTGGCATTTCTATGTTTTTTTTTTGATGAAATGTGAGAAAATATATATATCAAAGGACCAAAAAAACCATAACAAGAACATACTTACTGTTAGAGAGGCTACCTCTAACAGCCCAAACATCAAACAAAATTTAAGCAACAAACTAAACTAGCTAATCATCATTCTTAAAAGCTAAATGTGCCAAGGCTTCTGTTGCAATCTGTCTGGCCACCACTTCAGGCTTTAGAATAGTGTCATTGATTCTCGCATTATTTCGTTGTCTCCATATGTGATAGTAAAGAGCAGTAATGAACACTGCCATCCTTTGCCATGTTGGATCCTTTGCATTACCTTGAATCATGGCTGCTTCTGAAGGTAAAGAAGTCTGTAGATTACTGGACAAAACAGCTTTGATCTTCATACTGTAAGGACAGTCTATCAACAGGTGGTCTCTGGTTTCAGTAGCATTACCACAAGAGCAACAAATATCATCACTGCTACACCCAATGCTGAACAGTTTGTCTTTCAGGTTCATTCCTTTGGAGAACGAGAGCCAGGTGATGACAGCATGCTTAGGGACATTCCAAGAGTTCCAGCATAGCTTAGGCCATACTAGGTGAGGGCCAGAAGGTATCAGCCACTCATACCCATCCTTGACTGTATAGCCATTAGGATTATTAATCCAGGTGCTGTTATTATAACCAGACCTGAGAAGCTCCTTTGCTTTACATATACTCTTCCAAGACCATGTAGAATCAGCTGGGGGGTGATAGGTATCCCACTGTTGTTCTTTCAGATAAATTTGGTGAACCCATCTGATCCAGAGTCTGTCTGCCTTAGTGTATAGCCAATCCACCAGCTTGCCAATATTTGCATAATTCCAGATATCAATCCTCTTAATCCCTGATCCTGCTTCTGCCTTTGGTCTTGTAACAGTATCCCAAGAGACCAATGGTACTCTATGGTACTTACTGCTTCCATCCCATAAAAAATTCCTGCAGATAGCCTCTATTCTTTTGATAATACTCTTAGGCAGAATGAACATAGATGCCCAGTAGTTATGTAAGGTATTACGTACAGAGTTAATGAGAGTGATCCTTCCTGCATAAGAGAGCTTCCTAGTGCCAATACTCCTGATTCTGTTCATGATTTTCTCTGTCAGTTTATGGCAATCTTGTTTACTTATCTTACCAGTTTGCATAGGTACTCCCAAATATCTGAAGGGAAAATTGCCTTCCCTAAATCCAGTAACCCTCTGGATGTCTGCTCTTAGATCAGTATCCATCCCATTAAAATAAATATCAGACTTGGAGGGGTTCAGCTTGAGTCCAGATGCAGCAGAAAAAGAGTTGAAGGCTCTCATGAGTAAAACAATGGAGGAGGCATTGCCCTTACAGAACATGAGTAGGTCGTCAGCAAACATGAGGTGTGTAAGTTTTAGCTGCTTGCACATAGGATGATATTGAAAAGGCCAGTTGGCAGTGGCATAGTTGATCAGTCTAGAAAGATATTCCATGCACATAGTGAAAATCAAAGGGGATATAGGGTCCCCTTGTCGCAGACCTCGTTTACCCTTGAAATAACCAAAGTTAGAACCATTTATAGCCAAAGAGAAGGATGGAGTAGTGAGACAGGCCATCACTAGCTGTATGAACTGGTGAGGTAATTTGAACTGATGTAGTAACTGTTCAACAAAAGACCACTCAATGGTGTCATAAGCTTTTTGGAGATCAATCTTGAATAAGCAACGAGGAGATACACTTTGTCTGGAATATTGATGTATAAGGTCTTGGCATATGAGCACATTTTCAATAATGGATCTACCCTTGATGAATGCACCCTGGTTATCCTGTATGAGATCAGGAAGAACGAGGGCTAGCCTGTTGCACAAGAGTTTGGAGATGGCTTTATATAGAATATTGCAACAAGCTATGGGTGTAAACTGAGTAACAGAAGTAGGCCTCTCACATTTAGGAACAAGAGTGATTGTAGTGGCATTAATCTGTTGAAGCAACTGTCCTGATCTGAAGAAGTCAGTTACAGCAGCACAGATATCTGTGCCAATAATATCCCAAGCATCTTTGTAAAATTGGCTGCTATACCCATCTGGCCCAGGGGCTTTTGTATTTGGGATGGAGAATATGGCTTCTTTGATTTCCTGATAAGTGACTGGGCTGTTCAACAATTGACAGTGGCTAGCAGTGCATATGGAGCCAGTAGCCATGACAGTTGATCTCACCTGCTCAGTGGCAGTTGTACTTCCCAGTAAGGATTGGTAGTACTGCAAGAAAGCAGATTGAATGAAGCCTGATCCTTGCAGGTGGTACCTTGGATGTCATCAATTTGCACTGTTGTGTTTCTCAAGTGCCTTTGTTTGATACTTTTGTGAAAATAGGATGTGTTGCTATCCCCTTCTTCTAACCATTGGGTTTTGGACTTTTGCATAAGATAACTGTCCCTAGCCTTAGTAAGGGAACGAACCTCCTCAAGAACTGTCATCTCCTCAGTCAACAGTTCAGCATTGTTGATGTCATCACGAAGTTGTAATTGAATTCTTTCCAGGACAAGAGAAGCCTGAGCAGCTTTATTCTCAACATCAGCAAACCTGTCCTTGTTAAGAGCCTTCAGAGGAGCCTTCCAGGTTTCAGCCACAGTAGGGAGGAAAGTAGGAGAGTTACTCCACATATTGAAATACTTGAAGTTGAGATTTCTCCTGGTGGAAAGAAGAGTAGAGCTGACTGTACATGGAGTATGGTCCATCAACCCCTCAGTATGATAATGAGCCACCATATCTGGGAAGGAAGAAAGCCACTGCCGGTTACCCATAAACCTGTCCAATCTACTGAACTTTCTCTGCAAAGGAGCTCTTTTGTTGTTCCAAGTATAGTAAGACCCAGTTGACTGAATATCCACCATATCACAAGCTTGAATGCATTGGATGAATTCCTCCATTTCATTGTCTTTGGTAGTGCCTCCCAATCTCTCTGATGGGTCCATGACAATATTAAAATCTCCTGCTAGAGCCCAAGGCATAGAACAGGTAGAAGCTATATGGGTGAGGTCTCTCCAAAGATCAATCCTATTCTCCCCCTCATTAAAGGCATAAATCATTGTTATTAGAAACTCCTTTTTAGTTACCTTGGCACATACTTTGGCATGAATGAGTTGAGAGCTATATTTCAAGATGTTAACATCAAACATACTTGGTTGCCATACCAGCCATACCCTACTACATTGATGCAGATGGCAATTAGTGGTGATACACCATCCATTGAAGATAAAATTTGCTATATTCTGAATATTGAGTCCATTGACTTTTGTTTCCAAAAGACCAAACAAGCCAATATCTTTATTCTTTAAAAAATCCTTTACTATTCTCTGTTTATGTACACTATTGAGGCCTCGTACATTCCAAAACCCTAGGCTATTCATGTGGAATAGGTGGGGGGTCTGGATTACCAACATTTCCCATCCCTGCAGGATGCTCTGTCTCAACTGAGACACCAGCATGGGGGCTGCCAGTGCCATCAGCAATCTGTGGAATATCTGTCTGCACTAGTTCTGTAGCCTGAGCATTGTCTGGTAGTGCACAAAGTTCAGTCTCATCAGGTTGATCAACTGTGTGTATCATAGGAATCTGAGTTTCAGGAGCAGTAAGTAATAATCTCATATTTGGGACAGGCACTTGTTGGATTGGTTTCCATTGTTTAGTTGTTTTACTGGTTGTTGGTTTTCCTTTCACACCTCTCCTACATTGCACTGTCTCATGCCCTATGCCTTTGCACACTTGACACTGAGACGGTTTCCATTCATATTCTACTTGAATGTTTTTGACAATCCCATTCTCATCTTTGAATTGCACTTCTTTGGGGAATTTACTGCCCACAGTTAGTTCCACCATGGTTCTGGCAAACCCAAGCCTAGTTTTATTGGCTGTGGCTTGGTCAGATTTCACATACTTACCCACTAGTCCTGCTACTGCTGGTAGGCATTTGCCCCAAAATTTCAGAGGTAAGGCATGTAGCCTGATCCAAGCAGGCACAATTTTGACATCCTCCTTAAGCAGATCAGTATTCACACACCAAGGTTTGACTATCAGTGGCTTGTTATCAAACATGTAATAGCCATGATTCAACACAATATCCTTATCTTTAGCATCCTTGAATCTTACCAGAAACAGTCCATTGGGAAGAAACGAAACTTTGTCTATACCATGTTATCCTTATCTTTAGCTCCTAGGACAAAACAATATACAGCCTGATTCCAATAGTCTACCTCCTCCTGGACGTCTTCACGCGTAAATTGGAGCATATCAGGCAGAGCAGCCTCATCATCATGAGAAACATTAACAGTAACATTACCTTGGTTATTCTCAGATGAGCGAACACAAGTATCATCAGATTCATCCTCGTCAAAGCAAAGTCTTGGAATTTTATGCACTTCATGCATAGGTTTTGTACGTAGAATATCATTTTCATCCGGACCATCCTTCCTCTGTTTTTGAGTCATTTTCGAAGCACCAGTCTTTGTGGAGTTCATACACTTTGAGACAACACGTTGTACGAATTCCCTTTGTTTTATTTTTGTTTTTTGAGCAGAATTCCTAGCCATGATCAGAAAAGCAGATCACGGCGAGGCTTCAAACGATGATGACAGTAGTCAGTCGCCTGCCATTAGGGTTTCTCTCTCTAGGGTTTTATTTTTCGTTCTTTATTTTTCTACGTTTTAATTGTAGGAATATGCGGAAGTGAGCAAAACCGAACTTTAACCGTCCTCCGGAAGTTATTTTAAGTGTTCCCGCGAAGTAAGGATCCGGATTCTTAGCCAAGTGGTGCATACGAGCTAATTTAAGGATGGAACGTACAGGAATAGGTCGACCGACCTACTAAAGAGGTTGACCGACCAGCGCGCAGAATTAAGAAAGCCTGACAACAGCATAAGAGGTCGACCGACCCACAAAGTAGGTCGACCGACCTGGGGACAGATTCCGCGATTTTTATTTCGGCTTTACTCTTTTAATCTTGTAATTAGGAATCTATTTAAGGATGCCTAAACTCTAGAATTAGGTTAAGCAGTCGATATTATTCAAAACTCCATAATTAGAGAGAGATTTACCAAGTTTTCATCTTTTGTTCTTGAATTCCAATTAAGTTTGTAAGTTTGCTACAATTTAATCTTTCGCTTTTCAATTGATTTTGTTGTTCATCATATTAATGCTATTCAATTCATGTTTCTTTCTTTTGAATTCTCATCTTTAACCATGTTATTTCCTTTGATGTTCTTCAATCTTGTTATTGTTAATTTTATGATTAAGATTATGCATAGCTAATTCTTGTGATTAGGAATTAGGGAAACCATGGTAAAGACTTGATTTTGATATTTTTATGATTAAATAACCAATCCCCCATTGTTGTTGGTGAACTAATTCTTTAAGATTGAAAGATTGTTAGGATTAGTTTAACAACAACTTTGGGATTGCCCTATGAACGAAAGTTTAGTGCTTTTCTAGGAACCCTAAGACCGTAAGGATTGGGTAGAATATTGACCTAAAGGTTTATTCTTTGTTCCTTGGGATTGTGTTGTTTGGTTATTTTATCCTTCATTGACTTGTTTTAACCATGGGGAGCCGAAGTTCCTAATCTCCTTTTTACCTTGTTTTAATTCTCTTGTTTATTTTGCTATTAGTTGTTAGTCCCAATCTTAAATCAAACCCCCCCTTTTTTGTTACTTTCAATAGACTTTAAATTCACAAACATAATTAACCTTGTCTCTCTGTGGTTCGACCCTTGACTTATCCTATCTAGTTTAAGCTGAGGTTTTTACAAATCTTATCTTTGACACCCCTCAGCGACGGGTGTCAAATTTTGGCGCCGTTGCCGGGGAGACAGTATAATTTTGTTTGTAGATTTTTAGTTTATTTTTCTTGTCTTAAGGAACTTAGGTTCCTTAAGACTGTTACTTACCTTTTCTTCTAGTGTTGTTTTTGCATATTAGAAGACAAGTTTTTGGGAGGAAGACTTGAGTACTCTCATATTTAGACATGACTACTATTTATGACTACATACAACCAAAAGTCCAAGATTTACCGAAGGGGTTCACCTTGCCTACTCCTACAACTGGTTCCTTTGAGCTCCGCCCGAACTACATCATTCTGCTGGAGCGGAATCAATTTTCTGGTCTACCCGACGAGGATCCGTTGAGGCATGTTGAGACATTCACGGATTATTGCTGTTCCATACATGTACCTGCCGGGGTGATTCAGGATGAGGTGGAGGCAATGATGTTCCTTTATTCATTGAAGGATGCCGCGCGAGATTGGTACCGTTACCTTGATAGGGTAGCTAAGAAGGTTACGCATTGGGCTTCCTTGGCATTGGCTTTCTACAAAAAATATTTCCCTCTTGCGAAGGCCAATGACTTGAGAAGCCAAATTACTAACTTTCAACAAGGACCGGATGAAGAATTTTGAGAAGCATGGAGTCGGTTCAAGAAATTGGTCCGTTCTATCCCTCACCATGGTTTTCCTCAATGGTACTTGTGTAACCAATTTTACAACGCCCTCTACGACGATTATAAGGTGATTCTTGATGCGGCTGCCAATGGAAGATTCCAGAACAATACCAACCATATGAAGGCTTGGAACACCATTGAAGACATGGCAGTGCATAGGGCCGAATTTGAAAGTTCACGTGGGAATTCGCGAAGGTTGAATGTGGAGATGGATAGAGTTTTAGCTCTTGAGACAACCGTTGAAGCTCGTTTTGAAAAGCTTGAGGCAACCCAGCTGAAGCTTGAAAGTGCGAACCTAGTTACTACGGTTGACAACACGGGTGAGACCGCGAAGTTGAGAGAGCTTGTCCATGCTCTTATAAAACAAGTATTGGAAATGGAAAAGGCTCAAGAGGCTTCTAGGAAGACTTTTGAAAGCCGATTAGCAATCTTAGCTGCTAATCAGATTGTTAGCTCTCCAGTCGGTTGTGAAAGTTCCATGGAGACATTAAATGCTATAAATCTTAGGAGTGGTCGTGCTTATGAGGGACCAACCCCAAAGGATGATTCTGCCGCAGTTCAGGATGAAGAAATTGATCCCGTGCACAGGTCAGGAGATCGACCGACCTCGACACCTGACGTGAGATCAGTTTCTGCAAAACAAAAAAATTCCGATAATACAGCGTCTGGTCAACCGACCGCTATTCCAGGTCGACCGACCAGAGTTCCTGAGCAGATTGCAATTTCTAATCCTGATTCGTTGGATCCTTCCTTAATTCAAGACCTCACTGAGATTCTACAGCTGAAAAAGCCAAAGGTTGCTGATCCTACGGCTAGTGTTACCATTCCGTATCCCGAACGATTGAAGAATTCCAAAGAAGATCGGAAATTCGGTAAGTTTTTGGAGATGGTGAAGAATCTTGAGGTAACCATCCCTTTCACTGACTTAATTACCCAGGTACCTTCTTATGCTATATTTATGAAAGATATCTTGAGTCGTAAGAGGAATTTTCAGGACGAAGGTGTTGTTGCTTTTGTGGAGGAATGTTATGTTCTTTCACAAAATAATATAGCACCCAAGTTGAAAGACCCAGGTAGTTTTTCTATCCCTTGTACTATAGGTAATCATGTTATAGGGAAAGCCCTTTGTGATCTAGGGGCTAGTGTCAGTGTTATGCCTTATTCTGTTTGTGAAAGACTTAACTTAGGTAGACTTAAAGTCACCAATATTACCCTACAGATGGCTGATAGATCAACCCAAAGACCATTAGGGGTCTTAGAGGATGTCCCAGTTAGAGTGGGAAAGTTCTTTATTCCTGTTGATTTCGTTGTTTTAGACATTGCCGAGGATAGTCAAATACCTATTATTTTAGGTAGACCATTTTTACACACAGCTAGGGCTGTAATAGATGTCAAACGCAGGATCATTACTTTAGAGGTTGGAGATGACACTATCGAGTTTAGTCTTGCCCATAAGGCAACTACTCTTACTGATGATACTTGTTGCTCCATTGATATTATAGACAGGAATGTTATTCTTAAATGGAAGGAATCCTTGACCAAGGATCCCTTAGATGATTTGACAGTTTTGGATAAGTGTGCAGGTAATCCAGTTGAGGATGCTGAAGAGTTGGATATGATGGAAGCAGAGATAGAGGAATATGAGCTTACTGAAGAAGAAAATGAGAAGGTCATAAGCTTGGCTAATGCAAATCTGGTAAACATGTGCTATTCTATTAGTACTGATTCTGTTCAGGCCGTTGAGGTAAAGGTACCAGAGCGTAAGCCACTTCCTCCTAATCTTAAGTATGTTTTCTTAGATGATACTGAACAGTACCCTGCGATTGTTAGCTCTAAACTTGATCCTAACCAACTTTCTGCTTTAATGACTGTTCTCAAAAAGAATAGGAAGGCTTTAGGTTATTCTTTGCATGACATTAAGGCATAAGTCCTGATGCTTGCATGCATAGGATAAAGTTAGAGGAAGGGCATAAGCCCTATTGACAAGGACAACGTAAGTTGAACCCTAAGATGCAGGAGGTGGTTATGGCTGAGGTAATGAAACTTCTTGATGAAGGTATTATTTATTCAGTTGGCAATTCCAAGTGGGTTAGCCCAGTTCAGGTGGTTCCTAAGAAAGGAGGGACCATAGTGGTAAAAAATGATAAAAATGAATTAATACCCACTAGAGTAGTAACTGGGTGGCGGATGTGCATTGATTATAGACAGTTAAATGCCGTCCCAAGAAAGACCATTTCCCCCTTTCTTTTGTTGACCAAATTAAATGACTGAAAGACTTGCTTCTAATAAATTCTTCTGTTTTCTAGATGGTTATTCAGGTTTTTTCCAGATTCCCATCCATCCTGATGATCAGAGTAAGACTACTTTTACATGCCCACAAGGTGTTTTTGCATATCGCAAGATGCCTTTTGGGTTATGTAATGCTCATGCCACCTTTCAAAGGTGTATGATGGGTATCTTTTCTGACTTTATAGAAAACATCATTGAGATATTTATGGATGATTTTTCTGTTTATGGTAATGCGTTTGATCAGTGCTTAGCTAATCTTGATAAAGTCTTGCAGCGATGTATTGAGGTAACCTTGTCTTAAACTGGGAAAAGTGTCAGTTTATGGTTACTGAGGGGGTAGTGTTAGGGCATCTAATATTTGATAAAGGTATACGTGTAGATAAAGCAAA
This sequence comes from Silene conica, assembly GCA_029255685.2. NCBI lineage: Eukaryota > Viridiplantae > Streptophyta > Magnoliopsida > Caryophyllales > Caryophyllaceae > Silene > Silene conica. The sequence continues at coordinate 42,997,841 of CM055316.2, read as the reverse complement.
AGTGCAGGTGATTGAGCAATTACCCCCTCCTGTTAATGTTAAGGGGGTGAGAAGTTTCTTAGGACATGCAGGTTTTTACCGGCGTTTCATTAAGGACTTTTCTAAAATTGCTAAACCACTTACACAATTTCTCCTTAAAGATGCTGTCTTTGATTTTTTTACTGATGAGTGCCTCTCAGCTTTTAACAGGTTGAAGGAAGCTTTGGTCTCAGCACCAATCATCTAGCTACCAGATTGGGATCTCCCATTTGAGATCATGTGCGATGCTAGTGATTATGCTCTGGGTGCTGTGCTTGGCCAAAGGAAGAATAATGCTCTTAATGCTATATACTATGCGAGCCGCACCCTAGATGAGACTGACGTCAACTATTTCACCACTGAGAAGGAGATGCTAGCTGTGATCTTTGCCTTAGAGAAATTCAGGTCCTATTTGGTAGGTAATAAGGTAATTGTTTACACTGACCATGCAGCTTTGAAGGGTCTCTTCCAGAAGAAAGATTCAAAGCCAAGACTTTTAAGGTGGATACTCCTTCTCCAAGAGTTTGACATTGAGATTAGGGACAAGAAAGGCGTGGAGAATGTGGTAGCTGACCACCTATCTCGTCTTCAGTTGACTGATGGGGAAGACTCTTTACCTATTGATGATTCATTTCTTGATGAGAGTTTATTTATCATTAATAGTTCAGGTTCTTATTCCCCTCCTTGGTATGCTGATTTTGCTAATTTTGCTGTCACAGGTAAAATCCCTCCCGAGTTGTCATGGCAACAAAAGAAGAGGTTTATGTTTGATGTAAAACAGTATTTTTGGGATGACCCCTATGTTTTCAAGGAATGCGGAGATGGACTTATCCGGAGATGAGTCCCCCAATGGGAGGTGAAGGACATTCTGGAAGCATGTCACTCTTCTGCGTATGGTGGTCACCACGGTCCATCTAGGATCGTGGCCAAGGTATTACAGTCTGGTTTTTATTGGCCTACTTTGCATGCTGACTGTAGGAATGTTGTAGGTAGCTGTGATGCCTGTCAAAGAACTGGGAATGTCTCAAAAAGACATGAGATGCCGCATGTTGGTATTTAGAGGTAGAGATTTTTGATGTTTGGGACATTGATTATCAAGGACCTTTTCTCAGTAGTCAAGGTAACAAGTATATTCTTGTAGCTGTTGATTATGTTTCTAAGTGGGTAGAAGCTATTGCTACTCCCCATTGTGATGCAAAGGCTGTTGTTAAATTGTTTAAGAAAATCATATTTCCTCGTTTTGGTGTCCCTAGGGTTGTCATTAGTGATGGAGGTATGCATTTTAAAGAGAAACGATTAGGTGACTTGCTAAATAAATTCGGTGTCCAACATCGTAGGGGTCTAGCATATCACCCTCAGACTAGTGGTCAAGTTGAGATCTCCAATAGAGAACTTAAGGAAGCCCTAGCCAAAGTTGTTTCTAAATCTAGGAAAGATTGGAGTCTAAAACTTGATGATGTTTTATGGGCCTATAGAACTGCGTTCTAAACCCCAATCGGAATGTCACCATTCCGGTTGATTTATGGTAAGACTTGTCATTTTCCAGTAGAGTTAGAACGTAAGTCTTGGTGGGCCATTTGTGATCTTAATTTAGACCCTAACCTTTCCCGCGAGAAACGTTTGTTGTAGCTCAACGAGTTAGAGGAATTCAGGTTGTTAGCCTATGACAATGCCAGGATTTACAAAGAGAAAACAAAGCGCTGGCATGCCAAGAGAATCATTAGGCGTGATTTTTAGGTAGGTGATAAGGTGTTGCTTTTTAATGCTCGTATTCGACTTTTTCCTGGTAAGCTGAAATCCAGGTGGAGCGGACCTTACACTATCACAACTGTCTCAAAATTTGGGTCAATTGAGTTAGAAACCTCATCCGGTGAGAGGTTCAAAGTTAATGGCCAGTATGTGAAGCACTTCCGTGGAGAGAATGAATTTATTGGTAAGGTTGAAGTTTCTTACTTTGACCCTTTTTCGGATGCTTCTTGATAGGTAAAAGGGTCGTGCGGGACCTCTTAAACCAGCGCTAAACGGGAGGCAACCCGTGTTTTAGCTTAATTTTATGTTTCTGTAATTCTTGGTACTTTTTCTGTCGTTTTTTTTGTTTTTTGATGGAATTTTAAGCTTCTGCAGGAAAATAAGAGGAATCGTCAGTTAAGTAGGTCGACCGACCCACTAGCAAGGTCGACCGACCTTCTAACAGCATTAAATAATATCTGACAGAGCAGGTACGCAGGACAGAGGTCGACCGACCTACGCATTAGGTCGACCGGCCTCGAGGAGGTTTTTCCGGTTTTTTTTTAGTTACGGGCCTTAAGTCTATTTTTGTTTGAATACAAAATAATTGCTCACACTTTCAGAACAACCCCCTCTCTCTCTTAAAAAACCCTAACTACCTCCCGCCTTCATCCTTCACTCAATTTTCTTGTTTTCTTCCATTTTCTTCCATCAAAGGTATGTGTTCCTTTAGCTCTTTCTTTTTCTTTTTCGTTCTATAGCATCTTATTTCCGTTTTAGGTAGTTTTTGTTTGTCTTTTTCAGTTTGTTTGGTTCCTAGAATTTGTTTTTATACATTTTTGTGTTTTCCTTTTGATTTTTCTTCTTCTATTAGGTTTTATAGTTCAGATCTGTAAATTGTGTGTAGTTTTGTGCTGTTAGGGTTAGTATGAATCTCCCTTGCAATTTCTATGCCTAATTTCCGTCGAATTCCAAAACCGCGCCTTCATACTGAAACTATCGTCGGTCGACCGACTTAAAACGAGGGTCGGCCGACCAAACTGCAATTTTCCAGAAACTCGTTTTTGTTTGGTTGGTCGATCGACCGAGGTATTGGCTCGGTCGACCTCCGTATCGTTACAGGGATTCTGATTTTGCTGATAGTTGGTCGACCGACCTCGAGGTGAGGTCGGCCGACCCCATTACTGTTACAGGAACTTCTGTTTCGCATCATTGTTCTTCTATTTAGCTAATTAAATGTTTCAATGTTGCACAAAGCTTATATATTAAGAACAATTATTGAACTTTTGCAGATTTGCTATGGCTAGCCGCGGACATGGAGGGAAACGATCTCGCACTTCCGGAGCAAGTACATCACGAGGCCGTGCTAGTGGGTCAGGCGGGTTGACGGTGATTGATACAGATAGTCTACCAAACTATCCGCAAATCATTTTCCATACTCCGGCGCAGAAAGCCCGGTTCCTTCACCTCCCTACTTATTGCTTCGTGGTGGTCACCCGGTTCCTTTGTGCTCCGGCATTGCAAGCTTTGGGTTGTCATGTTGATGTGGTGTGTAATACCCCGTATTTTTAGTCTCGGTCAACGGCAGTCAAACCGTGTTTTGTACAAGTATTTCTAATGGAATGTTTATAAAGTATTTTACGTAAACTGTTATTATTTTATAAATCGTATTTCTACGATTATTTTGTATTTCGTAATTATTTTATAGTTGATGATTATTTCATAAAATGACGTTTCATTCGTATTTCTGTAATTTTAATAATACTTTTATAATTTAAATTATTTTATATTTTATATGTATTTATCATCTACACTTAATTTCTAATTTTATTTAAGTCATAAAATTCTTATAATTAATTTAATTATTATTTACTAGCACTAATTACATAATTTAATTAGTGTAAATAATTTATATGTCTCGTTAATTTTAATTTACGGGTTGGGAACGGAATATTGATGTAAGGGTGCCTCGAGATGCATGATGGGCCGAGTGAGAATAGTGTTGGGCTCGGACGTGGAATAGAGAAGCCGGGTACAATGATACGTGATGCAACAAAAATATGAAAACCCTACCTTACCCACTCTTGCATCGACAAAAATTGTAGCCCCCTTCCTTATACAACTCTTCTTCATCGCTAAAACCTATCTAAAACCCTATTTCACATATCAAAGGCATGGGATTGAGGTAGAACGAGGGATAGACTGACCCAGAACCGCAATCACCAGCACCATCTTCATCTGTAAGTCGACAATATCAATAGTATTTTTATTTCGTTTTCATTTTAAGTTATTTGCTTTCGAATTGTGTTGGTTTAGTTTTGATACGAGTGTTTGTTTAGTAGTAGGTTGTTAGTAGGTTATGTGGGTGAGTGTATGGTTGCGTGTGGTGGCCGGAGCACCACCATAATAGGTTCGTTTAGAGGCGTAACCAGGCCAGAAACGTGAGAACAGGGGAGAACAAGGGCCGTGAGTGCAGCTCTAAGTCGTTTCTTTTTTGGTCTGTTTGGGTTAGGGTCTACATCAGGGTTGTGGGTGGAAGGTTGCTGGGGTATAGGTTAACACTTTGGGTGCATAGGTGGTAGCTGTGGGTGGTGGTTAGTGGTTGTCGTGGCGGAGAAAAGTGGCAGCGGTGTTGGAGGCAGAAAACAGGGGAAGACTCCATACGTGTGTGTGTCGGGTTTTATAGCGGTTTTAATGAGGTTTCTGGGAGAACGAGGACCCACTATTACAACCCATGGAACCACCGTGGGTCAGTGGTTACCATGGTGGTGACTAGGGGTGGTATGGGGCATGATGGTGAGATAAAAGCCGTGAGAAAAGAGAGAGACGGACTGCGCGAAAACAGAGTATTCGGGTTTACGCGCAGGCTGTTTGAGCGAGTTGTTGTGGCGATAGTGGTGGTTTTAGGGGGTAGCCTAGGGGCGTAAGTTGTAGTCTGTAGTACGTAGTTGATGTCGGGCCCAGCGGCGGTGGTGTTAGGTGGCCAGATCGGTGGTAATGTTGACGGGAAGAGAGGTGTACGGAGGGCTGTGTCCGTTAGTGTAGTGTCGGGGGTGGGGCTGTTTATGGTCATGTGTGATATTATTGCTATTATATTATTATCTTTATTATTTTTATTATTATTATTATTATTATTATTATTATTATTATTATTATTATTATTATTATTATTATTATTATTATTATTATTATTATTATTATATGGTATTATTATTATTATTATTATTATTATTATTATTATTATTATTATTATTATTATTATTATTGTTATTGTTATTGTTATTGTTATTATAATTATTAATATTATTATTAGTATTATTGGTATTATTATTATTTGTAATTTTGATGTTGTTAGTAATTTAATTAGTTTAACTAGTTGAGTTTGTTTAATTTATTTTGTGACAGTACCTTATTATATTAGTTACGTTAGTTAGCCAGTATTGTTAATTAATTGTTATTATATTGTATATGTTATTATTGTTGTTAATATTAATATTAATATTAATATTGGTATTAGTGTTCGAGCATGTTAATAAGTTAGTAATAATTGGTTATTAATATTGTATGCTATAGTTAGTAAGTCTACATTTAGTAAGTGTATAAGCGGTTAATGACAATTGATATGTATAATTAGTTAATAATTGGTAAGTATATGGGCATGTTTACAATTTTACATATAAGTTTACAATATGATATGCTTCTTAGAATAATGTGTTATGAATGAATAATGTGTTATGAGTGAACGAATTATGAACATGATACAGTAATTAATTTAGTAGTATTTGATTGTATGTATTGAAATTGATATTAAGTAATGTTTATAGGAAATGAATTCGAAGTGGAATATTACTGGATGGTGATTGATTGTTTACAAACTGCTATTCCAGGTAGGATACACTGACCTTATACTCTATGATGTGTTATGAATGGATGTGGTATTATGTGTTTATGGATGCCGAAAATGATTTATATGAGAATGATATGGGTTGGATTGATTGTGAATTATTGGTAATGGCATGAGCATTTGATTATTTGATAGCATGATTGAATAATTATATCGTTGCATTCATGAGGATAGCATATGCATTGGTTACTGAGAAAGTTATGGTCAGATATTGTTCTGATATAAAGCCCAGGGTGGTTCTGCAGACCAGGCCTGGTGTCTTATCAGCTATTGAGCTGGTGTTCGGTGACGACCGATTATAGTCTGCCGGGAGGTTCGGTATGGCTTGGTGCAAGGGTATGAGATTGAGATTGAGATTGAGCTCGAGCATATCATGGCATTTGCATATCACTTAACTGTTGCATTATAATTATTGTGTTGCCCTACTCAACCGCGAGGTTGACAGTGTATTCGTGTACACCTACGATGATCCGGAATGGGGAGTAGATTCTACAGGTCAGAAACAGATGAGCTAGGAGCAGGGGCAGGAATGTGAGATGCATACTTTGGACCGACTTAGAATTATATCACATCTAGAGGAGTCATCAGTTGTATTTCTTTTCCGTGATGTAGTAACTGTAATAACCAAGTTTAAATTTTATCAGTTTTTATATAAAGTACTTTGGTTTGTTTTACTTTGTTAGTCACTACTTCGGACATTCCGAGATGGTAACAGCTCTATTTATTTGAGAATGTCTTGCTAAACGCTCTATTTATTGTTTATGCATAATTCCAACTCCACTGTTTAGAATCTTCATTCATGTTTTCAAAATGATAAGCCACGTATAATCTTGACGAGTCGTTATTTCATAGTAATTTTTGAAAATTGCCAAAAATTTCTGACTTATTGCTGTGAAGTTTCTGCCCAGACCAACCGAGTTGTAAAAAAATTATTATAAATAATTACTGTAAGATATGCAATTGATTCTTTTCCTATGTTTAGTTAATTCTTTATATTTTCTAAAAACGATAATAGCTCGCAAAATGTCTAAGCGGGTATTTAAATTATGAATTTTGAAAGTTGCTGCATGATGTTTGATTATTGAAATTGTAAGTTATGTGAGTTTCATATAAAAGTTAAATCAAATATGAATTATGTAATGTAACCATGTAATACTCTGATATGAATTCTGTAGCATGAACGGTAGGGCATATGATATGATATGAACCTTGTTATATGATAATATAATCTTATTTGTTTCGGTGAGTTTTATGTAAAGTGATCTCAATTATACAAATGTTATTACACTGCTTGAACTTTGCCTAGTGTCTTCTCTAAACCCGATTTGCAGAAATATGAATTCTACTCCTATGATATGATTACTGATATGAAATATTTTAATTCCTCAAGTATGAACTATGAGTTAGTTGATTGTCTACATTGGTGTAAATATGTCAAGTTTGTGTTAAAATTTAAGAGTATATAGGTACTAGTAGTTACCTTGATTTTGTTTTACTGCGTAGCATGAAATTGACAAATATGTTTGTTACTTCAAAAGTCGGATGCTAGTGGTAATTGCCTTATCATATGATTTGTGACAGTTGTTTTGGTGATCTTCTTGAGCATTGAATGTGAAATTTTGTAATGGGGTTACGGGGACGTAACCATGTTTTAAGGAGGATTGGTTGTAAAATCTTGATGATTTATGATATGGCTAGTTGATAATGATAATTAGTATGTCGTGATTGTTTGAAAATATTTGATAATCCTGTTTACTTCTGTTATGCATTATACCGTGATTCGTGATATATCTTTTAACTTAGTTATGCGTTAAAACTTTGGGGACAAAGTTTTCTTAACGAGGGTAGAATGTAACATTTCGTGTTTTGAAGTCTATATAAGTGCTACTTGTGATTGTTTCATGCTTGTTATATGTTTCTTTACCGTTATAGGTTAGTGAACTTCGGGACGAAGTTCATTTTAAGGAGGGAAGACTGTAATACCCCGTATAGTCTCGGTCAACGGCAGTCAAACCGTGTTTTGTACAAGTATTTTTAATGGAATGTTTATAAAGTATTTTACGTAAACTGTTATTATTTTATAAATCGTATTTCTACGATTATTTTGTATTTCATAATTATTTTATAGTTGATGATTATTTCATAAAATGACGTTTCATTCGTATTTCTGTAATTTTAATAATACTTTTATAATTTAAATTATTTTATATTTTATATGTATTTCTCATCTATACTTAATTTCTAATTTTATTTAAGTCATAAAATTCTTATAATTAATTTAATTATTATTTACTAGCACTAATTACATAATTTAATTAGTGTAAATAATTTATATGTCTCGTTAATTTTAATTTACGGGTTGGGAACGGAATATTGATATAAGGGTGCCTCGAGATGCATGATGAGCCGAGTGAGAATAGTGTTGGGCTCGGACGTGGAATTGAGAAACCGGGTACAATGATACGTGATGCAACAAAAATATGAAAACCCTACCTTACCCACTCTTGCATCGACAAAAATTGTAGCCCCCTTCCTCATACAACTCTTCTTCATTGACAAAACCTATCTAAAACCCTAGTTCACATATCAGAGGCATGGGATTGAGGTAGAACGAGGGATAGACTGACCCAGAACCGCAATCACCAGCACCATCTTCATCTGTAAGTCGACAATATCAATAGTATTTTTATTTCGTTTTCATTTTAAGTTATTTGCTTTCGAATTGTGTTGGTTTAGTTTTGATACGAGTGTTTGTTTAGTAGTAGGGTGTTAGTAGGTTATGTGCGTGAGTGTATGGTGGCGTGTGGTGGCCGGAGCACCACCATAATAGGGTCGTTTAGAGGCGTAACCAGGCCAGAAACGTGAGAACAGGGGAGAACAGGGGTCGTGAATGCAGCTCTAAGTCGTTTCTTTTTGGGTCTGTTTGGGTTAGGGTCTACATCGGGGTTGTGGGTGGAAGGTTGCTGGGGTATAGGTTAACACTTTGGGTGCATAGGTGGTAGCTGTGGGTGGTGGTTAGTGGTTGTCGTGGCGGAGAAAAGTGGCAGCGGTGTTGGAGGCAGAAAACAGGGGAAGACTCCATGCGTGTGTGTGTCGGGTTTTATAGCGGTTTTAATGAGGTTTCTGGGAGAACGAGGACCCACTTTTACAACCCATGGAACCACCGTGGCTCAATGGTTACCATGGTGGTGACTATGGGTGGTATGGGGCATGATGGTGAGAGTAAAAGCCGTGAGAAAAGAGAGAGACGGACTGCGCGAAAACGGAGTATTCGGGTTTACGCGCAGGCTGTTTGAGCGAGTTGTGGTGACGATAGTGGTTGTTTTAGGGGGTAGCCTATGGGCGTAAGTTGTAGTCTGTAGTACGTAGTTGATGTCGGGCCCAGCGGCGGTGGTGTTAGGTGGCCAGATCGGTGGTAATGTTGACGGGAAGAGAGGTGTACGGAGGGCTGTGTCTGTTAGTGTAGTGTCGGGGGTGGGGCTGTTTATGGTCATGTGTGATATTATTGATATTATATAATTATTATTATTATTATTATTATTATTTTTATTATAAATTTTTTATTATTATTATTATTATTATTATTATTATTATTATTATATGGTATTATTATATGGTGTTATTATTATTATTATTATTATTATTGTTATTGTTATTGTTATTGTTATTGTTATTGTTATTGTTATTGTTATTGTTATTGTTATTGTTATTATGATTATTAATATTATTATTAGTATTATTGGTATTATTATTATTTGTAATTTTGATGTTGTTAGTAATTTAATTAGTTTAACTAGTTGAGTTTGTTTAATTTATTTTGTGACAGTACCTTATTATATTAGTTACGTTAGTTAGCCAGTATTGTTAATTTATTGTTATAATATTGTTTATGTTATTATTGTTGTTAATATTAATATTAATATTGGTATTAGTGTTCGAGCATGTTAATAAGTTAGTAATAATTGGTTATTAATATTGTATGCTATAGTTAGTAAGTCTACATTTAGTAAGTGTATAAGCGGTTAATGACAATTGATATGTATAATTAGTTAATAATTGGTAAGTATATGGGCATGTTTACAATTTTACATATAAGTTTACAATATGATATGCTTCTTAGAATAATGTGTTATGAATGAATAATGTGTTATGAGTGAACGAATTATGAACATGATACAGTAATTAATTTAGTAGTATTTGATTGTATGTATTGAAATTGATATTAAGTAATGTTTATAGGAAATGAATTCGAAGTGGAATATTACTGGATGGTGATTGATTGTTTACAAACTGCTATTCCAGGTAGGATACACTGACCTTATACTCTATGATGTGTTATGAATGGATGTGGTATTATGTGTTTATGGATGCCGAAAATGATTTATATGAGAATGATATGGGTTGGATTGATTGTGAATTATTGGTAATGGCATGAGCATTTGATTATTTGATAGCATGATTGAATAATTATATCGTTGCATTCATGAGGATAGCATATGCATTGGTTACTGAGAAAGTTATGGTCAGATATTGTTCTGTTATAAAGCCCAGGGTGTTTCTGCAGACCAGGCCTGGTGTCTTATCAGCTATTGAGCTGGTGTTCGGTGACGACCGATTATAGTCTGCCGGGAGGTTCGGTATGGCTTGGTGCAAGGGTATGAGATTGAGATTGAGATTGAGCTCGAGCATATCATGGCATTTGCATATCACTTAACTGTTGCATTATAATTATTGTGTTGCCCTACTCAACCGCGAGGTTGACAGTGTATTCGTGTACACCTACGATGATCCGGAATGGGGAGTAGATTCTACAGGTCAGAAACAGATGAGCTAGGAGCAGGGGCAGGAATGTGAGATGCATACTTTGGACCGACTTAGAATTATATCACATCTAGAGGAGTCATCAGTTGTATTTCTTTTCCGTGATGTAGTAACTGTAATAACCAAGTTTAAATTTTATCAGTTTTTATATAAAGTACTTTGGTTTGTTTTACTTTGTTAGTCACTACTTCGGACATTCCGAGATGGTAACAGCTCTATTTATTTGAGAATGTCTTGCTAAAGGCTCTATTTATTGTTTATGCATAATTCCAACTCCACTGTTTAGAATCTTCATTCATGTTTTCAAAATGATAAGCCACGTATAATCTTGACGAGTCGTTATTTCATAGTAATTTTTGAAAATTGCCAAAAATTTCTGACTTATTGCTGTGAAGTTTCTGCCCAGACCAACCGAGTTGTAAAAAAATTATTATAAATAATTACTGTAAGATATGCAATTGATTCTTTTCCTATGTTTAGTTAATTCTTTATATTTTCTAAAAACGATAATAGCTCGCAAAATGTCTAAGCGGGTATTTAAATTATGAATTTTGAAAGTTGCTGCATGATGTTTGATTATTGAAATTGTAAGTTATGTGAGTTTCATATAAAAGTTAAATCAAATATGAATTATGTAATGTAACCATGTAATACTCTGATATGAATTCTGTAGCATGAACGGTAGGGCATATGATATGATATGAACCTTGTTATATGATAATATAATCTTATTTGTTTCGGTGAGTTTTATGTAAAGTGATCTCAATTATACAAATGTTATTACACTGCTTGAACTTTGCCTAGTGTCTTCTCTAAACCCGATTTGCAGAAATATGAATTCTACTCCTATGATATGATTACTGATATGAAATATTTTAATTCCTCAAGTATGAACTATGAGTTAGTTGATTGTCTACATTGGTGTAAATATGTCAAGTTTGTGTTAAAATTTAAGAGTATATAGGTACTAGTAGTTACCTTGATTTTGTTTTACTGCGTAGCATGAAATTGACAAATATGTTTGTTACTTCAAAAGTCGGATGCTAGTGGTAATTGCCTTATCATATGATTTGTGACTGTTGTTTTGGTGATCTTCTTGAGTATTGAATGTGAAATTTTGTAATGGGGTTACGGGGACGTAACCATGTTTTAAGGAGGATTGGTTGTAAAATCTTGATGATTTATGATATGGCTAGTTGATAATGATAATTAGTATGTCGTGATTGTTTGAAAATATTTGATAATCCTGTTTACTTCTGTTATGCATTATACCGTGATTCGTGATATATCTTTTAACTTAGTTATGCGTTAAAACTTTGGGGACAAAGTTTTCTTAACGAGGGTAGAATGTAACATTTCGTGTTTTGAAGTCTATATAAGTGCTACTTGTGATTGTTTCATGCTTGTTATATGTTTCTTTACCGTTATAGGTTAGTGAACTTCGGGACGAAGTTCATTTTAAGGAGGGAAGACTGTAATACCCCGTATAGTCTCGGTCAACGGCAGTCAAACCGTGTTTTGTACAAGTATTTTTAATGGAATGTTTATAAAGTATTTTACGTAAACTGTTATTATTTTATAAATCGTATTTCTACGATTATTTTGTATTTCATAATTATTTTATAGTTGATGATTATTTCATAAAATGACGTTTCATTCGTATTTCTGTAATTTTAATAATACTTTTATAATTTAAATTATTTTATATTTTATATGTATTTCTCATCTATACTTAATTTCTAATTTTATTTAAGTCATAAAATTCTTATAATTTATTTAATTATTATTTACTAGCACTAATTACATAATTTAATTAGTGTAAATAATTTATGTCTCGTTAATTTTAATTTACGGGTTGGGAACGGAATATTGATATAAGGGTGCCTCGAGATGCATGATGGGCCGAGTGAGAATAGTGTTGGGCTCGGACGTGGAATTGAGAAACCGGGTACAATGATACGTGATGCAACAAAAATATGAAAACCCTACCTTACCCACTCTTGCATCGACAAAAATTGTAGCCCCCTTCCTCATACAACTCTTCTTCATTGACAAAACCTATCTAAAACCCTAGTTCACATATCAGAGGCATGGGATTGAGGTAGAACGAGGGATAGACTGACCCAGAACCGCAATCACCAGCACCATCTTCATCTGTAAGTCGACAATATCAATAGTATTTTTATTTCGTTTTCATTTTAAGTTATTTGCTTTCGAATTGTGTTGGTTTAGTTTTGATACGAGTGTTTGTTTAGTAGTAGGGTGTTAGTAGGTTATGTGCGTGAGTGTATGGTGGCGTGTGGTGGCCGGAGCACCACCATAATAGGGTCGTTTAGAGGCGTAACCAGGCCAGAAACGTGAGAACAGGGGAGAACAGGGGTCGTGAATGCAGCTCTAAGTCGTTTCTTTTTGGGTCTGTTTGGGTTAGGGTCTACATCGGGGTTGTGGGTGGAAGGTTGCTGGGGTCGTGAATGCAGCTCTAAGGCGTAACCACCATTATTTTTATTATAAATTTTTTATTATTATTATTATTATTATTATTATTATTATTATTATTATATGGTGTTATTATTATTATTATTATTATTATTGTTATTGTTATTGTTATTGTTATTGTTATTGTTATTGTTATTGTTATTGTTATTGTTATTGTTATTATGATTATTAATATTATTATTAGTATTATTGGTATTATTATTATTTGTAATTTTGATGTTGTTAGTAATTTAATTAGTTTAACTAGTTGAGTTTGTTTAATTTATTTTGTGACAGTACCTTATTATATTAGTTACGTTAGTTAGCCAGTATTGTTAATTTATTGTTATAATATTGTTTATGTTATTATTGTTGTTAATATTAATATTAATATTGGTATTAGTGTTCGAGCATGTTAATAAGTTAGTAATAATTGGTTATTAATATTGTATGCTATAGTTAGTAAGTCTACATTTAGTAAGTGTATAAGCGGTTAATGACAATTGATATGTATAATTAGTTAATAATTGGTAAGTATATGGGCATGTTTACAATTTTACATATAAGTTTACAATATGATATGCTTCTTAGAATAATGTGTTATGAATGAATAATGTGTTATGAGTGAACGAATTATGAACATGATACAGTAATTAATTTAGTAGTATTTGATTGTATGTATTGAAATTGATATTAAGTAATGTTTATAGGAAATGAATTCGAAGTGGAATATTACTGGATGGTGATTGATTGTTTACAAACTGCTATTCCAGGTAGGATACACTGACCTTATACTCTATGATGTGTTATGAATGGATGTGGCATTATGTGTTTATGGATGCCGAAAATGATTTATATGAGAATGATATGGGTTGGATTGATTGTGAATTATTGGTAATGGCATGAGCATTTGATTATTTGATAGCATGATTGAATAATTATATCGTTGCATTCATGAGGATAGCATATGCATTGGTTACTGAGAAAGTTATGGTCAGATATTGTTCTGATATAAAGCCCAGGGTGGTTCTGCAGACCAGGCCTGGTGTCTTATCAGCTATTGAGCTGGTGTTCGGTGACGACCGATTATAGTCTGCCGGGAGGTTCGGTATGGCTTGGTGCAAGGGTATGAGATTGAGATTGAGATTGAGCTCGAGCATATCATGGCAATTGCATATCATTTAACTGTTGCATTATAATTATTGTGTTACCCTACTCAACCGCGAGGTTGACAGTGTATTCGTGTACACCTACGATGATCCGGAATGGGGAGTAGATTCTACAGGTCAGAAATAGATGAGCTAGGAGCAGGGGCAGGAATGTGAGATGCATACTTTGGACCGACTTAGAATTATATCACATCTAGAGGAGTCATCAGTTGTATTTCTTTTCCGTAATGTAGTAACTGTAATAACCAAGTTTAAATTTTATCAGTTTTTATATAAATTACTTTGGTTTGTTTTACTTTGTTATTCACTACCTCGGACATTCCGAGATGGTAACAACTCTATTTATTTGAGAATGTCTTGCTAAAGGCTCTTAAATAAATGGGGGTGTTACATGGTGTCCTTACTCAATGGGACGGGTTCTCCGGGACTTGTCACTATGGATGAGTTCACCTATACCCTCCTTACGCTTGAATTCTTTTCCTCCTTTATTTTTAATGTCCAAGCTTATAATCCCGGCTATGATAGTAAGTGCATTTCTTTTTGGTTGTTCAATGAAACATTTTCTTTAACTTTAAATGAATTTGCCCAATGTTTAGGCTTATCTTCTACGGGTCATACGGGTGACTCTTCTGAGTCATACACGGTCATGTGGTCCTGTCTTTCTGATTCCAGCGATAGGAAGAAGAAAAACAGTACCATTCATTTACCCGCCCCCCGTTATTATTTGCGTCTTTTGGCCAACACTGTTTTTGGCCGTAAAGAGTCTCAAAATGTTAAAAACATTGAGCTCTCCATTTTGTCTGGCTACCTTAATGTCAGACGTAAGGGTTAGCGGTTTTTTAACACCGCTTATTTGGTCGCCTCTCACTTTGTGTCGGTGGGCGAGGGAACTTCTTTGACTACTATTGTTTGTGGTGGGCTAGTCACTCGATTGGCCCGTTCACTCGTTCCTCAGTTCCCTCGCTTTGAGGATGCGCTTGACCCTCTCTCCCGGTACATGGACATGACTTATGTCAAGTCCGTGCAGTGGGTGGATAGGAAGGATTATTGGAAGGTAGATACCTACCTCAGTGATCGCATCCCCATCACCATGGCTCCTCCCATGTTAACCCTTGATGATTTTCAGGGGGAGCCTAGACCACTCCTTCCATCTTACCGCCTTCCACTTAGAGGAGGCACCTTTATAGGCCGTAGGGTCCCTGCTCCTGGTGCCCACTTTGGTGCACCTGGGACGGGGTACCCAGTTGATTTTTCTGCTCCTTCTAATGTTCCTATTCCTCCTTTTGTTGATAACAGATCTCTCCCACTCATGGTGGCGGACCTTTCCAGAAAGTTCAACCAAAAATAGTTGAACGATTGTCTATACCAGTATCCGGGCTACTCGGAGTATGCTACTCAGGGTAGGCTCCCCACCGGGCCTTGGACTCATCCCACCTGGTACACACCTCAGGCGGGCGGTCATGGGTACGGAGAAGCTTCAGGATCCGCCTCGTCAGCAGGCTTATTAGGGTCTGATGACGAGGAGGAGGAGGAGGCAGCAGGAGAAGACTCTGGGTCGGAGTTTGACCCAGAGGACTAGAGAAGTGCCCAAACCTCCCCTCTTCGATGTTCGGTTTGGGGAGGTTCGTCCATCTTGTAAGTAGTTTTTTCTTTTATTTTCTTTAGATTTCCAGTTTTCCCCTCCTTCCTCCTTAGCCTCTTTTTGCAGGCTTTAGTCTTTTTCCTTTTTTTTTTTTTTTTTTTTGTTTTTGCCTATCCCCATCCCTATGTTGTGGATGTATGCTCATGTGCACAATGGGGGCATTGTGCGTTTTGGTTTGGGGAGGGTATATGCATACTTCTGTTGAGTGTGCATTTGTTTTTTGTGTCTTGTGTTTTTTTTCCCTTTTTGCATTTTTATTTTATCTTTTTTTGTCGCACGTTTATTGCATTTCAGTTACTTTTTCTCCTTTCAGTTTGCATACATACAAAAAATAAAAAAATTCAAACAATGCACGTTTCTTTAGCATATAGATCGAGTCGGAACGGACGAATACGATTTATGCCTCACATGTCACTTATTGCCTTGCCTTGCGTTTTCAAATAAATTTTCGAGCTAGTCTTTTGCATTGTCTACGAGTTTTTGTTGATCTCATGCTAAATTATTAGACTTGACTCTCTTCTTGGCAAACTACTACATATTCTAAGGTTTAGAGCTTAATAAATCGGTGATATTCATGACCGATTTCATATAAGTTGTGAGTAGTTTCTCCTCTTGAGGCATGTCACATCAATGTGCATAAGCATGAATTTTGTCTACTTAATACCTATATGCATTCGGGTTTGTGGTTTGTTGACACATGTGGTAGAGGTTCCCTTTCCTTGTTTTACCCATAACCCTGACATAGCCAAATTGACTCTTTTATCCCATATGCTACATCCTAAAAATTGCCTACCCTAGCCGAGCTAGTAACGTAGTGATGAGACTGTTTTTGGCCATCTTTTGGTTTGTGTTTCATTGATAAATCTTGATATTATGAGAATGGTGAAAAGGAGAAAAAGAAATGAAATGAAAAGAAAAAAATTCGGTGATTGAAATCAGAAAAAAAAAAAAAAAAAAAAAGAAAAGAAGGAAGAATGAAAAAAAAATCAGCTAAAAAAAAATTCGAATCTGCCTGTTTTCAGGGGTGGTCGGTCGACCTAATATATGGGTCGGTCGACCACGACCACTGGACAGGTTGCGTTTTTGAAAAAAAAAAAAGAGAAAGGAGAAAGAAGGGAGGAAAGGGAGGAATTGTGATTTTGCTCTCAAATTTTGAGCATTGGCTGTTGGGTAAATTAGTTGCTCATAAACTAATTTATTTAGTCATACTAAACTAACCTTGTAATTAACTCTTTAATTAATTTATATATGTGATCTTATGCATGCTAAAATGCGGAAATAGGAATGATTTAGAACCCTTACACACGGTCCAAATCAAATGCTAGGATGATCTTCCGGAATGCTCAACAAGAACACCTACTTTGGATGCACCAAGACAACCCCTTAATGACCGAGATCTTTGAACAAGCTAGCACAAATAATCAGTTTCCTTAATATTAATTCTAATCTCTTAATTAGAATTATTATCAAAATACTATTACTAATATAGTATGTAATATTATTATCTCTATAATAATTGATGAGGTTTTTGGTTGTGTTCTTACTTGAAAACACACGGCTAAAAAATAGGATGAATTGAGCATCTCATACTTATATTATTTCTTAACTACACTTAAATTAAAACAACTTAATTTAAGTGGTTATGGGGAAGTGCAAGCCGGCTAGGGCATGGGGAAGGTTAAAAGAGATGCTTGTTTAGATTACCCAAGGCTTAGGTATGCAACTCTAACCATTAGGTGTTAAGCTAGGTAATTATTGTGTCCTTAACACAATAAAAGCACCCTTAATCTATACCCATGAAACCGGCACCACCATTATATGTAGTCCATTTTACAATTGTCTTTAATCAATTGTATAAGTGTGACATCTAAAGTGTTACACTATAATAACAATTGCTCTATTTTGAAAATGCATATTTATCACATATAAATACCATTTAAAAATTAAATAAATCAGATTTATTATTTTGACATGTAATTCGAAATTACGAACATATAAAATGGTCATTCATAATTTATCGTCAATACGATTTACAACCTTTGTAATAATTATAACCCAATTCATTCTAATTACGATATAATAAAATATCGTTCAATGTTTAACAATTGATACGTTTCAATTTTAAACATAATTCTTACAATAAGATTTAAGCTCTGATTTCCCGATATACGGGTTTAAGGAATATGATCAAATCGTATCAATATACATTTGATCATTTTATATTAAGGGAATTGTCCTAAAGGTGTGACCTAAAGGGATCAACTGACCACCACCGTCACACGACAGTAATGTTAAACTCTAGCTAGCCAATCATTACCGATTAATGTTGGTCAGTTGACTAATATAAATCGTATCATCCCTTGCGCATTCTCTTCATGAGATTTAATTACGTGATCGCACTATTGTTGACGACACATTTCCCAACAATCTCCCACTTGTTCTCGACAAGTGTGCTTCACCAATTCTCTTGTCCTATTACAATCTCCCACTCAATGCAAGATGTCTCTCTTAGGTCGTACTTGCATTCGATCATATCATGAGTGGTTTCCTCGATCTGGAGAATAACTGTTTGACCGGAATTATCTACCATAGATACATTCCGAGCGTGGCCACGCATTTTCAGTTAACTTCTCCTCGAGTGGCCTTGAGATTTGAATAACCCTGACAAGGGGTGGACAATTTCTATCGCACTACTTCCTTCAACTAGTCACAGTCAGTCACAACCTGAAGCAATCCCATTTGACTCCAGTTACGAAAAGTCGTAGGGAATGTATCAAGGTTATGCCTAAACTGTACCATTTTGGGAGAGTAGTCTTTAGTCTAAAAATTGACTCACAAGAATACTATAGCAGCTCTCGCCACGACCCCGCTATAAAATTTCCAGAACTCTATAAGCGGTCACTATGCCCGATAGAGTGTCTCTTACAGTCTGCCTATGTGATCGACTAGTCATCACATATGACACTATGGCACTTGAACTTGCCATCAATCGCCTCACACTCTAGTCGCTTTGAGATGTCACCTCATGTAAGCGGCTAGGGGTCATACTAAGTCAATCCAGTTCACTTATGGGGTTCAATATTGTCTCTTACAACCCATTTGGATTCTGACAAAGTATCTTTCACTTTGAGTTAATCATAACTCAAATGATGTTGTCATGCAACAATAGTCAATACTATTACATTGCATTTGATGCACAATCATCTATTTGTATTAGTGTTTTGCGAATAACCCTTTATTCATAATTTGCAAAACTTACAAATTTTGGTCTCCTTCATTCTCATATTATCCCGTATAATATGATTTTATTTGAGTACATATCTAGAACTCTTTCTAGATTTTGAGTTTCCTTTCCAGAAGAAGGCTCCCATTGTTATCTTATAACTTGTGACGTATCGATATACTGGAGGGATTTAAGAATCATTCTCTACAGTCACTTATGTACTGAAATCTATATTGTAGTCTATTTATGATTTCATCATTCTAATAATTTTCACTCATCTTGGCTATTTGATAATGGTTTTATTCATCATTATGAATAATGTATCCAACCATTCTAATTTCTAATGGGCGACCTTTTATTATCCATATAATAAACCTTCCCTTTAAAGCTCCATCATCTTATGATATTAAGCATTCTTTTCATCTAAATTGAGTACCTCTTATTCTTTACTCTTAGAGAATCACCCATTCTCACTAAATGGTAGGTCTCAATTCTTTAATGAATATCGCTCCCACAGAAAACAATATCTCTCGATTTCTTAAATGAACCTTTCATTTCTCGCATGTTAAACTATTACTCGAATCATTATCACTATCTCTATAGTGATCCATCTTTTCAGATCATACCTTCTGACACAACATAAACTACTGTCGAGGGGACTGAGATGATTTCTCCTTTATTATCTTATAATCATAGAAAAATCAGTATTTCAAGGAATCGGTCTTGCCTCCGAATAGATAGATGATTTCTCCTCTATTATCTTATAATCTTTGAAAAATCACTATCTCATGGAGCCGATCTTTCTTCCGAATTCATACGGGGTTTCCTACTGAAACAATGAACATAAAGAACCTTTCTTCGAGTGGCCTCCCGTAGTTTCTTCAGTGTCCTCTCGTAGTTTCTTTTGTTATCTTATAGGTTTCTTCTTAAGAACCCTTTTAGGAATCTTCTCTAAGATCCTATAGTTATATCATTGGTTTGAAGGTCGAATATTTTCTCCCACTCTATCCTTTAAAATAACTCTTATTTGTACAAGGATAGCTTATTTCGATCGAACCAATGTATATAAGTTTATGGTATGATTAATTCATTCTGATCTCATTTTCACTCAAAATGATCATCGTATAATGAATTAACATTTTCTCAAAATGATTGAAAGTACGTTCATGTGGTATAGTTCTCCGTTTTAATCAACTCTTTGATTATTTTATACTTGATCGTATCAATGTTTATTGCGTGATAAGATCACTATTATTCATGTTTTAACAAGGTATGCAATTTATTTGATAAATCAAAACATTGATTAAGAACAAAAGTAGTGACTCGGGTTGAAAACCAAGTCACTAATATCCAAAATTACAACCATTGTTTTAGGATTTTAATCCTTGTCTTACAAGAAAGTAAATTGTTCCAAAATAAAATGCAAAATATGAAAGAAGACGATATGAAAATTAGAGGCTAGCTCTTAAAGTCTTCGATCAATTTGGATGCTACCATAGCCATCCAAGTAAGGAACTTCATGCTTCCTTCTCCTTGCCCTTATCATTATTTGGAGGCGCCCCTTTAAAACAATTAAAAAGGGTAAATATCAACACACTTGTATCATTATACATAAGTTGATAAATGACATGAATTTAAACGAGAATTATTACCTACGGCGGTTGCCTTTCCATTTTTGAGATCGCTTAAGTATTTGGGGCAATTACGCTTCCAATGACCGATCCTCGTGCAATAATGGCACTTGTCTTCGGATTTCGAAGACGAGGTGGAAGCGCCTTTCGAAAAGGTCTTTTCTTCGGTTGCTTTGGGCTTGAACATTTTCTTGCCCTTGCCTTTAAAGGCATTCTTTTTGAAGCTCGGTTTCCCTTTCTTTTCGATGTTCAAAACATCCTTGGTGGAACTTTCATGAAGTACCATGTCCCTTTCGGCTTGGACTAGCATCTTATGCAATTCGTCCAACGTGGTCTCTTGGTTTCGCATATTAAAATTCACCCGGAATTGAGCATACACTTTAACCTTATTGAGCGAGTGAAGAACTCGGTCAATAATGAGAGAGTCGGGTACATCAACGTCTTGCGTTTTTAGAGTCTCTGGACAGAAAATGGACCCATGAATACTTCAAAATGGGGCTGTTTTTGTGAGTTGTTTTTGTCTTGGTTTTGAGTTGTTATTTTGATGTTTTTATTTGAACAATAGTAAAGGATATGACTTGAACCAAAGGCTCAAGACTAGGATATGACTTAAACCAGAACACGAAGCAAGTTTAAGCCTAAGAGATCATCCAAGATCACGAAGCAAGGACTCACTCTTCTTCATGTACTCGTCCAGAACACGAAGCAAGACGGGAACATGGCTCCAAACACGAAGTAATGGAGTTGTTCAAACACAAAGCAATGAACTAAAAAGGGTTTTCAAAACCTCCTTTTCTATTTCTTAATTCTCAAAATCTGATTTTTACAAGGGTGTTAGCTTGCTTTATATAGGCCAAGCCATTACATCCTAACCATACATTACAATCTAATCTTGTGGCTCACAAAATGAGCAGAAACTTTGCCTAAATCCCTAGCATTACACGGTTCAAATGCACAAAAAATAAGTAATGAGCTGCCTCCTTACACAAAACTGAGTTGAAAGCGACATTGCAATGCTCTAGGGCAGCCTTTTTGGGGACCAAATCAGAAGTTTTCAGTCCCTTTACTCTGCCTTGTAGCTGCTTTTTCTGGTTGCACAAGAATGGCATTGATTCCTTTAGCTTGCTATGGTGTTTCCACAAAAGAGGAAACAAGGACCATGCTTTGTTGCTAGCCGTTGCATCCCCATAGGCACCATAATATTTAGAATTTGCAGCCCATGTTATCTTCTGAAAGTTTCAGCAATTCAGCCCTATTTTGTAGAGGGCATATCTCATAGCTCACATTGAGTTTAGGGACGTATGATAGCTCTTTAGAAAGCTAAATGAGTTAACTTTCACCTCAAAAACGAATCAGCCTCATATCTTTAGTAAATCTTTATTTATTGAAACTTTAGTGCACATAGGTCATGGGCTGTCCAAGAATGCGCAGTCTTCTTGGGACGGCCATAACTGAAGTTATAGACCAGATATTAAGGTGATTCAAAAGCCATTGTTTTTTTAAGATCTTAAGCTTTCTAATGACACAAAAATCAAAAGATTTGCATGCATATAACGTGAGATATGATGCTTGAAAGTCAGGCCACATTTGGATGCAAACGAAACCATATGAAGGCTCTCCATTTTAGTGCAGTCTCCGCGAGCTCAACGAGTTTGAGCACATGAGGGCTTATCTTTTGTCCTTCCTTGAACGTAATGTCAAAAAAGGCGGAAGCCGCCTCACATTGGATCACCCTTGGAGTTTGCGAAAACATGGTCGCAAGCTTGGTGTATATCTTATACGATGTGGTCAACTTAATCATACTCCTTTGGAGATCCGGCTCCATGGAGAAGATGAGCACATTTTTAAGAGCGGAGGACTCTTTCATGTAGGCTTCATAGGCCTCACGATTTTGGACCGATGAACGAGCGGTCGGAGCGGGAGGAGCGGCTTCGGATAGGTAACGACTCTTATCGTCACCTTGAGCGGCCAAAAGTAATTGCGCATCCCAATCCTTAAAATTGGAACCATGCTTATCGAGTTTGCAACGATCCATAAAGGATCGAAGCCATGATAAGTTAGTGAGAGGTGGAGCGTTGGTTGCCATTGATGATGTTGAAAATTAAACTACAATAATTAAAGGAAAAACAACATCATTTTAAAATTCATAATTTGAACTAAAACTTAAACAAGTTGATTAGTTTATTTACTTAATGATCTCTTACCCAATTAAGTAAACAATCCTGAGACCCAAACCCATACTAATCCGGGCACGGTGTGGCCGATTCAACCCGTATTGGTATAATTTTGTTGGATTAACCCTTTAATCGGTTCTACCTTAGAACTCTCGGTCGACAATTTTCTAAAAATCGTCTTTAGCCCGAACTTATTGCAACTACGGTTACGAATACTTTCGTTGAGATCAACCAAATTTCAAGGTGTAATCTTATTACCCCACTTACCCAACGTGACAATTTTAGTACCTCGGTGTACCCGAGCCTACGTTCTTGTGAAGAAGGGATTCATGGGTCCGTACTTTTTGGTAAGGCTAAGTCTCAATATTTATATGTAAGAGATCTAGTCAATTATTATCTATCTCCGTTTAAGTGAAGTAAGTCGGTGAATTATCGATAAAATAAATGACTAGGTCGACTACTTCGAAAAATGCATGTGACGATGTATGACGATTTGGCTATGCATGCAAACATATAAAAAGCAAAAATAAAAGCATAAAATAAACCCTAGTATGGCCTTTCCTAGAAAAGAAATAATAAAAGTACAAATTCGGAAACCAACTCCTTTGGTCCCTTGAACTTCACGCGGCACGCACTTCGAGGTAAACACCGTCTTTGTCGGAACTCCTTTCCGAATGGCACCGTCTTTAAGGAACTCCGGAATTTACAAATATTACAACTTTTCTAGTCTACTTTATACATTATAAAATAGAAATAAATTACAATTGGGTGATACGAGATCACAAAATTACAACCCAATCGGTAACCCCTTACATTACGGGAAATACCGATTAAAAACTAAGGCCATACTAAGTAAATTACATAATTCCCAAAATTACGTAAATAAAATCATGACATTCATAATTAAAATATGCAATGATTATGAATATATGAACTAACATGCAAATCCTAAGCCAAATCGTCTTATTTAAATAAATAGTTATCGTATACCTCGTTTTATGGAAACGCGTGTTTTAACGTTTAACAACACTATGCATAAAATGAATCGGTATTCATCCTTAAGTTAATCATCCTAACTCATATAGGTTTCAAAATTTAGTCTTACTCAAACTTTGAACATGACTTAACTTAACATATTTTAATATTGTTCGGTATTACTCGGTTTTACGGGAAAAATAATATAAAAATCCAAAAGAGTCATAAAATTTCGAAAAATTCAAAATTCGAATTTTGAAAAATCCAGAATGTTCTTAAAATTTCAGAACTTTAAAAATATTAGTATTTATACGGTTTTAACATTATTTCGAAAATAATACGTAAAACGAGCATTTTAAGTGGGAAAATTCAATAATTAACTCCATAAATGCAAATAAAATACTAATAATATTTTTATACCTTCCAAAAAATTTTAAGAACACAAAATGGACAGAAAATTAAATGGCACATAGCCCCATAGCCGAAATTTTAATTAGATGACTCTAAATATTCAATTTTAAATGCTACTTTTAACAAATTAAAATTAAATCAAATCTGAAACTTTTGGCTCCCAAGATTATTTTCGTGATGAACATATCAAATATGACTATTATGGGTTAAATTTTTCGGCCATATTGACAACTACTGCAAATTTTAACGATTTACGTCATATATCGTACGATTTTAACCTTTAAAATTATTTCTCAAGCATAAAATAAGATAAAATTCTCGAAAATTTTATACATGCTGGAAATAATATATATGACATCGTGTTAAATTTTTATGGCCAAATTCCAACTTAAACTATTAAAGTCGAAATTATGTCACTAATTACCCGATTTTTACATTAAAAATCTATAATATTGCAATATTTGAGATAAATTTCTGGAAAATTCAACATATATTTTAAATATTGCATGTGACATACTCATAAAGTTTTATAGTCAAATTCATAATATAACTATTTTAACTCATTTTTATTCATCTTATTGCATTTTAACCCTTAAAATTCACTTCACACGTTTTATAAGTCCCTCATAAGTAACTACTATGGTGATCTAGACTCTAGGCAGGTCCGGATCCAAGCTTCTCTCTTCCCCTAGCTGCCATAGTCTCAACACCTGTCAATCTGCTCCCTAATAATTGGTTCATCACAGGTGATCACGAATACACGGGGTCAACCACGAGGTTGAGTAGAGAAAAACTGTAAACAAACCACATTGCTATAAATAGAAAGTCGAACTTCTCCACTCCGAATCACAAGACCCATAATTCTCCACACCATTCACAGACCCTTTATCTCCGCACCAAACACAGACCCTTTATCTCCGCACCAATCACAAACCCTTTATCTCCGCACCAATCACAGACCCTTTATATTCACATCGTATTATATCACAGAATAATATAGATAACAAAATATAACGATCACATGATATTATATCACAAACATGCTTAATAACAAATAAGAACAGTTTACACATCATCATATACCAGTATTTTCCCCTACCTGAAATAGCAGGTAATGTAGATACGTCCAGGCTCGTTAGAAGTGTTCCACACGAAACTTGCTACCTAAACATGTATATGTAACGAATTAAAACCTTCCCGAACCCCAAAACAACTTGCACTTTCTATAAATAGAAACCCTTCCATAAATGGAAAGTTTCCAGAAATAGAAACCATTTATAAAAGGAAAGTTTCCATAAATAGAAACTTCCTAAACATATAGATTTCCCGACTAGTAAACTTCAACTACGCAATAACTAAATAATAAAAGAACGAAAGACGGCTTTAAAAACTTAGTAATAATATCTCAAATTAAAACATTGTTAATAAAATAATTAGTCATACAACCATAATACTAATTATTAAAAATAATAAAAATAATAATAATAATAATCATAATAATAATAATAATAATAATAATAACATAAAACCATAAAACAACTAGAAACCCGACAACCCCCATCACGACTTCAGCCTCCTTCTTCGCCGCCTAACACCACTTCGACCACCAGCAGACCACTCCCCACGACACAGCCGACACCCCACTACCTCCCTGGCACCACCAAAGCACTCGACAACCGCCGGCGAGTCAGACCATAGCCCACCAACCCAGGTCTGACTCCCGCCTGTACCCCCTGCACCGAACATACAAACCACCATCGACATAGATAACCGCCACTAACATCCCCTAGAACCAACTACGCCTCTCCCCTGACACACGACCTACACGACGACTGGGGTACCACCGCGTCGACCTCCCCCGAGTCAGCGGTGGTACCACCCCCAAAACTCACCACCGTAGCAACCTAACCCGAGACTGCTGTAACCAGGGGTGATAAACACCCCTGTCGACACCTACTGCGACGACTACTCCTTCCCTGACAACCCCCGTGACACCCCTGAACCACCAGGAAAACGAGACCACAAAACCACAGACCAACAACCCTCGACCACCATACGAACCCGCTGTCAAAACACAGACACAAGCAGAACAAAATAAACGAAGGTTGTGACATACCCGACTCTATGATCAAATCGAGGTGGCCTAGGCTGGCTGTTATACGGTGGTCAGAGCTTCTCCTCCTCCTCTGCTATGGTGGCTGCGTGAATATGAGTGTGGTGTTGTGTTTAGGTTAGGGTAAAGAGAGCAACTGGTGCTAAAATATGACGGCAGGGCTGAGTTTTCAGCTTCTTAGGGTTACACGGTTGGTGGGCTGTTTTGTGTTGGCACACAAAACGAGGCCCAACGCTAGAGTTGGCGAGAGATCCCAGGTTCGATCCCCACCTAAGGCATACCTAGTACTAACCCATACATATTCCTACTTGACAACACAACCCATTGAGCGTAAAAGCGTTGTTTAACCATCGACATAACATAACAAAATAAAATGAAATCTCGTAACAAATAACCCAAGTTTCGGGGTATTACAGTCAACCACTCAGTTAATTCCACAAGTCCTTTGCAATTATTCCAATATTTTCACACTGTTACTAACAGCTCTCGTTCCTCAAGTTTAAGCAGCATTAACTTACTTCATTCGCTTATCGGACAACATCAGTACCTTAAGCATATTCCTCGAAATTACTTACTATTCTAAGTTCCTCTAGGTCCTTAATTAGCAACTCCAAACTTTCAATCATCCATGACTCAGAAAGATTCTCACACCTAAGTTCTATCGAAAGCTGCGTATAAAACTCTGCTTAGCGCAATTATTCCATCGCTCACCTTTACCTTTCAAATTGGTAACATGTAAACACTAGGGTCACCAAAACATATCTCATAAAGCTTCTTAGGTTTTCCTCAAGTAACAACACTCTCCAAAAACACGGTCTACAGTTGACCTCAAGAAATTGTCAAGTCTGGCTATGGTAAGTTACCGCACAAGGTGTTCCAGGAAAGTAAGTTTGCAAATTAAGTCAAAAGAAAGGAAAATGGATTCCAAAGAAGATTCACAGAAATCTAAGGGAGGAGACTAAGATCTTAACGGTTATACGTTCACCAGATTACCAATAAAGAAGTAGACATGAACGTACCAGTAGATGGATCAGGGTGGACTCCAGTCTCGGTTCGACTCTGCTCAGCACCAGCTCCACTAGTCTTAGCCTCTGGGTCTGCAGTGATAGTCCTATCAACAGAGATATTCCTCTCGGGGCATTCAGCGAAGCGATGTCCGGGCTTCTTGCAAGCATGGCAAAGGTAAGGGTTACCGTGACCGTCAACTCTAGGATGAAGATCCTTGCAACACTTGGAACACTTTAGAGGAGTGTCAGGTGGAAGGCTCGTGCTTTGGACTTGAGAGGTCTCATCTCTCTTGGACTTCTTCTCCTGGGGGCGCCTTCCTTTTCCAAGGGAAGGGGAGGAGGAAGGTGGACTCAGAGGCCTCTTGCCTCGACTGTTATGAAAAGGTGGTCGGGGAGGAGAGAAGGCTCCAGCTCCACCACAATAGATCTGGTAAGGGTCCTCCGCTCGTAAAACACCGTAGTAACTCTGGAAGTAAGAAGTCGGGTCACCACTGGCTACACTTCTGGTCTCCGCATTAAGCTTGCTCCGAAACAGATAAGCTTTGTCTTCTTCGCTCTCAACTAGCTATGGAACATAATGGATTAGCTCCTCAAATCGATTGGTGAAGGCTTGAACAGAAAGGGTCCCTTGGCGAAGGTTCATGAACTCGGTCATCTTATCTTGGCGTATATCCTTGTGGTAGAACCTCATGCCAAGAAGAGTCTTGAAACGACTCCAAGTGAAAGTAGGGTCACGAGTAACAGGAGCGCTGATCGTCAACCACCAACGTCTAGCCTCACGAACTAAGAACTGAGATGCTACTCGGGTCTGATCCTCAGGTCGAACACCATAAATCATGAAATTCCTCTCCATGTCAAAGAACCAGGCGGTGCGGGTCGCAGCACTGGTCTCTCCGTCGAATGTCTTAGCTGCATTCCTCCACATCTGCGTGATAATCCAAGCCAATCCCCCAGGTTGGTTACTTCCCGAGGTTTGAAGTGAAGAAGAGGGCACAGACGACATAGTTATGCAATCCTGAAGAGTTTGAATGAGTGCTTGCGTCACAGCATTCTCATCATTGGTTGGCTCTGCCATTCTTCAATCATAAGAGAATAAACCGTTAGACGTATTCCTAACAAGGCATAAACAGACTACAATATAAGTCCTTAAATCTACCCCATCTCTCATTCATTATTCGAATATATGGTCAAGTTAAGGTTGGGGGTCACATGAGTGCGTCGGAGCAATAATGCTCTGATACCAACTGTAGAACCCCTCGTCGCATCGGAAAAATAAAACATACAACATGCCAAAATTTACGCGGAATTTAAACTTTAACACGTATAAAAACGAGGCGAATTAAAACTGAAACTGAAACAACTGATATAAACAGAAATAGATAAGTATAACTGTTTAAATACTGAAAGTAAATATATACAAACAGCCTGGGATGGCACATCCCTACAGGCACTCAAAACAGTAACTGAAATGTCGAGAGTCTAGCTAACGAAATGTGTCAAGTCATATCGATGATAAACGGATCATCGCTCGCTAGCTCTCAGCAACTCCTGCCAACCTCCTGCATGTACCTACATACATGTAAACATGTATGCCACAATCAGTGGGGAGTGACTAGAGTTCTCCTAGCCACCTTTTGTAAAAACACGTAACACATTAGCATACAATATACTCCAACATATACAAAACATGTGAAGCATACAATTTCATTATCTGAATCTCAATCATCATGCAAACTCTATGCAAGGCTCTCAACCAACTTCGGAAACTATTTGGAAGGAGAGCCGGTTTCCCTTCCGGTTGCCCGGCCGGGGGGTCTTTTAGTCCAAACCATTTACGAAACCAATTAAAGAGTCATCCAATGCCTTGGATGAACAATACAATAGACAATACTTTATACTCATCAATATCAACAACTATATCTGACAGCGTACCAAAACTAGGCAAGCAGATGAAATTCAACAAGTATAAGGTTCAGCGGTCAACTTAAGACATAACCTAAATACCAAACATTCAGCAAGTATAAAGGTTTAGAGGCGACATCTTAACGCATAACCTAGATACCAAACAATCAGCAAGTATAAAGGTTCAGAGCGACATCTTAACGCAAAACCTAGATACCAAGTTCACAATATCAAGCAAGGACTCAGAGGCGAAAACTCAACGCATGGACCGGCTATCAACAAGATACTAGACTCAGAGGCGAAAACCCAACGCATGGACTAGCACTCAATTCACAATCAAAAGTAAGGAACTCAGAGGCGAAAACTCAACGCATGTTCCCCTACTACATCACAATATACTAGACTCAGAGGCGAAAACTCAACGCATGGTCTAGCACCAAACACCTGCACTCCGGGTAAGGTATGACAACCTGACTGCCCCGTCGTGCAGTTGCTCTACTCGTCAGACTCAGAGGCCAGCTTAAGGCATGTCCTGACGCGATCACTCAAACATGTCTGGACTCAGAGGCGAAAACTCAACGCATGTCCCAGACACGACAATCAAACATGTATGGAGCTCGGAGGCGACACCTTAACGCATACCTCCATACACGACAAACAACACATATAGGGCTCAGAGGCGACACCTTAACGCATACCCCTATATATGACAAACATTTTACGTACTAAGTTTAGAGGCGACATCTTAACGCATAACTTAATACGCATCACTATAAGCATTCAACTCAATATCTTAGTTGTTATCTCTTATATTTCTAAACAACACTTAATTGACCCCGGGAACTAAGTTGAGGGAGAGCCGGTTTCCCTTTCGGTTACCCGACCGGGGGGTCTCTATCCTCTCTCCGTTCCCGAACCCAATAGAGTGCCGCCCGAACCTCGGGGACCTCAAACACACATAAGCATAAGAGAAGGGGCAAATCCGATTAAGTTATTTCTAAACAACTGCTATCTATTAAAATATCTTAGTCCGATGATAACTATTAATGGACGCTTAAGAACAAACTAATTCTAGACGAGTCACTAATTACTTACTAAATCTTACTTAGAAAAAATATATTTTGGTACGTATTTGATTACGTTCTAAATAACCGGTTCAACCGATAAAGAAAATAAACACGATTTAATTTAAACTTCATATTATATTACCTATATTTTAAAACGGGAAAAACAACTAACTAATTAAATTATTTCGACAAGCTTCTAATAATAAAACCGTAACCCATTACTAATTCGTAACGATTTCTAACGTATTAAATTTAAACGTAAACACGCTAGCAAGAACGTACGTAAATTAATTAACTCAAGCAGGCTAGCAAACACGTACGTAAAATAATAATAAAATAATAAAATAATAATATAATAATAATAAATAATATTATTATTAGACATACTGTAGTAATATGTAGATTAGTAAGTAGTAGTAATACGTAGTAGTACTAGTACATAGCGTGAATGAGTAGATGAAATGCAGAAACAATAGAGTAAGTAGCAATGGTAACATTAACGTGATAAGCTAACAACAAGCACCAAAACAGCCACGTATCAGACCCGTAAAACAGGCCTGAACACGGACTCAAACAGACACGGACAGCCCCGTACAAAGGCTGAAACAGACGCCACATTCAGACCATTGGACAGACGCATAAAACAGGCTGTAACCGACCCCTGAACAGAAACAGTCCCGGAACTGACCCGCAAACAGGCTGGAACCAGACGCAAAACTGACCAGAAACAGACGTATAAAACTGACCCGAAACAGCGTGCAGAACAGCCCCGTAGACATACCAGAAACAGCGTGCAGAACAGCCCCGTAGACAGACCAGAAACAGTCCGGGAAACAGCCCATTTCAGACTTGAACAGACCCGTAAAATGACGTGAAACTGACCAGAAAAACGGACCTGAAATACGCGCACAATGGACCAAAACACAGACCTGAAAAGGACAGAAAACCAGACTCTAACAGACCCAAAACAGCCTGAAACAGTCCAGAAAATGACGTGAAACTGACCAGAAAATAACGCATAAATCTGACCCAAAACAGACCAGAAAATGGACCTAAAACAGACCAGATATCAGCCTAACACAAGCGTGTATCAGTCCTCAAATCAGACCGTAACAGACCCCTATCAGCCTTGTAATAGGCGCATAGAACTGACCCGTATCAGACCCATATCAGATCTGTAATAGACGCATAAAACTGACCCGAACAGACCAGAAAAATGCATACACAGACTGAATGTAAAAAAATCATATTATCATGAGGTTTAACATCCATTTTTTTTTTCAGATTATCTACCCACACTCATTCACAAATCCTAGCATACTTTGAACATATAAGAACAACACTTAACATGTGATCAAGTCCTAACATCATCGAAAAGCATAATTCGTATGGAAAATAACATAAAAATCACATATTGTGCTAATATAAACAATAAGGCCGAGTTACTCATTATCGTCACCTCAAAAGCGGTTAAGCTCCGAATTCCTCTTCAATAATAAAACTATCCACTTCAGGATCGTCTAGTCCAATCCCTACAACAAAAGAAACGAGTTTTACAAGCTAAAAACGGAATTTAGCTAAAACAGCGTCTTTTTCGAGTTCGACGAAATTGAAATTGAAAGATATAGATGTCTTGGAAATTTTGCAAGGATTCCGAAAATGTATGACTTACCTTGATTCGGGTTCGGGAAGAGCTCGAAAAGTTGATTTGAAGCTTGAAAAGAAAAGGAGAAATGAGAAATGATATGTCAGTGTTCTTATTTGTGAAATGTTGATTATGTCGACATATGGGAAAGGATTTAGGGTTAAGTAGTCCTTTCCGTTTAAGTTAAACGGGTTACATGATATGAACGGGTTTTATGAGTCGGATTTAACTCGCAAGTTATTACGTCTTAAGGACTTAAGGTTTTTAAGACGGATCTTAACGAAATATTTTAAAATAACTTAACAATAAATATTAAGAATATTATTTTATTCCGTAAAATAAATTAAAACCTTTAAAATATAATTTACGAAAATGCGGGATGTTACAATCACCCCATCTTTCAAAAAGTTTCGTCCTCGAAACTTGAAGACAGAAATAAGTACAAAAACAACTCCAGTTATCAAACGTACTGCCTGGGTTATGGCAACCCAAAACTTTTAACTTTCGAAAAGGTTTCAAAAAGAAATAGAGTCTAAGGCACAAGTCTTGTCAATGGACATTGGGATTCTCGTTACGTATTCAAGAGTCCGACGTTCCAAATCTGAGACGAGTTCCCAAAATTAAATCATTAAAAATTTAAACTCTCGATCGATTCGGTGTTGATAAGCACGGTACGGGTTATCAGACGTCTCCAATAACGAGTTCAAATGCAAATCAACGCTGAGATCAATCCAATTTGCAATCAAACAGTCCTTTCAAAACCAAATTTCCCAAAATAACCTTTATTCTCAAATCCTCGAAAGAGTAAAATTGCAATAACGACTAAAAGTCACTTTCCACGGAAGAGGAAGTAGTTTCAAATTCTCAAAACAATTAAGTCTTTCCGCAAACCGCGAATTTAAAGTCCACAATAGGGGAACAAGTTTCAAAAACAGTCGCTTGAGAGCGTAGAAACGATCATAGGGATTACGTTCTACACGAAGGCTTAGAAATTACAAGTTTCACAGCTGACAGGACGGACAAGGCAGGACTGAAGGAACGAAATAACCAGGTTAAAGGTCAAGGAATTACCTTCTACACAAAGGCTAGACGTTGGTGGTTGACGATCAGTGCTCCTGCTACTCGTGACCCTACTTTCACTTGGAGTCGTTTCAAGACTCTTCTTGGCATGAGGTTTTACCACAGGGACATACGCCAAGATAAGATGACCGAGTTCATGAACCTTTGCCAAGGAACCCTTTCTGTTCAAGCCTTCACCAATTGATTTGAGGAGGTAATCCACTTTGTCCCACAGCTAGTTGAGAAAGAGGAAGACAAAGCTTACCTGTTTCGGAGCAAGCTTAATGCTGAGACTAGGAGTGTAGCCAGTGGTGACCCGACTTTTACTTCCAGAGTTACTACGGTGTCTTACGAGCAGAGGACCCCTACCAGATCTACTGTGAAGGAGCTAGAGCCTTCTCTCCTCCTCGACCGCCTTTGCATAGATGCCGAAGCGGGAGACCTCTTAGTCCTCCTGCCTCCTCTTCCCTTAGAAAAAGGAAGCGTCCCTAGAAGAAGAAGAAGTCCGAGAAAGCTAAGACTTCTCAGGTTCGAAGCATTAGCCTTCCACCTGACGCTCCCCTAAAGTGTTTCAAGTGCCGCAATGATCTTCATCCTGGAGTTGACTGCCATGGTAACCCTTATCGTTGCCATACCTGCGGGAAAGTTGGATATCGCTCATTCGAGTGCCCCGTGGGGAAGGTCGCCATTGACAGGGCTATCACTATTGGCCCAGAGGCTGAGACCAGTGGAGCCGGAGCTATTCAGATTCAAGTAGAGACTGGAGTTCATCCCGATCCACCTACTGGTATGTACGTGCCTACTGTTCTCTTCATGATCTGAGATACTTGTAACAGTTAGGATCTTAGTCTCCTCCTGTAGATTGCTGTTAATCTTCTTTGGAATCTATCTTCAATTCCTTTTTACTCAACCTAGTAATTTGCTTTCCTGGAACACCTTGTGCGGTAGCTCACCTTAGCCAGACTTGGGAATTTCTTGAGGTCGACTGTAGACCGTATTTTTGGAGAGTGTTGTTACTTGAGGAAAACCTAGAAAGCTTTGTGAGATATGTTTTGGTGACCCTAGTGTTTATATGTTACCAATTTGAAGGTAAAGGTGAGCGATGAGATAATTGCGCTAAGTAGAGTGTTATACGTGGCTTTCGATGGAACTTAGGTGTGAGGACTTGCTGAGTCATGGGTGATTGTAAGTTTGTAATTTCCATTGGAGAATTTAGAGGAACTTAGAGTAGAGAGTGATTTCGAGGAATATGCTTAAGGTACTAATGTTGTCAGATAAGTGAGTGAGGTAAGTTAATGCCGCTTAAACTTGAGGAACGAGAGTTGTTAGTGACGGTGTGAGAACATTTGAACATTTACAAAGGACTTGTGGAATTAACTAGGTAGTTGACCTACATTTACTTAAGGAATCTTAGCATTTATCTAATGAAGAACTTAAAGGAAAATTTAGGGTGCATCACCAGTTTAAGAAGGGAGTATAATGATTCATTGGGAGATGCAGTTCGGAAGCGCATTGATTTAGGTATGGTTATTGGGTAGACTGTAACGCAAGTATAGTAGATATATCATAGGAGTTTAATGGCCCGAGATTTTGGTTCAATTGTCATTTGGGAACTATCTGAGATGGGTTATCTAAACTTTTAGGAATAGGTAACTGGAAGGATGATACTGCTTTAGACTTTGAGGAACTTTGAGATCCGTATCGTTTCGAGGAAATAGTCATCAGAACCGGTCATAGGCTTGCTTGACTTGGATGTTGCTACTTTAGTGAGACCTTACCCTGGAATGTTCGCTTCATGGTAATAGATGACTTTGGAGAACTTAGGATTTCGAAGTACCCCATAGGATGAATTTGATGGAATTGAACTACGTAGGACAAAAGGATATAGGTGATTTTTGGTTATGGCCTGTCTAGTTGAGAAGAGTCATAGTGTAGAAAGTTTGGTATCCTAAATTTTAGAATTCAATGTTATGGTGCTAGAATTCTGGTTTAGAATTTGAAGGTGCGTGAACCCGAGTATGAGGGATATATATAGACTTCTGCATTGAGTGTGAGTTTTGGAAAACACCTTGCTGAGGAGTGCCTCGTTCTGTGGATGAGATGATAGTAAGAGCGATCGTGAAACCGTTGTGAGTCTGGAGATCACTGGAATTGCCTTCTTGGGATAAACTAGGAATCGTTGTAACGATGTCTCGATTATGGATTTAGCGGTTAGTGTACCCATGTTTAGCAAAAGTTACCGTCTTCCTTGACCTTTAACCTGGTTGATTCGTTCCTTTAGCCCTTTCTTGTACGTCCTGTCAGCTGTGAAACTTGAAATTCCAGATCCTTCGTGTAGAAGGTAACCCTTACGATCGTTTCTACGCTCTCAAGCGACAGATTTTGAAACTTGTTCCCCAATTGTTAACTTTAAATTCGCTGTTTTTGGAAAGACTTAATTGTTTTGAGAATTTGAAACCACTTCCTCTTCTGTTGAAAGTGACTTTTAGTCGATTATTGCAATTTTACACTTTTGAGGAATCTTAAATAAAGGTTATTTTGGGAAATTTGGTTTTGAAAGAACTGTTTAACTCCAATTTGGATTGATCTCAGCGTTGATTAGTCATCTGAACCTGTTGTTGGAGACGTCTGATAACTCGTACTGTGCTTATCAACACCGGATCGATCGGGATTTTGAACTTTATTTGAGTAAATTTTCGGGACTTGTCTCGGATTTGGAACGTCGGACTCTTGAATACGTAACGAGAATCCCATTGTCCATTGACGAAGACTTGTTCCTTGGGATCCATTTCTACTTGAAATCTTTTTAAAGGATAAAATCTTGGGTTGCCATAACCCGCGTGATACGTTGTGAAAGTTAGAGTCGTTTTCATATTTACTTCTACCTTCGAGTTTCGAGGACGAAACTTTTTGAAGATTGGGTGATTGTAACATCCCGTATTTTCGTAAAATATATTTTTAAGGTTTTAAATTATTTTAAGGAATAAAATAATATTTTAATATTTATTGAGAAGGTATTTTAAATAAATCGTTAAGATCCGTCTTAAGAACCTTAAGTCCTTAAGACGAATACAACTTGGCAAGCTTAAGTCCGTATCATAAAACCCGTTCATATTTCAAACCCGTTTTCATTTAAACGAGAAAGGACAATATAAACCCTACTATTCACTTGCAATTGTCGACATATTCTTCATCACCAAAATCATTTCACTGCTCCTTCATTTTCTTCATTTCCTCTCAAACCTCCAACCTTCTTTTCGATTTTCAATCATCATCCGGACTCCAAACCAAGGCAAGTTATATATTTTTGAAATCCTCATGAAATTTGCAACACATCTATCACTTTCGATTTCCATTTCCTTCAACTCGAAAAAGTGGTTGTTTTGTGTAAAATCCGTTTTTAGTCTCTTAAAACCGTTTTTCTTGTTGTAGGTGAAGACTTAGAAGACCCGAACGTGGATAGCTTCATTATTGAGGAGGAGCTTTGATCAAAATCGCTTTAGAGGTGACAATTATGAGTAACTCGGCTTATTTGTTAAAGTAGCAAGCTTTTTGTTAATATTGATGTGTTTATGTGTTGTGAGGCATGAGATAAGTTGTAAACTTGTTTAGTATGCATCATATTCAGATTGTGGTTGATAAATTAAGTTGAATTCATCTTTTGGGTGAATTTGGGAGTATACATGGAGACCGGTTGAATTTTGGGAATTTCATTGTGAATGATTATGTGGTTGGATGGTGAGTATAGGATGTTTAACTTATGGGTTAATGTAATTGATGAAGGGCTTTGTTGGATTCGGGTTTTGGGTGTTAACAATTTCTGAAATTACTAGGTTATGCGTACTACTGCGTTATGCTACTATTTCCTGTGACCTTCGATGCTTTACTAGTTTACTGCGTATACTATTACTACCTATACAACAACTCCTCCCCATTTCTGCAATTTGTTTCTACGCATTACACCCCCATGTCCGTTTAACATTCGATTCCTGTGCATTTCTGTTCAGCATTCTATTTCTAAATCCATGTACATTACTCCGTGTCTGCATTCAGTGCGCGTCTGTTTCCGCACTGTCACTGCTGCATACTTTCGTCTGCACTGAACAGATCCCCATCCCCGTATCTGTTCTGCTCTACTTTCGTCTCTGCGCATCTGTTCATTTCTGAAATTCTGTTCTGCGCATCTATTCTGTTACATCTGTTCTGCGTCTGTCCTGCGTCTGTCTTGCGTCTGTTATACGTTTGCCCTGCGTCTGTTCCTGCCCGCGTGTATGCTGGCCTGCTACGGCACAACTGTAATACTCCGTATTTTATCATATTTTATTTTAATAGGTCATATTATCTGACTTTGACGCGTGATATTTATTCGAATGTTTTAAAGCGATGGTTAATTTATCGTATAAGTTTCTAGTATTTTTGTATAAGAATAGTGAAGTGTCGGGTACGGGTTTTAATATCGAGTCACACCCTAGTCGTGCTTGAAGGCTTAGGGATGCGTGCAAGGGTGTCAATTGGGCCTCGAGATGCGAGCCTTGGACTGAATAGCCCAACTCGACACAACCCCTTACACACCCCAAATAAGAAGTACTCAACATATTTCTAGCAGCCACCATATATAAACCTACCTCTATAACCTAACCCTAGCATCAACACCTCTCAATCCTCACTTAGTTTTGTTGCCGCCACATCAGGGAGTAAGGAGAAGAGGACCACGGTGGTTTAGGGGTTGTCGACGGTGGTTCGAGTACATCATAAAGAGGGTACGTTCATCAGTTTCTGTCGTTTTTTCCCCTGTTTTCGCTGACTGCAACCGTTTTAATTCGCAATTTTATAAATCGTATGAGCGTGTATGTTTCTAATTCTTCACGCATTACCAATCTATGATGTTAGTAGTTGTCTTTTGGACCCTAAGGATGCCGTCGTTGACCTCCTAGGACCACCGACAGTGGTGGTTTTGCCGTCTGCCTAGTTACGGGTCTGGGCTGTTAGAACAGAGACTTAGGCGCGGGTTTTGGGGTGCGATTTCGAATCAGTTTCTGGGTAAGATTGTTATGGGTATTAAGGTTATTTGGTTAAAGGGTAATCAGTAGTTCGTATGGTGGTAGGCGTGGAGGTTGGTGGTGGTCTGTCACGGTCTTGAAACAAAATTGTTTCATTTTCACTCATCTCTAAGCTAAAAGAAACAGTCCTGATGCAAGAGCCTTAATTATAGATCAAGAGCCATCAAATTTGAAGAAAGGAGAGTTCAGAAAAGAAAGATAAGGCTGAAACAGATTTCAGGGAAGTGGCAGTTTCCTGGTCTGACTTCAGAAAGCTATAACTGGAGCTTCACTTACTCAAACATCAATTTCTTTATATGGTTAGAATCTTGAAGAAGTCTACTTTCCAATGGAGTTGGAATCAGTAGGTTTGAATGAGTAGATTTGTCACAATAACCCTTCAAAGACGGTCACGATTTCATGCTAAGTGCTGAAACTGGAAATAACCCGTCAGATTTCTGGTCTGTTTTCAAATGTTTATATCTGAAGATTGGCAAGGTCATTTTTTGAGTTCTTTAGCTTCCCAGAATCTTGAGGATATCTATTAACCTATCGAGTTGGAATTAGCCTAAAATATTGAACAGGTTGAGCACAACAGTCTCTCAAAGACTGTCACGCAAGAATGCTATGCAACGTCTGTTTTGACCTGTCAGTGTTCAAACTTGAATAGCTCAAAATTGGCTGAATACTTTTGGGTAATTCTTTTTGGAGGTGATAGACAAGATCATTGGCTTTCATTCTATGTATGGTGGGTATTTTTAACCTTCATTAGCGGGGAATTATGATTTTTCAAAGTTACAGCAGTGTGCAGGAAGAATGCTGTCATTCCAGTTCTGACCTGTTCTTACTAAAAGCTTCATATCTCAAGCTTGGCTTATCCTTTTGGGTTGATTCTTTTTGGATAGTGAAGCTAGCTCAATTATCTTTAATTCAAGCTACCATTTGCATGATTAGGGTATCTGGTCTGGGAGCTACATGTTATTGAAGTTACTGCAATTAATCCAAGGGAAAATGCTGAATGTCTGAATCTCCCTAAGGTTGTTCTAAAAATCACAAGTCCAGATGGCTCGTCCAAGTAGCATGTGATCCTAAATATAGCTTCAACCCTCCTCTGTAGAAGCCAAACAAAGACCATAAAGAAAAGATGTTGTCTTGCCATTTCAGGAAACAAACAAACAGGCTTTTTGACAGTCTGCTTTATGCAGTTCTGATTTGGCAGCCTTGGAAGCTTTTGGGCAGAAGCATCTTTGCATCAATGGACCAGCAACTCCAACATCCACATTTGGAGACTTTGTTGTTATAATTTGTTCTTTTGTTTAGGCCATTTTGTTTATCCACATTTTGAGCCACTAGATTAAAGCAAACTTCAAGGGTTCAGATTTCTTTTGTAAGTCTATATAAGGACAGCAACTAAGCAATGTAAAAGTCAGATTTGATGAATTAAACAACCAGAAAAACTTTTTAAGTTTTCAGAATTCACTTTGCTATGTGCTTGTGATAAAACCCATTTGCTTAGTGCTTTGGGAAGGGTAATCTTTGCTGTGTGCTGGATTAATCCTTAAACCTAGTTCTAATCTCGTGGCTGGGTGCTGGGATTAGTTCATATCCATCTACTTGTCACGAAAATTCACGTTCTTTTACCATCCATTTAACATCAACTTTCTGTCCTAAATTTACCATACTCAAATTCCCGTTGAGTGTTAGAGATTCAGTTCAAATGGTTATCAGAGCTTTGGTTTAGTGTTAATCTTTCCTAACTACATCTAAAACTACAAAAACAACTCAATGAGTGAAGAAAGATTGGCAAAGTTTTGGTTTGTTGTTTGAAAAATCTGTTTTTATCAAAGTGTTATCATTCTGATTTTTCATGAGAAAATCAGTAGTTATGGGTGTTGTTCCTTATGCTCCTTGCTCAATGGTGAAATCTTGTGACCTTGGTTCCACTTCCAAGTCCTTAGAAGCTGCCATGAGAAGGTTAAAAGTGTCAAGAAGAGGGTACGACAATGAAGTGCACATAAAGAAGACAACAAGCAACCATGGGGTTCAAAGGAAGCCAAAACCACCTGATTTAGACCAAGGGGAGCACGACCTGCTCCTTGAATGCTCTAAGTCCTCTCCTACCCTTAGAGGGAAAGGTATAACACCATCACTTCCTTCTTTTAATGGTGTAAACAATAGAGCATTTGTGTCTTGGTTGTTTGATGTTGAATGCTATTTCAAGAGCAAGTGTTTTTCTGATAAAGAGAAGTGTAAACTAGTTGTGTCTTTCTTAAAGGGTGGTGCTTTATTGTGGTATAATACTCTTAATTATTCAAGGATAATGGAAGGAAAAGATAAGATAAGTTCCTGGTTTAAACTTGAAATGAACATGAGATTAAAGTTTCTACCTTGTTCTATCTTGAATGAATTAGGGGCTGAACTTAGGAACCTCAAACAAAATTCCTTGAGTGTTTATGAGTATGCTAGATTATTTGAGGAATTACACTTTGTGTGTGACAATAAAGCAAGTTCTTTTCAAAAAGGAATCAGATTTTACAATGGCTTGAATTCTGAAATTACTAGGGGGATTCACTTTGAAATGGTGTACTCATTTGAGGAATTGTATGAGTTGGCTTTGTTTGTTGAAAGGACTTTAGCAAGACCTAGGAAATATGAGGCCTTAGCTAGAAGAGGCGGGTTAGAAGCCATGAAAACAGATGGAACTAAGGAGAGTTTAAGCCAAGGGGTTATCATGTCATACTCGGATGGTACTTGTCCTAAGTTTAAACCCCTTGAGCCAAAGGTCATGAGCACTTGTGCTGAAATGAATAGCTCATGTGGTGCTATCTTTGAGAACCAATGTCTTGAAATTGAAACCCCCTTCAACTCAACTCATGAACCTACAAGTGAGGAGGAGAGTAGCCATTCTCTTTCCAAGGAGGCCATCAATGACAAGGCTACTGATTTGGTGCATAGAGAAGTGATTGTCGACCAAGGACTACTTGAGCTTCAAACCATGAAGTTTGGACAGTCCATGGGCATGTTCAATGGTGATGTTATTCATTGTTTGGAATTGGATTTAAGTGAGCATGTGATGCTTGTGTTAGAATGCCAACTAAGTAAGGAGCATTCTGAATTTGGGAATGGTTCAATACATCTCTTGCCATTCACAATTCTAGTCTATGATCCGGGAGGAGTCATGCGAGCCACCTCTTGAAGTGTGCTTGGTTTTTTGATAAGTGGGAGGACACAAGCCTTGGCAACAAGAGCCTTCAATGTGAACCAACAGAATTTGAGGGCAAATTCTTTTGAAGAAAGGGAGTTTGAAACAAAATTGTTTCATTTTCACTCATCTCTAAGCTAAAAGAAACAGTCCTGATGCAAGAGCCTTAATTATAGATCAAGAGCCATCAAATTTGAAGAAAGGAGAGTTCAGAAAAGAAAGATAAGGCTGAAACAGATTTCAGGGAAGTGGCAGTTTCCTGGTCTGACTTCAGAAAGCTATAACTGGAGCTTCACTTACTCAAACATCAATTTCTTTATATGGTTAGAAACTTGAAGAAGTCTACTTTCCAATGGAGTTGGAATAAGTAGGTTTGAATGAGTAGATTTGTCACAATAACCCTTCAAAGACTGTCACGATTTCATGCTAAGTGCTGAAACTGGAAATAACCCGTCAGATTTCTGGTCTGTTTTCAAATGTTTATATCTGAAGATTG
Source organism: Silene conica (assembly GCA_029255685.2). NCBI lineage: Eukaryota > Viridiplantae > Streptophyta > Magnoliopsida > Caryophyllales > Caryophyllaceae > Silene > Silene conica. The sequence continues at coordinate 42,956,140 of CM055316.2, read as the reverse complement.
GCAAGGTCATTTTTTGAGTTCTTTAGCTTCCCAGAATCTTGAGGATATCTATTAACCTATCGAGTTGGAATTAGCCTAAAATATTGAACAGGTTGAGCACAACAGTCTCTCAAAGACTGTCACGCAAGAATGCTATGCAACGTCTGTTTTGACCTGTCAGTGTTCAAACTTGAATAGCTCAAAATTGGCTGAATACTTTTGGGTAATTCTTTTTGGAGGTGATAGACAAGATCATTGGCTTTCATTCTATGTATGGTGGGTATTTTTAACCTTCATTATCGGGGAATTATGATTTTTCAAAGTTACAGCTGATGCGGAACCATCGTTAATTCAATCCCAAGAAATATTATTAAACAAAGATATGAGCCATGTTAATCAAAGTTACAAGATAGGATCAACTTCCGTTCTTAGGATTGCTTGGGAAGGGATCGAACCCTTGGGGCGTGCGGATTGAGGGGCACGAAACCCTAGACGATTAGGGTTTTGGGGACTTTCCTTCTTGTTTCCTAGTTTGTTATTTAATTAATTAAGTTTGTTACTAGTTTGTTACAACTAGGTTGTTAAGGTTGTTACAAGGTGGTTACAAGGTTAGTTATTAGTTAGTTATGAGTTTGTTATTAAGTTGTTAGGGTTTGTTACTACAACTTAATCTTTTATTTGTTATTTTATCTTTTAGATTTAATAAGGATTATTTTAATCCATAAGATAGAAATAGAAACCCTAAAGGAAGTAGAGTACACGGCGGGTCGAAGCTTTGGAAACCGTGTAGGAGTTTCTTATTTCTTTCCTATTTCGATTCTAGTTTGTGACGGATGACCTTACTATAAATAGGCATCCTTAGTTGTTTGTTAGAAATTATTCAATTATCAAATTATAAACAAAACCTTTTGTTAAGTTTTACTTACAAATCTAAAGTATCTGTGTGAGCTTTAAAACCCGAAGTATCTGTGTGAGCTTCAAAATAATTGAGAGGGTATCTGTGTGAGCTTGATCAATTATCCTATCCATCGACAATCATAAATCATTCATCAAATCGTTTCACAAATCTTTCAAGTATTAAGTGTTGTGCCTTATTACGTCATCAACAATCTTTATTCAAGAAGATCAAGAAACACCAAGATTCACCACCACCGTTGACCACCGTCCACGGCGAGCCACGTCACCACCACCGGCCGTTCGTCCGTCCACCATTCATTCATTATTCTTCGTTCTTGGTTATTTTTCGTTCTTTATTCGTTCAAGATTGTATTATTTTATTAGTATTTTTATTCCGCTGCAACATCCGTATTTTTGTTGATTATCTTTATTGATTATCACCCCAAATACGCATCAAATTGGTATCAGAGATTCGGCTCTTGGTCTAATTTTTATTACACTAGTTCTTGGGAAGTTATTATCACAATGGTGTTGAGAAATCTACATATAGAGGCCAACGAAGAGATCCATGACCAAAGGGAGAGAATTTTCCGTACAAAGTGCAAGATAAAGAATAAGGTGTGTACTATGATTATTGATAGCGGTTCTTGTACAAATCTATTGTCCGTAGAGGCGGTTGAGAAATTACAACTACCCAAGATTGATAAAAAACAACCTTATAAACTATATTGGCTTGATGGGGAAGAAGGGATCAACGTAAATCAACAAGTTCTAGTTCCATTCAAGATTGGTCCGTATGAAGATGAGATATGGTGCGATATTGTGCCTATGAGTGCTAGTCATATTCTATTGGGAAGACCATGGCAATTTGATCGAAAGGTGAAACACAACGGAAGAACCAATGTTTATAGCGTACCTCAAGGAAAAACAATATTTGATCTCCAACCATGGGTTCCAAAGAAAAAGAGTGAACCAAAGAAAAACATAGAAGAGATGATGATAGAGGGAAAAGAGGTAGAAGAGGCGATCACCAACGGAGAACCAACGTTCATGATGGTAGTGAGGGACGTAGGAGGCCGTGAGAGTGGCGAGGAAGAGGGTCGGCGTGAGGTGCGGAGTTTATTGGAGGAGTTCAAGGATGTGTTTCCGGAAGAGCTACCAGACGGACTACCACCCCTACGAGGGATAGAGCACCAAATCGATCTTATTCCAGGAGCAGCGTTACCTAATAAACCCGCTTATCGTTGTAATCCGGAAGAGGCAAAAGAATTACAAAGACAAGTCCAAGAATTGATGGATAGAGGTTATGTGCAAGAAAGCCTAAGTCCATGTGCCGTACCAGCCTTGTTGGTACCGAAGAAGGAAGGAACTTGGAGGATGTGCATTGACAGCCGCGCCGTCAACAACATCACAATTAAATACCGATTTCCTATACCAAGGTTAGATGATATGCTCGACGAACTCGCAGGATCAAAGATATTTTCTAAACTAGATCTAAGAAGTGGTTATCATCAAATGAGGGTTAGGGAAGGAGATGAATGGAAGACAGCTTTTAAAACGAAGCAAGGGTTGTACGAATGGCTCGTGATGCCGTTTGGGTTGTGCAACGCTCCTAGTTCGTTCATGAGGCTAATGAATGAGGTATTAAGACCTTTCTTAAATAAATTTGTGGTTGTTTATCTAGATGATATTCTTGTGTATAGCCAAAGTAAAGAAGAACACAAGACACATCTAAGAGCAGTATTTGAGATGCTTAGAAAGCAAAAATTATATGGGAAGCTAGAGAAGTGCACGTTCATGGTAGCGAGCGTGGTCTTTTTGGGGTACATCGTGGGTGAAAGAGGAGTGAGCATGGATCCATCAAAAGTTGAAGCAATACAAGCTTGGCCTATTCCTAAAACAACCACGGAGGTACGTAGTTTTCATGGTTTAGCATCGTTTTATAGGCGGTTTATTCAAGGATTTAGTTCTATCATGGCCCCTATTACGGAGTTAACAAAAAAGGGAGAGTTCGTATGGACATCACACGCCCAAAAGGCGTTTGAGGAGATAAAAAAGAAACTTTGTTCGAATCCCGTACTTGCCTTACCAGATTTTAGTAAATTGTTCGAAGTTGAATGCGATGCAAGTGGGGTAGGAATCGGCGCAGTGTTGGTACAAGAAAAACGTCCAATTGCCTATTTCAGTGAGAAGTTGAACGGTGCTAGGTTAAACTATTCCACCTATGATAAGGAGTTCTATGCGATTGTGAGAGCTTTGGATCATTGGGCACATTATTTACGTCCTAGACCTTTTATATTACATTCGGATCATGAAGCCCTAAAACATATTCATGGACAACAAAAATTAAATCAAAGGCATGCTAAGTGGGTTGAGTTCCTACAATCTTTTACGTTCTCTTCAAAGTATAAGACAGGTAGTTCAAACATAGTAGCAGATGCATTGTCAAGGAGACATTCTTTGTTGATTGAATTAGATGCAAGGATTCTTGGTTTTGAACATATTAAAGAACTATACAAGGAGGATCCCGATTTTTCAAAAGAATTCTTGAATCCGGAGGGATTATACACCACGCAAGACGGATACTTATTCAAGGGAAACCGTTTGTGCATTCCTAAGGGATCGATGAGAGAGTTACTTGTAAGAGAGGCGCACGGAGGCGCTATAGCCGGTCACTTCGGCATTCAGAAGACAAATGAGATGTTAGGAGAACACTTTTATTGGCCTAAGATGAGTAAAGATGTTCAAGATATTATTGGCAAGTGTGTAATTTGTCAAAGGTCAAAGAGTACATTCAACAAGGGGCTATATACACCTCTACCCGTACCGGTTCAGCCATGGAATGAGGTTAGTATGGATTTTATTTTGGGATTACCACGTACTCAACGCGGTAAAGATTCTATTATGGTTGTAGTAGATCGTTTTTCTAAGATGGCACACTTTATACCGGGTCATAAGACGGATGATGCAACAAAGGTAGCCGATCTTTATTATAAAGAAGTTGTTCGATTACATGGAATACCACTTACCATTGTGTCGGATCGGGATGTTAAATTTCTTAGCTATTTTTGGAAGACCTTATGGAGATTAGTTGGTACTAAACTTCTATTTAGCACCTCCCACCATCCGCAAACGGACGGCCAGACCGAGGTCACGAATAGAACGCTCGGAAGCTTATTGCGTGGGTTAGTGAGTAAGAGTACCAAGGATTGGGATATCAAGTTAGCTCATGCGGAATTTGCATACAATCGTACTCCTTCGGCCACCACGGGGCGTGCACCATTCGAAATCGTCTATGGGATGAATCCGTATTTACCTATTGATCTTGTACCTATCCCAAAGAAAGAAGTTATTAGTTTTGAGGCAAAGGAGAGACAAGCCACCTTCATGAGGATGTGTGAACAAGTTAAAGCTCAAATAGAAAAAGCCAATGCTAAATATAAAGAGAAAGCAAATAAACATAGAAGGCAACCGGTGTTTAAGGAAGGTGATCTTGTATGGTTACACTTGAGGAAGGAGCGATTTCCATCTAAGAGGAAGAACAAGCTTATGCCTCGCGCGGATGGACCGTTCAAAATTCTTGAATGCTATGGATCAAATGCCTACAAAGTCGAATTACCAAGTGAGTATGGGGGTGTAAGTGCCACATTCAATGTGGGTGATTTATCTCCTTATCTAGATGACACAGACTTGGAGGCCAATTCTCAAAAAGAGGGAGAGAATGATGCGGAACCATCGTTAATTCAATCCCAAGAAATATTATTAAACAAAGATATGAGCCATGTTAATCAAAGTTACAAGATAGGATCAACTTCCGTTCTTAGGATTGCTTGGGAAGGGATCGAACCCTTGGGGCGTGCGGATTGAGGGGCACGAAACCCTAGACGATTAGGGTTTTGGGGACTTTCCTTCTTGTTTCCTAGTTTGTTATTTAATTAATTAAGTTTGTTACTAGTTTGTTACAACTAGGTTGTTAAGGTTGTTACAAGGTGGTTACAAGGTTAGTTATTAGTTAGTTATGAGTTTGTTATTAAGTTGTTAGGGTTTGTTACTACAACTTAATCTTTTATTTGTTATTTTATCTTTTAGATTTAATAAGGATTATTTTAATCCATAAGATAGAAATAGAAACCCTAAAGGAAGTAGAGTACACGGCGGGTCGAAGCTTTGGAAACCGTGTAGGAGTTTCTTATTTCTTTCCTATTTCGATTCTAGTTTGTGACGGATGACCTTACTATAAATAGGCATCCTTAGTTGTTTGTTAGAAATTATTCAATTATCAAATTATAAACAAAACCTTTTGTTAAGTTTTACTTACAAATCTAAAGTATCTGTGTGAGCTTTAAAACCCGAAGTATCTGTGTGAGCTTCAAAATAATTGAGAGGGTATCTGTGTGAGCTTGATCAATTATCCTATCCATCGACAATCATAAATCATTCATCAAATCGTTTCACAAATCTTTCAAGTATTAAGTGTTGTGCCTTATTACGTCATCAACAATCTTTATTCAAGAAGATCAAGAAACACCAAGATTCACCACCACCGTTGACCACCGTCCACGGCGAGCCACGTCACCACCACCGGCCGTTCGTCCGTCCACCATTCATTCATTATTCTTCGTTCTTGGTTATTTTTCGTTCTTTATTCGTTCAAGATTGTATTATTTTATTAGTATTTTTATTCCGCTGCAACATCCGTATTTTTGTTGATTATCTTTATTGATTATCACCCCAAATACGCATCAACAGCAGTGTGCAGGAAGAATGCTGTCATTCCAGTTCTGACCTGTTCTTACTAAAAGCTTCATATCTCAAGCTTGGCTTATCCTTTTGGGTTGATTCTTTTTGGAGAGTGAAGCTAGCTCAATTATCTTTAATTCAAGCTACCATTTGCATGATTAGGGTATCTGGTCTGGGAGCTACATGTTATTGAAGTTACTGCAATTAATCCAAGGGAAAATGCTGAATGTCTGAATCTCCCTAAGGTTGTTCTAAAAATCACAAGTCCAGATGGCTCGTCCAAGTAGCATGTGATCCTAAATATAGCTTCAACCCTCCTCTGTAGAAGCCAAACAAAGACCATAAAGAAAAGATGTTGTCTTGCCATTTCAGGAAACAAACAAACAGGCTTTTTGACAGTCTGCTTTATGCAGTTCTGATTTGGCAGCCTTGGAAGCTTTTGGGCAGAAGCATCTTTGCATCAATGGACCAGCAACTCCAACATCCACATTTGGAGACTTTGTTGTTATAATTTGTTCTTTTGTTTAGGCCATTTTGTTTATCCACATTTTGAGCCACTAGATTAAAGCAAACTTCAAGGGTTCAGATTTCTTTTGTAAGTCTATATAAGGACAGCAACTAAGCAATGTAAAAGTCAGATTTGATGAATTAAACAACCAGAAAAACTTTTTAAGTTTTCAGAATTCACTTTGCTATGTGCTTGTGATAAAACCCATTTGCTTAGTGCTTTGGGAAGGGTAATCTTTGCTGTGTGCTGGATTAATCCTTAAACCTAGTTCTAATCTCGTGGCTGGGTGCTGGGATTAGTTCATATCCATCTACTTGTCACGAAAATTCACGTTCTTTTACCATCCATTTAACATCAACTTTCTGTCCTAAATTTACCATACTCAAATTCCCGTTGAGTGTTAGATATTCAGTTCAGGTCTTATAGCTGGTTTTGTTAGATGCGTTCACCCACATGTTTACGGGGCTGGTTGGGGTACTATGTTTGTCGAGCGTTTGCTGGTAGTTGCTAAGGCGTCGGCGGCCACCACTGACCTCCCTGGGACCACCGTGGCTCAGAGGCGAGCCTGGTGTTGTCACCAGCGAAGCCAGTGGTGGTGGTTGGTGCCAATGGTGGTGTTAGTCGGGGCATACGCTTGCGGTTTCGGGGCTGCTGGGCTGGGTTCGTTTTGTCGCTGTTAACCGTACTGTTTAATAACCTATTTCGTATGTTTGGTTTTGCACGTTATTGTTGTAGGTAAGTTTGTTTGTTTATTTTGGTTTGGTTAATCTTATTATTATCAATGTTTGGTAATGAGGTATCATTAATAATTCCTTATTGTTTAATTGTTAATTCTTACATTAGTGATATTATTTTTATTAATATTATCATGGTTATTGTTATTATTATTATTATTATTATTATTATTATTATTATTATTATTATTATTATTATTTTAGTATTAGGATTATTTTATTATTGTTAATGTTGTTAATATTACTAATGTTGTGATTAGTGATATTATTAGTGTATACTTATGTTTAGAAGTTGCTATGATTAATATACTTGTTAATGAACATTGTTTTATCGTTTGAGTTAGTAAAATTTGCCCATTTGGGTTCTTGCTACAATTAGTAAATCCTTAATTAGTAAAGCTTGTAATTTCTTATGTTGCTCTGTTTATGAGACCATATGAGTCGGGAAGTTACTATTTTGGTGAAGTTGTTATTTCGGAAAGTTTCTACCTTGCGAAACTTTCCAATTTTAGGAAGTTAAGAAAATTGACACAGTGTTACGATTCTAAGTATAGGGCTTGGTATGGGTTGTTGATCGTTAAGTATTATATGTTTAGGTGACGGTTTCCGCGGGAACATCTTTCGGAGCTATCGACTGTCTTTCCGCAAACTGAGGTAGGGGAGATACTGGTATATGACGATGTGTAAATTGTTCTTATTTGTTTTAAGCATGTTTGTTATATAATACCATGTGATCGTATATAGTGTTATCTATATTATTCTGTGATATAATACGATGTGAATATAAAGGGGCTGTGATTGGTGCGGAGATAAAGGGTCTGTGTTTGGTGCGGAGATAAAGGGTCTGTGATATGATGTGGAGTATATTGGGTCTTGTGATCGGTGCGGAGTTTATTTGGTGTTGGATCGGTGCGGAGTTTATTTGGTGTTGGATCGGTGCGGAGTTTATTTGGTGTTGGATCGGTGCGGAGTTTACTTGGCGTTGGATCGGTGCGGAGTATATTATATTGTTGTCTTATTTATCTTTCTACTCAACCTCGCGGTTGACCCTGTGTATTCGTGTACACCTACGATGATCCGGAATGGGGAGTAGATTTTACAGGTCAGTGACAGATGGACCAGGAGCTTGGGCATGGAGAGAGACATGGCATGGACCTACTTAGAGTTAGATTAGATATCGTCAGTTGTACTTTCATTTTATCAAGTTTGGAACTCGTAATTGTTGTAATACCAAGTTCAAATTTAATCAGTATTTATATAAATTATCTTTGGTTTGTTTACCTTGTTATTCACTACCTCGGATATTCCGGGATGGTATCAGTCCTATTTATTTGAGAATGTCTTGCTAAAGGCTCTTAAATAAATGGGGGTGTTACAAAGTGGTATCAGAGCGAACGATCCTCAGGCCTAAACCAAATGGATAATAATGAACGTAGGAAGAGTCTAATAAAATGAACCCCGAGATGAAACTGATAGGAGCCCCAAAGAGGAACGGGATGAGTTAGGGGCCCCCCTCAAACCAGACCTGGGCCCTTTCTGTTCTGTCTCGGGAACCCAATGAGAGAAATTGAAGAGTGGGGTAGATTATATAGTGACCTAGTTATCTTGTGCTAACAATTTTTGCAGGGGCGGAACGAGGTAAGTAATGATGTGTACATGGTTAATGATGCATTGTATTCTATGAGTTTGATATTGGAAAGTGATTGAGAAATGTATTACTTTAAGTACTGAGGACATGAAAATTGAAATACGAGTTTGAAATATAAGCTTGGCTAGTAGGATGATATGCATAAGAAGAATGCGACTGATATTGAAACACTGATTGATATAAATGATTGAATCGAAATTTTCAGGAATGGGTGTATATTTATTGTATACTGAATTAGAGTGATATGATCATGTGTTTTTGGTGTCTCGAATTGTCTATAGGATATCTGGTTATTAAATGACTAACGTAACTTTTGCAATATATTGCTTGGTATTTGGATATGACCTATCAGATTTAAATGTTATAGTAATTCATGTCTAATGATATGCGGAATGTGCTGCCCCAAGCCATGAGTGTCATATAGTTGTGTGTTACATTAGTATTACATGTATAAATATCCAGACATTTAGATGATCTACTTTTCTGTTACACAACCTTTACCGTGTTTTAGATGACTATTACAGAATGAAATAATGAATAAATGTTATTATGATGCAACGTGATTTCTATATTTCGATGGTATGTCAACATGTTTTGGAGGAATAATGATTGTGTTTAATATGATAATATGAAGTAATTTTAATGGAACCAAAATTTTAAATAAAGACCAGAATGTTACCCTGTTTGTACGGGTTGTCATCTAAAATGTATTCTTTATAGGAGTATGACAATATTATGTGTGTTAACCTTCTGATTCAGCTTTTCAATGCATTTGGTTTCATGTTAATGTGAAGTATATTTTGAGAGAAATAAATGTTTTAGCCGACAATGGTCAGACTGTCACTGCACGGTTCAGTGTTACCCATGTTTCTGAACGAGGAACCGTTTAAAATGTATCTACTGTTTGTGTATAATTCCAACTCCAATGATTAATATGTTCATTCACGTTCCCAAAAAATAAATCACGTAAAATCTTAACAAGATGTTAATTAATATTGATCTTTGCAAGTTGTCCAGTTTCCTGTTTTATTGCCGTAAAGTTCTGTTTAGACCAGTTCGTTATAAATAATTTCCTTAAGTTTTGCACTTTATTCTTTTCCTATGATTAGAGAATCCATGATATTTCTCAAAAACTATAATGGTTAACAAATGGTTGAACGGTTATTTAATTATAATTTTTGTTGTTAAAAGTTGCAACATGATGTTTAATTGTTGGAATCGTAAGTTCTGTAAGTTTTATATAAAAGTTTAAGCAAATATGAACTTATGTGATGAACCACGTCACACCCTGTTATGGCTTTAGTAACATGAACAATAGTCTTATGATAAGAATATGGACCTTATTACATGGTAATGTAACCTTGCTTATTTCGTTGGGTTTTACATAAAATAGTTTCAATTGTACGGACGTTCCTACTTTCTATGGTATGACCTCAAAATAATTATGTGATGTTCCTATGTGATGTTAAAATCATGTTCATCAGAGAGGAGTCTTGACAAGTGGTAGAATGGAAATTAACTAGTAAGATTATTAGCACGATGTCATGAGCAAAAGTTATATAACAATTTAATTGTTATAGTTAATGGTGGTTATTTTGAACAACGTGAACCTTGTTGCTATTCTTTCGTATATTAAAGGTACATCTTTGTCTAGTTTCCTGATGTAATAGCCTATGACTCCGTCATGTATACTGTTGCGCTTTAAAATGAATTGCATATTACTATGTTCGAAATCTGATCACGATGTATTGAGTTATTAGTTAGTTTGGCATGTGATTTAGTGTTGTGCATTCGTTTACTTTATCGTTAAATTTCATGATCCGTGAGCTACAATTTGTGAGAACAACGTTTTAGTAAAGGAGAGTCAGAATGTCTCCGTGCAGTTTCGAGTCCGATCTGTAGTTGAAAGATAGCCCTTTGCTTGTATTTATAATTGTCACTAACTACCATTTCAGCGTTTCAAACGTTTTTCCAAAGGTTTCAAAAGTTTAAAATTTGTATTTCAAGATGATGAATAACCATGATGACGCTTGATCCTTTAATAATTGTAGTAATGGTTTGCAATAGGACAAATTCTGTATTTACGTGTTGATGAAAGCCTGCCCGGATGCTTATTTGTTGCGCGTATATGAACTCTTAAATTACAAGACATGTATTTATTAGTCTCATGATAGATGATGTAAGTTGAGTTATACCTAAGTGATCTGGTTAACTTATTAATGCCTAGATATGCTAAACGACCTCGTTAGTCCATGATTTGTGCATATTTTGTGAAACATGTCAATGCCCCATGTTTAATTACGTTCAATAAAATTTTGCGCTATGTCTTTTCCTAAATGTGGTTTTGCTTCAAAATATGGCTATGAACATGAAACCTTTTAAATTGTCAACTAGGAACTACGAGTTTTCTTGATTATTTATGTAGTTGTAAATACTGGCTTACGTTGAAATTTCATGGGTGTGCAAGTGTTACCTATTCCAAATCTGTTTTACTGCGTAACATGATCCTACCGACCCTAATACTTTATTATTGTTCGAGGTTGTATGTTATATGATAGTTGATGAGCCTCTTTTGAGTACTGATTTGAGTTGAATATTAGCTGTTGTCCTTTTATTCTGATAGTTGAAATTCTCTTTTGATGTGATAATTCTTTTGGTGGTGAGATGGGAAAAACGTTTAGTAATTGATTAGTCTGAGTTATGTACAGGTTCTTGTTTTATGGCGTACACATTCGTGTTTTATGAATAGTGGAATGATGAGTATATATACAACTATGCCAATGAACTTTGAATGTAAGTACTGAAGAGATGGAGTTAATAAGGTCGGTTTGGTATGGCAGTTTCATAAATGGAATATTCGATAATATTGATATCGAGATTGGAATGAGAATTGGTTGCTGGTTTGAGTCATGAGTTATTAGGCCGTTGTGCCACTTTGTGTCTACGGTCCAGTATGACCTTGGTCGTTGAGTTCTGTTCTGAGTTGAAGTAAATATTGAGATGGATATATTGCTTTGCGGTCTTATGAGTTAGAGTAATGAGTAAGACGGTGTAAGGGGCTAGAAACTTTATACTGAGGTTACGGGGACGTAACCATGTTTTAAGGAGGATGAGATTGTAAAATATTTTGATTTATGATATGTCTAGTTGTTTACATGGCTAGGTGGTATGTCACGATTGTTATTATAAACTTGGTAATCTCGTTTACTTCACTTATGCTTTTATTGTGTTTTGTGTCGTATCTTTTAAATTGGTGATAAGATAAACTTTGGGGACAAAGTTTTCTTAACGAGGGTAGAATGTAATATTTCGTGTTTTGAAGTACTTTTATTAGCAATTGATGTTATGTGGTGTCCACATTAAGTGCTCGTTACGTGCCTTGTGACCTGTTGTTATTTGACCAGTGGATGGTGAACTTCGGGACGAAGTTCATTTTAAGGAGGAAAGACTGTAATATTCCGTATTTTATCATATTTTATTTTAATAGGTCATATTATCTGACTTTGACGCGTGATATTTATTCGAATGTTTTAAAGCGATGGTTAATTTATCGTATAAGTTTCTAGTATTTTTGTCTAAGAATAGTGAAGTGTCGGGTACGGGTTTTAATATCGAGTCACACCCTAGTCGTGCTTGAAGGCTTAGGGATGCGTGCAAGGGTGTCAATTGGGCCTCGAGATGCGAGCCTTGGACTGAATACTCCAACTCGACACAACCCCTTACACGCCCCAAATAAGAAGTACTCAACATATTTCTAGCAGCCACCATATATAAACCTACCTCTATAACCTAACCCTAGCATCAACACCTCTCAATCCTCACTTAGTTTTGCTGCCGCCACATCAGGGAGTAAGGAGAATAGGACCACGGTGGTTTAGGGGTTGTCGACGGTGGTTCGAGTACATCATAAAGAGGGTACGTTCATCAGTTTCTGTCGTTTTTCCCCTGTTTTCGCTGACTGCAACCGTTTTAATTCGCAATTTTATAAATCGTATGAGCGTGTATGTTTCTAATTCTTCACGCATTACCAATCTATGATGTTAGTAGTTGTCTTTTGGACCCTAAGGATGCCGTCGTTGACCTCCTAGGACCACCGACAGTGGTGGTTTTGCCGTCTGCCTAGTTACGGGTCTGGGCTGTTAGAACAGAGTCTTAGGCGCGGGTTTTGGGGTGCGATTTCGAATCAGTTTCTGGGTAAGATTGTTATGGGTATTAGGGTTATTTGGTTAATGGGTAATCAGTAGTTCGTATGGTGGTAGGCGTGGAGGTTGGTGGTGGTCTGTCACGGTCTTATAGCTGGTTTTGTTAGATGCGTTCACCCACATGTTTACGGGGCTGGTTGGGGTATAATGTTTGTCGAGCGTTTGCTGGTAGTTGCTAAGGCGTCGGCGGCCACCACTGACCTCCCTGGGACCACCGTGGCTGAGAGGCGAGCCTGGTGTTGTCACCAGCGAAGCCAGTAGTGGTGGTTGGTGCCAATGGTGGTGTTAGTCGGGGCAGACGCTTGCGCTTTCGGTGCTGCTGGCCTGGGTTCGTTTTGTCGCTGTTAACCGTACTGTTTAATAACCTATTTCGTATGTTTGGTTTTGCACGTTATTGTTGTAGGTAAGTTTGTTTGTTTATTTTGGTTTGGTTAATCTTATTATTATCAATGTTTGGTAATGAGGTATCATTAATAATTCCTTATTGTTTAATTGTTAATTCTTACATTAGTGATATTATTTTTATTAGTATTATCATGGTTATTGTTATTATTATTATTATTATTATTATTTTAGTATTAGGATTATTTTATTATTGTTAATGTTGTTAATATTTGATGCCCGTCGTTGAGGGTACCAAAGATAAAATTTATAATTCCTAACTTTAACAAGAGATAGTGAAAGTCAGGGTCGAACCACAGAGAGGTGGGGAATGTTTATTGTTTGTTGTTAATGTTTAAAGGTAACAAATTTGGGGGTTTGATTGTTGATTACTAAGTCTAAGCAAAGATTAAAATAAAACAAGAAATAAAGATGAGAATTAAATATATAAAAAGGGATGCTAGGATGTTTGGGGTAATAAATAGCTAAGGTAATATAAATCCTAAGGTCAACATGTATTGCAGTCGCGTAAGGGGTGTAACATAACTTTTTAGGTCCATGCTACCTAATAGCTCCTTTCGGCCTATGCTATTAGTTCCTAGGTCTCACAATTATTGGGTGTCAACAATAAGGGTGATTCCTAAATCTTAGGTCACATACCTTTCAGTCTTGAGTAACCTAGCCGTCTTAAGGTGTAAACCAATGCCCTTCCCGTATCTCTCAATCTTGGGTAGGTCATTACTAACGTCCTACAAGTCTCCTTTCAGTCTCATTGTAGGATATTATAGTCAACAAGGAAAGACGAAACAAGATACATGCGCGGGTGGTCGACCGACCAGCTATTCCAGTCGGCCGACCACAGCCTCGGTCGACCGACCCACTATTTGAGTCGGCCGACCGTGGCTCTGCTACAAGTCGGTCTCGGAATTTCTACTACCTACGCATATTCATCCCCTACATCCTAACATATGAAATTTAGCTACTCATGGTTATTAAGACGATTATGAAAACGGGATTAAACATGGTAAACATAGTAAATAATCTAAACATGCGAGATTCAATAAGGCTTGGGGATTCTATCTTAACTGGATGCAATAGTAATAAGAACAATAATAAAACTAGATTAAAAGAGTAATTACCAGAAATCGGAATTAAGGCAGAAAGGAACAAACTTTATTGAATGCTTGAGAATTATTGAAAGATTAAGAACTAAAGACGGAATAAAACTAAATTGTATCTTTATTGAAGCTTATTAACTAAGAAACTGAATACTTCAAGATCTCTCGATGCTAATTGATACCAAAACCCTAATCACAAGATTAGTTTATATGGGGCCAAAGATTAGAGTTTCCTAAAAGACTCCTACTTCTAAATTATTTCCGAAACTGTTCCTGGGCTTCGCTGAGGTCGGTCGACCACTTTGGTGGGTCGGTCGACCTCTTTTCACGGGCTTAGCAAATTCTGGGCTTTTCTTCAGAATTCGGACTTTATAAAATTAGGCCTGGTCGGTCGACCGCTTCCGCAAGGAATTCTTCGGTTTTCTTCTCGCTTTGACTTTTGGCACTTAAATAAAGACTCCAGTTGACTTTCCATTGTTCCTTAATTATGCAAAAGACTCGGGGACATGATTTTGGTGCTAAATCGTCCTTTTTCCGCATAAATCTGCAAAAGTGCATAAAAATACGAAAGTACACGATTGTTGGGAAATAAGAGCTAAAACATAGTAAATGAGCGACCAAATGCGTGTAAAAATAGATGAAAAACATCATAAAATAGACACGCATCAAATTCCCCAAACCAAACCCTTGCTTGTCCTCAAGCAAGAAATAGACTCGATCTTAACTAATGGAACGATTTCAATCTCAGAACGAAATTTACATGTCAGCCTAAACCAATACCAAGTACAAAAATGAGAAAGCATTCAAATTATGCAAACGAGTTATGGTGTCGTCAAACTTGCAAAAATAAAGACTATAGAGACTTATACCATGGACTCTAGCGGTACGCTCGAGACACTCATGAACTAAAAGCTGAGTATATGTAAAAGATAAAAAGAAGTAATTTTGTAGAGACACTCACCTAACTGCGACCCATGAAAACATGCCTGCAATTTAACATGAACAAGAATTCCACAACTATGTATAAACAAACTCATTAAGTGACTCGGATACATGCAATTTGAGGTAATGAAAGATATGTGAGGTAAAAGTTAAAAAGTGGTTAAGATGTTTTTTGGACATGTGGGGTTAGTAGCCAAGTAGTAAAACCGGTTCCCAACAACAAACTTCACAACTTTTAATATTAAAGAAATGCTCTTTTGTAGCACAACTCTCACATTATATAAGAAAGGACTCCCAAATATTTTGAATGAGGTACGGGAGTGATAACACATAAAAGAAAGGGAATTTGGAACGAATTTTGAATCTGATGATAAGGTGGTCGGCCGACCTATGATGTTGGTCGGTCGACTGACTCCACTGTATATTTTGATTTTTTCGTTTTTCTTTTCTTTCTTTCTTTTTCTGAATTTTTCTGTTCTTTTTTTTTTCTTTTCTTTCTTTCTTTTCTTTTCTCTTTGTGCTTAAGATAGCTTACAAACCAAGATACCTCGAAATAAACCAAGGACTACAAATACTAGCTTGGAAGGGTAGGCTAAGTATGGGATGTAGATTTGGGGGAATAAAAAGGAAATTTTGGCTATGTGAAGCTTATGGGTAAATATGAGAAAAGGGATCCCAAATGCACGTACCAAGACTCACAAAACGAGATAGTAAAACAAGTATATAGCAATTCAAGTTCATGTTTATGCATATTGATGTAACGTGTTCCAAGGGGAGTACTACTCACATCCTAGACAACTGGTTTAAAAATGAAACCATGAAATAAGCTCTAAAACTCAATGTATAGTAGGTTGCCAAGGTATAAGTCAAGTCTCAAGATATACAAATTGACAAAAACTCGTAGATATGCAAAAGACTCTTATACTAAAACAAGTTGACAAGGTAAGGTAAAGGCATAAACATGTAAGATAGCAAAATCATCCTTGAAATACTTTCGTTCCGACTCGACCTATATGCTAAAATAAACGTGCATTTTTTTTGAATTTTTGAATTTTTTTTATTATTACTTTTTTTGGATTTTTGTATATATAAGGAAAATAAAGAAAAGAACAATGCAAGACAGAAATGCAATAAACGTGTGACAAAATGCAATGCATGTAATACGAAACCATTCCCCAAACCAACCCGCACAATGTCCCCATTGTGCATTAGCCTAAGTAAAGGTTTCAGAAAATTTAAAGGAAATATGCAAATAAATAAAAATTAAGGAAAAACTTGAAAGAGCTCACTGGGTAAATAGACGTATGAGAAAAACCTCCCCAAACCAGCGTAAGCTGGGAGGTTTTGGTGGCTAGCAATGCCACTCAAGTACCAAAGAACGGTTGCACGGTTCCCGAGGAAATAACGAACTGACTGCGACTGATAGGTAGGTCGACCGACCTTCCTGTAGACTACAAGAATTTTGGCAATACAGCGACTAGGTCGACCGACTGGTGTATCTGGTCGGTCGACCCTCTGCGTCCCAGCGGTCTTCGTTTCTTTGTCGAACCTGAAAAAGCAAGAAAAATACATGCGCCCGCAAATGCGCGAGATTCTAGAAACAAGTCTAAAGTCTTAACTACGCAAGCATAAAGAAAAAGTTCTAAAACTACGAGCAAACCAAATTAAAAAGTCTCACACAACAAAAAGTAAATTGTCTTTAAAACTGAAACTTAAAACAACTATCCGCTAAAGATGCGGAAAATATCCGACCATGGCTTTTGACGATACGCCGTAGTCTCCACAGTGTTTGCTTGTGTAGCAAAACACATCTTCTTCCCGTCGTCGCAAAGCATATGCGACGGTCTCTCCTCTTGAGCCTGCCTCCTTTTCTTCTTTTCTTCCCGATCCACGACATCCGGGTCTTCATCTTCTCTATAGCTTAGACATCCCATTCCTCCTCTCTGGACTATGACTTCCTTCACTTTGGGTTTCCCCAAACCAATTCCTGCATTAGCCACAATAGATGTGTCCTCCATATTGCTCCCAATCTAGGGCGGAGGTGTAAAAACGGATATAGGAACAGGTAATAAAGTAGGAGAAGTAGTGACGACCTCATACTTCTTTTCAGAAGTGATAGCATTACATGTGATGGGGGTCATAGCATCATTTTTCCTATAAGATAGGCCATATATAATAGAATGCTTTCCTACTTTGAAGGTCAAAGTCCTTGTGCCTACATCTATAATGGCACCTGCGGTGTGGAGGAAAGGTCTTCCTAGTATAATAGGTATATGGGCATCCTCTGGGATGTCCAAAACTACGAAGTCAACTGGGAAGAAAAACCTGTCAATACGCACAGGGATGTTTTCCAACACCCCTATAGGTTCCATAGATGTGCGATCTGCCATCTGGACAGTCATGCTGGTCACTGCAAATTCGGTCATTCCTAATTTTAAGGCAACGCTTAAGGGCATGACACTGATACTAGCACCTAAGTCGCATAAAGCCTTCTTAACTGGGAAGGTTCCTATATTGCAGGGGACAGAAAAACTACCAGGGTCCTCTACTTTGTGAGGGGCTATGACATGTGATAGAAAACTAGATGACTCTTCAGTGAGGGCCACCGACTCAACCTTATCTAGAGACCTCTTCCTTGACAAAAGTTGTCTCATAAATTTAAGATAGGAAGGAACTTGTTGGACTAATTCTAGAAACGGGACCTGAACATTTAATGAACGAATCACATCCTTAAATTTGTCAAAAGATACCTGATCCTTCGAAGGTACGAGTCTTTCTGGGAAAGGAGCGGCTGAAGACTCAGTATTTGCAGCCCTCTTCAGAAACCTAGGGGTCTTATCACCCCTGAAAAGAAAATCCCTCAAGTTATTCGGTAATTCGGGACGAAAAGGAGCCTCTGGTTCTGCTTCGATGATCGGTCGATCATCTTCTTTGGTCGGTCGACCGCTCTCCTGTTCAGCGAAAATTCTCGGATTCTGCTCTGTGGTCGGTCGACCTGGATCTTCGGTCGGTTGACCGTCCTTGCTGCTATCCGGCTGTTTTTCTTTTTCGCTCCCCACTTTAGCTCCACTTCGTAGGGATATGACGTTCAGAGTCTCTTTTTTCTGGTCCGGCTTGGTCGGAAGTTGACCCGAAGCCCTAGTATCATTCTTGCCCGCGATTTAAGCAATCTGAGACTCTAACATCTTCATCCCTGCCTCTCTAGCCTGTGACTCCTTCTGAACCAACCCAATAAGATTTTGGATAAGAGTGTCGGTGTTGGGTGGTGGATTAGAAGGTGGTTGAGGGTTGAAGGGTGGTTTTTGAAAACCTTGCTTATGTGGGGGGATATATGTGGAATTTTGCTGAGGTTGCATATGTTGTGGGTTAAGAACATTCTGGCTTGTCCACCTCAGGTTGGGATGGACATTATTATTATTCGGGTCATAGAAATTGTTCCCACGATAATGTTGAAAAGCGGCACATGTTTCATTGGATGAAGTACAGAATTTTGACACGTGCCCTTCTCCACCGCACCTCTCACAAGCGAAGGGTCCGTCCTGAACGGCATTCACCTGATAAATACCGCCCTTGCTTCCACTTCCTAGATCGAATTTTCCTCCAGCCTCTAATTTCTCCAATTTGGCCGTCAAGGCCTCAATTGCTGATAGGTTGTATTCAGATTTCCTTTGATTTCCTCTGGAAGTGCCATGCTCAGCACAGTGTACAGCAACATCCTCTATCAATTTGAGACCCTTAGTCTCTCCTGAATTATCTTGGAATCTCCCATTAGCTGCAACATCTAGATAGGCCCTGTTGTCGTCGTAGAGGCCATTGTAGAACTGGTTACAAATAAACCATTGTTCGAATCCGTGATGTGGTATGGATCGAACAAGTCTTTTGAACCTGTCCCACGCCTCACTAAAATCCTCATTGGGGGTCTTGCTTGAAATTTGTGATCTGCGCTCTTAAAGCATTGGTCTTTGATGCAGAATAGTATTTCCTGTAGAATGCTAAGGCTAAGGTATTCCAATCTGTGACTGCCGCAGCAGTGCGGTCCAAGTCTCTGTACCACTCTCTCGCAGCGTCCATAAGAGAGAAGATAAACATGGTCTGCTTAATCTGGTCCTGCGTCACTCCTTCTGGGGGTGCAATAGAGCATATGTAATCTGTGAAGATTTCAATATGCTTTGCAGCATCCTCATTGGTCGAGCCTCCAAATTGGTTTCTTTCAATCATAGTAATGTAGGCAGGCTTGGCCTCGAATGGCTTCCCAGTACCTGCAGGTAAAGTGAACCCTTTGTATAGGTCCTTTGCCTGAGGCATGGAGTGACTGGCAATAGTAGCTTCCTCTGTCATGTTTTCTTCTTCTTTTGGAAAAACTGGAAAGTAGGTAAAAGGTGGTGTTCTTGGTGAAAGTGGATTGTTGGGTGAATTTGGTTGTGAAGGTGGTGTTTTTGGTGAAGAGTGTGTAATGATGGTTGTTCGAAAAGGTCTTCTTGAAATAAGGAAGATGGTGAACCTCCTTCCTGATTTGCTAGAAGTTGCTTTCTCCTTTCTCTAAGAGTCCTCTCAAGCTCGTGGTCAAGTGGTAGGAGTTCTCCTTGAACTGACCTGCGCATAAGATGGAAACTACAAGAAAATGGTGAGAAGGTTTAAGGAACAAAAAGTTCCTTAAACAAAGAGAAACAAAAACAAAAACAATAAACACTGGCGTCACCTCCCCGGCAACGGCGCCAAAATTTGATGCCCGTCGTTGAGGGTACCAAAGATAAAATTTATAATTCCTAACTTTAACAATAGATAGTGAAAGTCAGGGTCGAACCACAGAGAGGTGGGGAATGTTTATTGTTTGTTGTTAATGTTTAAAGGTAACAAATTTGGGGGTTTGATTGTTGATTACTAAGTCTAAGCAAAGATTAAAATAAAACAAGAAATAAAGATGAGAATTAAATATATAAAAAGGGATGCTAGGATGTTTGGGGTAATAAATAGCTAAGGTTAATATAAATCCTAAGGTCAACATGTATTGCAGTCGCGTAAGGAGTGTAACATAACTTTTTAGGTCCATGCTACCTAATAGCTCCTTTCGGCCTATGCTATTAGTTCCTAGGTCTCACAATTATTGGGTGTCAACAATAAGGGCGATTCCTAAATCTTAGGTCACATACCCTTCAGTCTTGAGTAACCTAGCCGTCTTAAGGTGTAAACCAATGCCCTTCCCGTATCTCTCAATCTTGGGTAGGTCATTACTAACGTCCTACAAGTCTCCTTTCAGTCTCATTGTAGGATATTATAGTCAACAAGGAAAGACGAAACAAGATACATGCGCGGGTGGTCGACCGACCAGCTATTCCAGTCGGCCGACCACAGCCTCGGTCGACCGACCCACTATTTGAGTCGGCCGACCGTGGCTCTGCTACAAGTCGGTCTCGGAATTTCTACTACCTACGCATATTCATCCCCTACATCCTAACATATGAAATTTAGCTACTCATGGTTATTAAGACGATTATGAAAACGGGATTAAACATGGTAAACATAGTAAATAATCTAAACATGCGAGATTCAATAAGGCTTGGGGATTCTATCTTAACTGGATGCAATAGTAATAAGAACAATAATAAAACTAGATTAAAAGAGTAATTACCAGAAATCGGAATTAAGGCAGAAAGGAACAAACTTTATTGAATGCTTGAGAATTATTGAAAGATTACAAACTAAAGACGGAATAAAACTAAATTGTATCTTTATTGAAGCTTATTAACTAAGAAACTGAATACTTCAAGATCTCTCGATGCTAATTGATACCAAAACCCTAATCACAAGATTAGTTTATATGGGGCCAAAGATTAGAGTTTCCTAAAAGACTCCTACTTCTAAATTATTTCCGAAACTGTTCCTGGGCTTCGCTGAGGTCGGTCGACCACTTTGGTGGGTCGGTCGACCTCTTTTCACGGGCTTAGCAAATTCTGGGCTTTTCTTCAGAATTCGAACTTTATAAAATTAGGCCTGGTCGGCCGACCCGTTTAGTTGGTCGGTCGACCGCTTCCGCAAGGAATTCTTCGGTTTTCTTCTCGCTTTGACTTTTGGCACTTAAATAAAGACTCCAGTTGACTTTCCATTGTTCCTTAATTATGCAAAAGACTCGGGGACATGATTTTGGTGCTAAATCGTCCTTTTTCCGCATAAATCTGCAAAAGTGCATAAAAATACGAAAGTACACGATTGTTGGGAAATAAGGGCTAAAACATAGTAAATGAGCGACCAAATGCGTGTAAAAATAGATGAAAAACATCATAAAATAGACACGCATCAATATTACTAATGTTGTGATTAGTGATATTATTAGTGTATACTTATGTTTAGAAGTTGCTATGATTAATATACTTGTTAATGAACATTGTTTTATCGTTTGAGTTAGTAAAATTTGCCCATTTGGGTTCTTGCTACAATTAGTAAATCCTTAATTAGTAAAGTTTGTAATTTCTTATGTTGCTCTGTTTATGAGACCATATGAGTCGGGAAGTTACTATTTTGGTGAAGTTGTTATTTCGGAAAGTTTCTACGTTGGGAAACTTTCCAATTTTAGGAAGTTAAGAAAATTGACACAGTGTTACGATTCTAAGTATAGGGCTTGGTATGGGTTGTTGATCGTTAAGTATTATATGTTTAGGTGACGGTTTCCGCGGGAACATCTTTCGGAGCTATCGACTGTCTTTCCGCAAACTGAGGTAGGGGAGATACTGGTATATGACGATGTGTAAACAGTTCTTATTTGTTTTAAGCATGTTTGTTATATAATACCATGTGATCGTATATAGTGTTATCTATATTATTCTGTGATATAATACGATGTGAATATAAAGGGGCTGTGATTGGTGCGGAGATAAAGGGTCTGTGTTTGGTGCGGAGATAAAGGGTCTGTGATATGGTGTGGAGTATATTGGGTCTTGTGATCGGTGCGGAGTTTATTTGGTGTTGGATCGGTGCGGAGTTTATTTGGTGTTGGATCGGTGCGGAGTTTATTTGGCGTTGGATCGGTGCGGAGTATATTATATTGTTGTCTTATTTATCTTTCTACTCAACCTCGCGGTTGACCCTGTGTATTCGTGTACACCTACGATGATCCGGAATGGGGAGTAGATTTTACAGGTCAGTGACAGATGGACCAGGAGCTTGGCCATGGAGAGAGACATGGCATGGAACTACTTAGAGTTAGATCACATTTAGATATCGTCAGTTGTACTTTCATTTTTCAAGTTTGGAACTCGTAATTGTTGTAATACCAAGTTCAAATTTAATAAGTATTTATATAAATTATCTTTGGTTTGTTTACCTTGTTATTCACTACCTCGGATATTCCGGGATGGTAACAGTTCTATTTATTTGAGAATGTCTTACTAAAGGCTCTTAAATAAATGGGGTGTTACAACAACACTCCCCTTCCCATTCCCACTTCACGCTGTACATTTAATCTTTATTGTTGTTATGCGTGCTGTTGCTAAAATTATTGCTGATACTACTATTTGTCTTCTACTACTAATATCTACGCTAATTTAGTACATACTACTTCCTGTAAATTAGTTTTTAGTATTATTTTATTATTTTATTATTATTTTACGTACGTGCTTGCTAGCCTGCTTGAATTAATTATTTTACGTACGTGTTTGCTAGCTTGTTTACGTTTAAATATAATACGTTAGAAATCGTTACGAATTAGTAATGGTTTACGGTTTTATTAGAAGCATGTCGAAATAATTTAATTTAGTTAGTCGATTTTCCAGTATAAAATATAGGTAATATAATATGAAGTTTAATTTAAATTAAATCGTGTTTATGTCCTTTATCGGTTGAACCGGTTAATTAGAACATAATCAAATACTTAGTAAAATATATTTTAGCTAAGTAAGATTTAGTAAGTGATTAGTGACTTGTCTAAATTTAGTTAGTTCTTAAGTGTTCGTTAATACTTATCATCGGACTAACATATTTTTATGTATAGTAGTTGGTTAAGTTTAACTTAATCATAATTGGCCTTTCTCTTATGTTTATGTGTGTTTGAGGTCCCCGAGGTTCGGGCGGCACTCTATTGGGTTCGGGAATAGAGAGAGGATAGAGACCCCCCCGGTCGGGCAACCGAAAGGGAAACCGACTCTCCCTCAACTTAGTTCCCGGGATCAATTAAGTGTTGTTTAGAAGTATAAGAGATAATAAATAAAGATTTAGTTAGTGAATTGGATGCTATTGTAGTAGTAGTG
Organism: Silene conica; assembly: GCA_029255685.2. NCBI lineage: Eukaryota > Viridiplantae > Streptophyta > Magnoliopsida > Caryophyllales > Caryophyllaceae > Silene > Silene conica. The sequence goes on along the minus strand of CM055316.2, from coordinate 42,932,751 downwards.
ATGCGTGTTAAGTTATGCGTGAAGATGTCGCCTCTGAACTTAATACGTAGATTGTTTGTCATATATAGGGGTATGCGTTGAGATGTCGCCTCTGAGCCCTATATGTGTATGTTTGTCATGTATGGAGGTATGCGTTGAGATGTCGCCTCTGAGCTCCATACGTGTTTGGTTGTCGTGTCTGGGGTATGCGTTGAGATGTCGCCTCTGAGCCCAGACATGTTTGAGTGATCGCGTCCGGATATGCGTTGAGTTATCGCCTCTGAGTCTGACGAGTAGAGCAACTGCACAACGGGGCAGTCAGGTTATCATACCTTACCCGGAGTGCAGGTGTTGGATGCTAGTCCATTCGTTGAGTTTTCGCCTTTGAGTCTAGTGTCTTGTGATGTAGTAGGGGAACATGCGTTGAGCTTTCGCCTCTGAGTTCCTTAATTTGATTGTGAATTGAGTGTTAGTCCATGCGTTGAGTTTTCGCCTCTGAGTCTAGTATCTTTTTGATAGCCGGTCCATGTGTTGAGTATTCGCGTCTGAGTCCTTGCTTGAGATTGTGAACTTGGTATCTAGGTTATGCGTTAAGATGTCGCCTCTGAACCTTTATAATTGCTGATTGAGTTAGTATCTAGGTTATGCGTTAAGATGTCGCCTCTGAACCTTTTTACTTGTTTTTTTATATCTGCTTGCCTTGAGTTATAGTTTGTTCATCCAAGCCTTGGATGACTCTTTAATTGGTTTCGTAAATAGTTTGGACTGAAAGACCCCCCGACCGGGCAACCGGTAGGGAAACCGGCTCTCCTTCCAAATGGTTTCCGAAGTTGGTTGAGAGCCGTGCATTAGTGATTGCAAGATAGTTGAGGTTCAGTTGATGAGATGTTTATACTTCACATGTTTATGTATGCTGGAGTATTCTGTTTGTATTTCTGTTTACGTGTCGTTACAAAAGATGGTTAGGAGAACTCTAGTCACTCCCCACTGATTGTGCCGTACATGTTTGCATGTATGTAGGTACATGCAGGATTGGCGGGGGTTGCTGAGAGCTAGCGAGTGATGATCCGCTTATCATCTTATGACTTACACATTACGATAGCTAGACTTTAGTTTTGATACAGTTGTTTCTTTTGAGTGCCTGTAGGGATGTTCCATCCCAGGCTGTTGTATATATTTTGTTTCAGTACTTAGAACTGTTATACTTATCTATTTCTGTTTATATCAGTTCCAGTTTTCAGGTTTTAATTCACCTCGCATGTTTATGTTAAAAAGTTTTATTTCCGCTGCATTTTTAGTACTCTGTGTGTTTATCATTTCCGCTTTCGCGAGGGTTTTTACAAACTTCCCGCGACACCACCTTGTCTCCTTCCTTCTTAGGTTCATGATCATGCTCATCCAACGAACCCTCCAGCCCTAAACTTAGCCGTTTAGGACCATCAACCACTCCCCTTGTCCTACTAGCCTCACGCTCCATGTTCATGCCCCGCAATAACTCCTCCATACGTCCAAAACTAGACGTCACTTCCAATTCCCGGACACCCATAGCAACCCTCGAATCCACCGTGTGAAACGAAACAAGGAGACCCGTCTACCATCTAAGTTATCTCGTCCCAAGTCAAGTATCGTTTAGCCATCTTATAGTCCACAAGTACATATCCTAAAGGTGTGGGACTTATTTTCTTTTTGTTATCCTAAAAGGCTGATTTCAGAAATGTCAAGGGTGTCCATGAGAAGCAAGTCACGGCTGGTCTAAGGCTTTGTCCTTGTTTCATCTTTTGGTGACACACCTTAGAAAGCAAAAGGAATCAAATGCCAAGCATGGAAGGTCAACATGGGCTGTTTGTATGATCAGAAAAGGGGCTGCAATGCTGATCAAAAGGGACTGATTTCTCTTGTTTTGGTCCCCAAAAACCTGCCATAAAGCATACAAGGGTCATTATCAAGTCAGTTTGTGTAAGGACGACTTGTCTTACTTAGTTTTGTGCACAAAACAACCGTTACAAAGGCCTTGTTGTAAGCTTATTTCTGATATTTTTGTAGGCCACAAGATTAAGTTGTAATGTGTGGTGAGGATTGGTTGGCTTGTCCTATAAAAGCAACCCTCCAACCCCTCACAAATCAGATGGAGTTAAGTTAAAGAATCAGAAACTTTTATAAGTTTTTATGAACTACATTGCTGAGTGCTTGTAGGAAACCATTTGCTAAGTGCTTTGGTCCATTTTCCTTGCTTTGCTTAGTGCTTGTAAGGGATTCTAGTTCTTAGTTAGTGGCTTTGTGCTTGACTAAGTCCATATCTTGTTCTCAAAACACCGCAAAACCAGCCGAGTAGAACACACAAAAACCTTCTGTTTTTAACTTAAAATCGACTAAGTATTGAACCATTAGAAGTTTCAGTTCAATTGGTTATCAGAGCTTTGGTTTTTATTGTGAGGAAACATCCCTAGCTACATCAAAAAAAAAAAAAAAACCATGAGTGAAAAGAGATTGGCTGATATGGAGACTAAGTTGGACACTCTACATGGAGAAGTTCAAGTAATGATGGAGGCCATGAACACCATAATGGCTAACATTCCTACTCTAAGAAGAGGACCACAACCAAACCGTGGTAGGGGCAGAGGTCGTGGCTTTATGAGGGCTGGAAGAGGAGTCCATGAAGAGGAGGAGGAGACCAACTCAGAATTCGAGGAGTCCACCATAGAAGTGTTGGGAAATGTGTCCTCAACAATAGTGCGATCACATAATTAAATCTCATGACAATAATGCGCAAGGAATGATACGAAATTATATATAGTCAACTGATCAACATTAATCAGTAATGATTGGCTAGCTAGAGTTTGACATTACTGTCGTATGACGGTGGTGGTCAGTTGATCCCTTTAGGTCACACCTATAGGACAATTCCCTTAATTGATAAACTGATCAAGTGTATAATGATACGAGTTGATCAGATTCCTTAAAATAGAATATCGAGAAATCAGAGGTTAAATCTTAATGTAAGATTTATGTTTGAAATTGAAACGTGTCAATTGTCAAACATTAATCAATGTTTATGAAATATCGAAATTAGAATGAATCGGGTTGAATATTATTACAAGTGTTGTAAATCGTATTGACGTTTATTAAAATGACCATTTTATATATAGGTAATTATGAATTACTAGTCAAATTGTTAAATATGATTTATTTAATTTACAAGTGATATTTATTTGATAAATATGCATTTTAAATTAAAAAAAAAACAATTGTTTTATAATTGTGACATATTATGTCACATATAATTATACAATTGTACAAAATGACATTTATAAAATGGGTGTCCATTTTATTATATAGGATACCGGTTTTGGAAGGTGATTATGTGTGTGCTTTGTGTGTTAACTACACAAGGAACACAATAATTAAATAGGCCTTGAAACTATTACATTGTGTAACCCTATGTGTGTTGGTAAGACAAAAAGCATTCTTGATGCTTCCTAATGTGAGCTCACGGCTCAAGCAACCGAACAACGCTATCATATGAAAAATGTTTACATCCTTTAGACATTATTCATTCTAACCCTAAGTGAGTTTCTAGTGTGAGAAAACTCAAGAAAATCCTCTCTAATACTATTTCATATATTCATATAATAAGATTATATTGTAATACTATAAAATTTCTAGTATTATATTAAGTACTCTAACAAGATTAGCATACGATTTTAAATTAAGGAAACCGTTCTTCTTACACCTAGCTCGTGTGGTTTACGGTTTTAAGGGGTTGTCTTGGGTGCATCTTGAAGGAGATATCCTACTTGGGTATGAAGCTTGGAGGATCATCCATGCCTTCTTGTCGAAATAAGTGAGATCTCGATTCCTTGTTTCGCTTTATTATTAGCATGCATAAGATCTAAAATACATATAATTAAAATGTTAATTATCAATTTTCTTAGTATGACTAATTTTATTAGGTTATGAGATATATAAACCTATCTATTGGTATCAGAGCAAATCGGTTGTTTGCATGCTTTTCGTTTACATTTTTACGAAGTTATTAAGATAACAAAAATAAAATTGAAATTTTAGTTCTTATATGATATGGCCGAAATTATTATGCATGAATACCTACTGATTCTAAATGTATTTTAGGATATTTGGAATATATTTTGCATATATATTCTTCATAGGTATTTTATTTTCGGTTTTTATTAATTTTTAATGGTTAAAATGTTTAATTTTTGGGAAAAATAGCTAAAATTAACTTCTGGCCGAGATTTTTTAGTATAGTTTCACATGTATTTCCTATGATATGAATATGAATTTTCGTTAATTATGGAGTTAAAATACATGGTTTATGAATTTTAAATGTTAAATGCCATAAAATGATTAAAAATGGGTTTATATAGTTATATTGCGAATTTGACTATAGAAATGTTTGAGTATGTCACATGCAATATTTAAAATTTATCTTAAATTTTCCAGAAATTATTTTCATATATTTCATGATTATTGATTTTTAGAGTAAAAATCGGATAATAGTGACATAATTTCGACTTAATTAGTTAGAGTTGGAATTTGGCCATAAAAATTTTACACAATGTCATATATATTATTTTCAGCATTTATAAAAATTTCGAGAGTTTTATTTCATGTTATGATTGAGAAATAATTTTAATGGTTAAAATTGTACGATATATGTCGTAAATTGTTAAAAATAGCAAAAGTTGTTAAAATGGCCGGAAAATTTAACCCATAAAATTCATATTTGATATGTTCATCACCATATTTTTCTTGGGAGCCAAAAGTTTCAGCATATTTAATTTTTAATTGTTAATTGTTAAAGTTAAAAATTGAATTAAAAGGGGTCATAAATTGCTTTTCAGTCCTTGGGCAGTAATTTTATTGCATGCTTTAATTTTATGTCCATATCAGTTTTATGTCCATATCAGTTTCCTAAGTGTTATGGATTATGTAAAAATAATATTAGTATTTTATTGCATGCTTTTAAAGTGAATTTTGAATTTACGGCTTAAAAATGCGTGTTTTATGTTTTATTTATGAAATAAATTAATAATTTTTGTAATACTAATATTTTTAAAGTTCTGAAATTTTAAGATAATTCCAGAATATTCAAAATTTGAATTTTGAATTTTTCGAAATTTTATGACTCTTTTTGAATTTTATATTATTTTTTCCCGTAAAACCGAGTAATACCGAACAATATTATAATATTAAGTTAAGTCATGTTCAAAGTTTGAGTAAGACTGAATTTTGAAACCTAAATGAGTTGGGATGATTAACTTAAGAGTGAATTCCGATTCACATTATGCTAAGTGTTTTTAATCGTTAAAGCACGCAATTCCATAAAACCGAGGTATACGATAACTATATATATAAATGATATTAAATAGGACGATTTGGCTTAGGTTTGTTAGTTCATATTCATAAGCATTGCATATTTTAATTATGATTGTCATGCTTTTATTTACGTAATTTTGGATTATGTACTTTTACTTAGTATGGCCTTATTTTTTAATCGATATTTCCCGTAATGTAAGGGGTTATCGATTCGGATGTAATTAATGTGATCTCGTATCACTTTATTTATTGTTTTCTATTTTATAAATGTATAAAGTAGACTAGAAAGTAATTTTTGTAAATTCCGGTGAGCCTTGAAGACGATGCCATTCGAAAAGGAGTTCCGACCAAGACGGTGTTTACCTTGGGAAGCGTGCCTCGTAAAGTTCAAGGGACCAAAGGAGTTGGTTTTCGAATTTGTACTTTTATTATTTCTTTTCTAGGGAAGGTCATACTAGGGTTTATTATTTTATGCTTTTATTTTGCTTTATATGTTTGCATGCATAGCCAAATCGTCATATCATGTCATGCACTTTATTCGATTTAATCGACCTAGTCAATAATTTAACGATAATTCACCGACTTAGTTCACTTAAAACGGAGATAGATAATAATTTTGACTAGATCTCTTACAAATGAATATTGAGACTTAGCCTTACCAAAAAGTATAGACCCATGAATCCCTTCTTCACAAGAATGTAGGCTCGGCTACACCGGGGTACTAAAATTGTCACGTTGGGTAAGTGGGGTAATAAGATTACACCTTGAAATTTGGTCGATCTCAACGAAGGTATTCGTAACCGTAGTTGCAATAAGTTCGGGCTAAAGACAATTTTTAGAAAATTGTCGACCGAGAGTTCTAAGGTAGAACCGATTAAACGGTTAATCCACCAAATTATACCAATAAGGGTTGAATCGGCTATACCGTGTCCGGATTAGTATGGGTTTGGGTCTCGGAATTGTTTACTTAATTGGGTAAGAGGTAATTAAGTAAATAACTAAACTTGTTTTAAAATTTAATTAAGATTTTTAAAATGATGTTGTTTTAGTTCCTTCTTTTATTGTAGTTTAACTTTCAACATCGTCAATGGCAACCAACGCTCCACCCCTCACTAACGTTTCATGGCTTCGATCCTTTATGGATCGTTGCAAACTCGATAAGCATGGTTCCAATTTTAAAGATTGGGATGCGAAATTACTTTTGGCCGCTCAAGGTGACCATAAGACTCGTTACCTCTCCGAAGCCGCTCCGACTGCTCGTTCCGCGGTTCAAAATCGTGAGGCCTATGAAGCCTACATGAAAGAGCCCTCCGCTCTTAAAAATGTGCTTATCTTCTCCATGGAGCCGGATCTCCAAAGGAGTATGATCAAGTTAAGCACATCATATGAGATATACACCAAACTTGCGACGATTTTTTAACAAACTCCAAGGGTTATTCAATATGAGGCGGCTTCCGCCTTCTTCGACATTAGTTTGAAGGAAGGGCAAAAGATAAGCCCTCATGTACTCAAATTAGTTGAGTTCGCGGAGACTCTAAAAGTGCAAGGAGTTGATGTTCCCGACTCACTCATCAATGACCGAGTTCTTCATTCTCTCAATAAGGTGAAATCGTATGCTCAATTCCGGGTGAATTTCAACATGCGAAATCAAGAGACCACATTGGATGGATTGCATAAGATGTTTGTCCAAGCCGAGAGGGGCATGGGACCTCAAGAAAGTTCCACTAAGGATGTTTTGAACATCGAGAAGAAAGGGAAAACTAACTTCAAGAGGAATGCCTTCAAAGGCAAGGGCAAGAAAACGTTCAAGCCCAAACCGGCCAAAGAAAAGACCTTTTCGAAAGGCGCTTCCACCTCATCTTCAAAATCTGAATACAAGTGCCATTATTGCACGAGGTTAGGACATTGGAAGCGTAATTGCCCCAAATACTTGACCGATCTCAAAAATTGGAAAGGCTCTTACCGTAGGTAATATTTCTCGTTTAAAATTCATGGTATTTTGTCAACTTTTGTACGGCGATACAAGTTGTTGACTATCACCCCTTTTTTAAATTGCTTTAAAAGGGCATCTTATGATGATAAGGGCAAGGAAAGGGAAGCGTTAGGCTCCTTACATGGATTGCTATGGTAGCATCCAGTGATTGAAGACATCAAGAGCTTGGCTCTAAGTTTCATTATCGTCTTCTTTCATTTATGCACTTTAATTTTAAATAACAATGACTTTTCTTGTATGACAAGGATTCAAATCCTAAACAATGGTTGTATTTTGGATATTGGTGACTTGATTTTCAACCCAAGTCACTCCTTTTGTTCTTAATCAAATCGTTGATTCCTAAAATAAATTGCATACCTTGTAACATGAGTTCATGTGATCTTAATAAATCACTAAAGAAGTACCCTGAAATGTTCATTGTACAATAAGATTGATACGATTAAGAGACAGAATCAAAGTAGTGTTGATTAATTTAAACGGAGAACTACACCTCAAGAGAAAACACTCAATCACAATGAATATTAGTTTATTATAAGATGATCATTTTAAGTGAAAATGAGAATGGATTCATCACAACTATAAAACTTTTCAAACATTCATATGCATTGGTTATATCGAAATTTGTTATCCTTATACAAATAAAGGTTATTTTTAAAGGATAGAGTGGGAGAAAATATTTCGCCCGCAAACCAATGATATAAATGTAAGATCTTAGAGAAGAATCCCACAAGGGAGTCTTAAGAAGAACCCTAAATGAATAAACAAAAGAAACTACGAGAGGACACTGAAGAAACTACGGGAGGACACAAGAGGAAATGTTCCTTATGTTCATTGTTTCAAAGAGAGGATAAAGGAAACCCCGTATGAAATCGGAAGGAAAACGGTTCCTTAACAAATGAAATTTTCAAAATTATAAGATAATAGAGGAAATATCATCTCAATTCTCTCAATGTTAGTATCTATTGTATCGAAAAGTTCAAGTGATGTTGATTGAATGGAGGAAGACCGCTATAGGATAGTGATACTGGTTCAAGTAAAAGCAAATGAATAACATGCGTGAAGTGAAAGGTTCATCTAAGAAATATCAATTGCTATAAAAGGAGTGATGTTGATTTTAGTGGGAACGATATTCATTAGAAAAATGAACGTACCATTTAGAGAGAATGGTGATTCTTTAAAGTGTAAAGAATAAGAAGTTCTCAATTCTAGATGAACAAAATACCTTATTCCATAGGATGATGGAGCTTCACGGGAAGGTTTATTATATTGATAATAAAAGGTCGCCCATCAGAAATCAGAATGGTTTGATACATTATTCATATTGATGAATAGAAACCTTGATCAAATTGCCAAGATAATTGAAAATAGTAAGAGTGATGAAATCATAAATAACTACAATATAGATTTCAGTACATAAGTGACTAGGTACTTTCGAGTGATTTTTAATCCCTCTTGCTTACCTATACGTCACGAGTTATAAGATAACAGTGGGAGCTTCCCTCAGGAAAGGAAACTCGAAATCTAGAAGGAGTTCTAGATATGTACTCAAATAAGATCATATTATGCGGGATAATATGAGTTAGAAGGATACCAAAATTTGTAAGTTTTAGATGTTAGGTTTATTTATCTCATAATCTAACTATTTTAGTCATACTAAATATAAACTTAATTAACATATTAATTAACTTATTATATGATCTTATGCATGCTTAATTTATGCGGAAATAGAAGAGATTTCGAACCCTTACACACGGTCCGAATAATAGCAAGGATGATCCTCCAAGTATTCAACAAGAACACCTCCTTTGGATGCACCAAGACAACCCCTTAACAAACCGAGACTTAGAACAAGCTAGTATAAGAATCGGATTATCCTTAAACAATGTACTAATCTTTATTAGAAATATTAATCTAAATACTATCACTAATATAGTATATATGATTATTATCCTTATAAAATTTTGAGAGGTTTTTATTAGTTTTCTTCCTTAGAAAAACTTGGCATGAAAAATAAGATTAGAATGAATAATAATGTGTTAACCACTTAACATTTGATGGTGGTTACTTGGTTTAGGCGTGAGACACACCAAAGAAAACAAAGAGGGAACATTTTGTCTTTCATATGTACATAGGTGGGTGTAGGTGCAATTCACAAGGTACCCTTTTAAGGATTGTGTTTTTATGTTCTTAAAACACAAACACACTTCAATTTACACCTTCCCAAAACCGGTACCATCACAATTAAAATGGACTTCCATTTTATCAAATGTCATTTTGTACAATTTGTATACTTATGTGTGACATACAATATGTCACAACATAAAATTAATTGTTCTAATTTAAAAATGCATATTTATCAAATAAATATCATTTATAAATTAAATAAATCATATTTAACAATTTGACTAGTAATTCATAATTACTTATGTATAAAATGGTCATTTCGATAATCGTCAATACGATTTACAACACTTTTAATAATATACAACCCTATTCATTCTAATTACGATATTATGAAATATCGTTTAATGTTTAACAATTGACACGTTTCAATTTTAAACATAAATCTTACAATAAGATTTAACCTCTGATTTCTCGATATACGAGTTTAAGGAATATGATCAAATCGTATCAATATACATTTGATCACTTTATCAATTAAGGGAATTGTCCTATAGGTGTGACCTAAAGGGATCAACTGACCACCACCGTCATACGACAGTAATGTCAAACTCTAGCTAGCCAATCATTACTGATTAATGTTGGTCAGTTGACTAATATAATTCGTATCATCCCTTGCGTATTCTCGTCATGAGATTTAATTACGTGATCGCACTATTGTTGAGGACACATTTCCCAACAATCTCCCACTTGTCCTCGACAAGTGTGCATCACCAATTCTCTTGTCCTATTACAATCTCCCACTCAATGCAAGATGTCTCTCTGAGGTCGTACTTGCATTCGATCATATCATGAGTGGTTTCCTCGATCTGGAGAATAACTGTTTGACCGGAATTATCTACCATAGATACCTTCCGAGCGTGGCCACGCATTTCCAATTAACTTCTCCTCGAGTGGCCTTGAGATTTGAACAACCCTGACAAGGGGTGGACAATTTCTATCGCACTACTTCCTTCAACCAGTCACAGTCAGTCACAACCCAAAGCAATCCCATTTGACTTCAGTTACGAAAAGTCGTAGAGAATGGATCAAGGTTATGCATGAACTGTACCATCTTGGGAGAGTAGTCTTTAGTCTAAGAATTGACTCACAAGAATACTATAGCATCTCTCGCCACGACCCGGCTATTATAAAATTTCCAGAACTCTATAAGCGGTCACATTTCCCGACAGAGTGTCTCTTGCAGTCTGCCTATGTGATTGACTAGTCATCACATATGACTCTATGGCAATTGAACTTGCCATCAGTCGCCTCACATTCTAGTCGCTTTGAGATGTCACCTCATGTAAGCGGCTAGGGGCTATACTATGTCAATCCAGTTCACTTATGGGGTTCAATATTGTCTCTTACAACCCATTTGGATTTTGACAAAGTATCTTTCATTTTGAGTTAATTACAACTCAAATGACATTTTCATGCAAAAACAGTCAATACTATTTCATTGCATTTGATGCACGATCATCTATTTGTATTAGTGTTTTGCGAATAAGCCTTTTATTCATGATTGCAAAACTTACAAATTTTGGTCTCCTTCCGACTCATATTATCGCACATAATATGATCTTATTTGAACACATATCTAGAACCCACTCTAGATCTTGAGATTCCTTTCCTGAGGGAAGCTCCCACAGTTATCTTATAACTCGTGACGTATTGATATACTAGAGGGATTAAAGAATCACTCGAAATTATCTAGTCACTTATGTGCTGAAATCTATATTGTAGTTATTAATGATTTCATCACTTTTACTATTTTCAAACATCTTGGCTATTTGATCGGGATTTTATCAATATGAATCATATCCAACCATTCTCATTTCTAATGGGCGACCTTTTATTATCAATATAATAAACCTTCCCGTAAAGCTCCATCATCGTATGATATAAGGTATTTTGTTCATCTAGAATTGAAAACCTCTTATTCTTTACACTTTAAAGAATCACCCATTCTCTCTAAATGGTAGGCTTAATTCTTTTAATGAATATCGCTCCCACTAAAAGCAATATCACTCGATTTCTTAAATGAACCTTTCATTTCTCGAATGTTAATCTTTTGCTATTATAATCACTATCCCTATAGTGATCCATTTTTCTTGATCATACCTTTCGATACAACATAAACTACTGTCGAGGGGACTGAGATGATTTCTCCTCTATTATCTTATAATCCTTGAAAAATCACTATTTCAAGGAACCGATTTTCCTTCCGAATTCATACGGTGTTTCCCACTGAAACTGAACATAAGGAACATTTCCTCTTGTATCCTCCCGTAGTTTCTTCAGTGTCCTCTCGTAGTTTCTTTTGTTTATTCTTTCAGGTTTCTTCTTAAGAATCCCATGTAGGAATATTCTCTAAGATCCTATATTTACATCATTGGTTTGCGGGTCGAAATATTTTCTCCCACTCTATCCTTTAAAATAACCTTTATTGTACAAGGATAGCATCTTTCGACAGAACCAATGTATGTAAGTGGTCGAAATAAAAGTTTACAGGTATGACAAATTCATTCTCATTTTCACTTAAAGTGATCATCGTATAATGAATTAATGATTTCTCAATATGATTGAAAGTACCTCATGTGGTTTAGTTCTCCGTTTTAATCAACACTTTGATTATTTTATACTGATCGTATCAATGTTACTTATTCCGTGATTTAATAAAATCACTATAATTCATGTTTTAACAAGGTATGCAATTTATTTTTAGGAATCAAGGAATTGATTAAGAACAAAAGTAGTGACTCGGGTTGAAAACCAAGTCATTAATCTCCAAAATACAACTATTGTTTAGGATTTAAATCCTTGTCATACAAGAAAGACATTGTTCTTAAAATTAAAGTGCATAAATGAAAGAAGACGATAATGAAAATTAGAGTCAAGCTCTTGATGTCTTCAATCACTGGATGCTACCATAGCAATCCATGTAAGGAACTTAACGCTTCCCTTTCCTTGCCCTTATCATCATAAGGTGCCCCTTTAAAACAATTTAAAAGGGGTGATAGTCAACAACTTGTATCGCCATACAAAAGTTAACAAAAGAACATGAAAGTAAACGGGAATTATAAACTACGGCGGTTGCCTTTCCATTTTTGAGATCGGTCAAGTATTTGGGGCAATTCCGTTTCCTATGATTTAACTTCGTGCAATAAAGGCACTTGTCTTCAACCTTTGAAGATGAGGTGGAAACGCCTTTCGAAAAGGTCTTTTCTTTGGCCGGTTTGGGTTTGAACGTTTTCTTGCCCTTGCCTTTGAATGCATTCCTCTTGAAGTTGCATTTCCCTTTCTTTTTGATGTTCAAGACATCCTTAGTTGAACTTTCATGAAGTCTCATGTTTCTCTCGGCTTGGACAAGCATCTTATGCAATTCATCCAATGTGGTCTCTTGATTTCGTATGTTGAATTCACCCGGAATTGAGCATACGATTTCACCTTATTGAGAGAGTGAAGAACTCGGTCAATGATGAGAGAGTCGGGAATATCCACTCCTTCCACTTTTAGAGTCTCCGTGAGCTCAACTAGTTTGAGCACATGAGGGCTTATCTTTTGCCCTTCCTTCAAGCTAATGTCGAAGAAGGCGGAAGCCGCCTCATATTGAATCACCCTTGGAGTTTGCGAAAACATTGTCGCAAGCTTGGTGTATATCTCATATGATGTGGTTAACTTAATCATACTCCTTTGGAGATCCGGCTCCATGGAGAAGATAAACACATTTTTAAGAGCGGAGGACTCTTTCATGTAGGCTTCATAGGCCTCACGAGCTTGGACCGCGGAACGAGCGGTCGGAGCGGCTTCGGATAGGTAACGAGTCTTATCAACACCTGGAGCGGCCAAAAGTAATTGCGCATCCCAATCCTTAAAATTGGAACCATGCTTATCGAGTTTGCAACGATCCATAAAGGATCGAAGCCATGAAACGTTAGTGAGAGGTGGAGCGTTGGTTGTCATTGTTGATGTTGAAAATGTAAACTACAATAAAAATGAAGGAATTTAAACAATGTCATTTTCAAAACTCGTAAATAATTTTAAACAAGTTTAGTCTATTTACTTAATGATCTCTTACCCAATTAAGTAAACAATCCCGAGACCCAAACCCATACTAATTCGGGCACGATATAGCCGATTCAACCCGTATTGGTATAATTTGGTGGATTAACCTCTTAATCGGTTCTACCTTAGAACTCTCGGTCGACAATTTTCTAAAAATCGTCTTTAACCCGAACTTATTGCAACTACGGTTACGAATACTTTCGTTGAGATCAACCAAATTTCAAGGTGTAATCTTATTACCCCACTTACCCAACGTGACAATTTTAGTACCCCGGTATAGCCAAGCCTACGTTCTTGTGAAGAAGGGATTCATGGGTCCGTACTTTTTGGTAAGGCTAAGTCTCAATATTTATATGTAAGAGATCTAGTCAAATTATTATCTATCTCCGTTTAAGTGAACTAAGTCGGTGAATTATCGATAAAATAATGACTAGGTCGACTAAATCGAAAAGTGCATGACACGATATATGACGATTTGGCTATGCATGCAAACATATAAAAGCAAATAAAAGCATAAAAATAAACCCTAGTATGGCCTTTCCTAGAAAAGAAATAATAAAAGTACAAATTCGGAAACCAACTCCTTTGGTCCCTTGAACTTCACGAGGCACGCACTTCGAGGTAAACACCGTCTTGTTCGGAACTCCTTTCCGAATGGCACCGTCTTCAAGGCTCTCCGAAAATTACAAAAATTATAACTTATCTAGTCTGTTTTATACTTTATTAAATAGAAATAAATTACAATTGGGTGATACGAGATCACAAAATTACAACCGAATCGGTAACCCCTTACATTACGGGAAATACCGATTTAAAAACTAAGGCCATACTAAGTAAATTACATAATTCCCAAAATTACGTAAATAAATCATGACATTCATAATAAAATATGCAATGCTTATGAATATATGAACTATCATGCAAACCCTAAGCCAAATCGTCCTATTTAAATATCAATTATATAAATAGTTATCGTATACCTCGGTTTATGGAATTGCGTGTTTTAACGTTTAACAACACTATGCATAATGTGAATCGGAATTCACTTTTAACTTAATCATCCCAACTCTTTTAGGTTTCAAATTTTAGTCTTACTCAAACTTTGAACATGACTTAACTTAATATATTTTAATATTGTTAGGTATTTAACTCGGTTTTGCGGGAAAATAATATAAAAATCGAAAAGAGTCATAAAAATTTCAAAAATTTCAAAATTCAAATTTTGAAAATTTTAGAATGTTCTTAAAATTTCAGAACTTTAAAAATATTAGTATTTATACGGTTTTAACATTTATTTCGAAAATAAGACGTAAAACGAGCATTTTAAGTCGGAAAATTCAATAATTAGATCCATAAATGCAAATAAAATACTAATAATATTTTTAAACTTTCCAAAACACTTTAAGAATATAAAATGGACAGGAAAAATAAATTACACACAGCCCAAGTAGCCGAAATATCAATAAATATGACTCTTTTAATTCAATTTTAAATGCAACTTTTTAACAATTAAAATTAAATCAAAACACAAACTTTTGGCTCCCAAGAATAATTTAGTGATGAACATATCATATATGACTATTATGGGTTAAATTTTCCGGCCATTTTAACAACTATTGCAAATTTTAACGATTTTCGTCATATATCGTACGATTTTAACCTTTAACATTATTTCTCAAGCATAAAATAAGATAAAAATCTCGAAATGTTTATAAATGCTGGAAATAATATATATGACATCGTGTTAAATTTTTATGGCCAAATTCCAACTTAAACTATTAAAGTCGAAATAATGTCACTAATTACCCGAATTTTACATTAAAAATCTATAATAATGCAATATCTGAGATAAATTTCTGGAAAATTTAGCATTCATTTTAAATATTGCATGTGACATACTCATAAATTTTTATAGTCAAATTCCAAATATAACTATACAAACCCATTTTTATTCATCTTATTGCATTTTAATATTTAAAATTCATATCACATGTATTATAAGTCCATAATTTACGAAAATTCATATTCATAACATAGGATATACATGTGAAAACATACTGAAAAATCTCGGCCAAAGGATGATTTTAACTATTTTTCCCAAAATAAACTATTTTTAACCATTAAAACTTAATAAAACCGAGATTTAATATACCAATAACCAATATTCATGCAAAATATATTCCAAATATTCTAAAACATTTTAGAAAACAGTAGTTATTCATGCTTAAATAATTTCGGGCATATCTTATATTAAACGAAATTCCAAATTTTATTTTGTTATCTTAATAACTTCGTAAAAACATAAACGGAAAGAAAGCAAACAACCTAGTTGCTCTGATACCAATTGTTAGGTTTATTTATCTCATAATCTAACTATTTTAGTCATACTAAATATAAACTTAATTAACATATTAATTAACTTATTATATGATCTTATGCATGCTTAATTTATGCGGAAATAGAAGAGATTTCGAACCCTTACACACGGTCCGAATAATAGCAAGGATGATCCTCCATGTATTCAACAAAAACACCTCCTTTGGATGCACCAAGACAACCCCTTAACAAACCGAGACTTAGAACAAGCTAGTATAAGAATCGGATTATCCTTAAACAATATACTAATCTTTATTAGAAATATTAATCTAAATACTATCACTAATATAGTATATATGATTATTATCCTTATAATAATTTTGAGAGGTTTTTATTAGTTTTCTTCCTTAGAAAAACTTGGCATGAAAAATAAGATTAGAATGAATAATAATGTGTTAACCACTTAACATTTGATGGTGGTTACTTGGTTTAGGCGTGAGACACACCAAAGAAAACAAAGAGGGAACATTTTGTCTTTCATATGTACATAGGTGGGTGTAGGTGCAATTCACAAGGTACCCTTTTAAGGATTGTGTTTTTATGTTCTTAAAACACAAACACACTTCAATTTACACCTTCCCAAAACCGGTACCATCACAATTAAAATGGACTTCCATTTTATCAAATGTCATTTTGTACAATTTGTATACTTATGTGTGACATACAATATGTCACAACATAAAATTAATTGTTCTAATTTAAAAATGCATATTTATCAAATAAATATCATTTATAAATTAAATAAATCATATTTAACAATTTGACTAGTAATTCATAATTACTTATGTATAAAATGGTCATTTCGATAATCGTCAATACGATTTACAACACTTTTAATAATATACAACCCTATTCATTCTAATTACGATATTATGAAATATCGTTTAATGTTTAACAATTGACACGTTTCAATTTTAAACATAAATCTTACAATAAGATTTAACCTCTGATTTCTCGATATACGAGTTTAAGGAATATGATCAAATCGTATCAATATACATTTGATCACTTTATCAATTAAGGGAATTGTCCTATAGGTGTGACCTAAAGGGATCAACTGACCACCACCGTCATACGACAGTAATGTCAAACTCTAGCTAGCCAATCATTACTGATTAATGTTGGTCAGTTGACTAATATAATTCGTATCATCCCTTGCGTATTCTCGTCATGAGATTTAATTACGTGATCGCACTATTGTTGAGGACACATTTCCCAACATTAGAATCATGAATAAAAGGTTTATTCGTAAAACACTTGTAAAACCCCTCGCGAAAGCGGAAATATAAATATACAAAGTACTAAAAATGCAGCGGAATTAAAACTTTTAAAGTAAACGACATGCGAGAAGTCTAAAACTGAAACGGAAACTGAAACTGAAATAAAACCAAAATAGATAAGTAACAGTTCTAAGTATCAAAAACAAATATGTACATCAGCCTGGGATGGAACATCCCTACAGGCACCAAACAACTGTATCAAAAGTCTATGAGTCTAGCTAGGCGATAAGTGTAAGTCATATGATGACAACAGGATCATCACTCGCTAGCCCTCTCGTATCCCCGCTCCAACCTGCATGTACCTACATACATGAAAACATGTACGCCACAATCAGTGGGGAGTGACTAGAGTTCTCCTAGCCACCTTTTGTGACAACACGTAACACATAAAGCAATACAGAATACTAACATATATAAACATGTGAAGCATAAACATCTCATCAACTGATCTCATACTATCATGCAAACTCTAATGCACGACTCTCAACCAACTTCATAAACCGTTAGGAAAGAGAGCCGGTTTCCCTACTGGTTACCTAGTCGGGGGGTCTTTCAATCCAACTATTTATGAAACCGAACTAAGAGTCATCCAATGCCTTGGATGATCGAACCATAACTCAAACAAACATTCATTTACTCATCATTATCAATATCTATATCTGACACGTACCAACTCAAGGCAAGCAGATAAATTCAGCAAGTAAAAGGTTCAGCGGTCAACTTAAGACATAACCTAATACTAAACAATCAGCAAGTGTAAAGGTTCAGCGGTCAACTTAAGACATGACCTAAACACCAAAACATTCAGCAAGCAAGGACTCAGAGGCCAACTTAAGGCATGGACCTGCCAATCAGCAAGACACTAGACTCAGCGGCTAACTTAAGGCATAGACTAGCATCCAAAAGTAAAGGACTCAGAGGCCAGCTTAAGGCATGTCCCTTCACCACATCACAAGGTACTAAACTCAGAGGCCAGCTTAAGGCATGTTCTAGCACCAAACATCTGCACTCCGGGCAAGGTGTCAGTTCCTTAGCTACCCCGTTGTGCAGCTGTTCTACTCGTTAGATTCAGAGGCCAACTTAAGGCATGTTCCAACGCGATCACTATCAAACATGTCTGGACTCAGAGGCCAGCTTAAGGCATGTCCCAGACACGACAAACATACACATATGGAGCTCAGAGGCCAGCTTAAGGCATATCCCCATATATGACAAACAACTCACGTATTAAGTTCAGAGGTCAGCTTAAGGCATAACTTAATACGCATCAACTCAACATCATCAAAGTCTATGAACTAAACTATAGTTCTACTTTTCTTAACCTCTAGTCAACAATTAATTGACCCTGGGAACTAAGTTGAGGGAGAGCCGGTTTCCCTTTCGGTTACCCGACCGGGGGGTCTCTATCCTTACTCCATTTCCGAACCCAATATAATGTTGCCCATCCTCCGGTGACCTCAAAAAAATATCACGGGTATACAAAACGAGTTTCAACCAAAACCGATTAACCGTTTGAAAGTTACGAATGAATTACGAATTCAAAATAGCTTACAGGGGTCCCCAGCCGGTCGGCAGGCAGCCGGTCGGCCGGCTGGTGACCCACTCAGCCTCTCTTTCTTTTTCAAAGGAAGAACACACAAGGACTCCCAGCCGGTCGGCAGGCAACCGGTCGGCCGGCTGGGAATCCATTTCCCTAGCCTTCACAAATTCCTACACCAACTCACATGCACTCCCAGCCGGCTGGCAGGCGGCCGGTCTGCCGGCTGGGCTCCCTTCTTTCCTATGTTCTTCGCAAAACAAACAAAACAACATGAAGAGACTACCAGCCGGTCGGCAGGCAGCCGGTCTGCCGGCTGGCAGTCCAAAGGCCAAATACTTCAAAATACGAAAAACACACAAGACGCGCTCCCAGCCGGTCGACCGGCGGCCGGTCAGTCGACCGGCTCAGAGAGCCTGTCGCTGAAATCGTGATTTTCCAGCCAATTCAAAACTTCACAATTCGACATACAACCTTCAATAATTGCTACAAGTATGATTTGCCCAACATTTCTAATCATCCAACACTACTTTCTATCAGCAAACAAATCCCATAACAATCCTCAAACGATTATAACAAGTATCCGTCGCAAAATGTGTAAATTTTCAGAAAACAACATATGAGCATATGAACATCAACAAGCATGAATTCATCTCAATAAAACATTCCTAATCATGTTACTAAGTCCTTTAAACATTATACTTTAACAAAAATCAGAAACTAACATAAGAACACATCAAACTTGCTAATATTCACATTAAGGCCGAGTTTCTCATTATCGTCACCTCTCAAGCGATTCCGGCTAAAGATCCTCCTCTACCACGTAGCTATCAACCTCTGGATTGTCTAAGCCCACACCTACAAACATAAAAACCGAAATTTAGGACAGAAAACGGATTCTTACAAAACGGACAGATTTTTCGGAGTGAAGGAAATGAAAAACTAAAGTGATAGATGGCTTGGAAATTAAATGAGGATTCCGAAAATGCTATTGTTACCTTAAATTGATGAACGGATGATGAAGAAATTATCAAAAGAAGATGAATAAAATGGAGGTTTTGAGAGAGTTTGGTTTACTGTTTCTTTGATTCTTGAGGAAAAAGAAATGTCGACATATGGGTTTAAGAAGGGTACAAGAGTTGTCCTTTCCGTCACAATTAAAAAGGTTTAGGATAGTTGAACGGGTTTTTAAGATATGAACTTAACTTTACCAAGTTTGTATTCGTCTTAAGGACTTAAGGTTCTTAAGACGGATCTTACTAATTAAATTAAAACTTTTCACAATAAATTATTAAAATATTATTTTATTACTTAAAATAATTTAAAACGCTTAAAATAGATTTTACGAAAATACGGGATGTTACACACTAATACAAATTGATGATTGTGCATCGAATGCAATGAAATATTATTGACTATTTTTGCATAACAATATCATATGAGTTATGATAACTCATAATGAAAGATACTTTGTCAAAATCCAAATGGGTTGTAAGAGACTACTTTGAACCCCATAAAGTGAACTGGATTGACTTAGTATAGCCCCTAGCCGCTTATATGAGGTGACATCTCAAACCGACTGGAATGTGAGGCGACTGATGGCAAGTTCAAATGCCATAGAGTCATATGTGATGACTAGTCGATCACATAGACAGACTGCAAGAGACACTCTATCGGGAAAAGTGACCGCTTATAGAGTTCTGGAAATTTTATGATATGCGGGTCGTGGCAAGAGCTGCTATAGTATTATTATGAGTCAATTCTTAGACTAAAGACTACTCTCCCAAAATGGTACAATTTTGGCATAACCTTGATCCATTCTCTACGACTTTTCGTAACTGGAGTCAAATGGGATTGCTTTGGGTTGTGACTAACTGTGGCTAGCTAAAGGGAGTAGTACGATAGAAATTGTCCACCCCTTGTCAGGGTTGTTCAAATCTCAAGGCCACTCGAGGAGAAGTTAACTGAAAATGCGTGGCCACGCTCGGAATGTATCTATGGTAGATAATTCCACTCAAACAGTTATTCTCCAGATCGAGGAAACCACTCATGATATGATCGAATGCAAGTACGACCTCAGAGAGATACCTTGCATTGAGTGGGAGATTGTAATAGGACAAGAGAATTGGTGACGCACACTTGTCGAGGACAAGTGGGAGATTGTTGGGAAATGTGTCCTCAACAATAGTGCGATCACATAATTAAATCTCATGACATGAATGCGCAAGGGATGATACGAAATTATATATAGCCAACTGACCAACATTAATCAGTAATGATTGGCTAGCTAGAGTTTGACATTACTGTCGTATGACGGTGGTGGTCAGTTGATCCCTTTAGGTCACACCTATAGGACAATTCCCTTAATTGATAAAATGATCAAGTGTATACTGATACGAGTTGATCAGATTCCTTAAAATAGAATATCGAGAAATCAGAGGTTAAATCTTAATGTAAGATTTATGTTTGAAATTGAAACGTGTCAATTGTCAAACATTAATCAATGTTTATGAAATATCGAAGTTAGAATGAATCGGGTTGAATATTATTACAAGTGTTGTAAATCATATTGACGATTATTAAAATGACCATTTTATATATAGGTAATTATGAATTACTAGTCAAATTGTTAAATATGATTTATTTAATCGATAAATATGCATTTTAAATTAAAAAAAAACAATTGTTTTATAATTGTGACATATTATGTCACATATAATTATACAATTGTACAAAATGACATTTATAAAATGGGTGTCCATTTTATTATATAGGGTACCGGTTTTGGAAGGTGATTATGTGTGTGTTTTGTGTGTTAACTACACAAGGAACACAATAACTAAATAGGCCTTGAAACTATTACATTGTGTAAACCTATGTGTGTTGGTAAAACAAAAAGCATTCTTGATGCTTCCTAATCTGAGCTCACGGCTCAAGCAACCGAACAACCCTATCATATGAAAAATGTTTACATCCTTTAGATATTATTCATTCTAACCCTAAGTGAGTTTCTACTGTGAGAAAACTCAAGAAAATCCTCTCTAATACTATTTCATATATTCATATAATAAGATTATATTGTAATACTATAAAATTTCTAGTATTATATTAAGTACTCTAACAAGATTAGAATACGATTTTAATTTAAGGAAACTGTTCTTCTTACACCTAGCTCGTGTGGTTTACGGTTTTAAGGGGTGGTCTTAGGTGCATCTTGAAGGAGATATCCTACTTGGGTATTAAGCTTGGAGGATCATCCGTGCCTTCTTGTCGAAATAAGTGAGAATTCGATTCCTTGTTCCGCTTTATTATTAGCATGCATAAGATCTAAAATACTTATAATTAAAATGTTAATTATCAATTTTCTTAGTATGGCTAATTTTATTAGGTTATGAGGTATTTAAACCTATCAGGAAGCTCACCATGGAGGCCTCAACAAGGATGTCAAGGTAGAAGTTCCTGAATTTTTTGGTAATTTAAACCCCGAGGACCTCTTAGATTGGCTTAGAAGTGTTGAGAGAGTCTTTGAATTTAAGGGATATTCTGATTCTAAGTCTTTTAAAGTTGCTATCCTTAAGTTCAAAGGCTATGTAACACCCCCATTTATTTAAGAGCCTTTAGCAAGACATTCACAAATAAATAGAGCTGTTACCAACTCGAAATGTCTGAGGTAGTGAATAACAAAGTAAAACAAACCAAAGTACTTTATATAAAAATTGATAAAATTTAAACTTGGTTATTACAGTTACTACATGACGGAAAAGAAATACAACTGATGACTCCTCTAGATGTGATATAATTCTAAGTCGGTCCAAAGTATGCATCTCACATTCCTTCCCCTGCTCCTAGCTCATCTGTCTCTGACCTGTAGAATCTACTCCCCATTCCGGATCATCGTAGGTGTACACGAATACACTGTCAACCTCGCGGTTGAGTAGGGTAACACAATAATTATAATGCAACAGTTAAATGATATGCAAATGCCATGATATGCTCGAGCTCAATCTCAATCTCACTCTCATACCCTTGCACCAAGCCATACCGAACCTCCCGGCAGACTATAATCGGTCGTCACCGAACACCAGCTCAATAGCTGATAAGACACCAGGCCTGGTCTGCAGAACCACCCTGGGCTTTATATCAGAACAATATCTGACCATAACTTTCTCAGTAACCAATGCATATGCTATGCTCATGAATGCAACGATATAATTATTCAATCATGCTATCAAATAATCAAATGCTCATGCCATTACCAATAATTCACAATCAATCCAACCCAAATCATTCTCATATAAATCATTTTCGGCATCCATAAACACATAATACCACATCCATTCATAACACATCATAGAGTATAAGGTCAGTATATCCTACCTGGAATAGCAGTCTGTAAACAATCAATCACCATCCAGTAATATTCCACTTCGAATTCATTTCCTATAAACATTACTTAATATCAATTTCAATACATACAATCAAACACTACTAAATTAATTATTGAATCATGTTCATAATTCGTTCACTCATAACACATTATTCATTCATAACACATTATTCTAAGAAGCATATCACATTGTAAACTTGTATGTAAAATTGTAAACATGCCCATATACAACCAATTATTAACTAATTATACATATCAATTGTCATTAACCGCTTATACACTTACTAAATGTAGACTTACTAACTATAGCATACAATATTAATAACCAATTATTACTAACTTATTAACATGCTCGAACACTAATACCAATATTAATATTAATATTAACAACAATAATAACATAAATAATATAATAACAATTAATTAACAATACTGGCTAACTAACCTAACTAATATAATAAGGTACTGTCACAAAATAACTTAAACAAACTCAACTAGTTAAACTAATTAAATTACTAACAACATCAAAATTACAAATAATAATAATACCAATAATACTAATAATAATATTAATAATCATAATAACAATAATAATAACAATAACAATAACAATAATAATAATAATAATAGTAATAATAATAATACCATATAATAATAATAATAAACTAACAATAATAATAATAATATTATAATAATAATAATAATAATAATAATAATAATAATAATAATAATAATAGTAACATACGTACAAAAAAAACATGTTAACACAACAATACTAATCATACTAATATACTAATATAATAATATACTAATCATACTAATATACTAATATAATAATATAATAGAAATAATATCATACACATGACCACAAACAGCCCCACCCCCGGCACTACACTAACGGACACAGCCCTCCGTACACCTCTCTTCCCGTCAACATTACCACCGATCTGGCCACCTAACACCACCGCCATTGGGCCCGACATCAACTACGTACTACAGACTACAACTTACGCTGTAACATCCCAATATTTCGGGATTCGGAAGTTTAAAGATTTTAAGTTCAAGTTCGAGAAATAATTTATATTTTGTAATTCTTGGTATTTCCTTTAAATAACCGATTAATTTATGTGGGAATATTTAAAAGGATTTAAATAAGATTTTAATTAATTGCGTAATTTACGTCTTAGCAATTTAATTTCATAGTCCGGAAATATTTATATCGTTTTAAGTTTATAGTTACCTTAAGTCGGTGTTTTTAGCTTAAACCGTCTTAAAACTTGTCATATGGGCCTAACTTGTTAATGGACCCATTTTCCTTCTTTTTCCTCACAAAACCCTAACCCCACCATCTTCTACCTCCCTCCTTCATTTCATTTTTCAGATTTGTAACAAACACCATTTTAGTTTTCTCCTCCAAACCTTAAAACTCTCATAAAATCCTCATTTCTTATCCGATTGAGACGATTTTCGCGGCCACGGATTCCTCTTCTCGCCCTCCATCTTTCTAGGTAAGTTTTTACCCAAAATAATTTCGTCTTATAATCTGGCCGTGACTCTAAGGTCACGTTTTTCGAGATTTAATGGGTTTGTTGTGTTTCTAGTGCGGACTTGGACAAAAGGAGCAGCTTGGAGTCGGATTCATGTTGGTTTAAGAAGCTAAAAGGTGACGATAATGAGATAACTCGGCCTTTATGTGTATATTAGCATGTTTGTTGTGATTCTTGTGTTGGTTTCTGTTTTGTTGATATATATTGATCAAAGGACTTAGTAACATGTTTAGGATGATGTTGTTATGAGGAATTCATGCTTAAAGTGGTTGTTATATGTTCTTAAGTATATTTTCAGTTTTTCACATTTTGCGACGGATACTCAATATAATCATCTGAGGATTGTTATGGGAATTGTATGCTGATAAGATAGAGATATTTGATGTTTATAATGTTGGGCAAATCGTGCTTGTAATGATTTATGAAGTTTTGATGTCAATTTGTAAAGTTTTGAAGGGCTGGAAAATCTCGTTTTTGCGGACAGGCTCTCTGAGCCGGTCGACCGACCGGCCGCCGGTCGACCGGCTGGGAGAGCGTATTGGGTGTTTTTCGTGTTTTGAGAAAGTTGGCTTAGGACTGCCAGCCGGCCGACCGGCTGCCTGCCGACCGGCTGGTAGTCATTTTTGCCTTGTGTTTATTTTGCGAAGAACCTAAGTAGAAAGGGAGCCCAGCCGGCAGACCGGCCGCCTGCCAGCCGGCTGGGAGTGCATGTGGGGATGGTTTTGAGTTTTGCGAAGGCTAGGTTGGATTCCCAGCCGGCCGACCGGCTGCCTGCCGACCGGCTGGGGGTCCTTTGTGTTGATTCCGTTGTTTTCAAAAGAAGTATGGGCTGAAGGATCACCAGCCGGCCGACCGGCTGCCTGCCGACCGGCTGGGGATCCCTGAAGGCTGTTTTGTGTTGTTTCGCGTGTAACTTTCAAACGGTTAATCAGTTTTATTTGAAACTCGTTTCGTGTACCCGTGGCATGTATTTGAGGTCCCCGGCGTACGGGCAACATTATATTGGGTTCGGGAATGGAGTAAGGATAGAGACCCCCCGGTCGGGTAACCGAAAGGGAAACCGGCTCTCCCTTGTCTTAGTTTCCGGGATCAATTAAGTGTTGATTAGAGGTTTAAGAAGTTAGAACTATAGGTTAGTTTCTACCTTTGGATGTTAGTGGATACAATGGTTGTCGCGTGGTGGGATATGTGTTAAGCTCACCTCTGGACCCACTACGTGTTTATATGTCGCGTGACGGGATATGTGTTAAGCTCACCTCTGGACCCGTTACGTGTTTTGCTTGGGCGTGTCAGGATATGTGTTAAGCTCACCTCTGGACCTGACACGTGATCGGTTGTCGTACACGGGATATGTGTTAAGCTCACCTCTGGACCCGTTGTGCGGTAGCTGTGTATTGGGATATGTGTTAAGCTCACCTCTGGACCCAGTACTTGTTTGTAGCATCGGGATATGTGTTAAGCTCACCTCTGGACCCGTTGCTTTTGGATAATTAGGGATATGTGTTAAGCTCACCTCTGGACCCTTTTCATGTTGTGTAAGTTTAGGGATATGTGTTAAGCTCACCTCTGGACCCTTTACTTGAATTGTATGTTGGGATATGTGTTAAGCTCACCTCTGGACCCGACATAGTGTAGTAATGGGATATGTGTTAAGCTCACCTCTGGACCCATTGCTAGTGTTATGAATGCTTTATCTGCTTGCCTTGATGATGGTACAGTGTCAGATATGCATGATGAGTTTACGATGTTTTATCTGCTTGCCTTGATAATGGTACAGTGTCAGATATGCATGATGAGTTTACGATGTTTTATCTGCTTGCCTTGATAATGGTACAGTGTCAGATATGCATGATGAGTTATGATTTGTTTATTTAGTTATGGTTCAATCATCCAAGGCATTGGGTGACTCTTGTTCGGTTTCATAAATAGTTGGATTGAAAGACCCCCCGACTGGGTAACCAGTAGGGAAACCGGCTCTCCTTCCTAACGGTTTATGAAGTTGGTTGAGAGCCGTGCATATGTAATCGCATGATAGTATGATATCAGTTGATGAGTTGTTTATGCTTCACATGTTATATATGTTGGAGTATTCTGTATCGCTTTGTGTGTTACGTGTTGTCACAAAAGGTGGCTAGGAGAACTCTAGTCACTCCCCACTGATTGTGGCGTACATGTTTACATGTATGTAGGTACATGACAGGTTGGCAGAGGGGTTGCATGGAGCTAGCGAGCGATGATCCTTCATCGATTGACTTACACTTTTACGTTAGCTAGACTTAGATTTTCATTTCAGTTTTTGAGTGCCTGTAGGGATGTGCCATCCCGGGCTGCTTTTATTTTACGCTTGTATACTTATTTATGTTTCAGTTTGTAGTAGGACACCTCGCATGTTTAGTTATGTAAAAGTTTTAATTCCGCTGCATTTTTAGTACCTTTGTGTGTTTTATATTTCCGCTTTCGCGAGGGGTTTTACAGTTGGTATCAGAGCATTATTGCTCCCGACGCACTCATGTAATCCCAACCTTAACTTGACCAAATAAACAAATAAGGAATGAGAGATGGGTAGATTTAAGGACTTATATTGTAGTCTGTTTTGTGATTGCTCTGATTAGGCTCTAACGTGTTTGTTGATTGTCATTTACTTCACTTTTATATCTTTCGATCGACGAACCGTGGGCTTATCCATTTGGCGGTGGAGATCGGAGTTCCTACCGAAGATAGAAGATTCGTACTATTGTTGGAGAATGTTTCTGAACCTTGAAGATACTCCTTTTTCTTTGTGCATCACCTTCTTTGATAACTTCGAATGCACATCCTTCTTTTAGAATATTTGTCTATCTCACTTGAACAGATCTTCATATCTTTTCAGCTTAACCTTGTTGCTTGCTTCCTTAAAGTGCCCCTAGGTAATCTTCCCTTTTAATTGATTTGGAGGAACTAGTCTTAGGATAATCGTAAGCTGTGTTATGAGAAATATTGTTATTTGAGGAATAACTTAAGAGGTATCGAGAGACATGTTTTGGTGATCTCAGGGTCTAGTTGTCTATCCAATTGGGAGAGTGAAAGTGAGTGATAGGATACCGGCTTGAAGGTTGAGTTGTTTACTTAGTATTCGGTGGAACTTAATCTTGAGAACCATGCTTAGATTGTGAAAATATGTGGATTGAAGAGTACTGTTTAAGGAGTTAGATAAGATACTTGAGGATATAGACCGACCTAGAAGAATAGGCTTAAGATGCTAATGGAAAAGAATAGATGAGTTAAGTGAGTTAGTATCACTTGATTTAGGTGAGTGATTAAGTTGAGAAAGGTCCGTTGTTTAGGAATGTGAATCATTGGCTATAATGGTTGAATACTTGAAGAGTTTTGACTTAAGCTTAGGAGAAGTGAATCACTACTTGACCCTAGGTTGTTTAATGGATTTTAGCGTTTGCCTAATGGAGGACTTAAGAGAAATTTAAGGATGCACCACGGTATGTGGATGGAATAGAGAAGTTCATTTGGAGATGAAAGTTCAGAAACTTGATGATTAAAAATTGTTAACTTGTGGACAGTGAAGTAAGTAAAGTGGATATAACATTTAGGGGTGATGACCTGAAAGTGTTATTGAATTGTCATTTGAGGGACTAGCAGAGATGAGACATCTCAAACTTTTGGGAATAGGTAGTTGTAATGGTGATATCGTTTAAAGTTTGGGAAGATAAGGATATATGAATCATTAGAGGAATTGTTCGTGAGAACCGATGATTGAATGACTTGATGTGGAAAGTAAGAAGTGAGAACCCCGTGAGAATGGTGAGAGACCTGCACCTTGGGAGATGTCCGTAATCGTTTATTTCATTTCGCTTCTCGCCTTTCCCCTCCTTTGCTTCTCCTTCTGATCATGGCTTCAATTTTATTGGAGTCCATAGCCTAAAGTTTGTTACCTGGTCATCTCGTTGCTCCTCGAGTCGTTTCTTAGGACTCTCTCGAGTTCTGTATCATGTTTGCCCTTAAAGTTCGTATCTCATCTGATCACATCTTCTGTGAGCCTTGTTCCTTTTCATTTAGATTAGTGGCGAGATCGACCTGTTCTCGGGGTAGAGATACATGCCTTGAGGAATGTTTGGTATGCGTTGTCAGGATTTGGTTGAGAGAGTTGGTGAGAATAGTGTTCGAGCGATGTTGGATAGTGTACCGTCTTGAGAGTTCCATGTACGATGGGTCGGTGTGTAAGTGGTATTTGTAAATTTTGAAGTACCATTTGAGGATTTGAATAAAATGCTTGGAGTTCTAGATGAATTTAGAGGAATGTACCTTGGATAATGATGATGTGGTTATTTGGTTGAATGAGGTAAGTTAGTGCTACTTAATCTTGAGGAATTTTTGTAATGCAGAAAGGACCACATACTTGAGGAACGAGAGTTATTAGTAAATGTGTGAGAAATATGGAGACATTTACAAGTGGACTTATAGAGCTGACTGAGTGTTGACGGTGAGTTACTTATGGAACCTCGGCAATTGCCTATTGATGTACTTGCAGGTAACCGTCGATGTTTGAGGTAATCGTAGAGTGGAAATTTGAAACTTATAAGTGTTCATAAATATCAATTGAGGAATCTCGGAATGTGAATGCCTAAACCTTATGGGAACCGTAGGAGTGAAAGTGGTTACTTCCTTGGAACTTTTCTTGGGATGTAGATTGTTGTTAAGTGGTTAGAAACCAGAGGATTTAAGAATTGTTACCTTAGTAAAGTCTCGATTTGATTGATCACTGTGATTATAAAATTTGGGAAACTTAGGATGTCAAACCTTGTGGAATGGGTTTTTCAGGATCGAACCGTTAAAAGTTAAGGTTATAGGATGATGAATGCCATATTTTGGTTTTCGAGGTTCGGTGTTATGGTAATAGAATTCTGGTTTGAAGTGCTGAAAGTGCGTGAACCTTGGTCTGGAGTATGTGTATTAGGCT
Organism: Silene conica; assembly: GCA_029255685.2. Classification (NCBI taxonomy): domain Eukaryota; kingdom Viridiplantae; phylum Streptophyta; class Magnoliopsida; order Caryophyllales; family Caryophyllaceae; genus Silene; species Silene conica. The sequence goes on along the minus strand of CM055316.2, from coordinate 42,903,136 downwards.
TCCACCTTGAGTGAGAGATCCGTAACCGTGGTTGAACGGATTTTAGTGTGAACTGAGTGAGAGTTTTGGAAACCTTCTTGTTGAGGAATACCTTGTTCTGTGGAAGAGATAATGATAAGAGGGATCGTGAAACCATTGAGAGTCTATAGATCACTTGAATTGCCCTGCTAGGGATATATTGGGAATCGTGTAACGATGCTTTGATTATGGATCGAGTGATTAGTGACCCCATGTTTAGCAAGAGTTACTGTTTTCCTTGACCTCTAACCTGGTTGTTTCATTCCTTCGATCCTTCCTTGTACGTTCTGTCAGCTGTGAAACTAGGAACTCTTAATCCTTCGTGTCGAAGGTAATCTCTATGACTGTTTCTGCGCTCCCAGCGACTGTTTTTGAAATTCGTTTCCCTATTGTTGACTCTAAATTTACTGTTTTTGGAAAATCTTACTGCTTTTGGAGTTGGAAACTACTTTCTCTTCCGTTAGAGGTAACCTTTTGTCATTTTTACAATTTTACTCTTTCAAGAATTTGAGAGTAAAAGTTAATTTTGAAGGAAACCTGGTTTGAAAGAGCCGAATGTTTTACAACTTTGAGGGATTTCAGCGTTGATTGCCACTGGAACTTGTTATTGGAGACGTCTAATAACCTGTGCTGTGCTTATCAACACCGAATCAATCTAAATTTTTAATTTTGACTGATTTAAATTTGGGACTTGTCTCAGATTTGGAATGTCGGACTCTTGAATACGTAACGAGAATCCCAATGTCCACTGACAGAGACTGGTGCCTTAAAATCTTTTTCTTCTGGGAAATTTTTGAAAGATAAAGTTTTGGGTTACCATAACCCAGGTAGTACGTTTTGGTAGTTAAAGTTATTTTCGTACCTACTTCTGTTTTCAAGTTTCGAGGACGAAACTTTTTGAAAGATGGGGTGATTGTAACATCCCAATATTTCGGGATTCGGAAGTTTAAAGATTTTAAGTTCAAGTTCGAGAAATAATTTATATTTTGTAATTCTTGGTATTTCATTTAAATAACCGATTAATTTATGTGGGAATATTTAAAAGGATTTAAATAAGATTTTAATTAATTGCGTAATTTACGTCTTAGCAATTTAATTTCATAGTCCGGAAATATTTATATCGTTTTAAGTTTATAGTTACCTTAAGTCGGTGTTTTTAGCTTAAACCGTCTTAAAACTTGTCATATGGGCCTAACTTGTTAATGGACCCATTTTCCTTCTTTTTCCTCACAAAACCCTAACCCCACCATCTTCTACCTCCCTCCTTCATTTCATTTTTCAGATTTGTAACAAACACCATTTTAGTTTTCTCCTCCAAACCTTAAAACTCTCATAAAATCCTCATTTCTTATCCGATTGAGACGATTTTCGCGGCCACGGATTCCTCTTCTCGCCCTCCATCTTTCTAGGTAAGTTTTTACCCAAAATAATTTCGTCTTATAATCTGGCCGTGACTCTAAGGTCACGTTTTTCGAGATTTAATGGGTTTGTTGTGTTTCTAGTGCGGACTTGGACAAAAGGAGCAGCTTGGAGTCGGATTCATGTTGGTTTAAGAAGCTAAAAGGTGACGATAATGAGATAACTCGGCCTTTATGTGTATATTAGCATGTTTGTTGTGATTCTTGTGTTGGTTTCTGTTTTGTTGATATATATTGATCAAAGGACTTAGTAACATGTTTAGGATGATGTTGTTATGAGGAATTCATGCTTAAAGTGGTTGTTATATGTTCTTAAGTATATTTTCAGTTTTTCACATTTTGCGACGGATACTCAATATAATCATCTGAGGATTGTTATGGGAATTGTATGCTGATAAGATAGAGATATTTGATGTTTATAATGTTGGGCAAATCGTGCTTGTAATGATTTATGAAGTTTTGATGTCAATTTGTAAAGTTTTGAAGGGCTGGAAAATCTCGTTTTTGCGGACAGGCTCTCTGAGCCGGTCGACCGACCGGCCGCCGGTCGACCGGCTGGGAGAGCGTATTGGGTGTTTTTCGTGTTTTGAGAAAGTTGGCTTAGGACTGCCAGCCGGCCGACCGGCTGCCTGCCGACCGGCTGGTAGTCATTTTTGCCTTGTGTTTATTTTGCGAAGAACCTAAGTAGAAAGGGAGCCCAGCCGGCAGACCGGCCGCCTGCCAGCCGGCTGGGAGTGCATGTGGGGATGGTTTTGAGTTTTGCGAAGGCTAGGTTGGATTCCCAGCCGGCCGACCGGCTGCCTGCCGACCGGCTGGGGGTCCTTTGTGTTGATTCCGTTGTTTTCAAAAGAAGTATGGGCTGAAGGATCACCAGCCGGCCGACCGGCTGCCTGCCGACCGGCTGGGGATCCCTGAAGGCTGTTTTGTGTTGTTTCGCGTGTAACTTTCAAACGGTTAATCAGTTTTATTTGAAACTCGTTTCGTGTACCCGTGGCATGTATTTGAGGTCCCCGGCGTACGGGCAACATTATATTGGGTTCGGGAATGGAGTAAGGATAGAGACCCCCCGGTCGGGTAACCGAAAGGGAAACCGGCTCTCCCTTGTCTTAGTTTCCGGGATCAATTAAGTGTTGATTAGAGGTTTAAGAAGTTAGAACTATAGGTTAGTTTCTACCTTTGGATGTTAGTGGATACAATGGTTGTCGCGTGGTGGGATATGTGTTAAGCTCACCTCTGGACCCACTACGTGTTTATATGTCGCGTGACGGGATATGTGTTAAGCTCACCTCTGGACCCGTTACGTGTTTTGCTTGGGCGTGTCAGGATATGTGTTAAGCTCACCTCTGGACCTGACACGTGATCGGTTGTCGTACACGGGATATGTGTTAAGCTCACCTCTGGACCCGTTGTGCGGTAGCTGTGTATTGGGATATGTGTTAAGCTCACCTCTGGACCCAGTACTTGTTTGTAGCATCGGGATATGTGTTAAGCTCACCTCTGGACCCGTTGCTTTTGGATAATTAGGGATATGTGTTAAGCTCACCTCTGGACCCTTTTCATGTTGTGTAAGTTTAGGGATATGTGTTAAGCTCACCTCTGGACCCTTTACTTGAATTGTATGTTGGGATATGTGTTAAGCTCACCTCTGGACCCGACATAGTGTATTAATGGGATATGTGTTAAGCTCACCTCTGGACCCATTGCTAGTGTTATGAATGCTTTATCTGCTTGCCTTGATGATGGTACAGTGTCAGATATGCATGATGAGTTTACGATGTTTTATCTGCTTGCCTTGATAATGGTACAGTGTCAGATATGCATGATGAGTTTACGATGTTTTATCTGCTTGCCTTGATAATGGTACAGTGTCAGATATGCATGATGAGTTCTGATTTGTTTATTTAGTTATGGTTCAATCATCCAAGGCATTGGGTGACTCTTGTTCGGTTTCATAAATAGTTGGATTGAAAGACCCCCCGACTGGGTAACCAGTAGGGAAACCGGCTCTCCTTCCTAACGGTTTATGAAGTTGGTTGAGAGCCGTGCATATGTAATCGCATGATAGTATGATATCAGTTGATGAGTTGTTTATGCTTCACATGTTATATATGTTGGAGTATTCTGTATCGCTTTGTGTGTTACGTGTTGTCACAAAAGGTGGCTAGGAGAACTCTAGTCACTCCCCACTGATTGTGGCGTACATGTTTACATGTATGTAGGTACATGACAGGTTGGCAGAGGGGTTGCATGGAGCTAGCGAGCGATGATCCTTCATCGATTGACTTACACTTTTACGTTAGCTAGACTTAGATTTTCATTTCAGTTTTTGAGTGCCTGTAGGGATGTGCCATCCCGGGCTGCTTTTATTTTACGCTTGTATACTTATTTATGTTTCAGTTTGTAGTAGGACACCTCGCATGTTTAGTTATGTAAAAGTTTTAATTCCGCTGCATTTTTAGTACCTTTGTGTGTTTTATATTTCCGCTTTCGCGAGGGGTTTTACATACGCCCCTAGGCTACCCCCTAAAACAACCACTATCGCCACCACAACTCGCTCAAACAGCCTGCGCGTAAACCCGAATACTCCGTTTTCTCGCAGTCCGTCTCTCTCTTTTCTCACGGCTTCTTCTCTCACCATCATGCCCCATACCACCCCTAGTCACCACCATGGTCACCACTGACCCACGGTGGTTCCATGGGTTGTAAAAGTGGGTCCTCGTTCTCCCAGAAACCTCATTAAAACCGCTATAAAATCCGACACACACACGCATGGAGTCTTCCCCTGTTTTCTGCCTCCAGCACCGCTGCCACTTTTCTCCGCCACGAAAACCACTAACCACCACCCACAGCTACCACCTATGTACCCAAAGTGTTAACCTATACCCCATCAACCTTCCACCCACAACCCCGGTGTAGACCCTAACCCAAACAGGCCCAAAAAGAAACGACTTAGAGCTGCACCCACGGCCCCTATTCTCCCCTGTTCTCACGTTTCTGACCTATTTACGCCTCTAAACAACCCTATTATGGTGGTGCTCCGGCCACCACGCGCCACCATACACTCACCCACATAACCTACTAACACCCTACTACTAACAAACACTCTTATCAAAACTAAACCAACACAATTCGAAAGCAAATAACTTAAAATGAAAACGAAATAAAACTACTATTGATATTGTCGACTTACAGATGAAGATGGTGCTGGTGATTGCGGTTCTGGGTCAGTCTATCCCTCGTTCTACCTCAATCCCATGCCTCTGATATGTGAACTACGGCTTTAGATAGGTTTTGTCGATGAAGAAGAGTTGTATGAGGAAGGGGGCTACAATTTTTGTCGATGCAAGAGTGGGTAAGGTAGGGTTTTCATATTTTTGTTGCATCACGTATCATTGTACCCGGTTTCTCAGTTCCACGTCCGAGCCCAACACTATTCTCACTCGGCCCATCATGCATCTCGAGGCACCCTTACATCAATGTTCCGTTCCCAACCCGTAACTTAAAATTAACGAGACATATAAATTATTTACACTAATTAAATTATGTAATTAGTGCTAGTAAATATTAATTAAATTAATTATAAGAATATGATGACTTAAATAAAATCAGAAATTAAGTATAGATGAAAATACATATAAAATATAAAATAATTTAAATTATAAAAGTATTATTAAAATTACAAAAATACGAATGAAACGTCATTTTATGAAATAATCATCAAATATAAAATAATTATGAAATACAAAATAATCGTAGAATACGATTTATAAAATAATAACAGTTTACGTAAAATACTTTATAAACATTACATTAGAAATACTTATACAAAACATGGTTTGACTGCCGTTGACCGAGACTAAAAAAAATACCGGGTATTACAGGCTATGCCTCTCTTTGGTATGAGAACATGAAAAACCAAAGGAGAAGGGAGGGTAAAGAAACCATTAAGTCATGGACTAAACTGAAAAAGAAACTTAAAGAGAAATTTGTGCCAAAAGACTACACCCAAGACATGTTCATTAAACTCACCACTCTTAAACAAGAACAACAACCCCTTGATACTTACCTTATGGAGTTTGAACAACTGACTTTGCAATGTGAAATGAATGAGAAACCCGAACAGAAAATTGCTAGATTCATTGAGGGTCTAGACTATCACCTTGTTAGTAGAGTTAAGATGCAACAAGTGTGGTCATTTGATGAGGCCGTGAACTTGGCCATGAGAGTTGAAAAAATGGGAAAGGGACGAACCACCCCCACACCAAAACAGCCCAAAATTCAAACCTTTTCTGAACCTACCATGGGAGTTAAGATAACCGAAACCAGCCCCCAAAACAGAACCGACACTTGTGACAAGAACAAAACACTTGAAACCACCTCACAAAAACAGACCACTCCCTTAAAGAAATGTTATCGTTGCCAAGGCAATGGTCACTTTGCAAAAGATTGTGCATCTAAGAGGGCCCTTAGCTCGTTTGAAGTGGTTCATTGGGGTGAGGATGAGATACTTGTTTGTGACAATGAGGAAGGAGTTTTGGAAAAGGAGGAAACGGAGGTAGTAATGCCAGATGCGGGGCTTAGTTTGGTCTCTTGGGGAGTAATGCATACCCAACCAGAAACATTAGAAGAGAACCAAAAGCACCAATTTTTTCGAACTAGGTGCACCATTGAGGGTAGAGTATGTAACCTTATCATCGATGGAGGGAGTTGTACCAATGTGGCTTCGAACACTCTTGTAGAAAAACTATCCTTAACCACACAAAAACATCCATGTCCTTGCAAATTAAGGTGGCTTAACAAGGGGGCACAAGTGAAGGTGGATAAGCAATGTTTGGTGTCTTTTTCAATTGGTAAGAACTACATGGATAAGGTCCTTTGTGATGTTCTGCCCATGGACGCTTGTCATGTGTTGCTTGGGAGGTCGTGGGAGTTTGATAAGGACACAATTCACCATGGAAGAAGCAATACTTACTCCTTTGAATTTGAGAAGAGAAGAGTTGTCCTAGCACCACTACCACCTTCCACGAATGGGGCATGTAAGGAGACCTTGTTGGTCAAAGAAGTTGGGACGTGCCAAGGACTAAATGATGATGGAGGTGTCTATGCTCTGCTTGCCATGAACAAGACCAAAAGTTCAGAAACAACAACACCCAAGTGTACCAAAGGGATGCTCAAATGGATTGATCAAACAATGGACTCCAAGGATGGTCTACAACTTAAAACTACTACGATTCCCATTCCTATGTTAGCTAACTCGTTTGAGCATGGATACAAGATCAAGAGCAATGATAATAGGGCTGTCCAACAACAAGAGATCAAGCAAATTTCTTGCCGTAAGCAAAGGGGTGTTAACAAACGAAGTAAGCAATCCACCACTATGTCCATTTTCTGTCCTAAGATCAAGGTTGTGAAGAAGAAGGTCATTGGAAGAAAGAAAAGTGGGTTCATGATAAGTGGCAAAGGTCCTAACCAGATTGTCAAACAAATTGGTCACAAGGTTGGTGTCCCGAGAAAGAATGAAGTCCGTGGCCATTTCATATTGGGTGACTTGGGTCCGTACAAAAGCAATCTTCGACGTGATCATGCCAAGGATTTGAGGGCAAATCCTTTTGAAGAAGGGGAGATTGAAACGAAACAAGGAGACTTGTCTACCATCTAAGTTATCTCGTCCCAAATTAAGTATCGTTTAGCCATCTTTTAGTCCACAAGTACATATCCTAAAGGTGTGGGACTTCTTTTCTTTTATGTTATCCTAAATGGCTGATTTCAGAAATGTCAAGGGTGTCCATGAGAAGCAAGTCACGGCTGGTCTAAGGCTTTGTCCTTGTTTCCTCTTTTGGTGAGACACCTTAGAAAGCAAAAGGAATCAAATGCCAAGCATGGAAGGTCAACAAGTGCTGTTTGTATGATCAGAAAAGGGGCTGCAATGCTGAGCAAAAGGGATTGATTTCTCTTGTTTTGGTCCCCAAAAATTTGCCATAAAGCATACAAGGGTCATTATCAAGTCAGTTTGTGTAAGGATAACCTGTCTTACTTAGTTTTGTGCACAAAACAGCCGTTGCAAAGGCCTTGTTGTAAGCTTATTTCTTATATTTTTGTAGGCCAGAAGATTAAGTTGTAATGTGTGGTGAGGATTGGTTGGCTTGTCCTATAAAAGCAACCCTTCAACCCCTCACAAATCAGATGGAGTTAAGTTTAAGAATCAGAAACTTTTATAAGTTTTTATGAACTACATTGCTTAGTGCTTGTAGGAAACCATTTGCTAAGTGCTTTGGTCCATTTTCCTTGCTTTGCTTAGTGCTTGTAAGGGATTCTAGTTCTTAGTTAGTGGCTTTGTGCTTGACTAAGTCCATATCTTGTTCTCAAAACACCACAAAACCAGCCGAGTATAACACACAAAAACCTTCTGTTTTTAACTTAAAATCGACTAAGTATTGAACATTAGAAGTTTCAGTTCACCGTGGCCAACGCCATCTCCTTGACTTCCTCCTCCACCAAATCAGCCCCTAACACCTCTTCAACCTCCTCATCTTCCCTAGCAATAGCAAAAACTGAGTTGGCTAAGTGAGTGCACTTCCCCGAGTTGGCTCTCATCAACCCCACATCTTTGGGACTCATAGGTTTAAGGATAATTCTCTTCCCCTTATCCATAATTTCATACTCGTTCACCCTCCCCCTATGCAAGACATCCCTATCAAATTGCCAAGGACGCCCTAGAAGAATGTGACAAGCATCCATAGGCACTACATCACATAGCACCTCATCCTTGTATGAACCCATAGCTAATTTCACCTTTACTTGTTTGGTCACCCTAACCTTGTTCGCATCTCCTAGCCAATGTAAGGCATATGGTTTAGGATGTTTTATTGTAGTTAAGGCTAACTTAGACACCATCTCCTCCGAGGCTACATTCGTACAACTACCTCCATCAATAATCATACTACACCACTTATCTTTCACAAGACACTTGGTATGGAAAATATGATCTCTTTGTTCGGTAATTATAGGTATAGATTGGGCTTGCACCGATCTAAGTACTAGGGTAGATGTATTTGGTGCTTCAAACGACTCACCTCGTCCGTCCCCCTCACATTCACCAAAGTCGCCCAACACTTCCTCCTCCTCTTCAGACTCCTCTTCCTCCCCTACTAAATTTAGACAAGTTAATGCCTCCCTCATCGTAACAACCCTTTTATTAGGACAAGCATTCTTGAAGTGCCCAAACCCTTGACACTTGAAGCACGTTACCTTAGAAAGGCTGATCTCACTTGGTGTAGGAGTTGGAGTAGATTTGGATTGTGTTGTCCCGCTCGTGCCCACCTTACCTGCGCCGCTCAACACGCCTGAACTAGGGTTTGCCTTCGAAGTCTCTCCTTCGCCTCCCTCAAGCGTACGCCCCCACATACTACCTCCCCCGAATTTGTTCTTACTTTGTGCTTCAACTCGTAAACACAAACTGGTTAGAGTATCAAAATCCGAATAAATTTGAAGTTTCTCAGGATTAGCAATATTTTTGTTTAACCCTCACAAGAACCTCGCCATCTTTTGTTCTTGATTTTCCTCCACCTCTCCCATTAAAGTAAGATTTTCGAAATCCTCTATGTACTCACTCACCGACATCTTGCCTTGCACAAGATTAGAAATCTTACGATATAAAGCAAGTTTATAAGTTGTGGATACATACAGTTTTCTCAATCTTTTCTTTAAACCATCCCAAGAACAGATTTTCTCCTTCCCGGCTCTAGCCCTTTGAGCCTTAAGACTGTCGAACCATAGGGATGCGCCCTTGCTTAATCTTAAAATTGCACATTTGCACATCTTTCTGTCGTCTAGTTCTTTGAATTCAAACATACGGTCCATCTTTCTTTCCCATTCAAGGTAGTCCTCCGGATCTGTCCCTCCTTCGAACTCAGGTAGTTCCGTCACTTTGAACTCATCAACTGCACGAACTGGTTCCCTCCGTGGTTGCCATCTATTCTCGTTATTAGTAACATGTTCCAAAGCCTTGTTTAAACTATCCAAAAATCTTGGATCTTCAAAATCCATGATGCCCCGAATGGATTTTCTTGAAACAAATAGAATTCAAGAGCCGAAGCTCTGATACCACTGATGATACGAATTCTTGAGCAAAGAAATCGTCCGCGGAAGCTTTCTTAGAAATCTTGAGAACAATCTTGAATGAATTAATAAAATAGGCAAAGTATGGAACGATCTTGAAACAATCTTGAAAAGATGGATGGTGGTGATGTCGTTGATGATGGTGGCGTCCGTCGGTGGTGGTGGTAATGGTGGTTGTTATTGTAGTTTTGACGGTCTTGAGGTGAATCCCCAAAGTAGAAGGATATTTGTTAACCCTAGACCTATAGGATAAACAATGGTGAATTACTCCCTAGACCTATAGTTTGTAATTCGTGTCAATATTTGAAACGCGACAAATACCAACGGTTCAGATCAACACTCGATGAGTCCTTGAGATTTCTTTAAGAATGCCTTAAAAAGAAAACTTGTAAATTTTTATTGATTGAATACTTGAATGAAAAACAAGAAGAACCATGTGCCTATTTATACATAAGGTCACACCTCCCAATGCCCTATCACACGCCTCCTCCTAATCTCGAAACCCTAATGAGAGTAGAAGTCCTAAATTAAATCTAATGGATTAAAATAATCCTTATTAAATAAACTCTATCCTAGGAATTAAGAAGAATTAAATTGCTAACCCTAATAACCCTAGGATAACAACCCAACAAGATAATAACTACCTTGTAACTAACTTATAACAAACATAACAAACTATCCTAACAACTTTAATAACTAACTCCTTAAAGATAATAAAAATAACAAAATAATTAAAGAGACTCCAATTTTCTTGTTGGAATCCAATTTGGCCGAGCAACTCCCAAACCGTTACCGAGCCATGTGCGGGTGTGTCCGAGCTTTACGCGGGCCACGCTCAGGTCATGACCGAGCAACCTTCGGCCTGTGGGTCATGCCTTTCCGAGTATTGCCTTTCTTGGACTTGGCTTGTTTCTTGACAATCTTTTGTTATTCCAAGGCCTTAAGGCCCATCGAACTTTAATTAGCAAATATACTAGCCATATGATAATTAATATTAATTTAGCTAATAAAATTTGCCTTAGCGATTTTTGAACGAGACAACGATTTGATGGCCTATCCATAATCGGATCATCTTCGAATGATATCCTCAGAATCGATCATCCTACCAAGGTTCCGTAGTTCATAGATAATGCAAGAAAATCGTGCAGACGTGCTATCAATAGATTCATTCTTTTCCATAGTGAAAAGTTCATATCTTTGAATAAGCAAATCTATACAATGTTTCTTGACTACGGATGTTCCTTCGTAGGCAAGTTCAAGACCGTCCCATTGTAACACCCCCATTTATTTAAGGGCCTGTACTAGAACTCCTCAGATAAATAAAGGTGTTACCATCTCGGTTTCCCGAGGCAGTAGATACAAAGGAAATATAAACAGTACTTTAAATTGATATCGTTAACTCAAAGAACGAGTTTATACAACTGAATTGAAACAAACTGTCTTGATGAAACAAAAGTACAACTCATAAGTAACTACTATGGTGATCTAGACTCTAGGCAGGTCCGGATCCAAGCTTCTCTCTTCCCCTAGCTCCCATAGTCTCAACACCTGTCAATCTGCTCCCCAATAATTGGTTCATCACAGGTGATCACGAATACACAGGGTCAACCACGAGGTTGAGTAGAGAAAAACTGTAAACGAACCACATTACTATAAATAGAAAGTCGATCATCTCCACTCCGAATCACAAGACCCATTATTCTCCACACCAATCACATGACCCATTATCTCCGCACCAATCACAAGACCCATTATCTCCACACCAATCACAAGACCCAGTATCTCCGCACCAATCACAAGACCCATTATCTCCGCACCAATCACAGGATGATATAATTAGCACAATATAACGATCTCATGATATTATATAACAAACATGCTTAATACCAAATAAGAACAGGTTACACATCATTATATACCAGTATTTCCCCTACCTGAAATAGCAGGAAATGTAGATACGTCCAAGCTCGTTAGAAATGTTCCACACGAAACTCGCTACCTAAACACGTATATGTAACGAATTAAAACCTTCCCGAACCCCAAAACAACTTACACTTACTATAAATAGAAACCTTCCATAAATGGAAAGTTTCCAAAAATAGCAACCCTTTATAAAAGGAAAGTTTCCATAAATAGAAACTTCCCAAACTTATAGGTTTCCCGACTAGTAAACTTCAACTACGCGATAACGAATTAATAAAAGAACGAAAGACGGCTTTTATAACATAGTAGTAATATCTCTATCAAAATACCATTAATAAAATAATTTACTCATAACAATAATAACCATAATAATAATAATAATAATAATAATAATAACAATAATAATAATAATAATAAACACAACACTACCTTCCTCTCCACAACCCAACTCACGACACACCCACATCAACCCCCTCCTAACACCGTCGTTATCCTACCACGACCACCAACCACCACGGACCCGCGTACCCAGAACCACCAACATCTACGGCGACCACTGGCAACCAGGTCGCCGGCCGCCGGTGGGTTGAACCAACCCCATAACTCGCCTGAGAATCTCATGACACCACCTCGGCAGACCCCCCATTGACGCCCCTGTCGACGGCCCACCAGACCAAACCACCACGCACGACTGACACCTACACACTCCCTGGACACCAGACACCTAACCACGGTGGTACCACCGCGTCGACCTCCCCCGAGTCAACGGTGGTACCATCCCCCAAACCACACCTATACACGCATACAACGAGCCCAGAGCCGAACAGAGGAAACGAATCCCCCTGTCGACACCTCCTCAGTCGCCTGAACCCACCGTGCCTACCACCATGACGAACCCCTGACTACCACCCGACTCTCTGACTCGTGACCCGTACCAATAAGCACGAGACCCGACTCGACACAAACGCTTAACACACCCTGATCGTGACAACAGGGAAGACGCGAACCCAGAACTCATCATAGACCCGTAAACAAACCACCCTTAGCCACCGCCCTTACCATCAAAAACCACCACCGTCTATACCATGAATAACATTACGTGACATACTATGAAAATCATACAAAACGAATAAGAATTAGAGGCTTAATAAACGATTACTCAGGTGACTAAAACCACAGACCAAAACAGGAAAAAATGGCGATGTGTGACACATACCAGGTTTCTAGTCAATTCGAACCACCGTGCCCTGACCCACGACCACCGTGCATAGCCTCCTTTCCTCCTCTGGTGTGACGGCTATGTGTGTGTGTTATTTGAATTGAAATTAGGGTAAAGCCTAGGTCTCGAAAAGGTGTTAAAATATGACGGTAGAGAGGCTGCTCGGTAGGGTTTAGGTGTGTGTTGTTTCCCTAGTTCAGCCGTGGGCTTGGGTGAGAGCACACATCCCAAGGCCCAAATACCGTACCAGGTGGTCTAAGGATCGAATCCCCGCAACAGCATTGCTTGATTAAGCTACTTAAAAAATATATATATATAAACCATAAAACAACTAAGCTATCGATGCGAAAAACCTTAATTATCGAGACTAAATTTTCGAGGTATTACAGTCTTCCCCCCTTAAAATGAACTTCGTCCCGAAGTTCACCCTCACTTAGGTGACAAAACTACCAACCCAACCGAACTTGAGACACAAAACATCACAAAAACATCACAAAAACTACCAACCCAACCGAACTTGAGACACAAAACATCACAAAAACTTTACGTAAATCAAAGAATGTCACATTCCATCCCCCTTAAAGAAAAGTTACGTCCGCGTAACTTACCTCAATCGAATAGATGCGGATAACGCTCTCTCATGGACGCCTCAGGCTCCCATGTAGCCTCCTCCTGGTTATGATTTGTCCACAGGACTTTCACTAAAGACGTCTCCCCATTGCGAGTTTTTCGTACCTTCCTGTCCAAAATCTCTTTCGGAGTCTCAACGTATGCCAACTGCTCATCTACCTCAATCACCTCGTGCTGAAGCACATGTGATGGGTCACTCACATATTTCCTCAACTGAGACACATGGAACACATTATGGACCTTGTATAGAGCTGGAGGTAAAGCTAATCGGTATGCCACCTCCCCAACTCTGTCCAAAATCTCAAATGGTCCAATAAACTTCTGACTCAATTTGCCACGCTTCCCAAACCTCATCACACCCTTCATTGGAGATACCTTCAGCAGTACCTTCTCTCCTGCCTCGAATGAAATCTCACTCCTCTTCAGATCCGCATAGCTCTTCTGTCTATCCTGAGCGGCCCTCATCCGCTGTCGAATAATCTGAACCCGCTCCACCATCTCCTGGATCATATCGGGCCCTAATGTCACAACATCAGTTCGATCATCCCAACACACAGGGCTCCGACACTTCCTTCCGTATAGAGCCTCGAAAGGGGCCATCCCTATACTGGCATGGTAGCTGTTATTATAAGAAAACTCGATCAACCCCAGTCGATCCTCCCAAGATCCTCCGAACTCAAGAACGCATGCGCTCAACATATCCACAAGGATCTGAATCGTTCTCTCAGTCTGACCATCAGTAGCTGGATGAAAAGCAGTACTCATCTTCAATTGGGTACCCAAAGCTGCCTGTAACTCCTGCCAAAATCTAGAGATGAACCTCGAGTCTCGATCGGAAACAATGTCCTTGGGTACACCATGCAATTTGACCACATTCTGCACATATGACTTAGCCAACTCAGCTTTACTCCAGGTATCTTTCATCGGAATAAAGTGAGCAGACTTAGTCAAACGATCCACAATCACCCAAATCATGTTGTTGCCCCTCTGAGTCTGAGGCAACCCCCACGATAAAATCCATTGAAATGTTCTCCCACTTCCACTCTGGCACATCCAAAGGTTGAACTTTCCCTTGAGGTCTCTTATGCTCCCCTTTCACTCTCTGACATTTCAAGCACCTGGAAACAAACTCAGCGACTTCCTTCTTCATGTTAGGCCACCAGAATGTCATCTTAAGGTCTTTATATAGCTTATCACCCCCTGGGTGAACGGAATATGGAGTAGCATGAGCTTCAGTCAGGATCTTCTTCTTTAGCTCCTCTACATCCGGAACACACCATCGCCCACTGAACCTCAAACTACCGTCGGTATGAATACTGAACTTGGATGCAGTCTCTCCATCAGTACTTTGCAACTCCCGAATCTCACCATACAACTCAGGCTCCACTGTCAAGTCACTAAGAGCATCCCCTTTCCGGATCATGAAGATTCCCATCTCCCTTAGTTCACCATGTAACCTCACTCTCGACCTGGCACAACTCAAGGCATGAACAGACTTCATACTTAGGGCGTCGGCTACCACATTCGCCTTGCCTTCATGGTAGACAATCTGCATATCATAGTCTCCAATCAACTCTATCCACCTCCTCTGTCGCATGTTCAACTCTCTCTGGGTGTAGATATACTTCAGGCTCTTATGATCAGAAAACACCTTAAAAGTGGCTCCGTAAAGGTAATGGCGCCACAATTTTAGTGCAAAGACCACAGCTCCCAATTCCAAATCATGAGTCGGATAATATTCTTCGTAGGTCTTCAACTGGCGAGAAGCATACGCTATCTATCACCCTCCCATTCTGCATTAGCACACAACCCAACCCATGCTTCGAAGAGTCAGTATAAACTTCGAAGTTATCACTCCCCACTGGCAAAGCAAGGATAGGAGCTGTTGGCAGGCGTTCCTTAAGGGTTAGGAATGCCTTCTCACAACTCTCATCCCAGACGAAACGGTTCTCTTTCCTCATTAACGACGTCAACGGCTTCGCTATCTTTGAAAAATCTTTGACAAATCTCCGATAATATCCAGCCAATCCCAGGAAGCTTCGGATCTCACTCACATTCTTCGGACCCTGCCACCTAGTCACCGCCTCGATTTTACTAGGATCAACAGACACCCCCTCCTTTGAAATTACATGCCCCAGAAATGCCACTCTCTCCAACCAGAACTCACACTTACTCAACTTAGCATTGAGTTTATGTTCTTCCAGGGTCTGAAGTACTTTCCTCAAATGGTCCTCGTGCTCTTCTGCATTCTTGGAGTATACCAGGATATCATCTATGAATACCACCACAAACTTGTCCAGATATGGGCTGAAGACTCGATTCATCAAGTCCATGAACACAGCTGGAGCATTAGTCAATCCAAATGGCATAACCACAAATTCATAGTGGCCATACCTCGTTCGGAAAGCGGTCTTTGGAATATCTTCATCCTTTATTCTCAACTGATGATACCCAGATCTCAAATCAATCTTGGAGAAAACCCCAGCTCCACTTAACTGATCGAACAAGTCGTCAGTTCTCGGCAAAGGGTAACGGTTCTTGATGGTCACATTGTTCAGCTCTTTGTAGTCAACACAAAGCCTCAAACTCCCATCCTTCTTCTTCACAAATAAAACAGGTGCTCCCCAGGGCGACACACTGGGTCGAATGAACCCCTTCTCAGCTAGTTCATCCAATTGCTTTTTCAACTCCTCCATTTCCTTCGGTCCCATTCGATACGGTGATTTAGATATTGGTCCCGCTCCTGGTTTTAGGTCAATGGAAAATTCCACTTCCCTCCTCGGCGGTAATCCTGGAACGTCGTCTCGGAATACTCCCTCAAACTCTCGTACCACAGGTATTTCACTAGTCTTGGGGGTCTCAGCCTCACAATCCCACACTTGGCAAAATATTAGGCTCTCTCCTTTTCGCAAGCTAGACTTAAGGGTATTGACGGATATGAATTTGATTTTTGGCTTGATTCGGTATCCCTTGTAAGACACCCTCACTCCTTTAGGTCCCCTCAAAGAAATCTTCTTTTGATGACAGTCGATAAAAGCTCTATACTTCCCCAGCCAGTGCATCCCTAGGATCAGCTCAAAACCCCCCAAAGGAAATTCTATGAGGTCACCAAAGAAAGTTGCTTCCCCGATTTTGATGGGTACACTACCGTATACTCTATTACAAACTATCGACTCGCCTGAAGGTATGGTCACTGAATCCACGACCCAGTCGAATCTCTCAAGTCCCAAAGCCTTAACATGATCTCTAGACACAAACGAATGGGTGGCACCGGAATCGAAAAGTACGAAAGTAGGTCTAGAGTTTACAAGAAAAGTACCGGTTACCACAAGAGCATCCTCCTGAGCTGCCTGCTTTCCTATGGCAAAGAGCTTGCCACTGGATTTGACGCCACTCTGACTGGCACTAGATGTCCTAGCTTGCTGGTTCCCCTCTGCTCCTGTCTTCTGATTGCCTCCATTCCCATAGCTTTGGTTCTGGTGAGAGCGGTTCTGATAGTTGTTGAAGTTCCTCTAAAAATTGCTGCTCCCCCCAGACTTCGCACCCCCACCATAGTTTGTCGTGGGTGTGCGATAGCCACTGCTACCATAGGACTGAGTGCGGGATCCCTTGTATCCGGATGTAGGCGTACGATAACCCCCGGACTGATTTCCTCCAGAAGAACGACATACTGCCTGCTTGTGCCCCGTCTTTCCACAGCCGAAACAGACTATTCCAACTGAACCATTGCCAGAACCCCCATTCCTGAAGTTGCCCCCACTTTGGTTCCCCACACCTCCTGAGGTACTGTTGCTGAAATATCCACTGAACTTGTTAGTGCTTTGCTTTTTCGATCCTGAACTCTCAGTTACCGCTTCAGCCTTCCTCTTTTCAGTCTTGGACTTCTTGTCCTCTTTGATCATCTCTGAAAGCCTCTCCCCGCCCCAGCCCTTAAGTAGATGTCACGGACTGTGGTGGGCGGAGCTACAATCAGTCTCTTTTTGATGGCGATTGATAACCCCCTCTCAAATTTCATTGCCAGCATGGCATCGTCAAACCCTAAGTCTCCCACATAGCTCACCAACTGGATAAATTTTCTGTAGTAAGCCTCTACTGTCATGTCCTCCGACATCCTGAATGTATCAAACTCCTCCCTTAGCTTGCTTTTCTGGAATTCTGGTAGAAACACCTCATACAAGATCTTTTTGAATGCGATACAAGCAACAAACTCGGTCCCATCCTCTCGAGCTGCCTCTCGGATCTCTCCCTTGTTCCCTGTCCACCAGTCTCCAGCCATACCCCTCAGATAGTGGGCTGCTTGGTCAACCCTCAATTCTTCAGGGCAATCCACCAACTCGAATAGGTTACTGAATTCCCGGCACCAAGCTCCCAGCAGATGAGGTTCCCCCTCCCCAGTGAATTGGGTAGGGTGATGCCTCGCGATGATTGTGCTTATTTTCGCGGAGTCCATACGTTTGGCCTTTAGGGCCTCATTTTCAGCTATCAAACGGTCCAATTCTTCTTGCGTGATGTTAACGGCATTGTCTCTTCGCGGAGGCATACCATAACACAAGAAAAGAAATGAGTCCCGACGCATGTGGGCACCCATTTGGGTTAGGGCTAAAACCCCTAAACAATAAAGTCTATCATTAACTATCAGATTGCATAACATAAATCTGTAACATGGCTCGGGATTCACATAACCGCATATCGCTAGACATGATGAGAGAATAATTACTGACATGTTTCAAATTACTACATATATCCACATTAATGTACACCTCTTTATTCAAACAATTCTTTCATGATCATGCCCCTCCCGGCTTTTCCGAACAGTCACATATACTTAGAGTTCTCATAAAATGCTTATCCTGATAGGGCCAATGGTTTGGTGTGAGGGGGCCCCAGACTCATACTTTTCCTTTAGTGTGCTCCTAACAGTCCTATCCGGGGGTTCATTTTATTTAGACTCTCCTACATTCATTGGGTTCATTAAGTTAGGCCTGAGGATCGTTCGCTCTGATACCACTTTGTAACACCCCCATTTATTTAAGGGCCTGTACTAGGACTCCTCTGATAAATAAAGGTGTTACCATCTCGGTTTCCCGAGGCAGTAGATACAAAGGAAAGATAAACAGTACCTTAAATTGATAACGTTAACTCAAAGAACGAGTTTATACAACTGAATTGAAACAAACTGTCTTGATGAAACAAAAGTACAACTCATAAGTAACTACTATGGTGATCTAGACTCTAGGCAGGTCCGGATCCAAGCTTCTCTCTTCCCCTAGCTCCCATAGTCTCAACACCTGTCAATCTGCTCCCCAATAATTGGTTCATCGCAGGTGATCACGAATACACAGGGTCAACCACGAGGTTGAGTAGAGAAAAACTGTAAACGAACCACATTACTATAAATAGAAAGTCGATCATCTCCACTCCGAATCACAAGACCCATTATTCTCCACACCAATCACATGACCCATTATCTCCGCACCAATCACAAGACCCATTATCTCCACACCAATCACAAGACCCATTATCTCCGCACCAATCACAAGACCCATTATCTCCGCACCAATCACAGGATGATATAATTAGCACAATATAACGATCACATGATATTATATAACAAACATGCTTAATACCAAATAAGAACATGTTACACATCATTATATACCAGTATTTCCCCTACCTGAAATAGCAGGAAATGTAGATACGTCCAAGCTCGTTAGAAATGTTCCACACGAAACTCGCTACCTAAACACGTATATGTAACGAATTAAAACCTTCCCGAACCCCAAAACAACTTACACTTACTATAAATAGAAACCTTCCATAAATGGAAAGTTTCCAAAAATAGCAACCCTTTATAAAAGGAAAGTTTCCATAAATAGAAACTTCCCAAACTTATAGGTTTCCCGACTAGTAAACTTCAACTACGCGATAACGAATTAATAAAAGAACGAAAGACGGCTTTTATAACATAGTAGTAATATCTCTATCAAAATACCATTAATAAAATAATTTACTCATAACAATAATAACCATAATAATAATAATAATAATAATAACAATAATAATAATAATAATAAACACAACACTACCTTCCTCTCCACAACCCAACTCACGACACACCCACATCAACCCCCTCCTAACATCGTCGTTATCCTACCACGACCACCAACCACCACGGACCCGCGTACCCAGAACCACCAACATCTCCGGCGACCACTGGCAACAAGGTCGCCGGCCGCCGGTGGGTTGAACCAACCCCATAACTCGCCTGAGAATCTCATGACACCACCTCGGCAGACCCCCCATTGACGCCCCTGTCGACGGCCCACCAGACCAAACCACCACGCACGACTGACACCTACACACTCCCTGGACACCAGACACCTAACCACGGTGGTACCACCGCGTCGACCTCCCCCGAGTCAACGGTGGTACCATCCCCCAAACCACACCTGTACACGCATACAACGAGCCCAGAGCCGAACAGAGGAAACGAATCCCCCTGTTGACACCTCCTCAGTCGCCTGAACCCACCGTGCCTACCACCATGACGAACCCCTGACTACCACCCGACTCTCTGACTCGTGACCCGTACTAATAAGCACGAGACCCGACTCGACACAAACGCTAAACACACCCTGATCGTGACAACAGAGAAGACGCGAACCCAGAACTCATCACAGACCCGTAAACAAACCACCCTTAGCCACCGCCCTTACCATCAACAACCACCACCGTCTATACCATGAATAACATTACGTGACATACTATGAAAATCATACAAAACGAATAAGAATTAGAGGCTTAATAAACGATTACTCAGGTGACTAAAACCACAGACCAAAACAGGAAAAAATGGCGATGTGTGAGACATACCAGGTTTCTAGTCAATTCGAACCACCGTGCCCTGACCCACGACCACCGTGCTTAGCCTTCTTTCCTCCTCTGGTGTGACGGCTATGTGTGTGTGTGTTATTTGAATTGAAATTAGGGTAAAGCCTAGGTCTCGAAAAGGTGTTAAAATATGACGGCAGAGAGGCTGCTCGGTAGGGTTTAGGTGTGTGTTGTTTCCCTAGTTCAGCCGTGGGCTTGGGTGAGAGCACACATCCCAAGGCCCAAATAACGTACCAGATGGTCTAAGGATCGAATCCCCGCAACAACATTGCTTGATTAAGCTAATTAAAATATATATATATATATAAACCATAAAACAACTAAGCTATCGATGCGAAAAACCTTAATTATCGAGACTAAATTTTCGAGGTATTACACCCATATTTCCTTAGCGGAATTACAGGATGAGAATCTATCAAATTCTAAGGTTATCATACCGTTTTGTAGGAGACTCATAGCCTTTGAATTCTTCTCTGCAATTTTGTAGTCGGCTTCTAGATAATCGCTTTCCATCTTTTCATAGGTAGTTCCATTGGCGGCGGCGACCAAGATTTTCTTTGGTCCGGTTTGGATGATCTTCCAATATTCCCAGCCACATCCCTTGATGTAGTGAGTCATCATGTTATTGCATAGACTGTAGTTCTTACCATCGAAGATATGACATTTGAGATGCTTTGAATCCATTGTTGATAGAGTATATAATATAGAATCAATAGTAGGATCAATCTCCCGCGGTTAGGCGATCAAGAGCACAAGGCTCTGATACCAATTGAAGAGTCTAGTGATATGATATACTCAAGAAGGGGGGGGGGGGGGGGGGGGGTTGAATTGAGTATGCCTTCTTTTTCAAATCTTCTTTGATGCGTTCGTTTGTATGGTAGATGTCGAGTAGAGCAAGTAATAAATAGAGACACGATTTTGTTGGGAAATGTGTTCTCAACAATAGTGCGATTACATAATTAAATCTGTGACACCCCGCGATATCGCATAAAAATAAACAAGTAATACGCAACGGAAATGCGATACTTTTAAAAACTTTTCGACATATTTATTAAAACTTTTTTCGCGGAATATCAAAACAACATGCGGAAGACTAAAAACTAATGAGAAAGTATAAATTAGACAAAATAACTTAAATAGAGGAGGGATAAGGTATCCCACGATAACAAACATGAATTAAATCTAAACTAAGCGTAAGGGTAATTGTCGAATTATCAACAATACTCGCTAGCCACACGTCTTCCCCAAACAGCACCAACCTACATTCATGAAACATGAACGCCCCAGTCAGTGGGGAGTAACTCAGGGTTCTCCCAGCCACTTTACGTCAGAAAACATGTAAACGGTAATACTAAACATCTTATACATATGAACATGTATATAATTTCATAAACAATCATATATATTACCAAACATGAACAACATGATCAATGCGTGGGCGATAAGTCAAAAACATGTGAAAACAGCATGAATCAACATGTATAACAGAATTAAAGCTAGCATATGAGATAGTATCAAAATCAAGGAAACAACCAAGCAAACAATACACATAGTCAGAGCGTATAACCACTGCCTCTGACATACCAGAGCGTATAACCACTGCCTCTGGCTACTGGAGCGTATAACCACTGCCTCTGGTTACGGAGTGTATAACCACTGCCTCCAGTTACGGAGCGTATAACCACTGCCTCCGAATGCATGAATAGAATGAACGCCGTCAGAGCGTATAACCACTGCCTCTGACGTACCAGAGCGTATAACCACTGCCTCTGGCTACTGGAGCGTATAACCACTGCCTCCAGCTACGGAGCGTATAACCACTGCCTCCGAATACTATGTATAGCGTATAACCACTGCCTATATGCCTAAGACCTGGCCAGACCTCTCGATGTAATAACCTACACCGAACGACACACGGGGACCAGGCCGCATAACCACGGACACCGATCAATCCCGAACATAGTTAGATAAAATCCCATAATAGGAGTGGCGTTTGTTCATTACAGTGATACACAAATCGTATCACCGCTATCTATTCACAATCAAGGTAACATAACCGTTACCAACACAATTTAGGGTGACATAACCGTCACCTAAACACAAGCAAGGCAACATAACCGTCACCCTACTCATCTTAAGATAACATAACCGTCATCAAAACACAATTTAAGCTAACATAACCGTTAACCAACTCATTTACATAAAAGAGCCAACAATTGAAAAATAAGACAACACTTAAGTCCATTCCATACGGGAGAAGAATAAACATAACTGATTAATAAAACATAAGTCTTAAAAGCGTTTTACATTTCAGCTGTCCTCTGCCGTAAAATTCATAGTTAATTCAACTAAAATCGAAATGATACAAGGCCAATTGGACCGGTTTAATAAGACTTCTATCTACAATATTTGTCAGATAAACATTTCCAAAAGACGAACTTAACAGGGGGTTATTGACTGATCTTTACAGTGTGTCAGAAACCGTCACACAAAATGTATTGCTTCATAAAACGGGTTTAACAAATCATTTTGGGGAAAAGCAAACTCCTAACATCATCTAAAATCTTCAAAGTTTAATTATTGAAAAGGACCAGAATCATTTCAAAGTTTAAAAATGGTTTTCAAAACAATCTTTGAGCTACTGTCCGTTTTGCGAGTATTTCAGCGCACTGTTGGTAAATAATTTATTGTGAACAAATGACATGCAAGAAAATTACGATATTTTAGAGGTAGATTCTAAACTTAAAAAAAACAGGGGTCTCTTTTCAACATTTTCAAAGGCGGATACTCTAAGATGTCGAAACAAATTGTACAAGACAATGGACAGATTTGTCAAGGTGCTGAAACATCATGAATTAACCATTGTAAGCAAAACACTATGAACTTGAAAGACTATCAAACTAATCATCCTCAATGATCATAAACTCATTTAACCATACAATCCTTAATGAAATTCCACAATTAAAATCTCATCCAACACAAGCATGCATGATGAAATTCATCCAAACATATGATTTATGAACCTAATCATGCCACTACTTAATCAAACACAATTCTAGTATACTAAACATTACAAGCATATGGTCATGCAAACAAAGACAATAAGTCGAGTAACCCATCACCGTTACCTTATAACTCTTCAATAAGCATGATTTGAACTAAAAGCCACTCCGGTTTGGACAACCGAACTAGCTACACAAAAAAAAACGAGGTTAGCTAAGAGAACCGTGCCTTAAAGGCTACGACCAGAGGACTATAAGGATGAAATATTATAATTTTATTACCTAGAAAGATGGAGGACGAGGAGAGGAAGAGATAGGCGCGAAAGTCGTCGAAAACGGATAAGAAACGAAGATTTTACGACCGTTTTACGGTTGAGGTGCACAACAATGGTGTTTTTCTTGTTTTGAGTTTTGTGTTCTTAGCTGAAAAAATAAGTAAAGGAATGAAGAAGAAGGAATGAAGTAGAAGGAATGACCTTGGGCAGCAAGGCAAAGTTCTATACTTAGCCAAGTGTCCCAAAGGACATGTGGAAAAGAGTAAATAGTAAGCAACGAGCGTGGGTCTCGTTTGCGGATGGTCCGTAACAGCCTTTTGTATTTTCGGCATAATTTCCTCTATAGAACTCGTATTGACGTGTTTTCGGTGGCGTTGGAAAGCTAAGAAAAAGAGCTAAAACGTTTATTTTATAAGCAAAAGCTAAATATGCATTTAAAATATCTTAAAATTAGTAACAAGGATAGAGTAGCGTTTCACAAGTTTAAGAAGTATAACTTTAAGACGGACATATTAATATCATTGTCAAAAACGATATATTTTAAATGGAATTTTATTTATTATGGATCATTATTATTACTAAAATAAGATTTTATTAATATATAATGAATTGGAAATTACGGGGTGTTACAATCACCCCACCTTTTAAAAAGTTTCGTCCTCGAAACTTGAAAGCAGAAAAACGGTAAGTTGTAAAAACAAGGTTAACAACCAAAGCGTTTACCAAAATTTGATATTACATAACTTAGATTTGTTTCAAAGATTTTGAAAAGATTTTCCAAAGGCACAAGTCCTCGTCAATGGAACAAGAGGTTTCTCGTTGCGCATTCAAGAGCCCGACATTCCAAATCAAGGGCTAGTCCAAAACCAAATCATATCATGCGTCGACAAGCATAATACGAGTTATTAGACGTCTCCAATAACAAGTCTTACATCAAATCAACGCTAAAAACAATCAAAATTATAAACCATTTCAAGTTTTTCAAAACGTGTCATTTCGAAAGTAAACTTCCATTTTCGAGTCCGTAAAAATAGGTAAGGTTGTAAAAGAAATTAAGATTTTCAACAACAAAAGTTAGGTAACTCAAATCGGTTATAAAATATATAAATGGAACATATTTTGAATACTTCAAACAAAACACAAGGATGGAAGCTACATATTATCAACCAAAGATGGTTGGTTCGGATTATCCAAGAAATCAAAACACAAAAGGTCATAAGGAAGCTAACAAAAACAAGGCATCAAAACTACCATCTTCAGGGTAAAGACGATACTCAATCAAGAGATAAAAGGGGCAAAAACAACAAAGTAACTGAAGCATGAACAAAAGAGATTTAAGGTTAAGGAGGGGATAACTCTTCAGATTACGGAAATCACTACTCACTCAATCCATAAATGAGTCATCATCATCATGGTTTCTTACACATCTCAAAAGGTAACTCTTCCAATCATACAACTCTCAAGGCTTCCTCA
Organism: Silene conica; assembly: GCA_029255685.2. Lineage (NCBI taxonomy): Eukaryota > Viridiplantae > Streptophyta > Magnoliopsida > Caryophyllales > Caryophyllaceae > Silene > Silene conica. The sequence goes on along the minus strand of CM055316.2, from coordinate 42,878,169 downwards.
ACTCAATTTGGGTCATTCACATCTAGTTCATCCACGATATAAGGTATCACATTACCAAAGGGACTTCACAACTCTTGATTATTACACAACAATCAACATCCTTCATAGAGCTAGATCTAAAATTACTAACAAGGTCGAACTCATACCCAACTAGCATAGGCTATATATCTCTAAACAAGGTAAAACACCAGACAAGGATCTTAGACTAGATTCCATCATACTTCCATACCTCTAAACAAAAAAAAAATCCGTTACACTCATATCGACAACCAAAAGATATGGAAGCGGCACTCTCGGAACTGTAATTACTTTCATACATAGGACTATGAGATAAAAATCCGAAACATCTAATCCCAAAAGCATAAACACGGTATTCTTCAAACCGTAACTCTTCGCAAACCTAGGACTACGAGTTAAACATCCAAAGCATTCAGTCCTAAACTAGTCAACTCTCATCGACCCAAATCAAGAAAACATCTCTTAAACCTTGACTACCATAATAACCGTAAAGTGATCATCCCAAAGAAAGTCTCATAAGAGTAACAATTTTCACCAAAACGGTCTCTAGGTGACCATTAACACTCTCATAGATAACACTAAAATTATTAGCATCAGGGTTGATACCAATCCATAAGAAGCACTCATACCTTCAAACCTTTAACTTGAAACCATCAAGATGGCACACTACCTAATATTACGCAAACGTCACCAAACGCTAACTCTCTCAACTATGTCCGATAAAACAAGACCAATGATCCTCGAAGCATATATCACTATTCCACAAACAAAGTCAACCTCACAACTAGTCCAAGAAGAAAGGGACAAGGCTCACAACGGTTAAAGATATGATACAAACTTCGGGAACAAACGCAAAATAGAAACTTGAGGGAGAGATACATAAGATGATGGCTAAGAGACTCTAGATTATGGATTCCAACAAAAGTGAAGCTAAGAGTAGAAGGATAAGCATTAGAGGTAACAAGATATATGACGTAAAAAGAGGTCAAGTAAGCTTTGTTATGAAAGCATAACTCGACGGAATTAGCACTGAAGAAGAAAGAAGAAGAGAAGCGTTGAGAAAAGGTTATGATTTGAACTGACACAATTCCCAAGGCTCGGGCTTCCTAAAATTCTCACAAGGTTCTCATCTCCTATTTACCAATTCAAGCACACTGAACTATCACTTTCCAAGAATAATTTTCCCAGATGGTTTACCATACTATAAGTCCTTTCAAAGATAAGGGTGTACGATTATTCCAATTTCGACTATTTCATAAAGTCTCGGGTATCTCCAGTTCTTAAGTATCTCAAACGACACTTCTGTAATACTCCAGGATAAACCATTTATATACCATTGCTACTTCACAATCTTTATACTCCATAGATTATGAACTCTCTATTTTCTTCAATTTCCAAAAATTTCACCTTTTATCGAATCACTTTATTCTAATCCCACACGATCGATAAATCCATACAAATTCTTAGATACCTCAAAATGTGAACACCAAGTTCAATTATAGATATTTCTCACATCTCTATATACGAATCCAAACGTCCTTTAAACATCGCATCCTCGAAATCTTACAAATCCACAAGTTGCACCTTACTACATCAATCAGACATCCAAAGACATGATCTTCAAGTAACTCCTCAAAGGTTACACGTCTAATCCAATCAAATAACTAAAAGAGTAAACTTCAGTCAGTTCCTCTAAAGTTACATCGCTAACTCTTTCAATAATCGTCCATCAATATGTTGGAGGAAGTGTCCTCGACAATAGTGTGTTGACGTAATTAAAACTCATTTGAATGAAACACAACTGGGAGTGTTACTCTTTTAAAGTCAACTGATCAACATTTATCGATAATGATTGGCTGTCTAGAGTTTGACATTATCGTCATATGATGGTGGTGATCAGTTGATCCCTTAAGGTCATATCTTTAGGGAATTCCGTCTCAATGGAATAATTAATTAATATTGTATTGGATACAAATTAATTTATAACTAGAAATTTTGGAAATAATTTTATATGACGAATATTTTTATAATGGGATTATAATAATAATTAAAGTCAAAGTAATAAAATTGTTTTATTACTCGGTTTTATTTATTCGTTTAGGAAACGATTAAATTGAGAATGAACACGGTTGATCATAAAATTACAAAGAGTTGTAATTAAATTATGACATTACATTTTTATGCAATAATAACTTCGAAATTATTAGTGCAATTATTTAAATGTAATAAATTTGTTAATTGTAAATTTTAATAGTTAAAATTGCACAATTAACAAATTGGGTCATGTGTTATGAAACATGTATGACATGTTACAAATTAACACAATTGACAAAGATAAAATGGGTCCCTTTGGTGCCCCATTTTCAGCCGTGATATTGTATGTATGTGTGTGGATTGAGTGTATAAATTAGAAAGTGATAGTGTGTGTAAGTGAGCAAGGTGATGGTCTGTAAGATACACAAAGCATATGTGTAAGGAATATTGCTCACTTTATGTAAGAGCACAAGAGGCATGCATAGGCCATCTTGGCTTATGTTGGCCGGCCAAGAGTGAGCAAGGTAGCTCACCTTTGCTCTTTAAATATACTACAACACACTTCACAAAAGATTACTAGTTTTTGGCTAAGTCTTTTGTGCTAACACACACACTACAAACCTTATTCTCTCTAAGTTTCTAAGCAAAATAGTTTTTACTAAGAAACAATTATTTCCATTACTAATAATATTAAGGGTAATATTATTAATATTTCTAGTATACTAATACTAATTTTCTAGTAACAAAATTAGTAATAGTTTGAGATCGGGTCCTTGATACGCACCTTTAGGAGACGATTTTTGTTAGATCGTTTAAGGGTAATTTCGGTGGCTTGAAGACTCAAATAATAGGTGATTATTGAGTATAAACCTTCTAAAACCGATGTAAGGACCATTACATCTTATGATATCATCATGCATGCATAAGATCTTTTTAAGTTTTATAACCTAAATTTAAAGAAACAATACTCACATTAGTTTTGAGTATAAAACCAGGAACTTAGTTCCCAACAATTGGTATCAGAGCATTACGGTTGTTGCATGCATGATCGGATTCATGTTTTATGTTAAAATCGGTTTAACATACACATTTCGGAATTTTCGAAATATTTTGGATTTATTCTGATAAATCACAAAATAATTTTGCATGTTAAAGTTTCTGTTTCTAAAATGGTTTTAGGACATAAAAATAATTTTATGGATTTTTATTGTTCATTTTTATATTTATTTGTATATTTTGTAGTTTAAATCGGTTTTAAACAACAATTAATGGGAAAAATAGCTAAAAATAGTTTCTGGCCGAGATGTTTTGATATGTTCTCACATGCATATTTAATATATTGTATATGATTTTTCGTAAGAAATGGAGTTAATATGCATGGATTATGAATTTTATGAGATAAATAGTCATAATATGAGTTAAAATGGGTATAAAAGGTTATATTTCGAATTTGACCTTAAAAATTTTATGAGAAGTCACATGCAATATATAAAATACCGGTATAAATTTTCGGATTTATTGGTTTTGTTTTGCATGATTAATGATTTTTATAGTAAAAATCGTATTAATAGTGACTCAAATTTGACTTTAATAGTTATAGTTGGAATTTTGCCATAAAAATTTAACACAATGTCACATGCAATATTTACAGAATGTATGTAATTTTTGAGAATTTATTCGCAAGTGATGCATGTTTTATGATTTTAATAGTTGAAATCGGCTATATAATGACTTATTGTGTTAAAAATAGTTAATCTTAATATTATGGCATAAAATTTTACCCATAGATGTCTTATATAATAGGAACATCAGATCTAAAAGTTGGATATCAAAAAGTTTCTGTTTTTATGATTATTAATTTTTTATGAGTTAATTAGTTAATAATCGTAATTTATGAGTCGGAAAATAAAATTTTCGAGAATGGTCTGTAATTTTTTGTCATTTTCAGATTCTAATATATATTTTAGGATGACTAAAAATTTATGGCAAATTATTTCAAGTTTTTATAATTTAAATCGGATTTTTAACCATAAAAACGGCTTTTATAGGATTTATTTAAGAAATAAACCATATATATTTGCATGAGACCATTTCTTTAATTTCTGAATTTTTAGAAAATTTCCAGGAAGTTTAAAATTTTTGAATTTTAAATTTCGAATTTTATTGACTCATTTGGCCGTATTTTGTTTATTTTTCCTGAAAATACAAGTAATTTATGAACAATAATGCAAAATCAAGTTAGATCATGATCAAATATTAGTAGAGACTAAACATTGATTCCTAAAGTAAGTTAGGCTGATTAACTTGGACATAAATTAGATTTATGTAATTTTGATGATTTTAATAGTTAAAATCGCGCATATCCGTAAAAACCGTAAACAAATATGAGATATTTGCTCCCATAAGGCGATTTGGCATTAAAAATTGAGCATGTGCATACATATTTTATTTATTGCAATTTATTTAATATGAATGTCATATTTTGAATGTTATTTATATAATTTGAATTATGTAATTTTTCTTAGTATGGCCTTAGTTTTTATCAATATTACCCGTAATGAAAGGGAATATTGATTCGGTTGTAATTTATGTGATTTCGTATCACGGGTTTGTAATTTATTTTCAGTTTTACAATAGAGTATGTATATTATTTTATTGTAATTCCGGAGATCCAAAAGACGGTGCCATACGGAAGGGAGTTCCGACAAGACGGTGTTTTCTTGGATGGCGTGCCAATGAAGTTCAAGGGACCAAGGAGTTGGTTTCCGAATTTGTAATAGTTAATTAGTTTTTACTATTACTAGGAAGGCCATACTAGGATTTTATTGCTTTATTGCTTTTATTTTGCATTATTTATATGTTTGCATGCATAGCCAAATCGCCATAAACATGCATATTAGTTTAGATCGTTAAAAACGACCGTGTCAATTATAATTATCGAGTTCACCGATTTAATTTACTTAAACGAGATAGATAATAAATTGACAAGACCTCTATATTAAACAAAACAATTGAGAATTAGCCTTGCCAAATAGTAGAACCCATGAGCTTCTATTTCGTGGGGTGGTGCTAGTCCAGTGGGCAGTACGAACCCCATTACGTAGGATAAGTGGGGCAATGAGGTGGATTCAGTCCAGTGGGCGGATCGCATCTCGATGCAATTGAAATTTGGTTTGTACTCAACGGAAGTGTAGAGGACCAGTGGTCAATGTGTTCCGGGCTAAGATGAATAAATTATGATTTGTCATCAACCAAGAGTTCTATGGTAGAACCGGTTTATTTTTACCCACCAAACCATATCACTGGGTCGGAGTTCCAGTGGTTCACGATTTCGGGGGTATGGGTTTGGGTCTTGGAATCATTTATAAAATTGGATAGAGGTCATTTTATAGATGCATTAATTTGATAAATATGTTTACAAGTTAAAATTAAAACAATTAGCATTTAATTTCTTCATATGTTTGAAATTTTGTAGTCAATTTTTCATATCAAAATCAATCATGACCACTTCCACCACTACTACGAACACTTCATGGTTACGTTCCTTCATGGATCGTTGTAAGCTAGAAAAGAATGGGGCAAACTTTGCCGATTGGGATGCCCAACTATTGTTGGCAGCACAAGGTGACGGTAAGACCGAATTCCTCATCGAAGAATCACCTCCTGTACCTGCAGAAAATGCCACCGCCGCAGCAAGGCGACCCTATGATACTTATCAGAAGGAGTCTGCGGCAATCAAAAATGTTTTGATCTTCTCGATGGAGCCAGAACTCCAAAGGAGTGCCATAAAGATTGGCACGGCCTATAAGATCTACTCCAGGCTTGTGACAATGTTCTCAAAGGCTTCGAGAATTGTCCAATACGAGGCGACATCAGCCTTCTTTGATCTCAACCTTAAGGAGGGGCAAAAGGCTAGCCCACATGTGCTCAAGTTAATTGAGCATGTAGAAACCCTAAGGATGAATCAAGTGGACATTCCTAAAAGAACTAGTGATTGACAGAATCCTCCACTCCTTGTCTAAGGTGAAAACTTATGTACAATTCCGGGTAAATTTCAACATGAGGAACCAAGACATCTCTCTCGATGAATTGCACAATATGATCGTGCAAGCTGAAAGGGATATGGGCCTAAATGTTAGTGCCCCTAAGGATGTGCTCAACATTAATGTTAAGAGCAAAGGAAAGTTCAAAAAGAAGGGTAAGGCAAAGGGGAAGCAACCTTCCAAAGGTTCAAAGAAAGTGTCTTCGGAGGCAAGCACCTCCAATTCCAAGAAGAGCCCTCATCAAGGGGCCAAATGCTTTTATTGCAATGGCAAAGGACATTAGAAGAGGAACTGTTCCAAGTATCTCAGCGATCTCAAAGCTGGGAAGATTCTTCCAGTTGGTACGATAACTATCCCGATTTTATGTTAATCTCAACTAATGTATTATGATACAAGTTGTGATATGAATGCTCTTCTTACTTGAATTAGGGCATGAAAGCAAAGATAAGGGAAAAGAGAAACAAGCTTGATGGATCAAGGGAACTAAGAGTAGCTCCACTCGGGATGATCAAAGAGCTTTGTTTTTCGCTTATTTTGCTAGTATTTCAAGTGTTGTATGAACAATTAAAACCTATGTTTTATTTCCTTGTTGGACAAGGAAAGGGTGATCCTTGAACAATATGTTGTATTTTGGATAATGTAGTGACTTGGTTTTCAACCCAAGTCACTATCGGTTTATAATTATGTTCTTGTTTAGTTTAACATACACTTGCAAATCTTAAACATAAAATAGAATTGATTATGACATTTCAATGTATGACCATTGAAACCAAATTGGTATAGGATACCCAATTCAAATCAAATCAAAATCAAATTAAGTTTAGAACTCAATTAAGAGGAAAAGTTATCAACCATCCAAAACTATCTAAGCTTTAAATCGAATAATTTCTGTGATAAATCATAAGGGTACACAAACCAAACATCAAAGTCATTGCTTGTGGCCTTAGTAGCTATCTTTGGTGATAAAATGGGATTATTATTACAAAGATAGAGTGGGAGAAATTTGAAAAGTCCACAAATAGCATATGATTTTGATTAGCACAATGGATATGATCTATTAGTGAATAGTAGGATTTATTGTGTTTTGGTTGTGTAAGAGATTTAGAAGGTAGATTAAATTGTGGATAAGATCTACGATTGAGATAATCTACACCTTATGGTTTTAAAAGGTAGATTAGTCTGTGGATAAGATTCTACGCCTTATCATCCCAAAAGTTGTGGATAAGCCCAAAAGTTGTGGATAAGATCTACGGTTTGGTAAAAATCTACGCCTTATATCCCAACGGCCCCGGCCCTGGGGGATACTTCAAGAATAAATTCTTGAAGTTTGTAAGGAAAAATTCTATACATGGATAAGATCCATGATAGAGTCCTCGTACAATACAAGATAAGATAAATGTGGGGAACTGAAAGTTCCCACACACAAAATTATACACCATAAGAAAAGACTCTTATAGAAACTACGGGAGGACACTCGAAGAAAAATTATTCAAGAGATTTTGCAAAGGCTCAAGAAAGGGTTCTTGGATTTAGATGGTGATCTAAATGTGTCAATGCAAATTCTAAAGACCATGAAATTTATGAGACATACATGCTAATAAATGAGATTTATTGGGAGAAGCATATGTTGACATGTGGATGCCAGCAGTCTGCAAAGTTAAGGGTAACTTTGTTGAAAGTAGTAAGGTAATTCATTGAGAATGAATTCAGTAAACTCAATAACCACTTTTCAAAAGGGTATTTGAAAAGGATGTGACTATTAGCACATTTGGTTAAGTCCAAACCATTTCAATTCATTAAATGTTAAGGAACATTGAATTGAGTGGGAGCTTTACGATTTACGGTTAAATGTAAAGTTCAGTGGGAATTCTCGCTCCAGGATTTGAAGCTATTGAGTCATGGGTATGACTTCGGGATCTTCAGAATCAGGCAAGAACAAGAGTTTAGTGGGAGTAAACGTTATCTAAAACAACTCATTGCTCGTTTGGAATGAAGCATTGATACTTATAAAAGGTACACGAGTTTTGGTTCTAGATGACATATTAATATGAATTAAATCTACTTGAACATGGGATGTTTAGTTGAGATTATAAAAGACATCTTGTTATTAGTGTTAAGGTTGTTCATGGAGATGAAGATAGTATAACCATGACTGGATCATGGAAATTTATCGAACCTTAAGTACTATTGTTTGCACGTTTAATCGCTAATGTTTCCGCCATTAGTATAATCGTGTAAAGTGGATGCACACAGCTTACAGGACAACCCGTTGAGCAGGTGTTAAACCAATGATTAAACCTTGATCAATTGTCAAAGTATTTTCCAATGAAGATGAAAGACAAATTCAAGATCTTGGAAGATAACTTAGTCGTATGGTAAAAAGGTTTGCAACGACTCAAGTTCCAAGACACCAAGCAAAGATTTGTGATAATCTTTGGCTTACATTCATTGACTATGCATTTCAATGACTTGTATTTTAACTACATGGTCATCACAAGATTCTACAAAATGTGTAAGTTCACAAATTATGTAAAGGCATTGTTGTGGCTGGGAGTTACACAATGCACATAATCTTATTCGCTAGTCATAACAATGACTTGTCTCTTTCAGAGGAAAGATCAATGTATGGATATGATCCGCAAAGTGAACGCTCGCACGAACCGTGGTAAACCTGGTTTACTCAAAATGAAGATAATTACAATTTTAAGGGATGTAAACGAGAGACCCTAAAGCTGATTGTAAATTAAATGGTGTTCAAAGGTTGACCACTTGGATGGTAGAATCCACTAATTTTTTGAGTTATTTATAACTCACGAAAGGTCAAGTAAAATTCAAATGGGATGGTAAGACCATATTGAACCCCATTAAAGTGAATTGAATTATCATGACCTCGCCCCTAGTTGCTTAAGTGAGGTGACATCTCAATGCAACCGGATGTGTGATGCGATTGATGGCGAGTTCAATTGCCATAGAGTCATACGGGATGACTAATCGATCACCTAGGCATAGACATGTTAAGATACATTTGTCGGGCTAATGACCGCTGATAGAGCTCTGGCGTACTCTTATTAAAAGACTGCCTGGTCGTGGCGGGAGCATCTATCGTGTTTCACATGAGTCAGTTCTTGGACTGATGACTGTTCTCTGAGGTGGCATAGTTTTCACATTAACTTTGATTTATGTCCTAACACCTTCGTAACTGGGGTTTATAAGGACATATTTTGGGTTATGATGGGCTGTGGCCAGCCGGAAGGAATAAGTCGATTAGGAATTGTCCACCCCTTGTCAGGGTTGAGAAATATCTCTAGGCCACTCGAGGAGAATAATAACTAGAAATGCGTGGCCACGCTCGGAAGGTATCTATGGTAGATAATTCCGGTCAGTAGTTATAACTCCAGATCGAGATAAACCACTCTAGATTTTAATCAATTGCCGGCACGACCTGAGAGGACGCCATACATTAAGTGGGAGATAGTAATAGGGCAAGAGAATTGGTGACACACACTTGTCTCGGACAAGTGGGAGATTGTTGGAGGAAGTGTCCTCGACAATAGTGTGTTGACGTAATTAAAACTCATTTGAATGAAACACAACTGGGAGTGTTACTCTTTTAAAGTCTTTTAAAGTCAACTGATCAACATTTATCGATAATGATTGACTGTCTAGAGTTTGACATTATCGTCATATGATGGTGGTGATCAGTTGATCCCTTAAGGTCATATCTTTAGGGAATTCCGTCTCAATGGAATAATTAATTAATATTGTATTGGATACAAATTAATTAATAACTGGAAATTTTGGAAATAATTTTATATGACGAATATTTTTATAATGGGATTATAATAATAATTAAAGTCAAAGTAATAAAATTGTTTTATTACTCGGTTTTATTTATTCGTTTAGGAAACGATTAAATTGAGAATGAACACGGTTGATCATAAAATTACAAAGAGTTGTAATTAAATTATGAGATTACATTTTTATGCAATAATAATTTCGAAATTATTAGTGCAATTATTTAAATGTAATAAATTTGTAAATTGTAAATTTTAATAGTTAAAATTGCACAATTAACAAATTGGGTCATGTGTTATGAAACATGTATGACATGTTACAAATTAACACAATTGACAAAGATAAAGTGGGTCCCTTTGGTGCCCCATTTTCAGCCGTGATATTGTATGTATGTGTGTGGATTGAGTGTATACATTAGCAAGTGATAGTGTGTGTAAGTGAGCAAGGTGATGGTGTGTAAGATACACAAAGCATATGTGTAAGGAATATTGCTCACTTTATGTAAGAGCACAAGAGGCATGCATAGGCCATCTTGGCTTATGTTGGCCGGCCAAGAGTGAGCAAGGTAGCTCACCTTTGCTCTTTAAATACACTACAACACACTTCACAAAAGATTACTAGTTTTTGGCTAAGTCTTTTGGTGCTAACACACACACTACAAACCTTATTCTCTCTAAGTTTCTAAGCAAAATAGTTTTTACTAAGAAACAATTATTTCCATTACTAATAATATTAAGGGTAATATTATTAATATTTCTAGTATACTAATACTAATTTTCTAGTAACAAAATTAGTAATAGTTTGAGATCGGGTCCTTGATACGCACCTTTAGGAGACGATTTTTGTTAGATCGTTTAAGGGTAATTTCGGTGGCTTGAAGACTCAAATAATAGGTGATTATTGAGTATAAACCCTAAAACCGATGTAAGGACCATTACATCTTATGATATCATCATGCATGCATAAGATCATTTTAAGTTTTATAACCTAAATTTAAAGAAACAAAACTCACATTAGTTTTGAGTATAAATCAGGAACTTAGTTCCCAACACAATATATACGATTCTTATCCTCCAAAAGTAAAATCCCAATTAAAGTCAAACCCAATTCCCAAAGTCAAGCATTACTGATTCACTTTACTCAACCATTCATTTTCACTAGCATCCCAAGTATATTTTCCAAATTCATTTATGACTTCTAACACCTCATTCATACTCTTAAAGCAACACATTTTAATCCACTAATCCTAAATCCCAAATATGATTCCCAAGGTTAAAATCCACCAAATATTGCACATATAATTCAATATTTTAAACCAAGATTCCACCAATCATTTCCATTCACTATGTAGGGCAAACAACTAAGCATTAGGATCACCAAGACATGCCTTACTATACTCCTTAAACGTTTTCAGTCAGATTACTTCTCAAAAGAAGGGCTAGGGGTTATCCTCGAACAAAATCCTCAAAATCCAACTAAACTAGGCTACCTAGAAAGCGCCATGGGAAAAGGCAAGTAACAAGGATAAGGTTAAGTTGGGAGGTTACGAAAGTATCTTTCGAGTTAAGATAGAAAAGAGTTCGGGAAGGGAGGATATGAATCAAGAAATAAGGAACAAGGTGATGCATGATAAGCAAAGAGTATCTTCAGGGACATGGAAGTATCCTTCAAAGATAGCACGAATCTTCCATCTTCGGTATGAGACAATAATCTTGATCGCCATCCAGGTAAGCTCATGGTTCACCAATCCTTAAGCACAAAAATAAAATCTTTGACAATTAACAAACATGTTAGACCTAACAAAGAGCAATCACATTACAGACTACCACTTGGTCCTTAAGTCTACCCATCTCCCATTCATTATTTCAGGTCAAGTTCATATTTAAGTTGGGGTACACGTGTGTGCGTCGGGAGCATTACTGCTCTGATACCAACTGTGACACCCCGCGATATAGCATAAAAATAAACAAGTAATACGCAGCGGAAATGCGATACTTTTAAAAAACTTTTCGACATATTTATTAAAACTTTTTCGCGGAATATCAAAACAACATGCGGAAGACTAAAAACTAATGAGAAAGTATAAATTATACAAAATAACTTAAATAGAGGAGGGATAAGGTATCCCACGATAACAAACCTGAATTAAATCTAAACTAAGCGTAAGGGTAATTGTCGAATTATCAATAATGCTCGCTAGCCACACGTCTTCCCCAAACAGCACCAACCTACATTCATGAAACATGAACGCCACAGTCAGTGGGGAGTAACTCAGGGTTCTCCCAGCCACTTTACGTCAGAAAATATGTAAACGGTAATACTAAACATCTTATACATATGAACATGTATATAATTTCATAAACAATCATATATATTACCAAACATGAACAACATGATCAATGTGTGGGCGATAAGTCAAAAACATGTGAAAACAGCATGAATCAACATGTATAACAGAATTAAAGCTAGCATATGAGATAGTATCAAAATCAAGGAAACAACCAAGCAAACAATACACATAGTCAGAGCGTATAACCACTGCCTCTGACATACCAGAGCGTATAACCACTGCCTCTGGCTACTGGAGCGTATAACCACTGCCTCTAGTTACGGAGCGTATAACCACTGCCTCCAGTTACGGAGCGTATAACCACTGCCTCCGAATGCATGAATAGAATGAACGCCGTCAGAGCATATAACCACTGCCTCTGACGTACCAGAGCGTATAACCACTTCCTCTGGCTACTGGAGCGTATAACCACTGCCTCCAGCTACGGAGCGTATAATCACTGCCTCCGAATACTATGTATAGCGTATAACCACTGCCTATATGCCTAAGACCTGGCCAGACCTCTCGATGTAATAACCTACACCGAACGACACACGGGGACCAGGCCGCATAACCACGGACACCGACCAATCCCGAACATAGTTAGATAAAATCCCATAATAGGAGTGGCGTTTGTTCATTACAGTGATACACAAATCGTATCACCGCTATCTATTCACAATCAAGGTAACATAACCGTTACCAACACAATTTAGGGTGACATAACCGTTACCTAAACACAAGCAAGGCAACATAACCGTCACCCTACTCATCTTAAGATAACATAACCGTCATCAAAACACAATTTAAGCTAACATAACCGTTAACCAACTCATTTACATACAAGAGCCAACAATTGAAAAATAAGACAACACTTAAGTCCATTCCATACGGGAGAAGAATAAACATAACTGATTAATAAAACATAAGTCTTAAAAGCGTTTTACATTTCAGCTGTCCTCTGCCGTAAAATTCATAGTTAATTCAACTAAAATCGAAATGATACAAGGCCAATTGGATCGGTTTAATAAGACTTCTATCTACAATATTTGTCAGATAAACATTTCCAAAAGACGAACTTAACAGGGGGTTATTGACTGATCTTTACAGTGTGTCAGAAACCGTCACACAAAATGTATTGCTTCATAAAACGGGTTTAACAAATCATTTTGGGGAAAAGCAAACTCCTAACATCATCTAAAATCTTCAAAGTTTAATTATTGAAAAGGACCAGAATCATTTCAAAGTTTAAAAATGGTTTTCAAAACAATCTTTGAGCTACTGTCCGTTCTGCGAGTATTTCAGCGCACTGTTGGTAAATAATTTATTGTGAACAAATGACATGCAAGAAAATTACGATATTTTAGAGGTAGATTCTAAACTTTAAAAAAACAGGGGTCTCTTTTCAACATTTTCAAAGGCGGGTACTCTAAGATGTCGAAATAAATTGTACAAGACAATGGACAGATTTGTCAAGGTGCTGAAACATCATGAATTAACCATTGTAAGCAAAACACTATGAACTTGAAAGACTATCAAACTAATCATCCTCAATGATCATAAACTCATTTAACCATACAATCCTTAATGAAATTCCACAATTAAAATCTCATCCAACACAAGCATGCATGATGAAATTCATCCAAACATATGATTTATGAACCTAATCATGCCACTACTTAATCAAACACAATTCTAGTATACTAAACATTACAAGCATATGGTCATGCAAACAAAGACGATAAGTCGAGTAACCCATCACCGTTACCTTATAACTCTTCAATAAGCATGATTTGAACTTAAAGCCACTCCGGTTTGGACAACCGAACTAGCTACACAAAAAAACGAGGTTAGCTAAGAGAACCGTGCCTTAAAGGCTACGACCAGAGGACTATAAGGATGAAATATTATAATTTTATTACCTAGAAAGATGGAGGACGAGGAGAGGAAGAGATAGGCGCGAAAGTCGTCGAAAAAGGATAAGAAACGAAGATTTTACGACCGTTTTACGGTTGAGGTGCACAACAATGGTGTTTTTCTTGTTTTGAGTTTTGTGTTCTTAGCTGAAAAAATAAGTAAAGGAATGAAGAAGAAGGAATGAAGTAGAAGGAATGACCTTGGGCAGCAAGGCAAAGTTCTATACTTAGCCAAGTGTCCCAAAGGACATGTGGAAAAGAGTAAAGAGTAAGCAACGAGCGTGGGTCTCGTTTGCGGATGGTCCGTAACAGCCTTTCGTATTTTCGGCATAATTTCTCTATGGAACTCGTATTGACGTGTTTTCGGTGGCGTTGGAAAGCTAAGAAAAAGAGATAAAACGTTTTTTTATAAGCAAAAGCTAAATATGCATTTAAAATATCTTAAAATTAGTAACAAGGACAGAGTAGCGTTTCACAAGTTTAAGAAGTATAACTTTAAGACGGACATATTAATATCATTGTCAAAAACGATATATTTTAAATGGAATTTTATTTATTATGGATCATTATTATTACTAAAATAAGATTTTATTAACATATAATGAATTTGAAATTACGGGGTGTTACAAAATCTCATGACGAGAATGCGCAAGGGATGATGCGAAATTATATAGTCAACTGACCAACTGTAACACCCCCATTTATTTAAGGGCCTGTACTAGGTCTCCTCAGATAAATAAAGGTGTTACCATCTCGGTTTCCCGAGGCAGTAGATTCAAAGGAAGATAAACAGTACTTTAAATTGGTAAAATTAACTCAAAGGACGAGTTTATACAACTGAATAAAACAAACTGTCTTGATAAAACAAAAGTACAACTCATAAGCAACTACTATGGTGATCTAGACTCTAGGCAGGTCCGGATCCAAGCTTCTCTCTTCCCCTAGCTCCCATAGTCTCAACACCTGTCAATCTGCTCCCCAATAATTGGTTCATCACAGGTGATCACGAATACACAGGGTCAACCACAAGGTTGAGTAGAGAAAACTGTAAACAAACCACATTACTATAAATAAAAAGTCGAACTTCTCCACTCCGAATCACAAGACCCATAATTCTCCACACCAATCACAGACCCTTTATCTCCGCACCAAACACAGACCCTTTATCTCCGCACCAATCACAGACCCTTTATCGTCACCTCGTATCATATCTCAGAATATATAAATAGAATAATTCAATATAATAATCACATTATAACAACAATAAACATGGTTATCACCAAATGTCAACAGATTACTCATCATTATATGCATAGTATTCCCCTACCTCAAACTGCGGAAGGAAATGGCAAATACGAAACTGCTCCTAAAAATGCTCCACGCGAAAACTTCCACCTAGATATGTATTACTTAAATTAATAACTTCCTAATTCTCGTAATACGTGTACACATTCTATTTAGACACTTCCTATATTTAGAAAGCTTCCCAACAACAGGGTTACCCAAAATAGTAACTTTCTAAATATAGTAACTTCTAAAAATAGTAACTTTGGTTTTGAAATTCAAACTATACAAAACACTCATTAATAAATATGTCAAGAAATCTTCTTACCATAAAAACTAATATACTCATAATAATAACAAAATAATAATAATAATAATAATAATAATAATAATAATAATAATAAAAACTTAAACAACAAGGTGTAAAAACCGAAACCAACCCAGCAGCCCCAAACCCGACTCGACCTTCACCACGACTTTGACCCACCACCAAGACCTAGCCCACCAATTCGACCACCAGAAGACCACCCCCTTCGACACAACCAACACCCCACTACCTCCCTGGCACCACCAAACCCCTCGACAGCCGCCGGCGAGTCAGACCATGGCCCACCAACCCAGGTCTGACTCCTACCTATACTCCCTGTACCGAACATTCAGACCACCATCGACGCAAGCAAACACCACTGACATCCCCTGAGCCGCCACCCCGACATACTCTGACACGCGTATGAGACACCACGGTGGTACCACCGCGTCGACCTCCCCCGAGTCAACGGTGGTACCACCCCCAAACTCCTTCCCTGAACGTACCACCCACACGACTACATGAACCACCTTGCAACCACGGTGACAAAAATCCCTCCTACACCATCACCGACGCACTAAAACCACCACGAACACCACCCTGGCACTCCTTATCTACCCAGTAGCACATGACAATACTAGTAAAACCACTACAACCATACAACACCCTACGACAGACCCGACAAAGATGTTACACACTAATGCAATAAATAACGTCAGAGGCTCACCTGACTTCAGACCGGATTTCTGGGCAAACGTGAGGGTGGTGGTGGCAATGACAACCCTCCTTCTCCTCCATGTGGTGGCGGCAGTAGGTTTAGGGTATCAAGTGTGTAGCAGCTAGGTCGGAAATGAGATCTACTTAGGCCTCAAAGTGACGGCATGGGGTGATTTTAACGTGAGATGTAATATGTGAGTGGTTAGGGTTTCGTTAGGGTTTTCTCGAAGTGTGGGCTGGTTTGCTAGGCACAAATAACGAGACCCAAGACTCTACCCTATGGTCTCGTGTTCGAGCCCCATCTAAAGCATCAACCACCATTTAAAGCATATAAACATGTATACCTATGAAATAATAAAACATCGTAGTAATAATAAAACATCGTAGTCTAGACTATTTTACCGTCACGAAACTAAATCAATTTCATTTCCGTAACAAAATATACGGGGTATTACAGTCTTCCCCCCTTAAATTGAACTTCGTCCCGAAGTTCCTCTAGACAAACACTAGTAGAAAAATAGCTTTTGCGGCGTCAAAAAAGTGGCTATTTGCGGCGTTTTTGGTGTAGAAGCAAATAAGGGGGCCGCAAATAGAAAAAGCTATTTGCGGCGTTTTTAAAACGCAGCAAATAAACAGCGCTATTTGAGGCGTTTTTTCAAAAAACGCCGCAAATAGTAAAAAAAAAAAAAAAATTTTTTTTTTTTTTTTTAATAAAAAGAATCGAAAACAAAAATGATTTAAATAGAATAACTCTCAAATATATTTTTCCATAAGACGGTCTTTCAAGATTTTTGTAAATATTCATACATCATATAGAAACACACCACATACAATACTCCAAAACTAATTACAAGACACTAAAATTAGATCGACTTGGGAATGAAGTGGCTGCTCTATTATTTGCATTAATCAGAGTGCTCCATTTTATCATGGTCCTATCCAGATTCATTGAGAGTGCTGCATTCCCCTGTAATGTCACAATAACAAAAAAAAGATCAAGTGTAAAATATAGGATACATCATTGAGATAAAACGTGGGCAGCATAGTGCAGGGTAGCAGCCAACAGACATACTCAAGCTCTTTCATGTCTGCTTCTTCATCCCAACTTGATGATGCATCTGTGACCTCTTGAGGAATCTATAGAATTTCACAAGTAAATGAAAATCCCAATTTAGTGAGATATAGGAAGAACGTAGCAGTAGAAGTTAAATATGCCATAATTAATCGGGAAAATATCTAATCAAGTTATAATGCAAAGATTTCACACACCTTTGTTTTACAGAAACCAGTCATCCTTATAAAACCTTTGTAGTTATTGATAGGCATAATGCCGGGCACAATTGAACATTTGATTCCATTTGACGGCAATCGTTTACAAACTTCAGAAAATTATCAGTGTCATAAAACAGCTGAGTAACAATAAGATCTGCACCAGCGTCAACCTGAGAGATTTGCAGAAACTCATTATAAATCAAGGATAAATGAAGAGAGAAAGACTCACAAAGTCATCATACAGTTTAATTCTCTTTACTGGGATATCTATATTACAGATGAAAGGAAATGTATCTTTACTTCGATTTAATGTTTGCTAAATGTCTTCTTTGCAGGGAGTAGAAATTGATAAAAGCCAAAGTGAAGTTGGGGATGACGTTACGTGTAGCTCACCTTGTCGTAAGCCAGAAGCTGAAAGTGAAGAATGTTCTGCTTGGACTCGGCAGCGGAAGTATTTGACCAATTTAACCGAGCATGCACTTAAGAAAAACCAGCCTTTGGTCATCACAAATCTAATGCACGAGAAAACAGACTTGTTATTAGCCAAGGATCTCTCTGATACTCTTAAGGTTGAGCAAATGTGTCTGCAAGCTCTTAGTATGCGTGCTTTTCCGGGTAGATTATCTATAGAAGTACCAACTAATGTCGATTTGCAAGAAGAGAATCCAGAAACTTCCACTTCCAATAGCAAGGGAAGTGAAGTACCAACAGAGATTGCCACAGTAATACAAGATTCTGACCTTCCTAAAATTGTGAGGGGCCTATATTTTATTTATTTACTCCGCGATTTTCTTCACATTTTGACTGCAAGTTGCTGAAAACTTCTATTCATTTCTCCGATATTGCAGGTATCCGTTATTCAATCTTGCCCACAAGGTATAAACAAAGTGTTAGAATCCTTGCAGCAGAAGTTTCCCGACGTCCCTAAATCTCACCTACGAAATAAAGTTCGAGAGATATCAGATTTTGTCCATAACCGTTGGCAGGTCAGTGACTTTTTTACTCTTGATGTCAAATATACCATGACATCCCACTTCTGTGCAGGGCGAAGGGTTTCACATATGAGAACTCATCAACCCCAGACGGCCAGATCAAAAGAAGAATGCATAAAGATTTAGGTTGGTCACCACATCTCAACCAAGACTCGAAGAAATTGAGAAAGTCTGACTTAAAAAGTTGAGGCGCAAAAGCCACTATATTATGGATACTTAAAACATGAGACATGCTACCATTTTTGTCAAGTATCAAGTCGTCAACAGATCATTTCAAGATACTACAAACACATACTAGCTAATGGTTTATGTTTTATGTTTATGCATGTTTTATTTCTGGTGGACAATAAAACATTCGAAAAAGGAAAAGTTAAGTAGGAATCAATGAAGATGTGAAATGTAACCAAAGAAATTGTAAGATCATTAACCAGTCTTTTCCCAAAAATAAAGAGGAATATCATTTACCACAGAAGGGTATATACTCTTTAGACTGTTCTCTGTTGCGATGGCTTTATCTTAACCACAGTCCTTCAGTGTATACAAAAATTGCCTCAGTGGATTAGATATGGCCACCTTACCACTGTCTAGGAGGGTAATCTTCCTCACTCCCAAGCCTGAAAAAGTAATTAAATAAGGTTCTACATAAAAACACGACGGAAAGGCAATCAGCCTGATCAAAATCATCATGACTACTTACCATTAATGTCCGAGCAACCTGACATCCTAAAGTGCCAGCTCCGATGAGAAGACACCTAGTTTCAGATAAAAGATCTATATTCAACGAAGGTAATGCCCGCCATCTCATCAATTTCAAATTCAGATCACCAGCAGATTCAATCAAACTGTAAAACAAGGTACCACAAAAAACAGGTTAAAGAAAGAAACATTGGCATCAATATCATTACAAGAGAAAACTAAGAGAGCAAAGTGATAATGACTTTGTACCTAGTAGGATCCAATGATGTGCAAGGTTGATTGATCTCTTTTTCTTTTGCTTTTTATAAAGTTCACATCCAATATCATGAGGTACATGATTCTGGTCTTTCCAGTCTGAGTAAAGAATAGTTTACAATTAAAAACCAGATTAGGAGTGACTCAACAAAGTCAACACCACCAGCAGCAGCGACAAAATTAACACGCTCACAAGAGCAAAAAAAAAAAATTATTTAAAAACCAATAATAGCTTTCCCAAAACAAGGTCAAACACGCTCTACATACCAACAATTAGCTATCCCTAGCACTTCGACTAGGTAAATTAACTACCATAATTCACACACCTGATCAAAATCTATACAAATTATCACACCTAAAGTAGCGAGGGAAAATATTTCAGGGGATGAACAAGTAATGACACAGTACGGTTAATTAGAATAAATATAACAAGTCTTAACTAAATCTTTCAAATTTTTCATTGTCGGGGCAAGGGTCACTGCTAGTCCCCTGGTTTCCGCCACTACGCACACGTAATAGAAATCAAAAGCCTAAAAAATCCAAACCTTTCTCAGAAACTTTGGAGAACACCAAATCAGCAGAAGTAAGAATCAACGGTGCCAAATCAAGCCACCTCCCCATCACAATACACTCCTGAGCTTCCTGACATAATCTCGTAACTTGTGGCTCCGCAACCATCACCAACATTCACCAAATTCGACCATTAATCAACAATTAAACATGATAAAACCCTAGACAAATGTAAGTCAAAATAATTGAATTGACGAATCGAAATACCAATTTTTTCACCAAATTCCACCATTATTGAACAATTCAACATCATAAATCCTCAAAAAAAACCTAGATTACTTTAAATGAAATCAATTGAAATGAAATTGAATTGTAGAATCGAAATTTACATACCTAATATTTAATGAAAAGAAGGAGGTGATGACGCGGTTGTGGTGATGACGCGGTTGTGGTACGGTGGAGCACGCGGTGGTAGCGAGGTGACTGCGGTTTCTTTTTGTAAAGTGAGAGAAAGAAGACAAACTGAAATTGGTAAAGTGAACGAAGAAGGGGCAGCACGCGAGTTTTATTATGCACTGAAATGGAGAGGCTTGAACAGTCTGTTTGAGTGTTTATTTCGAGCCTTAATTTCAACACCATTTTTATGCAAAAAAATGAATTTACAAGTTGAAAGTTTTGTTTGCATCCAAATCTGGCCTGACTTTCAAGCATCATATCTCACGTTTTACTAATGCAAATCAAATGATTTTTGTGTCATTAGAAAGCTTAAGCTCTTAACAAAACAATGGCTTTTGAATCACCTTCATATCTGGTCTATAACTTGAGTTATGGCCGTCCCAAAAAGACTGCGCATTCTTGGACAGCCCATGACCTATGTGCACTAAAGTTTCAATAAATACAAATTTACTCAAGATATGTAGTTGATTCTTTTTTTAGGTGAAAGTTAACTCATTTAGCTTTCCAAAGAGCTATCATACGTCCCAAAATTCATTCTGAGCTAAGAGATATGGCTTCTACAAGATAGGGCTGAGTTGCTGAAACTTTCAGAAGAAAAGGGGCTGCATTATTTCGAGGTGTCCTTGGGATTAGGGTAAGGGGCTGGTTGTTTATGGTCCTTATCTTAATCCCTCTTTTGTTCAAGCATCTTCAAAAGCACAAAGAATCATTTGCCAAAAGCATGTGATCCTAAATATAGCTTCAACCCTCCTCTGTAGAAGCCAAACAAAGACCATAAAGAAAAGATGTTGTCTTGCCATTTCAGGAAACAAACAAACAGGCTTTTTGACAGTCTGCTTTATGCAGTTCTGATTTGGCAGCCTTGGAAGCTTTTGGGCAGAAGCATCTTTGCATCAATGGACCAGCAACTCCAACATCCACATTAGGAGACTTTGTTGTTATAATTTGTTCTTTTGTTTAGGCCATTTTGAGCCACTAGATTAAAGCAAACTTCAAGGGTTCAGATTTCTTTTGTAAGTCTATATAAGGACAACAACTAAGCAATGTAAAAGGCAGATTTGATGAATTAAACAACCAGAAAAACTTTTTAAGTTTTCAGAATTCACTTTGCTATGTGCTTGTGATAAAACCCATTTGCTTAGTGCTTTGGGAAGGGTAATCTTTGCTGTGTGCTGGATTAATCCTTAAACCTAGTTCTAATCTCGTGGCTGGGTGCTGGGATTAGTTCATATCCATCTACTTGTCACGAAAATTCACGTTCTTTTACCATCCATTTAACATCAACTTTCTGTCCTAAATTTACCATACTCAAATTCCCGTTGAGTGTTAGAGATTCAGTTCAAATGGTTATCAGAGCTTTGGTTTAGTGTTAATCTTTCCTAACTACATCTAAAACTACAAAAACAACTCCATAAGTGAAGAAAGATTGGCAAAGTTTTGGTTTGTTGTTTGAAAAATCTGTTTTTATCAAAGTGTTATCATTCTGATTTTTCATGAGAAAATCAGTAGTTATGGGTGTTGTTCCTTATGCTCCTTGCTCAATGGTGAAATCTTGTGACCTTGGTTCCACTTCCAAGTCCTTAGAAGCTGCCATGAGAAGGTTAAAAGTGTCAAGAAGAGGGTACGACAATGAAGTGCACATAAAGAAGACAACAAGCAACCATGGGGTTCAAAGGAAGCCAAAACCACCTGATTTAGACCAAGGGGAGCACGACCTGCTCCTTGAATGCTCTAAGTCCTCTCCTACCCTTAGAGGGAAAGGTATAACACCATCACTTCCTTCTTTTAATGGTGTAAACAATAGAGCATTTGTGTCTTGGTTGTTTGATGTTGAATGCTATTTCAAGAGCAAGTGTTTTTCTGATAAAGAGAAGTGTAAACTGGTTGTGTCTTTCTTAAAGGGTGGTGCTTTATTGTGGTATAATACTCTTAATTATTCAAGGATAATGGAAGGAAAAGATAAGATAAGTTCCTGGTTTAAACTTGAAATGAACATGAGATTAAAGTTTCTACCTTGTTCTATCTTGAATGAATTAGGGGCTGAACTTAGGAACCTCAAACAAAATTCCTTGAGTGTTTATGAGTATGCTAGATTATTTGAGGAATTACACTTTGTGTGTGACAATAAAGCAAGTTCTTTTCAAAAAGGAATCAGATTTTACAATGGCTTGAATTCTGAAATTACTAGGAGGATTCACTTTGAAATGGTGTACTCATTTGAGGAATTGTATGAGTTGGCTTTGTTTGTTGAAAGGACTTTAGCAAGACCTAGGAAATATGAGGCCTTAGCTAGAAGAGGCGGGTTAGAAGCCATGAAAACAGATGGAACTAAGGAGAGTTTAAGCCAAGGGGTTATCATGTCATACTCGGATGGTACTTGTCCTAAGTTTAAACCCCTTGAGCCAAAGGTCATGAGCACTTGTGCTGAAATGAATAGCTCATGTGGTGCTATCTTTGAGAACCAATGTCTTGAAATTGAAACCCCCTTCAACTCAACTCATGAACCTACAAGTGAGGAGGAGAGTAGCCATTCTCTTTCCAAGGAGGCCATCAATGACAAGGCTACTGATTTGGTGCATAGAGAAGTGATTGTCGACCAAGGACTACTTGAGCTTCAAACCATGAAGTTTGGACAGTCCATGGGCATGTTCAATGGTGATGTTATTCATTGTTTGGAATTGGATTTAAGTGAGCATGTGATGCTTGTGTTAGAATGCCAACTAAGTAAGGAGCATTCTGAATTTGGGAATGGTTCAATACATCTCTTGCCATTCACAATTCTAGTCTATGATCCGGGAGGAGTCATGCGAGCCACCTCTTGAAGTGTGCTTGGTTTTTTGATAAGTGGGAGGACACAAGCCTTGGCAACAAGAGCCTTCAATGTGAACCAACAGAATTTGAGGGCAAATTCTTTTGAAGAAAGGGAGTTTGAAACAAAATTGTTTCATTTTCACTCATCTCTAAGCTAAAAGAAACAGTCCTGATGCAAGAGCCTTAATTATAGATCAAGAGCCATCAAATTTGAAGAAAGGAGAGTTCAGAAAAGAAAGATAAGGCTGAAACAGATTTCAGGGAAGTGGCAGTTTCCTGGTCTGACTTCAGAAAGCTATAACTGGAGCTTCACTTACTCAAACATCAATTTCTTTATATGGTTAGAATCTTGAAGAAGTCTACTTTCCAATGGAGTTGGAATCAGTAGGTTTGAATGAGTAGATTTGTCACAATAACCCTTCAAACACTGTCACGATTTCATGCTAAGTGCTGAAACTGGAAATAACCCGTCAGATTTCTGGTCTGTTTTCAAATGCTTATATCTGAAGATTGGCAAGGACATTTTTTGAGTTCTTTAGCTTCCCAGAATCTTGAGGATGTCTATTAGCCTATCGAGTTGGAATTAGCCTAAAATATTGAACAGGTTGAGCACAACAGTCTCTCAAAGACTGTCACGCAGGAATGCTATGCGACGTCTGTTTTGACCTGTCAGTGTTCAAACTTGAATAGCTCAAAATTGGCTGAATACTTTTGGGTAATTCTTTTTGGAGGTGATAGACAAGATCATTGGCTTTCATTCTATGTATGGTGGGTATTTTTAACCTTCATTATCGGGGAATTATGATTTTTCAAAGTTACAGCAGTGTGCAGGAAGAATGTTGTCATTCCAGTTCTGACCTGTTCTTACTAAAAGCTTCATATCTCAAGCTTGGCTTATCCTTTTGGGTTGATTCTTTTTGGAGAGTGAAGCTAGCTCAATTATCTTTAATTCAAGCTACCATTTGCATGATTAGGGTATCTGGTCTGGGAGCTACATGTTATTGAAGTTACTGCAATTAATCCAAGGGAAAATGCTGAATGTCTGAATCTCCCTAAGGTTGTTCTAAAAATCACAAGTCCAGATGGCTCGTCCAAGTAGCATGTGATCCTAAATATAGCTTCAACCCTCCTCTGTAGAAGCCAAACAAAGACCATAAAGAAAAGATGTTGTCTTGCCATTTCAGGAAACAAACAAACAGGCTTTTTGACAGTCTGCTTTATGCAGTTCTGATTTGGCAGCCTTGGAAGCTTTTGGGCAGAAGCATCTTTGCATCAATGGACCAGCAACTCCAACATCCACATTAGGAGACTTTGTTGTTATAATTTGTTCTTTTGTTTAGGCCATTTTGAGCCACTAGATTAAAGCAAACTTCAAGGGTTCAGATTTCTTTTGTAAGTCTATATAAGGACAACAACTAAGCAATGTAAAAGTCAGATTTGATGAATTAAACAACCAGAAAAACTTTTTAAGTTTTCAGAATTCACTTTGCTATGTGCTTGTGATAAAACCCATTTGCTTAGTGCTTTGGGAAGGGTAATCTTTGCTGTGTGCTGGATTAATCCTTAAACCTAGTTCTAATCTCGTGGCTGGGTGCTGGGATTAGTTCATATCCATCTACTTGTCACGAAAATTCACGTTCTTTTACCATCCATTTAACATCAACTTTCTGTCCTAAATTTACCATACTCAAATTCCCGTTGAGTGTTAGAGATTCAGTTCATATTATATCCTTCATTATTCTTTAATTTTTTATCATGCTAAGTCATTTGCTGCGTCTTTTCAATAACGCCGCAAATAATATTTTTGAGGCGTTTTACAAAATAACGCCGCAAATAGGTATAGGATTTTAATTTTGAAAAAAAATTATTTGCTGCTATTTGGATAAAACGCCTCAAATAGATAGCCGCAAAAAGCTATTTTTCTACTAGTGAAACAACCCAAACGAACTTGGAAACAAAGCATCACAAGTAAAATCAAAAAGTTTACTTAAATCACAGAATGTTACATTCCACCCCCCTTAAAGAAAAGTTACGTCCGCGTAACTTACCTCAATCGAACAAATGTGGATAACGCTCTCTCATGGATGCCTCAGGCTCCCACGTAGCCTCCTCTTGATTATGATTGGTCCACAGGACTTTCACCAAGGACGTCTCCCCCTTGCGAGTCTTACGTACTTTCCTTTCCAGAATCTCTTTCGGAGTCTCAATGTATGCCAACTGCTCATCTACCTCAATCACCTCGTGCTGAAGCACATGCGATGGATCACTCACATATTTCCTCAACTGGGACACATGGAACACATTATGGACCTTGGATAGGGTTGGAGGTAAAGCTAAGCGATATGCCACCTCTCCAACTCTGTCCAAGATCTCAAATGGTCCAATAAATTTCTGACTCAGTTTGCCACGCTTCCCAAACCTCATCACACCCTTCATTGGAGATACCTTCAGCAGTACCTTTTCCCCTGCCTCGAATGAAATCTCACTCCTCTTCAGATCCGCATAGCTCTTCTGTCTATCCTGAGCGGCCCTCATCCGCTGTCGAATAACCTGAACCTGCTCCACCATCTCCTGAATCATATCTGGCCCTAAGGTCACAACATCTGCTCGATCATCCCAACACACAGGGCTCCGACACTTCCTCCCATACAGAGCCTCGAAAGGGGCCATCCCTATACTGGCATGGTAGCTATTATTATATGAAAACTCTATCAACCCAAGCCGATGCTCCCAAGATCCTCCAAACTCAAGAACGCAAGCTCGCAGCATATCCTCAAGGGTCTGAATCGTTCTCTCAGTCTGACCGTCAGTAGCTGGATGGAAAGCAGTACTCATCTTCAATTGGGTACCCAAAGTTGCCTGTAACTCCTGCCAAAATCTAGAAATGAACCTCGAGTCTCGATCGGAAACAATGTCCTTGGGTACACCATGCAATTTGACCACATTCTGCACATATGACTTAGCCAACTCAGCTTTACTCCAGGTATCTTTCATCGGAATAAAGTGAGCAGACTTAGTCAAACGATCCACAATCACCCAAATCATGTTGTTGCCCCTCTGAGTCCGAGGCAATCCCACGATAAAATCCATTGAAATGTTCTCCCACTTCCACTCTGGCACATCTAACGGCTGGACTTTCCCCTGAGGTCTCTTATGCTCCCCTTTCACTCTCTGACAAGTCAAACACCTGGACACAAACTCTGTGACTTCCTTCTTCATGTTAGGCCACCAGAACGTCTTCTTAAGATCTTTATACAACTTATCACCCCCTGGGTGAACGGAGTATGGAGTAGCATGAGCTTCAGTCAGGATCTTCTTCTTTAGTTCCTCTACATCTGGAACACCCCATCGCCCACTGAACCTCAAACTACCGTCGGCATGAATACCGAACTTGGTTGACGACTCTCCACTCTCGCTCTCCACCATCTTGCGCCATTTCTGGATTCTCGCATCGTTCTTTTGTAACTCCCGTATCTCCCCATATAACTCGGGCTCTACTGTCAAATCACAAAGAGCATCCCCTTTCCTGATCATGAAAATTCCCATCTCCCTTAATTCACTATGCAACCTCACTCTCGATCTGGCACAACTCAAAGCATGTACTGACTCCTGCTTAGAGCATCAGCTACCACATTCGCCTTGCCCTCGTGGTAAACAATCTGCATATCATAGTCTCCGATTAACTCTATCCACCTCCTCTGCCTCATGTTCAACTCTTTCTGGGTGTAGATATACTTTAGGCTCTTATGATCAGAAAACACTTTAAAAGTGGCTCCATAAAGGTAATGGCGCCACAATTTAAGTGCAAACACAACTGCGCCCAATTCCAAATCATGAGTCGGATAATTTTCTTCGTAGGTCTTCAACTGGCGAGAAGCATACGATATCACCCTCCCATTCTGCATTAGCACACAACCCAACCCATGCTTCGAAGCATCGGTATAAACTTCGAAGTTATCACTCCCAACTGGCAAAGCAAGGATAGGAGCTGTTGTCAGGCGTTCCTTAAGGGTTAGGAATGTCTTCTCACAACTCTCATCCCAGACGAAACGGTTCTCTTTCCTCATTAACGACGTCAACGGCTTCGCTATCTTTGAAAAATCTTTGACGAATCTTCGATAATAACCAGCTAATCCCAGGAAGCTTCGAATCTCACTCACATTATTCGGAATCTGCCACTTAGTCACTGCCTCGATCTTACTAGGGTCAACAGCCACCCCCTCTTTTGAAATTACATGCCCCAAAAATGCGACTTTCTCCAACCAAAACTCACACTTGCTCAACTTAGCATTGAGCTTATGCTCCTCCAAGGTCTGAAGTACTTTCCTCAAATGATCCTCGTGCTCTTCTGCATTCTTGGAATATACCAGGATATCATCTATGAATACCACACGAACTTGTCCAGATATGGACTGAAGACTCGATTCATCAAGTCCATGAACACGGCTGGAGCATTAGTCAATCCAAACGGCATAACCACGAATTCATAGTGGCCATACCTCGTTCGGAAAGCGGTCTTTGGAATATCTTCATCTTTTATCCTCAACTGATGATACCCGGATCTCAAATCAATCTTGGAGAAAACCCCAGCTCCACTTAATTGGTCGAACAAGTCGTCTATTCTCGGCAACGGATAACGGTTCTTGATGGACACATTGTTCAACTCTCGGTAGTCAACACAAAGTCTCAAACTCCCATCCTTCATCTTCACAAATAGAACAGGTGCTCCCCAGGGCGACACACTGGGTCGGATGAACCCTTTCTCAGCTAGTTCGTCCAATTGCTTCTTCAACTCCTCCATTTCCTTCGGTCCCATACGGTACGGTGATTTAGATATTGGTCCCGCTCCTGGTTTTAGGTCAATAGGAAAATTCCACTTCCCTCCTCGGCGGTAACCCTGGAACGTCGTCTCGGAAAACTCCCTCGAACTCCCGTACCACAGGTATCTCACTAGTCTTGGGGGTCTCAGCCTCACAATCCCACATTTGGCACAAGATTAGGCTCTCTCCTTTTCGCAAACTAGACTTGAGGGTATTGACGGATATGAATTTGATTTTTGGCTTGACTCGGTATCCCTTGTAAGAAACCCTCACTTCTTTAGGTCCCTTCAAGAAAATTTTCTTTTGATGACAGTCGATAAAAGCCCTATACTTCCCCAGCCAGTCCATCCCTAAGATCACTTCAAAACCCCCCAATGGAAATTCTATGAGGTCACCAAAGAAAGTTGCTTCTCCGATTTTGATGGGTACATTACCGTATACCCTATTACAAACTATCGACTCACCCGAAGGTATGGTCACTGAATCCGCGACCCAGTCGAATCTCTCAAGTCCCAAAGCCGTAACATGATCTCTAGACACAAACGAATGGGTGGCACTGGAATCGAAAAGCACGAAAGTAGGTTTAGAGTTCACAAGAAAAGTACCGGTTACAACATGCGCATCCTCCTGAGCTGCCTGCTTTCCCATGGCAAAGAGCTTGCCACTGGACTTGACCCCACTCTGACTGGCACTAGATGTCCCAGCCTGCTGGTTCCCCTCTGCTCCTGTCTTCTGGTTACCTCCATTCCCATAGCTTTGGTTCTGGTGGAGGGTTCTGATAACTGTTGAAGTTCCTCTGGAAATTGCTGCTCCCTCCAGACTTCGCACCCCCACCATAGTTTGTCGTGGGTGTGCGATAGCCGCTGCTACCATAGGACTGAGTGCGGGATCCCTGATATCCGGATGTAGGCGTGCGATAACCCCCAGACTTATTCCCTCCAGAAGAGCGACATACTGCCTGCTTGTGCCCAATCTTTCCGCAGCCGAAGCAGACCATTCCCACCGAACCACTGCCAGAACCTCCACTCCTGAAGTTGCCCCCACTTTGGTTTCTCCCACCACCAGAGGCACTACTCCCGAAGTACCCACTGAACCCTCAGTTACCGATTCAGCCTTCCTCTTTTCAGACTTGGACTTCTTGTCCTCCTTAATCATCTCTGAAAGTCTCTCCGCCGCCCCAGCCCTTAGGTAGATGTCACGGACTGTGGTGGGCGGAGCTGCAATCAGTCTCTTTTTGACGGCGATTGATAATCCTCTCTCAAATTTCATTGCCAGCATGGCATCGTCAAATGCCATGTCCTCTATATAGCTCACCAGTTGGATAAATTTCCTATAGTAAGCCTCAAATGACATGTCTTCCGTCATCTTGAATATATCAAACTCCTCTCTTAACTTGCTTTTCTGGAATTCTGGTAGAAACACCTCATATAATATCCTCTTGAATGCAACCTAAGCAACAAACTCGATCCCGTCCTCTCTAGCTGCCTCTCTAAGCTTTCCCTTGTTCCCGGTCCACCAGTCTCCAGCCATACCCCTCAGATAGTGGGCAGCCTGGTCCACCCTCAATTCTTCAGGGCAATCCACCAACTCGAACAGGTTACTGAACTCCCGACACCAAGCTCCCAGCAGATGAGGTTCCCCCTCCCCAGTGAATTGGGTAGGGTGATGCCTTGCGATGATTGTGCTCATTTTTGCGGAGTCCATACGTTTGGCCTTTAGGGCCTCATTTTCAGCTATCAAACGGTCCAACTCTTCTTGCGTGATGTTAACGGCATTATCTCTTCGCGGAGGCATACTATAACACAAGAAAAGAAATGAGTCCCGACGTATATGGGTACTCATTTGGATTAGGGCTATGTTCCCTAAGCATTAAAGTTCATAAACACTGATCATATAAAGTAGTTCTCTTCTTTTACATGGCTCAGGGATCATATAACCGCATATCGCTAGACATGATGAAAGAAGAATTACTAACATGTTTCAAATCACTTAACATATCATATCATTATACACCTTTTTATTCCAACAATTTAAAGATTCATTCATGCTCATGCCCCTTCCTGCTTTTCCAACAGTCACTTATACTCAGTATTCTCATAACATACTTATCACAGTATGCTATCACTTCCACTACCTCTTATTCTACCCTTTTCTCTTGTATATGCACTCTGGGTTCCCGGGTAAAACTGAGAGGGCCTGTGGTTCAGTGTGAGGGGGCCCCAGACTTATACTTTCCCTTTAATGTGCTCCTAACAGTCCTATCCCGGGGTTCATTTTATTTAGACTCTCCTACGTTCATTGGGTTCATTAGGTTAGGCCTGAGGATCGTTCGCTCTGATACCACTTTGTAACACCCCCATTTATTTAAGGGCCTGTACTAGGTCTCCTCAGATAAATAAAGGTGTTACCATCTCGGTTTCCCGAGGCAGTAGATTCAAAGGAAGATAAACAGTACTTTAAATTGGTAAAATTAACTCAAAGGACGAGTTTATACAACTGAATAAAACAAACTGTCTTGATAAAACAAAAGTACAACTCATAAGCAACTACTATGGTGATCTAGACTCTAGGCAGGTCCGGATCCAAGCTTCTCTCTTCCCCTAGCTCCCATAGTCTCAACACCTGTCAATCTGCTCCCCAATAATTGGTTCATCACAGGTGATCACGAATACACAGGGTCAACCACAAGGTTGAGTAGAGAAAACTGTAAACAAACCACATTACTATAAATAAAAAGTCGAACTTCTCCACTCCGAATCACAAGACCCATAATTCTCCACACCAATCACAGACCCTTTATCTCCGCACCAAACACAGACCCTTTATCTCCGCACCAATCACAGACCCTTTATCGTCACCTCGTATCATATCTCAGAATATATAAATAGAATAATTCAATATAATAATCACATTATAACAACAATAAACATGGTTATCACCAAATGTCAACAGATTACTCATCATTATATGCATAGTATTCCCCTACCTCAAACTGCAGAAGGAAATGGCAAATACGAAACTGCTCCTAAAAATGCTCCACGCGAAAACTTCCACCTAGATATGTATTACTTAAATTAATAACTTCCTAATTCTCGTAATACGTGTACACATTCTATTTATAGACACTTCCTATATTTAGAAAGCTTCCCAACAACAGGGTTACCCAAAATAGTAACTTTCTAAATATAGTAACTTCTAAAAATAGTAACTTTGGTTTTGAAATTCAAACTATACAAAACACTCATTAATAAATATGTCAAGAAATCTTCTTGCCATAAATA
Organism: Silene conica; assembly: GCA_029255685.2. Lineage (NCBI taxonomy): Eukaryota > Viridiplantae > Streptophyta > Magnoliopsida > Caryophyllales > Caryophyllaceae > Silene > Silene conica. The sequence continues at coordinate 42,846,633 of CM055316.2, read as the reverse complement.
CTAATATACTCATAATAATAACAAAATAATAATAATAATAATAATAATAATAATAATAATAATAATAATAATAATAATAATAACTTAAACAACAAGGTGTAAAAACCGAAACCAACCCAGCAGCCCCAAACCCGACTCAACCTTCACCACGACTTCGACCCACCACCAAGACCTAGCCCACCAATTCGACCACCAGCAGACCACCCCCTTCGACACAACCAACACCCCACTACCTCCCTGGCACCACCAAACCCCTCGACAGCCGCCGCCGAGTCAGACCATGGCCCACCAACCCAGGTCTGACTCCCACCTATACTCCCTGTACCGAACATTCAGACCACCATCGACGCAAGCAAACACCACTGACATCCCCTGAACCGCCACCCCGACATACTCTGACACGCGTATGAGACACCACGGTGGTACCACCGCGTCGACCTCCCCCGAGTCAACGGTGGTACCACCCCCAAACTCCTTCCCTGAACGTACCACCCACACGACTACCTGAACCACCTTGCAACCACGGTGACAAAAATCCCTCCTACACCATCACCGACGCACTACAACCACCACGAACACCACCCTGGCACTCCTTATCTACCCAGTAGCACATGACAATACTAGTAAAACCACTACAACCATACAAAACCCTACGACAGACCCGACAAAGATGTTACACACTAATGCAATAAATAACGTCAGAGGCTCACCTGACTTCAGACCGGATTTCTGGGCAAACGTGAGGGTGGTGGTGGCAATGACAATCCTCCTTCTCCTCCGTGTGGTGGCGGCAGTAGGTTTAGGGTATCAAGTGTGTAGCAGCTAGGTCAGAAATGAGATCTACTTAGGCCTCAAAGTGACGGCATGGGGTGATTTTAACGTGAGATGTAATATGTGAGTGGTTAGGGTTTCGTTAGGGTTTTCTCGAAGTGTGGGCTGGTTTGCTAGGCACAAATAACAAGACCCAAGACTATACCCTATGGTCTCGTGTTCGAGCCCCATCTAAAGCATCAACCACCATTTAAAGCATATAAACATGTATACCTATGAAATAATAAAACATCGTAGTAATAATAAAACATCGTAGTCTAGACTATTTTACCGTCACGAAACTAAATCAATTTCATTTCCGTAACAAAATATACGGGGTATTACAGTATTAATCTGTTATGATTGGCTAGCTAGAAGTTTGACATTACTGTCGTATGACGGTGGTAATCAGTTGATCCTTTTAGGTCACACCTATAGGACAACTCTCTTAATGATAAAAGAAATGACTGTATATGGATGCAAGTCAGTTTAATCCTAGTTTATTAAATGGATAAGGAAGGTTTTATAATAAGATTATAAATAAAGTTTTTAAACGAAATGTCGTTATTAAAATCTAGATGTTTATGAAACATTTAAGGAATGATTGTAATATCATGCATCATGGAAAAATATTAACTAGATTTAAGTAATTAGGAATTACTACAAGTTTATGGATAAAATGTTTAAATTGGTTAAACTAGTTATATTCATAAAATCAAGTATACGATCAATGTAATTGTTACGTATCTTTTAATATGAAATGTGTATACGTCCATTTATGTGAAATGGACCGTGTGAGGTCGTGTGACACTATAACACACAAACACATTTTGCAGAACTTAACACATTATACTCAAACACCCTCTCGGTTTGCCTCAACCAATCCAGAAAATCTTCCGGATCCATATCACCCTTGAACTCAGGAATGTCGAGCTTGAGACCACGATCGTCTTCGTTCTTGTCCCCTCCTCGTTCCTTGGGTACCTCTTCCTCGTCGGTGTCACTGCCCTTTGAAGAAGACTCTCCTCCGGTTCTCTTAGCACCCTTCTTTGATATCATGGTCCTAATGAGATACTTGAGTTCTTGCACCTCGGCCTTCAATTCCATGTGACTTGCTTCCCAAGGTTTTTGCCCTGATTCTTCGTCGCTAGTGTTCACCATCTTAACAAGCTTCCCAAGAACTGATCTAAAACAGAATTAGATCAAGAGCCGAAGCTCTGATACCAATTTGATGTAAAATAACCACACGTTTTACCAATTTGATGTAAAACTTAGAGTAACTTTGCAGCGGAAATAAAGTATTGTTGTTTTTTTTGTGTTTTTGTGAGTAGAACGAAAAATAAAGGAATATAACAAAGATATGACGTGAATAAGATCTCCTCTCTCGCAAGAAACTTGATGTTACACACGAATGGTAATCCATACCTCGCAAGGACAGAATCACACTAAACTTATCTCAACCTCGCAAGGAAGAAATAATAGAACTTAGAACTCGCAAGTAATAAGCACACAACAAGAAAACTTGTATTAATCTCTCAGATTTGAATGAATAAAAAATGAATACATAAGTCCCTATTTATAGTAGAATAGGGGACACAAGACTCCCTAAAACTTGTGATCCTTTCCATAAGTGGATAAGGAAAACTTTCCTAAAACCAACTATTACCTTAAAACTACTTACCTTATTCTAAAAATTGAAATTAGGAAATAAACAATTAGGAAATAAATAAAACTACCTTATTCTTACTAACTAACTTATGAAAACTAATTATAACAAACTATTAAACTATAATCCCAACTCAACTAAGATCTTCACTCTTTAATTTAGCCGTATGGGCTGCTTGAACACACGCCCCTAAGCCTCCTTGAACATGCTGTATCATCTGCCTCCTTAATGGATCAAGAGGTTCTTCCATAGCTTCTCCATGAATCATCAACCTTGGACCATCACATGACTTCTCGAACCTACCTTGTTCTTTCAGAATATCACGCAAAGCCATATTAAAGATCTGAGCTGACCCAAACCCAAGTTTACTGAAATCAAGTCTAACTCTTGGACGAATTTTTCGCGACCTCGAGTATGCTCCCGCATCATACTCCCTTAGGGTTATGAACAAGCTCTCCTTCTTATATTGGGAGTCCTTAGTATTTGTAGTTGTCATAGGTTTTAGATTGTAAGTAACCTTATCCTTAACAACTTTACAGATGTTCAACCTCCCATCGTGTGTAACATCACGATCGTATTGCCAAGGCCTGCCAAATAATACATGGCACGCGCTCATAGGCACTACATCGCACCATACCTCATCCTTGTACAGACCTAGACTCAAGCCCACCAACACTTGGTCCCTTACACTCACTCCCTTGTCTCCATCCAACCAATGCAATTTGTAGGGTTTCGATCTAATCCTAGTGACTAACCCTAATTCATCAACTAACCCTTTTGCAACCACGTTAGTACATGAACCGCTATCCACTATTAGATCACACTTCTTACCCCCAATCTTACACCGAGTATGGAACAACTTCTCCCTTTGTTCGGCCTCTTCGTTAGTCGCCTCAATGTAAAGACTCCTAATGACCAAACACTCACCTTCACTCTCACTCTCCGGCTCCACGTCAACCGTCCCTTTATCCTCGACTTCTGCGCCCCTTGACTCTACTTCGGGTACAACAAAGTTTGGAATAAGGTCTTGTAGTTCTTGGATGGTTAGAGCTCTCTTTTGTGGGCACTCATGGGCTATATGACCGTACCCTTGACGATTGAAACACCTCCGCATAGGGTTCCTACGGTTCTTACGGTTCTTGTTGTGTTTTTCGATCTTTAGGGCTATACGACATACATCATTAAACCCATCATAATTTTAAACCTCGACACTAGATGATAGGGTTGGTGTTAAACCCTTGATAAACCTAGCCACTCTTAGTTCTTCTTTCTCTTCTAGATCACAAACTATGGACATCCTCTCAAACTCCTTAATATAATCGTTCACGGACATCCCTCCTTGAGTCAGGGATTGCAACTTAAGGTAGTTTTCTTGATTATAATCCTTAGGTAGGAACCGTTTCATAAGATGTTTCTTTAACTTAACCCAAGAATTAAGTTTAGACTTACCATCACGTTTCCTTTGTTTCTTGAGATTCTCGTACCACAAAGATGCATACTTGGTTAGCTTGAGAATAGCTAACTTGAATTGCTTTTTATCATCATACTCTTTGTATTGGAAAACTCTCTCCGTTTGTCGTATCCAATCTAGAAACTCTTCGGGATCTAGGTCTCCTTTGAACTAGGGTATGTCTAACTTTAGGCCACGATCATCATCTTGCTTGTTGTAGGCTTGGAATTTTGGAACGTCCTCCTCGTCGTCACTTGCCCTAGATGAGGCATCATCCGCGTCAGCCTTAAACCCTTTCTTGTTCAACATAGATGCAATATTCTTGAGAACATAACTCATTTGATTCATTTGAGCTTTGATCTCCTCTTGACCGGCTTCCCGCGGCTTACTTGTAGCTTCGCTATTCTTGCTTGGACTCACCATACTTACTCCTTCCTAAGATAGATCTTAATAAGAATTAAAACCAAGAGCCGAAGATCTGATACCAATTTGATGCGGATCTCTAACTTGAATTGAGGTAGATGATCAATTCTTAAGAATCGATGTGCAGCGGAATTACACTCTTAAGATAAGTAACGAACTTGTTAGTAACTTCAATGAAATAACACATATAATGAACGAACTATGGATGATGAATGAACGAACGATGAACGATGAACAATGGTGATGAACGAAATAGTGATGCACGACGAACAGGACTCGGAATTCGATGCTTGGACGAACGAACTTGTGGACAATGGTTGATGGACGAAATCTTGATGAACGGTGGAAGATGGATTGTAGATGGATAGATGATGTCTCCTCAACCTTCTCTCGCAAAAGATGGAATTGGCTAACACCCTGCAAATCAACCTCGCAAAGTCGATCCTAAAAACTAAGCTCGCAAACTTAATTAATATCTCTCAAAAGCTCACATAGAAACTTATGATTTTTATTGAAAATTCAACTCAAACTTGTATTTTAAAACAAAGAAAACGGCTGCCTTATATAGGCCTTAAACCGTGTAAAACCCTACCCTAATTAAGATATGAATACCTTAATTAGTCCTTACTAGGAAACCCTAATCCTACTTAAGTTCAAACAAAGAATTTGACTAGGATTTAAGACTCCTAACCCTAAGATAATTAAGACTCCTATTCCTAACATAATTATGAATCCTATAACAATTAGGATTCCTTATCCTACTAGAACTATGAATCCTACAACAATTAGGATTCCTACTTTCACTAGAATTGTGAAACCTACTTCTACTAGGACTCTTACTTAACTTAGGATTTATGAATCCTATTATAATTAGGAAACCTAAATAGTAATCCTACTAAGACTAGGAAACATATCTTCCCAATCTTATTTTATTCTTAACTTAAATAAAATAAACAAAACAAAACGAAACCCTAATTTGGCCGAAACCCTAGCCGTGGCCGTGGCCTTTGGAGCGCGTCCCTAGGTTCTTCGTGCCTTAGGTTATCTTCCTTTGAAGCTTCATACACACCTTCCTTCACGTAGCCTTTAGGAAATATCATCCAAGGATGTTCCAAGGTCTTCCGGAAGCTTCTAGAATCTTCTTTTATCCCTTGTAAAGCTATCTTGAATAGTCTTACGGATCCATGTTCGAACCCGTTTGGTGTGAACCTTGACTTTGACTTATTACTAGGAAAGTTTGAGCATGCTCCCGCATCACGATAATTGATTAAGCTCACACAGATACTCTCTCAATAATTGACTAGGAAACATATCTTCCCAATCTTTTATTCAAACACAATATAAACAAAATAAAACGAAACCCTAATGGTGGTAGAAATACTAGACGTGGCCGTGCCCTAGGCGCGCGTCCCTAGGTCTTCTTTGTGCCCTAGTTTAGTCTTGATCGAATCTTCACTTGTACTATTCTTCGTATAGCCTTTAGGAAGTATTAACCAAGGATGTTCCAAAGTCTTCCGGAACCTTCTAGAATCTTCTTTTACTCCTTGTAAAGCTAACTTGAATAACCTCACGGATCCATGTTCGAACCCATTTGGTGTGAATCTTGACTTTGACTTATTATTAGGAAAGTTTAGACATGCTCCCGTATCACCTTCTACCTTGGGGATTCACCTCAAGACCGTCACAACTACAATAACAACCACCACTATCACCACCATCGACATCATCACCATCGTTCATCTCATCATCCATCATTCATTATTTCAAGATTGTTTCAAGATCGTTCCATATTTTGCCTATTTTAATAATTCTTTCAAGATATTTCTCAAGATTTCCAAGAAAGCTTCAGCGGACGATTTCTTTGCTCAAGAATTCGTATCATCAGTGGTATCAGAGCTCCGGCTCTTGAATTCTATTTGTTTCAAGAAAATCCATTCGGGGCATTATGAATTTTGAAGATCCAAGATTCTTGGATAGTTTGAAGAAGGCACTGGAACATGTTACCAACAACGAAAATCGTTGGCAACCACGAAGGGAGCCAATTCGAGCCGTGGACGAATTCAAGGTAACGGAGTTACCCGAATTCGAAGGAGGGACCGACCCTGAAGACTACCTTGAATGGGAGAGGAAGATGGATCGTATGTTCGAATTCAAGGAGTTAGATGATCGTAAGATGTGCAAGTACGCAATCCTAAGATTAAGCAAAGGTGCATCCTTATGGTTTGATAGTCTTAAGGCTCAAAGGGCTAGGGCCGGGAAGGAGAAAATCTGTTCTTGGGATGGTTTAAAGAAAAGATTGAGGAAACGGTATGTACCCACAACTTATAAACTTGTTTTATATCGTAAGATTTCTAATCTTGTGCAAGGCAAGATGTCGGTAAGTGAGTATGTAGAGGAGTTCGAAAATCTTACTTTAATGGGGGAAGTAGAGGAGAATCAAGAACAAAAGATGGCAAGGTTCTTGCGAGGGTCAAACAAAAATATTGCTAATCCTGTGGAACTTCAAATTTATTCTGATTTTGATACTCTAACAAGTTTGTGCTTGAGGGTGGAGGCACAAAGCAAGGACAGGTTCGGAGGGAATACCATGTGGGGGCGTGCGAGTGAAGGGGGCGAAGGAGATGCTTGAAGATCAAACCATAATTCGAACGTGGTAAGTGGCGCAGGAAAGGCGAGTTCGAGCGGGGCAACACAATCCAAATCTACTCCAACTCCTACACCGAGCGAGATCAGCCTTTCTAAGGTAAGATGCTTTAAGTGTCAAGGTTTTGGGCACTTCAAGAATGCTTGCCCTAATAAAAGGGTTGTTACGATGAGGGAGGCATTAACTTGCCTAAACTTAGTAGGAGAGGAAGAGGAGTCCAAAGAGGAGGAGGAGGAGGTGTTGGGAGACTTCGGTGATCGTGAGGGAGACGGACAAGGTGAGTCGTTTGAAGCGCCTAATTCATCTACCCTAGTACTTACGTCGCTGCAGGCCCAATCTATACCTATAATTACCGAACAACGAGATCATATTTTCCACACCAAGTGTCTTGTAAAAGATAAATGGTGTAGCATGATTATTGATGGAGGTAGTTGTACAAACGTGGCCTCGGAGGAGATGGTATCTAAGTTAGCCTTAACTACAATAAAACATCCTAAACCATATGCCTTACATTGGCTAGGAGATGCAAACAAGGTTAGGGTTACAAAGCAAGTCAAGGTAAACTTAGCCATGGGTTCATACAAAGATGAGGTGTTATGTGATGTAGTACCTATGGATGCTTGTCACATTCTTCTAGGGCGTCCTTGGCAATTTGATAGGGATGTCTTGCATAGGGGGAGGGTGAACGAGTATGAGCTTATGGATAAGGGGAAGAAAATTATCCTGAAACCTATGAGTCCCAAAGATGTAGGGTTGATGAGAGCCAACGCGGGGGAGAACACTCACTTAGCCAACTCGGTTTTTGCTATTGCTAGGGAAGATGAGGAGGTTGAAGAGGTGTTAGGGGCTGAATTGGTGAAGGAGGACGGCTTGGGTATGGTGGTAGCCACGGAGGTTTCGAAGGTAGCTATGGGTGTCCAGGAATTGGAGGTAACGCCTAGTCTTAGGCGTGTGGAGGAGTTGTTACGGAGTATGGGCACGGAGCGTGAGGCTAGTAGGACGAGGGGAGTCGTTGATAGTCCTACACGGTTAAGCTTGGGGTTGGAGGGTTCGTTGGTTGAGAATGAGTCCAAGCTTAAGGAGGTTGGTCAAGGTTTTAAGAAAATGGGTGAAGTGGAGTCACGGGAAGTTGCTAAGAGTCGCGATCACAAAAATATTATCTTGGTCAATCGAGTTACATCTATGGATACGGGAAGCATAATCCAAGAATAACGGTCCATAAATTTTGATCATCAAGAATTGAGGTCAATTCTCTTCTAAGGGGGAGGGGATTATCCGATTATGGATAGGGCATTTGTTCATTTCTTTAATCCAAGATCGATGAGGCAAATTATATTGGCTAAATTAATATTATTTATCTTATGGCTGGTATATTTGCTCATAAAGATTCGGTGGGCTTTAAAGCCTTGGGCTAATAAAAAAAAAGATCAAGAAACGAAGTCATTCGAAGGGAAGCATGGGCTCGGGAAGGCACGGTCCAAAGACCATGGTTGCTCGGTCATGGCCTGAGCGTAGGCCGCGTGAAGCACGGACACAGACACGCATGGCTCGGTCATGGTTGGAGAGTTGCTCGGCCAAATTGGATTCCAACAAGAAATTGGAGTCTCTTTAATTATTTTGTTATTTTTATTATCTTTAAGGAGTTAGTTTTTAAAGTTGTTAGGATAGTTTGTTAAGTTTGTTATTATCTTGTTAGGTTGTTTTTTTTTTGATGAAATGTGAGAATATATATATATATATATATATATATATATATATATATATATCAAAGGACCAACAACATTACATGTTACATGAACAATCTTACTGTTAGAAGAGTAACCTCTAACAGCCCAAACATCAAACAAGATTTAAGCAACAAACTAAACTAGCTACTCATCATTCTTGAAAGCTAATCTTGCCAAGGCTTCTTTTGTGATCTGAATGGCCACCACTTTAGGTTTAAGAAGAGTGTCATTGACTCGCGCATTATTTTGTTGTCTCCATATGTGATAGTATAGAGCAGTAAGGAACACTGCCATCCTTTGCCATGTAGGGTCCTTTGCATTCCCTTGAAGCATGGCTGCTTCTGATAATAAGGAGGTTTGTATATTACTGGACAAAGCATCTTTGATCTTTATACTGTAAGGGCAGTGAATCAACAGGTGGTTTCGGTTTCAATAGCAATACCACAGGAGCAGCAAATATCATCACTGCTACACCCAATGCTGAACAATTTGTCTTTCATGTTCATTCCTTTTGAAAACGAGAGCCAGGTGATGACAAAATGCTTAGGGACATTCCAAGAGTTCCAGCATAGCTTAGGCCAGACTAGGTAAGGGGCAGAAGGGACCAACTACTCATACCCATCCTTGACTGTATAGCCATTTAGGCTATTAATCCAGGTATTATTATTATAACCAGACCTGAGAAGCTCCTTTGCTTTACATCCACTCTTCCAAGACCATGTAGAGTCTGCTGGTGGTTGATAAGTATCCCACTGTTGTTCTTTCAGGTAAACTTGGTGAACCCATCTGATCCAGAGTCTGTCTGCCTTAGTGTATCAACCAGTTTGCCAATATTTGCATAATTCCAGATAGCAATTCTCTTAATCCCTAACCCTCCTTCTGCCTTTGGTCTTGTAACAGTATCCCAAGAGACCAATGGTACTCTATGGTACTCACTGCTTCCATCCCATAAGAAGTTCCTGCATATAGCCTCTATTCTTTTGATGATACTCTTAGGCAGAATAAACATAGATGCCCAGTAGTTATGTATGGTATTAAGAACAAATTTAATGAGAGTGATCCTTCCTGCATAAGAGAGCTTTCTCGCTCCAATACTCCTGATTCTGTTCATAATTTTCTCTGTCAGTTTATGGCAATCTTGCTTACTTATCTTACCAGTTTGCATAGGTACACCCAAATATCTGAAGGGGAATTTGCCTTCACTAAATCCAGTAACCCTCTGGATGTCTGCTCTCAGATCAGGATCCATCCCATTAAAATAAATATCAGACTTGGAGGAGTTCAGCTTAAGACCAGATGCTGCAGAAAATGAGTTGAAGGCTCTCATGAGTAAAACAATGGAGGAAGCATTGCCCTTACAAAACATGAGTAGATCGTCAGCAAACATGAGATGTGTAAGATTGAGTTGCTTGCACATAGGATGATAATGAAAAGGCTAATTGTCAGTGGCATAGTTGATCAGCCTAGAAAGATATTCCATGCACATAGTGAAAATTAGGGGGGATATTGGGTCCCCTTGTCTCAGTCCTCGTTTACCCTTGAAGTAACCAAAGTTAGAACCATTTATTGTAATACCCCGTAGCTTCATAGTTCATGATAATGAGTTCACTTATGTTAATTGTCTTATTGTGGTGTTTTAGGTTTCGGGCCTATATAAGTATATGATATAGGTTGTAAGCACGGTGATATATGTGTGTGGTTGAACTTCGGGAAGAAGTTCATTTTAAGGGGGAGAGACTGTAATACCTCGTAATTTTATTATAATAGTTGGTAATTATTTTACGAGCGATAGTACTTGAACGTTTATATTCGATAATTAAATTATCGAATGCGTGTTTTATATTTTATATTTATTGGTATATATATTATTTATATATATAGTTATCGTTGATGTCGATGGTAAAATTATATTATATATTCGATAGTGAGCTAGTGTATTTTACGTGTAACGGTATGGCTATTAGGCCTTGGTGGGATTCGAAATGGGGACCTAGAGTACCAAAGGTTGTTACCATGTTATGGCGTTAAGGGGGTTCGAACCTGTGACCAGTTGGAGCTTGGTACTGGGCCTCGATTTGAGTAAAGAGCAAACAGCCCATTGCGATAATTCACAATCACAGCAGTCAGGCCGTCTGTAACAACCCGACCCACTACGGTCGTAACACACCCACAGTAAGATGGGAAGTATGCATTTGGGCCCGTTATTTGTCCTCACTTAAGCCCAAAAGCACAAGGCCTTGTTAGTAAGTGGTGGGTGGAAGTTATTATAAACATATCACAAGCCTCACATTCTACCGATGTGGGACAACTTTCCTTTCATACTCTTGGGGTGTTACAAACTCCCCCACTTAAAGAACACAACGTCCTCGTTGTGCCTCAACCTTGACCACAACCAGGGCCAGAATCCTCCCCTGCTAGGTGTGTGACCTGGTTACTCCCGACCAAAGGCTCACCACACGGTCGCAGGGTCGCTCTGATACCATTTTGTAACAACCCGACCCACCACTGTCGTAACACACCCCCAATAAGATGGGAAGTATGCATTTGGGCCCGTTATTTGTCCTCACTTAAGCCCAAAAGCACAAGGCCTTGTTAGTAAGTGGTGGGTGGAAGTTATTATAAACATATCACAAGCCTCACATTCTACCGATGTGGGACAACTTTCCTTTCATACTCTTGGGGTGTTACAAACTCCCCCACTTAAAGAACACAACGTCCTCGTTGTGCCTCAACCTTGACCACAACCAGGGCCAGAATCCTCCCCCGCTAGGTGTGTGACCTGGGTACTCCCGACCACAGGCTCACCACACGGTCGCAGGGTCGCTCTGATACCATTTTGTAACAACTCGACCCACCACGGTCGTAACACACCCCCAATAAGATGGGAAGTATGCATTTGGGCCCGTTACTTGTCCTCACTTAAGCCCAAAAGCACAAGGCCTTGTTAGTAAGTGGTAGGTGGAAGTTATTATAAACATATCACAAGCCTCACATTCTACCGATGTGGGACAACTTTCCTTTTATACTCTTGGGGTGTTACACCGTCATATTTGAGGCATGTTTTTACCCTAACCCTAACTGAGAATTCACAACCTAACTATACACAACCCTAGCCGACACAACAGAGGGGAGGAAGGAGTCCAGCACGGTGGTCTAAACCTAGACTAGGGTGGTTCGAACTGGCCAAGAGTCGGGTATGTTCACCATAGATCCGTTAACTTTGTGTATGTTACTGTTTTATACCTCGTTTTTTTTATGGGTCGTGGGTTGTCGGTTCTGGGTCTTTGTGTTTTTGGGTAGAGGGTTATTGGGTGGTGCGTGTGGTGGTAGGCATGGGGACAATGGTGGTTGGTCGTGGTGGAAACAGGGGGGTTCGACAGGAGGGTGAATGAGAGAGTGTCAGGGAGTTTTGGTCATACTGGTGGTCGGGGGTTGTTTGGGATGGTATCACCGCCGACTAGAGGGAGGTCTATGCGGTGGTACCAGGGTGGTTGTAGTCGCCGGAGGTTCGTGGTGGTGTTGGTGGTGAGAGAGGTCGGAGTAGGGCATGGCAGTGGTGGTTTCAGGGGTTGTCGTGGAGGCTGCTGAGAGGGCAGTGTACAGGGGGTGGTGAACCAGGCCAGCAGATGGCTCTGGTACACCTCGCCGGCAACAAACGAAGGGTTGCTGGTGGTCGAGGGTGTAGCCGGTAGTCAGGGGTTCATGGGCGGTGCTGCTGGTGGTCAGGAGGTGGCGCGCGGTGGTGAGGAGAGGTCCTAGAGTCGCGGGTTTGTGTGTGTCGGGTTTTGGGGTTGTTGGTGTTTATTTTTGGTGTTTTGTTATTGTTATTATTTTTATTATTATTATTATTATTATTCCTTATTATTAGTGTCATATATTGGTATTATTATTATTATCAATATTCTTGTTATCAATGTTTATGTTTTGCATATTAAAATACCATAAATATAATTAGTAAGTTAGTTTTGATGCATAGTTATGTTACCATTATTTTGTAACAATCCTACTATCGTTGTAACAACCCGACCCGCCACCGTCGTAACACAAACCCAATAAGATGGGTGTGCACTTTTAGGCCCATTATTTGTCCTCACTTAAGCTCAAAAGCACAAGGTCTTGTTACTAAGTGGTGGGTGGAAGCTATTATAAACATATCACAAGCCTCACATTCTACCGATGTGGGACAACTTTCCTCTCACTCTTGGGGTGTTACAATCGTGTTATCTATTATTATTAGTGATGTTTGTAGTTCCTAAAGTTATTTTATTTAAGGGACTTTACGAGTCGGGAAGTTACTATTTTAGGAAAGTTACTATTTTGGGAAAGTTTCTATTTTGGGAAATTTCCAATTTGAGAAGTTGCTATATTCGGCATTTTGTTACGATTCTAAGTATAGGATGAGGTAAAGATTGTAATCGTTGAATAATATATGTTTAGGTGACGGTTTCCGCGGGGAACATCTTTCGGAGCTGTTGACTGTCTTTCTGCAAGTTGAGGTAGGGGAATACTGTATACATGGTGATGAGTAATTTTTTATTATTCGATGTTAACTATTTATATCTCAATGTATGAATGGTGTTATATTGTATTTAATTTACTGTATATTTCTGTGATACAATACGATGTGGAGAATATTGGGTCTTGTGATACGGTGCGGAGTTTATTTGGCGTTGGATCGGTGCGGAGTTTATTTGGCGTTGGATCGGTGCGGAGTTTATTTGGCGTTGGATCGGTGCGGAGTTTATTTGGTGTTGGATCGGTGCGGAGAAGGGTTGATTGATCCCAATATATATATAGTGCTGTTATTTATTTTTCCTCTACTCAACCTCGTGGTTGACCTTTTGTATTCGTGTGACACCTGTGATGATCCGTAATGGGGAGCAGTTTTGACAGGAAAGATGGTGCTGTGGGAGCATGGGATGGCGTGAGCACTTGGATGGACCAACTTAGATGTAGATCACCTACTTTGTAGTTATCAGTTGTACTTTTATTCCGCTTTGTAGTATCTGTAATACCAAGTTGATATTTTGCCAGTTTTTATATAAAGTACTTTGGTTTGATTTACTTTGTTATTCACTGTCTCGGATATTCCGAGATGGTAACAGCCCAATTTACTGAGGATGTCTTGCTAAAGGCTCCTTAATAAATCGGGGTGTTACATTTATAGCCAAAGAGAAGGATGCTGTAGTGATACAGGCCATCACTAGCTTTATGAACTGGTGGGGTAAATGAAACTGATGTAGCAGTTGTTCTACAAAAGACCATTCAATGGTGTCATATGCTTTTTGGAGATCAATCTTGAATAAACGTCGAGGAGATACACTCTGTCTGGAATATTGATGTATAAGGTCTTGGCAAATGAGGACATTTTCAATAATGGATCTGCCCTTAATGAAAGCACCCTGGTTATCCTGTATGAGGTCAGGAAGAACTAGGGCTAGCCTGTTGCACAAGAGTTTGGAGATGGCTTTATATAGGATATTGCAACAGGCTTTGGGTCTAAAATGAGTAACAGAAGTAGGCCTCTCACATTTAGGGACAAGAGTGATTGTAGTGGCATTAATCTGTTGAAGCAACTGTCCTGATCTGAAGAAGTCAGTTATAGCAGCACAGATATCTGTGCCAATAATATCCCAAGCATCTTTATAAAACTGGCTGCTATACCCATCTGGCCTAGGGGCTTTTGTATTTGGGATGGAGAATATGGCTTCTTTGATTTCCTGATAAGTGACTGGGTTGTTCAGCAAGTTACAGTGGCTGGCAGTGCATATGGAGCCAGTGGCCATGACAGTTGTTCCCACCTGCTCAGTGGCAGTTGTACTCCCCAATAAGGATTGGTAATACTGCAAGAAGGCAGTTTGAATGGAAGCCTGATCCTTGCAGGTGGTACCTTGAATGTCATCAATCTGCACTATTGTGTTTCTCAAGTGCCTTTGTTTGATACTTTTGTGAAAATAGGCTGTATTGCTATCCCCTTCTTCTAACCATTGGGTTTTGGCCTTTTGCATAAGATAGTTGTCCCTAGCCTTAGTTAGGGAACGAACCTCAGCAAGAACTGTCATCTCCTCAGTCAGAGGTGCAGCATTGTTGATGTCATCACGAAGTTGTAGTTGGATTCTTTCCAGGGCAAGAGAAGCATGGGCAGCTTTATTCTCAATATCAGCAAACCTGTCTTTGTTAAGAGCCTTCAGGGGACCTTTCAACATTTTAAGTTTCTTAATCACACAAAACATCTTGGTCCCATAAAAAGGAGCCTTCCAGGTTTCAGCCACAGTACGGAGGAAAGTAGGAGAAGTACTCCACATATTGAAATACTTAAGTTGAGATGCCTCATAGTGGAAAGGAGAGCAGAGCTGACTGTACATGGAGTATGGTCCATCAATCCCTCAGTATGAAAGTGAGCCACCATATCAGGGAAGGAAGTAAGCCACTGCTGGTTGCCCATAAACCTGTCCAATCTACTGAACTTCCTCTGCATAGGAGCTCTCTTATTGTTCCAAGTATAATAAGACCTAGTGGACTGAATATCCACCATATCACAAGCTTGAATGCATTGGATGAACTCCTCCATTTCATTATCTTTGGTAGTGCCTCCCAATCTCTCTGATGGGTCCATGACAATATTAAAGTCTCCTGCTAGTGCCCAAGGCATAGAACAGGTAGAGGCTATATGTGTAAGGTCACTCCAAAGATCAATCATATTCTCCCCGTCATTAAAAGCATAAATCATTGTTATTAGAAACTCCTTTTTTAGTCACTTTGGCACACACTTTGGCATGAATGAGTTGAGAGCTATATTTCAAGATGCTAACATCAAACATACTTGGTTGCCATACCAGCCATACCCTACCACCATGGTGCAGATGGCAGTTAGTGGTGATACACCATCCATTGAAGATAAAATTGGCTATATTCTAAATATTGAGTCCATTGACTTTTGTTTCCAAAAGACCAAACAAACCAATATCTTTATTTTTTAAGAAATCCTTTACTATTCTCTGTTTATGTACACTATTGAGGCCTCTAACATTCCAAAACCCTAAACTATTCATGTTGAATGGGTGGGGGGTCTGGATTACCAACATTTCCCATCCCTGCAGGATGCTCATTCTCAACTGATAAACCAGCATGTGGTATCAGATTACCTCATTCTCATTCTCATCTTGTTAGGTTGTTAGCTTAGGGTTAATAGGGTTAGTTATTTAATTCTTTTAATTCCTAAGATAGAGTTTATTTAATAAGGATTATTTTAATCCATTAGATTAAGTTTAGGACTTCTATTCTCATTAGGGTTTCGAGAATAAGGAGGCGTGTGGGACGTGTGTTTGGACGTGTGATTACCCTATATATAGGGCACATTGTTCTTCTTCACTAGTAGAAAAACATCAATTTGCGGCTCTTCATTTGAGGCGTTTTATTCAAACCGCCGCAAATAGTAATTTGATTTATGAGATTTTGTTTTAATACCCACGTTATTTGAGGCGTTTGGCAAAAAAACGCAGCAAATACTCCTATTTGAGGCGTTTGGCAAAACATGCCGCAAATACTATTATTAAAAAAACAATGAAATCAATCATCCATTCATTTCTCATTGCCTCTTCCCCATCAAAGATACTAACCCTAAATCCCAAATTTTATTTCATTTTTTCCTCTTTGTCTCCCTCATCATCACATACTCATTCCCTCTTAATCGATGGCGTTGACAAAGGGGATTTAGAGTGAAGTGTTAACCCTAATTTTCTGGTATTCAGACTTCAATTAAAAAGAGAGAAAGAAGCAGCAAGCTCAATGGAGGGAGCATCGTAGATTGGAGGAGAACGCCAGGGATGAAGAAGCATTGGAGAGGAAAAAACGAATTGAATTGAAAGCGCAAGCAAGAGCCGAGTTTAAAGTTTGGAAAGAAGGTTAGTATCAAAGGATTATTTTACTGCTGTCTCCCTCGCCATTGAGATGTTGAAAAGCTAATAGGGAAAGTCAGGCCACTGCCCGACATAACTCCTGTTCAACTTTGATTGCTTGTTCATCTCAATGGATGTTGTCAACATATTACACATGTTATTGGATGAAATCTTGTCATCAACAATAGATTCTTTGTTTTCCTGGATAATTAACTCAAGGAAGTCAGTCGCAAATTTGATAGATGAGATACATCATCTGAGGCAGAAGAAAGATGAGATGACGGAGACAATGAACAAGAAACGGTATTCATAACTGTTATCATCATCTTTTTGTATTTTTCTAAGTTGGACAAGAGTATTTTAAGCTTTTCTTTTACTCATTATGACAATTTTATGTTTCACCATTTTTTTGCCTAAAGAGAATCACAATGATAGTTTTACTTTTAACTGGATCAGAGCCTAGGTTATGCCCTTATGAGTTAAGAGTACAAGTGTGCTACCGCCATGACTTTGTCGACTAATCTAGTTCACAGTTGCATTTCCTGTATGGATTTAGTGAAGGGCTGTTGTAAGTTGTGCTCTTTCTGCCTGACTGACTGAGATTAAAATCTCAGGCTTAGTTCTACACACAAGCTAAAAGTCTGAAAGCTCGACTCAAAACAAGCATCGAAATAACACTGAATATTATGCTACTCATCAAATGCAATTGCTGAAAGCCAACTACATCAATGTGAAGTTTAGAAGCTAGGAGTTGTTGAAAGTTGAAACATTTTCTGGTTAAACCGGCTGACTTATTTGAGGTGTTTTCGGGGTAGGGAAACTTTTGCAGCATCATGTACCCTATTCCAAACGTCCATTGAAGGAACGAATGCAATGAGTTAAGAGCATTGTTGTTTGAGAAAGAATCTCTTGAAGACGAGATTCACAAACTTGATCAAGCTCATTCTGATTTGAAGAACTCAGTGCCCGCACGGTCCATAAAGATTTTAGTAGATCTTTATAGGTCCAATTCTGGTAACTATGCCGGCCTGTGTGAAGGATGTACCGGGTCTGATCTGGTTGATCTTTGTAAAAAGGCTGCATATCTTCCGACAGAGAGCTCCTGGATTTTATTCCGTTATGAATTAAATATTCTAGTGACTTAATATTTTGGCTGTGCTTGCGGGCTGATATGTATACATGTTTTTCTGATGCAGGCTTTCGCATACTTGCTTCAGTAAATGTATTGACAAAAGGTACATCTTTTATTCTTTTCTCCCTAATACCTCATTTATACTGATTGTGAAGTTGCGGTTTGTCCCTAAAACCTTGTCATCCGCCAACGATGGATCGCTATGGTATGAGTTTACCACATATAGCTCCCCCTACTATGGTATGTCTTTGTCTTGACCCATAATTTTGGGTATTTTATTAAGCGTGTGGACTATAATTCATGTTGTGTTGCTAATGAGAATTATGGACGTACTATGACAAACCTGCAAATTTTGTGAGTACAAGATGACTTTGTTATTCAGTTTTGAGACCGACATTTCAGTAAAGTCGAGACAGTCACGATTCTAATGACTTTGTTATCGGTTCCTAGGAGAATTTCGGATCTTAATGCTGCAGGTCTTACTTTCCAAACCTGACAGGCATGACAAAGTTAAAGGAACTGTAAGTTATCATTTGATAGATTCATGCATAAATATTAACATACAGATCCAAATGTAAAGAATATGTCGAGTTAGAGGGAGTAGTTCTTGTAGTCGTTTGACGTTTGATTCTTTCTTCTGTGATCAGAGTACTGAGGAACTGCTCGATTGCTGTGATCAGAGTACTGAGGGCACATATGGCTTATGATTCAGTTCTCAAACCCGGTAATTATGTTGCAGAGAAGGTTAATTTGTTCAAATGATTTTTTGACAGAGACCTGAGTTACAATCAGCTGTACGGTCCCGTTCCAGATTCAATCCAAAACATGAAAAGTCTTTCATTCTTGTAAGTGAAAACACAATCAGTAGCATGTTTTTAATGCCTACTGTTTACGCGTTGCTAAAATGACTCATTATTATTCTGCATATTTCAGTTCCCACAAAAATTGTTCCAACCTTACAGTTTTCTTTCCCCTAGGTTTGAAATAGAGAGACTGTGTCAGATAATCAGAACGTCAGGGCGAAATGGGGCAGCTCCAATGCTGTTAGAATGAAAATTGTGTCGAGAATTACATAGACTAACTGCCACTTTACATCTTTATTACGATATTCCAACGTAAAACACAAGATTATAAAAGAAACATGCTGATCTAAGAGGAAACCAACATTTCTTGACAATCCACTATTGATGCTGAAACAGGAAAGCCAACAGCCTACGGTGTCCTGTACAAGGACTCAAACAGAGGGCTTCACTAGGCGCTACTACGACCAGGAGTGAAGAACGAGGTGATTGTATTAGCCGGTGCACTTGGCAGCCCACAGTTGCTGATGCTGAGTGGGATCGGCCCGGCTAATGAGCTGAAGGCACATGGCATTGAGGTTCTGGTGAAGCAACCACAGGTTGGGCAAGGAATGTCGGATAATCCAATGAATGCCCTCTTCATTCCTTCTCCTATCGGTGTCGAGACATCTCTGATACAAGTTGTTGGGATTACTGACTTTGGCAGTTTCATTGAAGCAGCTAGTGGGTCTAACTCCATTGGTGCTTTCACTCCGAATCTTCCAAATACTCCTCGAACTGCAATTTTACAGGTTTGACGCGACACAATGAGTACCTGACATAAGAGTATGATGAGCTTCTATAAATGATTTGCAGGTAGTATACTGGCTTGGCTTGCATCTGCAGGTAGTATTTGTGATTGGCCGTGGCTGTCAAGGGGTGTAAAATGGGTCATCTCTTCAACAACGACCAAGACCAAGGCTCAAGTTGTTTGGGTAGGCTTACGGGTTCTGCTCGACTAATTTCATTGGCTATACGGTCACTTCACTCCCAAGTCGATCTAATTTTACTGTCTTGTAATTAGTTTCGGAATATTGTATGTGGTTTGTTATTTACAAAAATCTTGAAAGAATGTCTTATGGAAAAATATATTTGAGAGTTATTCTATTCAAATCATGTTTGTTTTCGATACATATATTTAATAATAAAAAAAAAAAAAAAAAAATTTCACTATTTGCGGCGTTTTTTTCAAAAAACGCCGCAAATAAACCATCTTCATTTGCTGCGTTTTTTTGAAAAAACGCCTCAAATAGATCTTTATTTGCTGCGTTTTAAAAACGCCGCAAATAGCTTTTCTATTTGCGGCCCCCTTATTTGCTTCTACACCAAAAATGCCGCAAATGGCCACGTTTTTGACGCCGCAAAAAGCTATTTTTCTACTAGTGCTTGTTTTATCATCCAATATTCAAGTATTCAATAAAATTTACAAGTTTTCTTTTAAGGCATTCTTAAGGAAATCTCAAGGACTCATCGAGTGTTGATCTGAACCGTTAGTATTTGTCGCGTTTCAAATATTAGCACGAATTACAAACTATAGGTTTAGGGAGTAATTCACCATTGGGTGTCCTATAGGTCTAGGGCAAACAAATATCCTTCTACCTTGGGGATTCACCTCAAGACCGTCACGACTACAACAACAACCACCACTATCACCACCATCGACATCATCACCATCGTTCATCTCATCATCCATCATTCATTACTTCAAGATTGTTTCAAGATCGTTCCATATTTTGCCTATTTTAATAATTCTTTCAAGATTGTTCTGAAGATTTCCAAGAAAGCTTCCGCGGACGATTTCTTTGCTCAAGAATTCGTATCACCCTAGTCACTTATATGAGGTGACATCTCGAAGTGACTAGATTATGGTGCGATTGATGGTGAGTTCTAACACCATAGAGTCATAAGAGATGACTAATCGGTCATATAGACAGACTGTAAGGTACACTCGTGTCGGGCAGTGACCGCTTATATAGTTCTTTGGAATTCAATGGAGCCTGGTCGTGGCAAGAGCTACTATATATTTATATTCTTATGAGTCGATTTTTGACTAGAGACTGGTTATCCTAAAGTGACATAGTTCAAAGTGACTTTAATTCATGCTCTACGATCTTCCGTAAAAGGGGTCAAATGGGCATCTTTTAGGTCATAATGGACGATGTTAGCCGAAGAAAATAGTTGGATAGGAATTGTTCTAGCCCTTGTCAGGGTTATCTTAAATCTCAAGGCCACTCGAGGAGTAGTGAACTGGAAATGCGTGGCCACGCTCGGAGGATATCTATGGTAGATAATTCCGGTCTATCAGTTACACTCCATATCGAGAAAGACCACTATTGATTTGATCACATGCAAGTACGACCTGTAAGACATCTTGCATTGAGTGGGAGATGATGTAATAGGACAAGAGAATCGGTGATCCACACTTGTGAGGACAAGTGGGAGATTGTTGGAGTAAGTGTCCTCCACAATAGTGTGATCACGTCAATGATATAAATAATTGACAAATCTTTGTAAAAGAATATTCCTGGGATGATTCTTTATCATAGTCAACTGGTCAACATTAATCGGTTATGATTGGCTAGCTAGAGTTTGACATTACTGTCGTAATGACGGTGGTGGCCAGTTGATCCTGATGCGTATTTGGGGTGATAATCAATTAAGACGATCAACAAAAATACGTATGTTGCAGCGGAATAAATATACTTGTGAAATAATACAATTTAGGATGAATAAAGAACGAAAAATAAAGAAGAACGATGAATGATGAACGAGTTGATGATCGGTGATGATGACGTGTGATGCGACGTGGACGGTTGTCACGTTGGTGGTCAACGGTGGTCGTGGATGATGATGTGGCACGGTGATGGTGTTCTTGATGATTAAGATCGTTGATGACGTAGAGAGGCACAAAACTCAATACTTGAAAGATTGATTAGACGATGTAATGAATGAATTATGTATTTTGTAGGATAGGATACTTGAATCCCTAAAACAATAACTAAGGATGCCTATTTATAGTAAGGTCATCCGTCACAAAACTGACTAAAAATAGGAAGCAACCAAGACACCTACACGGTTCCCAATGCACGAAAAAAACCGTGTAACCCTCTTAAACTTAGGGTTCCCAAATTCTATCTTATGGATTAAAATAATACTTATTTAAATCTAAAAGATAAAATAATAAAAGAAAAGATTAAGTTGTAACAAACTCCTAACAACTTAATAACTAACCCTAACAACCTTGTAACTAACTTTGTAACAACCTTAACTAACTTGTAACAAACTTAGCTAATTAAATAACAAACTTAGTAAATAAAATAAAATAAGATAAAAACACAAACCCTAACACAGCTAGGAAACCCTAGACGTGTGGGACCACACGTGGATCCGTGGCACACGTCCCAAGGGACTTTTCCCGCATCTTCCCTTGTTCCTTCAATACGTCTTCCCAAGCTAACTTAAAAATTCGTATTGAACCCAAATCGAACATTTTTAATCTTTTTATGGGTCGTGGGTCACGACCTCTAATCCGTGGTAATGCTCCCGCATCATACTCTCTCAGTTTTTGAGAATTTGACCTCAAATTAAGATCGAATATGTCTTGAGTAGACCAAGCCATGCTTGCTCTTGTCTTGACTAGACCATAGTTTCCTCTAGCCATCAAACCTATGCTTCTAGGGTTCCTACGCTCTTCGGACTTCTTGTGCTTGGCTCTAACACCCTCACGGCCTCCGTCCAGCCCAACACCTCCGGCCTCCTCAACTCCGTGGCCATCCAACTCCTCTATGCTCACGGCGTTTACACCCCTACAACCTCCGTGCTCCTCCCTACTTGGCAACCCCTCACAACCGCCATCTCCTACATGAAGCTCTCCTAACCTAACACCATGCTCCCCCGACTCCTCGGCTCCCTCGCTTGGTGCCCCTTCTCCTAACTCCATGAACAAGCTTTTCTTCGAATTAGGTGGTCTAGGTTTTATTCTTGTTAATGGTTGGAGATGATAAGTGGAACCTCCTTTAGTAACGCTATACACATTTGGCCTCCTATCTTGTACAACGTTCCTATCATATTGCCAAGGCCTCCCAAGTAATATGTGACATGCGTTCATAGGTACGACATCACACCATAACTTATCCTCATATGGCCCTATATTAAATACAATTAAGGCTTATTTTTCAACTCGTACCCCTTGGTTCCCATCTAACCCCTATAACTTGTACGGTTTTTCCCTAGCCCTAATACTTAGTTCCAACTCCGAGAATAAGGTTTTTGATACAACATTAGTGCAGGACCCGCTATCTATAATCAAGTCGCACTTTTCCCCTCAACCTTACAACGAGTATGGAAAACATTATCCCTTTGCTCCTCTCCTTCCGTCGTGGACTCCACGTGCAATGCACGCACTACGAGGCAATCTCCCTCGTCCTCACTCTCAGCCACTACGGTCTGTCCTTCTCTTGTTTCCTCCTCAATTTTCTCCTCCTCAATTAATTCAGGTACAACAAAATTTGGAACCATACCTCGAAGTTCTTGAATTGATAAGGTTCTCTTTTGAGGGCAATCTGTAGCAATGTGTCCATAGCCCTGACACTTATAGCATCTTCTAATCGTACTCCCTCTAGGATCAGGAATGCTTGACTTGAACGATCCCTTGGTCTTTTCGGCCACTTCCTCTTTAGCCGTCTCCTTGGTTTTAGCCGTGGTACTTGTAGTGTATGATGATGAGCCCTCTCCGACTCTTGTGCTTCGATAGGTGTTCGCCTTTCTTGCTTTGTCATGCCTTTCAAATTTTAAGGCTATGCACACATCATAATAATCTTCATAATTTTGTATCTCAACCCTGGAAGTTAGGGTTGGTGACAAACCACGAATAAACCTTGCAACTTTTAACTCCTCTCGCTCGTCTAGGTCACATACAATAGTCATCTTTTCAAACTCCCTAATGTATTCCGAGACGGTCATATTATCTTGAGTTAAAGAATGGAGTTTTAAGTAGTTTTCTTGATTATAATCTTTTGGCAAAAATTTCTTCATCATGTACTTCTTTAATTTTGCCCAAGATTTAATCTTTTCCTTGCGTTGCTTCTTTCTTTGCTTCACAAGATTCTCGTACCATAACGAAGCATACTTTGTAAGTTTCAAGATAGCAACTTTAAACTTTTTCCGGTCGTCGTATTCCTTGTATTCAAAGACTCTCTCCGTTTGTCTAAACCATTCCAAGAAATCTTCCGGATCCATATCTCCCTTGAATTCAGGGATGTCAAGTTTGAGACCTCTATCATCTTCGTTCTTGTCCCAAGCCTTGCCCTTGAATTCTGCCTCTTCTTCTGAGTCACTCGCCCTAGATGAGGACTCTCCCGTTTTCTTATGACCTCCCTTGGTCATCATAGTCTTGATGAGGTATTTGAGCTCTTGAATTTATGAATTTAATTCCATGTTGCTCGCCTCCCATGACTTCTCCTCTCCATCTCCGTCTTGAGATCCTACCATGGTGATAAACTTTCCCAAAAACTGGTTCAATAAAAATTAGACCAAGAGCCGAAGCTCTGATACCAATTTGATGCGTATTTGGGGTGATAATCAATTAAGACGATCAACAAAAATACGTATGTTGCAGCGGAATAAATATACTTGTGAAATAATACAATTTAGGATGAATAAAGAACGAAAAATAACAAAGAACGATGAATAATGAACGAGTTGATGATCGGTGATGATGACGTGTGATGCGATGTGGACGGTGGTCACGTTGGTGGTCAAAGGTGGTCGTGGATGATGACGCGGCACGGTGATGGTGTTCTTGATGATGAAGATCATTGATGACGTAGAGAGACACAACACTCAATACTTGAACGATTGATGAGACGATGTAATGAATGAATTATGTATTTCGTAGGATAGGATAATTGATTAAGCTCACACAGATACTCTCTCAATTATTTTGAAGCTCACACAGATATTTCGGGGATAAAGCTCACACAAATACTTTAGGTTTTTGTAAGTAAAACTTAACAAAGAGATTTTAATTTTATAACTTGAATCCCTAAAAATATAACTAAGGATGCCTATTTATAGTAAGGTCATCCGTCACAAAACTGACTCAAAATAGGAAACAACAGAGACACCTACACGGTTCCCAATGCACGAAAAAAACCGTGTAACCCTCTTAAACTTAGGGTTCCCAAATTCTATCTTATGGATTAAAATAATCCTTATTTAAATCTAAAAGATAAAATAATAAAAGAAAAGATTAAGTTGTAACAAACTGATACGAATTCTTAGCAAAGAAATCGTCCGCGGAAGCTTTCTTGGAAATCTTGAAAACAATCTTGAATGAATTAACAAAATAGGACAAATATGGAACAATCTTGGATGAATCTTGAACGATGATGGTGGTGAATGATGAACGGCGGTGGTGGTGATGTCGATGTGGTGGTGGTCCGTCGGTGGTGGTGGTTATGGTGGTTATTATTGTAGTTGTGACGGTCTTGAGGTGTATCCCCAAGGTAGAAGGATATTTGTTTGCCCTAGACCTATAGGACACCCAATGGTAATTTACTCCCTAGACCTATAGTTCGTAAATCTTGTCAATACTTGAAACGCGACGAAGTACCAACGGTTCGGATGAACACTCGATGAGTCCTTGAGATTTCTTTAAGAATGCCTTAAAAGAAAACTTGTAAATTTTATTTGATTTGATAATTAACTGTCTAACAAGAAAGAACAATGTGCCCTATTTATAGGTGAGGCACACGTCCCAAGTATCACACGCCCCATCCGAGTGAACAACTCGAAATTTGACTCGGAATGGGAATCCTAAAATCTATCTAATTGGATCAATATTAATCCTTATTAAATCCTAACTCCATCTAGGTTGTTTAAAGAATTAAAATAACTAATCCTAACAACCCTAGGATAACTTAATCAAACAATAACAAACTTATAACTAACTAGGAAACATAACAAACTTTCCTAACAAACTATAACCACCTCATAACTAACTTGTAACAACCCCTAAATTAGTTATGCTTACAAAACACATCCTATGATCAACTAAACCGTGCACCCATCCTTCCCTGCCGGTCACCGTGCCTCCGACCACCCCCATGCCACCAACCATCGTGTCTCCGGCCACCGAGCTCAACGTGACCTCCTCCTATTCAATGCTATCTATATTTGGATCAGAATACCTCCTTCAAGATGCACCCAAGACACCATTAAGAACCGAGACAAACACAAGCTAGGGTTTAGAAACGGTTTTCCTTAATCTTAGTTCTAATCTCTTATTAGAGCTTATAAAACTAATAATATAAATATCATTGTTTTAGAAAATATTATCTTGTAATATATAAGAGGTTTTTAGTAATTTTCTCTCTAGAAAATTTCGGCTAAAAAATATAGATAGAATATGTGTTGTCTATTTATAACTACATACACCTTATACTTAAGTAAACTAATTAACTTAAGTAGGCATGGGGAAGGGGGTGGCCGGCTAGGGTATGGTAAAGGGGAAAAGAGGGTGCTCTTTTAGATTACCCATGACCTAGGCATGCAACCCTAACCATTAGGTGTTAATGCTAGGTTATCATTGTGTCTTAACTACTTAAAACACAATTTAAAAACCCTTAAACCACCTTAACCTACCCGGCACCCTAATAAGTAAAATGGACTTCATTTTAATATTTTGTCATTTGTTCAATTGTAAATATATGTGACATACATTGTGTCATAATAATATAAGTAACAATTGTATTTAATTTAAAATGCATATTTATCAAATAAATATCATTTGTAAATTATATAAGTTATATTTAATAATTTGACAAGTAATTCGAAATTACAATAATATAAAATGGTCATTTTCATTTATCGTCAATACGATTTACAACCCTTGTAATAATATACAACCCGATTCATTCTAATAACGATATTTCAAAAATATCGTTTAATGTTTGACAATTGACACGTTTCAATTATAAACATAAATCTTACAATAAGATTTAACCTCTGATTTCTCGATATACGAGTTTAAGGAATATGATCAACTCGTATCAATATACATTTGATCAGTTTATCAATTAAGGGAATTGTCCTATAGGTGTGACCTAAAGGGATCAACTGACCACCACCGTCATACGACAGTAATGTCAAACTCTAGCTAGTCAATCATTACGGATTAATGTTGGTCAGTTGACTAATATAATCTCGTATCATCCCTTGCGCATTCTCGTCATGAGATTTAATTATGTGAACGCACTATTGTTGAGGACATATATCCCAGCAATCTCCCACTTGTCCTCGACCAGTGTGCGTCACCAATTCTCTTGTCCTATTACAATCTCCCACTAAATGCAAGGTGTCTCTCTCTGGTCGTACTTGCATTAGATCATATCATGAGTGGTTTTCTCGCTCTGGAGAATAACTTTTTGACCAGAATTATCTACCATAGATACCTTCCGAGCGTTGAACTGAAATCCTAACACTTAACAGGAATTTGAGTATGGTAAATTTAGTACAGAAAGTTGATGTTAAATGAATGGCAAAAGAACATGAGAAACACAAAAATAAGGGGTATGAACTAATCTTAGCACCCAGCCACGAGATTAGAACTAGGTTTAAGGATTAATCCAGCACACAGCAAAGATTACCCTTCCCACAACACTAAGCAAATGGGTTTTATCACAAGCACATAACAAAGTGGAATCTGAAAACTTAGAAAGTTTTTCTGGTTGTTTAATTCATCAAATCTGAGTGTAAAAGAGAGGAAATGCTTGCTTTTATAGGACAAGCTAAGCAATCCTAACCACACACCCAAGCAGTACATCTGACGGTTCATAAACAATAGCAAAACAGATCAGCAGTAGTCCAAAAAGGTGTTGTCCAAAAAGGACTGACAGTTCTGATATAATACAGCAAAAGGACTGTCAGTTTTGAAAAAAATAAAAGAAAGCACAAAGTAGGCTAGTACAACACTCCTTGTTTGTTAGTTCTTATTTTATGAGTCTTTGGTCTTGCTGGCATATTTATGGTAACAAAGCAGGTCTCTTTTTCTGTTCCAGGAACTTTGTTTGAGCAAAACAGGAAAGTTGGTAAAAGACAACAGCACTACGATTCAGCCTTTTCCCTTGGATTAATTGCAGCAACTTCAATAACATGTAGCTCCCAACTCAGATGTCCTAATCATGCAAATTATAGCTTGAATTAAAGATAATTGAGTTAGCTTCACTATCCAAAAATAATTACTCCATTTGATTAAGCCATTCTTGAGATATCGATCCTTGAGTACTAACTGGTCAAAACAGAAACAGTGTTGCATTCAAAATCGTGACAGTCTTTGAGAGACTGTTGTGCATAATCTGTCTAGAACTTTTGCTTGATTCCAACTCGATAGGTTAGTAGACATCCTCAAGATTCTAGGAAGCTAAAGAACTCAAAAAATTACCATGCCAATCTTTAAATATAAGCATTTGAAAATAGACCAGAAATCTGACAAGTTATTTCCAGTTTCAGCACTTAGCATGAAATCGTGATAGTCTTTGAAGGCTGATTGTGACAAATCTACTCATTCAAACATGTTGATTCCAACTCCATAGGAAAGTAGACTTCTTCAAGATTCTAGCCATATAAAGAAAAAAATTTATCTCCGTCTGGATCTTGAGATATGGGCATTTGAAAACAGATCAGCAATTCTGAAATTGCTGAACATTACAGCTCGGTCTGTCTTACTTTGAAATTGCATTCCTCACTAAATAAAATAGCTTTTGGCCCTATTCTAACTCTCATAGTTAGTTGGCATATTGATCTTTCAAATGAGTCAAGAATCACATGGAATGCTTAAGTAGAACTTTAGATACGAAGCTTCAAAGTTGGGCCTGTTTCATGGATATTTTAGAAAGTAATGTCAAACCCCAACAAATTGATAACCATTCTTTGGAAGGCTTTCTCTTGGTTTGGAAATGAGTGACAATGAAACAATTTTGTTTCAAACTCCCTTTCTTCAAAAGAATTTGTCCTCAAATTATGTTGGTTCACATTGAAGACTCTTGTTGCCAAGGCTTGTGTCCTCCCACTTATCAAAAGACCAAGCACACTTCAAGAGGTGGCTCTCATGACTCCTCCCGGATCATAAACTAGAATTATGAATGGCAAGGGATGTATTGAACCATTCCCAAATTCAGAATGCTCCTTACTTAGTTGGCATTCTAACACAAGCATCACATGCTCGTTTAAATCCAATTTCAAACAACGGACAACATCACCATTGAACTTGCCTATGGACTTTCTAAACTTCATGGTTTGAAGCTCAAGTAGTCCTTGGTCGACAATCACTTCTCTATGCACCAAATCAGTAGTTTTGTTATTGGTGGCCTCCTTGGAAAGGGAATGGCTACTCTCCTCCTCACTAGTAGGTTCAAGAGTTGAGTTGAAGGGGGTTTTAATTTCAAGACATGGGTTCTCAACGATAGCACCACATGAGTTATTCATTTCAGCACAAGTGCTCACGACCTTTGGCTCAAGGGGTTTAGACTTAGGACAAGTACCGTACCATCCGAGTATGGCATGATAACCCCTTGGCTTAAACTCTCCTTAGTTCCATCTGTTCTCATGGCTTCTAACCCGCCTCTTCTAGCTACGGCCTCATATTTCCTTTAATTATGTGAACGCACTATTGTTGAGGACATATATCCCAACAGTAATGAGTGGTGAGGATTGGTTGGCTTACCCTATAAAAGCAACCCTTCCAAACCCTAAAGAAATCAGAATATGTTGAACTTTTAAACCAGAAACTTTTCTAAGTTTTCTAAACTACATTGCTTAGTGCTTGGAGAGGCCATTTGCTTAGTGCTTTGGCTTGTTATCTTGCTTTGCTTAGTGCTTGTAAGATAATTAGCTCTTAGTTAGTGGTTGTATGCTTAACTAAGTTCATATCCCAAGTAGAAACATCAACAAAAACGACACTCAAAACCCCTTTAAAACTTTCTGATTTCGACTCAAAATATGACAAAGTACTAAATCAAACTAGTTTTAGTTCAATTGGTTATCAGAGCTTAGGTCTTTTATTGTGAGGATACATCCTTAACTACATCAAAAACACAAAAAACAACTATGAGTGAAGAGAGAATAGCTGGTATGGAGACTAAGTTGGACACTCTACATGAGGAAGTTCAAGTCATGATGGAGGCCATGAACACAATAATGGCTAACATCCCTACTCCAAGAAGAGGAGCACAACCAAACCGTGGAAGGGGCAGGGGTCATGGCTTTGTGGGGGCTGTAAGAGGAGTTCATGAGGAGGAAGAGGAGACCAACACAGAATCCGAGGAGTCCACCATAGAAGCTCACCATAGAGGCCTCAACAAAGATGTCAAGGTAGAACTTCCTGAATTTCTTGGTAATTTAAATCTCGAGGACCTCTTAGATTGGCTTAGAAGTGTTGAGAAAGTCCTTGAATTTAAGGGATATTCTGATTCTAAGGCTTTTAAAGTTGTTATCCTTAAGTTCAAAGGCTATGCCTCTCTTTGGTATGAGAACATGAAAAACCAAAGGAGAAGGGAGGGTAAAGAAGTTTGTACCAAGAGACTAAGTTGAAAAAGGAACTCAAGGAGAAGTTTGTACCAAGAGACTACACCCAAGACATGTTTGTTAAACTCACCACCCTTAAACAAGACCAACAACCACTTGAGACTTACCTTAGGGAGTTTGAACAACTCACTTTACAATGTCAAATGAATGAGAAACCCGAGCAGAAAATTGCTAGATTTGTTGAGGGTCTAGATTACCACATTGCTAGTACAGTCAAAATGCAACAAGTATGGTCCTTTGATGAAGCCGTGAACTTGGCTATGAGAGTGGAGAAGATGGGTAAGGGCCAAACCAATACTACAAAAAAACAGCCACAAAAACTGATGCGGATCTCTAGCTTGAATTGAGGTAGATGATCCTTTCTTAAGAATCGATGTGCGGCGGAATTACACTCTTAAGATAAATAACGAACTTGTTAGTAACTTCAATTAAATAACACAAATAATGAAATATGGATGGTGACCGAAACAATGATGAACGATGCTTGTGATGAACGAACAACAATGATGCACGAATGAATGATGAACGACGAACAAGGCTCGATTTTCAAGGCTTGTGAACGACGCTTGTGAATGATGAACGATGGACGAAGGGTTGATGAACCGTGATGATGGATGTCGATGGATAGATGATCTCTCCTCAACCTTCTCTCGCAAAAGATGGAATTGGCTAACACCCTGCAAATCAACCTCGCAAAGTCGATCCTAAAAACTAAGCTCGCAAACTTAGTTAATATCTCCCAAAAGCTCACACAGAAACTTATGAATTTTATTGAATAATCAATGCTCATAACTTATATGCTAATTGTTACGGCTGCCACACCTATTTATAGGTGTTAATAACAGTCCTAAAACAACCCTAAATAGAGAAACTAATCCTACTAGAAGTCTAGGAGACATCCTAGTTTGATTAGAACAACTACTACTAATCCTACTTAAGTTCAAACACTAGTTTGACTAGGATTAAGACTCCTACTCCTAACACAACTATGAATCCTATAACAACTAGGATTCCTTATCCTACTAGAACTATGAATCCTACAACAATTAGGATTCCTACTTCCACTAGAGTTGTGAAACCTACTTCTACAAGGACTCCTACTAAACTTAGGATTGTGAATCCTATTACAATTAGGACTCCTATTTAACTTAGGATTTCCTACTCGGATTAGGAAACTCAATACTAATTCTACTAAGACTAGGATACATATAATCCTATTCTCTTTGATTCTAACTTAAATAAAATAAGCTAACTAACTACTAATGAATCTTGTAAGATCTTCAACCAATTCCTGACCGTGTGGGCTTGTAGACACACGTCCCTAGATCATACTGAACGGGCTTATATTCACACGCCCCAATGCTCCATAGATGGCTTTCTTTACTTGTTCTTTTGGACCACATAGTAACCTTATTCGACCACTCTTCAACGGCTACCTTATGGACCATCAACCATGCTTGGTCGCATGGCTTAGTGAACCTTCCATGTTCGTCTTTAATCCCTTGTAAAGCTAACTTGTATAACCTAGCTGATCCAATTTTGAACCCATTGGAAGTATATCTCGTTTTAGTCTTAAGGTCTGGAAGTTTAGAGGATGCTCCCGCATCATACTCTCCTTCTTTTGAAAAAGTTGACCTCAATCTTTTCCTTGTGCTGCTCTTGACCGAACCATTACCACTCCACCATTGCACTTGACGAATCAATATTGGTTCCATAGGCTTAAACGCATTAGTGGATTGAACACGAACCCTTTGCACTCTATTCCAAGCTCTTTGCATCAAAATCCTTTGAAGCACTAGTTTTATAGGCATATTACTACTCAGATACCTCATAGGATTCAAAGTAGTAACAACTCCCCTAATGTATGTAGGCTTCCCATTCATTATTGAATTAGGGTTCCAAGCATTCTCCTCTTCGACAACCTTCTCTTCTTGCACGGTCATAGTGCCCTCCAAACAACCTGTTTGAGTTAACACTATTCCTTCTTGATGAACCACGGTACTCACCTCCCGAACTTGGTTCAAACCCTTACCAACTAGCTTGTCATCCACGGTTATGCCCACGGACTCTCCTACTAGGGTTGGTATAAGATCAAAACCTTCCTCAAGACTCTCGTCCTCACCAGGAGTACTCTCCACACCGCGTTCTAGGCTATCATCCAACAACTCCTTGTCTTGCTCACTCACCCTACCCCCTCGGTTCTCACTCTCAAGAATCCTACCTTTCTCTTCTAGGGTTATATGAACAAACTCTCCTTATTAGATTGGGAGCCCTTATATTTTGTTGTCGACATAGGTTTCATACTATATATTATCTTATCCTTGACCACACGATACACATTATTCCTCAAATTTTGATTATGTATGTTGCCTCCTGGATCAAAATCACACCTTCCAAGTTGAACCTTCATTGTAATAACGGACCTAGGCAATCCTCCCATAGTTTTAGATTTGAAGTATGAGTGATGCGTATTTTTAGTGATAATCAAATAAGACGATCAACGAAAATACGTATGTTGCAGCGGAAATAATATACTTGTGAAATATCACGAATTAGAACAAATAAAGAACGAAAAATAACAAAGAACGATGAAGGATGAACGATTGATGGTGACCGGAAGTGATGACGTGGCTGGTGGTTGACGTGGTGGTAAACGGTAGTCGGTGGTGGTGGTTCTTGGACGGTGATGATGATCGTTG
This sequence comes from Silene conica, assembly GCA_029255685.2. Classification (NCBI taxonomy): domain Eukaryota; kingdom Viridiplantae; phylum Streptophyta; class Magnoliopsida; order Caryophyllales; family Caryophyllaceae; genus Silene; species Silene conica. Next base: position 42,813,762 of record CM055316.2, on the reverse strand, counting down.
ATGACGTAGTAAGGCACAACACTTAATACTTGAAAGATTGATGAGACGATGTAATGAGTGAATTATGTATATTTGAAGGATAGGATAATTGATTAAGCTCACACAGATACCCTCTCAATTATTTTGAAGCTCACACAAATACTTCGGGTTATAGCTCACACAAATACTTTAGGTTTTTGTAAGTAAAACTTAACAAAGAGAATTTATTTTATAACTTGAATATTGGATGCATAAAACAATAACTAAGGATGCCTATTTATAGTAAGGTCATCCGTCACAAACTGACTCAAAATAGGAAACAAACAAGAACCCTACATGGTTCCCAAGACTCGGCAAAAAACCATGTGCCTCTCAAACTTAGGGTTTCCTAAATCTATCTTATGGATTAAAGATAATCCTTATTTAAATCTAAAAGATAAAATAATTAAAGAAAAGATTAAGTTGTAAAAAACTCCCTAACAACTTAATAACTAACCCTAACAAACTTGTAACTAACTTTGTAACAACCTTAACTAACCCGTAACAAACTTAGTTAGTGAATCAACAAACTAGTAAATAGTAAAATAAAGAAATTCACAAACCCTAATCCACCTAGGAATCCGTGCCCAACTCGTGTCCTCCGTCGCACGTTTCCCCTTTACACTTCCCAAAAATTAATTCCTTCCCAAGCAATCCTAAGAACGGAAGTTGATCCTATCTTGTAACTTTGCTTAATATGCCTTGCATCTTTACTTAATAATATTTCTTGGGATTGAATTAAAGATGGTTCCGCATCATTCTCTCCCTCTTTTTGAGAATTGGCCTCCAAGTCTGTGTCATCTAGATAGGGAGATAAATCACCCACATTGAATGTGGCACTCACATCCCCATATTCACTTGGTAATTCGACTTTGTAGGCATTCGACCCATAGCATTCAAGAATCTTGAACAATCCATCCGCGCGAGGCATAAGTTTGTTCTTTCTTTTAGATGGAAAACGTTCCTTTCTTAAGTGTAACCACACAAGATCACCTTCTTTAAACACCGGTTGTCTCCTATGCTTATTCGCCTTTTCTTTATACTTAGAATTTGCCTTTTCAATTTGAGCCTTAACTTGTTCACACATCCTCATGAAGGTGGCTTGCCTTTCCTTTGCTTCAAAACTAACAACTTCTTTCTTTGGGATAGGTACAAGATCAATAGGTAAATACGGATTTACTCCATAAACAATTTCGAACGGCGCACGCCCCGTAGTGGCCGAAGGAGTATGATTGTATGCAAACTCCGCATGAGCCAACTTAATATCCCAATCTTTGGTACTTTTGCTCACTAATCCACGCAACAAACTTCCAAGCGTCCTATTGGTCACCTCGGTCTGTCCGTCCGTTTGGGGATGGTGGGATGTGCTAAATTACACACTTGCCAATAATATCTTGAACATCTTACTCATCTTAGGCCAATAAAAGTGTTCTCCTAGCATCTCATTAGTCTTTTGAATACCGAAATGGCCAGCTATAGCGCCTCCATGCGCCTCTCGTACAAGTAATTCCCTCATCGACCCTTTAGGAATGCACAAACGGTTCCCCTTGAACAAATAACCGTCCTGCGTGGTATATACTCCTTCCGGATTCAAGAACTCCTTAGAAAAATCGGGATCCTCCTTATATAGTTCTTTAATATGCTCAAAACCAAGAATCCTTACATCTAATTCAACCAACAAATAATGTCTCCTTGACAATGCATCCGCTACCACGTTTGAACAACCTGTCTTATACTTTGATGTGAATGTAAACGATTGTAGGAATTCAACCCACTTAGCATGCCTTGGATTTAATTTTTGTTGTCCATGAATATGTTTCAATGCTTCGTGATCCGAATGTAATATGAATGGTCGAGGACGTAAATAATGTGCCCAATGATCCAAAGCCCTCACAATAGCATAGAACTCCTTATCATAGGTAGAATAGTTTAACCTAGCACCGTTCAATTTCTCACTAAAATAGGCAATTGGCCTCCTTTCTTGCACCAACACGGCGCCAATTCCTACCCCGCTTGCATCGCATTCAACTTCGAACAATTTATTAAAATCTGGTAAAGCAAGTAATGGATTTGAACAAAGTTTCTTTTTTATCTCCTCAAACGCCTTTTGGGCGTGTGATGTCCATACGAACTCCCCTTTCTTGGTCAACTTCGTAATAGGGGCCATGATAGAACTAAATCCTTGAATAAACCGCCTATAAAACGATGCTGAACCATGAAAACTCCTTACCTCCGTGGTTGTTTTAGGAATAGGCCAAGCTTGTATTGCTTCTACTTTCGACGGATCAATGCTTACTCCATTTTCCCCCACGATGTACCCCAAGAAGATCACGCTTGCTACCATGAACGTGCACTTCTCCAACTTCCCATATAATTTTTGCTTTCTAAGCATCTCAAATACAGCCCTTAGATGTGTCTTGTGTTCTTCTTTACTTTGGCTATAAACAAGAATATCATCGAGATAAACAACCACAAGTTTATTTAAAAAGGACCTTAATACCTCATGCATTAGCCTCCTGAACGAACTAGGAGCGTTGCATAACCCAAATGGCATTACGAGCCACTCGTATAATCCTTGCTTCGTTTTGAAGGTTGTCTTCCATTCATCTCCTTCCCTAACCCTCATTTGATGATAACCACTCCTTAGATCTAGTTTAGAAAATACCTTTGATCCTGCGAGTTCATCAAGCATGTCATCCAATCTTGGTATAGGAAATCGGTATTTGATTGTGATGTTGTTGACCGCGCGACTGTCGGTACACATCCTCCAAGTCCCCTCCTTTTTCGGTACTAATAGGGCTGGTACCGCACATGGACTTAGGCTCTCTTGCACACAACCCCTATCCATCAATTCTTGGACTTGTCTCTGTAACTCCTTTGCCTCTTCCGGATTACAACGATAAGCGGGTTTATTAAGTAAAGCTGCTCCTGGAATAAGATCGATTTGGTGCTCTATCCCTCGTAATGGTGGTAGTCCGTCGGGTAGTTCCTTCGGAAACATATCTTTGAACTCCTCCAATAAATCTCGCACCTCACGTCGATTCTCCTTCTCTCCATCCTCACGGTTTCCCACGTCCCTTACAACCATCATGAACGTTGGCTCTCTGTTGGTGATAGCCTCCTCTACCTCCTTACCGTCTATTAACATCCCCTCTACGTCTCCCTTAGGTTCTACCTTTTTCTTTGGAACCCATGGTTGAAGATCAAAGATTCGTCCTTCCTTAGGCACGCTATAAACATTGGTCCTCCCATTGTGTTTCACCTTTCGATCAAACTGCCACGGTCTTCCCAATAAAATATGGCTAGCACTCATAGGAACAACATCACACCATATCTCGTCTTCATACGGTCCAATTTTGAACGAAACCAAGACTTGTTGTTTAACATTAATTCCTTCTTCCCCATCGAGCCAATAAAGTTTATAAGGTCGTTTCTTATCAATTTTGGGTAATTGTAGTTTCTCAACCGCCTCTATGGACACCAAGTTAGTACAAGAACCGCTATCAATAATTACGGTACATACCTTCTTCTTTATCTTGCACCTTGTACGGAAGAGTCTTTCCCTTTGGTCGTTAATCTCCTCTTTGGTTTCTATATGTAGATTCCTTAATACCATTGTGACAAACTTCCCAAGATTAGGATAATAAAAATTAGACCAAGAGCCAAGCTCTGATACCAATTTGATGCGTATTTGGGGTGATAATCAATTAAGACGATCAACAAAAATACGTATGTTGCAGCGGAATAAATATACTTGTGAAATAATACAACTTAGAATGAATAAAGAACGAAAAGTAACAAAGAACGATGAAAGATGGACGAATGGATGCTCAGTGATGATGACGTGGCAACGTGATGATGATGACGTGTCCGGCTGGTCACGATGGTGATGAACGGTGGTCGGTGGTAGTGGTTCTTGGACGGTGATGTTCTTGAATGATGATGATCGTTGATGTCGTAGTAAGGCACAACACTTAATACTTGAAAGATTGATGAGACGATGTACTGAATAAATTATGTATTTCGTAGGATAGGATAATTGATTAAGCTCACACAGATACCCTCTCAATTATTTTGAAGCTCACACAGATACTTCGGGTTTAAAGCTCACACAGATACTTTAGATTTTGTAAGTAAAACTTAACAAAAGATTGTAGTTTATAACTTGAATATTGGGTGCATAAAACAATAACTAAGGATGCCTATTTATAGTAAGGTCATCCGTCACAAACTGATTCAAAATAGGAAACAAACAAGAACCCTACACGGTTCCCAAGACTCGGCCAAAAACCGTGTGCCTCTAAAACTTAGGGTTTCCTAAATCTATCTTATGGATTAAAGATAATCCTTATTTAAATCTAAAAGATAAAATAATAAAAGAAAAGATTAAGTTGTAACAAACTCCCTAACAACTTAATAACTAACCCTAACAAACTTATAACTAACTTTGTAACAACCTTAACTAACTTGTAACAAACTTAGTTAGTTAATCAACAAACTAGTAAATAATAAAATAAAGAAAATCTCAAACACTAATCCACCTAGGAATCCGTGCCCCACTCGTGTCCTCCGTCGCACGTTTCCCCTTTACACTTCCCAAGAATTAATTCCTTCCCAAGCAATCCTGAGAACGGAAGTTGATCCTATCTTGTAACTTTGATTAATATGCCTTGCATCTTTACTTAATAATATTTCATGGGATTGAATTAAAGATGGCTCCGCATCATTTATGATGCGGGAGCATTAGCACGGATTAGAGGTCGTGACCCACGACCCAAAGAAATATTAAAAATGTTCGATTTGGGTTCAATACGGATTTTCAAGTTAGCTTGGGAGGACGTATTAAAGGAACGAAAGAAGGATCCGGGTAGGGACCTTGGGAATCGTGCCCAAGTGTCACGTGTGGGACCACAAGTCTAGGGTTCCTATTTTTTAGGGTTTGTGTTTTTTTTATCTTATTTTATTTTATTTGCTAGTTTGATATTTAACTAACTAAGTTTGTTATAAGGTGGTTATGGTTGTTACAAAGTTAGTTACAAGTTTGTTAGGGTTAGTTATTAAGTTAGGAGTTTGTTACAACTTAATCCTTTTACTTATTATTTTATCTGTTAGATTTAAATAAGGATTATCTTTAATCCATAAGATAGAATTAGGAAACCCTAATTTGGGAAGGATCACACCTTTGGGACGTGTAGATTGAGGCGTGTGGGTTTCTTAGTTGTTTCCTATATTGAGTCAGTTTGTGACGGATGACCTTACTATAAATAGGCATCCTTAGTTATTGTTTTATGCATCCAATATTCAAGTTATAAGCTAGGGTCTTTTGTTAAGTTTTACTTACAAAATCTAAAGTATCTGTGTGAGCTTTAAACCCGAAGTATCTGTGTGAGCTTCAAAATTGTTGGAGGAAGTGTCCTCGACAATAGTGTGTTGACGTAATTAAAACTCATTTGAATGAAACACAACTGGGAGTGTTACTCTTTTAAAGTCGAATGATCAACATTTACCGATAATGATTGGTTGTCTAGAGTTTGACATTATCGTCATATGATGGTGCTGATCAGTTGATCCCTTAAGGTCATATCTTTAGGAATTCCGTCTCAATGGAATAATTAATTAATATTGTATTGGATACGAATTAATTAATAACTGGAAATATTGGAAATAAATTTTATATGACAAATATTTTTATAATGGGATTATAATAATAATAGTCAAAGTAATAAAGTCGTTTTATTGCTCGGTTTTATTTATTCGTTTGGGAAACGATTAAATTGAGAATGAACACGATTGATCATAAAATTACAAAGAGTTATTGTAATTAAATTATGACATTATATTTTTGTGCAATAATAATTTCGAAATTATTAGTGTAATTATGTAAATGTAATAAATTTGTAAATGATGAATTCTAATAGTTAAAATACATAATTAACAAATTGGGTCATGTGTTATGCAACATGTGTGACATGTTACAAATTAACACAATTGACAAAGATAAAATGGATCCATAATAAGACCCATTTCAGCCGTGTGATGTGTAGTATGCATGGAAGTTGTGTGCTTGAATTTATAAAGTGATTGTGTGTAAGGCACATAAAGAATATGTAAGGAATCTTACATGCTTTGTGTAAGAATGTAAGAGGGCATGCATTGGCTCCTTGGGGATGCCTTGGCTGGCCTATTCAAGAGCAAATAAGCTCTTGTTTGCTCTATATAAGTCTCGCACACACACCACACATAAAAGGCTAGTTTTTGGCTAAGTTGTTGGTGGTGAATACTTCATAATTTCACTAACACATTCATACTACAACTCCATTCTCCCATTTTCTTAAGTAAAATAGTTTTATAAGAAAATAATTATTTCCATATTAATAATGTTATAAGAGTAATATTATTATTATTTATAGTATACTAATACTAATTTTCTAGTAACAAAATTTGTATTAGTTTGAGATCGGGTCCTTGATACGTATCTTTTGGAGACGATTTTTGTTAGATCGTTTAAGGGTATTTCTGTTATTTAAAAACTCGAGTAATAGGTGATTATTGAGTATAAACCTTCTAAAACCAATGTAAGGACAATCACATCTTATGATATCATCATGCATGCATAAGATCTTATTAAGTTTTATAACCTAAACTTAAAGAAACAAAACTGACATTAGATTTGAGTATAAAATCAGGAACTTAGTTCCCAATAAGTAGTATCAGAGCATTACGGATGTTGCATGCATGATCGGATTCATGTTTTATGTTAAATGAATTAACATATAAATCTCGAAAATTTTGTATTTATTATGATAAATCACAAAATAATTTTTCATGTTAAAGTTTCTGATTCTAAAATGGTTTTAGGACAAAAAAATAATTTTATGTATTTTTATTGTTCATTTTTATATTTTTTTGTATTTTTTGTATTTTAAATCAGGTTTAAACAACAATTAATGGGAAAAATAGCTAAACATAGTTTCTGGCCGAGATTTTTTTATATGTTCTCAAATGCATATTTAATATATTGTATATAAAGTTTCGTAAGAAATGGAGTTAGTATGCATGGATTATGAATTTTATGAGATAAATAGTCATAATATGAGTAAAAATGGGTATAGGAGGTTATATTTCGAATTTGACCTTAAAATTTTTATTAGAAGTCACATGCAATATATCAAATACCTGTATAAATTTTCGGATTTATTGGACTTGTTTTGCATGATTAATGATTTTTATAGTAAAAATCGTATTACTAGTGACTCAAATTCGACTTTAATAGTTATAGTTGGAATTTTGCCATAAATATTTAACACAATGTCACATGCAATATTTACAGAATGTATATAATTTTTGGGAATTTATTCTCAAGTGATGCATGTTTTGTGATTTTAATAGTTAAAATCGGCTAAATAATGACTTATTGTGTTAAAAATAGTTAATCTCAATATTATGGCATAAAATTTTACCCATAGATGTCTTATATAATAGGGACATCAGATCTAAAAGTTGGATATCAAAAATTTTCTGTTTTTATGATTATTAATTTTTATGAGTTAATTAGTTAATAATCGTAATTTATGAGTCGCAAAAATAAAATTTCGAGCATGGTCTGTAATTTTTGGTCACTTTCAGGTTCTAATATATATTTTTAGGATGACTAAAATTTATGGCAAATTATTGCAAGTTTTTATAATTTAAATCGGATTTTAACCATAAAAACGGCTTTTATACGATTTGTTTAACAAATAAACCATAAATATTTGCATAAGACCATTTTATTAATTTCTGAATTTTTAGAAAATTTCCAGAAAGTTTAAAATTTTTGAATTTTAAATTTCGAATTTTATTGACTCATTTGGCCGTATTTTGTTTATTTTTCCCGAATATACAACTAATTTATGAACAATAATGCAAAATCAAGTTAGATCATGATCAAACATTAGTAGAGACTAAACATTGATTCCTAAAGTATGTTGGGATGATTAACTTGGACATAAATTAGATTTATGTAATTTTGATGATTTTAATAGTTAAAATCGCGCATATCCGTAAAAACCGTAAACAAATATGAGATATTTGCTCCCATAAGGCGATTTGGTATTAAAAATTGAGCATGTGCATACATATTTTATTATTGCATTTTATTTAATGTGAATGTCATATTTGAATGTTTTTATATAATTTGAATTATGTAATTTTTCTTTTTTTTTTTTTTTTGGTGAAATGTAAAAAATATATTAAGCTCAAAATAAGGAAGGAAAATCCTTCCTTAACAAGTCCCCTTACATCATAAGTTTATCAATCCAAGCCTTATCCCTAGGAGGAACACGGCCTTTACATCTATGCTCAATTTTCATAGTAATCTCATCCTTTATTGTTCTAAAAACTAGCTCTGGTCTCATGATCTTGTTATCCACCCTTGCTTTGTTTCTTTGTATCCATATGTGGTACACAGCAGCATTCAGAATAGCATATAGTATACCCCTTTTCATCTTAGTCCCTCTTCTGCTCATACTCCAATCTTCAACCTGGATACTTGGTACAACTATCCCAGTCCAGTGTCTGATGTGGTGCAGGAGCCTGGAGCTGTAAGGATAGTCAAAGAACATGTGAGAACTCTGTTCTGGTGCAGAATCACAGATACAGCATAAGTCATCCTGAGCTATTCCATACTGAAACAATTTATCTTTTGTCTTGAAAGCTTTGTGGTGGTACATCCAGTTAACCAGAACATGTTTCCTTCTTGTCCAGGCATTCCAGATCAACCCTGGCCACTGTCGTTCAGAGTTTTGAGGTCTCAGCTGATCATAAACTTTGCTAATGGAGTACTGATTCAGCTCTGCAAATCCTTCTGCATTCAGTTCAATGAGCATGTCTTTAACTTTGCAAATTTTTTTCCAAGTCCAAGCAGCATCCTGAGGAGATGAATAAGACTGCCAATCTTGACCTTTAATGTAGGTATGATTCACCCATTGCACCCATAGCTTGTCTGGTTTAGCATGGATCCACCATGCTAGTTTCCCTACAGATGCCCTATTCCAGTAAGCATCATTCTTCAGTCCTAAACCCCCTTCTTTGAGAGGTTTGCAGGTTTTCTCCCAGGCCACAGGGGGCACCCTTTTGTAATCTATCCCTCCATCCCACATGAAATTCCTACACATTGCCTCAATCTCGTGGATGACTGAAGCTGGCAGGATGAAAATCTGTGCCCAGTAGTTTTGCAAAGTCTTCAGAACAGCTTTAATTAGCACTAATCTGCCAGCATACGAAAGTTTCCTAGCCCCCACTGCTCTGACTCTTTCCATAACCTTATCTATGATAGGTTTGTAGTCTTTCTCATTCAGTTTAGTAGGTTTTATAGGTACACCAAGGTATCTGAATGGTAGTGTACCCTCAATACAACCAGCCACTTGGAATATGTCTGCCTTAACAGTATCTGGCACCCCATTGAAGTAAACATTGGTCTTTGATGGGCTCATTTTCAATCTTGATGCCTCTGAGAAAGTTGCAAATGTTCTTAGGAGAATCATGATGGAGTTTATATCTCCCTTACTGAACAGGAGAAGATCATCTGCAAACATCAAGTGGGATAGCTTCATAGGTCCACAAAGAGGATGATATGTGAAATTCATAGTGCTTGTTGTATGATGCAGTAGCCTTGAGAGGTATTCCATACACACTGTGAACAAAAGGGGGGATAAAGGGTCCCCTTGTCTAAGCCCCCTCTTGCCAGGGAAGAACCCAAAAGTGTTCCCATTGAGACACAAAGAGTAGGATGTAATTGTGACACACTCCATAACAAGGTTAGTAAAGTGCTGAGGAAAATTAAGAGCATCCAACATTTGTGCCAAAAAATCCCATTCAACAGTATCATAGGCCTTTTGGAGATCTATTTTGAAAAGGCATCTAGGTGAAACTGTCTTCCTCCCATATAATCTGATGATGTCCTGACAGATCAATATGTTTTCCATGATACTTCTTCCATGAATAAAGCCCCCTTATGCTGGAGATATTAAAGCTGGTAACACTTTGGCCAGTCTAGAGCATAAGAGTTTGGAAATAAGTTTATAGACCACATTACAGCATGCTATAGGTCTGAACTAAGTCACATTCTGAGGGTGATCAATTTTAGGGATAAGGGTAACATTTGTGGCATTTAGTTGTTTCAGAAGTTGTCCTGCAGTGAAGAATTCATGTATTGCTTGACAGACATCCTTCCCTATATGATCCCAACTAGCTTTAAAAAACTTACTTGAGTATCCATCTGGTCCAGGGGCCTTATCATCTGGGATACTGAACAAGGTCTCCTTAATTTCTTCATCTGAGATGGGCTGTTGAAGTATGTCCCAGTGTAAACAAGTACAAATGTTGCCTTGCTGCACTATTGGTTTAATCACTGGTTTAGTGGCTGTTCTAGTCCCCAGCAAGTGCTGATAATATTTGAGGAAACTGGCTTGTATTGCTGACATATCAGTATGTCTAAGGCTTGTATCATCTTCCAGTTGATACACTTTATTTCTCCTCCTTTTAGCTCTCAGCAAGCCATGGAAATAGGAAGTATTGTCATCCCCTTCTTGAAGCCATAGAGCTTTTGCCTTCTGTTTTAGGAACATTTGTAAATGTTGATGCATCTGTGTGTAGTAAGCATGAGCTTCATACTCTTGTTGCACTATCACAGTATTTCCAGGGTTCTGTATCAGAGCTTCCTAACACTGCTGCAGTTTCAGTCTTGCTACCTCTGTTGTCTTCTCTATATCTGAGAACTTCTCCTTATTAAGGTTTCTCAGAGGTTGTTTCATGGCCTTGAGGCTGTGGACTAGCTAATACATATTGGTCCCATATACCTCAGTCTCCCAATTTTGTACCACCAACTGTTGAAAATCCTGAACTTCACACCACATATTCATAAATTTAAAAGGTCTGTTCCTGTGATGCTCCTCCCTGTCATTCTTGATAATGCAAGGGTTATGGTCAAAATACCCCTCTGGAAGGTAATGGGCCTGCATATTGGGAAGAATTCTGTCCCATTCACCATTTGTGAACACCCTATCTAGTCTGGTGTATACCCTATCCTCAGGTTTCTGCTTATTTGACCAAGTATAGTATGCTCCTACAGTGGTGCACTCATCAAGTTGACAATATGCAATGCATTCTTGAAAGGGAGTGGCCTCAGCTAGAGTAAAACTCCCCCTAGCCTCTCCTCAGGATGCATTACACAGTTGAAGTCACCACCTATGGCCCATGGTCCTTGAATATCATCTGCTAATCTAGCCAGATTAGTCCATAACTCTTCTCTTTCTGATATCCCATTAAAAGCATAAATCATAGTGAAAAGGAATTTGTGTTGGCTGGGGATATGCAAAACATGAATATGAATGTACTGAGGATTGTATTCTAGAAAGTCTATGTAATATTCATCTGGTTTCCATCCAATCCAGATTCTCCCACCTGGATGGGTATGAGTATTTGAGCTTATACTCCAGTTATTGAAAATGTTCATAGCATGATGCTGGTTTTGGGGTTTTATTTTAGTTTCAAGCAAAGCAAAAAGTCCTACATTATTCTGAAGCAGTAAATTATTTATGTCCCTCTGCTTCTCTACTCTATTCATCCCTCTTATGTTCTATATCCCAATGATCATGGATTAAGGTTTGGGGATCGTGGCCTATTAGAACTACTCCCATTCAGAGCCTTATTACACAGAATACTTTTAAAGGAAGGGCTAGCTGTCTTTCCTGTTGTGTCTGACATAAAGGCTTTAGGCATTCCATACAATGGCTCCTGATCAGTATCACTTTCCTGGTCTGAATCTGCAACAGTCACAGGCTGGTCATTTGTTGCTATAGCTGGCACTGGTTGAACAGCTGGGAGGGGTGGTCTAGCACTTGAAGTGCCCACCTTCCTCCTCCACACCTGTTTAGTTGGTTTTGCTTGTGATTTAGCTTTCCTGCAAGTGCTTGTTGTATGTCCCATTATCTGACAGTTTGAGCATCTACTCAGGGTCCATTCATACTCCACTCCGATTTCCAGTAATACGCCTTTCTCATCCTTAACTCTGATAGTATTAGGAAACTGTTGATTCATTTGCACTTCAACCATAATGCGTGCAAAGCCCAATCTGGTCCTACTTTCTGTTGCTTCATCCCTTTTCATAAACTTCCCTACTTTTCCAATAATTTTTGGTATGCTAGCACCCCAGATTTTTTCTTAGTATGGCCTTAGTTTTAATCAATATTACCCGTAATGAAAGAGGATATTGATTCGGTTGTAATTTATGTGATCTCGAATCACGGGTTTGTAATTTAATTTAAATTTTCAGTTTTACAATAAAGTAGTTGTATTATTTTATTGTAATTCCGGAGATCCAAAAGACGGTGCCATACGGAAAAGAGTTCCGACAAGACGGTGTTTTCATGGATGGCATGCCAATGAAGTTCAAGGGACCATGGAGTTGGTTTCCGAATTTGTAATAGTCAATTAGTTTTTACTATTACTAGGAAGGCCATACTAGGATTTTATTGCTTTATTGCGTTTATTTTTGCATTTTTTAATATGTTTGCATGCATAAGCCAAATCGCCATAAACATGCATATTAGTTTAGATCGTTAAAAACGACCGTGTCTGAAGTGAATCAAGGGGACCTATCCATTGCCTAAGTCAAGTCCGAAAATCAAACTGTCCAAGGGACTGTTCAAAAGCCACTCTTTAGTCCTACCAAGTACATATCCAAAGAGGTGGGACATTTTTATGTTATGTTAAGTTATTTTATGTTAAGAAAAGAAGGCATACAAATCAGATTGTGAGGGTGCTAGGAAAGGACACGGCTGGTCCACAAGCTCTATGTCCTTATTTCCTCTTTTGGTTAGACACCTTGGAAAGCAAATGGAACCAAATGCCTAAGAAAGGAAGGTCAACATGGCTGTTTTATGCAATCAGAAAAGGGGCTGACAAGGGGCTGAAAAATCTGTTTTGTGTAAGATAAAGCAAGGCAAGGTCATTATCATTGTAAGGAGCAGCCTGTTTACTTATTTTTTGTGCCTCAAAACAGCCGTTGAAGGGCTTTTGTAATTAGTTTATTTCTGAAACTTTTGTAAGCCACAAGATTGAGATGCATTGTAGGGTGTGGATTGGTTTGCTTGGTCTATAAAAGCAGCCCTTCTAACACTCACAAATCAGAATATTTGAGCTTATAAACCAGAAACTTTCTAAGTTTTCTAAAACTACATTGCTTAGTGCTTGTAGAAGTCATTTGCTTAGTGCTTTGGCTTGTTATTTTGCTTTGCTTAGTGCTGGTAAGATAATTAGTTCTTAGTTAGTGGCTGTGTGCTTAACTAAGTCCATATCCCAAGTTGAAACACCACAAGAAACGACATACACAACCCCTTAAACTTTCTGATTTTTCGACCAAAAAAATGACTAAGTATTAAACAGTAGTGGTTTCTGTTCAATTGGTTATCAGAGCTTAGGTTTTTTATTGTGAGGATACATCCCTAGCTACATTAAAAACACAAAAAAAACAACCATGAGTGAAGAGAGAATAGCTGGTATGGAGACTAAGTTGGAGACTCTACATGACGAAGTTCAAGTCATGATGGAGGCCATGAACACCATAATGGCTAACATCCCTACTCCAAGGAGAGGAGCACAACCAAACCGAGGAAGGGGCAGGGGTCGTGGCCTTGTGGGGGCTGGAAGAGGAGTTCATGAGGAGGAAGAGGAGGCCAACTCAGATTCCGAGGAGTCCACCATAGAAGCTCACCATGGAGGCCTCAACAAAGATGTCAAGGTAGAACTTCCTGAATTTCTTGGTAATTTAAATCCCGAGGACCTCTTAGATTGGCTTAGAAGTGTTGAGAGAGTCTTTGAATTTAAAGGATATTCTGATTCTAAGGCTTTTAAAGTTGCTATCCTTAAGTTCAAAGGCTATGCCTCTCTTTGGTATGAGAACATGAAAAACCAAAGGAGAAGGGAGGGTAAAGAAACCATTAAGTCATGGACTAAGTTAAAAAAGAAACTCAAGGAGAAGTTTGTACCAAGAGACTACACCCAAGACATGTTTGTTAAACTCACCACCCTTAAACAAGACCAACAACCACTTGAGACTTACCTTAGGGAGTTTGAACAACTCACCTTACAATGTGAAATGAATGAGAAACCCGAACAGAAAATTGCTAGGTTTGTTGAGGGCCTAGATTACCACATTGCTAGTAGAGTCAAAATGCAACAAGTATGGTCCTTTGATGAAGCCGTGAACTTGGCTATGAGAGTGGAGAAGATGGGTAAGGGCCGAACCAATGCTACACAAAAACAGCCACAAAAACAACCTACACCTAAGCCTCCTTTTGGAACCAAAACCAATGAACCACCCACACAAAATCGAACCACCACCTTTGACAAAAAATCAGAAACTAATACCGCACAAAAACAACCCATTCCCCTCAAAAGATGCTACCAATGTCAAGGCTATGGCCATTTTGCAAAAGATTGTGCTTCCAAAAGAGCCCTTAGCACATTTGAAGTAGTTCATTGGGGTGAAGATGAGATCCTTGTGTGTGATGATATGGAGGAGGTGTCGGAGGAAGTAGAGGATGAGGTGGTGATGCCGGATGCGGGGCTTAGTCTAGTCACATGGAGAGTGATGCACACCCAACCACAACCCTTAGAAATGGACCAAAGACAACAAATCTTTCGTTCTAGATGCACCATCAAAGATAGGGTTTGTAATGTGATCATAGATGGAGGGAGTTGTACCAATGTGGCCTCAAGTACCCTTGTTGAGAAGCTTTCTTTAACCACCCAAGAACACCCTAGCCCTTACAAATTAAGGTGGCTCAACAAAGGGGCAGAAGTTAGAGTGGACAAGCAATGTGTTGTACCCTTTTCAATTGGCAAGAACTATAATGATGAGGTCCTTTGTGATGTGTTGCCTATGGATGCTTGTCATTTATTGCTTGGGAGGCCATGGGAGTTTGATAGGGATTCTATCCATCATGGGAGGGATAACACTTACTCTTTCAAATTTGGTTCAAGGAAAGTCATACTAACACCCCTACCACCATCCATCAAAAGCACAACACCACCATCCATGCTTGAACCTACAAGAGAAGTCCTATTGATTAATGAGGCCGAGATGTTGCAAGAGCTAAGGGGGGAGGATGATGTGTACCTCTTAGTAGCCAAAACAGGCCGTGGGGAAGGAGAGGAGGGGCTGTCCATGGAGGTTCAAAACTTGCTTAAAGCATATGAAGATGTGTTCCCTAGTGAGCTTCCTAGTGGCCTACCTCCTTATAGAGGCATTGAACACCAAATTGACCTTGTTCCGGGAGCCACATTACCAAACAAGGCAGCCTATAGAAGTGACCCAAAAGCCACACAAGAGCTACAACAACAAATTAGTGAGCTCATAAGCAAGGGTTTCGTGAGAGAGTCCCTTAGTCCTTGTGCGGTTCCGGCCTTGCTTGTGCCAAAGAAAGATGGCTCATGGAGGATGTGTACGGATAGTAGGGCCATCAACAACATCACCACCAAGTATAGGTTCCCTATACCTAGACTTGATGACATTTTGGATGAGCTAAGTGGAGCTAAGTTGTTCTCTAAGGTTGATCTAAGGCAAGGGTACCACCAAGTGAGGATCAAGGAGGGTGATGAGTGGAAAACAGCCTTCAAGACTAAGCATGGGTTGTATGAGTGGCTTGTGATGCCATTTGGTCTCTCTAATGCACCTAGCACCTTCATGAGACTCATGACCGAGGTGCTTAGACCACACTTGGGGAAGTTTGTAGTTGTGTACTTTGATGACATCCTTATCTATAGTCCATCCGAGGAGGAGCATCTTAAACACCTCCAAATACTGTTCGAAACACTTAGGGAACACAAGTTGTATGGGAAGCTAGAAAAGTGCTCATTTATGCAAAGGGAAGTTCAATTCTTGGGGTTCATCATTTCTGACCATGGCATTCTAGTTGATCAAGAGAAGATAAAAGCCATTGAGTCTTGGCCTATACCTAAGAACATAACGGAGGTGAGGAGTTTCCATGGCTTAGCATCCTTCTATAGGAGGTTCATCAAAGATTTTAGCACCATCATGGCTCCCATAACCGAGTGTATGAAGAAGGGGGAGTTCAAATGGACACCAAGGGCAGAAATTTCTTTCAATACCATCAAAAACAAGCTATGTGAGTCTCCTATTCTTTCATTACCCAATTTTGAAAAGTTGTTTGAGGTTGAGTGTGATGCAAGTGGTGTTGGCATTGGGGCTGTCCTAGTACAAGAACACAAACCCATAGCATACTTTAGTGAGAAGTTGAGTGGTGCTAAGCTCAACTATTCTACCTATGACAAAGAGTTTTATGCCATCATTAGAACCTTAAACCATTGGAGTCACTACCTTAAACCAAAGCCTTTTGTGTTACATTCTGACCATGAGGCCCTCAAATACAAATGGGCAACACAAGTTAAACCATAGGCATGCTAAGTGGGTAGAGTTCCTCCAATCCTTTAACTTTTCAAGCAAGTATATTGAGGGTAAGAACAATGTGGTAGCGGATGCTTTGTCTAGGAGGTCACTCATGTTGAGTTACATGGAGCAAAGGGTGCTTGGGTTTGAGTATATGAAGGAGCTTTATCATGAAGATGTAGACTTTAAAGAGGAGTGGGAGTTGCTCAATGAGGGGCGTGGAAAGGAAGGAGGCAAGTATTGGCTTCAAGAAGGGTTCTTATTCTTGAGGAACCGATTGTGTATACCAAAGAGTCCTTATAGAAACTTACTTGTGAGGGAGGTGCACTCCAATGGGCTGGCCGGCCATTTTGGCATACAAAAGACTTATGACATCCTCCAAGAGCAATTCTATTGGCCTAAGATGCTTGGGGATGTGCAAGATGTGATCAAGAGGTGTGCTCCTTGTCAACATTCAAAGGCTCATTTCAAAACAGCCCCCTACACACCCTTACCCGTCCCAAACAAGCCATGGGAGGACCTAAGTATGGACTTCATTGTTGCCTTACCAAGAACTCAAAGAGGGAAGGATTCTATCATGGTGGTCGTGGATCGTTTTAGCAAGATGGCCCACTTCATTGCTTGCAAGAAAACGGAAGATGCTAGTAGTGTTGCCGAGCTATACTTCAAGGAGATTGTCAAGTTACATGGTGTGCCAAGGTCCATTGTGTCGGATCGGGATACTAAGTTCGTGAGTCACTTTTGGAGGACCCTATGGAAGCTACTTAATACTAGACTCTTGTTTAGTACCTCTCATCATCCTCAAACCGATGGGCAAACCGAGGTTACTAACAAGACTCTAGGGAAGATTCTAAGGTGCATAGTGGCTAAGTCCTTGAAGGATTGGGACCTCAAGCTAGCTCAAGCCGAGTTTGCCTTCAATAGAGCCCCATCAACAAGCACGGGCAAAAGTCCCTTTGAGGTTGTGTATGGTGAGAACCCCCTCATACCTACTGATTTGGCTCCTATCAAGAGGGCTTCCATAGATTACGATGCTAAGAAAAGGGTGGAACAAATGCTTAACATCCACCAACAAGTGAAGAGGCAAATTGAGAGGTCCAATGAGCAATACAAGGCTCGTGCTAAGGGGAATAAGAACATCAAAAGCTTTGAGCCGGGGGACTTAGTGTGGGTACACTTAAGGAAGGAGAGATTTCCACTCAAGAGGAAGAACAAACTAATGCCTAGGGCAGATGGTCCTTTTAAGATCATTGAAAAACTTGGTCCAAATGCTTACAAGGTTGATCTCCCGGGGGAGTATGGAGTGCATGGCACCTTCAATGTGGGTGATTTGAGCCCATATTATGAAGACATGGAGGTTGAGGATGCACCGGATTTGAGGACAAATCCTTTTGAAGAAGGGGAGATTGAAGTGAATCAAGGGGACCTATCCATTGCCTAAGTCAAGTCCGAAAATCAAACTGTCCAAGGGACTGTTCAAAAGCCACTCTTTAGTCCTACCAAGTACATATCCAAAGAGGTGGGACATTTTTATGTTATGTTAAGTTATTTTATGTTAAGAAAAGAAGGCATACAAATCAGATTGTGAGGGTGCTAGGAAAGGACACGGCTAGTCCACAAGCTCTATGTCCTTATTTCCTCTTTTGGTTAGACACCTTGGAAAGCAAATGGAACCAAATGCCTAAGAAAGGAAGGTCAACATGGCTGTTTTATGCAATCAGAAAAGGGGCTGACAAGGGGCTGAAAAATCTGTTTTGTGTAAGATAAAGCAAGGCAAGGTCATTATCATTGTAAGGAGCAGCCTGTTTACTTATTTTTTGTGCCTCAAAACAGCCGTTGAAGGGCTTTTGTAATTAGTTTATTTCTGAAACTTTTGTAAGCCACAAGATTGAGATGCATTGTAGGGTGTGGATTGGTTTGCTTGGTCTATAAAAGCAGCCCTTCTAACACTCACAAATCAGAATATTTGAGCTTATAAACCAGAAACTTTCTAAGTTTTCTAAAACTACATTGCTTAGTGCTTGTAGAAGTCATTTGCTTAGTGCTTTGGCTTGTTATTTTGCTTTGCTTAGTGCTGGTAAGATAATTAGTTCTTAGTTAGTGGCTGTGTGCTTAACTAAGTCCATATCCCAAGTTGAAACACCACAAGAAACGACATACACAACCCCTTAAACTTTCTGATTTTTCGACCAAAAAAATGACTAAGTATTAAACAGTAGTGGTTTCTGTTCAATGTCAATTATAATTATCGAGTTCACCAATTTAATTCACTTAAAGGAGATAGATAATAAATTGACAAGACCTCTATATTAAACAAAACAATTGAGAATTAGCCTTACCAAATAGTAGAACCCATGAGCTTCTATTTCGTGGGGTGGTGCTAGTCCAGTGGGCAGTACGAACCTCATTACGTAGGATAAGTGGGGCGATGAGATGGATTCAGTCCAGTGGGCGGATCGCATTTCAATGCAATTGAAATTTGGTTTGTACTCAACGGAAGTGTAGAGGACCAGTGGTCAATGTGTTCCGGGCTAAGATGAATAAATTATAATTTGTCATCAACCAAGAGTTCTATGGTAGAACCGGTTTATTTTAACCCACCAAACCATATCATTGGGTCGGAGTTCCAGTGGTTCACGATTTCGGGGGTATGGGTTTGGGTCTTGGAATCATTTATAAAATTGGATAGAGGTCATTTTATAGATGCATTAGCTTGATAAATATGTTTACAAGTTAAAATGAACATAAAAACGATTAGCATTTAATTTCCTCATATGTTTAAAATTTTGTAGTTAAGTCTTCGAAT
Organism: Silene conica; assembly: GCA_029255685.2. Lineage (NCBI taxonomy): Eukaryota > Viridiplantae > Streptophyta > Magnoliopsida > Caryophyllales > Caryophyllaceae > Silene > Silene conica. The sequence continues at coordinate 42,794,488 of CM055316.2, read as the reverse complement.
CAATATCAATCATGACCGCTTCCACCACTACAAACACTTCATGGTTACGTTCCTTCATGGATCGTTGTAAACTAGAAAAGAATGGGGCAAACTTTACCGATTGGGATGCCCAACTTTTGTGTGCGGCACAGGGTGACGGTAAGACCGAATTTCTCATCCAAGAATCACCGCCCGAACCTGCAGAAAATGCCACCGCCGCAGCAAGGCGATCCTATGATACTTATCATAATGAGTCTTGGGCACTCAAAAATGTTTTGATCTTCTCGATGGAGCCGGAACTTCAAAGGAGTGCCATAAAGATTGGCACGGCTTATGAGATCTATTCCAGGCTTGTGACAATGTTTTCAAAGGCTTCGAGAATTGTCCAATACGAGGCGGCATCAGCCTTCTTTGATCTCAAGCTTAAGGAGGGGCAAAAGGTTAGCCCACATGTGCTCAAGTTAATTGAGCATGTAGAAACCCTAAGGATGAATCAAGTGGACATTCCTAAGGAACTTGTGATTGACAGAATCCTCCACTCCTTGTCTAAGGTAAAGACTTATGTACAATTCCGGGTGAATTTCAACATGAGGAACCAAGACATCTCTCTCGATGAACTACACAATATGATCGTGCAAGTAGAGAGGGACATGGGCCTAAATGTTAGTGCCCCTAAGGATGTGCTCAACATAAATGTTAAGAGCAAAGGAAAGTTCGATAGGAAGGGTAAGGCAAAGGGGAAGCAACCTTCCAAAGGTTCAAAGAAAGTATCTTTTGAGGCAAGCACCTCAAATCCCAACAAGAGCTCTCAAGACGCTAAGTGCTTTTATTGCAATGGCAAAGGACATAGGAAGAGGAACTGTTCCAAATATCTCAGCGATATCAAAGCTGGGAAAATTCTTCCAGTCGGTACAATGACTATCCCTATTTTATGTTAATCTCAACTAATGTATTATGATACAAGTTGTGATGTGAATGCTCTTCTTACTTGAATTAGGGCATGAAAGCAAAGGTAAGGGAAAGAAAAACCAAGCATGATGGATCAATGGGAACTAAGAGTAGCTCCACTCGGGATGATCAAGGAGCTTTGTTTTTCACTTATTTTGCTTAGATTTGAAGTATTGTAAGAACAATTTAGAACCTATGTTTAATTTCCTTGTTGGACGAGGAAAGGGCAATCCTTGAACAATTTGTTGTATTTTGGATAATATAGTGACTTGGTTTTCAACCCAAGTCACTATCGGTTTTATATTTATGTTCTTATGTAGTTTAACACTTGCAAATCTTAAAACATAAAATAGAATTGATTGTGAAACGGAATAAGTATAGGATACTTAATTCAAATCAAATCAAAATCAAATTATGTTTAGAACTCAATTGAGAAGAAAAGTTATCAACCATCCAAAACTATCTAAGCTTTAAATCGAATATTTTCTGTAATAAATCATAAGGGTACACAAACCAACATCAAAGTCATTGCTTGTGGCCTTAGTGGCTATCTTGGATAATAAAATGGGATTATTATTACAAAGATAGAGTGGGAGAAATTTAAAAAGCCACAAATATCATATGATTCTGATTAGCACAATGGATGTGATCTATTAGTGAAGTAGGATTTATTGTGTTTTGGTTATGTGAAAGATAAGAAGGAAGATTGAGTTGTCGATGGGATCTATGATTTAAGAAAATCTACGCCTCATGATTTTAAAGGTAGATAAAGTTGTGGATAAAATCTACGATTTGCTTAAAAACTACGCCTTATGAACCCAACGGCCCCGGCCCTGGAGGATACCTTAAGAATAAATTCTTGAGGTTAGTAAGGAAAAATTCTATACATGGATAAGATCCATGATAGAGTCCTCGTACAGTATAAGATAAGATAAATGTGGGGAACTGAAAGTTCCCACACACAAAATTATATACCATAAGAAAAGACTCTTATAGAAACTACGAGAGGACACTCGAAGAAAATTATTCAAAAGATTTTGCAAAGGCTCGAGAAAGGGTTCTTGGATTTAGATGGTGATCTAAATGTGTCAATGCAAAATCTAAGAACCATGAAATTTATAAGATACGCATGCTAATAAATGAGATTTATTGAGAGAAGCATGGGTTGACATGTGGATGCCAGCAATCTGCAAAGTTAAGGGTAACTTTGTTGAAAGTAGTAAAGTAATTCATTGAGAATGAATTCAGTAAACTCAATAACCGCTTTTCAAAAGGGTATTTGAAAAGGATGTGACTATTGGCACATACGGTTAAATCCCAACCATTTCAATTCATCAAATGTTTAGGGAACATTGAATTGAGTGGGAGCTTTATGATTTACGGTTAAATGTAAAGTTCAGTGGGAGTTCTCGCTCCAGGATTTGAAGTTATTGAGTCATGGGTATGACTTCGGGATCTTCAGAATCAGGCAAGAACAAGAGTTTAGTGGGAGTCAACGTTATCTAGAACAACTCATTGCTCGTTTGAAATAAGGCACTAGTACTTATGAGAAGTATGCGAGTTTTCAATTCTAGATGACATATTGATATGAATTAAATCTAATTGAACATGGGATGTTTGGTTGAGATTATAAGAGACATCTTGTTATTAGTGTTAAGGTTGTTCATGGAGATGAAGATAGTATAGCCATGATGGGATCATGGAAATTTATCGAACATTAAGTACTATTGTTTGCACGTTTAAATCGCTAATGTTTCCGCCATTAGTATAATTGTGTAAAGTGGATGCGCGCCGCTTGCAGGACAACCTGTTAAACAGGTGATAAATCAATGATTAAACCATAATGAATTGTCAAAGTATTCTCCAATGAAGATGAAAGACAAATTCAAGATTTTGGAAAATAACTCGGTCATGGCTAAAAGGTTTACAAAGACTCAAGTTCCAAAATACCAAGCAAAGATTCATAATAATCTTTGGCTTACATTCATTGACTATGCGTCTCAATGACTTGTATTTTAACTACATGGTCATCACAAGATTCTACAAAATGTGCAAGTTCACAAATTATGATAAAGCATTGCTATAGCTGGGAGTTACACAATGCACATAATCTTATTCGCTAGTCATGGGATGACTTGTCTCCTTCAGAATGAAGAGCAATGTATGGATATGATCCGCAAAGTGAACGCTCGCACGAACCGTGGTAAACTTGGTTTATCCAATTTGAAGATAATTACAATTATAGAGAAAGTGAACGAGAGGCACTAAAGCTCATTGTAAATTAAATGGTGTTCAAAGGTTGACCACTTGGATGTAGTAATCCACTAACCGTTTGAGTTATTTATAACTCACGAAAGGTCAAGTAAAATTCAAATAGGATGGTAAGACCATATTGAACCCCATTAAAGTGAATTGAATTATCATGACCTCGCCCCTAGTTGCTTAAGTGAGGTGACATCTCAATGCAACCGGATGTGTGATGCGATTGATGGCGAGTTCAATTGCCATAGAGTCATACGGGATGACTAGTCGATCACCTAGGCATAGATATGTTAAGATACATTTGCCGGGCTAATGACCGCTGATAGAGCTCTGGCATACTCTTATTAAAAGACTGCCTGGTCGTGGCGGGAGCATCTATCGTGTTTCACATGAGTCAGTTCTTGGACTAATGACTGTTCTCTGAGGTGGCATAGTTTTCAGATTGACTTTGATTTATGTCCTAACACCTTCGTAACTGGGGTTTATAAGGACATATTTTGGGTTATGATGGGCTGTGGCCAGCCGGAAGGAATAGGTCGATTAGGAATTGTCCACCCCTTGTCAAGGTTGAGAAATATCTCTAGGCCACTCGAGGAGAATAATAACTAGAAATGCGTGGCCACGCTCGGAATGTATCTATGGTAGATAATTTCGGTCAGTAGTTATAACTCCAGATCGAGAAAAACCACTCTAGATTAAAATCAATTGCGGGCACGACCTGAGAGGACGCCATGCATTGATGGGAGATAGTAATAGGGCAAGAGAATTGGTAACACACACTTGCCTTGGACAAGTGGGAGATTGTTGGAGGAAGTGTCCTCGACAATAGTGTGTTGACGTAATTAAAACTCATTTGAATGAAACACAACTGGGAGTGTTACTCTTTTAAAGTCGACTGATCAACATTTACCGATAATGATTGGCTGTCTAGAGTTTGACATTATCGTCATATGATGGTGGTGATCAGTTGATCCCTTAAGGTCATATCTTAAGGGAATTCCGTCTCAATGGAATAATGAAGTAATATTGTATTGGATACGAATTAATTAATAACTGCAAATATTGGAAATAAATTTTATATGACAAATATTTTTATAATGGGATTATAATAATAATAGTCAAAGTAATAAAGTCGTTTTATTGCTCGGTTTTATTTATTCGTTTGGGAAACGATTAAATTGAGAATGAACACGGTTGATCATAAAATTACAAAGAGTTGTAATTAAATTATGACATTACATTTTTGTGCAATAATAATTTCGAAATTATTAGTGTAATTATTTAAATGTAATAAATTTGTAAATTATGAATTCTAATAGTTAAAATTACATAATTAACAAATTGGGTCATGTGTTATGCAACATGTGTGACATGTTACAAATTAACACAATTGACAAAGATAAAATGGGTCCATAATAAGACCCATTTCAGCCGTGTGATGTGTAGTATGCATGGAAGTTGTGTGCTTGAATTTACAAAGTGATTGTGTGTAAGGCACATAAAGAATATGTAAGGAATCTTACATGCTTTGTGTAAGAATGTAAGAGGGCAAGCATTGGCTCCTTGGGGATGCCTTGGCCGGCCTATTCAAGAGCAAATAAGCTCTTGTTTGCTCTATATAAGTCACACACACCACACATAAAAGGCTAGTTTTTGGCTAAGTTGTTGTTGGTGAATACTTCATAATTTCACTAACACATTCATACTACAACTCCATTCTCCCATTTTCTTAAGTAAAATAGTTTTATAAGAAAATAATTATTTCCATATTAATAATGTTATAAGAGTAATATTATTATTATTTCTAGTATACTAATACTAATTTTCTAGTAACAAAATTTGTATTAGTTTGAGATCGGGTCCTTGATACGTATCTTTTGGAGACGATTTTTGTTAGATCGTTTAAGTGTATTTCGGTTATTTGAAGACTCAAGTAATAGGTGATTATTGAGTATAAACCTTCTAAACCCAATGTAAGGACAATCACATCTTATGATATCATCATGCATGCATAAGATCTTATTAAGTTTTATAACCTAAACTTAAAGAAACAAAACTCACATTAGATTTGAGTATAAAATCAGGAACTTAGTTCCCAACAAAAAAAATTGAGAGGGTATCTGTGTGAGCTTAATCAATTATCCTATCCTACGAAATACATAATTCATTCATTACATCGTCTCATCAATCTTTCAAGTATTAAGTGTTGTGCCTTACTACGACATCAACGATCATCATCATTCAAGAACATCACCGTCCAAGAACCACTACCACCGACCACCGTTCATCACCACCGTGACCAGCCGGACACGTCATCATCATCACGTTGCCACGTCATCATCACCGAGCATCCATTCGTCCATCCTTCATCGTTCTTTGTTATTTTTTGTTCTTTATTTGTTATAATTCGTGATATTTCACAAGTATTGTATTTCCGCTGCAACATACGTATTTTCGTTGATCGTCTTATTTGATTATCACCCCAAATACACATCAAATAAGTATGATGCGGGAGCATTAGCACGGATTAGAGGTCGTGACCCACGACCCAAAGAATGATTAAAAATGTTCGATTTGGGTTCAATACGGATTTTCAAGTTAGCTTCGTAGGACGTATTAAAGGAACGAAAGAAGGATCCGGGTAGGGACCTTGGGAACCGTGCCCAAGTGTCACGTGTCGGACCACACGTCTAGGGTTTCTATTTGAGTTAGGGTTTGTGTTTTTATCTTATGTTATTTTATTTAATAAGTTTGTTATTTAGTTAACTAAGTTTGTTACAAGTTAGTTAAGGTTGTTACAAAGTTAGTTACAAGTTTGTTAGAATTAGTTATTAAGTTGTTAGGAGTTTGTTACAACCTAATCTTTTCTTTTATTATTTATCTTTTAGATTTAAATAAGGATTATCTTTAATCCATAAGATAGATTTAGGAAACCTTAGAGGCACACGAGTTGGCCGAGTTCTTGGGAACCGTGTAGGATTCTTAGTTGTTTCCTATTTTGAGTCAGTTTTGTGACGGATGACCTTACTATAAATAGGGATCGTTAGTTATTGTTTTAAGTATTCAAGTTATAAAATAAATTCTCTTTGTTAAGTTTTACTTACAAAAACCTAAAGTATTTGTCTGAGCTTTAACCCGAAGTATATGTGTGAGCTTCAAAATAATTGAGAGGGTATCTGTGTGAGCTTAATCAATTATCCTATCCTTCAAATATACATAATTCATTCATTACATCGTCTCATCAATCTTTCAAGTATAAGTGTTGTGCCTTACTACGTCATCAACGATCATCATCATTCAAGAACATCACCGTCCAAGAACCACCACCACCGACCACCGTTGACCACCACGTGAACCACCAGCCACGTCATCACGCCGGTCACCATCAATCGTTCATCCTTCATCGTTCTTTGTTATTTTTCGTTCTTTATTTGTTCTAATTCGTGATATTTCACAAGTATATTATTTCCGCTGCAACATACGTATTTTCGTTGATCGTCTTATTTGATTATCACCCCAAATACGCATCAAATTGGATATGATGCGGGAGCATTAGCACGGATTAGAGGTCGTGACCCACGACCCAAAGAAAGATTAAAAATGTTCGATTTGGGTTCAATACGGATTTTTAAGTTAGCTTGGGAGGACGTATTAAAGGAACGAAAGAAGGATCCGGGTAGGGACCTTGGGAACCGTGCCCAAGTGTCACGTGTGGGACCACACGTCTAGGGTTCCTATTTTTTAGGGTTTGTGTTTTTTTTATCTTATTTTATTTTATTTGCTAGTTTTTTATTTAACTAACTAAGTTTGTTACAAGGTGGTTATGGTTGTTACAAAGTTAGTTACAAGTTTGTTAGGGTTAGTTATTAAGTTGTTAGGAGTTTGTTACAACTTAATCCTTTTACTTATTATTTTATGATGCGGGAGCATTACCACGGATTAGAGGTCGTGACCCACGACCCATAAAAAGATTAAAAATATTCGATTTGGATTCAATACGGATTTTTAAGTTAGCTTGGGAGGACGTTATGAAGGAACAAAGGAAGATGCGGGGAAGGTCCCTTGGGATGTGTGCCACGGATCCACGTGTGGTCCCACACGTCTAGGGTTTCCTAGATTAATTAGGGTTTGTGTTTTTATCTTTTGTTATTTTAATTTAATTAGTTAGTTAATTTTGTTACTAGTTTGTTACAACAAGGTTGTTAAGGTTGTTACAAGGTTGTTACAAAGTTAGTTATAGTTTGTTGAGTTAGTTATTAAGTTGTTAGGAAGTTTGTTACAACTTAATCTTTTCTTTTATTATTTTATCTTTTAGATTTAAATAAGGATTATTTTAATCCATAAGATAGAATTAGGAAACCTTAAGGTGAGTAGTAGCACACGGTTGGACGATTTCTTAGGAATCGTGTAGGTTTCTTGTTTTCTTTCTTATTTTGAGTCAGTTTGTGACGGATGACCTTACTATAAATAGGCATCCTTAGTTATTGTTTTATGCATCCAATATTCAAGTTATAAACTAAAATCTTTTGTTAAGTTTTACTTACAAAATCTAAAGTATCTGTGTGAGCTTTAAACCCGAAGTATCTGTGTGAGCTTCAAAATAATTGAGAGGGTATCTGTGCGAGCTTAATCAATTATCCTATCCTACGAAATACATAATTCATTCATTACATCGTCTCATCAATCTTTCAAGTATTAAGTGTTGTGCCTTACTACGACATCAACGATCATCATCATTCAAGAACAACACCGTCCAAGAACCACTACCACCGACCACCGTTCATCACCACCGTGACCAGCCGGACACATCATCATCATCACGTTGCCACGTCATCATCACCGAGCATCCATTCGTCCATCTTTCATCGTTCTTTGTTATTTTTCGTTCTTTATTCATTCTAAATTGTATTATTTCACAAGTATATTTGTTCCGCTGCAACATACGTATTTTTGTTGATCGTCTTAATTGATTATCACCCCAAATACGCATCAAATTGGTATCAGAGCTTCGGCTCTTGGTCTAATTTTTATTATACCTATTCTTGGGAAAGTTTATCACAATGGTAGGATCAAAAGACGGAGATAGCGAGGAGAAGCCATGGGAGGCGAGCAACATGGAATTAAAATCAGAAATTCAAGAGCTCAAATAACTCATCAAAACCATGATGACCAAAGGAGGTCATAAGAAGACGGGAGAGTCCTAATCTAGGGCGAGTGACTCGGAGGAGGAATCGGAATTTAAGGGCAAGACTTGGGACAAGAACGAGGATGATAGAGGTCTCAAACTTGACATCCCTGAATTCAAAGGAGATATGGATCCGGAAGATTTCTTGGAATGGCTTAGACAAACGGAGCGAGTCTTTGAATACAAGGAATACGACGACCGGAAACAATTTAAAGTTGCTATCTTGAAACTTACAGAGTATGCTTCGTTATGGTACGAGAATCTTGTGAAGCAAAGAAAGAAGCAACGCAAGGAAAAAATTAAATGTTGGGCAAAATTAAAGAAGCACACGATGAAGAAATTCTTGCCAAAAGATTATAATCAAGAAAATTACTTGAATCTCCATTCTTTAACTCAAGATAATATGACCGTCTCGGAATACATTAGGGAGTTTGAAAAGATGACTATTGTGTGTGACTTAGACGAGAGGGAGGAGTTCAAAGTGGCCAAATTCATTCGTGGGTTAGTACCAACTCTAGCTTCAAGGGTTGAGATACAAAGTTACGATGATTATTATGATGTGTGCAGGATTGCCTTAAAGTTTGAAAGACATGACAAGGCAAGGAAGACAAATTCTTATAGAAGCACAAGAGTCGGAGAGGGCTCATCATCATATACACCAAGTGCCACGCCTAAGGCGAAAGAGGCGGCAAAAGAGGAGGTGGCCGAAAAGGCCAAAGGAACATTCAAGCCAAGTATTCCTGATCCTAGAGGGAGTACAATTAGAAGATGCTATAAGTGTCAAGGCTATGGACACATTGCTATCGATTGCCCTCAAAAGAGAACCTTATCAATACAAGAACTTCAAGGTATGGTTCCAAACTTTGTTGTACCTGAATTAATTGAGGAGGAGAAAATTGAGGAGGAAAAGATGGAAAGAGAAACCGTAGTGGCTGAGAGTGAGGACGAGGGAGATTGCCTCGTAGTGCGTGCCTTGCACGTGGAATCCACGACGGAAGGAGAGGAGCAAAGGGTTTTAGCTCAGTTTTTGAGAATTTGACCTCAAATTAAGATCGAGTATGTCTTGAGTAGATTTAGCCATGCTTGCTCTTGTTTTGACTAGACCATAGTTTCTTCTAGCCATGAAACCCAAGCTATTAGAGTTCTTGCGTTCTTCGACCTCTTGGTGTCCGGCCTTAGCACCCTCACGGCTATTGTCGAGCCCAACACCTCCGGCCTCTTCAACTCCGTGGCCATCCAACTCCTCCACGCTCACGGTGTTCATACCCCCACAACTTCCGTGCTCCTCCTTACTTGGCAACCCCTCACAACCTCCATCCCCTCCATGGATGTCTTTCAACCCTACGTCCCTACTACCACTCTCGCCTTCTTCCCCCATAAGTGCTATCAAGCTCTCCCGTTTAGAATCTGGTGGTTTCGACCTTTTTGTAGATAAAGGTTGGAGATGATAAATAGACTTTCCTTTAGTAACGCTATACACATTAGTCCTTCCATCGTGTAAAACATTCCTATCGAATTGCCATGGCCTCCCAAGTAATATATGACACGCATTCATAGGTACGATGTCACACCACAACTTATCCTCGTAAGGCCCAATATTAAAAGAAATTTAGGGCTTGTTTTTCAACCCGCACTCCTTGGTTCCCATCTAACCATTGTAGCTTGTACGGTTTCTCCCTAGCCCTAATACTGATGCAGGAGCAAAGGGGGATGCCTTGTTCACAAACCAAGAGAAATGGCCAGAGTCCTTAAGAGAGTTGTCTAACCAGGGGCTCCAATTGCTCTTCCAACACTAAGTCCAACCCTAAACCTTAGTTAGTTATGTTTAAATAAAGACCTGCAAGCTTACATGAAATGGACCAGCAACAAGGAACCTTCCTTGCTTTTGCAAAGCTGGTACTACAACTTTCAAGGAGACCTTGGGAATACCCTTGTCACTTATCACGAAATCAGTAAGACAACCAAGCAGAGAAGAAGGAGCAGAAAGTCTTTATTTCCATTTTAGGAAGCAGACAAACCAGACTGTTTTGACAGAAGAAAAGCTTCCTGGCAGCATGCTTTCTGGCAGACTGCAAGATGCTTTTGGGAGCCTGTTTTATGCAGTTTGGGACCATGGACTCCAACGTTCTTATTTGCTTATATGCTGCTACTTTTGTGTAGTTATTAGGGCCTCTATGAGCCACTAGATTAAGTCACTTGAAGGGTTCAGATTTCTTTTGTAAAGTCTATATAAAGACTGAAACTTTGCAATGTAAAAACAGACTTGAATGAATTCAGAAAACCTTAAGAGTTTCTCTCTTATTTTCAGTTAACTTGTGCTTTGCTTAGTTAACACAAATAACTTGTGCTTCGCTTAGTTGTTTGGCTTAAGAGTGGTTTAATCCCTTGTGCATTGCTTGGGTGATTAAATTATTCTTGAGATTCACTGTTCTAAGAGATTTCTGTGCTTTGCTTGAGTCTCGAAGTTCAGGGTTTATTTATCAGTTCTTTAAGACTTCAGAAATATCACCTTACCCCCTGGTTTGGTGTATCAAATTGGTTATCAGAGCTAGCATATAACACAATCCTATCTTGTGTTAGTTCAAGAGAGAAACAAGTGAGTTCATCCACCTACCTACATTAAAAATACAAAACCTGACCATGAGTGAAGAGAGGCTAGCAGGCATGGAGGCTAGAATAGAACAAATAGCCAACCTTGCCAATGTTACTCTGGAAGCCATCAATGCTGTCATGGCCAATATACCTAGTCCAGAAAGAGGAAGACCTCCTGGGAGAGGCAGAGGAAGAGGTCGTGCAGGCATTGGGGGGAGGCAAGTGGACCATGATATGGAGGAGGAGCTCACTGACTCAGATGTTAGCACCAGGAGTAGGGCATCACCTACTGACAAGCACCTAAAGGTAGATATTCCTAACTTTTCTGGCAGTTTGAACCCAGATGATTTGTTAGAATGGTTAAGGGATGTAGAAAGAGTCTTTGAGTACAAAGGGTACAATGACACCAAAGCTTTTAAAGTTGCTATCCTCAAACTTAAGGGTTATGCATCCCTGTGGTATGAAACCATGAAAAGTCAGAGGGCTCGGGAAGGAAAGGAGTCTATTAAGTCATGGAGAAAGTTAAAAAAGAAGCTCCTTGCTAAGTTTGTTGCTAAGGACTACACACAAGATCTGTTCATTAAACTTTCTAAGCTAAAACAAAATGACCAGACTGTTGAGACATACTTAAGAGATTTTGAACAGTTAACGTTACAGTGTGAAATCAATGAGAAACCAGAACAAAGAATTGCTAGGTTCTTAGAGGGGTTAAATTACAACATTGCTAAACAAGTTAGGTTACAACCATTGTGGTCATTTGAGGATGTGGTTAACCTGTCTTTTAGAGTTGAGAAATTGGGGAAAGATACACCAAAAACCTATACCAAGGCAGCCATTCCTAAGGTATACACTGGAACAAAGAGTGGGGAGGGTTCAAGAACACCATTCACCATGGGCAAACCCCCTCTAGATAAAGGCAAGTCACCCATGAACCCTAAAACTAACATTCCTGCTGATGAAAGAAGGAAATGCTACCAATGCCAAGGGTATGGCCATTTCAAGAAGGACTGTCCTTCTAAGAGGACCCTTACTGTTAGGGAAATTCATGAATGGGAGACTGAGGGAACTGTGGAGTATGAACCAGAGGAGGAGGTTGAGAATGTGGAGGAAGAGGATGAGGTTCTGGCACCCCCTGATACTGGCCATAGCCTTGTTCTCTGGAGAGTAATGCATTCACAACAGCAACCCTTGGAGAATGATCAGAGGTCCTTGATTTTCAGGAGTAGGTGTACAATCCAAGGGAGAGTTTGTAACCTGATTATTGATGGAGGTAGCTGCACCAATGTGGCATCAGTAGCCATGGTTAACAAGCTTAGCTTGGAGACCAAACCACACCCAAACCCCTACAAACTCAGATGGCTCAACAAGGGTGCAGAAGTAAAAGTAGATCAGCAGTGTATGGTTCCCTTCTCCATTGGAGGAACCTACAAGGATGAGGTGTTGTGTGATGTAGTACCAATGGATGCTTGCCATCTATTGTTGGGCAGACCATGGGAGTTTGACAAGGATGCCTTACACAAGGGGAAGAGCAATGTATACACCTTCAAACATGGAAACCAGAAAATAATCTTAACACCATTACCACCCAACACCAAGGATTATGGCAGCCCCAATATGAGTAGTTTAAAGGGAGTTCTGTTTCTGTCTGAATCTGCCATGATAAAAGAGATAAAGGAGGAGCAGCCTGTCTTTATCCTGGTAGCAAAGAAGTTAGAGTCACCCCCTTGCATCCCAGATGAAGTCAAGAAACTAATCCATGACTTTCAGGAAGTCTTTCCAGAAGAGTTACCAGCAGGGTTGCCTCCTTTGAGAGGAATTGAGCACCAAATAGACCTAATTCCAGGTGCCATGCTTCCAAACAGACCAGCTTATAGAAGTGATCCAGAGGCAACCAAGGAGTTACAGAGGCAAATAGAAGAGCTTATGAGCAAGGGCTTTGTGAGGGAATCATTGAGTCCATGTGCTGTCCCAGCACTTTTGGTCCCTAAAAAGGATGGAACATGGAGGATGTGTATTGACAGCAGGGCTATTAACAACATCACAGTGAAGTATAGGTTCCCTATACCAAGGCTGGATGATATGCTGGATGAGCTTTGTGGTGCCAAGTTGTTTTCTAAGATAGATCTTAGGCAGGGGTACCACCAAGTAAGGATAAGGGAAGGAGATGAGTGGAAAACTGCTTTCAAAACCAAGCATGGTCTCTATGAATGGTTAGTCATGCCATTTGGACTGTCCAATGCCCCAAGCACTTTCATGAGGCTAATGACAGAAGTCTTAAGGCCATACTTGGGCAAGTTCATTGTTGTCTACTTTGATGACATTCTGGTGTATAGCAAGAGTGACCATGACCATCTAACTCATTTGAAGTTACTGTTCACCAAGCTAAAGGAGAATGAGTTGTTTGGGAAGCTTGAAAAGTGTACTTTTCTAGCTAAGGAAGTCAAGTTCCTTGGCTATGTTATTTCTGAAAGGGGCATTTCAGTGGATCAAGAGAAGATTGAAGCTATCAAATCTTGGCCAGTGCCAAGGTCCATTACTGAAGTAAGAGGGTTCCATGGCTTGGCTTCTTTTTACAGAAGATTTATTAAGGGGTTTAGCACCATCATGGCTCCCATAACTGAAGGAATGAAAAAGGGAATGTTCATATGGACCTCACAAGCTCAGTCTGCCTTTGAGCACATCAAACAGAAACTCTGTGAGGCTCCTGTCTTGGCCTTACCAGATTTTGAGCAATTGTTTGAGGTAGAGTGTGATGCCAGTGGGGTAGGCATTGGGGCAGTACTCATACAAGGGAGGAATCCAGTAGCATTTTTTAGTGAGAAACTTGGGGGAGCTAAGTTGAACTACTCTACTTATGACAAGGAGTTCTATGCTTTGGTAAGGGCACTCATGTATTGGAGCCATTATCTCAAACCTAAACCTTTTGTCCTACATTCTGACCATGAAGCATTGAAGTATATCAATGGTCAGCATAAGTTGAGTGCAAGACATGCTAAGTGGGTTGAATTTCTTCAGTCATTCAACTTCTCCAGCAAACACAAGGAAGGGAAACTAAATGTGGTGGCAGATGCACTATCTAGAAGGCACTCCATGCTCATTACAATTCAGCAAAAGGTGTTGGGATTTGAATTCATGAAGGAGTTGTACAAGGATGATCAGGACTTTATGGAGGATTGGTTGGCCTTGCAAGGTGATCCAAACAAACAAGGGTCCAAATTCACCTTGCAAGAGGGGTTTCTGTTCAAAGGAAACAAGTTGTGTGTACCAAAAGGGTCCTATAGAGAATTGTTGATTAGAGAAATTCACTCTAATGGGTTGGCAGGCCATTTTGGAGTACAGAAAACAATGGACATCCTGCAAGATCAATTCTACTGGCCAAGAATGGAGGGTGATGTCCAAGCAATTATCAGAAGGTGTGCAGCCTGTCAGAGGGCAAAAAGTTCATTTCAACCAGGAGCCTACACCCCCTTGCCTGTTCCAGACAAGCCATGGGAGGATGTTAGCATGGATTTCATAGTGGCCCTCCCTCACACTCAAAGAGGAAAGGACTCGATTATGGTGGTGGTTGATCGTTTCAGCAAGATGGCTCATTTTGTGCCTTGTAAGAAAACTGAAGATGCTTCAGGGGTGGCAGAATTATACTTCAGGGAGATTGTCAGACTTCATGGTGTCCCCAGAACCATTGTATCAGACAGGGATACTAAGTTCATGAGTTATTTTTGGAAGACACTCTGGAAGCTACTCAATACCAAGCTACTTTTTAGCACTTCCCACCATCCCCAAACAGATGGGCAAACTGAAGTCACAAATAGAACATTGGGCAGAATACTGAGATGCATTGTTAAGAAATCATTGAAGGATTGGGACCTTAAGCTTGCTCAAGCAGAATTTGCTTTTAATAGGGCTCCTTCCTCAACCACTGGTCAGAGTCCCTTTGAAGTGGTCTATGGGAGCAATCCCTTGATGCCCATTGACATGTCCAGTATCCCAAAGGAGACTGTTAACTATGATGCAAAGAAAAGGGTGGAGCAAATGCTGAAAATCCATGCGCAGGTCCAGAAACAGATTGAGAGGACCAATGAACAAGCAAAGAAGAGCAGTTCCATGCCCAAAGGAAAGAAAGAGTTCCATCCAGGAGATTTAGTGTGGGTGCATTTCAGAAAAGAGAGGTTCCCAAGCAAGAGGAAGAATAAGCTGATGCCAAGGGCTGATGGCCCCTTTGAGATCACAGAAAGGATTGGAACTAATGCCTATAAGGTTGACTTGCAGGGAGAATATGAGGTCCATGGTACTTTCAATGTAGGAGATCTCAGTCCATACTTTGGCAGTGATGATGATTCCATTGAGGATTCGAGGGCAAAGCCTTTCCAACCAGGGGAGGATGATGCAGGAGCAAAGGGGGATGCCTTGTTCACAAACCAAGAGAAATGGCCAGAGTCCTTAAGAGAGTTGTCTAACCAGGGGCTCCAATTGCTCTTCCAACACTAAGTCCAACCCTAAACCTTAGTTAGTTATGTTTAAATAAAGACCTGCAAGCTTACATGAAATGGACCAGCAACAAGGAACCTTCCTTGCTTTTGCAAAGCTGGTACTACAACTTTCAAGGAGACCTTGGGAATACCCTTGTCACTTATCACGAAATCAGTAAGACAACCAAGCAGAGAAGAAGGAGCAGAAAGTCTTTATTTCCATTTTAGGAAGCAGACAAACCAGACTGTTTTGACAGAAGAAAAGCTTCCTGGCAGCATGCTTTCTGGCAGACTGCAAGATGCTTTTGGGAGCCTGTTTTATGCAGTTTGGGACCATGGACTCCAACGTTCTTATTTGCTTATATGCTGCTACTTTTGTGTAGTTATCAGGGCCTCTATGAGCCACTAGATTAAGTCACTTGAAGGGTTCAGATTTCTTTTGTAAAGTCTATATAAAGACTGAAACTTTGCAATGTAAAAACAGACTTGAATGAATTCAGAAAACCTTAAGAGTTTCTCTCTTATTTTCAGTTAACTTGTGCTTTGCTTAGTTAACACAAATAACTTGTGCTTCGCTTAGTTGTTTGGCTTAAGAGTGGTTTAATCCCTTGTGCATTGCTTGGGTGATTAAATTATTCTTGAGATTCACTGTTCTAAGAGATTTCTGTGCTTTGCTTGAGTCTCGAAGTTCAGGGTTTATTTATCAGTTCTTTAAGACTTCAGAAATATCACCTTACCCCCTGGTTTGGTGTATCAAATACTTAGTTCCAACTCCGAGACTAAGGTTTTTGATACAACATTAGTGCAAGACCCGCTATAAATAATTAAGTCGCACTTTTTTCCCTCAACCTTACAACGAGTATGGAAAACATTATCCCTTTGCTCTTCTCCTTCCGTCGTGGACTCCACATGTAAGGCCCGCACAACGAGACAATACCCCTCGGCCTCCACGGTTTCTCTTTCTATCTTTTCCTCCTCAATTTTTGATCCGATTATGGATAGGGCATTCATTCTTCATTTTAATCCAAGATCGATAAGGCAAATTCTATTAGCTATAATTGTCATATGGCTATTATTTTGTTTATTGAAGATTTGTTGGGCCTTAAGGACTCGGGCTAATAAAAGAAAATCAAGAAACAACGCAAATCCAAGAAAGGCAACATTCGGAAGGGCACGGCCCATAGACCAAGGGTGGCTCGGTCATGGTCTAAGCGTGGCCCTCATAAAGCTCGGACACGGCCGCACATGGTTCGGTCACGAGGATGTTGTTGCTCAGCCAAGGTGGACTCCAAGAAGAAGATGGAGTATCTTTAATTATTTTGTTATTTTTATTATCTGTATTAAGTTAGTTATGATTATTAGGAAAGTTTGTTAAGTTTGTTATAAGTTAGTTACAAGTAGTTATTATCTTGCTAGTTTGTTATCCTAGGGTTATTAGGGTTAGTTATTTAATTCTTTTAATTCCTAGGATAGAGTTTATTTAAATAAGGATTATATTTAATCCACCTAGATAGGGTTTAGGACTCCCGATTCATCTACGAATCATGGGAGGCGTGTGATACTTAGGTCGTGTAGGTGTGTCGTGTGCCTTACTATAAATAGGCACATAAGTTCTTCTTGTTTTTCAGTTAATCATCAAATCAATAAAAATTTACAAGTTTTGTTTTTAAGGCATTGTTAAAGAAATCTCAAGGACTCATCGAGTGTTGATCTGAACCGTTAATATTTGTCGCGTTTCAAGTATTAGCAAGATTTACGAACTATAGGTCTAGGGAGTAAATCACCATTGGGTGTCCTATAGGTCTAGGGCAAACAAATATCCTTCTACCTTGGGGATACACCTCAAGACCGTCACAACTACAAAACAACCACCTTAACCACCACCACAGACGGACCACCATCACTTCGACATCACCACCACCGCCGTTCATCATTCACCACCATCATCAATCAAGATTCATCAAAGATCGTTCCATATTTGTCCTACTTTGTTATTTCATTCAAGATTGTTTTCAAGATTTCCAAGAAAGCTTCCGCGGACGATTTCTTTGCTCAAGAATTCGTATCATCAGTGGTATCAGAGCTTCGGCTCTTGAATTCTTTTTATTTCAAGAAAATCCATTCGGGACATCATGAATTTTGAAGATCCAAGATTCTTGGATAGTTTGAAGAAGGCTTTAGAACATGTGAGTAACAACGACAATAGATGGCAACCAAGGAGGGAGCTCGTCCGCCAAACTGACGAGTTCAAAGTAACCGAATTGCCAGAGTTCGAAGGAGGTACGGATCCGGAGGATTATCTCGAGTGGGAGCGCAAGATGGATCGTATGTTCGAATTCAAAGAGTTAGATGATCGTAAGATGTGCAAGTACGCAATCCTAAGATTAAGCAAAGGCGCATCCTTATGGTTTGACAGTCTTAAGGCTCAAAGGGCTAGAGCCGGGAAGGAGAAAATCTGTTCTTGGGATGGGTTAAAGAAAAGATTGAGAAAACGGTATGTACCCACAACTTATAAACTTGCTTTATGTCGTAAGATTTCTAATCTTGTGCAAGGCAAGATGTCAGTGAGTATATAGAGGAGTTTGAAAATCTTACTTTAATGGGGGAAGTAGAAGATAATCAAGAACAAAAGATGGCAAGGTTCTTGCGAGGGTTAAACAAAAATATTGCTAATCCTGTGGAACTTCAAATTTATTCTGATTTTGATACTCTAACAAGTTTGTGCTTGAGGGTGGAGGCACAAGGCAAGAACGGGTTTGTAGGAAATCCCATGTGGGGGCGTGCGAGTGAAGGGGGTGAAAGAGAGGTTTCAAGATCAAACCCTAATTCGAGTATGGCGAGCGGCGCAGGTAAGGTAAGTACGAGTGGGACAACCCAAACCAAATCTACTCCTACTCCAACACCCAGTGAGATCAGCCTTTCCAAGGTAAGGTGCTTCAAGTGTCAAGGGTTTGGACACTTCAAGAACGCTTGCCCTAATAAAAGGGTGGTTACGATGAGGGAGGCATTAACTTGCCTAAATCTAGTGGGGGAGGAAGAAGAGTCCGAGGAGGAGGAGGAGTTATTAGGCGGTTTCGGTGAACAGGAGGGGGACGGCCAAGGTGAGCAATTCGAAGCTCCTCATGCAAACACTCTAGTGCGTAGGTCGTTACAAGTCCAATCTATACCTATAATTACCAAACAAAGAGATCATATTTTTCATACCAAGTGTCTTGTAAAAGATAAGTGGTGTAGTTTGATTATTGATTGAGGTAGTTGTACTAATGTAGCCTCGGAGGAGATGGTATCTAAGTTAGCCTTAACTACAATAAAACATCCTAAACCTTATGCCTTACATTGGTTGGGGGACGCAAATAAAGTTAGGGTAACAAAACAAGTGAAGGTGAACTTAGCTATGGGTTCGTACAAAGATGAGGTGCTATGTGATGTAGTACCTATGGATGCTTGTCACGTTCTTCTAGGACGTCCTTGGCAGTTTGGGGAGGGTGAATGAGTATGAACTTATGGATAAAGTGAAGAAGATTATCCTTAAACCTATGAGTCCCAAGGATGTAGGGTTGATGAGAGCCAACTCGGGGAAGAACACTCCCTTAGCCAACTCGGTTTTTGCTATTGCTAGGGAAGATGAGGAGGTTGAGGAAGTGTTAGGGGCTGATTTGGTAAAAGAGGAAATTAAGGAGATGGCATTGGTCACGGTTGACCTAGGGGTGCGTGAAGCAAGCATAACCGCATTAGGGTTCGATGTTATAAGGAGGACGATGCGGGGGGCGTGTTTGGCACGGGTTTGTGACCGTGAAGGAGCAAGGATGTTAGGCGAGACGAATGTTCCTATACAACTAGAATTAGGAGTTGAGGGGTTGCTAGAAAAGAAGGGGCACGAGGTTAAGGAGAAAAGGATAGTGGTGTCGCGGGATTCTACCGTTAGAACTCTTGGTCGATAGATTTCCGTAAATCTCATCTTTTAGTCCATCATAGTCGCTAGATAGTATCTAGTGACCACGATGTTGAGATAAAATAAATCATTTGTTCCCACTTACCCGACGTAGAAGGGGTCATAGTATGCCTACCGACGAAGAAGGGATTCAAGGGAGTCTGATTTATAAAGACTAATCTCAATTTTTGGTTATACGAGGAAGACCCCAACTTGTTTTCATTCATTTTAAGTGAACTAAAATCTAGCATTTGCGTAAATGAATAAAATTAAGTGATGGCTTAAAAATTGACAAGTGACATATGTATGTCATTGAAAACTAACGCGTAACCTCTACATGAGTCAGTTTTCAGGCATGTTATAGGTAGTTTGGTTTTAGGCGGAAAATGATGCAAACTACTACCGACGAAAGCATAAAAGAAAGCAAGAAACGTAAATAAAAGTCCTAGTGTGGTCTATCCTACCAAAATAAACATAAAACAACTTTGGAATCCACCGTTGGACCCGAGAAGCTTGTCTTGATGTTCCATCTTGGTCTTTGCAGCGGGAGTGAGCATCCGGTCTCCGTCTTTGGTCTTTTCAAAATTACAAATTTAAATTACAAATATAAACCTATTTTACATTCTAATTTAAATACAAAAATAATTACAAGGGAAAAACAAAACGGAGATGCGAGATCTCAAAATTACAACCAAGACTATGTTCCATCATTTCGGAAACACAATCTACTAAGGCCACACTAAGTTACAACCGTTTGCAAAAATAAATACGTTATAAAGACATTCAAATGGCATTCAAAAGACGATAAATAAAATGCATCAACTAAAACAAATTCATTCGTGACATAATTCCGTAATTATGTTTAATAAATTTTACCAAACCACCTTACGAACTTAAAATTATGTGATTAAACTGTTTTATTCACATTAATCTTAATAATTTTATAATCCATTGTTTTAAACCGCTTTAAAACAATATGTATTTATCGAGTGTGAACTGTTTCACAAATGTTAAAACACTATATCCGTATATAGTATATTACCATGGGCCAAAAGAAAACAATTTTTTTTTATTCGAAATCCTGCCAAAACGGGGTTGCTCGATCGAGTCACTAGGGTACTCGATCGAGTAACCTTGACAGACGTTGCTCGATCGAGTAACAGCGGTACTCGATCGAGCCAAAACTATTTCCAGAAATCCAAAATTTTCAGAAAATGAAAAATTTCCAGAAAAATGCTCGATCGAGCCAAAACGTGTTCAATCGAGTAACAGTGTCACTCGATCGAGTACAGCAAGGCTCGATCGAGTTACGGGTTGGAAGCAAAAACTGCTCGATCGAGCAAAAAATACTCGATCGAGTGACAGGTTGCCGAGGAAGACTACGAACGAGTAGTAATTCGCTCATTCGTAGAATCCCAATTGCTGCACTTTCAAAAACAAAAACTTGTATTTATTCTCGATTTATGCGTGAAAATCAACAATAAACAACAATAAACGATTTACATATTGCTAAAAATATCGATTAATCAACAATATGCAAATCAAAATCGAAAAACAAGATCGATTTATCACAAAAGGCACACGGCCGAAGCATAAAACGGATTAAAAATCCCGTTTTAAAACATCTTATGAAAATCACAATTGTAAAACTTTCGTGGCCTTGGCTCTGATACCACTTGTGGAGAATATACGTGTATTCACCCTTAAAATTACAGGATTATAACGAAATTTTACATGTGAATATTGTCATAAAATGAAAAACAAGAAACGAAAAGTTATAGATGCACAACCTTAGGTCCAAGCGCAAATGGCCTAAGAACAGGAATCAAAAGAGATTCCCTCCTATTACTTGCACCCAAGATCCGTCTGAGATGATGTCGCGTGTGCTAGAAATACTCTCCAATTGCCTTGCAATATGCGGAGAGTTTTTGTGAGTTTCTGATGTGAGATCTAGGTTTTGGGAGAAAGCTGCTCTCAAAACCCTAGTTTTTGAGTAAATGAATTCCAGTAGTCTGACAAAAGGAGAATTCCTCTCCTTTTGTAACCTACCCGGCCGACCGTGATCAGCATAGGGTGAGAGTGGGCTTTCCACTCTCACCTTATTCTAATGCGCGATTCGACCCTAATGCTAAAATGTAATCCGCGGGTTTCAAATTATAAATCGTATACATGTTATCAGATACTAATGTATAATTATTTCGTCACAATGTGCAGTCGATACATTAATAATGGTCTGATAAAAAATTGACGATATTGTATAATTAGCTTAATTAATATAACTGCTTATATTAATACACGAATTCAACATTTAATCAAATATAACCGCTTATATTTAATTTACGAATTAATCATGTAATTCGTATTAGCTAAAATTATTTAATCCATATTAAATAATTATCTCAACATCTCATTGACTAATTTTATAGGTAATACCTCGGACTAACTGTTTAGTCGTATTCGGCATAAATGTGACTGTATTTTCATACCTTCACATCTCTCAAACGTGTCCTATAGGTGTGACTTATAGGGACCAGTTGATCACCGCCATCCGTATGACAATAACGTCAAATTTATCTAGCAAGTCAACCGTTATTGATAAACGTTGATCAACTGATAATAATACTGAAGTATGCCCTTGTGATCCTTCAAGAGATTTAATAAGTCATTGTACTAACTGTCAAGGACACCAGTCCCAACAATCTCCCACTTGTTCGTACAAGTGTGTGCAATGACGTTATCACACTACATGTGGAGGACACCAGCTCCAACATATCCGCACAAACCAAAAGCAGATAATACTCCTCTGACATTATGCAGGTGACATTATCAATGAGGTCATCCATTTTCCCCACTTACCCTCTCACTTGCTTTATTAAGAGCGAATTTTATCTGTCTTCAGCTTGTGACAAATATTATCTGTCACAAGCATAACTCTTTGCAACATTACAACAATACCATACATCTTCATACATATATGCTTGCGTTACGAGTAGGGATGTCAATGGGGCAGGGTGGGTGCGGAGGAGGGGTAATCCGCATCCGCACCCGCGAACTATAATGCGCACCCGCACCCGCCCCACGACCCGCAGCATGTTAAACTTTTTAAAACCATCCTCGCCCCGCGGGGACCCGTTGACCCGCCAAATTACCCGCCTAACATTCAATTAAGTAGGGCTTCGTTGACCCATAAAATATTTTTTCATACAAATATGCAATAAAACACGTCGCGTGTTTGTTTCTTTAGAGTTTCATTTTGTAGATGGATAGTGTTTGTGGAAATTGGGATTTGGGGAATTTGAGTGGCTAATGAGTAGTGACTATTAGACTACTGGGTTGTTTAACTTGTGTGGGTGAATGGGTAAAATAAGTTTAATTTACGAAAAACTTGGTTCTTTTTTATCTTTGAAGTTACATTATTTTTATATATATTATATAGTACTAAATATTATTATTTACTACTTATATAGGTCGATTGGAGATAACGAAGGCGGGTATAAGCGGGGTAGGTACATGTGGGATGGGACGGGCGGGGCGGTGTGAGGATGGGGCGAGTCTCATGTGATACCCACATCCGTCCCACGACCCGCGATGAATGATACTTTTGAAACCTATCCCGCCCCATGACCCATCAAATCATTACCCACACTCGTACCACGTGGGGCGGGTGCGGGTTGTAATACCCCGCTTTTGGTTATGATTTTATCTTAATCGTTCTAGTAGGTGGGTGTCGTGAGTAAACGATAATTTCTTTTTATATAAATCGTTCGTTTTATAAGCTTGCTTGTACTCGTTTTAGGCGAGGTGTTTTGGACTTAGATGGGACTCGAAATGAGAACTTAGCCACCTAGGGATAATGGTAGTAGTGTGTTGTTGTTGGGGTTCGAACCCTGGGTCCATAGCAGCACGTCCATGGGCCTCGATTGGCGTGCTAAGTAGCAGCCCATGGACGGAAAATAGAGACTCAGCACAAATCCCTCTTCCTGCCGCCTTACTTAAGGTAAGTTTTACCCTAAACTTTAGTCAGGAATTCAGATCTAAAACCACAAAAACATAGCCGCCATATCAGGGTAGAAGAGGAAGCCAGTCACGGTGGTGGTACACTAGCATAGGGTGGTTCGAATTTGTCAGAGATCTGGTATGTCTACCATAGCATAGCTAGTTCTTCTTTGTGTTCACAATTTCAGTCGCTTGGATCTTTTTGTACACACGTTTATCTTTGGTTGTTTTTGCGTAGTTTCTTTCTGGGTCATGCATTTTATATATATGAGTCGTTGTTGGGGTGTCGTCGGTGGTTATTAGGCGTCGAGTATGGTGGTTAAGTTGGTGGCACACAACCACTGTTTCGTTTGATCTCTTTTATGCTAGTGAGGCTGTATGTTTATCAATCGTTTAAGGGTGAATTCGTGTCTGTTTTGTTGTGGATCGTAGGCTAGGATGTCAGGTGGTAGTTGGGTGGTTGGGATGGTGTTAATCACGGTGGCTATGGGAGGTCTGCCACGGTGGAATGGGGTGTTTCGTTAAGGGTCTGAAAGTATAATCTGGGTTACAGTGTGTCGAAGGGGTTGTTTGGGTTGGTATCACCGCCGACTAGGGGGAGGTCTATGCGGTGGTACCAAGGTGGTTGTAGGCGTCTGCTGTCGGTGGTGTTGTCGGTGGTGAGGGTCGCCAGAGTCGGCCGTGTCAGTGGTGGGTACAGGTGTTTTCGTGGGGACTGTTGAAGGGCTGCTGATCAGAGGGTTGTGAACCAGGCCTGGTGACGGCTCTGGTTCACCTCGCCGGAAGTAGTCGACCAGGGTGGTGGTGGTCAGAGGTGAAGGGGACAGTGTGGGGGTCGTGTCTGGTGGTTGACGGTGGTGTCTGGTTTAGTTACGCGGCTGGGACAAGGGTGTGGAAGCCGCGGGTCAGGGGTTTTAGGGCTGTCGGGTTTTGGTGTGTTTGTTTTATTCTTTTCATTATTATTATTATTATTATTATTATTATTATTATTATTATTATTATTATTATTATTTAGTATGGTAATATTATGTTAATTAAGTAAAGATATTGTGATATTAAGGGATATGATTTTGGGCATTTAAAATAAGATATGGTATTTATGCACATCTCAAATAATTTTAATTTCAAACCAAAGTTACTATTTTTGGCAGCTGCTATTTATAGGAAGTTACTATAAATGGAATGTGTATACGTATTACGAGAGTATGAAGTTTATTAATTAAGTAATATACTTTTAGGTGGAAGTTTTCGTGTGGAGCAATTTTGAGAACGGTTGTGCATTTTGCCATTTTGTTCTGCGATTACGAGGTAGGGAATTAACTGTGCACATGTTTACGTTGTGAAGCATGATCATTAATTATGGTGATTTATATATGTATATCTTGTTGATTGAATAACGTTGTGATATTGTATATTGGCTATATATTCTTATGATGCAGGAATTGATATAAAAGGGTCTGTGATTGGTGCGGAGAT
Source organism: Silene conica (assembly GCA_029255685.2). Taxonomy (NCBI): domain Eukaryota; kingdom Viridiplantae; phylum Streptophyta; class Magnoliopsida; order Caryophyllales; family Caryophyllaceae; genus Silene; species Silene conica. The sequence continues at coordinate 42,769,650 of CM055316.2, read as the reverse complement.
AAAGGGTCTGTGAATGGTGTGGAGATAAAGGGTCTGTGATTGGTGCGGAGATAAAAGGGTCTGTGATTCGGAGAGGAGAAGTTTGACTTTCTATTTATAGTAATGTGGTTTATTTACAGTTTTTCTCTACTCAACCTCGTGGTTGACCCTGTGTATTCGTGATCACCTGTGATGAACCAATTTATTGGGGAGCAGATTGACAGGTATAAAGACTATGGGAGCTTAGGGGAAGGGAGGAGCATGGACCCGGACCTGCCTAGAGTCTAGATCACATGATAGTAGTTGATGAGTTGTACTTTTATTTCGGATCAGAACAGTTTTATAAGTTGGTTATGTAAGAACATGTTTTGAGTTTAAATTTAATTTAAAGTACTGTTATCTTCCTTTGTATCTACTGCCTCGGGAAACCGAGATGGTAACACCTTCATTTATCTGAGGAGTCCTAGTTCAGGCCCTTAAATAAGTGGGGGTGTTACAGGGTAGACATGGCAAAACCCGACCCGACTCGACAAAACCGATCCGATTCGTCCCATATCGGACCCGTTTGTTAATCGATAATATTATAAAATCATGGTACCCGAAATCGACCCAGTCCGACCCAACATAACCCGATATGTAATCTTATCCGATGACCAGTATAACCGAACCCGACAACACCCAAGCCGATTAAAACCCGACAAGAATAATATCCGATCCGAATTAGTATCAAATAACCGACAATTACCATTTTTTATCGCTTACACTATAATCTAAGTATGATTTCATGATAGTTAGATTAATTTGTTATGGACAATGAATTTAAAAGAAGTATAAATTGTAAAATCTGCCAAAAAAAGAAAGAATAAATTGTAACATGTAAGTGATGTAACCCGATATCAACCGGGTGAGAATATTGACCCGATATGAGCTGGTTGAGAATATTGTTGACCCGATATAAACTATTATACAACATGTTAATTGAGTAACCCGACCGAATAACAACCGAAACCCGACCACATGTTACCCGCTCAAACCCGATACTCAACATAAGTCATGACCTGAAACAACCCGACCGAACCCAACCTGACTCAGTCATTCATAGGGATCTAAATAATCCGACAATACAATAACCGATCCGAAAACAATGGATCTAAATAATCCGACAATACAATAACCGATCCGAAAACAATGGATCTAAATAATCCGACAATACAATAACCGATCCGAAAACAATCTGATTCGAACTCGACTCGACCTACCTGATTGTCAGATCTAGGTGCGGAGCAAGACCCGCCAAAACTCGTCCCATTGATATCCGTAGTGACGTGAAGAGACAAGTCATTTATAGTCATTACTTAAGAACTATGAAAGCCAAAATGCCTTTGAAGTGACAGAGATTGGTTTTAAAAATGATTGATTAAGGTGGAGTTAGTCAAATGGGTCGATCTAAATTCTAAATGCACGGTGACGATTCCACAATATGAATTAGGTTTTATATGATCATGTAATGTCAAGGAGTGGGAACATGATCGAAAATGCGAAAAGAGAGAAGAGATGTAAAGGAAAATTCAACTCAAGTGTACCTTAAATTAGAGACACAACGCACAAGACCCCTATCTAAAATAGAAAAGGAGAAAGAAATGGGGCAAAACACGTAACAATGTCATATTCGGACTCTTAAAAGAGGCGCATGATATGTTTCCTTCTCATGTTGCGTCTAACCCGAATCCCGTTTGTCAGGTCTTTCAGCAAGCTAGTACTCCCTCCGAGTCGTAGTGTTGGTTCATGTTTCTCTTTTAATGCGAGTTTAGTGATGTTTCCTCTTTCCCTTTTAGTAAGTTTGTTGTGGTCCAAAATCAATTCAATGTGGGTAGGGTGTTTGATGTGGTCTAAAATCATTTCCTTATCTTTTGTGCAGAAAACAACGGAAATTACTTTTTCACATACATTTTTTCATAAAATTTCCGTAATATACCCTTCTCTTAACTATAATCAAATTAACTCTTACATTTACATTTTCCCTTAAAATTGAATTCGATTACCCCAAACATCTAAACAATTAAAAAATAATGATTCAAATAGTGACGTAATTATTTTTTTAGCAATTAACAATACATTTTATTGAAATTATTGGATTATTTTTTTGTGAAATAATAAGTTTAGTAATTATTATTAATGAGGGTTTGTGGGTGGTGAAGATACGGTGGTTGACGATTGTCTCGTACCTTTGGTTGACGATTGTGTCTCGGTGTTTACGGTGGTTAAGGGTGGCGACGGTGGCGCGATGCGTTGGTGTGTAAAGAGGACGAACGAAATATGAAGTGTTGTGATTGATTCGCGTCGGTGTCGAGTTATCGGTTGAAGGTACGACTGGACTAGTATGGGTGGCGCGAACGACTGGAGGCTGGAGTGGTGGTCTTGTTTTCGTGTCGACAGGGATGATGCTCAGGTGGTGGGGCCATAGAAAAGGACGAAGAACTGGAATACTGGTTTTGGAGTTATAGTTCATCTGTGGTTGATTTGCATTGTTTCTCTTTGTTTTTTTTTTTAAAAAAATACTATATTAATTAGGTGAAAGAAGGTTTATCGGCGGTTAGATTGATCGGAGTTGGTGAATGTTAGAGACTTGTTGGTGAGGGGAAGAGTCAAAGGAGAAAACACCAATTGGATGAGAAATTGAAACACTGAGAAGGGTAATATTGTAAAAATCGTATGTGAAAGAGTAAAATCCGTATGTGAAAAAGCATGTCCCAAAAACAAAAGAAACCAATGCTCCGACTCGGAGGGAGTAGTATTTAATTGGTCACAAAAATGTGTATTTAAAATAAAACACATGATTAAATGTTATCTATATTAATATAAAAATATTTAATGATTTTCGGTGAGGTCACGTTATTAAACCAATATCTAATCTTTTTTTTAATTAAATTATGGTGGGACCCGCATTATTGTTTAATGAATTAATTATCAAATAAATGTATGCGTTTTATTAGTTGTGTTATTATTACGTACTATGTAACACCCCAAAAGTTTGAGAGGAAAGTTGTCCCACATCGGTAGAATGTGAGGCTTGTGATATGTTTATAATAACTTCCACCCACCACTTAGTAACAAGGCCTTGTGCTTTTGGGTTTAAGTGAGGACAAATAATGGGCCCAAAGTCTTACCTCCCATCTTATTGGGGGTGTGTTACGACCGTGGTGGGTCGGGTTGTTACAAATGGTATCAGAGCGACCCTGCGACCGTGTGGTGAGCCTGTGGTCGGGAGTGCCCAGGTCACACACCTAGCGGGGGAGGATTCTGGCCCTGGTTGTGGTCAAGTTTGAGGCACAACGAGGACGTTGTGTTATTTAAGTGGGGGAGTTTGTAACACCCCAAGAGTTTGAGAGGAAAGTTGTCCCACATCGGTAGAATGTGAGGCTTGTGATATGTTTATAATAACTTCCACTCACCACTTAGTAACAAGGCCTTGTGCTTTTGGGCTTAAGTGAGGACAAATAATAGGCCCAAAGTCTTGCCTCCCATCTTATTGGGGGTGTGTTACGACCGTGGTGGGTCGGGTTGTTACATACTAAACTCAGATTTATTTCGTAAACAATAATTTATACGTAAACGATTATATTTATATCGTCTAACTTATATTCCCTCATATTCACTATTTTCTTAAACAGATTATTAAGGTTTCTTCCCTTTCTTATTTCGGAAAGTTTTAATTATATTTTATTCATCCCCTCTCATATCACAAAATCGCACCAACCTTTTTACTACTCCCTCCGAGTTATAGTGTTGATTCCTATTTCCCTTTTGATAAGAATTTAGTGATAATCCCTCTTCCCTTTTTTATTAACTTTTTTGTAGTTCAAAATCAATTATGTGTGGGGTAGGGTGTTTTGTGTGGTTTATAATCATTTCTTTAAATTTTTTTTGCATAGAACCAACACTATAACTCAAAGGGGTAATAATTTATTAATTTCATTAAAGTTTGTGGTCCACAATTCATTATTTAACTCCTAATTATTCATTCCGCTCTCTTATTCAAAACCTCACCCAACTCTTTTATTCTTATTTTATCTTTCTACCTTCATAAGTGGATTAATGTGCCCATATCAAAGATGAAGAATATGGTGAATAGGAGGAAGTATATTGTATGTTAAAATACATTGTCGATGTCGATTTGTCCATAATTATTATATAACAATCTATGACTAACAATCAATATTACAATAAATAATACATAATTATAATAAATACTAACAAATTACAACAATTGATAGAAAAATATAACAAAGTACATAAAACTATAAAAACACGATCGGAATTTGAAATACAATTTTTATGACAGTACAAAATTAAAATAACAAAAAGAAGAAATTAAAATAACAATAACGTAAAAAAAAATATTTACAATGTCAATGATATTACAAAAATCTTAGTCAAGTATAGCATATTGGCTAAAAATTCATTATCAAAAATATATTCAAATTATTAATAAAACTATTTAAAATAACAATATTATTAAAAAAGATGTCGTGCAATTTATTTTTTTGGACATTTTTACACGGGCTAAAAGTAGTTGACATTATTAGGGAAAAAAGCATTGATTTGGAGTTCACAAGTTCTTGTTTCAGACCGTCACTTTTGGTCTGAAATAATAAGACGGGATTTTGTAATCATTTTATAGCAAAATATAACCACGATATGTTACAGTTTATGATAGCTGGTTTGTAAATAATAGTTACATTTGATTGTAAAATAATTACAAAATTACATATTGTTATTTCAGACCAAAATTGTGGTTTAAAACAATTCCTAATGTTTGGAGTTTGAAAATGCGGGCAAAGAGCAATTAGAAAGGTACCTCGGTAAGGTTATTCTCAAAATTTAGAGACATTGATTGACAAATGCTGATATGTCATGAATCCCTTCCGTTAAAAGTAGACCCATTAATTTAACATCATCTACCAACCTACCTCCCTACCACGCTTCATTTCCATTATTGCAATTCACCTCTCCGTAGGTACACACAGGTAAGGAGGTAACCACTACTCTTCCTAATTAAAAAAAAAATTTACCATTTATTTATTTGGTTGATTTTTATTACGTTGTTAAGTCTGTTGTGATTATGACTTAATTCCAGAAAAAATGGAGATAAACAAGACATGGGAAGAGGAGATGTACTGGAACCATTTTCATGCGATGCACTTTTGTGTTGTCCTACCTAAGGACTTTCATCATCACCTTGTAAGTTTTACATTTACCTCTAATTTTATACCATAACATCATAATGTAGTACGGAGTATAGTACTGTTGCATCTCGTCGATCCCTCTTCTTTTTTAAGGATTATGGTTTCACTTAGACCATCCCCAAGCAAGGTCGATTGGGAGGTCGATATGGGGTCAAGTCAAGTTAATTGTAATTAAGAAATCGAGTAGAATTGACTCAAGTCGATTTGAGTCACAAATCGACCCAATTTGAGGTAAATTGACTCACCAATCGACCTCATACGTGGCACATTTTAATTGGTTCCAAGTCACTTCCAACCATTTAAGAAAAGGAAAAAAAAAGAATGAGTAAATTTGTTTGATTTCTTAATTAAATTGATTGAGTTATTGAGCTAGGTCGTGACTTTTTGCTTGGGAGGGTTTAAGTGGGTCAAGGTCAATAAGAGGAGATTAAGGTATAATATGCAATTGACCCGATTAAATTGATTTCTTGCTTGGGAATGGTCTTATTATCAATTATTTTCAGAGATTATGATTTGGGGAATATTATTTATTTTGGGAACAATCCCACTTCAATACTTCATCTTTCCAATACTAACTCAACAAATTTGCTACTCCCTCCGCTCCCCGTCATTTATTTGCCTTTGGTTTTTGTAAAAAGATCAACGAAATGACAGATAATCAATTATTAGACGACAAGGGGACGGGTAGAGCTTCCAATTATTGACCAAAGGCATTCCTAAAATAGACATGCAAACGATTGACTCAACACCCAAAATTGATTTTTTTTTAATTAGTGTCATTTTGTGTCTTCTTCTTCCAAATTTATGAATTTAAGTATCACATAGAGTCTTGTAAACCGACCCCAAAATATTTTGGGACTAAGGCTCTCATGTTGTTGTTGTTGTTGTTGTATAGTTTCTTGTAAGGCCGCCCTACACAAATATGATGACTCATTTAAGTGAAATTAGTTGCTAAAATGAAATTTTGTATTTTCCTATAAGGTCTTTGAAGTTTTTCAAATAATTTGTACTCCGTAGATGCAAGTTCTTTGTCGAGGAACGATGAAAAAAAAGTATTGAAGGATTGTTGAAAATACTTGGGATTAATTATAAGTTAAAACCGACGATATATAGAACTTAGCATACAAATCTTCTTAATAATTAAGTTGTGACTTTATATGTTAGAGTTCCCCAAGTTACCAGTCACGGATTCACGGGATGTTTAAATATATATTTAACCCTGTGACCTGTAAATGTTATGAAGTAGTATGAGAACTCAGGAAAATTGCGTCTCTTTTTTGAAATTGATGAAAGCATAAATCTATATGCCCGTCTTTGTGGTGGTCATTTGTATAAAATTGACGCACTTGCACTACTTTGCTGTTCGATACTTGTTTCCTATTTGTATTTGATTAGTTCATGTATCCGGCCCTGAATTGACTTGGATTAAGGGTCTACAGTTTGATACTTTGATGCTTATTAGTAATATGGACAATGGGGCATTCACTGCTCGGAGAATTCAAATTTTGCACTTTCACAACTAACTTTGTTACTTGGACGCTTTAAATTCTACTTTGAGCCATAAACAGGAGTGTTCACAAAATAGCCAATGGGTGTATGTGTATATATATAATACTCCTAGTATGCTTGCAACTGAGTTTCAGTTTAGTAGAACCATACCTTTTCACCAAATGTGCTACTGTTTTGACAATCTAATCTACTTGTTTAGCTGCTGTCTTTTTCCGCCTTTCAATGTGTGAATTTCATCATGCTTAATCAGGTGCTTCCTTCCAAATTTGCTGAACATGTGTCAACCAAGTTACCCAACATGGTCTCTCTTATAGGCCCAAGTAACTCCTCTTGGGACGTAGAGGTATCAAAGGCCGGCAATCAAATTTCTCTTGTTGGAGAAGGATGGAAAGATTTTGTTAAAGCCTATAACTTGGAAGAAAATCTTATGATGGTGTTTAAGTATAAGCAAAACTTGAGTTTTGAGGCTTTGATCTTTGACCAGCAGAATATGTGTGAGAAGGAATCTTGCTACTTCGTTAAGAAATCCTTGCGGAGGCTCGAAAATAGAATTGATAGAAAGAGAAGTGCGGGCGAGATAACTAGCACTGAGCTGTTGGAAGATAATGATGATGCTGGTGGTTCGGAGGGTGTATTATCCAAGAAGCTGAGGAGGGATATTACTGAAGCTCCAAGGACAAGCCCTACCGATGAATCTTCTGAGGATAATGATGATAATCCTGAATTTATTGTGTCAGACAAGGCGATAGACGATGTCATTGTGGAGGTAATAGACTCAGCGGCGAGGAAAAGTCTTCAAAGCTCAAAGAGTTGTGTGACAAATAAAGTTGTTACAAAATATGGAGACAGACCAAGTGAGGCAACGAAATCCAAAGCTCAAGCTGGTAAGCATGATAAAATGCAGTTACCTTGGGGAGTTGGGAATATTCTCTAGTGTTTGTTTTAGGAATAATATTGAGTATGACACCAAATCAAAACCAGGTTGATCAAAGCAAAGTTTCTGATCCAAACCCTATATCCTAAGACTTGCAATCCAAAGTGTTCCAAACTTCACAGCCAAACATTTATTAAGGCTCAAACCAAATCCATTAGTAAACTGTTTTATAACAGAAGTTGCCCCAATCCAACTAGGGAATAAGGTTTTATTTTATTTTGTAGACTTACTTAAACGACAGAATATATATTTAATGGAGGTTCATAATGGTTTTAGGTCTAGTCTTGGAATACGTAAAAATTCATAATGGATTAGTTGTGGAACGTTGGGTTTGAATTAGGCTTGGTTTTGGGTATGGATCGTTGATTTGATAAGAATTCAGGACAAAAGTAATCAAGTGGTATAGGTAGTGTGATTTACATCACGTCTTGTGATTAGTGTGAAATGTTCGCATATGGCAGCAAGGAAGCCAAAGGAGGATATCACTGCTAGGGAGCTCAATCAATTGAATGAAGTGGAGCAATTTCCTACAGAAAATGAAGAGAAGGATATGTATGAAAAAGTTGTTCTTAGTGCTATTAACAAATGTAATGCCTTTTCTGATGCTTTATCTACGGAAGCCATGAAAAGAGACAGTTCGCCCACAACGAATAATACTTGTAAACTTGGCGGGAAAAGAGGTAGGCCAGCAAGGCGATCGCTTCCAAATTCTACTAAAAAACTGGTGTTCAAAAGTGGTGGTGAGTTACATTTAGCTTACTAGTCAACTTTCAGGCTGAGGATTGGTTAATTTTAGAAAAAAAAACTTTGTTTTTCTCCTCCTTTTTTCAGATTTATTTGACGTCGCTTCTTTTGTCTAATATGAATTACAGGTACCAAGAGGCTTTCCAAGGAGTATGTGTCTCGTAGAAGGCCGGTGACTAGTGAAGAGAAAGAGGATGCTTTAAGACGTGCAAATGAAGCATTGACTGAAGGCGGTTTCATTGTGGTGATGCGGCCTACTGGTGTTTACAAGCGATTTTACTTGGTACATTATCTTAGCTATCTCTGTAATTCATATTCAAAACTAACCATCCATGTCAATGCCATACATAAAACAACCTTAGATAACTACTCAATTAGAATTGACCTTGAACCAGAATTAGAACCATTTTAAACAACTCACAACCCAAAACTATAAAAAATGGCTACTTTAAACGTAATTGCTATATATAGTGCACACAAATTTACTTAATCCTACACACTTTGGCCTTTTTTTCCATCATTCCCCATCTTTAAAACATAGTGATAATATTACAAAATTAAAAAAATAAACAAAAAAAAAAAAATTCTCCTAAAACCTATAGGCCATAGCCGACACCCCCCCCGCCACCCCAACCCTTCCCTCTCATGCTCGACTACCCCTACCCCAGCCCCGACCACCCACAGGCCACAGCGGCCCGCCGCCGCACCCTTTCCCCCTCACCGTCAACCACCCTATCCAACCTTGCCATCGATTCCAATATTCCTTCTCCGTTAACCACACCTACACAATCTTTCCGTCGACGCACCTTATCTAGCCTGGCATTAACACACCCTACCCAACCTCGCCGTTGACCACCTCACCCAGCCTCCCCGTGGATTCAATGTTCCTTCTCCGTTGAATGTCTTACCCAATTTCTCCGTCTACGCTGTCTCGGCACCCTTCCCGGCCGCTTCTCTCTTCCACGTCCCCGGCGACCCAAACCCTACTCCACCCGGCCCTCGCCTTCGCCAGCGACTGGTAATGGCGTGGCTGTAGCCTGGATGGTGGCTGTTACACAACCACCCCCTTCTCTTTCTTTCTCTCCCTAGGTTTGTTTGTGTAAAAATGTGAAGGGTAAAGTCGGAAAAAGGCGAAAAAAGTGTAGGATTTAGCAATTTTCTGTGTTGGAAATAGCAAGTCCCTTTACAAGAATATGACCCTTTTACCTAGACCCACAAAAAATGACCTAAAAGCGACAGATCCAAATTGACCGAACCTGAATAACGTGTTGCAAGGTCTTTTACAGTGTCAGCCTTTCCATTTCGGCTTTTTTTTTCTTTTTTTTGTGCAGAACATTCCAGCAGAATGGATGCACAAAAACCTCCCTGGTCGACACAAGGAAGTAGTTCTCCGTGTAGGCGAGAAAACATGGGTGACAATGTTTCACTATTACGGTCAAAGGGGACATTCAGGCGGGCTTGCAACAGGGTGGAAGAACTTTGCTATTCAAAACAATTTGGAAGACTCTGATGTTTGTGTGTTTAAGCCAGCAAATAAGATGGATGATGCTACACTATTCCTGGATGTCGAAATATTCCGAGTTGTCCAAGAAATTACACCTCTTACTCCTTTGATTTGTTCTGTATGAACCCTACATATCGTATGAATCTATGGATGTGTGGCTTCACTTAGATCAGTTAGTCTGTAATATGTACTCTAAACCTTCTATGGATGTGGATGTAATATGTACTCTAAACCTTAAGGAAATGTACTTGGGATGCTGTTGGATTCAGTGTTATTTAGGTGTTGCTCTCGTTCGTAATGTTTCAAGACTGAAAATGCCAGCTCCATTTGACTATTTGAGAGGTCATTTGCGCCTTTGCTGCAAAATCTATATATAATAATAAAACAGAAACCACCACCATATTACTTTTCCCGCCAATTTATCCACCTACTAACCTTAACCCACTTAAGATATTATTATAATTAATTACAAAATATTATTATAACTATCTTCCTAGAATAGTCATAGCCAACTAAAATTTATATTATACATAATAACATTAATAGTGTAAGATGCCTAATATTCCTACTTTTACTTATCTAACTATTTTCCTAGAATATAAATAATTTACCAATTTACCAATAAACTCATAACCAACTAATAAAATTCATATTATACATAATAACATTAATTAATATTAATAATACTATAATATTATCTTCCCTACAATATTATCTTCCCTACACTTGTTTTTCTGCAACTTGTGTAGAAAGCATATTAATAAAATTTATCTCATTTTAAAAAATTGTTTGTTTTCCACAAAGTCCCTTGTGTAGTTATTTTCTTGACATTCATATTTTTTGTCGAAAATATGTTTTTTTTTTTAATTTTAGAAACCTCTACCTAAATTAAAATCAGTATATATTACTTATCTAGGTCGGTCGTATATGAAACAATGATTGAATCTCATATCAACCTAGACAAAAATTAATAGAGTACAAGATGATCAATTTCGAATGGTACCTGACACGGTTGTCGCAACCCTATCAAAAATAAACAAACTGGTCCCAACTAATGTAGTAGAGGCAGTCGGGTATCGAATCCACAGGGAGAAAAGAATTCTAAAAGTTCTTATAAGCTTGCTAAGTAACCAAATTGGGGGTGTTTGTAGTTTATCAATAGTCTAAGGTTTTAACATAAAAGAAACTAAAACAGAGAAACACGCGATTAAACAGATAAGAGAAAAGACTAGGAGCTTCGGTTCACTCTGGCTTAGGGCGAAAATAGGAAGTCGAGACCGTGTTAAGGTCGGGAATGGGGCAGTGAAAAGGTCCTTTCGGTCCGCTATTCGCCCTAGGATAAAACTAACAAACTTTCGCTCTAGTTAATCCATCCTAAAGTTCGTCGCAGGTCTACCTAATCCAATCTTTCGATCTAGGGTTAGGGAATCCACACAGTTGATTGGATGCGTCGACTCAAACAATCAAAAGCTATTAGATGCAACGATTATATGCAAGCCCTAATTTAAAACATTCAAGACTAATCAAATCTTAAGCCATAGTTCCCCTAAATCCTAGTGAAGGATTTAGCCAACCATTTTCATGAGGTTACTAAAGCAATTACATAAAATGAGATTCAACATGATGAACAAGTAGGTAATGCAAAACATGAATCAAATATTAAAATAGGGAGAAGAATACCGTACTACAAGATTGAAGGAAGATGAACCAAAAGATTGCTTGAAATTTAATTGTAAAAACTAAACTAAAAGAATTCTAGAGAAAATGAGAAAAGTGTTTTTATCAGATCTAGGTTACAAACGCTGCTTCTTTATATCTGTCGAGTGATCCCTTTCTTTCTCCTCTTTCTTTCCCTTTTATGCTAAATTCAGAAACATTCGATCCCGGAAATTTAGCACCCTAGCTCGATCGAGTAAGTGAGTTACTCGATCGAGGAGTTCTTTGCTCCTTCTCGATCGATCGAGTAATTGCCAGTACTCGATCGAGTGCCCTTCAGGTGGTCCTCGATGTCATCACAGGTAGTCTTCGATCAAGCTCCTTTCAACCAACAACCACTCGATCGAGTGGAATCGAAGGTCGATCGAGTGAATTATAGGAGTTGGCGAGAGTTTCTTTTCTTGATGTCTCGAAAATGCCAATTTTGCTAAATTTGAGCGCATTTCGTCTTCTTCTTCTTCTTCTTCTTCGTTATTTATCTGCAAACAATGAACACAAAGGCAACAAAGTAAACAATTCGGAGGAAAAAGGGTGCTAAAAGCTAAGATTCAAAGGACAAATACGTGCAAAATGGACCTACAAAGTCTATATAAATTGCACGTATCAAATATCCCCAAACCAAACCTTTGCTTGTCCTCAAGCAAATAAGGTGCATCTAGCCTTGCAAAAAGGAACCGAGCGCATAACACTTGCCGAAATGTCTACTCAACCATATTTAAGACATAAGAAAAAGGTTTTACACAACCTAGCATGCAGATGAGTTGCAACTTGTCAGAGGCCTACTGAACTGTCAACCTTGCAAGACTATTTGACGATGGACTCTCGCGGGTCACTCTTCTCTCGTGAGGCAAAAGGGGTAACATAAGTGAATGTAAGAGAGATAGAGGAAAAGCCGCTCACGTAGACTGCGACCAACATAATCGTGCATGCAATTTAGTATGATAAAAGATTCTAGCTACCGTGCACATACATTCCAACCATTTAGGGTCCATCACATGCCGATACTTGCAAAGTTTGGATAAGTGAGGCTATGGGTAAGAAGAGGCAAAACAATATGGTAATGAGAGGGAAAGTAGCCAAGCTAGCATCCTAATCAAACCGAATAAAACATCCACTTCTAACTCACTGACTTAAGCTCAAATGCCTTAGTGATCAGACAATCAACTCACAGATCCAAAATAAAACTCCTCATAAGATAGGGATTGCAACACAGGAGAGAAATTCCAATTTCTATTTTTTTTCTTCGCCGTTTTCTTTTTTTCATTTTTCTTTTCTGATTTTTTTTTTCTTTTTCGGCAATTTTTCAATTCTTCCTCTTTTTTTTTTCTGTTTTCTCCTCCACTTCTTCCTTTACCAACTTCATACAATAAGGAACGAGCCAAAACTGATTAAAGAAACGAGTTCCACTAAAACTACTAAACTAGCTCAGCACAAGGTAGGCTTAGTTTATGGATTGTAGCTAAAGGGTCAACTGACAATTTTTGGCTAATGTGAAGTTAATGGGTAAAATGAATAGGAATGATTTTGCAAGCATTCTCCGAACATGTAATACCGTCCACGAACCCGAATGTATATAGGCAATAAGCAATCAAAAATCATACTTGTGCAAATTAATGTTACACGACATGCAGGGAGTAATTACTCACAATCCTAAATGAACTGGTCATGAATGACACCAGTTAAAAGCTCTAAACCTCGGAAAGATATTGTAGTTTGCCAAAGTCTCAGGTCCAGTCTATTTGTTCATTAGTGTTCTGGTGAAGCGACAACTCATGCATACTGCTTATGTAAAAGCCAAAGGTTATGTCAGGTTCGAAAAGATAAAAAATTGAAGGTTCCGACTCAGCTTCTAATGCAGACAAGATGGAAGCATAAACCACCTCCCCAAACCAACCGATACAATGTCCTCATTGTGCAAGGTGAAAAAAAAGAAGATGAGATGGGAACTTACAGGATAGAACGGAACATCGACCTCCCCAAACCGAACGAGAAAAGTGAGGTTTGACAGAGGTGAGAACAGAAGTTCTTTCGGCAGCAGCGCATCGTTCGATCGAGTTTGGAAGGTGTTCGATCGAGTAGATGTTCGCTCGATCGAATTTGGTTGTTGCTCGATCGTGTTTGGTTGTTGCTCGATCGTTCATCCCTCAGCTGCAGGTTACTCGATCGAACATTGTTCAGGGGCGAATCGTTCGATCGAGTAGTTCTTTCACTCGATCGAGTAGATTTTTTACTCGATCGACGCTTTTTGTCTGCGAACCTGCGAAGGGTATTATAACAGCAGCAGAAAAAAAAACAGGAAAACTCCCCAAAAACAGTCTTGAACAGTACAAAAGCAGAAAATTTGTCCGAAAAGGAAATAAAACATGAAAAACCGGGTTGCCTCCCGGGAAGCGCTAGTTTAACAGGTCCCGCACGACCTTCTCTTGACTTGGTGTCAACTCTCCTCAATGTCGAAGAATAACACTTTGACCAAATTGCCAACCTCCTCCGTTCCGTGATAACGCTTCACTTGGTGACCGTTGACTTTAAACTTTGACCCTGAGAGTCTTTTAACTCGACGGAACCAAATTTGGCGATTCCGACTATCGTGTATGGCCCCGTCCATCGCGATTTCAGCTTGCCTGGGAAAAGTCTCAGACGGGAATTAAAGAGCAACACCTTTTGACCCACGTGGAATGTAATACCCCGTATTTTAGCCTTGGTCAACGTAAGTCAAACCATGTTTTGTACAAGTATTTGTGATGGAATGTTTATAAAGTATTTTACGTAAACTATTATTATTTTATAAATCATATTTCTACGATTATTTCGTATTTGTTAATCGTTTTATATTTGATGGTTATTCATCAAAATGTCATTTCATTCGTATTTATTTATTTTGATAATATATTTATAATTAAATATATTTCATATTTTATATTTATTTCTCATTTAAACTTGTTTTAATATTTAAGTCGTAATCATATTTAAATTCTAATTTTATATATAGGTAAGTACTAATAATTTTACTAATTAAACTATGCAATTTATTATAATTCATTATATGTGCTTGCTAATTTAAATTAAGAGTCGAGTTTATATTTTAGTAAGTAAACCGAGTTAAGATATAGAGATTGGGCCTCGTGTTGCGTGCTAAACCAACAGCCCAACTCATCACTTTTATCACACGACCACAAAACACCTCACAACGTTTTTTTTATTTTTCCTGCCGCCATATAATTCTATCAGAAACCCTACCCTTGACCTAGAGAAAACGCCTATCATACACACACACTTGCAGCAACCATATCCAAGGGTTGAGGGGGAGCTTTACACGGTGGTTTGGGGTGGTCTAGGGTTGCTCGATTTCACGGCGAAATAGGTAAGTTCATCACAGTTTAAATTTCTCTGGTTGTGTGTCTCCTTTTCTTTTCGCCTTGCCATTGTAAGAACATGTTAATAGTTCCTGTTTTTCATCTAATATTAATCTAGGATGTATAGATGTTGTATATTGACCATAGTAGGGTTGTCGTTGGCCACCTAGGACCCTCGTAGGTGATGGTTTTGACAGCGTATAATGGTTGTGTTTGCTTCGTTTTCAGAACAGAGTCGTATAACATGATATTCGTACCGTAATTCGGCTATTGGTTGGGATGTTGTAAACACGAGTCTAAGGTTAGCAGTAGTAGGATATTAGGGTGGTCTATGTTGGTGGTAATAGGGTGGTTGGGACACCGTAATTAGTGCAGGGAGTTGGGTATAACGAATAAGAAGTACAGGAACATGGGACAAGCGAGTTTATGGTGCGACTTTTGGTGCGACTGTTGAGTGTGTTTGGGGAGTGTCGAAACCTGGTGTTTTACACCAGGGCGTTGGGGGTAGTGTGGGGTGTCTATGGGTCGTGAGTGGTTGTGGTAAAGGTGATGCTAGCAGGTGGTTAGGGGCTGGTTGTAGGAAGGTGTCATAAGGGTGAAAAGGAGCACGGGGGTTGCCGTTGTGACCAGGGGGTTTTGCGACCGATTTCAACGGCTGGTGTGGTGCTATTAAGGGACGTGGTTGGTGTCTAGGGATGCGTCATGGTTCAAGGGTTCTAGTCACTGTGGGTTTGTGGTGGTTCAGGCGGTAATATGGGAGTTACGGGTCTGTTTTGGAGGACTGGTCAGGGGCTGTTTAGTCGTGGTTTGGGGCTGTTGAAGTCGTGTTTTTGGGTTGTTTAAGTTGTGTATGGCTGCGTTGTACAATGTTATTATCAGAATTGTTATACTTATTATTATTATTATTATATTAGCATGATTGGTGTTGTGATTATTTAGTTAACACATTGTCCGCATGTTATTATTATTATTAATATTACTATTATTATTATTATTATTAATTGTTGTTTTTATAGTAGTTAATATTTTATTTTAGTGTGATTAGCGTTACTAGTAATATTATCCATGATATTTAATTATTAATTTTGTTAAGTGATTTTTATTATACAAGAATGTGACGGTTATCAATAGTCGATTATATTTTCAATGTTCGTTTTAATTGAAGTTAGTTATAAAAGTAATAAGGACGAGTTATTTAAGTTAATTGAAGTAGTCATGTTTAATATGGTCTCGTTATGCGTAATATATGGGTTAAATAATTAATTTGAATAATTGATATGTTATATTAGTTTGCATATTGTATTAGTTAGTGATTACAAATATTATATTTGTTAGGTGACGATTTTGAGGTGGCATAGTTCTGTTTACCTGCTGGCTTGCTATTGGATGATTTTGCTATCCAGGTAGGATACACTGGCACTATACTCTTTGATGTG
This sequence comes from Silene conica, assembly GCA_029255685.2. Lineage (NCBI taxonomy): Eukaryota > Viridiplantae > Streptophyta > Magnoliopsida > Caryophyllales > Caryophyllaceae > Silene > Silene conica. The sequence goes on along the minus strand of CM055316.2, from coordinate 42,753,229 downwards.
TTATGAATAGATTTTGGATTGTGTGTTATGGGTGCTAAGCATGATTGATATGAGAATGATATTGGTTGGATTGAGTAATGATTATTATTATTGGCATGTGCATTTCATTATTTAATAGCATGATTGAATAAGAGTATTGTTGCATTCATGAGCACGACATATGCATTGGTTACTGAGAAAAATGTGAATCAGATGTTGTTCTGATATAAAGCCCAGGGTGGTTCTGCAGACCAGGCCTGGTGTCTTATCAGCTATTGAGCTGGTGTTCGGTGACGACCGATTATAGTCTGCCGGGAGGTTCGGTATGGCTTGGTGTTTCGGGTATGAGATTGAGATTGAGATTGAGCTCGAGCATATCATGTCATTTGCATATCATTTAACTGTTGCATTATAATTATTGTGTTACCCTACTCAACCGCGAGGTTGACAGTGTATTCGTGTACACCTACGATGATCCGGAATGGGGAGTAGATTCTACAGGTCAGAGACAAATGAGCTAGGAGCTGGGTCAGGAATGTGAGATGCATACTTTGGGCCGACTTAGAATTATATCACATCTAGAGAAGTCATCAGTTGTATTTTTCTTTTCCGTTATGTAGTAACTGTAATAATAACCAAGTTTAAATTTTATCAGTTTTTATATAAAGTACTTTGGTTTGTTTTACTTTGTTATTCACTACCTCGGACATTCCGAGATGGTAACAGCTCTATTTATTTGAGAATGTCTTGCTAAAGGCTCTTAAATAAATGGGGGTGTTACATGGAATTCCCGTGGTAGGATGCGCTTTGTCATGCCATCTTTTTGACTTTTCCTTGTAAATTCGCGAACTTTCATAAGGTTTCAGGTGAAATTCTTCAAGCTCATCAATCTGCAAAAGACGGTTCTCACCACAATGGCCAGCATCATAATTAAGTTGGCGTATTGCCCACCATGCCTTATGCTCAAGCTCGACAGGTAAATGACACGCCTTTCCATACACTAAACGATATGGTGAAGCACCAATTGGTGTTTTAAAAGCTGTTCTATAGGCCCACAAGGTATCATCAAGTTTCTGACTCCAATCCTTACGAGACTTAGACACGACCTTAGCTAAAATCTCCTTAATTTCCCTATTGGAGACCTCAACTTGCCCACTGGTCTGAGGGTGATAAGCCAAACCTCTACGATGCCGTACACCAAACTTAGTCAACATGTGAGTCAGTGTCTGTTCCTTAGAGTGCATACCTCTATCGCTTATGACGACACGTGGGACTCCGAAACGAGGAAAGATGATCTTACGAAATAACTTAATAACAGTCTTGGCATCACAATTGGGTGTCGCGACAGCTTCGACCCATTTTGACACATAATCTACTGCAACTAAGATATACCGGTTGCCTTGACTTTTAGGGAACGGTCCTTGGTAGTCAATATCCCAGACATCAAAGAGTTCAACTTCTAAAATGCCGTTCTGGGGCATCTCATGACGCTTAGAAAGATTACCTGTTCGCTGGCATTCGTCACACCTGGAAACAAAAGCTCTAGCGTCAAAAAACATGGTGGGCCAATAAAAACCTGATTGAAGTACCTTAGTCACGGTCCGAGATGGACCGTGATGACCACCATAATGTGAAGAATGACACCCTTCCAGGATTGCTTTGGTCTCCCATTGTGGGATACATCGTCGGTAGACACCGTCTGCGCATTCTTTGAATAGGTAAGGCTCGTCCCAGAAATAATGTCGGGCATCATGTAAGAACTTCTTGCGTTGCTGGTAAGTTAGGTCTTTCGGCATTTCCTTGCCAGCTGCAAAATTAGTATAATCTGCTTGAGGTGTACTTCCTTTGAGAGCATGGTTCGCCGAGACTCTACTTCCTTTGTTGAGGTGTACGATGTCGCCATCTGGGCTGAGAGCTCTATCAGGGCTATTGACGCTGAGGCTCGTGCTGCTACTGCCAGTGCTTCTTCACATCAGAGATCTACTTATCAGGGCAAGAGGCCTTTTGTTCCATCTTCTGCACCCTCCACTTCTCAGAAGAAGCGGTTTGAGAGGTTTGTTGCACCGGTCGCTAAGACCACTGTTCACACAGATACTACTTCGAGTACTTGCCACCGTTGTTGTTGGGATATATGTCCTCACCAATAGTGCGATCACATAATTAAATCTCATGACGAGAATGTGCAAGGGATGATACGAAATTATATTAGTCAACTGACCAACATTAATCAGTAATGATTGGCTAGCTAGAGTTTGACATTACTGTCGTATGACGGTGGTGGTCAGTTGATCCCTTTAGGTCGTTATCAGTTTGCGATGGGTCGAATAATATCATATTATATGAATATGGTAGAATATGATTCTTTTAAATAGACAGACTAAAAAACAGAGTAGGTAACAAATAGACGGTAGGTGACACTGTACATATATGACAATTATGGATTAAAAAATTGATTTGTTTAGGGTCGCCATATAATTTGCATGGCGTCAAATCATCATTATTCATTATATATATATATATATATATATATATTAAAGAATATTTTAAAAGCGCTATGTGGCGCAATGTGGTTTTAGAATTAGTCTAATGGAACTCTCTAATTCAACCTCAGAGTTTTATTTTTTTTCAGCCAATAACGTGAACAATAGTAGCCATGTCACCTTCCATTAACTGATTTTTACATTATTTCTTTTTTTTTTGCAGTATATCGAATAAAATTATCTTAAATTTGTTTAATATATATATATATATATATATATATATATATATATATATATATATATATATATATATATATATATATATATATATATATATATATATATATATATATATATATATATATATATATATATATATATATATATATATATATTTTCTCTTTTTTTTGACAAGAAATTTACATATATCTTAAAGTTCTCAAATCTGAATTTTGTAGTTTCCTTTTTTTAACTGTGTCTTAATAGTTCCATTTTTATATCGTCTCACAATTATTACTCCTATTAACATTATCATATGTTATCTTATTATATATTATCAACAATTTTTTCAAATGTCCTTATATATATATATATATATATATATATATATATATATATATATATATATATATATATATATATATATATATATATAATTATATATCAATTTTAAACATCCGTTCAACACCCAGTCAACTCCGGAAACTATTTCGAGGCGAGAGCCGGTCTCCCTTCCGGTTGCCCGGCCGGGGGGTCTTTCTCCTCGAATCAATTTATGAACCCGACATAAGTGCCGTCGAAGGTTCTTGGGCTACAAACATGCATACAAACCATACAAAAAGGAATCAATGAAATCCGAGATGTAAATCACAAGTTACAAACAATTCTAGGTGAACAGGGCTCTGAGCTGGTCTGCCAACCGGCGGACGGTGGACCGGCTGGGGACCCCATCCCCTTTTCCCAAACTTATATATATATATATATATATATATATATATATATATATATATATATATATATCTTTTTTTTTAGTTTTTATTTTAAGTATACATGTTCAATAAATAATAATATTTCGTCTTCTTTTAATATAAAAGTACAGAGCCCCGTGATTTTTCACGGGTGTTACACTAGAAAATAAAATGCTGAAGACAGACCTTCATTATGAATGGAAGACCTTCATTATGCCAGGACTGTGTTGGTTGTAAGAACGTATTTTAATGCCCATCATTTTACCGATTTTGAAATATTAACGCTGACATTAACTCACCATTATTTTTTCCAATAAGTTTAACAACTTTAAGACACTTACAAAATATTAAACGATCCTGATAAAACGAAAACTTCAAGGTGTACTTATGAACAATTTTAATTATATAATAACTATTATTTGTCGTCTTCTTTTGAAAAAATACACAACCCCGTGATTTTCACGGGTGTTACACTAGTTCTTATGTAAGACAGATTAATTTTTCGTCTGAAATAAGACGGATTCTACCATTTTTTGATAAAATGTTATCATCATTCTAGGATAAAAAGGTTACATTAAATTAAAATGATGGTTACATTTGGTCAGTCTTATTTTGATCCGTCTGAAGCAAAAAATTTTGTTTGAATGAACCTCATTTATTGTGTTATTACAGCTGCTTTTATTTCATATTATCAAAATCATACAAATTTCTCATCTTTCATATTCCCTTTTTTTCTCATCTTTCATATTCAAACCCAAACCCCCGAAAAAAACAAATATCCACAAAACTTCTCACCTCTCAAATTTTTGGTTGGTACGACATAGATGTTGTATTGATGTGTTTGTTTATTTTTTATCAATTGTTTTAACAAATTTCGTGATTGTTATCATTTTTGCTTTGATAGTTAAAATTTTTTGTTTAATGTTTTTCTATTTTACTTCATCTATATTTTAGTTTCGCTAAATTCACCTTTGATTACTCTATTGAATATTCATTGGTGATTGTTACCAATTTTAGTTTGATTGTTACTATTTTAGTTTTGGTAACTTTGTATCAATTCTTTTTATCAAATTCCAAAATTGTTCCCATTTTTAGTTACAAAATTTTGATTAAATAATAAAAGATAATATCACCATGTCAAGTTCACTTGATATACTAAACTATGTTGTAACTAATTTTAAAAATCTTACAAATCTTGGGAGATGGTAACATATTAATCAATTAAGTAAATATGTAACAGTCTACAATATGTTTTCATTTCCAAAATTATTGCGACCATATTTAAGTGAGTGTATTCTCTTGACCTCATCACATATTAGTTCCCTAAAAATGATAATTTACACTATTCAAATGGTCACATCATAAAATTTAGGTAAACATGTTCCAAAATATAATATGTGACCATTTTAAGGATAATCGACCCCATAACTGTAACATCCCGTATTTTCGTAAATAATATTTTAAGGATTTTAAAGTATTTTCCGGAATATAATATTACTTTAATAATAAATCGTAAACTTAATTTAAGTTTTTCCGTTAAGTTCCGTCTTAAAAATATTTTAATTCTTAAGATGTCGTTCACTTGGCATATTCTAATTCCGACTTGAGTCCGTATCTTAAGCAAATAACCCGACTCAAATAAAGTGAAAGAACAACATAAAACCTACTTAGACCCTTTCTTACGACATCTTCATCCTTCACAAATTCATTTCACTGTTACATTCAAACTCCATTTTCTTTTTTTCTTAAAAGCTTCAAGAGACGATCTCGACCCCTTCCCGAACTCGTATCGAGGTAATTTTTATATTTTCGGAATCCTCTCGGGATTTTCAAGCTTTCTATCTCTTTCAATTTTTGTTTTATGTAATTCGAAAAATGGGCTGTTTTACCCTAAATCACGTTTTAGGCTCCTAATACGGTTTTTCTTGTGTTTTAAGGCGAGAATTTGGAGGACTTGACTCAAGACTCATATATTGTAGACGAGAGCTTGGATGAAGACGCATAAAAGGTGAAAATTACGAGTAACTCGGCCTTTTTGTTAAAGTAGCACAATTTGTGTTGTTCTTGATGTGGTTTCTGATTTTTGAGTTGTTATTGATGTATGGACATAGAAATATGTTAGGAATTTGGTTTAAATGTTCATCACATGATTTAATTAAAGTTTGGTGATGTTCATATGCTTTTATGTTCATTTTCAGTTTTGGCAAAGTTAAGACGAATACAAAGTATGATCTTATTATATGCTTATTGTTGGAATTAATGCTTGATTTTGGTTCACATATATGATAAATACGCTGGGTAAACTTGTGCTGTTGCGACTTTTAAGAATTTTATCGATTTGTTGAAGTTTAGATAAAGTGTCGAATTTGCGAAAATGTGCTCAGGAACTCTGAGCCAATCGACCGGCTGGGAGTCACGCCTTGTGTTTTCTTTGAAGTTTTGGAAATTGCTGAGGAGGTGCTCAGCCGGTTGGCCGACCGCCGGTCGACCGGCTTAGACACCTTAATGTGGTGTTTTTAGCGTAGAAGAGGATTAGGGAGGGTGGTCTCCCAGCCGGGTGGCCGGCGGCCGGTCGACCGGCTGAGGACCCTTCCTCGTGTAAATTGTTTTTTTAAAGGTTGTAGAGTGAGGGGTTGTCAGCCGGCTGACCGGCAGCCTGTCTGCAACCGGATAAGGACCCTTTTCACCTTAAAATCGCTTTAACTTTTGATCGGATTGTCCGATTAGCTTGAGACTTGTTCCGTATGCTTTATACCTGTGTTTGTGGTCCCCGGAGTACGGGCGGCACTATATTGGTTTCGTGAATGGAGTGATGATAGAGACCCCCCGGTCGGGTAACCAAAAGGGAAACCGACTCTCCCTTAACTTAGTTCCCGGGGTCAATTAAGTGTTGTTTAGAGGTCAGTAAAGTTAGGACTAAGGACTTGGTTGTAGTACATATCGGAATATGTTTGAGTTGGGACCGCTAGAGTACGATATGTACTGATGTTTGATGCGTGTCAAGCTATGGTCTGAGTTGCGATCCTCTAGTTTGACATGTGAGTGTTTGTGGCGTGACGGCCTAGTCTGATTGCGACGTATAGACCGTCTCGTGTATGGATGATGCGGTAGTATTATGTCTGAGTTGCGACCCCTATCCTATCGTGAGTTTGTTTGACCGTAGTGAGTTGGGTCTGAGTTGGGATCGCTATTTCATTACGAAGAGTAAATGGTTCTGACTGAGTTGCGTTATGAACCATTATTAGCTGATTGGTATCCATCTGTGCCTGAGTTGCGGCTACGGGTGTATTCTTGCTGATTTGTGTACCAAGTTTACCTGAGTTGGGGTGTGACTTGGACACTGCTGATTTGTGTCTAGTGCTTGCCTGAGTTGCGGTAGGTTCTAGATACTGCTGATTGCATCTGCTTGTCTGAGTTGGGGTATAGTGTCAGATGTTGCTGATTGATTGTGTTTAGATAGAGTGTTATTGATACTAGAACTGTTTGTCCAAGGCATTGGACGACTCTTAGTCTGGTTTCGTAAACGGTTTGGATTGAAAGACCCCCGGCCGGGCAACCGGAAGGGAAACCGGCTCTCCTTTCAAATAGTTTCCAAAGTTAGTCGAGAGCCCTTGCATAGTATTTGCATGATGATACGAAAGTTGAGTTATTGATATGTGTACTTCGCATGTTATAAATGTTGGAGTATGTTGGATGCTTTACGTGTTACGTGTCGCTAACAATAGGTGGCTGGGAGAACTCTAGTCACTCCCCACTGATTGTGGCATACATGTTTTCATGTATGTAGGTACATGACAGGTGGATGATGGGTTACATTGGAGGCTAGTGCGATGATCCATTCATCATTGACTTACCCTATATCGTGTAGCTAGACCTAGTAGTTTCGCTTATATACTTGAGTGCCTGTAGGGATGTGTCACCCCAGGCTATTTTTGTACTTATACTTTCGTACTTAGACATATACTTATCTATGTTTTGATTTATTTCAGTTTGTACAGTTTTGTTTTAATTCATCTCGTTTTATCTTGCATGTTAAAGTTTAAATTCCGCGTAAATTTTGGCATGTTTGAATGTTTTATTTTTCCGCTGCGACGAGGGGTTTTACAGTCGGTATCAGAGCGTTATCGCTTCCGACGCACTCATGTAACCCCCAACTCTAACTTAACCATAAAATTGAATAATGAATGAGAGATGGGGTATACTTAAGGATTTATATTGTAGTCTGGTTGTGATTGCTAATTGCTAAGTTAACACTTGCTTTTCTTTTGAAGGATGGAGAGGACTTCAGCAGCAGAGAATACGATAATGCAAGCCCTTCTCCAGGTGCTTGAGAACCAAAGAAATCAAGCTGAAGCTGTTCCTTCTCCTACTCCTCCGACTTTTCTACTGGACCCACTGTTCGATTGGGAAGCTTTCAAGGAGAAGATGGAGACACGTTTTTATCCTAAGGAGCTTCGATCACAGAGATTGAAGGAATTTATGGATCTTAAGCAAGGGAAGATGACGGTACAGGAGTTCACAGACAAATTCAACCAGCTAGCTCACTTTGCTTCGAGGTTTGTGTGAGATGAGTCAGAGAGGGTGTACTTCTATAGAGGGAAGTTGGGACCCCGTATTGAGAGCATGGTTCGCCGAGACTCTACTTCCTTCGTTGAGGTGTACGATGTCGCTATCTGGGCTGAGAGCTCTAGCAGGGCTATTGACGCTGAGGCTCGTGCTGCTACTGCCAGTGCTTCTTCACATCAGAGATCTACTTATCAGGGCAAGAGGCCTTTTGTTCCATCTTCTGCACCCTCCACTTCTCAGAAGAAGCGGTTTGAGAGGTTTGTTGCACCGGTCGCTAAGACCACTGTTCACACAGATACTACTTCGAGTACTTGCCACCGTTGTTGTTGGGATATATGTCCTCACCAATAGCGCGATCACATAATTAAATCTCATGACGAGAATGCGCAAGGGATGATACGAAATTATATTAGTCAACTGACCAACATTAATCAGTAATGATTGGCTAGCTAGAGTTTGACATTACTGTCGTATGACGGTGGTGGTCAGTTAATCCCTTTAAGTCACACCTATAGGACAATTCCCTTAATTGATATACTGATCAAACGTATATTGATACGAGTTGATCATATTCCTTTAACTCGTATATCGAGAAATCAGAGGTTAAATCTTATTGTAAGATTTATGTTTATAATTGAAACATGTCAATTATCAAACATTGAACGACATTTATGAAATATCGTAATAAGAATGAATCGGGTAGCATATTATTACAAGTGTTGTAAATCTTATTGACGATTAATGAAAATGACCATTGATGCCCGTCGTTGAGGGTACGAAAGATAAGATTTATAATCTTAAACTTTAACTATAAATAGTGAAAGTCAAGGGTCGAACCACAGAGAGGTGGGGAATGTTTATTGTTTGATGTTAATGTTTTATGGTAACAGAATTGGGTGTTTGATTGATTATTGCTAAGTCTAAAACAAATATATAAAAAATAAAGCAAGGAAATAAAGATGAGAATAAAACTATAATAAAAGAGATGCTAGGATGATCGGGTAACAAATAGCTAAGGTAATATAAATCCTAAAGTTAACATGTATTGCAGTCGCGTAAGGGGTGTAACATATCCTTTCGGTCTATGGTACCTAATAGCTCCTTTCAGCCTATGCTATGAGTTCCTAGGTCTCACAATTATTGGGTGTCAACAATAAGGGTGATTCCTAATTTCTAGGTCACATACCTTTCAGTCTTAAGTAACCTAGCCGTCTTAAAGCGTAAACCAATGCCCTTCCCGTATCTCTCAATCTTGGGTAGGTCATTACTAACATCCTAAAGTCTCCTTTCAGTCTCATTGTAGGTTATTATAGTCTACGAAGAAAAACGGTCTGAAATCATAAGCGCGTTGGTCGACCGACCAGCTAGTCCAGTCGGCCGACCAACACCTCAGTCGACCGACCTGTGGAAGAGGTCGGCCGACCAAGGCGCTGTTACAGTCGGTCTCGGAATTCGCACCATCTACGCATATTTACTCCCTACATCCTAACATATGGAATTTAGCTACTCATGGAAATTGAAATAATAACAATAACATTAATAAAAACGGAATTCATGATGAACATTAAACTAAGCATGCGATAACAATAAAGGCTTTGGGATTCTAACTTAAACCGGATACTAATAATTCTAAGACAAGAACAATTGATAAACTGAAATTGAAGGAAGAATTACCGTAATATGGATTAGGGAAGAAAAGAACAAGCTTTATTGATTATCTTGGAAGGATTGATGAACAATGAATAAAACTTACAAAACAATAACTTTGAAAAGAGAAAACTAAAACTAAAGATAAATTGAGAGTTTGTAATTAGATGCAGAAATAAACTAAACTACTGGATTAAGAACTGAATTGTAGCTTGATGATTAACCCTAAACATGAGATTAGCTTAAATAGGCGGAAATAAAGAGTTTCCTTATGACCTAATCACTTGAATGGGCTTTTTGCGGAAATTCTGAAACTGCGCTGAGGTTGGTAGACCTAGGTATTGTTGGGAAATGTGTCCTCAACAATAGTCATGACAAGAATGCGCAAGGGATGATACGAAATATATTAGTCAACTGACCAACATTAATCGGTAATGATTGGCTAGCTAGAGTTTGACATTACTGTCGTATGACGGTGGTGGTCAGTTGATCCCTTTAGGTCACACCTTTAGGACAATTCCCTTAATTGATAAAGTGATCAAATGTATATTGATACGATATGATCATATTCCTTAAACTCGTATATTGAGAAATCAGAGGTTAAATCTTATTGTAAGATTTATGTTTAAAATTGAAACGTGTCAATTGTTAAACATTGAACGATATTTTATAATATCGAAATTAGAATGAATGGGGTTATAATTAATACAAAAGTTGTAAATCTTATTGACGATAAATAATGAATGACCATTTTATACGTTGGTAATTTCGAATAACATGTCGAAATAATAAATATGATTTATTTAATTTACAAATGATATTTATATGATGAATATGCATTTTAGTTAATTAAAACAATTGTTATTTTAAAGATGTCACACTTATACAATTGATCAAGAGACAATTATAAAATGGACTATATTTTAAGTGGAGGTGCCGGTTTTATGGGAATGGATTAAGGGTGCTTAATTGTGTTTTAAATGTTATTCTATCAGCAACTATTGGGTACTAGCCAAAGGACCCAAGCTGTCAATGTGTCAATCATGAAACAGGGCCTAGTTTGTGACTCCAATCAAGCCCAAGTGCTCCTCCAGCCAGTCACTAATGAAGAAATCAGAGCCACTATGTTTAGTATTCCAAATGAGAAAGCTCCAGGCCTCGATGGTTACTCCAGCAAGTTCTTTAAGGATTGTTGGGATATAGTGGGAACTGATGTGTGCAAAGCAATCAGAGAATTTTTTGAGAATGGCAGAATGCTTAAGCAGCTTAATACTACTCATGTCACTTTGATTCACAAGGTTGACAATCCCACTACAGTTGCTCAATTCCGACCTATAGCATGTTGTAATGTGGTATACAAGTGTATCTCCAAGCTGTTGTGTACCAGATTGGCCCAAGTTCTACCCAATATTATCTCTACTACTCAAGGTGGGTTCATAAAGGGGAGGCACATTCAGGAAAACATATTGATCTGTCAGGATTTGATAAAACTTTATAGTAGGAAGGCAGTTTCTCCCAGGTGTTTATTCAAGGTTGATCTTCAAAAGGCCTATGATTCTATTGAATGGGAGTTTCTCTTCCAAATGCTCAAGGCTATGGAATTCCCACCTCATTTCATCCAACTAATAGAGGAATGTGTTACTACTCCAACTTATACACATAATCTTAATGGAGATAGGTTTGGTTTTTTCAAAGGCAAAAGAGGCTTGAGACAGGGAGACCCTCTATCACCTCTCCTCTTCACCATCTGTATGGAGTATTTATCCAGACTTTTGAATCATACTACTTCAACCATGGGATTCAAATACCATCCTCTCTGCACGACTATGAAACTCCATCATCTTATGTTTGCAGATGATCTGTTATTATTTTGCAAGGGTGAACTGCCATCTATCATGATTATACTCAGAACTTTTGCTACTTTCTCTCAAGCTTCTGGGTTACATATGAGCAAAAATAAGACTAATGTCTATTTTAATGGAGTATCACAGGGGGTCAAACAGGATGTGATGCAAGTTTCAGGATGTGTGGAGGGTTCTTTACCTTTCAAATATCTAGGTGTGCCTATCAAAACTGCTAAACTTTCTTTGAAAGACTGCCAACCCATCATTGATAAGCTTCTTAACAGGATAAGGGGTTTAAGGACTCGAAAATTGTCTTATGCTGGCAGATTGGTGCTGGTTAAGTCAGTACTGAAGACCTTACATTCATATTGGGCATCTACATTCATTCTACCTAAAGCTATCACTCAAAAAATAGAGTCAGTATGCAGAAATTACTTATGGGATGGAACTACTGAATACATGAGATCCCCCCAGTGGCCTGGAGCAAGTTGTGTACTACCCAGAGGAAAGGGGGCTTGGGGCTGAGAAATGAGTGCATTTGGAACAAGGCTGCCATTGGTAAGCTTGTCTGGTGGGTGTTCTGCCATCCCACAAAACTCTGGGTTCAATGGATCCAGACTAATTACCTCAAGGGAGTGAACTGGATGAACTACCAACCACCAAAAGATACCAGTTGGACTTGGTCCAAAATTTGTAAGGTAAAGGAGGCTTTCAGGAATGAATATCTCAGCCAAGAATGGATGAATATACCAGGAAAACAATATACTATACAAAAGGGATATGCCAAACTGGATCCATCCTTCCAACAGGTTCTTTGGCATTCTTATGTTTGGAATAAATGGACCAAACCAAAACATGCTTTCATCACATGGATGCACTACCATACAGGGTTGCTCACCAGGGATAAGCTGCTGCAATGGGGCATGGTTATAGACTCCTCTTGCTGTATTTGTGCCCAAGCCACAGAAACTGATACCCATCTGTTCTTTAGATGTTCCTATACCAGAAAAATTATGGATCAGCTTTCTCAATGGACAGGCATCAAGTTCCCTATAGAAAATTACACTGATTGGAGGCAAACAAAGAGATTCTCCAGGCTCAAAGGGGGGATCATGGATAGCATTCTAAATGCTTCTATTTACTATGTATGGCATCAACGAAATCAAAGCAGGCTGGAAGGAGTACTAGATACACCCCAGAAATGTGCTAAGCTCATCAAACAACATATAATGCTTAGCATAGATCAGAACTTGAAAGGAGATCTTACCAGGAAAGACAGAAGATGGATTGATAAGCTCAGGAGGCAATGAGGATGATTGATCAGATAGTTTGGCAGACTGTTTGTTGAGTTTGTTTTGTTCAAAATATGTCTATTGTTGTAAGTCCCTCGAGGACAAAAACTATAATGTTGTGGTTCTTACTTGATTCTAATATATCTTTTTTACATTTCCCCAAAAAAAAGGACACAATGATAACCTAGCATTAAACCTAATTGATTAGGGATGCATGCCTAGGTTATTGATAATGCAAAAGGGTTCTCCTTTTCCCCTTGCCCATACCCTAGCCGGCTCTCCTCTCTTCCCCATACCCACTTAATTGTTTAACTAGCTTAAATTAATGATGTGGGTAATATATAATCTAAGGAACATTCATTCTACTTCTTCCTCTCTTAGCCGAAAACTTTAAAGAGAGAAAAATTGTTAAAATCCTCTGTAAATTATTATAAGATAATAATAATACTAATTTTATAATAAGTTATAATATTAATTATATTTATTCTAATTAAGAGATTAGAATTTGTTTAAGGAAAACCGTTCTTATACTAGCTTGTTCAAAGTCTCGGTTTGTTAAGGGGTTGTCTTGGTTCATCCAAAGGAGGTGTTCTTCTTGAATACTTGGAGGATCATCCTAGCATTATATTTGGACCGTGTGTAAGGGTTCGAAATCTCTCCTATTTCCGCATAAATTTAGCATGCATAAGATCTAAAGCTTTGTTAATTAAAATGTTAATTAATAATTTTTGTTAGTATGACTAAAATAATTAGTTTATGAGATAATTAAACCCAACAATTGGTATCAGAGAAACTAGGTTGTTTGCATGCTTTCCGTTTACATTTTTTACGGAGTTATTAGGATAACAAAATAAATTTTGGAATTTCGTTTAATATATGATATGGCCGAAATTATTTAAGCATGAATACCTATTGTTTCTAAAATGTTTTTAGAATATTTGGAATATATTTTGCATATATATTGTTCATTGGTATATTTATTTTCGGTTTTATTAGTTTTTAATGGTTAAAAATTGTTTATTTTGGGAAAAAAAATAGTTAAAATCATGTTTTGGCCGAGATTTTTCAGTATGTTTTCACATGTATATCCTATGTTATGAACATGAATTTTCGTAAATTATGGACTTATAATACATGGGATATGAATTTTAAATGTTAAAATGCAATAAGATGAACAAAAATGGGTTTGTATAGTTATATTTGGAATTTGACTATAAATATTTATGAGTATGTCACATGCAATATTTAAAATGAATTCTAAATTTTCCAGAAATTTATCTCATATATTGCATTATTATAGATTTTTAATGTAAAAAATCGGGTAATTAGTGACATTATTTCGACTTTAATAGTTTAAGTTGGAATTTGGCCATAAAAATTTAACACGATGTCATATATATTATTTCCAGAATGTATAAAAATTTCGATATTTTTATCTTATTTTATGCTTGAGAAATAATTTTAAAGGTTAAAATCGTACGATATATGACGAAAATCGTTAAAATTAGCAATAGTTGTTGAAATGGCCGGAAAATTTAACCCATATTAGTCATATATGATATGTTCATCACCATAATTTTCTTGGGAGCCAAAAGTTTTTGTTTTATTTAATTTTAATTTGTTGGAAAGTTGCATTTAAAATTGAATAATAAGAGTCATATTTATTGAAATTTCGGCTAATTGGGCAGTGTGTAATTTATTTTCTGTCCATTTTATGTTCTTAAAGGGTTTTGGAAAGTGTAAAAATATTATTAGTATTTTATTTGCATTTATGGATCTAATTATTGAATTTTCCGACTTAAAATGCTCGTTTTACTTATTATTTTCGAAATAAATGTTAAAACCGTATAAATACTAATATTTTTTAAAGTTCTAAAATTTTAAGAACATTCTAGAATTTTCAAAATTTGAATTTTGAAATTTTCTAATTTTTTATGACTCTTTTTGATTTTTATATTATTTTTCCCGCAAAACCGTGTAATACCGAACAATATTAAAAATATATTAAGTTAAATCATGTTCAAAGTTTGAGTAAGACTAAATTTTGAAACCTAAAAGAGTTGGGATGATTAACTTAAGAGTAAATTCCGATTCACATTATGCATAGTGTTGTTAAACGTTAAAACACGCAATTCCATAAAACCGAGGTATACGATAACTATTTATATAATTGTTATTTTAATAGAACGATTTGGCTTAGGGTTTGCATGTTAGTTCATATTCATAAGCATTGCATATTTTAATTATGAATGTCATGATTTTATTTACGTAATTTTGGGAATTATGTAATTTACTTAGTATGGCCTTAGTTTTAAATCGGTATTTCCCGTAATGTAAGGGGTGACCGATTTAGTTGTAATTTGTGATCTCGTATCACCCAATTGTAATTTATTTCTATTTTATAATGTATAAAGTAGACTAGAAAAGTTGTAATTTTTGTAAATTCCGGAGATCCTTGAAGACGGTGCCATTCGGAAAGGAGTTCCGACCAAGACGGTGTTTACCTTGGGAAGCGTGGCTCGTGAAGTTCAAGGGACCAAAGGAGTTGGTTTCCGAATTTGTACTTTTATTATTTCTTTTCTAGGAAAGGCCATACTAGGGTTTATTTTTTATGCTTTTATTTGCTTTATATATGTTTGCATGCATAGCCAAATCGTCATATCATGTCATGCATTTTATTCGATTAATCGACCTAGTCATATATTTTATCGATAATTCACCGACTTAGTTCACTTAAACGGAGATAGATAATAAAATTTGACTAGATCTCTTACAAATAAATATTAAGACTTAGCCTTACCAAAAAGTATGGACCAATGAATCCCTTCTTCACAAGAACGTAGGCTCGGCTATACCGGGGTACTAAAATTGTCACGTTGGGTAAGTGGGGTAATAAAGATTACACCTTGAAATTTGGTCGATCTCAACGAAAGTATTCGTAACCGTAGTTGCAATAAGTTCGTGCTAAAGACGATTTTTAGAAAATTGTCGACCGGGAGTTCTAAGGTAGAACCGATTAAAAGGTTAATCCACCAAATTATAACAATACGGGTTGAATCGGCTAAACCGTGCCCGAATTAGTATGGGTTTGGGTCTCGGGATTGTTTACTTAATTGGGTAAGAGATCATTAAGTAAATATACTAAACTTGTTTAAAATTATTTACGAGTTTTGAAAATGACGTTGTTTTAATTGCTTCATTTTTATTGTAGTTTATTTTTCAACATTGAAAATGGCAACCAACGCTCCACCTCTCACTAACGTTTCATGGCTTCGGTCCTTTATGGATCGTTGCAAACTCGATAATCATGGCTCAAATTTTAAGGATTGGGATGCGCAATTACTTTTGGCCGCTCAAGGTGACGATAAGACTCGTTACCTAACCGAAGCCGCTCCTCCCGCACCGACCGCTCGTTCCGCGGTCCAAACTCGTGAGGCCTATAAAGCCTACATGAAAGAGTCCTCCGCTCTTAAAAATGTGCTCATCTTCTCCATGGAGCCGGATCTCCAAAGGAGAATGATCAAGTTGACCACATCATATGAGATATACACCAAGCTTGCGACAATGTTTTCGCAAACTCCAAGGGGGATACAATCTGAGGCGGCTTCCGCCTTCTTTGACATTAGCTTGAAGGAAGGGCAAAAGATAAGCCCTCATGTGCTCAAATTCGTTGAGCTAGCGGAAACTCTTAAATTGCAAGGGGTTGATGTTCCCGACTCTCTCATCATTGACCGAGTTCTTCACGCTCAATAAGGTGAAATCGTATGCACAATTCCGGGTGAATTTTAATATGCGAAATCAAAAGACCACATTGGATGAATTGCATAAGATGCTCGTCCAAGCCGAGAGGGATATGGGATTTCATGAAAGTTCCACTAAGGATGTTTTGAACATTGAAAAGAAAGGGAAAACGAGCTTCAAGAAGAATGCCTTCAAAGGCAAGGGCAAGAAAACGTTCAAGCCCAAACCGACCAAAGAAAAGACCTTTTCGAAAGGCGCTTCCACCACGTCTTCGAAATCCGAAGGTAAGTGCCATTATTGCACGAGGATAGGTCATTGGAAGCGAAATTGCCCCAAGTACTTAAGCGATCTCAAAAATGGGAAGGCAACCGCCGTAGGTAATAATTCTCGTTTAAATTCATGTCATTTATCAACTTATGTATAGTGATACAATTTGTTGATATTTACCCTTTTTAATTGTTTTAAAGGGCCACCTCCTAATGATAAGGGCAAGGAGAAGGAAGCATGAAGTTCCTTACTTGGATGACTATGGTAGCAACCAATTGATCGAAGACTTGAAGAGCTAGGCTCTAATTTTCATATTGTCTTCTTTCATATTTTGCATTTTATTTAATAGAACAATTTATTTTCTTGTAAGACAAGGATTCAAATCCTAAAACAATGGTTGTAATTTTGGATATTAGTGACTTGGTTTTCAACCCAAGTCACTACTTTTGTTCTTAATCAATTACTTGATTTCTAAAATAAATTACATACCTTGTTAAAACATGAATAATAGTGATCTTGTCACGCAATAAATATTGATACGATCAATATAAATCAAAGTGTTTATTAAAACGGAGAACTACACCCCATGAGATACTTTCAATCAAAATGAGACATCATCAGTTCATTATAAGATTTTCATTTTAAGTGAAAATGAGAATGAGTTCAACACATCTATATAACTTTTCAATCATTCAAATACATTGGTTTAATCGAAAATAGCTATCCTTATACGAATAAAGGTTATTGTTAAAAGGATAGAGTGGGAGAAAGATTTTCGCCCGCAAACCAATGATATAAATGTAGATTCTTAGAGAAGAATCCCACAAGGGAGTCTTAAGAAGAACCCTAAATGAAGAAACAAAGAAAATACGAGAGGACACTGAAGAAACTACGGGAGGACACTAGAGGAAATGTTCCTTATGTTCATTGTTTCAAAGAGAGGAGACATGAAACCCCGCATGAAATCGGAAGGAAATCGGTTCCTTGAAATAATGATATTCTCAGGATTATAAGATAATAGAGGAGAAATCATCTCAGTTCCCTCGACAGTAGTATATGTTGTATTGAAAAGTGATGTTAGGAATTCATATGATGACGATTGAATAAAGGTAGATCACTATAGGGATAGTGATAGTAATAATGATTCAAGTAATAAATAAGATTTACATGCAATAAATGAAAGGTTCATTTAAGAAATCAAGTGATATTGTTTTTAGTGGGAGCGATATTCATTAAAGAATTGAACCTACCATTTAGAGAGGATGGGTGATTCTTTAAAGTGTAAAGAATAAGAGGTTTTCAATTTTAGATGAACAAATACCTTATATCACAAGATGATGGAGCTTTACGGGAAGGTTATTATATTGATAATAAAAGGTCGCCCATTAGAAATCAAATTGCCAAGATGATTGAAAATTATTAGAGTGATAAAATCATTAATAACTACAATATAGCTTTCAGTACACAAGTGACTCGATAATTTCGAGTGAATCCCTAATCCCTCTAATATATCAATATGTCACGAGTTATAAGATAACAGTGGGAGCATTCCTCAAGAAAGGAAACTCAAAATCTAGAAAGAGTTCTAGATATGTACTCAAATAAGATAATATTATGCGAGATAATATGAGATGGAAGGAGACTAAAATTTGTAAGTATTGCAGTCATGAATAAAAGGTTTATTCGCAAAACACTAATACAAATAAATGACCGTGCATCAAATGCAATGAAATAGTATTGACTATTTTGCATGACAATGTCATTTGAGTTATAATTAACTCAAAATGAAAGATACTTTGTCAAAATCCAAATGGGTTGTAAGAGACAATATTGAACCCCATAAGTGAACTGGATTGACTTAGTATAGCCCCTAGCCGCTTACATGAGGTGACGTCTCAAAGCGACTAGAATGTGAGGCGACTGATGACAAGTTTAAGTGCCATAGAGTCATATGTGATGACTAGTCGATCACATAGGCAGACTGCAAGAGACACTCTGTCGGGCAATGTGACCGCTTATAGAGTTTTGGAAATTTTATAATAGCCGGGTCGTGGCAAGAGCTGCTATAGTATTCTTGTGAGTCAATTCTTAGACTAAAGACTACTCTCCCAAGATGGTACAGTTTAGGCATAACCTTGATCCATTCTTTACGACTTTTCGTAACTGGAGTCAAATGGGATTGCCTTGGGTTGTGACTGACTGTGACTAGCTGAAGGAAGTAGTGCGATAGAAATTTGTCCACCCCTTGTCAGGGTTGTTCAAATCTCAAGGCCACTCGAGGAGAAGTTAACTGGAAATGCGTGGCCACGCTCGGAAGTTATCTATGGTAGATAATTCCGGTCAAACAGTTACTCTCCAGATCGAGGAAACCACTCATGATATGATCGAATGCAAGTACGACCTCAGAGAGACATCTTGCATTGAGTGGGAGATTGTAATAGGACAAGAGAATTGGTGACGCACACTTGTCGAGGACAAGTGGGAGATTGTTGGGAAATGTGTCCTCAACAATAGTGCGATCACGTAATTAAATCTCATGACAAGAATGCGCAAGGGATGATACGAAATATATTAGTCAACTGACCAACATTAATCGGTAATGATTGGCTAGCTAGAGTTTGACATTACTGTCGTATGACGGTGGTGGTCAGTTGATCCCTTTAGGCCACACCTTTAAGAAAATTCCCTTAATTGATAAAGTGATCAAATGTATATATTGATACGATTTGATCATATTCCTTAAACTCGTATATCGAGAAATCAGAGGTTAAATCTTATTGTAAGATTTATGTTTAAAATTGAAACGTGTCAATTGTTAAACATTGAACGATATTTTATAATATCGAAATTAGAATGAATCGGGTTATAATTAATACAAAAGTTGTAAATCGTAGTGACGATAAATAATGAATGACCATTTTATACGTTGGTAATTTCGAATTACATGTCGAAATAATAAATATGATTTATTTAATTTACAAATGATATTTATATGATGAATATGCATTTTAGTTAATTAAAACAATTGTTATTTTAAATGTGACACTTTAGATGTCACACTTATACAATTGATCAAGAGACAATTATAAAATGGACTATATTTTAAGTGGAGGTGCCGGTTTTATGGGAATGGACTAAGGGTGCTTAATTGTGTTTTAAAAGGACACAATGATAACCTAGCATTAAACCTATTAATTGATTAGGGATGCATGCCTAGGTTATTGATAATGCAAAAGGGTTCTCCTTTTCCCCTTCCCCATACCCTAGCCGACTCTCCTCTCTTCCCCATACCCACTTAATTGTTTAACTAGCTTAAATTAATGATGTGGGTAATATATACTCTAAGGAACATTCATTCTACTTCTTCCTCTCTTAGCCGAAAAATTTAAAGAGAGAAAAATTGTTAAAATCCTCTATAAATTATTATAAGATATAATAATACTAATTTTATAATAAGTTATAATATTAAGTATATTAATTCTAATTAAAAGATTAGAATTTGTTTAAGGAAAACCGTTCTTATACTAGGTTGTTCAAAGTCTCGGTTTGTTATGGGGTTGTCTTGGTGCATCCAAAGGAGGTGTTCTTGTTGAATAATTGGAGGATCATCCTAGCATTATATTTGGACCGTGTGTAAGGGTTCGAAATCTCTCCTATTTCCGCATAAATTTAGCATGCATAAGATCTAAAGTTTGGTTAATTAAAATGTTAATTAATAATTTTTGTTAGTATGACTAAAATAATTAGTTTATGAGATAATTAAACCCAACAGGTATGTGGTCGGTAGACCTCCTGTCGGGCTTGGTGCACTTCTGACTTTTAAGATAGCAGTCCTCAGGTCGGTAGACCAGGGTAGGAGGTCGGTAGACCTACTTTCCTGTAGGTCAGTCTTGATTTCGCCTTGGTTTGACTTTGTGGTACTTGGGTCGCGCTTTGAGTTGACTTTCCATCGTTCCTTGGCTATGAAAAATCCCGAGGGCATAAATTTGGTATAAAACCGTCTCTTTTCCGCATAAATCTGCAAAAGAGCATAAAAACACGAAAGTAGACAATTGTTGGGAAATAAAGGCTAAAACATAGTAAATGAGCGACTAAATGCGTGTAAAAATAGATGTAAAACATCATAAAATAGACACGCATCAACCATTTTGTATTATTGTAATTTCGAATTGCTTGTCAAATTATTAAATATGCTTTATTTAATTTACAAATGATATTTATTTGATAAATATGCATTTTAAATTAAAAAAACAATTGTTACTTATTTTAAATGTGACACATTATATGTCACATATGTACAATTGTACAAGTTGACATAATATAAAATGGATGTCCATTTTATTCTTAAAATGTGACGGTTTGGGGAGGGGGTGATTAAGGCGTGTTTGTTGCACATTAATTACCCTAAACACAATCATTACTAGAGGCCTTGAGAATAAGGGCTATGGCCACCCTAAGCACATTGAAAAGAGAAGATGTTCCCCTTTTGTGCTTTCCTATGGCCGGCTACCCCAAGCCCCAAAACACCCACTTATAACTTGTTGAAAAACACAAGTCATTCTTCATTCTTATCTTTGGCAAAAAATTTCTAAAAAGAAAATTATATAAAACCTCTAAAATTATTATGAGATAATAATAATACTAATTCTATAATAAGTTATAATATTAGTTTTAATAGTTCTAATTAGAGATTAGAATTTACTTTTAAGGAAAACCGTTCCTTGCCCTAGCTACTACAAGTTTCGGTCCTTAAGGAATTGTCTTGGATGCATCTTGAAAGAGGTATTCTACTTGGATGCTAAGGGTTGGAGGATCATCCTTGCATCATTCTTGTCGAAATAAGTGAGCTTTCGATTCTTTTTCCGCTTTATAATAAGCATGCATAAGATCTATATAATATCTAATTAAAATGTTAATTAACTTTTATATTAGTATGACTAAGTTTTTAGGGTTTGAGACCTTAGAACCCATCAATTGGTATCAGAGCAAATCGCTTGTTTGCATGCTTTTCGTTTATATTTTTACGAAGTTATTAGATAACAAAAATAAAATTGAAATTTTATATCGTATTTGATATGGCATAAATTTCTAATGCATGAATACCTACTGGTTCTAAAAGTATTTTAGGATATTTGGAATAATTTTTGGATATATATTGTTCATAAGTATTTTTATTTCGTTTTTTTTGTCATTTTTAATGGTTAAAATGAATTATTTTTGAGAAAAATAGCTATTATTAACTTCTGGCCGAGATATTTTTTAGTATGGTCTCACATGTATTTCCTATGATATGAATATGAATTTTCGTAAATATTGGAGTTAAAATGCATGGTTTATGTATTTTAAATGTTAAAATGCCATAAAATGAGAATACATGGGTTTATATAGTTATATTTCGAATTTGACTAAATTTTTTTTTTGAGTATGTCACATGCAATATTTAAAATGTATACTAAATTTTCCAGAAATTTTTATCATATATTGCATGATTATTGATTTTTAGTGTAAAAATCGGATAAAAAGTGACATAATTTTGACTTTAATAGTTTGAGTTGGAATTTGGCCATAAAATGTTTACACAATGTCATATATATTATTTCCTGCATGTATAAAAATTTCGAGATTTTTATTTGATGTTATGCTTGTGAAATAATTTTAATGGTTAAAATTGTACAATATATGACATAAATTGTTAAAAATCGCAAAAGTTGTTAAAATGGCCGAAAAATTTAACCCATAAAACTTATATTTGATATGTTCATCACCATATTTTTCTTGGGAGCCAAAATTTTCTGTATTTTTTAATTTTTATTTATTAATTGTTATATTTAAAAATTGAATAATAAGAGTCATTTTTATGAAAATTTCGGATATTGAGCAGTGTGTTCTTTAAATTTTCTGTCCATTTCAGTTTCTCAAAGTGTTTTGGAAAGTGTAAAAATATTATTAGTATTTATATGCTTTTATGAAGGTAATTATTGAATTTCCGACTCAAAATACGCGTTTTTACGTATTATTTATGATATGAATAATAAAACCGTATAAATACTAATATTTTAAAGTTCTGAAATTTTAAGAAATTCTGCAGACCATATCACTATCCTGAATTCTGCTGTTACAAAGGAGGAGATCAAGGGGATTGTTTTTTCCATTCCAACTGACAAAGCCCCAGGGCCTGATGGGTATTCTAGTGGATTCTTCAGGGATGCCTGGGAAACAGTAGGGGATGATTTATGCAATGCAGTGATGGATTTTGTCACCCATGGGCAGCTTCTCACCCAAATTAATGCAACAACTATAACTCTCATACCAAAAAAGGATAGGCCTACCTCTGTTGGCCATTTCAGGCCCATAGCTTGCTGTAATCTGGTCTACAAAGTCATCTCCAAGCTTTTGTGTAATAGACTGGCTCTAGTGCTCCCTGATCTAGTGCAGGAAAACCAAGGGGCATTTATTAAGGGAAGATCCATCATAGAGAACATACTTATCTGTCAGGACATCATACATCTCTATGGTAGGAAATCAGTGTCCCCAAGATGCTTGTTTAAAATAGACTTGCAGAAAGCCTATGACACTGTTGAATGGGCTTTTATTGAACAGATTTTGGAAGGTTTGCAGTTCCCTCCTCACTTCATAAATCTGATAATGCAATGTGTGACTACTACTGCATTTACCTTATCTCTGAATGGGAGTCAGTTTGGGTTCTTTAAGGGGAAAAGAGGGCTTAGGCAAGGGGATCCCATCTCCCCCCTTCTCTTCACCCTCTGTATGGAATACTTATCCAGGATGATCAAATATGCAACAGAAAAATGGGCCTTTCAGTACCATCCTTTATGCAAAAATCTGAAACTAACCCATCTAATTTTTGCTGATGACCTTCTTATGTTTAGCAAAGGGACCCAGCCTCCATTTGGCTTCTCATGAGAGCCTTTGCCTCCTTTTCTCAAGCATCTGGTCTCAAAATGAACACTGCTAAATCAGAACTCTACTGTAATGGTATGACTGAGGAGATTAAACTGGGAATTATGCAGGCTACTGGCTTCAGGGAGGGCACCTTTCCTTTCAGATACCTGGGGGTGCCTATACAACCAGGAAAGCTATCCAAGCAAGAATGCTCATCACTCACTGAAAAATTGGTTTCCAGAATTAGGGGAATGGGTGCAAAAAAACTTTCTTATGCAGGGAGAGTCACTTTGATTAATTCAGTCTTGAATTCAATCCACAATTACTGGGCACAGATCTTTATCATTCCCAAATCTGTGGTTAATGAGGGTGGTTTGGGGATAAAGAAGACTGATGTATGGAATATAGCAGCAGTGGGTAAGCTTGTGAATTGGGTCTATAGCAAAGCAGATAGGCTATGGATAAAATGGATTACTGAAGTTTACCTCAAAGACACAGACTGGCATGAGTACATTCCTGCTGCAGATGCCCCGTGGGTGTGGAAATCCATCTGCAAAGCCAAGAATAAATTGAAAGAAGGCTATCAGTTGAATTCCTGGGCTCCAAATCCTCAAGGGTACTCCATTGCCAGTGGTTATACCTGGCTTTGCTCTCCCCAGCTACCCCAGGAGTGGACACCCATTGTTTGGAACCACTTTAACATCCCTAAACATGCAATGATTACATGGCTTAGACTACAAGGAGGTATGAACACCATAAGCAAACTGTACAGACTTGGTTGCTGTACAGATAACCTGTGCTTACTTTGTCAATCCCACACTGAAACCATTGAGCATTTCTTTGAAGATTGCCCCTATTCAATCAGAATCCAGAGCTTGCTACAGCACTGGTATGGCACGCAGTTCCCCCTAATAGCCACTTACAGTTATGTCAACAGGAAAACTTTTGTATGGAAGGTCACTACAGCTCTTTTCAATGCATATCACTACCATGTCTGGTTCCAAAGAAACTCAGCTCGTCTTCAAGACAGTATACAGAGACCTGAAGTTGTTGCTAATCTTATTCAGAAGGAGATAAGAAGTAGAATGAAGAAATGGTTAGACTATGAAAGTGATGTAAACTTAGAGTGGTTTAATGCTAAAAGTCAGATTTTGTAATGACTGCCATGGGTTTCGAACCAGGCACCTCCTTGTATCTTTAATCTTTTGAATATATATATATACTCACATTTCACCAAAAAAAAAGAAATTCTAGAATGTTCAAAAATTTGAAATTTGAATTTTTTCGAAATTTTATGACTCTTTTAGATTTGATATTATTTTTCCAGTAAAACCGATTAATACCGAACAATATTATAATATTAAGTTAAGTCATGTTCAAAGTTTGAGTAAGACAAATTTTTGAAACGTAAATGAGTTAGGATTATTAACTTAAGAGTGAATTTCGATTCACATGATGCCAAGTGCTTCTCCGTGGGGTGCTCCAGTGCTTTTTGTCAAGAAGAAAGATGGATCGATGAGACTTTGTATTGATTACAGGGAATTGAACAGGGTTACGGTGAAGAACCGTTATCCTCTACCTAGGATTGATGACTAGTTTGATCAGCTTAGAGGTGCTTCCAGATTTTCCAAGATTGATCTACGGTCAGGGTATCACCAGATTCCAGTTCGTGAGGCTGACATTGCCAAGACTGCTTTCCGTACCAGATATGGACATTTTGAGTTCGTGGTCATGCCTTTTGGATTAACCAATGCTCCTGCGATATTCATGGATCAGATGAACAGGACGTCCAGTGAGTACTTGGACACTTGTGTTGTGGTGTTCATTGATGACATTTTGATATATTTGAAGACTGATGCTGAGCATGCCGAACATCTTCGTTTGATACTTGGGATTCGCCGCCGATAGAAGTGGTTCGCTAAGTTTTCGCAGTGTGAGTTTTGGTTGTCTCAGGTTGCATTTTTAGGACATGTTATCTGTAGTGAGGGTGTTATGGTTGATCCCGCTAAGATTGAGGCTATGATTGATTGGGAGAGTCCCAAAGATGTTGGAGAGATTCGTAGTTTCCTTGGATTGGCTGGTTACTACAGACGGTTCGTAGAGGACTTTTCTAGACTTGCTCGTCCGATGACTCAGTTACTGAAGAAGGAAACCAAATTTATATGGACTGATAAGTGTGAGAGTTCGTTCCAGGAGTTGAAGACCAGATTGACGACCGCTCCAGTGCTTAGTCTTCCAGAGATTGGTGTTGATTTTGATGTCTACTGCGATGCTTCTATGCTTGGACTTGGTTGTGTGTTGATGCAGAGTAGGAAAGTGATTGCTTATTCCTCCAGACAGTTGCGAGTTCATGAGGTGAACTATCCTACGCATGATCTTGAGTTAGCCGCAGTTGTTCATGCTTTGAAGATGTGGCGTCATTATCTGATTGGATCGCATTGCCGCATTTTCACTGATCACAAGAGTTTGAAGTACATTTTCACACAGAAGGACCTTAATATGCGACAGCTTTGATGGTTGGAATTAGTCAAAGACTATGACATAGAGCTATTGTATCATGAGGGCAAGGCTAACGTGTTTACTGATGCGCTTAGTCGCAAGACTTCTCATTCGTTGAGTGTCATTCGTGTATTGCCAGAGGAACTTTGTTCTGAGTTCAGGAAGTTGAGACTAGAGATGGTAGGTAGTGGATTTGATTGGTTGGCTGCGATGACTGTTGAGCCGACATTGTATTGGGAGATTCGCAAGAGCTTGCCTACAGATGCTACTTTTAGGAAGTTCGGGGCCAAGATTGCCAGTGGCGAGGCTAGAGATTTTGTGATTGATACTGACAACTTTCTTCGTTTCCGTGGCCGGATGTTTGTACCTGATGCTCCTAGCTTGAGGAAGAGAGTATTGGATGAGGCTCATTTGACTCCTTATTCTATTCATTCTTGTGGTGAGAAGATGCATAAGGACCTTAGGCTCTTATTTTGGTGGCCTGGGATGAACAGGGATATTTTGGACTATGTGAGTAGATGTTTGACTTGTCAGCAGGTGAAGATTGAGCATAAGAGACCTGGTGGTCTGCTACAGCCGCTCCATGTTCCTCAGTGGAAGTGGGAGTGCATTTCTATGGACTTCGTGACCGCTTTACCTAAGACCGTTGGCGGTAAGGATGCTATTTGGGTAGTAGTTGAGAGGCTGACCAAGTGTGCTAGATTCATACCTGATGCCCATCGTTGAGGGTACCAAAGATAAAATTTATAATTCCTAACTTTAACAATAGATAGTGAAAGTCAGGGTCGAACCACAGAGAGGTGGGGAATGTTTATTGTTTGTTGTTAATGTTTAAAGGTAACAAATTTGGGGGTTTGATTTGTTGTTTACTAAGTCTAAAGCAAAGATTAAAATAAAACAAGAAATAAAAGATGAGAATAAAATATAATAAAAGGGATGCTAGGATGTTTGGGTAATAAATAGCTAAGGTAATATAAATCCTAAGGTCAACATGTATTGTAGTCGCGTAAGGGGTGTAACATATCCTTTCGGTCTATGATACCTAATAGCTCCTTTCGGCCTATGCTATTAGTTCCTAGGTCTCACAATTATTGGGTGTCAACAATAAGGGTGATTCCTAAATCCTAGGTCACATACCTTTCAGTCTTAAGTAACCTATCCGTCTTAAGGTGTAAACCAATGCCCTTCCCGTATCTCTCAATCTTGGGTAGGTCATTACTAACGTCCTACAAGTCTCCTTTCAGTCTCATTGTAGGATATTATAGTCAACAAGGAAAGACGAAACAAGATTCATGCGCGAGTGGGTCGACCGACCAGCTATTCCAGTCGGCCGACCACCGCCTAGGTCGACCGACCCACTATTTGAGTCGGCCGACCGCGGCTCTGCTACAAGTCGGTCTCGGAATTTCTACTACCTACGCATATTCATCCCCTACATCCTAACATATGAAATTTAGCTACTCATGGTGACTAAAACAATTATGAAAACGGGAATAAACATGGAAAACATAGTAAATAATCTAAACATGCGAGATTCAATAAAGCTTGAGAATTCTATCGTAATTGAATGCAATAGTAATAAGAACAATATTAAAGTTAGATTAAAAGAGTAATTACCAAAGTCGGAATTAGGGCAGAAAAGAACAAACTTTATTGAATGCTTGGGAATTATTGAAAGATTACAAATAAACTAAAGACGGAATCAAACTAGATTGTAACTTTATTGTGGCTTATTAACTAAGAAACTGAATATACTGCTGAATGCCAAACCCTAATCACAAGATTAGTTTATATAGGGCATAAATTATAGTTTTCTAAAGGCTTCACAATTCTAAACTATTTCCGAAAAAACGTTCCTGGGCTTCGCTGAGGTCGGTCGACCACTTTGGTGGGTCGGTCGACCTCTTTTTACGGGCTTAGCAAATTCTGGGCTTTTCTTCAGATTCTGGACTTCATAAAAATTAGGCCTGGTCGGCCGACCCGTATAGTAGGTCGGTCGGCCGACCCGTATAGTAGGTCGGTCGACCGCTTCCGTATAGAAATCCTTCGGTTTTCTTCTCGCTTTGACTCTTGGTACTTAAATGAGGACTCCAGTTGACTTTCCATTGTTCCTTAATTATGCAAAAGACTCGAGGACATGAATTTGGTGCTAAATCGTCTCTTTTCCGCATAAATCTGCAAAAGTGCATAAAAATACAAAAGTACACGATTGTTGGGAAATAAGGGCTAAAACATAGTAAATGAGCGACCAAATGCGTGTAAAAATAGATGAAAAACATCATAAAATAGACACGCATCAAATTCCCCAAACCAAACCCTTGCTTTCCCTCAAGCAAGAAATAGACTCGATCTTAACTAATGGAACGATTTCATTCTCAGAGCGAAATTTACATGTCATCTTAAATCAATACCAAGTACAAAATGAGAAAGTATATAAATCATGCAAACGAGTTATGGTGTCGTCAAACTTGCAACACTAGAGACTATAGAGACTTTATAACATGGACTCTCGCGGTACGCTCGAGACACTCATGAAGCAAAGGGTGAGTATATGTAAAGGATAGAAAGAAGTAATTTTGTTGAGACACTCACCTAACTGCGACCCATGAAAACATGCCTGCAATCTAACATGAACAAGAATTCTACAACTTTGTAAAACAAACCCATTAAGTGACTTGGATACATGCAATCGAGGTAATGAAAGATATATGTGAGGTAAAAGGTAAAAGTGGTTAAGATGTTTTTGGGTATGTGGGGTTAGTAGCCAAGCTAGTAAAACCGGTTCCCAACAACATATTTCACAACTTTTGATACTAAGAAATTGCTCTTTTGTAGGACAACTCTCACATGATAAATAAGAAAGGACTCCCAAAAAATTTTGAATGAGGTACGGAAGTGATAACATATAAAAGAAAGGGAATTTCAGAACGAAATTTTGAATTTCTGATGCTGTCAATGGGTCGACCGACCCATGAAGGTGGTCGGTCGACTTTGCTTCTGTACGTTTTGATCTTTTTTTTCGTTTTTTTCTTTTCTTTCTTTTCTCTTTTTGGACTTTTCTGTTCTTTTTCTTTTCTTTCTTTCTTTCTTTTCTCTTTTTGCTCAAAATAGCATATAAACCAAGATGCCTCAAGATAAACCAAAGACCACAAATACTAGCTTGGAAGGGTAGGCTGAGTATGGGATGTAGTTTTGGGGGAATAAAAAGGTAATTTTGGCTATGTGAAGCTTATGGGTAAATACGAGAAAAGGCGTCCCAAATGCACGTATTAAGATTCACAAAACGAGATAGTAAAACAAGTATATAGCAATTCAAGTTCATGTTTATGCATATTGATGTAACATGTTCCAAGGGGAGTACTACTCACATCCTAGACAACTGGTTTAAGAATGAAACCAGGAATAAGGCTCTAAAACTCAGAATGTATAGTAGGCTGCCAAGGTATAAGTCAAGTCTCAAGATATACAAATTGACAAAAACTCGTAGATATGCAAAAGACTCTTATACTAAAACAAGTTGACAAGGCAATGGTAAAGGCATAAACATGTGAAATAGCTGAATCATCCTTGAAATACTTTCGTTCCGACTCGACCTATATGCTAAAATAAACGTGCATTTTTTTTGGAATTTTTTTTTGAAATTTTTCTATTTTTTTTGGATTTTGTATATATAAGGAAAATAAAGAAAAGAACAATGCAATACAAAAATGCAATAAACGTGTGACAGAATGCAATGCATGTGACACGAAACCATTCCCCAAACCAACCCACACAATGTCCCCATTGTGCATTAGCCTAAGTAAAGGTTTCGCAAAATTAAAGAAAAGATGCAAAGAAAATAAAACTAAGGAAAAATTGGAAAGAACTCACTGAATTGATAGACGTATGAGAAAAATCTCCCCAAACCAGCGTTAGCTGGGAGGTTTTGGTGGCTAGCAATGCCACTCAAGTACCAAAGAACGGTTGCACGATCTCCGAGGAAGAAACGAACCGACTGCGACGGACAGGTAGGTCGACCGACCCGTATAAGAGGTCGACCGACCTTCCTGTAGACTACAGGAAGTTCAGCGATACAGCGTCTAGGTCGACCGACTTGTGTATCTGGTCGGTCGACCACTCCGTGTCCCAGCGATCTTTGTTTCTTCGTAAAACCTGAAAAAGCATTAAATATGCGCCCAACAAATGCGCGAGATTCCAGAAACAAGTCTAAAGTCTTAACTACGCAAGCATAAAGGAAAAAGAATTCTAAAAACTATGAGCAAACCAAATTAAAAATTCTCACACAACAAAAGTAAATTGTCTTAAAAACTGAAATTTTGAAACAACTATCCGCTAAAGATGCGGAAAATATCCGACCACGGCTTTTGACGACATGCCGTAGTCTCCACGGTGTTTGCTTGATTAGCAAAACACATCTTCTTCCCGCCGTCGCCAAGCATATGTGACGACCTCTCTTCTTGAGCTTGCCTCCTCTTTTTCTTCTCTTCCCGATCCGCGACATCTGGATCTTCATCTTTTTTATAGCTTAAGCATCCCATTCCTCCTCTCTGGACCATGACTTCCTTCACTTTGGGTTTCCCCAAACCAATTCCTGCACTAGCCATGATAGAAGTGTCCTCCATATTGCTCCCAATCTGGGGCGGAGGTGTAAAAACAGGCACAGGAGTAGGTAAAAAAGTAGGAGAAGTAGTGATGACCTCATACTTCTTTTCAGAAGTGATAGCATTACAAGTGATGGGGGTCATAGCATCCTTCTTCCTATAAGATAGGCCATATATAATAGAATGCTTTCCTACTTTAAAGGTCAAAGTCCCAGTGCCTACATCTATAATGGCTCCTGCAGTGTGGAGGAAAGGTCTTCCTAGTATTATAGGTATATGGGCATCCTCTGGGATGTCCAAAACTACGAAGTCAACTGGGAAGAAAACCTGTCAATACGCACAAGGATGTTTTCCAACACCCCTACAGGTTCCATAGATGTACGATCTGCCATCTGGACAGTCATGCTGGTCATTTTAAATTCGGTCATGCCTAATTTTAAGGCAACGCTTAGGGGCATGGCACTGATACTAGCACCTAAATCGCATAATGCCTTCTTTACTGGGAAGGTTCCTATATTGCAGGGGACAGAAAAACTACCAGGGTCCTCTAATTTGTGAGGGGCAATAACATGTGATAGAAAACTAGATGACTCTTCAGTGAGAGCCACCGACTCAACCTTATCTAGAGACCTCTTTCTGGACAAAAGCTGTCTCATAAATTTAAGATATGAAGGAACCTGTTGGACTAATTCTAGAAACGGAACCTGAACATTTAATGAACGAATTACGTCTTTAAATTTGTCAAAAGATACCTGATCCTTCGAAGGTACGAGTCTTTCTGGGAAAGGAGGGGCTGAAGATTCCGTATTTGCAGCCCTTTTCAGAAACCTAGGGGTCTTGTCACCCCGGAAAAGAAAATCCCTTAAGTTATTCGGCAATTCGGGACGAAAAGGGGCTTCTGGTTCTGCCTCGGTGGTCGGTCGACCATCTTCTTCGGTCGGTCGACCACTGTCCTGTTCAGCGAAAATTTTCGGATTCTGCTCTGTGGTCGGTCGACCTGGCTCCTTGGTCGGTCGACCTTCCTCACTGCTACTCGGCTGTTTTTCTTTCTCGACTCCCACTTTAGCTCCACTTCGTAGGGATATGATGTTTAGAGTCTCTTTTTTCTGGTCCGTTTTGGTCGGAAGTTGACCCGGAGCCCTTGTATCATTTTTGCCCGCAATTTGAGCAATCTGAGATTCTAACATCTTCATTGAACTGAATCTCTAACACTCAACGGGAATTTGAGTATGGTAAATTTAGGACAGAAAGTTGATGTTAAATGGATGGTAAAAGAACGTGAATTTTCGTGACAAGTAGATGGATATGAACTAATCCCAGCACCCAGCCACGAGATTAGAACTAGGTTTAAGGATTAATCCAGCACACAGCAAAGATTACCCTTCCCAAAGCACTAAGCAAATGGGTTTTATCACAAGCACATAGCAAAGTGAATTCTGAAAACTTAAAAAGTTTTTCTGGTTGTTTAATTCATCAAATCTGACTTTTACATTGCTTAGTTGTTGTCCTTATATAGACTTACAAAAGAAATCTGAACCCTTGAAGTTTGCTTTAATCTAGTGGCTCAAAATGGCCTAAACAAAAGAACAAATTATAACAACAAAGTCTCCTAATGTGGATGTTGGAGTTGCTGGTCCATTGATGCAAAGATGCTTCTGCCCAAAAGCTTCCAAGGCTGCCAAATCAGAACTGCATAAAGCAGACTGTCAAAAAGCCTGTTTGTTTGTTTCCTGAAATGGCAAGACAACATCTTTTCTTTATGGTCTTTGTTTGGCTTCTACAGAGGAGGGTTGAAGCTATATTTAGGATCACATGCTACTTGGACGAGCCATCTGGACTTGTGATTTTTAGAACAACCTTAGGGAGATTCAGACATTCAGCATTTTCCCTTGGATTAATTGCAGTAACTTCAATAACATGTAGCTCCCAGACCAGATACCCTAATCATGCAAATGGTAGCTTGAATTAAAGATAATTGAGCTAGCTTCACTCTCCAAAAAGAATCAACCCAAAAGGATAAGCCAAGCTTGAGATATGAAGCTTTTAGTAAGAACAGGTCAGAACTGGAATGACAACATTCTTCCTGCACACTGCTGTAACTTTGAAAAATCATAATTCCCCGATAATGAAGGTTAAAAATACCCACCATACATAGAATGAAAGCCAATGATCTTGTCTATCACCTCCAAAAAGAATTACCCAAAAGTATTCAGCCAATTGTGCTCAACCTGTTCAATATTTTAGGCTAATTCCAACTCGATAGGCTAATAGACATCCTCAAGATTCTGGGAAGCTAAAGAACTCAAAAAATGTCCTTGCCAATCTTCAGATATAAGCATTTGAAAACAGACCAGAAATCTGACGGGTTATTTCCAGTTTCAGCACTTAGCATGAAATCGTGACAGTGTTTGAAGGGTTATTGTGACAAATCTACTCATTCAAACCTACTGATTCCAACTCCATTGGAAAGTAGACTTCTTCAAGATTCTAACCATATAAAGAAATTGATGTTTGAGTAAGTGAAGCTCCAGTTATAGCTTTCTGAAGTCAGACCAGGAAACTGCCACTTCCCTGAAATCTGTTTCAGCCTTATCTTTCTTTTCTGAACTCTCCTTTCTTCAAATTTGATGGCTCTTGATCTATAATTAAGGCTCTTGCATCAGGACTGTTTCTTTTAGCTTAGAGATGAGTGAAAATGAAACAATTTTGTTTCATTCATCCCTGCCTCTCTAGCCTGTGACTCCTTCTGAACCAACCCAATAAGATTTTGGATAAGAGTGTCTGTGTCGGGTGGTGGATTTGAAGGTGGTTGGGGGTTGAAGGGTGGTTTTTGGAAACCTTGCTTATGTGGGGGGTTATATGTGGAATTTTGCTGAGGTTGCATATGTTGTGGGTTAAGAACATTCTGGCTTGTCCACCTCAGGTTGGGATGGACATTATTATTATTTGGGTCATAGAAATTGTTCCCACGATAGTGTTGAAAAGCGGCACACGTCTCATTGGATGAAGTACAGAATTTTGACACGTGCCCTTCTCCACCGCACCTCTCACAAGCAAAGGGTCCGTCCTGAACGGCGTTCACCTGGTAAATTCCTCCCTTGCTCCCACTTCCTAGATCGAACTTCCCTCCAGCCTCTAATTTTTCCAACTTTGCTGTCAAGGCCTCAATAGCTGCTAGGTTATACGCAGACTTCCTTTGATTACCTCTGGAAGTCCCATGTTCAGCACGGTGTACAGTAACATCTTCTATCAATTTGAGACCCTTAGTCTCTCCTGAATTATCTTGGAATCTCCCATTAGCTGCAGCATCTAGATAGGCCCTATTGTCATCGTAAAGGCCATTGTAGAACTGGTTACAAAGAAACCATTGTTCGAATCCGTGATGTGGTATGGATCGAACAAGTCTCTTGAACCTGTACCACACCTCACTAAAATCCTCATTGGGGCCCTGTTTGAAATTAGTAATCTGCGCCCTTAAAGCATTAGTCTTGGATGCAGAATAGTATTTCCTGTAGAATGGTAAGGCTAGGGTATTCCAATCTGTGACTCCCGCAGCAGTGCGGTCTAAATCTCTGTACCATTCCCTCGCAGCGTCCCTAAGAGAGAAGATGAACATGGTCTGCTTAATCTGGTCCTGCGTCACTCCTTCTGGGGGTGCAATAGAGCATATGTAATCTGTGAAGATTTCAATATGCTTTGCAGCATCCTCATTGGCCGAGCCTCTAAATTGGTTTCTTTCAACCATAGTGATGTAGGCAGGCTTGGCCTCAAATGGCTTCCCAGTACCTGCAGGTAAAGTGAACCCTTTGTATAGGTCCTTTGCCTGAGGCATGGAGTGACTGGCAATAGTAGCTTCCTCTGTCATGTTTTCTTCTTCTTTTGGAAAAACTGGAAAGTAGGTAAAAGGTGGTGTTCTTGGTGAAAGTGGATTGTTGGGTGAATTTGGTTGTGAAGGTGGCTTTTTGGTGATGATGGTTGTTCAAAAATGTCTTCTTGGAATAGGGAAGATGGTGAACCTCCTTCCTGATTCGCTAGAAGTTGCTTTCTCCTTTCTCTAAGAGTCCTGTCAAGCTCGTGGTCAAGTGGTAGGAGTTCTCCTTGAACTGACCTGCGCATAAGATGGAAACTACAAGAAAATGGTGAGAAGGTTTAAGGAACAAAAAGTTCCTTAAACAAAGAGAAACAAAAACAAAAACAATAAACACTGGCGTCACCTCCCCGGCAACGGCGCCAAAATTTGATGCCCGTCGTTGAGGGTACCAAAGATAAAATTTATAATTCCTAATTTTAATAATAGATAGTGAAAGTCAGGGTCGAACCACAGAGAGGTGGGGAATGTTTATTGTTTGTTGTTAATGTTTAAAGGTAACAAATTTGGGGGTTTTATTTGTTGTTTACTAAGTCTAAAGCAAAGATTAAAATAAAACAAGAAATAAAAGATGAGAATAAAATATAATAAAAGGGATGCTAGGATGTTTGGGTAATAAATAGCTAAGGTAATATAAATCCTAAGGTCAACATGTATTGCAGTCGCGTAAGGGCTGTAACATATCCTTTCGGTCTATGGTACCTAATAGCTCCTTTCGGCCTATGCTATTAGTTCCTAGGTCTCAAAATTATTGGGTGTCAACAATAAGGGTGATTCCTAAATCCTAGGTCACATACCTTTCAGTCTTAAGTAACCTATCCGTCTTAAGGTGTAAACCAATGCCCTTCCCGTATCTCTCAATCTTGGGTAGGTCATTACTAACGTCCTACAAGTTTCCTTTCAGTCTCATTGTAGGATATTATAGTCAACAAGGGAAGACGAAACAAGATTCATGCGCGAGTGGGTCGACCGACCAGCTATTCCAGTCGGCCGACCACCGCCTCGGTCGACCGATCCACTATTTGAGTCGGCCGACCGCGGCTCTGCTACAAGTCGGTCTCGGAATTTCTACTACCTACGCATATTCATCCCCTACATCCTAACATATGAAATTTAGCTACTCATGGTGACTAAAACAATTATGAAAACGGGAATAAACATGGAAAACATAGTAAATAATCTAAACATGCGAGATTCAATAAAGCTTGAGAATTCTATCGTAATTGAATGCAATAGTAATAAGAACAATATTAAAGTTAGATTAAAAGAGTAATTACCAAAGTCGGAATTAGGGCAGAAAAGAACAAACTTTATTGAATGCTTGGGAATTATTGAAAGATTACAAATAAACTAAAGACGGAATCAAACTAGATTGTAACTTTATTGTGGCTTATTAACTAAGAAACTGAATATACTGCTGAATGCCAAACCCTAATCACAAGATTAGTTTATATAGGGCATAAATTAGAGTTTCCTAAATGCTTCACAATTCTAAACTATTTCCGAAAAAACGTTCCTGGGCTTCGCTGAGGTCGGTCAACCACTTTGGTGGGTCGGTCGACCTCTTTTTACGGGCTTAGCAAATTCTGGGCTTTTCTTCAGATTCTGGACTTCATAAAAATTAGGCCTGGTCGACCGACCCGTATTGTAGGTCGGTCGACCGCTTCCGTATAGAAATCCTTCGGTTTTCTTCTCGCTCTGACTCTTGGTACTTAAATAAGGACTCCAGTTGACTTTCCATTGTTCCTTAATTATGCAAAAGACTCGAGGACATGAATTTGGTGCTAAACCGTCTCTTTTCCGCATAAATCTGCAACAGTGCATAAAAATACGAAAGTACACGATTGTTGGGAAATAAGGGCTAAAACATAGTAAATGAGCGACCAAATGCATGTAAAAATAGATGAAAAACATCATAAAATAGACACGCATCAATACCGATTCGTGAGACTTGGGATATGGATCGCCTTGCTAAGGCCTACATTGCTGAGATTGTTCGTTACCATGGTGTTCCGAGAAAGATTGGTTCCAACAGGGATCCGCGTTTCTGTCCCAGATTCTGGAAAGCTCTTCAGGAGGCCATGGGTAGCCAACTTTTGATGAGTACAGCGTTCCATGCTGCTACTGATGGTCAGTCAGAGAGGACCATCCAGACTTTGGAGGATCTATTGTGAGCTTGTGCACTTGATTTTCAGGGTTCGTGGGAACAGAGTCTACCACTGGTTGAGTTCTCTTACAACAACAGTTACCACTCGTCGATTCAGATGGCTCCGTATGAGGCGCTTTATGGTAGGAAGTGT
The DNA here is from genome assembly GCA_029255685.2 of Silene conica. NCBI lineage: Eukaryota > Viridiplantae > Streptophyta > Magnoliopsida > Caryophyllales > Caryophyllaceae > Silene > Silene conica. Next base: position 42,716,274 of record CM055316.2, on the reverse strand, counting down.
CGTAGCCCTATCTGGTGGGATCAGTCGAGCAACGTTCATGATTTAGGAACTGACCAGTTGGCTGTGACTATTGATCATGTTCAGCTTATCAGAGGTGATGCTGGAGCATTAGCACGGATTGGAGGTCGTGACCCACGACTCAAAGAAAGGTTTAAAATATTTGATTTGGGTTCGATACGGATTTTCAAGTTAGCTTGGGAGGACGTATTAAAGGAACAAAAGAAGGTGACGGGAAACCACCTTGGGACGTGTGCCAAGAGTGGATGTGTGGACCACACGTTTTCCTAGATTAATTAGGGTTTGTGTTTTTATCTTTCGTTATTTTATTTACTAGTTTGTTATTTAGTTAACTAAGTTTGTTACAAGTTAGTTAAGGTTGTTACAAGGTTAGTTACAAGTTTGTTAGGGTTAGTTATTAAGTTGTTAGGAGTTTGTTACAACTTAATCTTTTCTTTCATTATTTTATCTTTTAGATTTAAATAAGGATTATTTTAATCCATAAGATACAATTAGGGAACCCTAGTGTGAGAGGGTTGCACGGTTTTGGACGTGCGTTGGGAACCGTGTAGGGTTCTTAGTCGTTTCCTATTTCGAGTCTAGTTTGTACGGATGTCCTTACTATAAATAGGCATCCTTAGTTGTTTGTTGCATTCATCTATCAATCAAATTATAATCAAATTTTCTTGTTAAGTTTTACTTACAAAAAAACCCTAAAGTATCTGTGTGAGCTTTAACCCGAAGTATCTGTGTGAGCTTCAAAATAATTGGGAGAGTATCTGTCTGAGCTTGATCAATTATCCTATCCTACGAAATACATAATTCATTCATTACATCAATCCATCAATCTTTCAAGTATTAAGTGGTGTGCCTTATTACGTCATCAACGATCATCACCATTCAAGAACATCAAGATTCACCACCGTTGACCACCAACGTGACCACCGTGACGCGTCAGCCACGTCATCACCCTTCGTCCATCATCACCGTTCATTATTCGTTCATTTTTCATCGTTCTTGGTTATTTTTCGTTCTTTATTCGTTCTAAGTTGTATTATCTCACAAGTATATTTATCCCGCTGCAACATACGTATTTTTGTTGATCGTCTTATTTGATTATCACCCCAAACACACATCAAATTGGTATCAGAGCTTCGGCTCTTGGTCTAATTTTTATTACACCAGTTCTTGGGAAGGTTTATCATCATGGTAGGATCCAAAGACGGAGATGGAGAGGAGAAGTCATGGGAGGAGAGCAACATGGAATTAAAATCCGAAATTCAAGAGCTCAAATACCTCATCAAGACTATGATGACCAAAGGAGGTCATAAAAAGACGGGAGAGTCCTCTGTTGGGAAATGTGTCCTCAACAATAGTGCGATCACATAATTAAATCTCATAACGAGAATGCGCAAGGGATGATACGATTTATATTAGTCAACTGACCAACATTAATCGGTAATGATTGGCTAGCTAGAGTTTGACATTACTGTCGTATGACGGTGATGGTCAGTTGATCCCTTTAGGTCACACCTTTAGGACAATTCCCTTAATTGATAGAATGATCAAATGTATATTGATACGATTTGATCATATTCCTTAAACTCGTATATCGAGAAATTAGAGGTTAAATCTTATTGTAAGATTTATGTTTAAAATTGAAACGTGTCAATTGTTAAACAAATAAACGATATTTTATAATGTCGTAATTAGAATGAATTGGGTTAAAATTAATACAAAGGTTGTAAATCGTAGTGACGATAAAATTATTCATTTTTATATTAGTAATTTCGAATTACATGTCAATTAATAAATATGATTTATTTAATATATAATATTTATATGATAAATATTTATATTAAGATAATTGTTATTGTATTTCTAGTGACATATAAGATGTCACACTTGGTACAATTGAACATTTGACAATTTATAAAATGAAGTCCATTTTAAGTGATAAAGTGGACGGCTAGGTGAGAGTGGTTGGAGGTGATTATTGTGTATTAAGCACACCTTAATCATCATGTTTAAAGGTGTGTCTTGGAAACACAATCTAGGCCACCCTAAAGAGCATGGGTAAGAGAGTTGTCTCCCCTTGGTTCCCCACCATACCCGGCCCCCTTAAACCCTAAGCACACTTACATAAATATGTAAGTTGTGCATAATTCATGACTAATGCTTATGCTTGATTTTTCTAAGAGTAAGAAAATAAAATCAACATATCCTCTCTTCTTCCTCTTGGCCGAAAATTTTGCCCAAGTAAGAGAGATTTTACAACCTCTAACATATTATTATAAGATAATAAAATCATACTAATAGTAGTATTGTATTTACATTCTAATAAGAGTGATTAGAATTTTAAGGAAGAAACCGATTTCTTGTCTAGCACTAATAAGGGTTCGGTTTATTGAGGGCTTGTCTTGGTGCATCCGAAGGAGGTATTCTATTTTGGGTACTAGGAGGATCATCCTTGCTTAGCTTTGGACCGAGTGTAAGAACACGGTTTTCTCCTTATTTCCGCATATAATAGCATGCATAAGATCTATCATAATATGTTAATTAAAGAGTTAATTAAAAGATTATATTAGTTAGACTAAAATTAGTTTATGAGTAACTAATAAAACCTTACAACTGGTATCAGAGCAATAGGTTGTTTGCATGCTTTCCGTTTACGTTTTTACGGAGTTATAGAGATAACATAAATAAAACTTGAAATTTTCGTTTGATATAAGATATGCACGAAATAATTTTGGCATGAATACCTACTTTTTTCTAAAATGTTTTAGAATATTTGGAATAATTTTTGCATGAATATTGATTATTGGTATGTTATATCTCGGTTTTAACATGTTTTAATGGTTAAAAATGTTTATTTTTGGGAAAAATAGTTAAAATAAGCTTCTGGCCGAGATTTTTCAGTATGTTAACACATGTATTTTCTATAATATGAATATGATTTTTCGTAAATTATGGACTTATAAATCGTGTGATATGAATTTTAATGGTTAAAATGCAATAAGATGAATAAAAATGGGTTAAAATAGTTATATTATGAATTTGACTATAAACATTTATGAGGATGTCACATGCAATATTTAAAATTTATGTTAAATTTTCCAGAAATTTATCTCAAATATTGCAATATTATAGATTTTTAATGTAAAAATCGGGTAATTAGTGACATTATTTCGACTTTAATAGTTTAAGTTGGAATTTGGCCATAAAAATTTAACACGATGTCATATATATTATTTCCAGCATGTATAAAAGTTTCGAGAATTTTATCTTATTTTATGCTTGAGAGATAATTTTAAAGGTTAAAATCGTACGATATATGACGTAAATCGTTAAAATTTGCAAATGTTGTTAAAATGGCCGAAAAATGTAACCCATATTAGTCATATATGATATGTTCATCATGAAAATTATCTTGGGAGCCAAAAGTTTCAGATTTTATTTTATTTTATTTTATTTTAATTTGTTAAAAGTAGCATTTAAAATTAAATAAAAAGAGTCATGCATTTAAAATTTCGGCTATGGGGCAATGTGCCATTTAATTTTCTGTCCATTTTGTGTTCTTAAAATGTTTTGGAAGGTATAAAAATATTATTATTATTTAATTTGCATTTATAATGTTAATTATTGAATTTTCCGACTTAAATTGCTCGTTTTACGTCTTATTTACGAAATAATGTTAAAACCGTATAAAATACTAATATTTTAACTTTCTGAAAATTTTAAGGACATTCTGGATTTTTTCAAAATTTGAATTTTGAATTTTCGAAATTTTAACTCTTTTCGATTTTTATATTATTTTTCCCGTAAAACCGAGTAATACCGATCAATATTGGAATATATTAAGTTAAGTCATGTTCAAAGTTTGAGTAAGACTAAATTTTGAATCCTATAAGAGTTGGGATGATTAACTTAAGGATGAAAACCGTTTCATTTAATGCATAGTGTTGTTAACCGTTAAAACACGCGATTCCATAAACCAAGGTTTACGATAACTATTTAAATAAGCGTTTTAAATAGGACGATTTGGCTTAGGGTTTGCATGTTAATTCATATTTACATAAGCATTGCATATTATATTATGAATGTCATGATTTATTTTTACGTAATTTCGGGAATTATGTAATTTACTTAGTATGGCCTTAGTTTTAATCGGTATTTCCCGTAATGTAAGGGGTTACCGATTGGGTTGTAATTTTGTGATCTCGTATCACCCAATTGTAATTTATTTCTATTTTATAATGTATAAAGTAGACTAGAAAAGTTGTAATATTTGTAAAATCCGGAGTTCCATGAAAACGGTGCCATTCGGAAAGGAGTTCCGATCAAGACGGTGTTTACCTCGAAGTGCGTGCCGCGTGAAGTTCAAGGGACCAAAGGAGTTGGCTTCCGAATTTGTACTTTGTTATTTCTTTTCTAGGAAAGGCCATACTAGGGTTTATTTATGCTTTTATTTTTGCTTTTTATATGTTTGCATGCATAGCCAAATCGTCGTACATCGTATCATGCATGTTTCGACCTAGTCGACCTAGTCTTTTATTTTATCGATAATTCACCGACTTAGTTCACTTAAACGGAGATAGATAATATTTGACTAGATCTCTTACATATAAATATTGAGACTTAGCCTTACCAAAAAGTACGGACCCATGAATCCCTTCTTCACAAGAACGTAGGCTCGGCTACACCGGGGTACTAAAATTGTCACGTTGGGTAAGTGGGGTAATAAGATTACACCTTGAAATTTGGTTGATCTCAACGAAAGTATTCGTAACCGTAGTTGCAATAAGTTCGGGCTAAAGATAATTTTAAGAAAATTGTCGACCGAGAGTTCTAAGAGTAGAACCGATTAAAGAGTTAATCCACCAAATTGTACCGATACGGGTTGAATCGGCTACACCGTGCCCGGATTAGTATGGGTTTGGGTCTCGGGATTGTTTACTTAATTGGGTAAGAGATCATTAAGTAAATATATAACTAAACTTGTTAAAAGTTATAGTTTAAATTATGAATTTAAAATGATGTTGTTTTATTTCCTTTTATTATTGTAGTTTAATTTTTCGACAACATCAATGGCAACCAACGCTCCACCTCTCACTAACGTATCATGGCTCTGATCCTTTATGGATCGTTGTAAACTCGATAAGCATGGTTCCAATTTTAAGGATTGGGATGCGCAATTACTTTTGGCCGCTCAAGGTGACGATAAGAGTCGTTACCTATCCGAAGCCGCTCCGACCGCTCGTTCATCGGTCCAAACTCGTGAGGCCTATGAAGCCTACATGAAAGAGTCCTCCGCTCTTAAAAATGTGCTCATCTTCTCCATGGAGCCGGATCTCCAAAGGAGTATGATTAAGTTGACCACATCATATGAGATATACACCAAGCTTGCGACCATGTTTTCGCAAACTCCAAGGGTGATTCAATATGAGGCGGCTTCCGCCTTCTTTGACATTACATTCAAGGAAGGGCAAAAGATAAGCCCTCATGTGCTCAAACTCGTTGAGCTCGCGGAGACTCTAAAAGCCCAAGATGTTGATGTTCCCGACTCTCTAATTATTGACCGAGTTCTTCACTCGCTCAATAAGGTTAAGGCGTATGCTCAATTCCGGGTGAATTTCAATATGCGAAACCAAGAGACCACGTTGGAAGAGTTGCATAAGATGCTAGTCCAAGCCGAAAGGGACATGGGACTTCATGAAAGTTCCACCAAGGATGTTTTGAACATCGAAAAGAAAGGGAAAACGAGCTTCAAAAGGAATGCCTCTAAAGGCAAGAGCAAGAAAACGTTCAAGCCCAAGGCGACCAAAGAAAAGACCTTTTCGAAAGGCGCTTCCACCTCGTCTTCTAAAGAGCAAGACAAGTGCCATTATTGCACGAGGATCGGTCATTGGAAGAGAAATTGCCCCAAATACTTAAGCGATCTCAAAAATGGGAAGGCAACCGCCGTAGGTAATAATTCTCGTTTATGATTCATGTCATTTATCAACTTATGTATAGTGATACAAATGTGTTGATGTTTACCCTTTTTAATTGTTTTAAAGGGCCACCCCCTAATAATGATAAGGGCAAGGAGAAGGAAGCTTGAGGTTCCTTACTTGGATGGCTATGGTAGCATCCAAATTGATCGAAGACTTGAAGAGCTAGCCTCTAATTTTCATATCGTCTTCTTTCATATTTTGCATTTATTTATGGAACAATTTATTTTCTTGTAAGACAAGGATTAAAATCCTAAAACAATGGTTGTAATTTTGGATATTGGTGACTTGGTTTTCAACCCGAGTCACTACTTTTGTTCTTAATCAATGTTTTGATTTCTCGAATAAATTGCATGCCTTGTTAAAACATGAATAATAGTGATCTAATCACGCAATAAATATTGATACGATCAAGTATAATATAATCAAAGAGTTGATTAAAACGGAGAACTACACCCCATGAGATAAATTCAATCAAAATGAGACTATATCAGTTCATTATAAGATTTTCATTTTAAGTGAAAATGAGAATGTATTCATCACACCTATAAAACTTCAAACATTCATATGCATTGGTTAATCGAAATAGCTATCCTTAAACGAATAAAGGTTATTGTTAGAAGGATAGAGTGGGAGAAAATATTTCGCTCGCAAACCAATGATGAAAAGGAAGGATCTTAGAAAAGATTCTTACTTGGGAATCTTAAGAAGGAAGGATCTTAGAGAAGATTCTTACTTGGGAGTCTTAAGAAGAGCCCTAAATGATTTGAAGAAACTACGTGAGGACACTCGAAGAAAGGTTCTTTGTGTTCATTGTTTCATAGAGAGGAAACTTGAAACCCCGTATCAAATCAGAAGGAAAACGGTTCCTTAATAAATGATTTTTCTAAGTTTATAAGATAAAAGAGAAGAAATCATCTCAATCCTCTCAATGTAGCTATGTCATTTTCGTCTCAAGGAAACGAAGACATGATAAGAAGGTAATGATTGATTGAATGGAAACACATCACTATAGGGATAGTGATAGTGATAATGATTCAAGTAATAGTTTAACATGCGAGAAATGAAAGGTTCATTTAAGATATCGAGAGATATTGATTTTAGTGGGAGCGATTTTCATTAAAAGAATTAAGCCTACCATTTAGAGAGAATGGGTGATTCTTTAAGGTGTAAAGAATAAGAGGTTTTCAATTCTAGATGATCAAACACCTTATATCATAAGATGATGGAGCTTTAAGGGAAGGTTTATTATATGGATAATAAAAGGTCGCCCGCTAGAAGTTAGAATGGTTGGATACATTATTCATAATGATGAATGAAACCATTATCAAATAGCCAAGATGAGTGAAAATTATTAGAATGATGAAATCATAAATAGACTACAATAAAGTTTTCAGTACATAAGTGACTGTATATCGATACGTCACAAGTTATAAGATAACAGTGGGAGCTTTCCTCCGAAAAGGAAACTCAAAATCTAGAAAGAGTTCTAGAAATGTACTCAAATAGAATCATATTATACGGGATAATATGAGAATAAAGGAGACCAAAATATGTAAGTTTTGCTATCATGAATAAAGGTTATTCGCATGAATAAAGGTTTATTCGCAAAACACTAATACAAATAGATGATTGTCCATCAAATGCAATGTGATAGTATTGACTATTGTTGCATGACAACATCATTTGAGTTATTATTAACTCAAAGTAAAAGATACTTTGTCAGAATCCAAATGGGTTGTAAGAGACAATATTGAACCCCATAAGTGAACTGGATTGACTTAGTATAGCCCCTAGCCGCTTACATGAGGTGACGTCTCAAAGCGACTAGAGTGTGAGGCGATTGATGGCAAGTTCAAGTGCCATAGAGTCATATGTGATGACTAGTCGATCACATAGGCAGACTGTAAGAGACACTCTGTCGGGCAATGTGACCGCTTATAGAGTTCTGGAAATTTTATAGCCGGGTCGTGGCGAGAGCTGCTATAGTATTCTTGTGAGTCAATTCTTAGACTAAAGACTACTCTCCCAAGATGGTACAGTTTAGGCATAACTTTGATCCATTCTCTACGACTTTTCGTAACTGGAGTCAAATGGGATTGTTTTGGGTTGTGACTGACTGTGACTAGTTGAAGGAAGTAGTGCAATAGAAATTGTCCACCCCTTGTCAGGGTTGTTCAAATCTCAGGGCCACTCGAGGAGTAATTAACTGGAAATGCGTGGCCACGCTCGGAAGGTATCTATGGTAGATAATTCCGGTCAAACAGTTATTCTCCAGATCGAGGAAACCATTCATGATATGATCAAATGCAAGTACGACCTCAGAGAGACATCTTGCATTGAGTGGGAGATTGTAATAGGACAAGAGAATTGGTGACGCACACTTGTCGAGGACAAGTGGGAGATTGTTGGGAAATGTGTCCTCAACAATAGTGCGATCACATAATTAAATCTCATAACGAGAATGCGCAAGGGATGATACGATTTATATTAGTCAACTGACCAACATTAATCGGTAATGATTGGCTAGCTAGAGTTTGACATTACTGTCGTATGACGGTGATGGTCAGTTGATCCCTTTAGGTCACACCTTTAGGACAATTCCCTTAATTGATAGAATGATCAAATGTATATTGATACGATTTGATCATATTCCTTAAACTCGTATATCGAGAAATTAGAGGTTAAATCTTATTGTAAGATTTATGTTTAAAATTGAAACGTGTCAATTGTTAAACAAATAAACGATATTTTATAATGTCGTAATTAGAATGAATTGGGTTAAAATTAATACAAAGGTTGTAAATCGTAGTGACGATAAAATTATTCATTTTTATATTAGTAATTTCGAATTACATGTCAATTAATAAATATGATTTATTTAATATATAATATTTATATGATAAATATTTATATTAAGATAATTGTTATTGTATTTCTAGTGACATATAAGATGTCACACTTGGTACAATTGAACATTTGACAATTTATAAAATGAAGTCCATTTTAAGTGATAAAGTGGACGGCTAGGTGAGAGTGGTTGGAGGTGATTATTGTGTATTAAGCACACCTTAATCATCATGTTTAAAGGTGTGTCTTGGAAACACAATCTAGGCCACCCTAAAGAGCATGGGTAAGAGAGTTGTCTCCCCTTGGTTCCCCACCATACCCGGCCCCCTTAAACCCTAAGCACACTTACATAAATATGTAAGTTGTGCATAATTCATGACTAATGCTTATGCTTGATTTTTCTAAGAGTAAGAAAATAAAATCAACATATCCTCTCTTCTTCCTCTTGGCCGAAAATTTTGCCCAAGTAAGAGAGATTTTACAACCTCTAACATATTATTATAAGATAATAAAATCATACTAATAGTAGTATTGTATTTACATTCTAATAAGAGTGATTAGAATTTTAAGGAAGAAACCGATTTCTTGTCTAGCACTAATAAGGGTTCGGTTTATTGAGGGCTTGTCTTGGTGCATCCGAAGGAGGTATTCGATTTTGGGTACTAGGAGGATCATCCTTGCTTAGCTTTGGACCGAGTGTAAGAACACGGTTTTCTCCTTATTTCCGCATATAATAGCATGCATAAGATCTATCATAATATGTTAATTAAAGAGTTAATTAAAAGATTATATTAGTTAGACTAAAATTAGTTTATGAGTAACTAATAAAACCTTACATCCTCATCTAGGGCGAGTGACTCGGAACAAGAGGCAGAATTTAAGGGCAAGACTTGGGACAAGAACGAAGATGATAGAGGTCTCAAACATGACATCCCTGAATTCAAAGGAGATATGGATCCGGAAGATTTCTTGGAATGCTCTAGACAAACTGAGAGAGTCTTTGAATACAAGGAATATGATGACCGGGAAACAATTTAAAGTTGCTATCTTTAAACTTACTAAGTATGCTTCGTTATGGTATGAGAATCTTGTGAAGCAACGAAAGAAGCAACGCGAGGAAAAGATTAAATCTTGGGCAAATTTAAAGAAGCACATGATGAAGAAATTCTTGCCAAAAGATTATAATCAAGAAAACTACTTAAAACTCCATTCTTTAACTCAAGATAATATGTCCGTTGATGCCCGTCGTTGAGGGTACCAAAGATAAATTTATAATTCCTAAACTTAAACTATAGATAGTGAAAGTCAGGGTCGAACCACAGAGAGGTGGGGAATGTTTATTGTTTGTTGTTAATGTTTAAAGGTAACAATTTTAGGGGGTTGATTGTTGATTACTAAGTCTAAGCAAAGATTAAAATAAAACAAGAAATAAAAGATGAGGATAAAATATAATAAAAAGGGATGCTAGGATGTTTGGGTAATAAATAGCTAAGGTAATATAAATCCTACGGTCAACATGTATTGCAGTCGCGTAAGGGGTGTAACATATCCTTTCTGTCTATGATACCTAATAGCTCTTTTCGGCCTATGCTATTAGTTCCTAGGTCTCACAATTATTGGGTGTCAACAATAAGGGTGATTCCTAAATCCTAGGTCACATACCTTTCAGTCTTAAGTAACCTATCCGTCTTAAGGTGTAAACCAATGCCCTTCCCGTATCTCTCAATCTTGGGTAGGTCATTACTAACTTCATACAAGTCTTCTTTCAGTCTCATTGTAGGATATTATAGTCAACAAGGAAAGACGAAACAAGATTCATGCGCGAGTGGTCGACCGACCAGCTATTCCAGTCGGCCGACCACCGCCTCGGTCGACCGACCCACTATTTGAGTCGGCCGACCGTGGCTCTGCTACAAGTCAGTCTCAGAATTTCTACTACCTACGCATATTCATCCCCTACATCCTAACATATGAAATTTAGCTACTCATGGTTATTAAGACGATTATAAAATTGGGAATAAACATGGTAAACATAGTAAATAATCTAAACATGCGAGATTCAATAAAGCTTGGGGATTCTATCTTAACCGGATGCAATAGTAATAAGAACAATAACAAAACTAGATTAAAAGAGTAATTACCAAAGTCGGAGTTAAGGCAGAAAGGAACAACTCTATTGAATGCTTGGGAATTATTGATGAACAAACTAAAGTACTTGAGAAATATTGAAAGATTACAACTAAAGATGAAACTTTGAATTAAGAACTAAAACTAGATGTAAAACTCTATGGAAAACTTAATGTAAAACTTGAATATCTCTCGATTGAATATGAATGAATTGAATGCCTCAACCCTAATCACAAGATTAGTTTATATAGGGCATAAATTAGAGTTTCCTAAAGACTTCACAATTTTAATTACTTTCTGAAAAAGCGTTCCTGGGCTTCGCTGAGGTCGGTCGACCACTTTGGTGGGTCGGTCGACCTCTTTTTACGGGCTTAGTAAATTCTGGGCTTTTCTTCAGATTCTGGGCTTCATAGAAATTAGGCCTGGTCGGCCGACCCGTTTAGTAGGTCGGTCGACCGCTTCCGCAAGGAATTCTTCGGTTTTCTTCTCGCTTTGACTTTTGGTACTTTAATAAAGACTCCAGTTGACTTTCCTTTGTTCCTTAATTATGCAAAAGACTTGAGGACATGAATTTGGTGCTAAATCTGATGCGTATTTGGGGTGATAATCAATAAAGATAATCAACTAAAATACGGATGTTGCAGCGGAATAAAAATATTAAAGAAATATTACAATCTTGAACGAATAAAGAACGAAAAAGTAACCAAGAAAGATGAAAACGGATGAATGGTGGCACGGTGGTGATGACGTGGCAGCACGGCAGGGCTGACGTGGCACGGTGGTGGTGTTTCTTGGACGTTCTTGATGAATCTTGGATGAATCTTGATGACGTAATAAGGCACAGCACTTAATACTTGAAAGATTTGTGAAACGATTTGATGAATGAATTATGTATGTCGATGGATAGGATAATTGATCAAACTCACACAGATATTCTCTCAATTATTTTGAAGCTCACACAGATACTTCGGGTTTTAAAGCTCACACAGATACTTTAGATTTGTAAGTAAAACTTAACAAAAAGGTTTTTAATTTATCACTTGAATAATCTCAAACAAACAACTAAGGATGCCTATTTATAGTAAGGTCATCCGTCACAAACTAGAATCGAAATAGAAAAGAAATAAGAAACTCCTACACGGTTTCCAAAGCTTCGACCCGCCGTGTACTCTACTTCCTTTAGGGTTTCTATTTCTATCTTATGGATTAAAATAATCCTTATTAAATCTAAAAGATAAAATAACAAATAAAAGATTAAGTTGTAGTAACAAACCCTAACAACTTAATAACAAACTCATAACTAACTAATAACTAACCTTGTAACCACCTTGTAACAACCTTAACAACCTAGTTGTAACAAACTAGTAACAAACTTAATTAATTAAATAACAAACTAGGAAACAAGAAGGAAAGTCCCCAAAACCCTAATCGTCTAGGGTTTCGTGCCCCTCAATCCGCACGCCCCAAGGGTTCGATCCCTTCCCAAGCAATCCTAAGAACGGAAGTTGATCCTATCTTGTAACTTTGATTAATATGGCTCATATCTTTGCTTAATAATATTTCTTGGGATTGAATTAATGATGGTTCCGCATCATTCTCTCCCTCTTTTTGAGAATTGGCCTCCAAGTCTGTGTTATCTAGATAAGGAGATAAATCACCCACATTGAATGTGGCACTTACACCCCCATACTCACTTGGTAATTCGACTTTGTAGGCATTTGATCCATAGCATTCAAGAATTTTGAACGGTCCATCCGCGCGAGGCATAAGCTTGTTCTTCCTCTTAGATGGAAATCGCTCCTTCCTCAAGTGTAACCATACAAGATCACCTTCCTTAAACACCGGTTGCCTTCTATGTTTATTTGCTTTCTCTTTATATTTAGCATTGGCCTTTTCTATTTGAGCTTTAACTTGCTCACACATCCTCATGAAGGTGGCTTGTCTCTCCTTTGCCTCAAAACTAATAACTTCTTTCTTTGGGATAGGTACAAGATCAATAGGTAAATACGGATTCATCCCATAGACGATTTCGAATGGTGCACGCCCCGTGGTGGCCGAAGGAGTACGATTGTATGCAAATTCCGCATGAGCTAACTTGATATCCCAATCCTTGGTACTCTTACTCACTAACCCACGCAATAAGCTTCCGAGCGTTCTATTCGTGACCTCGGTCTGGCCGTCCGTTTGCGGATGGTGGGAGGTGCTAAATAGAAGTTTAGTACCAACTAATCTCCATAAGGTCTTCCAAAAATAGCTAAGAAATTTAACATCCCGATCCGACACAATGGTAAGTGGTATTCCATGTAATCGAACAACTTCTTTATAATAAAGATCGGCTACCTTTGTTGCATCATCCGTCTTATGACCCGGTATAAAGTGTGCCATCTTAGAAAAACGATCTACTACAACCATAATAGAATCTTTACCGCGTTGAGTACGTGGTAATCCCAAAATAAAATCCATACTAACCTCATTCCATGGCTGAACCGGTACGGGTAGAGGTGTATATAGCCCCTTGTTGAATGTACTCTTTGACCTTTGACAAATTACACACTTGCCAATAATATCTTGAACATCTTTACTCATCTTAGGCCAATAAAAGTGTTCTCCTAACATCTCATTTGTCTTCTGAATGCCGAAGTGACCGGCTATAGCGCCTCCGTGCGCCTCTCTTACAAGTAACTCTCTTATCGATCCCTTAGGAATGCACAAACGGTTTCCCTTGAATAAGTATCCGTCTTGCGTGGTGTATAATCCCTCCGGATTCAAGAATTCTTTTGAAAAATCGGGATCCTCCTTGTATAGTTCTTTAATATGTTCAAAACCAAGAATCCTTGCATCTAATTCAATCAACAAAGAATGTCTCCTTGACAATGCATCTGCTACTATGTTTGAACTACCTGTCTTATACTTTGAAGAGAACGTAAAAGATTGTAGGAACTCAACCCACTTAGCATGCCTTGGATTTAATTTTTGTTGTCCATGAATATGTTTTAGGGCTTCATGATCCGAATGTAATATAAAAGGTCTAGGACGTAAATAATGTGCCCAATGATCCAAAGCTCTCACAATCGCATAGAACTCCTTATCATAGGTGGAATAGTTTAACCTAGCACCGTTCAACTTCTCACTGAAATAGGCAATTGGACGTTTTTCTTGTACCAACACTGCGCCGATTCCTACCCCACTTGCATCGCATTCAACTTCGAACAATTTACTAAAATCTGGTAAGGCAAGTACGGGATTCGAACAAAGTTTCTTTTTTATCTCCTCAAACGCCTTTTGGGCGTGTGATGTCCATACGAACTCTCCCTTTTTTGTTAACTCCGTAATAGGGGCCATGATAGAACTAAATCCTTGAATAAACCGCCTATAAAACGATGCTAAACCATGAAAACTACGTACCTCCGTGGTTGTTTTAGGAATAGGCCAAGCTTGTATTGCTTCAACCTTTGATGGATCCATGCTCACTCCTCTTTCACCCACGATGTACCCCAAAAAGACCACGCTCGCTACCATGAACGTGCACTTCTCTAGCTTCCCATATAATTTTTGCTTTCTAAGCATCTCAAATACTGCTCTTAGATGTGTCTTGTGTTCTTCTTTACTTTGGCTATACACAAGAATATCATCTAGATAAACAACCACAAATTTATTTAAGAAAGGTCTTAATACCTCATTCATTAGCCTCATGAACGAACTAGGAGCGTTGCACAACCCAAACGGCATCACGAGCCATTCGTACAACCCTTGCTTCGTTTTAAAAGCTGTCTTCCATTCATCTCCTTCCCTAACCCTCATTTGATGATAACCACTTCTTAGATCTAGTTTAGAAAATACCTTTGATCCTGCGAGTTCGTCGAGCATATCATCTAACCTTGGTATAGGAAATCGGTATTTAATTGTGATGTTGTTGACGGCGCGGCTGTCAATGCACATCCTCCAAGTTCCTTCCTTCTTCGGTACCAACAAGGCTGGTACGGCACATGGACTTAGGCTTTCTTGCACATAACCTCTATCCATCAATTCTTGGACTTGTCTTTGTAATTCTTTTGCCTCTTCCGGATTACAACGATAAGGGGGTTTATTAGGTAACGCTGCTCCTGGAATAAGATCGATTTGGTGCTCTATCCCTCGTAGTGGTGGTAGTCCGTCGGGTAGCTCTTCCGGAAACACATCCTTGAACTCCTCCAATAAACTCCGCACCTCACGCCGACCCTCTTCCTCGCCACTCTCACGGCCTCCTACGTCCCTCACTACCATCATGAACGTTGGTTCTCCGTTGGTGATCGCCTCTTCTACCTCTTTCCCCTCTATCATCATCTCTTCTATGTTTTTCTTTGGTTCACTCTTTTTCTTTGGAACCCACGGTTGGAGATCAAATATTGTTTTTCCTTGAGGTACGCTATAAACATTGGTTCTTCCGTTGTGTTTCACCTTTCGATCAAATTGCCATGGTCTTCCCAATAGAATATGACTAGCACTCATAGGCACAATATCGCACCATATCTCATCTTCATACGGACCAATCTTGAATGGAACTAGAACTTGTTGATTTACGTTGATCCCTTCTTCCCCATCAAGCCAATATAGTTTATAAGGTTGTTTTTTATCAATCTTGGGTAGTTGTAGTTTCTCAACCGCCTCTACGGACAATAGATTTGTACAAGAACCGCTATCAATAATCATAGTACACACCTTATTCTTTATCTTGCACTTTGTACGGAAAATTCTCTCCCTTTGGTCATGGATCTCTTCGTTGGCCTCTATATGTAGATTTCTCAACACCATTGTGATAATAACTTTCCCAAGAACCGGTATAATAAAAATTAGACCAAGAGCCGAAGCTCTGATACCAATTTGATGCGTATTTGGGGTGATAATCAATAAAGATAATCAACTAAAATACGGATGTTGCAGCGGAATAAAAATATTAAAGAAATATTACAATCTTGAACGAATAAAGAACGAAAAAGTAACCAAGAAAGATGAAAACGGATGAATGGTGGCACGGTGGTGATGACGTGGCAGCACGGCAGGGCTGACGTGGCACGGTGGTGGTGTTTCTTGGACGTTCTTGATGAATCTTGGATGAATCTTGATGACGTAATAAGGCACAACACTTAATACTTGAAAGATTTGTGAAACGATTTGATGAATGAATTATGTATGTCGATGGATAGGATAATTGATCAAACTCACACAGATATTCTCTCAATTATTTTGAAGCTCACACAGATACTTCGGGTTTTAAAGCTCACACAGATACTTTAGATTTGTAAGTAAAACTTAACAAAAAGGTTTTTAATTTATCACTTGAATAATCTCAAACAAACAACTAAGGATGCCTATTTATAGTAAGGTCATCCGTCACAAACTAGAATCGAAATAGAAAAGAAATAAGAAACTCCTACACGGTTTCCAAAGCTTCGACCCGCCGTGTACTCTACTTCCTTTAGGGTTTCTATTTCTATCTTATGGATTAAAATAATCCTTATTAAATCTAAAAGATAAAATAACAAATAAAAGATTAAGTTGTAGTAACAAACCCTAACAACTTAATAACAAACTCATAACTAACTAATAACTAACCTTGTAACCACCTTGTAACAACCTTAACAACCTAGTTGTAACAAACTAGTAACAAACTTAATTAATTAAATAACAAACTAGGAAACAAGAAGGAAAGTCCCCAAAACCCTAATCGTCTAGGGTTTCGTGCCCCTCAATCCGCACGCCCCAAGGGTTCGATCCCTTCCCAAGCAATCCTAAGAACGGAAGTTGATCCTATCTTGTAACTTTGATTAATATGGCTCATATCTTTGCTTAATAATATTTCTTGGGATTGAATTAATGATGGTTCCGCATCAAAATCGTCCCTTTTCCGCATAAATCTGCAAAAGTGCATAAAATTACGAAAGTACACGATTGTTGGGAAATAAGGGCTAAAACATAGTAAATGAGCGACCAAATGCGTGTAAAAATAGATGAAAAACATCATAAAATAGACACGCATCATCCGTCTCAGAATACATTAGGGAGTTTGAAAAGATGACTATTGTATGTGACTTAGACCAGAGAGAGGAGTTAAAAGTTGCAAGATTCATTCGTGGGTTAGTACCAACCCTAGCTTCAAGGGTTGAGATACAAAGTTACGATGATTATTATGATGTATGCAGGATTGCCTTAAAATTCGAGAGACATGACAAGGCAAGGAAGACAAATTCTTATAGGAGCACAAGATTCGGAGAGGGCTCATCCTCGTACACGACTAATTCCGCGCCAAAGACTAAAAAGGCGGCAAAGGAGGAGGTGGCCGAAAAGGCCAAGGGGACATTCAAGCCAAGTATTCCTGATCCTCGAGGGAGTACAATTAGAAGATGTTATAAGTGTCAGGGCTCTGGACACATCGCTACAGATTGCCCTCAAAAGAGAACCTTATCAATTCAAGAACTTCAAGGTATGGTTCCAAACTTTGTTGTACCTGAATTAGTTGAGGAGGAGAAAATTGAGGAGGAAAAGGGAGAACGACAGACCGTAGTGGCCGAGAGTGAGGACGAAGGGGATTGCCTCGTAGTACGTGCCTTACATGTGGAGACCACGACTGAAGGAGAGGAACAAAGGGATAATGTTTTCCATACTCGTTGTAAGGTTGAGGGGGAAAACTGCGACTTGATTATTGATAGCGGGTCTTGCACTAATGTTGTTTCAAAAACCTTAGTCTCGGAGTTGGAACTAAGTATTAGGGCTAGGGAGAAACCGTACAAATTACAATGGTTAGATGGGAACCAAGGGGTACGGGTTGAAAAACAAGCCTTAATTGCATTTAATATAGGGCCATATGAGGATAAGTTATGGTGTGATGTCGTACCTATGAACGCATGTCACATATTACTTGGGAGGCCATGGCAATATGATAGGAACGTTATACATAATGGTAGAACGAATGTGTATAGCGTTACTAAAGGAGGCTCCACTTATGATCTCCAACCGTTAACAAGAATAAAGCCTAGACCACCGAATTCAAAGAAGTGTTTATTCATGGAGTTAGGAGAAGGATCACCAAGCAAAGAGGCCGAAGAGTCGGGTGAGTGTGGTGTTGGTTTGATTGAGATTCATGGAGGACATGGTGGTTGTGAGGGGTTGCCGAGCATGGAGGCGTGTGGTAGCCGTGAAGGGGCGACGACCGTGAGCTTGGCGGAGGTTGAAGGCCACGGAGTTGGTGAGGCCGAGGAAGTAGGGGTTGGAGTCAACAGAGGCCGCAAACATGCTAGGTCCGAACACAAGGAGTCCAAGGAGCGTGGGAACCCTAGGAGCATGGGTTTGATGGCTAGAGAAAACTATGGTCTAGTCAAGACAAGAGCAAGCGTGGCTAGGTCTACTTAACACGTACTCGGTCTTAATTTGAGGTCAAATTCTCAAAAACTGAGAGAGTATGATTCGGGAGCATTAGTACGGATTGGAGGTCGTGACCCACGACTCAAAAAAAGGTTTAAAATATTTGATTTGGGTTCGATACGGATTTTCAAGTTAGCTTGGGAGGACGTATTAAAGGAACAAAAGAAGGTGACGGGAAACCACCTTGGGACGTGTGCCAAGAGTGGACGTGTGGACCACATGTTTTCCTAGATTAATTAGGGTTTGTGTTTTTATCTTTTGTTATTTTATTTACTAGTTTGTTATTTAGTTAACTAAGTTTGTTACAAGTTAGTTAAGGTTGTTACAAGGTTAGTTACAAGTTTGTTAGGGTTAGTTATTAAGTTGTTAGGAGTTTGTTACAACTTAATCTTTTCTTTCATTATTTTATCTTTTAGATTTAAATAAGGATTATTTTAATCCATAAGATAGAATTAGGGAACCCTAGTGTGAGAGGGTTGCACGGTTTTGGACGTGCGTTGGGAACCGTGTAGGGTTCTTAGTCGTTTCCTACTTCGAGTCTAGTTTTTACGGATGTCCTTACTATAAATAGGCATCCTTATTAGTTGTTTGTTTCATTCATCTATCAATCAAATTATAATCAAATTTTCTTGTTAAGTTTTACTTACAAAAAAACCCTAAAGTATCTGTGTGAGCTTTAACCCGAAGTATCTGTGTGAGCTTCAAAATAATTGGGAGAGTATTTGTCTGAGCTTGATCAATTATCCTATCCTACAAAATACATAATTCATTCATTACATCAATCTTTCAAGTGTTAAGTGTTGTGCCTTATTACGTCATCAACGATCATCACCATTCAAGAACATCAAGATTCACCACCGTTGACCACCAACGTGACCACCGTGACACGTCAGCCACAACATCACCCTTCGTCCATCATCACCGTTCATCATTCGTACATCTTTCATCGTTCTTTGTTATTTTTCGTTCTTTATTCGTTCTAAGTTGTATTATCTCACAAGTATATTTATTCCGCTGCAACATACGTATTTTTGTTGATCGTCTTATTTGATTATCACCCCAAATACACATCAAATTGGTATCAGAGCTTCGGCTCTTGGTCTAATTTTTATTACACCAGTTCTTGGGAAGGTTTATCATCATGGTAGGATCCAAAGACGGAGATGGAGAGGAGAAGTCATGGGAGGAGAGCAACATGGAATTAAAATCCGAAATTCAAGAGCTCAAATACCTCATGAAGACTATGATGTCCAAAGGAGGTCATAAGAAGACGGGAGAGTCCTCATCTAGGGCGAGTGACTCGGAAGAAGAGGCAGAATTTAAGGGCAAGACTTGGGACAAGAACGAAGATGATAGAGGTCTCAAACTTGACATCCCTGAATTCAAAGGAGATATGGATCCGGAAGATTTCTTGGAATGGCTTAGCCAAACCGAGAGAGTCTTTGAATACAAGGAATATGATGACCGGAAACAATTTAAAGTTGTTATCTTTAAACTTACTAAGTATGCTTCGTTATGGTATGAGAATCTTGTGAAGCAACGAAAGAAGCAACGCGAGGAAAAGATTAAATCTTGGGCAAAGTTAAAGAAGCACATGATGAAAAATTCTTGCCAAAATATTATAATCAAGAAAACTAATTAAAACTCCATTCTTTAACTCAAGATAATATGTCCGTCTCAGAATACATTAGGGAGTTTGAAAAGATGACTATTGTATGTGACTTAGACTAGAGAGAGGAGTAAAAAGTTGCAAGATTCATTCGTGGGTTAGTACCAACCCTAGCTTCAAGGGTTGAGATACAAAGTTACGATGATTATTATGATGTATGCAGGATTGCCTTAAAATTCGAGAGACATGACAAGGCAAGGAAGACAAATTCTTATAGGAGCACAAGAGTCGGAGAGGGCTCATCCTCGTACACGGCTAATGCCGTGCCAAAGACTGAAAAGGCGGCAAAGGAGGAGGTGGCCGAAAAGGCCAAGGGGACATTCAAGCCAAGTATTCCTGATCCTCGAGGGAGTACAATTAGAAGATGCTATAAGTGTCAGGGCTATGGACACATCGCTACAGATTGCCCTTAAAAGAGAACCTTATCAATTCAAGAACTTCAAGGTATGGTTCCAAACTTTGTTGTACCTGAATTAGTTGAGGAGGAGAAAATTGAGGAGGAAAGGGGAGAACGATAGACCGTAGTGGCCGAGAGTGAGGACGAAGGGGATTGCCTCGTAGTACGTGCCTTACATGTGGAGACCACGACTGAAGGAGAGGAACAAAGGGATAATGTTTTCCATACTCGTTGTAAGGTTGAGGGGAAAAACTGCGACTTGATTATTGATAGCGGGTCTTGCACTAATGTTGTTTCAAAAACCTTAGTCTCGGAGTTGGAACTAAGTATTAGGGCTAGGGAGAAACCGTACAAATTACAATGGTTAGATGGGAACCAAGGGGTACGGGTTGAAACACAAGCCTTAATTGTATTTAATATAGGGCCATATGAGGATAAGTTATGGTGTGATGTCGTACCTATGAACGCATGTCACATATTACTTGGGAGGCCATGGCAATATGATAGGAACGTTATACATAATGGTAGAACAAATGTGTATAGCGTTACTAAAGGAGGATCCACTTATGATCTCCAACCGTTAACAAGAATAAAGCCTAGACCACCGAATTCAAAGAAGATTTTATTCATGGAGTTAGGAGAAGGATCACCAAGCAAAGAGGCTGAAGAGTCGGGTGAGCGTGGTGTTGGTTTGATTGAGATTCATGGAGGACATGGTGGTTGTGAGGGGTTGCCGAGCATGGAGGCGTGTGGTAGCCGTGAAGGGGCGACGACCGTGAGCTTGGCGGTGGTTGAAGGCCACGGAGTTGGTGAGGCTGAAGAAGTAGGGGTTGGAGTCAACGGAGGCCGCAAACATGCTAGGTCCGAACACAAGGAGTCCAAGGAGCGTGGGAACCCTAGGAGCATTGGTTTGATGGCTAGAGAAAACTATGGTCTAGTCAAGAGAAGAGCAAGCGTGCTAGGTCTACTCAAGACGTACTCGGTCTTAATTTGTGGTCAAATTCTCAAAAACTGAGAGAGTATGATGCGGGAGCATTAGCACGGATTGGAGGTCGTGACCCACGACTCAAAAAAAGGTTTAAAATATTTGATTTGGGTTCGATACGGATTTTCAAGTTAGCTTGGGAGGACGTATTAAAGGAACAAAAGAAGGTGACGGGAAACCACCTTGGGACGTGTGCCAAGAGTGGACGTGTGGACCACATGTTTTCCTAGATTAATTAGGGTTTGTGTTTTTATCTTTTGTTATTTTATTTACTAGTTTGTTATTTAGTTAACTAAGTTTGTTACAAGTTAGTTAAGGTTGTTACAAGGTTAGTTACAAGTTTGTTAGGGTTAGTTATTAAGTTGTTAGGAGTTTGTTACAACTTAATCTTTTCTTTTATTATTTTATCTTTTAGATTTAAATAAGGATTATTTTAATCCATAAGATAGGATTAGGGAACCCTAGTGTGAGAGGGTTGCACGGATTTGGACGTGTGTTGGGAACCGTGTAGGGTTCTTAGTTGTTTCCTATTTCGAGTCTAGTTTGTACGGATGTCCTTACTATAAATAGGCATCCTTATTAGTTGTTGATTCATTCATCTATCAATCAAATTATAATCAAATTTTCTTGTTAAGTTTTACTTACAAAAAACCCCTAAAGAATCTGTGTGAGCTTTAACCCGAAGCATCTGTGTGAGCTTCAAAATAATTGGGAGAGTATCTGTGTGAGCTTGATCAATTATCCTATCCTACAAAATACATAATTCATTCATTACATCAATCCGTCAATCTTTCAGGTATTAAGTGTTGTGCCTTATTACGTCATCAACGATCATTACCATTCAAGAACATCAAGATTCACCACCGTTGACCACCAACGTGACCACCGTGACGCGTCAGCTACGTCATCACCGTTCGTCCATCATCACCGTTCATCATTCGTTCATCTTTCATCGTTCTTGGTTATTTTTCGTTCTTTATTCGTTCTAAGTTGTATTAACTCACAAGTATATTTATTCCGCTGCAACATACGTATTTTTGTTGATCGTCTTATTTGATTATCACCCCAAATACGCATCAAGAGGTAGGATGAATGCCGCACAGGATCGGCAAAAATCCTATGCAGACGTTCGTCGAACACCGCTAGAGTTTGAGGCTAGTGACAGAGTGTTCCTTCGAGTTTCTCCGTTGAAAGGTGTTAAGATATTTGATATCAAGGGCAAATTGAGTCCTAAGTATATTGGGCCGTTCGAGATTTTGAAGAAGATTGGTGTTGTTGCTTACAGATTGGATTTTCCTCCTAAAGTGGGCAAGGTGCATAGCGTCTTTCATGTTTCACAGCTCCGCAAGTACGTCAGTGACCCTAGTCACGTGCTTCAGAGAGAGATAGATAACCTAGAGCCGAACCTTGCGTTCGAAGAGCGTCCAGTGAAGATTTTGGATCGTCAGGACCGGAAGCTGAGGAGCAAGGTGGTGCCCCTGGTGAAGATTCTATGGCGTTGTGGCGACGTTGAGGAGCAGACTTGGGAGACAGAGGCTTCGATGCGTGCTACGCATCCTTCTATTTTCGATTGAGGTATAGTTTACTTAGATTTATCTTCGTTCAAGTTTTGAGGACGAAACTTTTGAAAGTTGGGGTGATTGTAACATCCCGTATTTTCGTAAATAATATTTTAAGGATTTTAAAGTATTTTACGGAATATAATATTACTTTAATAATAAATCGTAAACTTAATTTAAGTTTTTCCGTTAAGTTCCGTCTTAAGAATATTTTGATTCTTAAGATGTCGTTCACTTGGCATATTCTAATTCCGACTTGAGTCCGTATCTTAAACAAATAACCCGACTCAAATAAAGTGAAAGGACAACAGAAAACCTACTTAGACCCTTTCTTACGACATCTTCATCCTTCACAAATTCATTTCACTGTCACATTCAAATTCCATTTCCTTTTTTTCTTAAAAGCTTCAAAAGACGATCTCGACCCCTTCCCGAACTCGTATTGAGGTAATTTTTATATTTTCGGAATCCTCTCGAGGTTTGCAAGCTTTCTATCTCTTTCAATTCCTGTTTTATGTAATTCGAAAAATGGGTTGTTTTACCCTTAATCACGTTTTAGGCTCCTAATACGGTTTTTCTTGTGTTTTAAGGCGATAATTTGGAGGACTTGACTCAAGACTCATATATTGTAGACGAGAGCTTGGAGGAAGACGCATAAAAGGTGACAATTACCAGTAACTCGACCTTTTTGTTAAAGTAGCACAATTTGTGTTGTTCTTGATGTGGTTTCTGATTTTTGAGTTGTTATTGATGTATGGACATAGGAATATGTTAGGAATTTGGTTTACATATTATTCACATGATTTAATTAAATTTTGGTGATGTTCATATGCTTTTATGTTCATTTTCAGTTTTGGCAAAGTTAAGACGAATACAAAGTATGTTCTTATTATATGCTTATTGTTGGAATTAATGCTTGATTTTGGTTCATATATATGATAAATATGCTCGGTAAACTTGTGTTGTTGCGACTTTTCAGAATTTTATCGATTTTTTGAAGTTTGGAACAAGTGTCGAATTTGCGAAAATGTGCACAGGAACTCGGAGCCGGTCGACCGGCTGGCAGTCACACCTTGTGTTTCCTTTGAATTTTTGGAAATTGCTGAAGAGGTGCTCAGCCGGTTGGGCGGCCGCCAGTCGAACGACTGAGACACCTTAATGTGGTGTTTTTAGCGTGTAAGAGGATATGCGAGAGTGGTCTCCCAGCCGGGTGGCCGGCGGCTGGTCGACCGGCTGGGGACCCTTCCTCGTGTAAATTGTTTTTTTTCAAGGCTGTAGAGTGAGGGGTTGTCAGCCGGCTGACCGGCAGCCTGTCTGCAACCGACGGAGGACGCTTTTCACCTTAAAATCGCTTTAACTTTTGATCGGATTGTCCGATTTGCGTGAGACTTGTTCCGTATGCTTTATACGTGTTTGTGGTCCTCGGAGTACGGGCGGCACTATATTGGGTTCGGGAATGGAGTGAGGATAGAGACCCCCCGGTCGGGTAACCGAAAGGAAAACCGGCTCTCCCTTAACTTAGTTCCCGGGGTCAATTAAGTGTTGTTAATGATACGAATTCTTAGCAAAGAAATCGTCCGCAGAAGCTTTCTTGGAAATCTTGAAAACAATCTTGAATGAAATAACAAAATAGGACAAATATGGAACAATCTTGGATGAATCTTGAATGATGATGGTGGTGAATGATGAACGGCGGTGGTGGTGATATCGATGTGGTGGTGGTCCGTCGGTGGTGGTGGTTATGGTGGTTGTTATTGTAGTTGTGACGGTCTTGAGGTGTATCCCCAAGGTAGAAGGATATTTGTTTGCCCTAGACCTATAGGACACCCAATGGTGATTTACTCCCTAGACCTATAGTTTGTAAATCTTGTCAATACTTGAAACGCGACGAAGTACCAACGGTTCGGATCAACACTCGATGAGTCCTTGAGATTTCTTTAAGAATGCCTTAAAAGAAAACTTGTAAATTTTATTTGATTTGATAATTAACTGCCAAACAAGAAAGAACAATGTGCCCTATAAATAGTAATAGCACACGTCCCAAAGCAACCCACACACCTCGCAATTCTGATCCGAATTGGGAGTCCTAAATCTTACCTAGATGTATTAAATATAATCCTCATTAAAATAAACTCTATCCTAGGAATTAAAGGAATTAATTAATTAACCCTAACAACCCTAGGATAACAAACTAATAAAATAATAACAACTTGTAACTACTTTTAACTAACTAGTAACAAACATAACAAACTTATAACTAACCTCTTAAAGATAAAAACAACAAAATAATTAAATTTAATCCAACACTTATTAGAAGACCAAGATGGCCGAGCCATCCTAATTGATGACCGAGCATACACACGTCCGTGCCCGAGCACACCTTCGGCCATGATCAGGCCGTGTCCGCGCCACTCTCGGACCATGGGCCGAGTCTTCTTACGTACTCCTTCTCTTGGACTTAATTTGTTTCTTGATATTCTTGTATTATCCCAAGGCCTCAAAGCCCAATGAATCTTTAATAAACAAAATATTAGCCATATGATAATTATAGCTAATAGAAATTGCCTTATCGATCTTGGATTAAAATGACGAATGAATGCCCTATCCATAATCGGATCATCCTCTCCCCCTTGAAAGAGAATTGACCTCAATTCTTGATGAGTAGACTTCAAGAATCGTTGATTTTGGATTACTTTTCCCGTACACATGAGCGAGGTTTGATTGGATATGGAAACCTTCCTATGGCCGTGCCCCTTAGCAACTTCCCGCTACACCACTATCCTTTCCTCCTTAACGTCGTGCCCCTTCTTTTCGAGCAACCCCTCAACTCCTAATTCTAGTTGTATAGGAACATTCGTCTCGCCTAACATCCTTGTTCCCTCACGGTCACAAATCTGTGCCAAACACGCCTCCCGCATCGTACTCCTTATAACATCGAACCCTAATGCGGTTATGCTTGTCTCACGCACCCCTAGGTCAACAATGACCAATGCCATCTCCTTAATTTCCTTCTTTACCAAATCAGCCCCTAACACTTCTTCAACTTACTCATCTTCCCTAGCAATAGCAAAAACTGAGTTGTCTAAGTGAGTGTTCTTCCCCGAGTTGGCTCTCATCAACCCTACATCCTTGGGACTCATAGGTTTAAGGATAATCTTCTTCCCTTTATCCATAAGTTCATACTCGTTCACCCTGCCCCTATGTAAGACATCCCTATCAAACTGCCAAGGACGCCCTAGAAGAATGTGACAAGCATCCATAGGTACTACATCACATAGCACCTCATCTTTGTATGAACCCATAGCCAAGTTCACCTTTACTTGTTTAGTTACCCTAACCTTGTTCGCATCTCCTAGCCAATGTAAGGCATATGGTTTAGGATGTTTTATTGTAGTTAAGGCTAACTTAGATACCATCTCCTCCGTGGCTACGTTAGTACAACTACCCCCATCAATGATCATACTACACCACTTATCTTTTACAAGACACTTGGTATGAAAAATATGATCTCTTTGTTCGGTAATTATAGGTATCGACTGGGTTTGTAAAGACGTAAGTACTAGGGTGTTTGCATGAGGAGCTTCGAAATGCTCACCTTGGCCGTCCTCCTCCTGTTCACCGAAACCACCCAACAACTCCTCCTCCTCCTCGGACTCCTCTTCCTCTCCTACAAAGTGTAGGCAAGTTAATGCCTCTCTCATCGTAACAACCCTTTTATTAGGGCAAGCATTCTTGAAGTGCCCAAAACCTTGACACTTAAAGCATCTTACCTTAGAAAGGCTGATCTCGCTTGGTGTTAGAGTAGGAGTAGATTTGGTTTGGGTTGCCCCACTCGTACTTACCTTTCCTGCGCCGCTCGCTATACCCGAATTAGGGTTTGTTCTTGAAGCCTCTCCTTCGCCTCCTTCTAACGCACGTCCATACATACTACCTCCCCCGAATCTGTTCTTACTTTGTGCCTCAACTCGTAAACACAAACTTGTTAGAGTATCAAAATCAGAATAAATTTGAAGTTCCACAGGGTTAGCAATATTTTTGTTCAACCCCCGCAAGAACCTTGCCATCTTTTATTCTTGATTCTCTTCCACCTCTCCCATTAAAGTAAGATTCTCAAACTCCTCAATACACTCACTTACTGACATCTTGCCTTGCACAAGATTAGAAATCTTACGATATAAAGCAAGTTTATAAGTTGTGGGTACATACCGTTTTCGTAATCTTTTCTTTAATCCATCCCAAGAACAAATTTTCTCCTTTCCGGCTCTAGCCCTTTGAGCCTTGAGACTGTCAAACCATAAGGATGTGCCTTTGCTTAACCATAGGATTGCGTACTTGCACATCTTACGATCATCTAACTCTTTGAATTCGAACATACGATCCATCTTGCGCTCCCACTCGAGATAATCCTCCGGATTCGTACCTCCTTCGAACTCTGGCAATTCGGTCACCTTGAACTCGTCAACTGGGCGGATGGGTTCTCTCCTTGGTTGCCAACGATTTTCATTATTAGTAACATGTTCCAGTGCCTTCTTCAAACTATCCATGAATCTTGGATCTTCAAAATTCATGATGCCCAGAATGGATTTTCTTGAAACAAAAAGAATTCAAGAGCTGAAGCTCTGATACCATTGATGATACGAATTCTTAGCAAAGAAATCGTCCGCGGAAGCTTTCTTGGAAATCTTGAAAACAATCTTGAATGAAATAACAAAATAGGACAAATATGGAACAATCTTGGATAAATCTTGAATGATGATGGTGGTGAATGATTAACGGCGGTGGTGGTGATATCGATGTGGTGGTGGTCCGTCGGTGGTGGTGGTTATGGTGGTTGTTATTGTAGTTGTGACGGTCTTGAGGTGTATGTGGGGAATAAAGCATGTATTCGCCCCAAACTTGCAGGATTATAATGAAACATACAATTGTGATTATAGTCATAAGTTAATTAAAAGCATGAAAAAGAAATCAACCTTTGCTCCTTTGTGCTTATGGCCTAAGAACAGGAATTAAAGTAAATTCCCTCCTATAACTTGCACCCAAGACTTGATTGAGATGATGCCGCGTGTGCTAGAAAATACTCTCCAATTGCCTTGCAATATGGGGAGAGCCTTTTGAGGTTTTAGATGTGAGATCTGAGTTTTGGGAAAAAGATGTTCTCAAAACCCTAATTATTCTTGAGATCTGTTTTTTAATCAGTAAAACAATTAGTAGTCTCACAAAAGGAGAAGTTCTCTCCTTTTGTAATACTTGGCCGGCCGAGATTGATCTTGGGTAGGAGTGGGCTCTCCACTCTTACCTTATTCCAATAAATGATTCGACCCATTTTGCTAAAATATAATTTGCGGGTATTTATTATAAATCGCACACATGTTATCAGATATTAATACAGTCGATATATTAATAATGGTCTGATAAAATACGATATTGTATAATTGGCCAAATTAATATAACTGTTTATATTAATACGCAAATTCAATTTTAATTAAATATAACTGCTTGTATTTAATTTTACGAATTAATCATGTAATTCGCATTAGCTAAAATTATTTAATCCGTATTAAATAATAATCTCAACATCTCATTGGCTAATTTAATAGTCAATACCTCTGACTAACTGTTTAGTCATATCCGGCATAAATGTGACTGTATTTTCATACCTTCACATCTCTCAAACGTGTCCTATAGGTGTGACGTATTGGGACCAGTTGATCACCGCCATCCGTATGACAATAACGTCAAACTTATCTAGCAAGCCAACCGTTATTGATAAACGTGGATCAACTGATAATAATACAAAAGTATGCCCTTGTGATCCTTTAAGAGATTTAGTAAGTCATTGTACTAACTGTCAAGGACACCAGCCCCAACAATCTCCCACTTGTCCGTACAAGGGTATGTGCAATGACGTTATCACACTACATGTGGAGGACACAAGGCTCCAACAAACTCCCACTTGTCCGTACAAGTGTAGGTGTGATAACCGATTCTCATATCCTTTTAAAATTTCTCCCACTCAATGTAAGACAATTTGGAAATCCGCATTCGCAAAGGTCGTATCTCACAAGCGATCTGTATCAAGAGTGGTTTCCCCGACTAGAGAGTAACTTAACTGATAAAACGAATCTGTATTCGAGCATGGCCATGCATTTCAGTTACTACTCCTCGAGTGGCCCTGAGAAATGATAAAATCCTGATAAGGGTTTGGATATTTCCCTCAACTCGAATCCTGCCGATATCGCGCAGCATGAAATAACCCAGAAAAAATCCTCTTGGCCCCTGTTACGGTGACCGTGGGAAAGAAACCAAAGTTACCCAAAATCTGCCTTAATCTCAAGAGACAGTTGACAGTCAAAAGACTCGACTCTAAGGAACACTATGGAGGTCCTATCCTCGACCCGGCACCCAATGTTATAAAACATTTAGGACTCCATAAAGTTGTCACGGGGTGTCCTACGAGATATCCGTATAACTCGCCTTTGTGATTGGTCAGTCAGCCGCGTGACTTATGGCTCGTTGAACCCACCATCAACCAACGTCACAAAATGATTACCTGAGTTATCAGCTCAAGTGGGTAATCAAGGACCAAAACGATGTAATGTTAATCAGTTCACTTTGTGGTGTTCAAAATTGGCGTACAATTCCACATGAAAAACAAAACATTTTATATCATAACAATAAGGTTGAATAGAGTACACGAGAAAATGAATTATTACATGAATTCATAAAAGAGTACTACAACTTAGGAACACATCTAATTCCCATGGAATGAATGTGTCCTTCATGCTTATCACGTGGTAATGCTTTTGTGAGAGGATCAGCTATGTTGTCATCCGTAGCGATCTTATCAATAAATATCTCCTTTTGCTCCACGTAATCTCTGATTAGATGAGCTTTCCGTTGTACATGTCTAGCTTTGTTGCTAGACTTATGCTCCTTAGCTTGGAAGATGGCAACTTTATTCTCACAATAAACGGTGATCGGGTCATTCGAACTAGGTACTACCGTGAGTCCTTCTAAGAATTGATGCATCCATATTGCTTCCTTAGCTGCTTCCGAGGCGGCATAGTACTCGGACTCAGTCGTAGAATCTGCTGTAACACTCTGTTTAGAACTTTTCCAGCTGACAGCATCGCCATTAAGAGTAAAAACGAATCCAGACTGAGATTTCGAGTCATCTCGATCCGTTTGGAAGCTAGCATCTGCGTAACCCGTGGCGCAGAGCGTCGAGTCGCCTCCGTAAGTCAATCCCCAATCTTTAGTCCTCCGTAGGTACTTAAGAATGTTTTTCACGGCCATCCAGTGTTGTTCACCTGGATGAGCTTGGAATCGACTTGTCATACTCAATGCATATGCAACGTCAGGACGTGTGCATATCATGGCATACATGATCGATCCTATTGCCGAGGCATAAGGAATCCGACTCATGCGCTCTTTCTCTTCCAATGAATTAGCTTCTTGAGTCTTGCTCAAGTGAAGCCCAGGAGTCATAGGGAGGAACCCCTTCTTGGAGTTCGTCATGCTGAATCTCTCTAGAATCTTATCTATATAAGACTCCTGACTGAGAGACAACATCCGTCGTGATCTATCCCTGTAGATACGGATGCCCAAAATTCTTTGTGCCTCTCCCAGATCTTTCATCTGGAAGTGGTTTTTCAACCATGCTTTAACCGAAGAAAGGAGAGGTATGTCATTCCCTATCAAGAGTATGTCATCGACATACAGTACTAGGAATACAATCTTGCTCCCACTCGACTTGATATAGAGACATGGTTCCTCGACTGATCGAATGAACCCATTCTCTTTTATCACTTGGTCGAAGCGATGATTCCAACTCCGTGATGCTTGCTTAAGTCCATAGATGGAACGCTTAAGCTTGCAAACCTTCTTAGGATTTTCTGGATCAATAAAACCCTCGGGTTGTACCATGTACAACTCTTCCTCCAAATAACCGTTTAAGAAGGCAGTTTTAACGTCCATTTGCCATATTTCATAATCGTGAAATGCGGCGATCGCTAAGATAATCCGAATGGAACGTAGCATGACTACGGGTGCAAAGATCTCATCGTAGTGCAAGCCTGGCACTTGGGTGAAACCTTTAGCAACTAGTCTTGCCTTATGGATATCTTGTTTACCTTCCACGGCATGCTTTATTTTGTAAAGCCATTTGCATTGAAGGGGACGTACCTTTGCAGGTAGGTCCACAAGATCCCACACGTTGTTCTCATACATGGAGTCCATCTCGGATTGCATGGCTTCTAGCCATAGCTTTGAGTCAGAACTGGTCATGGCACCTTTATAGGTTGAGGGTTCATTACCCTCTAGGAGTAAGACGTCATCCATATCATGTTCCTCGACCATACCAATGTATCTGTCTGGAGGAATGGAGACTCTTCCCGATCTCCTAGGTTCCTCAGGAATATCTACCGCAGCCTCGGTTGAAGGAACTGTTTCCTCCAATGGTTGCTCGGTAGTTGGTTCTTGAACCTCCGATAAATCGAAGGTTCTATTACTCGACTTGTTCTCGAGAAATTCTTTCTCTAAGAACGTCGCACTAGCCGCAACAAAAACACGTTGTTCGGTTGGCGAGTAGAAGTAATGACCAAAAGTTCCCTTTGGATAGCCTATAAAGTATGTTTTGACCGATCGCGGGCCGAGCTTATCCTCGTGTCTCCACTTGACATAAGCCTCGCAGCCCCAAACCCGAATAAAGGACAAGTTGGGGACCGTTCCCTTCCATAATTCGTATGGAGACTTGTCAACAGCTTTAGACGGACTTCGATTAAGAATTAGAGCGGCCGACAAAAGAGCATAGCCCCACAATGAATCAGGCACAACGGTGTGACTCATCTTGGATCGAACCATATCAAGTAAAGTCCGATTTCTCCGTTCGGACACACCATTTAATTGTGGTGTTCCAGGTGGAGTTAACTGTAGCACGATGCCACAGTCTTTAAGGTGTTGATCAAACTCGTGTGAAAGATACTCACCACCACGATCAGCACGTAGTGCTTTAATCTTTCTACCCAGCTGGTTCTGTACCCGATTCTGGTATTCTTTGAACTTGTCAAAGGATTCACTTTTGTGCTTCATTAAGTAGACATAACCATATCTACTCAAATCATCCGTGAAAGTGATGAAATACCTATAGCCTTCTTGTGCGTTGATCGACATAGGGCCACATACGTCCGTATGTATGAGTCCTAATAGGTCGGCAGCGCGCATTCCAACACCTTTGAAGGAAATACGAGTCATCTTACCGATGAGACATGATTCACACGTGCCATATGATTCGAAATCAAAGGGCGAGATAGCTCCATTCTGTATGAGCTGTTTCACGCGTTTCTCATTTATGTGTCCCATACGACAATGCCATAGGTAAGTTGATCTTTGTCACCTACCTTTAATTTCTTATTATTCACATGTAATATTTCGGTGGTTTGATCTAAAACATAAATTCCATTCATGGAAACTGCCTTGCCATAAATCATATTGTGTAAGGAGAAAATACAGCTATTATTCTCTATTACAAATGAAAAACCGAGTTTGTCAAGCGCAGAAACTGAAATAATGTTTTTGGACAAACAAGGAACATAATAACAGTTATATAAAGATAACTCGAATCCACTTGGAAGCTGGATCACGTATGTTCCCCTCGAGATTGCAGCAACACGTGCTCCATTCCCGACACGCAGGTCAACCTCACCCTTGATTAGGGGTTCTTGGTTTCGGAGGCCCTGGACATGATTACATAGATGAGAACCACAACCAGTATCTAGTACCCAAGTTCCGTAACTTGCATGGTTAATCTCAATCATGTGAATAAAAGAAGAAGAAGACATACCAACAGGAGTAACGCGGCCTGCCTTAATGTCCTCACGATACACGGGGCATGAGCGCCTCCAATACCCAGTCTTGTGGCAATGGTGACATTCCATGCTAGTATCCTTGCTCTTTGTTTTGCCCTGTGAGTTGCTTGACCCACCTGGCCCACTCTTAGTAAATCCTGACTTCTTAAACTTGGGCTTGCCTACTGTTAGGTCGCCCTGAGCTTTAGCTTTACCCTTACCCTTACCCTTACTGGAGATCATGAGAACATCTTGCTTCACGCTCCCACTTAATTTCAGATCCTTCTCGGTCTGTACGAGAAGGGAGTGGAGCTCATGAGGAGTCTTCTTCATGTCATTCATGTAATAGTTGGCCCTAAAGAGGGCGAACCCATCATGAAGTGAATGAAGCATTCGATCAACGATTATGTTCTCACTGATCTTGCAGTTTAGGGCCTCCAGTTTCTCGATATTCTCAATCATGTGAAGAATATGTGGGCTAACAGCTTGGCCCTTCTGGAGTTTCGCCTCAAAGAAGCGACAGGTATGCTCATAAGAAACGATTCTCGGAGCCTTTGAGAATTCGTTAGTGAGCGTGGTGAAAATCTTGTTTGCACCATGGGTTATGAAGCGTCTTTGCAAATTGGATTCCATTGCATAGATGAGTACGTTCTTTATCGCACCCGCTTCCATGACGAAGTCGCTATGAGCGCGAACTTCGTTAGCTCTAGCTCCAGTTCCTGGGTGTGGCGGAATGGGCTCAGTTACGTACTTGAGCTTTCCGTCAGCAATGACAGCATTCCGTAGTGCTGCCTCCCAGTCAGAGAAGTTTGACCCATCATTCCTCAGTCTTGTGGACTGATTCATGGAGTCCATGAAGGCTTTTAGCCAGGATTCACGTGCTAGCTTGGCACTTGGCATTGGGTCTTCACCAGCCATTTAGTTATACAGCAGTTTAATTGAACGTGTTCTAGACTGAAAAGAAGATAAAACAAAACCATATAAGCAACTCATTGTTGTGATTTAAGTCTATATTAAATTGAATTTAAACTCGTAGACTCATGCATTTATATAATTGATCTCCCTCAAGAATTATATAAATGATCCCAAGACTCAATTTCCGTATATTGATAAGCCCACAGTTTGGCTAATTCCACCGTTGGAACTCTTGGTCGATAGATTTCCATAAATCCTATCTATTAGTCCATCTCAGTCACTGGATATTATCGAGTGACCATGATGTTGAGATAAAATAAATCATCTGTTCCCACTTACCCGACGTAGAAGGGGTCATATTATGCCTACCGACGAAGAAGGGATTCATGGGAGGCTGATTTATAAAGACTATTCTCAATTTTTGGTTATACGAGGAAGACCCCATCGACTTATATTTATTCATATTAAGTGAACTAAAATCTAGCATATTCGTGAATGAATGAAATAAAGTGATGGCTTTGCAATTGACATGTGACATCTGTATTGTCACAGAAAACTAACGCGTAACCTCTACATGAGTCAGTTTTCAGGCATGTAATAGGTGGTTTGGTTTTAGGCGGAATATGATGCAAGCTATTATCGATGAAAGCATAAAATAAATGCGATAAACGTAAATAAAAGTCCTAGTGTGGCCTATCCTACCAAAATAAACATAAAACAACTTGGAATCCACTGTTGGACCC
Organism: Silene conica; assembly: GCA_029255685.2. Lineage (NCBI taxonomy): Eukaryota > Viridiplantae > Streptophyta > Magnoliopsida > Caryophyllales > Caryophyllaceae > Silene > Silene conica. The sequence goes on along the minus strand of CM055316.2, from coordinate 42,681,796 downwards.
TTGAAGCTTGTCTTGATGTTCCATCTTGGTCCTTGCAGTGAGAGTGAGCATCCGGTCTCCGTCTTCGGTCTTCACAAAATTACTAATTTAAATTACAAAAGTAGTCCTAGATACATTCTAATTTAAATACAAAAGTAATTACATGGCAAAAACCCAAAACGGAGATTCAAGATCTCAAAATTACAAGCAAGATTGTGTCCCATCATTACGGTGACACAATCTTCTAAGGCCACACTAAGTTACAACCGTTTGCAAAAATTAAATACGTTATTGAAAGCATTCACAAGGCATTCAACAAGACGATAAATAAAATGCATCAACTAAAACAAAATTCATTCATGACATAATACTGTTATTATGATTAACAAATTTTTACCAAACCACCTTTTAGGATTAAAATTATGTGATTATACCGTTTTAACCACTTTAATTTTAATAAGTTTATAATCCTATTATTTTAAACCGTTTTAAAATAATATGTATCAAACGAGGGTGAACCGTTTCACAAAATTAATAATATACTATTTCCGTATATAATATATTACTAAAGGCCATGTGAAAATAAAACATGTTATTTTCGGAAAATAAAAAAAACGAGTCTGTTACAGGGGTGGTCTACCGACCCAATAAACAGGTCTACCGACCACCTGGCGAAAAAAAAAAAGAATTCCTTCTTTTTTTTTTTTTTTTTTAAAGCAGAATGGTCGACCGACCCGAAAAACAGGTCGACCGACCACAAAACACGAAACCGAGTTTCTGAACACGATTTCTCACAAAAGATAAACTGTCGAAACAGAAAAACACGCAGGAGGCGGTCGACCGACCGCAACGGGGGGTCGATCGACCGACTTAGCGGCAGAAGACGATTTTTCAGGTTTTAAAACTTACGAAAAACACAAAGGTAAAATTTTCATGGCCTGACTCTGATACCACTTGTGGGGAATAAAGCATGTATTCGCCCCAAACTTGCAGGATTATAATGAAACATACAATTGTGATTATAGTCATAAGTTAATTAAAAGCATGAAAACGAAATCAACCTTTGGTCCTTTGTGCTTATGGCCTAAGAACAGGAATTAAAGTAAATTCCCTCCTATAACTTGCACCCAAGACTTGATTGAGATGATGCCGCGTGTGCTAGAAAATACTCTCCAATTGCCTTGCAATATGGGGAGAGCCTTTTGAGGTTTTAGATGTGAGATCTGAGTTTTGGGAAAAAGATGTTCTCAAAACCCTAATTATTCTTGAGATCTGTTTTTTAATCAGTAAAACAATCAGTAGTCTCACAAAAGGAGAAGTTCTCTCCTTTTGTAATACTTGGCCGGCCGAGATTGGTCTTGGGTAGGAGTGGGCTTTCCACTCTTACCTTATTCCAATGCATGATTCGACCCATTTTGCTAAAATATAATTTGCGGGTATTTATTATAAATCGCACACATGTTATCAGATATTAATACAGTCGATATATTAATAATGGTCTGATAAAATACAATATTGTATAATTGGCCAAATTAATATAACTGTTTATATTAATACGCAAATTCAATATTTAATTAAATATAACTGCTTGTATTTAATTTTACGAATTAATCATGTAACTCGCATTAGCTAAAATTATTTAATCCGTATTAAATAATAATCTCAACATCTCATTGACTAATTTAATAGTCAATACCTCTAACTAACTGTTTAGTCATATCCGGCATAAATGTGACTGTATTTTCATACCTTCACATCTCTCAAACGTGTCCTATAGGTGTGACGTATAGGGACCAATTGATCACCGCCATCCGTATGACAATAACGTCAAACTTATCTAGCAAGTCAACCGTTATTGATAAACGTGGATCAACTGATAATAATACAAAAGTATGCCCTTGGGATCCTTTAAGAGATTTAGTAAGTCATTGTACTAACTGTCAAGGACACCAGCCCCAACAGTGTAACCCCAAGGTAGAAGGATATTTGTTTGCCCTAGACCTATAGGACACCCAATGCTGATTTACTCCCTAGACCTATAGTTTGTAAATCTTGTCAATACTTGAAACGCGACGAAGTACCAACGGTTCGGATCAACACTCGATGAGTCCTTGAGATTTCTTTAAGAATGCCTTAAAACAAAACTTGTAAATTTTATTTGATTTGATAATTAACTGCCAAACAAGAAAGAACAATGTGCCCTATAAATAGTAATAGCACACGTCCCAAAGCAACCCACACGCCTCGTAATTCTTATCCGAATTGGGAGTCCTAAATCTTACCGAGATGGATTAAATATAATCCTTATTAAAATAAACTCTATCCTAGGAATTAAAATAATTAAATAATTAACCCTAACAACCCTAGGATAACAAACTAATAAAATAATAACAACTTGTAACTACTTGTAACTAACTAGTAACAAACATAACAAACTTAACAAACTTATAACTAACCTCTTAAAGATAAAAACAACAAAATAATTAAATTTACTCCAACACTTATTAGAAGACCAAGATGGTCGAGCCATCCTAATTGATGACCGAGCATACACACGTCCGTGCCCGAGCACACCCCCGGCCATGATCAGGCCGTGTCCGCGCCACTCTCGGACCATGGGCCGAGTCTTCTTACATACTCCTTCTCTTGGACTTAATTTGTTTCTTGATATTCTTGTATTACCCGAAGGCCTCAAAGCCCAATGAATCTTTAATAAACAAAATACTAGCCATATGATAATTATAGCTAATAGAAATTGCCTTATCAATCTTGGATTAAAATGACGAATGAATGCCCTATCCATAATCAGATCAGTTAAGAGGTCAGTAAAGTTAGGACTAAGAACTTGGTTGTAGTACATATCGGAATATGTCTGAGTTTGGACCGCTATAGTACGATATGTACTGATGTTTGATGCGTGTCAAGCTATGGTCTGAGTTGCTATCCTCTAGTTTGACATGTGAGTGTTTGTGGCGTGATGGCCTAGTCTGAGTTGCGACGTATGGTCCGTCTTGCGTATGGATGATGCGGTAGGATTATGTCTGAGTTGCGACCCCTGTCCTATCGTGAGTTTGTTTGACCGTAGTGGGTTGGGTCTGAGTTGGGATCCCGATTTCATTACGAAGAGTAATGTTCTGGCTGAGTTGCGTTATGAACCATTATCAGCAGATAGGTATCCATCCGTGCCTGAGTTAGGGCTACGGGTGTATGCTTGCTAATTTGTGTACCAATTTTACCTGAGTTGGGGTGTGACTTGGACACTCCTGATTTGTGTCTAGTGCTTGCCTGAGTTGCGGTAGGTTCTAGATACTGCTGATTGCATCTGCTTGCCTGAGTTGGGGTACAGTGTCAGATGTTGCTGATTGATTGTGTTTAGATAGAGTGTTATTGATAGTAGAACTGTTCGTCTAAGGCATTGGACGACTCTTAGTCTGGTTTCGTAAACGGTTTGGATTGAAAGACCCCCCCCCCCCCCCCCCCCCCGGCCGGGCAACCGGAAGGGAAACCAGCTCTCCTTTCAAATAGTTTCTGAAGTTAGTCGAGAGCCCTTGCATAGTATTTGCATGATGATACGAAAGTTGAGTTATTGATTGACACCCGTCGTTGAGGGGTGCCAAAGATAAGATTTATAAAACCTCGGCTTAAACTAGATAGGATAAGTCAAGGGTCGAACCACAAGGAGACAAGGTTAATTATGTTTGTGAATTTAAAGTCTATTGCAAGTAACCAAAAAGGGGGGGGGTCGAACCACAAGAAGACACATGCCGAGGCAATTTTGGGATTGTGAGGCTAAAGGTAAGAAATGTTTAAAATAAGTTATGGGAAGAGGGGTTAAACCGAGCTAACAACCATCTATCCATACTATAAGATCACTTCCATTACTTTTCAAAACATGCCAATGCTCAAAATTGGGAGCAAAAATCACAATTTCTCCAATTTTCTCCTTCTCTTTCTTTCTTTCTTCTCTTTTTTTTTTTTTTCAGAAACAGCCTGCTCAATGGTCGTGGTCGACCGACCACCCTTGAAAACAGACCAGACTCGTTTTCTTTTTTTTTCCTGCTTCCCTTTTCTGATTTGATTTCTTATTACTTTTTTATTATATTTTTTTCTTTTCATTTCTTTCCTTCTTTTTCATTTCTTTTCTTTTTCTCCTTTCCACCGTTCTCACAAAATCAAGATTTACCAATGAAGCACAAACCAAAGGATGGCCAAAATAGTCCCATCACCACACTACTAGCTCGGCTAGGGTAGGCAATTTTTAGGATGTAGCAAATGGGATAAAGGATTCAATTTGGCTATGTGAGGATTATGGGTAAAATAAGAAAAGGGGGACCTCTACCACATGTGTCAACAAACCACAAACCCGAATGCATATAGGTATTAAGTAGACAAAATTCATGCTTATGCACATTGATGTGACATGCCTCAAGAGGAGAAACTACTCACAAACCTACATGAAATCGGTCATGAATGTCACCGATTTATTAAGCTCTAATCCTTAGAATATGTAGTAGCTTGCCAAGAAGAGAGTCAAGTCTAATAATTTAGCATGAAATCAACAAAAACTCGTAGATAATGCAAAAGACTAGCTTGAAAATTTTTGAAAAATGCAAGGCAAGGCAATAAGTGATATGTGAGGCATAAATCGTATTTGTCCGTTCCGACTCAACCTAAAAGCTGAAAAACAACATGTGACAGAAAAGAACGCGCGACAGAAAAAAGGATGAAAATAAGAAAAACACCTAAAGGAAAGAAAAACAAAAGACACCTAAACAATTGCAGACTCACAAAGGAGTATGCAAACACCCTCCCCAAACCAAAACGCACAATGCCCCCATTGTGCTCATCAGCATACAACCACAGCATAGGGATGGGGATAGGCAGAAAAGAAACAAACAAAGAAAGGAAAAGGAAAAAGACTAGAAACTACAAAAAGAGTCTAGGGGGGAAGGAGGGAAAAACTGGAAATCTAAAGGGAAATAATAGAAAAAAATACTTACAGGATGGGGGGGAACCTCCCCAAACCGAACCGTGAAGAGGGTAAGGTTAAGCACGTCCCTAGCCCTCTGAGTCGAACTCCTCCTCAGAGCCATCTCCTTCTGCATCCTCTTCTTCCTCATCATCAGACCCTATGCCTGTTCCCGAGGCAGAGCCTGAAGCTTCACCGTAGTCACGACCGCCTGCGAGAGGTGTGTACCAGGTGGGGTGAGTCCAAGGGCCGGTGGGGAGCCTACCCTGAGTTGCATACTCCGAGTAGCCCGGATACTGGTAGAGACTATCGTTCAACTGTTTTTGGTTAAACTGCCTGCAAAGGCTCGCTACCATGTGTGGGAGAGATCTGTCATCAACAAAAGGAGGAACATAAACATTAGGGGGAGCAGTAAAATCATTTGGGTACCCCGTCCCAGGTGCATCATAGTGGGCACCGGGAGCAGGGACCCTATGGCCTCTAAAGGTGCCTCCTCTAAGTGGAAGGCGGTAGGATGGGAGGAGTGGTCTAGGCCCCCCCGAAAATTATCAAGGGGCAACATGGGGGGAGCCATGATGATGGTGATGCGATCACTGAGGTAGGTGTCTACCTTCCAATTATCCTTCCTGTCTACCCAATGCACTAACTTGACATAAGCCATGTCCATGAACCGGGAGAGAGTGTCAATCGCATCCTCATAACGAGGGAACTGAGGAAAAAGTGAGCGGGCCAATCGAGTGACTAGCCCACCACAAACAATAGTAGTCAAGGAAGTTCCCTCGCCCACCGACACAAAGTGAGAGGCGACCAAATACGCAGTGTTATAAAACTGCTGACCCGTACGTCTGACATTAAGATAGCCAGACAAAATGGAGAGCTCAATGTTTTTAACATTTTGAGACTCTTTTCGGCCAAAAACAGTGTTGGCCAAAAGACGCAAATAATAACGGGGGGCGGGTAGGTGGATGGTACTGTTTTTCTTCTTCCTATCGCTGGAATCAGAAAGACAGGACCACATGTCATTATATGACCCCGTGGGGTCACCCGTAAGACCCGTAGAAGATAAGCCTAGAAATTGAGCAAATTCATTCAAAGTTAAAGAAAATGTTTCATTAAACAAACGAAAAGAAATGCACTTGTTATCATAGCCGGGGTTATAAGCTTGAATATCAAAAATAAAGGAGGAAGAGAACTCAAGAGTGAGAAGGGAAAAGGTGAACTCATCCATAGTGACAAGTCCCGAGAAACCCGTCCCATTGAGCAAGGACACCACATCATCATGACACCCTAAAGCTTGCAATGCCGGAACATGAAGGAACCGGGTGACCACCACTAAGCAAAAAGTGGAAAGATGGAGGACACGGGCTTTTTGAGCCGGAGTGTTGAAGATGATTTGCGGATAGTTTGGTAGACTATCCGTATCTTGCACCGTCAACCCTCTTGACCTAGGAGCACGGCCTCGGGAGGTGCTTGCTCCGGAAGTGCGGGAGCGCTTTCCGCCTTGTTCACGGCTAGACATTAAGAATCTGAAAAGTTCAATAAAATATAAGTCTTATGCAAATATTAAAACATTTGCTTAGCAAAAATAGGAACAAAACACAAATCAGAAACTTCTGTAACAATATTTGGGTCGGCCGACTTCACAGAGAGGTCGGTCGACCACTGTCGCTAAAATTTTAGAGTTCCTGTAACAAAAACAGGTCGGCCGACCGCAATCCGAGGTCGGTCGACCAACTACCAGCGAAAATCAGACACCTGTAAAATCACTGCGGTCGATCGACCTCAAACCTAAGTCGACCGACCGACCAAACGAAAGAGCGAAATTCAGGAAAATTGCAGTTTGGTCGGCCGACCTCCGTTTTGAGTCGGTCGACCGTGAACAGTGTCAGAAAAAAATCGCGGGTTTGAAAATCGTGCAGAAATTAGGCATAGAGATTGCAAGAAAGAATTATACTAACCCTAACAGCACAAAACCACACAAACTAGCATGAAAACGAAATTAGGAGCCAAAATAAACTGAAAAAAAACAAACTAAAACTACCTAGAACAAAATTAAGATGCTAGGAAACGAAAAAGAGAAAGAAAAAGCTAAGAAACACATACCTTGGATGGAGAAGATGAGAGAAAGCAAGGAAATTGAGTGAAGGATGAAGAAGGTGGGTGGTTAGGGTTTTTAAGAGAGAGAGGAGGTTCAGAAAGTGTGAGAAAAAATTGTGTGTTCAAAACACATAAAGACCAAAGACTCTAACTCAAAGAAAAAACCGGAAAAAAATACCTGAGGTCGGTCGACCTAATATTTGGGTCGGTCGACCTCAGTCCTGCATACCTGCTCTGTCAGATTTTATTTAATGCTGTCAGAATTTATTTAGTGCTGTCAGAAGGTCGGTCGACCTTCATAGCGGGTCGGTCGACCTCTGACCTGACGATTCCTCTTATTTCCCTGCAGAATCTCAAAATCTCATCAAGGACTTAAAACGGAAATTACAAAAAAAACGTAGAATTAAGCTAGAACACGGGCTGCCTCCCGTTTAGCGCTGGTTTAAGAGGTCTCGCACGACCTTTTTACCTATCAAGAAGCATCCGAAAAAGGGTCAAAGTAAGAAACTTCAACCTTACCAATAAATTCTTTCTCTCCGCGGAAGTGCTTCACATACTGGCCATTAACTTTGAACCTCTCAACGGATGAGGTTTCTAACTCTATTGATCCGAATTTGGAGACAGCTGTGATGGTGTAAGGTCCGCTCCACCTGGATTTCAACTTACCAGGAAAAAGACGAATACGAGCATTAAAAAGCAACACCCTATCACCTACCTGAAAGTCACGCCTAATGATTCTCTTGTCATGCCAGCGCTTTGTTTTCTCTTTAAAAATCCTGGCATTGTCATAGGCTAACAACCTGAATTCTTTTAACTCATTGAGCTGCAACAAATGTTTCTCACGGGAAAGATTAGGGTCTAAATTAAGATCACATATAGCCCACCAAGACTTACGTTCTAACTCTACTGGTAAATGACAAGTCTTACCATAAATCAACCGGAATGGTGACATTCCTATTGGGGTTTTGAACGCAGTTCTATAGGCCCATAAAACATCATCAAGTTTTAGACTCCAATCTTTCCTAGACTTAGAACCTTAAGTTCCCTATTAGAGATCTCAACTTGACCACTAGTCTGAGGGTGATAAGCTAAACCCCTACGATGTTGGACACCGAATTTATTTAACAAGTCACCTAAGCGTTTCTCCTTAAAATGCATACCTCCATCACTTATGACAACCCTAGGGACACCAAAACGAGGAAATATGATTTTTTTAAACATCTTAATAACAGCCTTTGCATCACAATGGGGAGTAGCAATAGCTTCTACCCACTTAGACACATAATCAACAGCTACAAGAATATACCTGTTACCTTGACTACTGGGAAAAGGTCCTTGATAATCAATGCCCCAGACATCAAAAATCTCTACCTCTAAAATTCCAACCTGCGGCATCTCATGTCTTTTTGAGACATTCCCAGTTCTTTGACAGGCATCACAGCTACCTACAAAATTCCTACAGTCAGCATGCAAAGTAGGCCAATAAAAACCAGACTGTAATACCTTGGCCACGGTCCTAGATGGACCGTGGTGACCACCATATGCAGAAGAGTGACATGCTTCCAGAATGTCCTTCACCTCCCATTGGGGGACGCATCTCTGGATAAGTCCATCTCCGCAGTCCTTGAAAACATAGGGGTCATCCCAAAAATACTGTTTTGCATCAAACATAAATCTCTTCTTTTGTTGCCATGACAACTCTGGAGGGATTTTACCTGTGACATCAAAATTAGCAAAATCAGCATACCAAGGAGGGGGATAAGAACCTGAACTATTAGTGATAAATAAACTCTCATCAGGAAATGAATCATCAATAGGTAAAGAATCTTCCCCATCAGTCAGCTGAAGGCGAGATAGGTGATCAGCTACCACGTTTTCCGCGCCTTTCTTGTCCCTAATCTCAATGTCAAACTCTTGGAGAAGGAGTATCCACCTTAAGAGCCTTGGCTTTGAATCTTTCTTCTGAAAAAGACCTTTCAAAGCTTCATGGTCAGTGTAAACAATTACCTTATTACCTACTAAATAGGACCTGAATTTTTCTAAGGCAAAGATCACAGCTAGCATCTCCTTCTCAGTGGTGAAATAGTTGACTTGAGTCTCATCTAGGGTGCGGCTCGCATAGTATATAGCATTAAGAGCCCTATTCTTCCTTTGACCTAGCACAACACCTAAAGCATAGTCACTAGCATCGCACATGATCTCAAAAGGGAGATCCCAATCTGGTGGCTGAATGATTGGTGCTGAGTTCAAAGCTTCCTTCAACCTGTTAAAAGCTGAAAGGCACTCATCAGTAAAGTCAAAGACAACATCTTTAAGGAGCAACTGTGTAAGTGGTTTAGCAATCTTAGAAAAGTCCTTAATGAAACGCTTGTAAAAACATGCGTGTCCTAAGAAGCTTCTCACCCCCTTTACATTAACAGGAGGGGGTAATTGCTCAATCACCTGCACTTTTGCTTTATCTACATGTATACCTTTATCAGAAATTAGATGCCCTAATACTACCCCTTCAGTAACCATAAACTGACACTTTTCCCAATTTAAGACAAGGTTTACATCAATACATCGCTGCAAGACTTTATCAAGATTAGCTAAGCATTGATCAAAAGCATTACCATAAACAGAGAAATCATCCATAAATACCTCCATGATGTTTTCTATAAAGTCAGAAAAGATACCCATCATGCACCTTTGAAAGGTAGCAGGAGCATTACATAACCCAAAAGGCATCCTGCGATATGCAAAAACACCATGTGGACATGTAAAGGTAGTCTTTCTCTGATCATCAGGATGGATGGGAATCTGGAAAAAACCTGAATAACCATCTAGAAAACAGAAGAATTTATTAGAAGCCAGTCTTTCGGTCATTTGGTCAACAAAAGGAAGGGGGAAACGGTCTTTCTTGGTGGCGGCATTTAACTGTCTATAATCAATGCACATCCGCCACCCAGTTACAACTCTAGTGGGTATTAACTCGTTTTTATCATTCTTAACCACTATGGTTCCCCCTTTCTTAGGAACCACCTGAACTGGGCTAACCCACTTGGAGTTGCCAACTGAATAGATAAGACCTACATCAAGAAGTTTCATTACCTCAGCCACAACCACCTCCTACATCTTAGGATTCAACTTATGCTGTCCCTGTCTATAAGGCTTATGCCCTTCCTCTAACTCTATTCTGTGCATGCCAACATCAGGGCTTATGCCCTTAATATCATCCAAAGAATAACCTAAAGCTTTCATATTCAACATCAGGGCTTATGCCCTTATCCTTAGACTCGTTCTTGACCGACTCCTTGGGCTTGGTTGGGATAGCTTGGTTACTTGAACCCTCCCCTTGGTTCACGCCTCTCGATGGGTATGTCCTACGGTTTTTGTTGTGTTTTTCTATCTTTAGGGCTATACGACATACATCATTAAACCCATCATAATTTTGAACCTCGACACTAGATGATAGGGTTGGTCTTAAACCCTTGATAAACCTAGCTACTCTTAGTTCTTCCTTCTCCTATAGGTCACAAACTATGGACATCCTTTCAAACTCCTGGATATAATCATTCACGGACATCCCTCCTTGAGTTAGGGATTGCAACTTAAGATAGTTTTCTTGATTATAATCTTTAGGCAAGAATCGTTTCATAAGATGCTTCTTTAATTTAACCCAAGACTTTAGTTTAGACTTACCATCGCGTTTCCGTTGTTTCTTGAGATTCTCGTACCATAAAGATGCATATTTGGTTAGCTTGAGAATAGCCAACTTGAATTGCTTTTTATCATCATACTCTTTGTACTCGAAAACTCTCTCCGTTTGTCGTATCGAATCTAGAAACTCTTCGGGATCTAGGTCTCCTTTGAACTCGGGTATGTCTTGTTAGAGGAAGTGTCCTCGACAATAGTGTGTTGACGTAATTAAAACTCATTTGAATGAAACACAACTGGGAGTGTTACTCTTTTAAAGTCGACTGATCAACATTTACCGATAATGATTGGCTGTCTAGAGTTTGACATTATCGTCATATGATGGTGGTGATCAGTTGATCCCTTAAGGTCATATCTTTAGGGAATTCCTTCTCAATGGAATAATTAATTAATATTGTATTAGATACAAATTAATTAATAACTGGAAATTTTGGAAATAATTTTATATGACGAATATTTTATAATGGGATTATAATAATAATAGTCAAAGTAATAAAATCGTTTTATTACTCGGTTTTTTATTTATTCGTTTGGGAAACGATTAAATTAAGAATGAACACGGTTGATCGTAAAATTACAAAGAGTTGTAATTAAATTATGACATTACATTTTTATACAATGATAATTTCGAAATTATTAGTATAAATTATTTAAATGTCATAAAATTGTGAATTATGAATTTTAATAGGTAAAATTGCATAATTAACAAGTTGGGTCATGTGTTATGGGACATGTGTGACATGTTACATTTTAACACAATTGACAAAGATAAAATGGGTCCATATTAGACCCATTTTCAGCCGTGTAGTATAGTGTGGATGGAGGTTGTGTGTGCAATGTGATTGTGTGTGTAAGTGAATATGTAAGAGTGTAAGGAATATTGTATGCATTGTGTAAGAACATAATGGCCATGCATTGGCTCTTGTGGGATTGTTTTGGCCGGCCATGAGGCTTGCTAGGCAAGCTCATGTGCTTATATAATCACCACTTACAACACTCATCAATTGCTAGTCTCTTTGGTTTTTTTGCAACACACATCTCGCATAAACACTACAACTCCATTCTCCCAATTTTAGTAAAAGAGTTTTTACTAAGAAAATAATTATTTCCTATACTAATAATATTAAGAGTAATATTATTATTATTTCTAGTATACTTGTACTAATTTTCTAGTAACAAAATTAGTATTGGTTTGAGATCGGGTCCTTGATACGCACCTTTAGGAGACGATTTTTGTTAGATCGTTACAAGAGTATTTCGGTTATTTGAAGACTCAAATAATAGGTGATTATTGAGTATAAACCTTCTAAAACCAATGTAAGGACTATCACATCTTATGATATCATCATGCATGCATAAGATCTATTTAAGTTTTTATGACTAAACTTAAAGAAACAAAACTCACATTAGAAGTGAGTATAATTTAAGGAACTTAGTTTCCACCAATTGGTATCAGAGCATTACGGTTGTTGCATGCATGATCGGATTCATGATTTATGTTAAAATCGGATTAACATATATTTCGGAATTTTCGAAATATTTTGTATTTATTATGATAAATCACAAAATAATTTTGCATGTTAAAGTTTCTGTTTCTAAAATGGTTTTAGGACATCAAAATAATTTTATGGATTTTTATTGTTCATTTTTAGTATTTATTTGTATATTTTGTAGTTTAAATCGGTTTTAAACAACAATTAATGGGAAAAATAGCTAAAAATAGTTTCTGGCCGAGATTTTTTGATATGTTCTCACATGCATATTTAATATATTGTATATAATTTTTCGTAAGAAATGGAGCTAATATGCATGGACTATGAATTTTATGAGATAAATAGTCAGAATATGAGTTAAAATGGGTATAAAAGGTTATATTTCGAATTTGACCTTAAAAATTTTATGAGAAGTCACATGCAATATATAAAGTACCTGTGTAAATTTTCGAAATCATTGGACTTGTATTGCATGATTAATGATTTTTATAGTAAAAATCGGATTAATAGTGACTCAAATTCGACTTTAATAGTGATAGTTTGGAATTTTGCCATAAAAATTTTACACAATGTCACATGCAATATTTACAGAATGTATATAAATTTTGGGAATTTATTCTCAAGTGATGCATGATTTATGATTTTAATAGTAAAAATTGGATAAATAGTAACTTATTGTGTTAAAAAACGTTAATCTTAATATTATGGCATAAAATTTTACCCATGGATGTCTTATATAATAGGAACATCAGATCCATAAGATGGATATCAAAAAGTTTCTGTTTTTATGATTATTAATTTTAATGAGTTAATTAGCTAATAATCATGATTTATGAGTCGAAAATAAAATTTTCGAGTATGGTCTGTAATTTTGGTCATTTTCAGATTCTAATATGTATTTTAGGATGACTAAAAATTTATAGCAATTTATTGCAAGTTTTTATAATTTAAATCGGATTTTTAAAAAACGACTATTATACGATTTATTTAAGAAATAAACCATATATATTTGCAAAAGACCATTTTAATAATTTTCTGAATTTCTAGAAAATTTCCAGAAAGTTTGAAATTTTGAATTTTAAATTTTGAATTTTATTTGACTCATTTGGCCGTATTTTGTTTATTTTTCCCGAAAATACAAGTAATCTATGAACAATAATGCAAAATCAAGTTATATCATGATCAAATATTAGTAGAGACTAAACATTGATTCCTAAAGTAAGTTGGGATGATTAACTTGGACATAAATTAGATTTATGTAATTTTGATGATTTTAATAGTTAAAATCGCGCATATCCGTAAAAACCGTAAACAAATATGAGATATTTGCTCCCACAAGACGATTTGGCATTAAAAATTGAGCATGTGCATACATATTTTATTATTGCATTTTATATAATATGAATGTCATATTTGAATGTCTTTATATAATTTGGAATTATGTAATTTTTCTTAGTATGGCCTTAGTTTTAATCAATATCACCCGTAATGAAAGGGAATATTGATTCGGTTGTAATTTATGTGATCTCGTATCACGGGTTTGTAATTTATTTTCAGTTTTACAATAGAGTATGTATATTATTTTATTGTAATTCCGGAGATCCAAAAGACGGTGCCATACGGAAAGGAGTTCCGACAAGACGGTGTTTTCTTGGATGGCGTGCCAATGAAGTTCAAGGGACCATGGAGTTGGTTTCCGAATTTGTAATAGTTAATTAGTTTTTACTATTACTAGGAAGGCCATACTAGGATTTTATTGCTTTATTGCTTTTATTTTTGCATTTTAAATATGTTTGCATGCATAGCCAAATCGCCATAAACATGCATATTAGTTTAGATCGTTAAAAACGACCGTGTCAATTATAATTATCGAGTTCACCGATTTAATTTACTTAAAGGAGATAGATAATAAATTGACATGACCTCTATATTAAACAAAACAATTGAGAATTAGTCTTACCAAATAGTAGAACCCATGAGCTTCTATTTCGTGGGGTGGTGCTAGTCCAGTGGGCAGCACGAACCCCATTACGCAGGATAAGTGGGGCAATGAGGTGGATTCAGTCCAGTGGGCGGATCGCATCTCGATGCAATTGAAATTTGGTTTGTACTCAACGGAAGTGTAGAGGACCAGTGGTCAATGTGTTCCGGGCTAAGATGAATAAATTATGATTTGTCATCAACCAAGAGTTCTATGGTAGAACCGGTTTATTTTAACCCACCAAACCATATCATTGGGTCGGAGTTCCAGTGGTTCACGATTTCGGGGGTATGAGTTTGGGTCTTGGAATCATTTATAAAATTGGATAGAGGTCATTTTATAGATGCATTAGCTTGATAAATATGTTTACAAGTTAAAAATGAACATTAAAACAATTAGTATTTAATTACTTCATATGTTTAAAAATTTTGTATTCTTCGAATCAATATCAATCATGACTACTTCCACTACTACAAACACCTCATGGTTACGTTCCTTCATGGATCGTTGTAAGCTAGAAAAGAATGGGGCAAACTTTGCCGATTGGGATGCCCAACTATTGTTAGCGGCAGAAGGAGACGGTAAGACCGAATTCCTCATTGAAGAATCACCTCCTGAACCTGCAGAAAATGCCACCGCCGCAGCAAGACGACCCTATGATACTTATCAGAAGGAGTCTGCGGCAATCAAAAATGTTTTGATCTTCTCGATGGAGCCAGAACTCCAAAGGAGTGCCATAAAGATTGGCACGGCCTATGAGATCTACTCCAGGCTTGTGACAATGTTCTCAAAGGCTTCGAGAATTGTCCAATACGAGGCGGCATCGGCCTTCTTTGATCGCAACCTTAAGGAGGGGCAAAAGGCTAGCCCACATGTGCTCAAGTTAATTGAGCATGTAAAAACCCTAAGGATGAATCAAGTGGACATTCCTAAAGAACTAGTGATTGACAGAATCCTCCACTCCTTGTCTAAGGTGAAAACTTATGTACAATTCCGGGTGAATTTCAACATGAGGAACCAAGACATCTCTCTCGATGAATTGCACAATATGATCGTGCAAGCTGAAAGGGATATGGGCCTAAATGTTAGTGCCCCTAAGGATGTGCTCAACATTAATGTTAAGAGCAAAGGAAAGTTCAAAAGGAAGGGTAAGGCAAAGGGGAAGCAACCTTCCAAAGGTTCAAAGAAAGTGTCTTCTGAGGCAAGCACCTCCAATTCCAAGAAGAGCCCTCATCAAGGGGCCAAATGCTTTTACTGCAATGGCAAAGGACATTGGAAGAGGAACTGTTCCAAGTATCTCCGCGATCTCAAAGCTGGGAAAATTCTTCCAGTTGGTACGATAACTATCCCAATTTTATGTTAATCTCAACTTATGTATTATGATACAAGTTGTGATGTGAATGCTCTTCTTACTTGAATTAGGGCATGAAAGCAAAGATAAGGGAAAAGAGAAACAAGCTTGATGGATCAAGGGAACTAAGAGTAGCTCCACTCGGGATGATCAAGGAGCTTTGTTTTTCCGCTTATTTTGCTAGTATTTCAAGTGTTGTATGAACAATTAAAACCTATGTTTTATTTCCTTGTTGGACAAGGAAAGGGTAATCCTTGAACAATATGTTGTATTTTGGATAATGTAGTGACTTGGTTTTCAACCCAAGTCACTATCGGTTTATAATTATGTTCTTGTTTAGTTTAACATACACTTGCAAATCTTAAACATAAAATAGAATTGATTATGACATTTCAATGTATGACCATTGAAGCCAAATTGGTATAGGATACCCAATTCAAATCAAATCAAAATCAAATTAAGTGTAGAACTCAATTAAGAGGAAAATTTATCAACCATCCAAAACTATCTAAGCTTTAAAACGAATAATTTCTGTAATAAATCATAAGGGCACACAAACCAACATCAAAGTCATTGCTTGTGGCCTTAGTGGCTATCTTTCGTAATAAAATGAGATTATTATTACAAAGTTAGAGTGGGAGAAATTTAAAATGCCACAAATAGCATATGATTTTGATGAGCACAATGGATATGATCTATTAGTGAATAGTAGGATTTATTGTGTTTTGGTTGTGTAAGAGAATTAGAAGGTAGATTAAATTGTGGATAGGATCTACGATTGAGATAATCTACACCTTATGGTTTTAAAAGGTAGATTAGGCTGTGGATAAGATTCTACGCCTTATCATCCCAAAAGTTGTGGATAAGCCCAAAAGTTGTGGATAAGATCTACGGTTTGGTAAAAATCTACGCCTTATATCCCAACGGCCCCGACCCTGGGGGATACTTCAAGAATAAATTCTTGAAGTTTGTAAGGAAAAATTCTATACATGGATAAGATCCATGATAGAGTCCTCGTACAGTACAAGATAAGATAAATGTGGGGAACTGAAAGTTCCCACACACAGAAATTGTACACCATAAGAAAATACTCTTATAAAAACTACGGGAGGACACTCGAAGAAAATTATTCAAAAGATTTTGCAAAGGCTCAAGAAAGGGTTCTTGGATTTAGATGGTGATCTAAATGTGTCAATGCAAATTCTAAAGACCATGAAATTTATAAGACATACATGCTAATAAATGAGATTTATTGGGAGAAGCATATGTTGACATGTGGATGCCAGCAGTCTGCAAAGTTAAGGGTAACTTTGTTGAAAGTAGTAAGGTAATTCATTGAGAATGAATTCAGTAAACTCAATAACCACTTTTCAAAAGGTATTTGAAAAGGATGTGACTATTAGCACATATGGTTAAGTCCCAACCATTTCAATTCATTAAATGTTAAGGAACATTGAATTGAGTGGGAGCTTTATGATTTACGGTTAAATGTAAAGTTCAGTGGGAGTTCTCGCTCCAGGATTTGAAGCTATTGAGTCATGGGTATGACTTCGGGATCTTCAGAATCAGGCAAGAACAAGAGTTTAGTGGGAGTAAACGTTATCTAAAACAACTCATTGCTCGTTTGGAATGAAGCATTGATACTTATAAAAGGTACACGAGTTTTGGTTCTAGATGACATATTGATATGAATTAAATCTAATTGAACATGGGATGTTTAGTTGAGATTATAAAAGACATCTTGTTATTAGTGTTAAGGTTGTTCATGGAGATGAAGATAGTATAACCATGATGGGATCATGGAAATTTATCGAACCTTAAGTACTATTGTTTGCACGTTTAAATCGCTAATGTTTCCGCCATTAGTATAATCGTGTAAAGTGGATGCACACAGATTACAGGACAACCCGTTGAGCAGGTGTTAAACCAATGATTAAACCTTGATCAATTGTCAAAGTATTCTCCAATGAAGATGAAAGACAAATTCAAGATCTTGGAAGATAACTTAGTCGTATGGTAAAAGGTTTGCAACGACTCAAGTTCCAAGACACCAAGCAAAGATTTGTGATAATCTTTGGCTTACATTCATTGACTATGCATCTCAATGACTTGTATTTTAACTACATGGTCATCACAAGATTCTAAAAAATGTGTAAGTTCACAAATTATGTAAAAGCATTGCTGTGGCTGGGAGTTACACAATGCACATAATCTTATTCGCTAGTCATGAGAATGACTTGTCTCTTTCAGAGGAAAGATCAACGTATGGATATGATCCGCAAAGTGAACGCTCGCACGAACCGTGGTAAACCTGGTTTACTCAAAATGAAGATAATTACAATTTTAAGGGATGTAAACGAGAGACCCTAAAGCTGATTGTAAATTAAATGGTGTTCAAAGGTTGACCACGTGGATGGTGTAATCCACTAATTGTTTGAGTTATTTATAACTCACGAAAGGTCAAGTAAAATTCAAATGGGATGGTAAGACCATATTGAACCCCATTAAAGTGAATTGAATTATCATGACCTCGCCCCTAGTTGCTTAAGTGAGGTGACATCTCAATGCAACCGGATGTGTGATACGATTGATGGCGAGTTCAATTGCCATAGAGTCATACAGGATGACTAATCGATCACCTAGGCATAAATATGTTAAGACACATTTGCCGGGCTAATGACCGCTGATAGAGCTCTGGCGTACTCTTATTAAAAGACTGCCTGGTCGTGGCGGGAGCATCTATCGTGTTTCACATGAGTCAGTTCTTGGACTAATGACTGTTCTCTGAGGTGGCATAGTTTTCAGATTAACTTTGATTTATGTCCTAACACGTTCGTAACTGGGGTTGATAAGGACATATTTTGGGTTATGATGGACTGTGGCCAGCCGGAAGGAATAAGTCGATTAGGAATTGTCCACCCCTTGTCAGGGTTGAGCAATATCTCTAGGCCACTCGAGGAGAATAATAACTAGAAATGCGTGGCCACGCTCGGAAGGTATCTATGGTAGATAATTCCGGTCAGTAGTTATAACTCCAGATCGAGATAAACCACTCTAGATTTTAATCAATTGCCGGCACGACCTGAGAGGACGCCATGCATTGAGTGGGAGATAGTAATAGGGCAAGAGAATTGGTGACACAAACTTGTCTCGGACAAGTGGGAGATTGTTAGAGGAAGTGTCCTCGACAATAGTGTGTTGACGTAATTAAAACTCATTTGAATGAAACACAACTGGAGTGTTACTCTTTTAAAGTCGACTGATCAACATTTACCGATAATGATTGGCTGTCTAGAGTTTGACATTATCGTCATATGATGGTGGTGATCAGTTGATCCCTTAAGGTCATATCTTTAGGGAATTCCGTCTCAATGGAATAATTAATTAATATTGTATTAGATACAAATTAATTAATAACTGGAAATTTGGAAATAATTTTATATGACGAATATTTTATAATGGGATTATAATAATAATAGTCAAAGTAATAAAATTGTTTTATTACTCGGTTTTTTATTTATTCGTTTGGGAAACGATTAAATTAAGAATGAACACGGTTGATCGTAAAATTACAAAGAGTTGTAATTAAATTATGACATTACATTTTTATACACTGATAATTTCGAAATTAATAGTATAAATTATTTAAATGTCATAAAATTGTGAATTATGAATTTTAATAGGTAAAATTGCATAATTAACAAGTTGGGTCATGTGTTATGGGACAT
Organism: Silene conica; assembly: GCA_029255685.2. Classification (NCBI taxonomy): domain Eukaryota; kingdom Viridiplantae; phylum Streptophyta; class Magnoliopsida; order Caryophyllales; family Caryophyllaceae; genus Silene; species Silene conica. The sequence goes on along the minus strand of CM055316.2, from coordinate 42,662,502 downwards.
GTGTGACATGTTACATTTTAACACAATTGACAAAGATAAAATGGGTCCATATTAGACCCATTTTCAGCCGTGTAGTATAGTGTGGATGGAGGTTGTGTGTGCAATGTGATTGTGTGTGTAAGTGAATATGTAAGAGTGTAAGGAATATTGTATGCATTGTGTAAGAACATAATGGCCATGCATTGGCTCTTGTGGGATTGATTTGGCCGGCCATGAGGCTTGCTAGGCAAGCTCATGTGCTTATATAATCACCACTTACAACACTCATCAATTGCTAGTCTCTTTGGTTGTTTTGCAACACACATCTCCCATAAACACTACAACTCCATTATCCCAATTTTAGTAAAAGAGTTTTTACTAAGAAAATAATTATTTCCTATACTAATAATATTAAGAGTAATATTATTATTATTTCTAGTATACTTGTACTAATTTTCTAGTAACAAAATTAGTATTGGTTTGAGATCGGGTCCTTGATACGCACCTTTAGGAGACGATTTTTGTTAGATCGTTACAAGAGGATTTCGGTTATTTGAAGACTCAAATAATAGGTGATTATTGAGTATAAACCTTCTAAAACCAATGTAAGGACTATCACATCTTATGATATCATCATGCATGCATAAGATCTATTTAAGTTTTTATGACTAAACTTAAAGAAACAAAACTCACATTAGAAGTGAGTATAATTTAAGGAACTTAGTTTCCAACATGTCTAGTTTTAGACCACGATCATCATCTTGCTTATTGTAGGTGGGGACTCTCGGCGCTTCTTCCTCACCATCACTCGCTCTAGATGAAGCATCATCTTCTCCGACTTTAAACCCTTTCTTGTTCAACATGGATGCGATGTTTTTGAGAACATAACTCATTTGATTCATTTGAGCTTTGATCTCCTCTTGACCGGCCTCCCATGGCTTACTCGTTGCTTCGCTATTCACACTGGAACTCACCATACTTACTCCTTCCCAAGATAGATCTTAATAAGAATTAAAACCAAGAGCCGAAGCTCTGATACCAATTTGATGCGGATCTCTAGCTTGAATTGAGGTAGATGATCCTTTCTTAAGAATCGATGTGCAGCGGAATTACACTCTTAAGATAAATAACAACTTTGTTATTAACTTCAATGAAATAACAAAGATAATGGACAGACTATGAATGATGGATGAACGATTGAAGAACAATAATGATGAACGAATGAACTTGGTGATCGATGCTTGTGAGAACAACGAACAAAGCTCGGTTTTGAACAGTCTTGTGAACGGTCGAAGATGGACGAATTGAATGATGGTCGATGGATGATGGATTGTCGATGGATAGATGATGTCTCCTCAACCTTCTCTCGCAAAAGATGGAATTGGCTAACACCCTGCAAATCAACCTCGCAAAGTCGATCCCAAAAACTAAGCTCGCAAACTTAATTAATGTCACTCAAAAGCTCACACAGAAACTTATGATTTTTATTGATAATTCAACTCAAACTTGTGTGTTTAAAACAAAGAAAACGGCTGCCTTTTATAGGCCTTAAACCGTGTAAAATCCTACCCTAATTAAGATATGAATACCTTAATTGGTTCTTACTAGGAAACCCTAATCCTACTTAGGTTCAAACAAAGAGTTTGACTAGGATTTAAGACTCCTAACCCTAACATAATTAAGACTCCTATTCCTAATATAACTACGAATCCTTTAACAACTAGGATTCCTTATCCTACTAGCACTATGAATCCTACAACAATTAGGATTCCTATTCCTACTAGAATTGTGAAACCTACTTCTACTAGGACTCCTACTTAACTTAGGATTTATGAATCCTATTACAATTAGCAAACGTAATACAAAACCTACTAAGACTAGGAAACATAACTTCCTAATCTTATTTTATTCTTAACTTAAATAAAATAAACAAAACAAAAACCAAACCCTAATTTGGCCGAAACCCTAGTTGTGGCCGTGCCCTTAGGCGCGCGCGTCCCTAGGTCCTTCGTGCCCTAGCTCCTCTCCCTTGGAAGCTTCATACACACCTTCCTTCATGTAGCCTTTAGTAAATATCATCCAAGGATGTTCCAAGGTCTTCCGGGACCTTCTAGAATCTTCTTTTATTCCTTGTAAAGCTATCTTGAATAATCTTACGGATCCATGTTCGAACCCGTTTGTTGTGAATCTTGTTTTAGACTTATCATTAGGAAAGTTTGAGCATGCTCCCGCATCATCTCTTCTTCCTATAATAATCATGGTTTGCTTTATAGACTATATAAAAGATTAAAGGCAAGAGATACACAATCATAATTACTAATCCTGTCATTATTAAAACTTTATCATATTTGGAAATAATTGCTCAACAAATTCCCTCTTTTTGATGATGACAAGTCTCTTAGAAAATATGACTACGCGGATGGTTCCCCCCCTCAATATATGATCATCCTTTCGAAGCATTGATTAACTTAAGATCAGAATATAATTAGCATAAGTCGAAAGTCATTAAGGACCATAAGAGATTAAGGGTCCTGACAAGGAGCAAGTTTAGGCAAATTCTTACCATGCTCGTTCTTTTCCTCCTCTTGACTGTTGGGAATTGTATCCTCAACAATAGTGCGATCACATAATTAAATCTCATGATGAGAATATGCCAGAGATGATTCAAAATTTTATAGTCAACTGACCAACATTAATCGGTAATGATTGGCTAGCTAGAGCTTGACATTATTGTTGTATGATGGTGGTGGTCAGTTGATCCCTTTAGGTCACACCTATAGGAAAATTCCCTTTGATAGAATGATCAACTGTATATTGATACGAGTTGATCAAATTCCTTAAAATTAATATATCGAGAAATGAGAGGTTAAATATTAATGTAAGATTTGTATTTGAAATTGAAACATGTCAATTCTCAAATGTTAATCGATGTTATGAAACGTCAAAGTTAGAATGGAAAGGGTCCGTGGTTATTGTTAGGTTATATAAACTCATACCCAAAACTTAGTCTTACTAATTTTAATTATACTAATTAATCTTTTAATTAGGTATTTACAAGATCTTATGCATGCTTATTATAATGTGGAATAAAGAATCGAAAGCTCACTTTTTCGACAAGAATGGCACGGATGATCCTCCAAGCGTAATATCCAATGTAGGATATCTCCTCCAAGATGCACCCACGACACACTACTCTTAATATATTTGTGTTTATTTTTGCTAGAATCAAACACAAAAGCCTAGTATATATCCATAATATTATCACTACTCTTAGTATAATATTGTTTGAAGATGGATCTAGAATGGAAGAAGGTGGCACGGTTTTGGGAGAGAAAGACACCAAGAGCTTTTTATTTTCTCACACTAGCAAAACCCTAAATTGAAGTGGAATGAATAAGTTGAGAAGAACAAAACCCCTTTTATCCTTCTCTAGATGTTACCATGAGTTTGGGTAGGGTGCCCAATACATGGGCACCTCAATTCACACAATGTTCCCTCTTCAAGACCATGCATTACGTAGATGTCTCCTCTTAACACATTATCATATAATGTGTTAAGTTGTGCAAAATGTGTTTGTGTGTTATAATGTCACACGACCTCACACGGTCCATTTCACATAAACGGACTTATACACATTTCATATTAAAAGATACATAACAATTACATTGATCGTATACTTGATTTTATGAATATAATTAGTTTAACCAATTTAAACATTTTATCCATAAACTTGTAGTAATTCTTAATTACTTACATCAAGTTAATATTTTTCCATAATAACGAACACATTTAATAACGTAGGATTAAACTGACTTGTATCCATATACAGTCATTTCTTTTAAAAACTTTATTTATAATCTTATTATAAAACCTTCCTTATCCATTTAATAAACTAGGATTAAACTGACTTGTATCCATATACAGTCATTTCTTTTATCATTAAGAGAGTTGTCCTATAGGTGTAACCTAAAGGGATCAACTGACCACCACCGTCATACGACAGTAATGTCAAACTTCTAGCTAGCCAATCATTACTGATTAATTTTTGTCAGTTGACTATATAATTTCGCATCATCCCTTGCGCATTCTCGTTATGAGATTAAATTATGTGATCGCACTATTGTTGAGGACACATTTCCCAACAGTTATTACAAATGTTGTATATCGTATTGACGATTATTGTAATGACCATTTTATAAAACCGTAATTACGAATTACTAGGTCGATTTGTTAAAAATGATTTAATTAATTTATAAATAATATTTATTTGATAAATATGTATTTTGAATTAATACAATTACATTTATGTTGTGACATGTTGCATGTCACACATAAAATTGTACAAATGGCATTTTATAAAATGCTACACATAAAATTGTACAAATGACATTTTATAAAATGGATGTCCATTTTACACAAGGGTGCCAGTTTTATGGGGTAAGATTAAGTGGTTTGAGTGGTTTGTTAAAGACTTAGTAAACACCATCATTACCTAGCCTTATACCTAAGTGTTAGGGTTTTTTTTTGATGAAATGTGAGAAAATATATATATCAAAGGACCAAAAAAACCATTACAAGAACATACTTACTGTTAGAGAGGCTACCTCTAACAGCCCAAACATCAAACAAAATTTAAGCAACAAACTAAACTAGCTAATCATCATTCTTAAAAGCTAAACGTGTCAAGGCTTCTGTTGCAATCTGTCTGGCCACCACTTCAGGCTTTAGAATAGTGTCATTGATTCTCGCATTATTTCGTTGTCTCCATATGTGATAGTAAAGAGCAGTAATGAACACTGCCATCCTTTGCCATGTTGGATCCTTTGCATTACCTTGAATCATGGCTGCTTCTGAAGGTAAAGAAGTCTGTAGATTACTGGACAAAACAGCTTTGATCTTCATACTGTAAGGACAGTCTATCAACAGGTGGTCTCTGGTTTCAGTAGCATTACCACAAGAGCAACAAATATCATCACTGCTACACCCAATGCTGAACACTTTGTCTTTCAGGTTCATTCCTTTGGAGAACGAGAGCCAGGTGATGACAGCATGCTTAGGGACATTCCAAGAGTTCCAGCATAGCTTAGGCCATACTAGGTGATGGCCAGAAGGTATCAGCCACTCATACCCATCCTTGATTGTATAGCCATTAGGATTATTAATCCAGGTGCTGTTATTATAACCAGACCTGAGAAGCTCCTTTGCTTTACATATACTCTTCCAAGACCATGTAGAATCAGCTGGGGGGTGATAGGTATCCCACTGTTGTTCTTTCAGATAAATTTGTGTCTCACTACAACACATCCAGCCACTTCCTGACACTTTTTTGGTCAATTTTCGACGCTTTTAAGCGTCGGCATTTTCTTTATCGACGCTTCATAAAGCGTCAGTATTTGGGGCGTCGAGATTTTCCGACGCTTTTTGGTGTCAACCTTGGTGACGCTTTTTGGTGTCGACCGTGGCGACGCTTTTTGGTGTCGAGAGCCACGACGCTTTTTGGTGTCAATCTTTCTCGACGCTTTTCCAGTATTTGAAAAACACACAACATTCAGCTAGACTTTTATTTGCTAATATGCGATTGAATTAATTAATAGCCTCGAACAAAATTTTATACAATAAATAAAAATTGCGATTATCAAATTACACGCTTTCAAAATTCAAAAAATAATACCGAAAGAAATCAAAATCTTAAGCTACTGACCACCTATTACAATTTGATTAAAACCCATAAAAAAACTGCAGATCCCTATAAATAAGAGAGCTTCAAAACTGGGTAATCCATTTATCCTCAACAGGTAGAAACCATAACAATTTTCCTAAAAAAACAGCCTACAACCTACTGCATCATAGCAGAACTGCTGTCATACATGACTGCAAAGTAACTGCTGCATGCTTTCTAGTCATCAAATGCTCGAAAACGGTATGGCTGAGACATGCTTCTTGAATGAAACTGGTCTGCAAAACAGACCTGCTACCACAGAGAATTGCCACTGGCAGCACAACTCACCATAACAACTGCATATGCTGAAGACTAGTCCGCAAATCAGTCTGCAAATCGTTGCATACAAATGGTCTGCAAACACACGCATGATCTGCAGTATCAGCACCATATCTGACTGCCAAAAACCCTCAACTTCCAGGCCTGCACAGAGCATGCGAAGCTTAGGCAGAGCAAGAAGAGCTGCCATAGAATGCTGCTATAACAGAAGCTCGGCCAAAAACGAGAATGCTACCAGATAAAATCCTGTCATAAAAGTCTTCACCAAAAAATGCTGCACTGAACATCAGAAATAACACTAATTGTACTGCATACTACAGAGACTGATAATCTACAGCCAACCAGTACCCAAACATCAACCACACAGACATAGGGCATCAAACTACATACTGCATTATCACAAACCAACTACTAACGAGCATACATGACATATTTGAATACTAAGAATTGCAGGAGGCCTGCTGAAGCCAGTGAAGATATGTCTATGGCCCTCCTGCCAAAGGTAGAAGACCACTGTAGTTAGAGCACATCTACAAACAGCATTATGCTTGCTTTGCTACTGTTACTGAACCCAGTCGACAAAAAGCTGAAGATCAATAGAAATATTGTAATTGTTTCATCCGATCGAACAATAGAAAATTAAATAAACAAATATCCCTATTATTAATGTTTCACGCAAAAATATTAAAATATCTCAAAACAATTAGATTTAAGCCAAAAGGTGCGACTAATATACTCCAAAAATATTAAAATGTCTCAAGGGAATTACAAACAAATGTTGCATTTAGCTATGTAGGAGTTAGAACACATAAATAAGTCAAAAGAGAAGCGTGCTTCTCACCTTGAATATGCTAAATACTGCTTCATTCCAGCTTGTCTTCAAAAGCTTCCTATATCTGTTTGGGTTGAGAAGCCATGTGAAGTTAACCCCACATATGTCCCCTCGGTGATTGCGATGGCTAACTCACTGAGTGAAAAAAAATTATATGAACATGAGATAATGTGAGAAACAAAAACAGTAGCAGTATCAGACTATCAGTAGCAGTAGGCAGTACAATAGGCAGTAGCAGTAGGCAGTACCCGTAGCAGCAGCATGTACAATATAATAGAATAATTTTGGTGCATACTAGACACCATAGACAGTAGGTCAGCACACAAGCAACACGAGTGTTGGTTGCAGAGATGGCAATCTGCAATTCAAGTTAACTGATGAGGTTTTAGATCAATAATGAGAAAATTTGAAAAGCAAAGAACAATATGAATTAACGTACTCTAATTTTCAATAGTTCGAAAAACTTTTAATTATTTCATTCTTGACAATGGAGCTAGATGATGAAATATTCTGCAACTCTCTAAAAGTTCAAGACTTATCAGTATCACCTGCTCATTAGTTGTTTATTAAGCCTGATATTGATAGTGTTAAACGGTCTGGCAGTGTCCAGAAAAGTCTCCAAATACGAACGTAGCTTTCTTTCTGCATCTGCATAATCTTCATTTGGATTGTACGGATGCTGAAAGGACGCAAAGTAAATACAAAACTGTTAGATACACAAAAACAATCAAAATTAAGACAAGATATAGTAAAACTATGTCACACAAGAAGGAAGTTTATTCAAGAATGCAAGAACAGGTTTGACAGTGTAATAGATTAAAGTGGCATCAACAAAAACTAGTCAAAAGACTACTTTTTCAATTGCAGGAAATGGCAACATTGGCAACTGTTCAATAGTTTTAATTGAAAATTTAATATGGTATATGCCTAAAATTACAACACCTTTTTTTGGATTTAATCAAACACTCATTCTAAGAATACGGGTAATTTTCGAGGTGTAGTGATATGAGGACGAGTCACATACGTGAAAGTAACTAGCACACTGCACATCTGTTATCTGAGATCATTTCCTTACTACAAACCCTTCAACTGTGTTTATTGTGCATCCAGCCAATTATGCTCTTATCGCAAAAGAAGTAAGAGCAAGTGATGGATGAAAAGAGCAAAGACAAGAGAAAGGAACTAGTTAGTTCAGTGTACAAAGGGCAATCTAAATTTAAAGAATAGCAAAAAGCACATATTGCACCTATACTTTAACATCATACTGTGTCGAGAGAAAATAAAAAAAAAAGTTGAGCACAATTTAGGACTGCAATTTTCAGATCGCAATAATAGAAAATAATAGAAAATAATTTATAGCATCTCAACACGAAATTTTAGATCTCAATAATAGAAAAATAAATGTCCCCGGAAATCGAAAAGGCAATATGAGGGCAATGAATTCGGTTAAAAGGTCTTAAACATGAATTGCTCTCAAATATATTTGTTTATAAAACTCCTGTCAGGAAAAAAAGTAATATGGCGAATAGAGAAGTATGGATCTAATTTTTCCCAGACTTTGGAGCGGAAAAATGGACATGTATACACTCTATGGTAATCTCAGTTTCAATTATGAACCTGACTACCAAAGATCGACATTGTCCATCCTTAAGATCAAACACAGAACCAAGGTAAAACATTACACAAAGCAAACAACGATGAACCGTATACAAAGACTTTGTATACTTGCGATGACAATGATGTGAGACGACGTTCGAAAGTAATAAGTTGATTGATCGCATACCTATTTAGAAGATGACGGTGGTGATAAAGAGAGTAGCAATTCATCTGATAACAGAAACCCCACAAAATGCAGCAATTTTAGCCCTCATAAACACAGGAAGAGCATAATGGTCAATGAAAGAATACATTCGGGTTAGGTCTACAGACCTGAGCAAAGAAACGATCGAAGAATGAGACTCAGTTGAATTGTGAAAACCGAAACTATAAGTGGAGGTAAACAACAACAATATGACGACTAGCAACGACAGCAACAACAACAACAACAACTCGGTTACAAGAAAAACAAAAACACAAGTTCTCAAGGCCATGGCCATTTCGATAGCCTACAAGAGTTAAACTCATGTACTCAACAAAAAAACCTCAAAACTTTATTGATTTACCATCATTTTCAACCATTAATCAACTCAAAGATTCAATATCAAACACAAAACCAAGGTAAAACAGTAGACAAAGCAAACAACGATGAACCGCATACAAAGCCTGCGATGACAATTGAAAGTAAGAAATTGATTGATTACATACTTATTTAGCTGATTCATGTGATGACAAATAGCGAGAAACGAACAGTTCGACAACCGAATAGTAAATGAATTAGGTTTTGGTTAATAAATTAATTACGATTTTTGGGAGAGAAAACAAGTTCTGTAGATGAACTAGGTTTTGAACTAAAATTTTTGGGGGTGAAGTTGAGCAGACGATGAATTGTCAGGGGGTTAGGGTTTGGGGGAAAAAATCAAAGGTTTGGGAAAGTGAAAGTTGAGAATGAAGGATCTGACGGTTTTTTAGTTACAACTTATTATTTTATTACTAAAATAGTGGATAAAGGGAAAAATGGGTCGACGCATTTAGAAGCGTCGACCATAAAGCGTCGGGAACACAAGGGATTTGTTGTAGTGTCTCTGGACCGGCTTTCTTAGGTGCGTGCTGCACTGACGAGGGACTGCCAGTCAGATACTGGAGGGAGGAGAGGATGACGCGATCGATCACCCTCTTTGGGCTTATCTCCCTCCCCGATCGTTCATAAGTCTCGTCCCTGACCTTCGGGCTCTCTCCTCTCTTTTCAATCGAGCCTCTCTCCTCTCTTTTCAATCTACGCCGGATTTCTCACCCCCTCCTCTTTTTCCATTTCTTCCATGTGACCCCCAGCGGACAGGACGAAAAGGATGGTTCGCTTCTGATCCAGAGTCTGTCTGCCTTAGTGTATAGCCAATCCACCAGCTTGCCAATATTTGCATAATTCCAGATATCAATCCTCTTAATCCCTAATCCTCCTTCTGCCTTTGGTCTTGTAACAGTATCCCAAGAGACCAATGGTACTCTATGGTACTCACTGCTTCCATCCCATAAAAAAATCCTGCAGATAGCCTCTATTCTTTTGATAATACTCTTAGGCAGAATGAACATAGATGCCCAGTAGTTATGTAAGGTATTAAGTACAGAGTTAATGAGAGTGATCCTTCCTGCATAAGAGAGCTTCCTAGTGCCAATACTCCTGATTCTGTTCATGATTTTCTCTGTCAGTTTATGGCAATCTTGTTTACTTATCTTACCAGTTTGCATAGGTACTCCCAAATATCTGAAGGGAAAATTGCCTTCCCTAAATCCAGTAACCCTCTGGATGTCTGCTCTTAGATCAGTATCCATCCCATTAAAATAAATATCAGACTTGGAGGGGTTCAGCTTGAGTCCAGATGCAGCAGAAAAAGAGTTGAAGGCTCTCATGAGTAAAACAATGGAGGAGGCATTGCCCTTACAGAACATGAGTAGGTCGTCAGCAAACATGAGGTGTGTAAGTTTTAGCTGCTTGCACATAGGATGATATTGAAAAGGCCAGTTGGCAGTGGCATAGTTGATCAGTCTAGAAAGATATTCCATGCACATAGTGAAAATCAAAGGGGATATAGGGTCCCCTTGTCGCAGACCTCGTTTACCCTTGAAATAACCAAAGTTAGAACCATTTATAGCCAAAGAGAAGGATGGAGTAGTGAGACAGGCCATCACTAGCTGTATGAACTGGTGAGGTAATTTGAACTGATGTAGTAACTGTTCAACAAAAGACCACTCAATGGTGTCATAAGCTTTTTGGAGATCAATCTTGAATAAGCAACGAGGAGATACACTTTGTCTGGAATATTGATGTATAAGGTCTTGGCATATGAGCACATTTTCAATAATGGATCTACCCTTGATGAATGCACCCTGGTTATCCTGTATGAGATCAGGAAGAACGAGGGCTAGCCTGTTGCACAAGAGTTTGGAGATGGCTTTATATAGAATATTGCAACAAGCTATGGGTCTAAACTGAGTAACAGAAGTAGGCCTCTCACATTTAGGAACAAGAGTGATTGTAGTGGCATTAATCTGTTGAAGCAACTGTCCTGATCTGAAGAAGTCAGTTACAGCAGCACAGATATCTGTGCCAATAATATCCCAAGCATCTTTGTAAAATTGGCTGCTATACCCATCTGGCCCAGGGGTTTTGTATTTGGGATGGAGAATATGGCTTCTTTGATTTCCTGATAAGTGACTGGGCTGTTCAACAATTGACAGTGGCTAGCAGTGCATATGGAGCCAGTAGCCATGACAGTTGATCTCACCTGCTCAGTGGCAGTTGTACTTCCCAGTAAGGATTGGTAGTACTGCAAGAAAGCAGATTGAATGGAAGCCTGATCCTTGCAGGTGGTACCTTGGATGTCATCAATTTGCACTATTGTGTTTCTCAAGTGCCTTTGTTTGATACTTTTGTGAAAATAGGATGTGTTGCTATCCCCTTCTTCTAACCATTGGGTTTTGGACTTTTGCATAAGATAAATGTCCCTAGCCTTAGTAAGGGAACGAACCTCCTCAAGAACTGTCATCTCCTCAGTCAACAGTTCAGCATTGTTGATGTCATCACGAAGTTGTAATTGAATTCTTTCCAGGACAAGAGAAGCCTGGGCAGCTTTATTCTCAATATCAGCAAACCTGTCCTTGTTAAGAGCCTTCAGAGGACCTTTCAACATTTTAAGTTTCTTAACCACACAAAACATCTTGGTCCCATAGAAGGGAGCCTTCCAGGTTTCAGCCACAGTAGGGAGGAAAGTAGGAGAGTTACTCCACATATTGAAATACTTGAAGTTGAGATTTCTCCTGGTGGAAAGAAGAGTAGAGCTGACTGTACATGGAGTATGGTCCATCAACCCCTCAGTATGATAATGAGCCACCATATCTGGGAAGGAAGAAAGCCACTGCTGGTTACCCATAAACCTGTCCAACCTACTGAACTTTCTCTGCAAAAGAGCTCTTTTGTTGTTCCAAGTATAGTAAGACCCAGTTGACTGAATATCCACCATATCACAAGCTTGAATGCATTGGATGAATTCCTCCATTTCATTGTCTTTGGTAGTGCCTCCCAATCTCTCTGATGGGTCCATGACAATATTAAAATCTCCTGCTAGAGCCCAAGGCATAGAACAGGTAGAAGCTATATGGGTGAGGTCTCTCCAAAGATCAATCCTATTCTCCCCCTCATTAAAGGCATAAATCATTGTTATTAGAAACTCCTTTTTAGTTACCTTGGCACATACTTTGGCATGAATGAGTTGAGAGCTATATTTCAAGATGTTAACATCAAACATACTTGGTTGCCATACCAACCATACCCTACCACCTTGATGCAGATGGCAATTAGTGGTGATACACCATCCATTGAAGATAAAATTTGCTATATTCTGAATATTGAGTCCATTGACTTTTGTTTCCAAAAGACCAAACAAGCCAATATCTTTATTCTTTAAAAAATCCTTTACTATTCTCTGTTTATGTACACTATTGAGGCCTCGTACATTCCAAAACCCTAGGCTATTCATGTGGAATAGGTGGGGGGTCTGGATTACCAACATTTCCCATCCCTGCAGGATGCTCTGTCTCAACTGAGACACCAGCATGGGGGCTGCCAGTGCCATCAGCAATCTGTGGAATATCTGTCTGCACTAGTTCTGTAGCCTGAGCATTGTCTGGTAGTGCACAAAGTTCAGTCTCATCAGGTTGATCAACTGTGTGTATCATAGGAATCTGAGTTTCAGGAGCAGTAAGTAATAATCTCATATTTGGGACAGGCACTTGTTGGATTGGTTTCCATTGTTTAGTTGTTTTACTGGTTGTTGGTTTTCCTTTCACACCTCTCCTACATTGCACTGTCTCATGCCCTATGCCTTTGCACACTTGACACTGAGACGGTTTCCATTCTTATTCTACTTGTTTTGACAATCCCATTCTCATCTTTGAATTGCACTTCTTTGGGGAATTTACTGCCCACAGTTAGTTCCACCAAGGTTCTGGCAAACCCAAGCCTAGTTTTATTGGCTGTGGCTTGGTCAGATTTCACATACTTACCCACTAGTCCTGCTACTGCTGGTAGGCATTTGCCCCAAAATTTCAGAGGTAAGGCATGTAGCCTGATCCAAGCAGGCACAATTTTGACATCCTCCTTAAGTAGATCAGTATTCACACACCAAGGTTTGACTATCAGTGGCTTGTTATCAAACATGTAATAGCCATGATTCAACACAATATCCTTATCTTTAGCATCCTTGAATATTACCAGAAACAGTCCAAGAAAGTGTAGGGTTGCATGGCTATATTATGGGTAAACTAAAAAAGAGCTCACCTTACCCCTTCCCCTTCTCTCAAAACCGGCACCCTATACCACTACCACTAATATGTGAATTGTTCACATTTTTAATATTATTCCAACCTTAAGAAAATAATTTCTAGTAAGAGAAATTATCTAAAATTCTCTCAAAATAGTTTACATAGTAAATTAAATATAAATATTGTAATAATTATAATATTGTTATATTATTGTTCTAATAAGATTAGAACTCGATTTTAAGGATACCGAGTTCCATCACCTAGCTCGTGTAAGCTCACGACATTAAGAGCTTGTCTTGGTGCATCGTAAAGGAGGCAAGGTAGTTTGGTTGCTCGGTGGAGGATCATCCTTGCTCTAGTTTTCGTCGTATTGTAAGGACTTACAATCTTTTATTCCGCATTACTAATTATTGCATGCATAAGGTTCATTAATCAAATTAATATGTTAATTTGTAAATCAATTAGTAATGACTAATTTTGGTTAGGGTTAGTAGGACTAACCAAACAAGTGGTATCAGAGCATCGGGTTGCTTGCATGCATCTCGTTTCGTATTTACGAGTTATTATGATAACGAAATAAAACCTAAAATGTTAAGTACATATGTGATATGCACAAAATATTTATGCATGAATACCTACTGGTGCTAAAAATGTTATAGGTCATTTGGAATGATTTATGGAAAACTGTTCATTTTGTTAATTAATAGTTAATTTTCACATTTTATACGACTAAAATGTAATTAATTAGGGAAAAATAGTAATTTTTACTTTCTGGCCCAGATTTTTTATAATATGTTCTCACATGCATTTTCTAAATTATGAATATGAATTTTCGTAATTTTTGGAGTTTTTATTCATGCTTTATGATTTTTTTTTGTTCCAAGAAAGTTATAGACTTTTTATTCTTCAACAAAGGGAAAATGAAAAGTCAAGTACAATTCACACAAAAAGGAATAGCCCCTACTTCTCAGAATTCTCTTAAAGTGCTAACTAACTGCCTTCAAGGCAGTGATAAATTTTCTGCTGAAGAAACTGGTTTCGTTCCCAGTGAAGTAGGTCAACCGACCAACATATACGGTTTATCGACCGACTTACCTAATGACCCGTCAGTTTCTGGAAAACAGAAGACTACTGATCTCAGTTCAACTGGTCGACCGACCGACAATCCTGGTCGACCGACCAAGATTCCTGAGTAGAGTGCAGAACCTACTCTTGATTTGCCGGACTCATCCCTCATTCATGACCTTACGGAGATTCTACAGTTAAAGAAGCCGAAGATAGCTGATCCTACGGCTAGTGTTGCAGTTCCGTATCCCGAACGATTGAAGAATTCGAAAATGTATCGGAAGTCTGGTAAGTTCTTGGAGATGGTGAAGGACCTTGAGGTAACCATCCCGTTCACTGACCTAATTACCCATGTACCCTCTTATGCTAAGTTTATGAAAGACATTTTGAGTCGTAAGAGAAATTTTCAGGATGAAGGTGCTATTGCTTTTGTGGAAGAATGTAATGTTCTTCCACAAAACAATATTCCACCTAAACTAAAAGACCCATGAAGAGTCTATTGATATGATAGACTCAAGAAAGGGGGGGGGGTTGAATTGAGTATGCCTTCTTTTTAAAATCATCTTCGATGTGTGTTTTTGTATGGTGATCGTTGAGTAGAGCAAATAATAAATGGAGACACGATATTTTTGAAGTGGTTCAGTTTCACAATTTGAAACCTACGTCCACTATTCTCGATTAATAAAATTAGTACCGACTCCGGATTACAATTTTATCAACCCTACTCGTACAACTTTGATGTTAGTTGTAACTCAATCTAGATATCGTTAAATATCTAGCTACGTCAAGTACCGTTAAATGTAACATCCCGTATTTTCGTAAAATCTGTTTTTGGCGTTTTAAATTATTTTAAGTAATAAAATAATATTTTTAATAATTTATTGTGAAAGACTTTAATTTAATTAGTAAGATCCGTCTTAAGAACCTTAAGTCCTTAAGACGAATACAAACTTGGTAAGGTTAAGCTGCCAACTTAAATATCCGTTCAAGTATCCTAACCCGTTTCATTTAATACGGAAAGGACACTTACTTAAACCCCTAAAATCACATATGTCGACATTTATTCATCTCCTTCATCATTTCCACTGTAAACTCCATTTCTCCTAAAACCTCCATAAACATCATCTTCTTTTGCTCTTTTCTCCATCATCCGTCTACCGATTTAAGGTAATAATAACATTTTCGGAATCCTCATTTAATTTCCAAGCCATCTATCACTTTCGTTTTGTATTTCGTCGACTTCGAAATTTGGGTTGTTTCGCATAAATTCCGTTTTCTAGCCCTTAAACCCGTTTTTCGTGCTTGTAGGTGAAGGATTGGAGAACCCGGACATTGATAGCTTCGTGGTAGAGGAGGATCTTTAAGCCAGAGTGCATTTAAGGTGACGATAATGAGAAACTCGGCATTAATGTGAATATTAACAAGTTTGATGTGTTCTTATGTTAGTTTCTGATTTTTGTTAAAGTATAATGTTTAAAGGACTTAGTATCATGATTAGGAATTTTTTATTGTGATGAATTCATGCTTGTTGATGTTCACATGCTCATATGTTGTTTTCTGAAAATTTACACATTTTGCGACGGATACTTGAGATAATCGTTTGAGGATTGTTATGGGATTTGTGTGCTGTTAGAGTAGTAGTATTGGATGATTTATAATGTTGGGTAAACATCAATTGTAGCATTGCTCGAGTTTTGGTGTCGATTTATGAAGTTTAGTATTGGCTGGAAAATCACGATTTCAGCGACAGGCTCTCTGAGCCGGTCGACCGGCTGGGAGCGCTTCTTTGTGTTTTTCGTTTTCTCAGAAAAATAAGGTTTAGGGCTGCCAGCCGGCCGACCGGCTGCCTGCCGACCAGCTGGTAGTCTTATTGTGTTGTGCTGATATTTCGCGTGAACATAAGTAGAAGGGGAGCCCAGCCGGCAGACTGGCCGCCTGCCAGCCGGCTGGGAGTGCATTGGGCGTGGGGTTGCGTAGTTTGTAAAGGCTAAGGGAATGGGTTCCCAGCCGGCCGACCGGCTGCCTGCCGACCGACTGCCTGCCGACATGCCTTAAGCTGGCCTCTGAGTTTAGTATCTTGTGATGTAGTGAAGGGACATGCTTAAGCTGGCCTCTGAGTCCTTTACTTTTGGATGCTAGTCTATGCCTTAAGTTGGCCGCTGAGTCTAGTGTCTTGCTGATTGGAAGGTCCATGCCTTAAGCTGGCCTCTGAGTCCTTGCTGGCTGAATGTTTTGGTGTTTAGGTTATGTCTTAAGCTGACCGCTGAACCTTTTCACTTGCTGAATGTTTTGGTAATTAGGTTATGTCTTAAGTTGACCGCTGAACCTTCTTACTTGCTGAATGTTTTGGTATATAGGTTATGTCTTAAGCTGACCGCTGAACCTTATACTTGCTGAATTTATCTGTTTGCCTAGTACGGTACAGTGTCAGATATAGATGTGTTACTGATGTTTCAGATGCTGTTATTGAGGAGTCTTGTGTTTGACTTTAGTATTGTTCATCCAAGGCATTGGATGACTCTTTGATCGGTTTCATAAATAGTTGGACTGAAAGACCCCTCGACTGGGTAACCAGTAGGGAAACCGGCTCTCCTTCCTAACGGTGTATGAAGTTGGGTTGAGAGTTATGCATTAGTATCGCATGATAGTATGAGGACAGTTGATGAGATGTTTATGCTTCACATGTTTATATATGCTCGACTATTCTGTATTGCTTTAGTGTTACGTGTTGTCACAAAAGGTGGCTAGGAGAACTCTAGTCACTCCCCACTGATTGTGGCGTACATGTTTTCATGTATGTAGGTACATGCAGGTTGGATCGGGGTTCACTTGAGAGCTAGCGAGTGATAATCCTTTCATCATATGACATACACTCTTATCGTTTAGCTAGACTCTTAGATTTCCCACTCTGTTATCTTTTGGTGCCTGTAGGGATGTTCCATCCCAGGCTGTTGTACATATTTTGGTTTTAGTATTTGGAACTGTTAAACTTAGCTATTTTGTTTTATCAGTTATCTATTTCAGTTTCAGTTTCCGTTTCAGTTTAACTCTTCTCGCATGTTGTTTACTTTAAAAAGTTTTAATTCCGCTGCATTTTTAGTACTTTTGTATGTTTATATTTCCGCTTTCGCGAGGGGTTTTATAGTTGGTATTAGAGCATTATTGCTCCCGACGCACTCATGTGACCCCCAACCTTAACTTGACCAAATAAACAAATAATGAATGAGAGATGGGGTAGATCTAAGGATTTACATAGTAGTCTGTTTGTGCCTTGTTAGGAATACGTCTAACGGTTTACTCTCTTATGATTGAAGAATGACAGAGCAAACCAATGATGAGAATGCTGAGACGCAATCCCTCATTCAAACTCTTCACCATTGCATAGCTAGGTCTCGGGAAGTAACCAACCTGGAGGATTGGCTTGGATTATCGCCCAGATGTGGAGGAATGCAGCTAAGACATTCGACGGAGAGACCAGTGCTGCAACCCTCACCGCTTGGTTCTTTGACATGGAAAGGAATTTCATGATTTATGGTGTTCGTCCTGAGGATCAGACCCGAGTAGCATCACAGTTCTTAGTTCGTGAGGCTAGGAGTTGGTGGTTGACGATCAGTGCCCCTGCTACTCGTGATCCTACTTTCACTTGGAGTCGTTTCAAGACTCTTCTTGGCATGAGGTTTTACCATAGGGACACCCGCCAAGATAAGATGACCGAGTTCATGAACCTTCGCCAAGAAACCCTTTCTGTTCAAGCCTTCACCAATCGATTTGAGGAGCTAATCCACTTTGTCCCACAGCTAGTTGAGAGAGAAGAAGACAAAGCTTACCTGTTTCGGAGCAAGCTTAATGCTGAGACTAGGAGTGTAGCCAGTGGTGACCCGACTTCTTACTTCCGGAGTTACTACAGTGCCCTGCGAGCGGAGGACCCTTATGAGATCTATTGTGAGAGAGCTAGAGCTTTCTCTCCTCCTCGACCGCCTTTGCATAGATGCCGAAGCGGGAGACCTCTTAGCCCTCTTGCCTCCTCTCCTCTTGGAAAGAGGAAGTGTCCCCAGAAGAACAAGAAGCCCCAGAGAGTTAAGACTTCCCAAATCCAGAGCATGAGCCTTCCATCGGACGTTCCCCTTAAGTGCTTCAAGTGCCACAAGGATCTCCATCTTGGACTTGACTGCCATGGCAACCCGCATCAATGCTTCACCTGCGAGGGATTGGACATTGCTCTTTCGATTGCCGCGTAGGGAATGGCGCCATCAACCGAACTATCACTATTGACCCTAAGACTTCCCGGAATCGAGACATGGGACCCTCGACAGAAGCACCCCTGAGATGTTTCAAGTGTCGCAAAACCCTTCATCCCGGAGCTGACTGTCACGGTAACCCTTATCTTTGCCATGCCTGCAAGGAGCCCGGGCATCGCTTCTTCGAGTGCCCCAAGAGGAATACCGCTGTTGACAGAGCTGTTACTGCTGACCCAGAGACTGAGACCAGAGGAACCAGAGCTGTTCAGGACCAAGCTGAGACGGGAGTTCATCCTGACCCACCTACTGGTATGTTCATGCCTACTGTCTTATTTATGGTTGATATGCTTGTAACCGTTAAGATCTTAATCTCCTCCCTTAGATTCCTGTTAAGCTTCTTTGGAATCTGTCTTCATTTCCTTTTGACTCAACCTGATAACTTGCTTCCCTGGAACACCTTGTGCGGTAACCTACCATAGACAAACTTGGGAATTTCTTGAGGTTAGCTGTAGAATGTTATTTGGGAAGTGTTGCTACTGAGGAAAAACCTAAGGAGCTAACGGGATGTGTTGTGAATCTTAGTGCCTATATGTTACTAATTTGAAGAGTAAGTGAATGATGAGATAATTGTGCTAGGTAGAGTGTTATACACGGCCTTTAATGGAACTTAGATGCAAGAATCTAGCTGAGTCATGGATAATCGTGAGTTTGGAATGTCCATATGAGGATCTCGAGGAACTGAGAGTAAAGATTAATTTCGAGGAATATGATGAAGGTACTGATGTTGCCTGGCAATTGAATGAGTCAAGCTAATGCTATTTGAACTTGAGGGACGAGAGTTGTTAGTAACGGTGTGAGAACATTGGAACATTTACAAGAACTTGTGGAATTGACGGAGTGGTTAATCTTAAGTTACTTAAGGGATCTTAGCATTTATCTAATGAAAGACTTAAAGGAAAATTTAGGATACATCATCAGTTTGAGAATGAATGATTTGTTGAGAGATGAAGTCCAGAAACGCGTTGATGTGAGTATGGTTATTGTGGACTGTGATACAAGTCTAGTAGATGTATCACATGAGTTGAGTAGTCTGAGAGTTTGGTTGAATCGTCATTTGGGAACTACCGGAGATGAGTTATCTCAGCTTTTGAGGAATAAATCATTGAAAGGATAATGTTGCTTTAGACTTCGAGGAACCTTGAGATTCGAATCGTTGTGAGGAACTAGTCATGAAGACCCGTCATAGACGTGCCTGACTTGGAAGTTGTTACCTTAATGAGATCTTGTTTTGAATGTTCATTGTGATTATAATTTGGGAATTTAAGATATTGAACCTTGCGAAATAGGTTGCTAGGATCGAACGGTCAGAATTTAAGGTTAGAGGATAGTGAATACTATATCTTGAGTTTTGAGGATTCATTGTTATGGTAATAGAGTTTCGATTCAGAGTTTTGGAAACCTTCTTGTTGAGGAATGCCCTGTTTTGTGGATGAGATAGGGGTAATAGGAACCGTGAACCCATTGTGAGCATTGAGGTTACGGGAATCGCCTTTTGGGATATACTAGGGATCGTTGGAAGGATGTTTGATTGTGAATTGAGCGGTTAGTGCACCCATGTTTGGCAAAAGTTACCGTCTTCTTTAACCTTCGACTTAAACGTCCCGTTCCTTCAACCCTTCTTTTTGAGTCCTTACAGCCGCGAGGCTTGGAACCCCTAATCCTTCTTATCAAAAATAAGCTCTGCGACTGTTTCCGCGCTCTTGAACGTCTGTTTTGGAACTTGTTTCCCAATTGTTGACTTTAAACCCATTGTTTTTGGAAAAAGCTTAATTGTTTTAAAAAGTTGAAACTGCTTTCTCTTTCGTTAGAAGCAACTTTTAGTCATGGTTACCATTGTACTCTTCAAAAATTTGAGAAATAAAGGTTAATTTGGAAGAAAACTTGATTTTGAAGAATAGGATATTTTACAATTGGGCAGACTTCAGCGTTGATTGCCACTAGAACGTGTTGTTGGAGACGTCTGATAACCCGTACTGTGCCCATCGACACCGAATCGACCTAAATTTCGAATTTTGGCTGATTTAATTTTGGGACTTGTCTTAGATTTGGAATGATGGACTCTTGAATACGTAACGAGAATCCCGAAAACCATTGACAAGACTTGTGCCTTGAAACCTTTTGTTTCTTGAAACCTTTTTGCAAGATAAAGTTTTGGGTTATCATAACCCGCTTGATATATTCTGAACGTTAGAGTTGTTTTGTACCTACTTCTACTTTCGAGTTTCGAGGACGAAACTTTTTGAAGTTGGGGTGATTGTAACATCCCGTATTTTCGTAAAATCTGTTTTTGGCGTTTTAAATTATTTTAAGTACTAAAATAATATTTTTAATAATTTATTGTGAAAGACTTTAATTTAATTAGTAAGATCCGTCTTAAGAACCTTAAGTCCTTAAGACGAATACAAACTTGGTAAGGTTAAGCTGCCAACTTAAATATCCGTTCAAGTATCCTAACCCGTTTCATTTAATACGGAAAGGAAACTTACTTAAACCCCTAAAATCACATATGTCGACATTTATTCATCTCCTTCATCATTTCCACTGTAAACTCCATTTCTCCTAAAACCTCCATAAACATCATCTTCTTTTGCTCTTTTCTCCATCATCCGTCTATCGATTTAAGGTAATAATAACATTTTCGGAATCCTCATTTAATTTCCAAGCCATCTATCACTTTCGTTTTGTATTTCGTCGACTTCGAAATTTGGGTTGTTTCGCATAAATTCCGTTTTCTAGCCCTTAAACCCATTTTTCGTGCTTGTAGGTGAAGGATTGGAGAACCCGGACATTGATAGCTTCGTGGTAGAGGAGGATCTTTAAGCCGGAGTGCATTTAAGGTGACGATAATGAGAAACTCGGCCTTAATGTGAATATTAGCAAGTTTGATGTGTTCTTATGTTAGTTTCTGATTTTTGTTAAAGTATAATGTTTAAAGGACTTAGTAACATGATTAGGAATGTTTTATTGTGATGAATTCATGCTTGTTGATGTTCACATGCTCATATGTTGTTTTCTGAAAATTTACACATTTTGCGACGGATACTTGATATAATCGTTTGGGGATTGTTATGGGATTTGTGTGCTGTTAGAGTAGTAGTATTGGATGATTTATAATGTTGGGTAAACATCAATTGTAGCATTGCTCGAGTTTTGGTGTCGATTTATGAAGTTTAGTATTGGCTGGAAAATCACGATTTCAGCGACAGGCTCTCTGAGCCGGTCGACCGGCTGGGAGCGCTTCTTTGTGTTTTTCGTTTTCTGAGAAAAATAAGGTTTAGGGCTGCCAGCCGGCCGACCGGCTGCCTGCCGACCGGCTGGTAGTCTCATTGTGTTGTGTTGATATTTCGCGTGAACATAAGTAGAAGGGGAGCCCAGCCGGCAGACCGGCCGCCTGCCAGCCGGCTGGGAGTGCATTGGGCGTGGGGTAGCGTAGTTTGTAAAGGCTAAGGGAATGGGTTCCCAGCCGGCCGACCGGCTGCCTGCCGACCGGCTGGGAGTCCCTTTGTGTTGTTCTTTGTTTTCAAAAGAAGGGAAGGCTGAGGGGATCACCAGCCGGCCGACCTGCTGCCTGCCGACCGGCTGAGGATCCCTGTAGGTTGTTTTGTTTGTAATTCGCGTATAACTTTTAAACGGTCGATCGATTTTGATTGCAACTCGTTTTGTGTACCTTTGATATGTGTTTGAGGTCCCCGGAGGATGGACGACACTATATTGGGTTCGGGAATGGAGTGAGGATAGAGACCCCCCGGTCGGGTAACCGAAAGGGAAACCGGCTCTCCCTCAACTTAGTTCCCGGAGTCAATCAAGTGTTGATTAGAAGTTAAGAGGTAGAACTATAGTTTAGTTCATAGACTTTGAATGATATTGTATTGATGCGTATTAAGTTATGCCTTAAGCTGGCCTCTGAACTTAATACGTGAGCTGTTTGTCATATATGGGGATATGCCTTAAGCTGGCCTCTGAGCCCTATATGTGTATGTTTGTCGTGTCTGGGACATGCCTTAAGCTGGCCTCTGAGTCCAGACATGTTTGTGGTGATCGCGTTGGAACATGCCTTAAGCTGGCCTCTGAGTCCAGACATGTTTGTGGTGATCGCGTTGGAACATGCCTTAAGCTGGCCTCTGAGTCTGACGAGTAGAGCAGCTGCACAACGGGGCATTTAGGTCGTAACGCCTCACCCGGAGTGCAAATGTTTGATGCTAGAACAGGCCTTAAGCTGGCCTCTGAGTTTAGTATCTTGTGATGTAGTGAAGGGGCAGTCCTTAAGCTGGCCTCTGAGTCCTTTACTATTGGATGGCTGAATGTTTTCGTGTCTTGCCTTAAGTTGGCCGCTGAGTCTAGTGTCTTGCTGATTGGCAGGTCCATGCCTTAAGCTGGCCTCTGAGTCCTTGATGGCTGAATGTTTTCGTGTTTAGGTTATGTCTTAAGCTGACCGCTGAACCTTTTCACTTGCTAAATGTTTTGGTAATTAGGTTATGTCTTAAGTTGACCGCTGAACCTTTTTACTTGCTGAATGTTTTGGTATATAGGTTATGTCTTAAGCTGACCGCTGAACCTTATACTTGCTGAATTTATCTGTTTGCCTAGTACGATACAGTGTCAGATATAGATGTGTTACTGATGTTTCAGATGCTGTTATTGAGGAGTCTTGTGTTTGACTTTAGTATTGTTCATCCAAGGCATTGGATGACTCTTTGATCGGTTTCATAAATAGTTGGACTGAAAGACCCCCCGACTGGGTAACCAGTAGGGAAACCGGCTCTCCTTCCTAACGGTTTATGCAGTTGGGTTGAGAGCTATGCATTAGTATCACATGATAGTATGAGGACAGTTGATGAGATGTTTATGCTTCACATGTTTATATATGCTGGAGTATTCTGTATTGCTTTTTGTGTTACGTGTTGTCACAAAAGGTGGCTAGGAGAACTCTAGTCACTCCCCACTGATTGTGGCGTACATGTTTTCATGTATGTAGGTACAAGCAGGTTGGATCGGGGTTCACTTGAGAGCTAGCGAGTGATGATCCTTTCATCATATGACATACACTCTTATCGTTTAGCTAGACTCTTAGATTTCCTACTCTATTATCTTTTGGTGCCTGTAAGGATGTTCCATCCCAGGCTGTTGTACATATTTTGGTTTTAGTATTTGGAACTGTTAAACTTATCTATTTTGTTTTATCAGTTATCTATTTCAGTTTCAGTTTCCGTTTCAGTTTAACTCTTCTCGCATGTTGTTTACTTTAAAAAGTTTTAATTCCGCTGCATTTTTAGTACTTTTGTAAATTTATATTTCCGCTTTCGCGAGGGGTTTTAAAGTTAAATACTTGATTACAATGAGTACCGTGAAATACTCGATCTATCTTACGCTAATAAGATAAGTCTTCAATGTTCTTCAGAGTCACAATCTTGAATGAATAAGATCAATGCTGGAGCACTTGAGTCTTGAAACGAATATGACAATTTAAGCTCGAATCTTGAAGAATTATGATCGGCGGTTTTTCTCGATTTGCGTGCGAGTTTGTGTGTGATTTTGTATGTTTTAATGTGTTATAGGTAGTCTATTTATATAAAATTATATCTAGGTAATTTGAACCCTAGATGATTTAGGAATATTACTTAAACTAGAATTCTAGTCTTTTAGTAATACTATCATAAATCTAATCTTAATATATTTATGAAATATTTGATAAGATACTTTAGGTATTATACAAGGAATCAATTTCCTAATTCATATTTAGGAAAGATCTTAAATAATAAACAAATAGCAACTTTATTAAAACCAACTTCCTAAACCTCGTCAAAATATAATAAATTATATTCCATAATATAATCTAGATTGTTTTAGGATATCTAAATAAATACATATTTATTTATTTAAGTACCCTTACAAGTTTTATGGAACGTGTTATAACACACGATGTCCTAAACCGTTTCAAACAATATTTAGATTATATTATCTTGACAAAAGTTAAATAAAAATCCTTAGTTTATTAGAAATAAATAATTAACTCATAAAAAAATTATTTATTCCTTTTTAACTATTAGATATTTTATATTAACCTATTAAGATTAATAATTCCATAAAATTAGAATACCAATTATCCATTAATTTAACACGACGATTTTAGGAGAACAAAATCGTTTCAACCATCACAAATATTTCGATCAATTCTTCTTTATGGAGTTATAGCTACGAGCTATAACTTGAGCCAATCTGATACTAAAGTCATAGTTAATAAGTATAACTTTAGTTCACTATATGCACTTGTGATCTTCTTTCAATCTTTGATTAATCAATCCATTGACTAATATCCTTGAATCTTTTATACTTGATTGATGAGATCTTCTAATACTAATATTCTGTACACTTAGCACACGATTGTACGCACGAGTATATAATTTATATAGCTAGACTTGTCATTATCAAAACATAAACATATATACTTAATATATACATTTGAATATATGGTTCAACAAATTCCCCCTTTTTGATGATGGCAAGTCTTTCTTAGATTCGTGTCTAAGTGTAAGTTCCCCCTCAATATAACAAGGGTCATTCATAGCAAAGATTAACTTAGGGTTTTTATCTTTTATCTAACCCATATCCTTTGAGAACCCTAAGAGACAATGAATTACGACAAGGATCAAGCTTAGGCAAATTATAATCTAAGTCGCATTTTCCCCTTCTTGACATCATCGAAAAGATGAGAACAAAGACATAAAACGACTAGAATAATACACTACGAAACATAAGCAAGCATGCATTACGAGTCAAAACATTCGAACACACACAATATTATACAAACAAGTACGAATGTTAGAAAATATACACAACCAATTCGAAATATAAGCCAATGGGCCGAATTATAAACAAGGATAGAAAATTTGGGCCGGCTTAGGTTGAAGGTCTTAATGGGCCAAAAACAAGATAAGGAAAGATAGAATTGGGCCACAAACAAAATAAAGGATAGGGAAACCGAGGGGAGGGCAAAACGGATCAGAGGCCTCGGATTCAAAAGGCCAAGGGTAAGTTTAGTTGGGCCGAAAACAAGATAAGAGTTTTAATAAGTCCAACCCGGACTTAAACACCAACAACAACGAAAACATCCGAAAACGAAATCAACAACCACCGAAACAGAGGAGCATTAAGAATCTGATCAGGAAGAGGCTGGATCACGAGGACGAGTATAAGGGCTGACATAATCGGGTCGGGTACGGAATTCGAGGGTAGTCAATCTATCCAAGCAACTCTTGACATTACGTCCTTGAGCGTCCAAGGCAATCTCGAAGTTTAACACCTTCATGGAAAGTGCTTTCACCGCCTCAAGAGCCTTACTCGCATCCTCTCGCATAAGCCCGTGATCACGCACCAAAGCACCACCCTGGGAAGTCAAGAAAGAGAGACGATCACTAATGACGAAGAACTCGTCACAAAGCATTTGAATTCCCGAGCCCATCTTCTCAATTCGTTGGTCCACTTTACCCATCCAAGCCCGTAAATCCTCCTCAAACCCTCGATGGCCTTCACCACCACTACTCCCTGCCTCATCCTTCTCTTTCTTTACCTCGCAAAGCCCAAGTATTTTATCCATCTTGGCTTCGAGGCCTTCAAACAACGGCGAGGGACAAGGTGTGGGTTCCGGTACTCCTACACTCCGACCAAATGTTAAATCAACACCATCGAAACAAATGCCCATCAATTTAAGAAGCTTATCACTCATACGATCACGAGGGATCAACCCGTAACTTGCATCATCCACAACACCTTTCTTGTCAAGAAGCTCGGACACCCACATTCCGTAGGGAATGTCGATTGTCGAGCACGATTTCTCCTTGACGAGAATACTCGAAACATGACAAAGCTTGTTACAAATAAGAGATGCTAAATCAATCTTAGTACCCTCCAACCAACTATACAACACCACGACCTCAATACTCGATAACTTGTCCCGACCACCCCGTCGCGGCAAGACCGTATTCCATAAAAAATTGACAAACAACTTCAATTTGGGACTGGAAGAGGCGGTTATCAGGGGAGTATTTTCAGTGGCCGACTCATCAAAATACTTTTTGATTTCCATCTTTTGATCCTTAGACACAACACTCCATTCCTTTTTCGGATCAAGATTAAGACCATCTTGATCAAGTTTAAAAATATCACATATTTCAGTTTTAGACACCGTCACATCTTTACCGTTTACAATCGCACTAACTCCGTTTTCACAACCCTTAACCGAGGCAAAGAACTGGACAACTTCTATGGGAAATACTAACCCAGAAAAGTTACTGATATAATCCCAACCCTGAAAGTTTAAGAACTCCTTAAAGAACCCTAGAGACTTCGAATTTTTGACCCAAGATTTCGGATAATATCGACCCGTATGTATAGAGTAAGGAAGGACACGGTCGATTAACATACCTTCATTCTTGGTCATACGAAACTTCTCGAGACCCTCTCTTGTGGCTTCCAGGGAGTATTCAAGAAACAGAGGACGAGGATTTTTCGCATTTGAACCAAGTTCTTGCATGTCTTTAGAGATGGATGAAGAAGCTCGGTTGAGTTTATGACGTTTTCCATTGTTCCGTGTCGGAGCAGAGGTGAAAATGGGTGTTGGAGATGGTGGTGGTGATGGTGTCGGTGAAGACGGAGTTGGTGGGTTTTGTTTCTTGTTTTGAGAGCGGGTTGTACGGGAGGGAGGCATCGTTGTTGTGGCGGAAGTTCGGATTTTTATTGTGATTTGTCGGATTTTGATGGAGTTCTGGTTAATTAATTTTGGAGGTTTTAGGGAGAGTGTGGGAGTGGGTGAGGACGGTAATAATGGATGAAGGAGGTGGTAAGTTTGGTTAGTGGTAGGGGTAAAATGAGTAGTTGAGGTAATAAGTGGGGCTAGGGTATAGAGACACGTGTACGGTGATGGTGGGTTGTAGTGGGGTAGGTATTCACACGGTTAACGTGTTAAGGTAAGGTTGTTTTTCCTTTTTTTTTGTTTTTATTTGAATGATATGTATTCTTAATATTATATAAGTATATATGTTGTAAGGTAGATTATAATATGTATCGTATTATTATAGTGAGATTCGGTTCTGCACACACGCATATATGAATTGCATAACATAAATATGTTCACATAATTTTTCATCGAATACACACATACACATGCAGCGGAGTATACGGACATAATCATATAATCTCATCTGAACCGTAGTCAATCATTGGGTTATTTTTGCTTTTAAGATTTGATTAGGTGCCACCGATTAAACCAATTTCCAATCGCAAAGTCTCAAAACGTTCTCTAGCCAATAGTTTAGTGAAGATATCTGCCCATTGTTTTTCAGTACTACAAAATTCCAATTTTATATTTTTCTTTTCAACATGGTCTCGTAAAAAGTGATGCCTAATTTCAATATGCGGCTGGGCTGGGTTTTTAGATATAATGATAGCACTCGTATTATCACATAAAATAGGCACACATCCAACATCACTACCATAATCATGTAATTGTTGCTTTAACCATAAGAGTTGAGAACATACCAGTGCGGCTGCGATATATTCTGCTTCGGCAGTTGAGACAGCGACGGAATTTTGTTTCTTGGATCCCCAAGATATTATTCATGGACCTACAAAGGTAGCAAGTCCCGAGGTACGTTTTCTGTCTAATGAGCATCCTGCATAATCCGCATCTGAATATCCTACTAGGTTAAAGTTACAGTCTATATAGGATACCATAGGTATAACTTTGATGTTCCGATTAGGTATCTTAGTTTTCTTTTAACCGCAATCATGTGCGATTCTTTTGGTGCAGTTTGAAATCTCGCACAGACACAGACACTAAACATTATATCTGGACGACTTGCAGTAAGATAAAGAAGTGAGCCAATCATACATCGGTAAGTTGTTTCGTCTACAGACTTACCATCTTCGTCTTTGGTTAGCTTCTTATCTGTGACCATTGGAGTAGGCATTGCGTGAGAGGTTTCCATGCCGAATTTCTTTAGCAACTCCTTGACGTATTTTTGTTGATGAACTTTGATTCCTTCTTCAGTTTGTTGTATTTGAAGTCCAAGGAAGAATTTTAGTTCTCCCATCATACTCATCTCGAATTCAGAAGTCATCAACTCAGAGAAGTACTTGCACAACTTTTTGTTAGTTGACCCAAAAATAATATCGTCAACATAGATCTGAACGACAAGTAGATCTGAGTTCTCGCTTTTAAGAAATAGGGTTCTGTCCACGGATCCTCTCTTGAATCCACTCTCCGATAGGAACTTTGATAACCTGTCGTACCATGCTCTAGGTGCTTGTTTTAGGCCATAAAGAGTTTTGTCCAATTTGAATACATGATCCTTGAGTTTGCTGTCATGAAATCCAGGAGGTTGTTCAACAAATACTTCCTCTTGGAGATAACCATTAAGAAAGGCATTATTAACGTCCATCTGAAATAGCTTCGTTCCCTTATGTGCTGCAAATGCAATTAGTAGTCTAATTGCCTCAAGACGATCAACAGGAGCAAAGGTTTCGTCATAATCGATCCCTTCCTGTTGGTTGTATCCTTGAACCACTAGTCTGACCTTATTTCGCACAATGACTCCAGTGTCATCCAATTTGTTTCTGAATACCCATCTTTGTTCCAATGACAGATCTGTCCTTAGATCGAGGAACAAGATGCCAAACTTTGTTTCTTTCAAATTGATGGAGTTCTTCTTGCATAGCAACTATCCAGTCTGGTTCTGCGAGAGCTTCCTTGATATTTGAAGGTTCAATGGTGGAGAGAAAGGAGTAGAATGAGCAAAAGTTGTTTAAACTCCTTCGAGTTTGAACTCCATCTGTCAAGCTTCCTATGACATTATCCAAAGGATGAGAGCCCTTGTATCTCCAGTTCCTTGATTGATTATTTGCATTACCTGTACTTGACTCGGGATTTTGACTTGTTCCCCCTGAATCCAAACCTGGGGTTATAGTAGGATCAGGTATAACTCTGACCTCTTCCCTTTGGTTTTGATTCAAAGTTATAGCTTCATTAGCTGTAACTCTGGGTTCCAAGTCATTGGCTTGAGAGTTATCTACAGTATCATCAAATGTAGTTTCATCTCTCACACCGTTTTCTCCCAAGTTAAGTTCATCATGAATTCCTTGAATCTCACCTTCTTCATTTTCTAATTCAGGAGGATCTTCTCTTGACAACCTGAAATCAGGTTCGTCTAGGTTTTCCTCTACGTCTTGTAAAGGCTTATCGAAGGCATTATTTTCATCAAAGATAACATGAATACTCTCTTCTATGCATAAGGTACGTTTGTTAAAAACTTTGTTGGCTTTGCTATGATCCGAATATCCTATAAAAATTGCTTCATTAGTTCTAGGGTCGAATTTGCTTAATCTGTTTTTACCATTGTTGTGAACAAAGCATTTACTCCCAAAACATCTTAAGTGAGATATATTAGGTTTACGACCTCGAAGAAGTTCATAAGGTGTCTTTTTAAGGATAGTTCTAATCATAGCACGATTATGAATATAGCAAGTTGTACTAATAGCCTCAGCCCAAAAGTTTCTAGGTAGACCACTACAAAGAAGCATTGTTCTAGCCATGTCTTCTAAGGTTCTGTTCATTAGTTCTACGACTCCGTTCTGTTGTGGGGTTCTAGGGACCGAGAAGTTATGTCCAACACCGTTGGTTTTACAGAACTCAGTAACGCATGATTGTGAAACTCGGTTCCATGGTCAGTACGAATAGTTACTAGGTTAGATTCATAATTGTTTTGGACAAGTTTCATGAGACTAACAAATTCATCGAATGTTTCGTCTTTAGAATGAAGAAAGATTGGCCAAACAAATCTAGAGTAATCATCAACTATAACGAAAACGTACCTGGAACCTCCTCAGCTTCTTACCTTCATAAGGCCACATAGATCCATATGTACTAGTTCAAGAGCCTTTTCTGTACTTACCACTCTTTTTTGTTTGAAAGATGATCTGACGTGTTTACATTGTGCACATGTGTCACACATCTTTTCTTGATCAAATTTGATCTTTGGGAGACCTTCGACCAAGTCCCATCTTTTCAGCTTACTTAGAATAGGTGAGCTAATATGACCAAATCTCTTATGCCACAGACATGGATCATCTAACGTAACTTTCATGTAAGATAGAGAATCAGTAGGTAAAACATTTAAATCAATCTTATAAACATTTTTCATCCTATGACCTTCAAGAATAACTTTACTGGTGCCTTCTAAGATTATACGACATATATCTGCATGAAAAACCACTTTGTTTCCTTTGTCGCATAATTGAGATATACTAATGAGATTGTGTTTGAGACCACTTACAAGGTATACATCATTTATAGCATGAGAGGATGAAATACCTATCTTACCAATTCCGATGATCTTTCCCTTTTTGTTATCACCGAAGATGACTTTACCTCCATCAAAGGGCTTTAGGGATAGAAATAGGTTTACTTCGCCTGTCATATGTCTTGAGCATCCACTATCGAGATACCATAAGTTATTTTCCTTAGCGACAAACTGCACATACAAATTCAAAGACAGGATTTAGGTACCCAAGCATAGTTGGGTCCTTTGTTGTTAGTAATCACAAATACATCTTCCTTTTTCACCCAGACTTGTCTTATGTAAGGTTTTCTATAATAGTAGTAGTTGGGTTTTGATGTTTTTGTGTATGTCTTAGTTTGTACTTTAGGTGACCAATTTTTTTGTGTCGTAGATTGAGGAGTTTTTTAGTTCTATTTTTCTTTTCTTCGTAGTCAAATGTCATGTCATAAAACCATCTGTGGTCAATATTTCTTTCCTCAATTTTGTCATCATCACTATCAGAGACGGTAATAGTGTCGTTTGGTATACCTAAGGATTTAACAAACTTAACTCCGGTTTTAAAATCGTGTGCGTGCTTTACACAGTTTTCTCGGAGGTGACCAGTATGACCACAATAAGTACATTTTAAATACTCAGGTAGGTCGACATATTTTCTTCTTCTAAAGTCTCGGTTTGTTGGACTTTGTTTACACTTTGAGTGATCCCTTCTTCCATAACATTCGTGACCTAATCTCATTTTCATGTTATTGTCGGATTGTTCAGTCAGGAATTTTAGAACGTTAGTGCTTCCTTCCCATTTATCGTGAACCTTCCGAGCAAAAAGGAGAAGGTCTATGCCTTAAGTTGGCATTTGAGTCCTTGCTTGTGAATGTGAACTTGGTATCTAGGTTATGCGTTAAGATGTCGCCTCTGAACCTTTATACTTGCTGATAATTTGGTATCTAGGTTATGCGTTAAGATGTTGCCACTGAACATTTATATTTGCTGATTTGTGTCTAGTGCTTGCCTGAGTTGCGCTAAGTGTTCGACACCGCTGATTTACATCTGCTTGCCTGAGTTGGGGTACAATGTCAGATGTTTCTAATTGATTGTGATGGATAGAATTTATTGATTTATAGAACTATTCATCCAAGGCATTGGATGACTCTTTGGCTAATTTCGTAAATGGTTTGGATTGAAAGACCCCTCGGCCGGGCAACCGGAAGGGAAACCGACTCTCCTTCCAAATAGTTTCCGAACTTGGTTGAGAGCCTTGCATAGTAATTGCATGATGATATGAGATTGAGATAATGAGATTTATATGCTTCACATGTTTTATATATGTTGGAGTATGTTGTGTATTTTCGTGTTACGTGTCGTTACAAAAGGTGGCTAGGAGAACTCTAGTCACTTCCCACTGATTGTGGCGTACATGTTTACATGTATGTAGGTACATGACAGGTTGGATCGGATGGGTTGCATGGAGCTGGCGAGCGATGATCGTTATTCATCGATTGACTTTACCCGATTACGTTAGCTAGACTCTAGTTACATTTCAGTTTTTGGTTGCCTGCGGGATGTGCCATCCCAGGCTGTTTGTATATATTACCTTCAGTACTTAGACTTATACTTATCTATGTTTCTGTTTATATCAGTTGTTTCCATTTCAGTTTTAATTCACCTCGTTTTTACGCATGTTAAAGTTTAAATTCCTCGTAAATTTTGGCATGTTGTATGTTTTATTTTTCCGCTGCGACGAGGGGTTTTACACTTACCCTTCCTTTTGAACTTTCCCTTGCTCTTAACATTAATGTTGAGCACATCCTTAGGGGCACTAACATTTAGACCCATGTCCCTTTCTGCTTGCACAATCATATTGTGCAATTCATCAAGAGAGGTGTCTTGGTTCCTCATGTTGAAATTCACCCGGAATTGTACATAAGTGTTCACCTTAGACAAGGAGTGGAGGATTCTGTCAATCACAAGTTCCTTAGGAATGTCCACTTGATTCAACCTTAGGGTTTCTACATGCTCAATTAGCTTGAGCACATGTGGGCTAACCTTTTGCCCCTCCTTAAGGTTGAGATCAAAGAAGGTCGATGCCGCCTCGTATTGGACAATTCTCGAAGCCTTCGAGAACATTGTCACAAGCCTGGAGTAGATCTTATAGGCCGTGCCAATCTTTATGGCACTCCATTGGAGTTCTGGCTCCATCGAGAAGATCAAAACATTTTTGATCGCCGCAGACTCCTTTTGATAAGTATCATAGGGTCGCCTTACTGCGGCGGTGGCATTAGCTGCAGGTTCAGGAGGTGATTCTTCGATGAGGTATTCGGTCTTCCCGTCACCTTGTGCGGCCAACAAAAGTTGGGCATCCCAATCGGCAAAGTTTGGCCCATTATTTTCTAACTTACAACGATCCATGAATGATCGTAACCATGAAGTGTTTGGAGTAGTTGAAGTTGTCATGATTGATATTGATTTGAAGACTTAACTACAAAATTTAAACATTTGAAGAAATTAAATGCTAATAGTTTTAATTTAACTTGTAACCATTTTTATCAAGTTAATGCATCTATAAAATGACCTCTATCCAATTTTATAAATGATTCCAAGACCCAAACCCATACCACCAAAATCGTGAACCACTGGAACTCCGACCCAATGATATGGTTTGGTGGGTTAAAATAAACCGGTTCTACAATAGAACTCTTGGTTGATGATAAATCATTATTTATTCATCTTAGCCCGGAACACATTGACCACTGGTCCTCTACACTTCCGTTGAGTACAATGTGGGGAATAAAGCATGTATTCGCCCTAAAACGTGAAGGATTATAACGAATTTTACAATTGAGATTATTGTTATAAGTTAATAAAAACATGAAAAAGGAATACAACCTTGGGTCCTTGCTTGAATAGGCCTAAGAACAAGAATTAAAGTAAATTGCCTCCTATAACTTGCACCCAAGACTTGAATGAGATGTTGCCGCGTGTGCTAGAAATACTCTCCAATTTCCTTGCAATATGGGGAGAGCTTTTGTGAGGTTTTAGATGTGAGATCTGAGTTTTGGGAAAATAATGTTCTCAAAACCCTAATTCTTGAGATTATAAATTAACCAGTGTCTGACAAAACGAGAAGGACTCTCCTTATGTAGCACTTGTGGGTCAGCCGAATTGGGTATTGGGTAGGAGTGGGCTTTCCACTCTTACCTTATTCCAATGCGTGATTCGACCCATTTGCTAAAATATAATTCGCGGGTATTTATCATAAATCGTATACTTGTTATCAGATATTAATGTAGTCGATACATCAATAATGGTCTGACAAAATACGATATTGTATAATTGGCCAAATTAATATAACTGTTTATATTAATACGCAAATTCAATATTTAATTAAATATAACCGTTTATATTTAATATTACGAATTAATCATGTAATCCGTATTAGCTAAAATTTTTTAATCCGTATTAAATAATAATCTCAACATCTTATTGACTAATTTAATACTCAAAACCTCTGACTAACTATTTAGTCATATCCGGCATAAATGTGACTGCATTTTCATACCTTCACATCTCTCAAACGTGTCCTATAGGTGTGACGTATAGGGACCAGTTGATCACCGCCATCCGTATGACAATAACGTCAAACTTATCTAGCAAGCCAACCTTTATTGATAAACGTGGATCAACTGATAATAATACTGAAGTATGCCCTTGTGATCCTTAAAGAGATTTAGTAAGTCATTGTACTTAATTGTCAAGGACACCAGCCCCAACAATCTCCCACTTGTCCGTACAAGGGTATGTGCAATGACGTTATCACACTACATGTGGAGGACAAAAGCTCCAACAAACTCCCACTTGTCCGTACAAGTGTAGGTGCGATAACCGATTCTCATATCCTTTTAAAATTTCTCCCACTCAATGTAAGACAATTTGCAAATCCGCATTCGCAAAGGTCGTATCTCACAAGCGATCTGTATCAAGAGTGGTTTCTCCGACTAGAGAGTAACTTAACTGATAAAACGAATCTGTATTCGAACATGGCCATGCATTTCAGTTACTACTCCTCGAGTGGCCCTGAGAAATGATAAAATCCTGATAAGGGTTTGGATATTTCCCTCAACTCGAATCCTGCCGATTTTCGCGCTACATGAAATAACCCAGAAAAAATCCTCTTGGTCCCTGTTACGTTGACCGTGGGAAAGAAACCAAAGTTACCCAAAATCTGCCTTAATCTCAAGAGACAGTTGAAAGTCAAAAGACTCGACTCTAAGGAACACTATGGAGGTCCTATCCACGACCTGGCACCCAATGTTATAAAACATTTAGGACTCCATAACGTTGTCACGGGGTGTCCTACGAGATATCCGTATAACTCGCCTTTGTGATTGGTCCAGTCATCCGTGTGACTTATGGCTCGTTGAACCCACCATCAACCAACGTCACAAAATGATTACCTGAATTATCAGCTCAAGTGGGTAATCAAGGACTAAAACGATGTAATGTTATTCAGTTCACTTTGTGGTGTTCAAAATTAGCGTACAATTCCACATGAAAAACAAAACATTATATATCATAACAATGAGGTTGAATAAAGTACACGAGAGAATGAATTATTACATGAATTCATAAAAGAGTACTACAACTTAGAAACACATCTAATGCCCATGGAATGAATGTGCCCTTCATGCTTATCACGTGGTAATGCTTTAGTGAGAGGATCAGCTATGTTGTCATCCGTAGCGATCTTATCAATGAAAATCTCCTTTTGCGCCACGTAATCTCTTATTAGATGAGCTTTCCGTTGTACATGTCTAGCCTTGTTGCTAGACTTATGCTCCTTAGCTTGGAAGATGACACCTTTATTGTCACAATAAATTAAACGGTGATTGGGTCATTCAAACTAGGCACTACTGAGAGTCCTTGTAAGAATTGACGCATCCATATTGCTTCCTTAGCTGCTTTCGAGGCGGCATAGTACTCGGACTCAGTAGTAGAATCTGCTGTAACACTCTGTTTAGAACTTTTCCAGCTGGCAGCAGCGCCATTAAGAGTAAAAACGAATCCAGACTGAGATTTCAAGTCATCTCGATCCGTTTGGAAGCTAGCATCTGCGTAACCCGTGGCGCAGAGCGTCGAGTAGCCTCCGTAAGTCAATCCCCAATCTTTAGTCCTCCGTAGGTACTTAAGAATGTTTTTCACGGCCATCCAGTGTTGTTCACCTGGATGAGCTTGAAATCGACTTGTCATACTCAATGCATATGCAACGTCTGGACGTGTGCATATCATGACATACATGATCGATCCTATAGCTGAAGCATAAGGAATCCGACTCATGCGCTCTTTCTCTTCCAATGTCTTAGCTTCTTGAGTCTTGCTCAAGTGAAGCCCAGTAGTCATAGGAAGGAACCCTTTCTTGGAGTTCGTCATGCTGAATCTCTCTAGAATCTTATCTATGTAAGACTCCTGACTGAGAGACAACATCCGTCGTGATCTATCCCTGTAGATACGGATGCCCAAAATTGTTTGTGCCTCTCCCAGATCTTTCATCTGGAAATGGTTTTTCAACCATGCTTTAACCGAATATAAGAGAGGTATGTCATTCCCAATCAAGAGTATGTCGTCGACATACAGTACTAGGAATACAATCTTGCTCCCACTCGACTTGATATAGAGACATGGTTCCTCAACTGATCGAATGAACCCATTCCCTTTTATCACTTGGTCGAAGCGATGATTCCAACTCCGTGATGCTTGCTTAAGTCCATAGATGGAACGTTTAAGCTTGCAAACCTTCTTAGGATGTTCTGGATCAATAAAACCCTCGGGTTGTACCATGTACAACTCTTCCTCCAAATAACCGTTTAAGAAGGCAGTTTTAACGTCCATTTTCCATATTTCATAGTCATGAAATGCGGCGATCGCTAAGATAATCCGAATGGAACGTAGCATGACTACGGGTGCAAAGATCTCATCGTAGTGCAAGCCTGGCACTTGGGTGAAACCTTTAGCAACTAGTCTTGCCTTATGGATATCTTGTTTACCTTCCACGGCATGCTTTATTCGGTAAAGCCATTTGCATTGAAGGGGACGTACCTTTGCAGGTAGGTCCACAAGCTCCCACACGTTATTCTCATACATGGAGTCCATCTCGGATTGGATGGCTTCTAGCCATAGCTTTGAGTCAGAACTGGTCATGGCACCTTTATAGGTTGTGGGTTCATTACCCCCTAGGAGTAAGACGTCATCCATATCATGTTCCTCGACCATACCAATGTATCTGTCCGGAGGAATGGAGACTCTTCCCGACCTTCTAGGTTCCTCAGGAATATCTACCGTAGCCTCGGTTGAAGGAACTGTTTCCTCCAATGGTTGCTGGTAGTTGGTTCTTGAACCTCCGATAAATCGAAGGTTCTATTACTCGACTTATTCTCAAGAAATTCTTTCTCTAACAACGTCGCACTAGCCGCAACAAAAACACGTTGTTCGGTTGGCGAGTAGAAGTAATGACCAAAAGTTCCTTTTGGATAGCCTATAAAATATGTCTTGACCGATCGCCGGCCGAGCTTATCCTCGTGTCTCCATTTGACATAAGCCTTGCAGCCCCAAACCCGAATAAAGGACAAGTTAGGGACCGTTCCCTTCCATAATTCGTATGGAGTCTTGTCAACAGCTTTAGACGGACTTTGGTTAAGTATTAGAGCGGCCGACAAAAGAGCATAGCCCCACAATGAATCAGGTACAACGGTGTGACTCATCATGGATCGAACCATATCAAGTAGAGTTCGATTTCTCCGTTCGGACACACCATTTAATTGTGGTGTTCCAGGTGGAGTCAATTGTAGAACGATACCACAGTCTTTAAGGTGTTGATCAAACTCGTGTGAAAGATACTCACCACCACGATCAGAACGTAGTGCTTTAATCTTTCTTCCCAGTTGGTTCTGTACCCGATTCTGGTATTCTTTGAACTTTTTTTTTTTTTTTTGATGAAATGTGAGAAAAAATATATATCAAAGGACCAAAAAAACCATTACAAGAACATACTTACTGTTAGAGAGGCTACCTCTAACAGCCCAAACATCAAACAAAATTTAAGCAACAAACTAAACTAGCTAATCATCATTCTTAAAAGCTAAACGTGCCAAGGCTTCTGTTGCAATCTGTCTGGCCACCACTTCAGGCTTTAGAATAGTGTCATTGATTCGCGCATTATTTCGTTGTCTCCATATGTGATAGTAAAGAGCAGTAATGAACACTGCCATCCTTTGCCATGTTGGATCCTTTGCATTACCTTGAATCATGGCTGCTTCTGAAGGTAAAGAAGTCTGTATATTACTGGACAAAACAGCTTTGATCTTCATACTGTAAGGACAGTCTATCAACAGGTGGTTTCTGGTTTCAGTAGCATTACCACAAGAGCAACAAATATCATCACTGCTACACCCAATGCTGAACAGTTTGTCTTTCAGGTTCATTCCTTTGGAGAACGAGAGCCAGGTGATGACAGCGTGCTTAGGGACATTCCAAGAGTTCCAGCATAGCTTAGGCCATACTAGGTGAGGGCCAGAAGGTATCAGCCACTCATACCCATCCTTGACTGTATAGCCATTAGGATTATTAATCCAGGTGCTGTTATTATAACCAGACCTGAGAAGCTCCTTTGCTTTACATATACTCTTCCAAGACCATGTAGAATCAGCTGGGGGGTGATAGGTATCCCACTGTTGTTCTTTCAGGTAAATTTGGTGAACCCATCTGATCCAGAGTCTGTCTGCCTTAGTGTATAGCCAATCCACCAGCTTGCCAATATTTGCATAATTCCAGATATCAATCCTCTTAATCCCTAATCCTCCTTCTGCCTTTGGTCTTGTAACAGTATCCCAAGAGACCAATGGTACTCTATGGTACTCACTGCTTCCATCCCATAAAAAATTCCTGCAGATAGCCTCTATTCTTTTGATAATACTCTTAGGCAGAATGAACATAGATGCCCAGTAGTTATGTAAGGTATTAAGTACAGAGTTAATGAGAGTGATCCTTCCTGCATAAGAGAGCTTCCTAGTGCCAATACTCCTGATTCTGTTCATGATTTTCTCTGTCAGTTTATGGTATTCTTTGAACTTGTCAAAGGATTCACTTTTATGTTTCATCAAGTAGACATAGCCATATCTACTCAAATCATCCGTGAAAGTGATGAAATACCTATAGCCCTCTCGTGCGTTGATCGACATAGGGCCACATACATCTATATGTATGAGTCATAATAGGTCGGCAGCGCGCATTCCAACACCTTTGAAGGAAATACGAGTCATCTTGCCGATAAGACATGATTCACACGTGCCATATGATTCGAAATCAAAGGCCGAGATAGCTCCATTCTGTATGAGCTATTTTACGCGTTTCTCATTTATGTGTCCCATACGACAATGCCATAGATAAGTTTGATCTTTGTCACCTACCTTTAATCTCTTGTTATTCACATGTAATATTTCGGTGGTTTGATCTAAAACATAAATTCCATTCATGGAAACTGCCTTGCCATAAATCATATTGTGTAATGAGAAAATACAACTGTTATTTTTTATTACAAATGAAAAACCAAGTTTGTCAAGTGCAGAAACTGAAATAATGTTTTTGGATAAACAAGGAACATAATAACAGTTATATAAAGATAACTCGAATCCAGTTGGAAGCTGGATCACGTATGTTCCCCTCGAGACTGCAGCAACACGTGCTTCATTCCCGACACGCAGGTCAACCTCACCCTTGATGAGGGGTTCTTGGTTTCGGAGGCCCTGCACATGATTACATAGATGAGAACCACAACCAGTATCTAGTACCCAAGTTCCGTAACTTGCATGGTTAATCTCAATCATGTGAATAAAAGACGAAGAAGACATACCAACAGGAGTAACGCGGCCTGCCTTAATGTCCTCATGATACACGGGGCATGAGCGCCTCCAATGCCCAGTCTTGTGGCAATGGTTGTGGGGAATAAAGCATGTATTCGCCCTAAACTTGAAGGATTATAATGAAATTTACAGTTGTGAATATTGTCATAAGATAAATAAAACATGAAAAGAATACAACCTTGGGTCCTTGCTTGAATAGGCCTAAGAACAGGAATTAAAGTAAATTCCCTCCTACAACTTGCACCCAAGACTTAGTTTGAGACGATGCCGCGTGTGCTAGAAGATACTCTCCAATTGCCTTGCAATATGGGGAAAGCTATTGAGGTTTTAGATGTGAGATCTGAGTTTTGGGAGAAGAATGCTCTCAAAACCCTAATTTCTTGAGATGTGTTTTATCAGTAAAAACCAACCAAAGCAGTAACCTGACAAAAGGAGAAGTCCTCTCCTTTTGTATTACTTGGTTCGGCCGAATTAGGGTTCGGGTAGGAGTGGGCTTTCCACTCTTACCTTATTCCAATGCGTGATTCGACCCGTTTTGCTAAAATATGATTCGCGGGTATTTATTATAAATCGCACACATGTTATCAGATATTAATACAGTCGATATATTAATAATGGTCTGATAAAAACGATATTGTATAATTACCCAAATTAATATAACAGTTTATATTAATTCGCGAATACAATATTTAATTAAATATAACTGCTTATATTTAATTTACGAATTAAACATGTAATCCGTATTAGCTAAAATTATTTAATCCGTATTAAATAATAATCTCAATATTTCATTGACTAATTTAATAGTCAATACCTCTGACTAACTGTTTAGTCGTATTCGGCATAAATGTGACTGTATTTTCATACCTTCACATCTCTCAAACGTGTCCTATAGGTGTGACGTATAGGGACCAGTTGACCACCACCATCCGTATGACAATAACGTCAAACTTATCTAGCAAGCCAACCGTTATTGATAAACGTGGATCAACTGATAATAATACAAAAGTATGCCCTTGTGATCCTTTAAGAGATTTAGTAAGTCATTGTACTAACTGTCAAGGACACCAGCCCCAACAATGGTGACATTCCATGCTAGAACCACAACCAGTATCTAGTACCCAAGTTCCGTAACTTGCATGGTTAATCTCAATCATGTGAATAAAAGAAGAAGAAGACATACCAATAGGAGTAACGCGGCCTGCCTTAATGTCCTCACGATACACCGGGCATGAGCGCCTCCAATGCCCAGTCTTGTGGCAGCAATGGTGACATTCCATGCTAGTATCCTTGCTCTTTGTCTTGCCCTGTGAGTTTCTCGACTCATCTGGCCCACTCTTAGTAAATCCTGACTTCTTAAACTTGGGCTTACCTACCGCTAGGTCGCCCTGAGCTTTAGCATTTCCCTTACCCTTACCCTTGCTGGAGATCATGAGAACATCCTACTTCGCGCTCCCACTTAATTTCAGATCCTTCTCGGTCTGTACGAGAAGGGAGTGGAGCTAATGAGGAGTGTTCTTCATGTCGTTCATGTAATAGTTGGCCCTAAAGAGGGCGAACC
This sequence comes from Silene conica, assembly GCA_029255685.2. Lineage (NCBI taxonomy): Eukaryota > Viridiplantae > Streptophyta > Magnoliopsida > Caryophyllales > Caryophyllaceae > Silene > Silene conica. The sequence goes on along the minus strand of CM055316.2, from coordinate 42,621,117 downwards.
CATCATGAAGCGAATGAAGCATTCGATCAACGATTATGTTCTCACTGATCTTGCAGTTTAGGGCCTCCGGTTTCTCGATATTCTCAATCATGTTGAGAATATGTTGGCTAACCGCTTGGCCCTTCTGGAGTTTCGCCTCAAAGAAGCGACAGGTATTGAACAGAAATTGGACCCAAAAGACTTCAAAAGAGGCTGTTTTGTAATCTCGGTTTTTAGAGGTTTTTTTGGTTGTTTATTTCTGAAGTTTTGAGCAACATAAGGAAAGGAAAGATAGAAAGGATATGACTTAACTTCAATAATGAAGTTTAGCCTAGGATATGACTTAAACCAAGCACACAGCCACTAGTTTAAGACTAAGAGTTCACTCAAGCACTAAGCAAAGAGGTTACTCAATCCCCAAGCACATAGCAAAGGAGATAATTCCAGCACTAAGCAAAGAATTTAGGTTGAAAAACTTAAAGTTTTCATCTTTTTTTCATTCATCCAAATCTGATTTTTTTACAAAGGAAAGTGAGCTCTTTATATAGAGGCTCATCTTTCATCCTAACCATACATCTATTGTTTAATCTAAGGGCTTACAAGAGTTCATAAAATCCTTACATAGAGCAAAAGCCACGGCTGAAAACAACACAAAATAACAAGCTAAAACAGGCTGCCCTCTTACACAATTCTGCATTGAAAGTGACTTGTCCTTTGCTTTTGGGAAGACCAAATCTGAAAGTTTCAGGCCCTTTTCTGATCCCATGCTTTTGGCAAATGATTCTTTGTGCTTTTGAAGATGCTTGAACAAAAGAGGGATTAAGATAAGGACCATAAACAACCAGCCCCTTACCCTAATCCCAAGGACACCTCGAAATAATGCAGCCCCTTTTCTTCTGAAAGTTTCAGCAACTCAGCCCTATCTTGTAGAAGCCATATCTCTTAGCTCAGAATGAATTTTGGGACGTATGATAGCTCTTTGGAAAGCTAAATGAGTTAACTTTCACCTAAAAAACGAATCAACTACATATCTTGAGTAAATTTGTATTTATTGAAACTTTAGTGCACATAGGTCATGGGCTGTCCAAGAATGCGCAGTCTTTTTGGGACGGCCATAACTCAAGTTATAGACCAGATATGAAGGTGATTCAAAAGCCATTGTTTTGTTAAGATCTTAAGCTTTCTAATGACACAAAAATCATTTGATTTGCATTAGTAAAACGTGAGATATGATGCTTGAAAGTCAGGCCAGATTTGGATGCAAACAAAACTTTCAACTTGTAAATTCATTTTTTTGCATAAAAATGGTGTTGAAATTAAGGCTCGAAATAAACACTCAAACAGACTGTTCAAGCCTCTCCATTTCAGTGCAGGTATGCTCATAAGAAACGATTCTCGGAGCTTTTGAGAATTCGTTAGTGAGCGTGGTGAAAATCTTGTTTGCACCATGGGTTATGAAGCGTCTTTGCAAATTGGATTCCATTGCATAGATGAGTACGTTCTTTATCGCACCCGCTTCCATGACGAAGTCGCTATGGGCGCGAACTTCGTTAGCTCTAGCTCCAGTTGCTGGGTGTGCCGGAATTGGCTCAGTTAAGTACTTAAGCTTTCTGTCAGCAATGGCAGCATTCCGTAGTGCTGCCTCCCAGTCCGAAAAGTTTGACCCATCATTCCTCGGTCCAGTAGACTGATTCATGGAGTCCATGAAGGCTTTTAGCCAGGATTAACGTGCTAGCTTGGCACTTGGCATTGGGTCTTCACCAGCCATTAGTTATACAGCGGTTTAATTGAACGTGTTCTACACTGAAAGAAGATAAAACAAAACCATATAAGCAACTCATTGTTGTGATTTAAGTCTATTTTAAATTGTATTTGAACTCGTAGACTCATGCATTTATATAATTGATCTCCCTCAAGAATTATATAAACGATCCCAAGACTCAATTTCCGTATATTGATAAGCCCACAGCTTGGCTAATTCCACCGTTGGAACTCTTGGTCGATAGATTTCCGTAAATCCTATCTATTAGTCCATCTCAGTCGCTAGATAGTATCGAGTGACCATGATGTTGAGATAAAATAAATTATCTGTTCCCACTTACCCGACGTAGAAGGGGTCATATTATGCCTATCGACGAAGAAGGGATTCATGGGAGTCTGATTTATAAAGACTATTCTCAATTTTTGGTTATACGAGGAAGACCCCATCAACTTTTATTTATCCATTTTAAGTGAACTAATATCTAGTATATGGGTGAATGAATGAAATAAAGTGATGGCTTTGCAATTGACATGTGACATCTGTATTGTCACAGAAAACTAACGCGTAACCTCTACATGAGTCAGTTTTCAGGCATGTTATAGGTGGTTTGGTTTTAGGCGGAATATGATGCAAGCTATTATCGATGAAAGCATAAAATAAATGCAATAAACGTAAATAAAAAGGCCTAGTGTGGCCTATCCTACCAAACTAAACATAAAGCAACTTGGATTCCACCGTTGGACCCTAGAAGCTTGTCTTGATGTTCCATCTTGGTCCTTGCTGCGGGAGTGAGCATCCGGTCTCCGTCTTTGGTCTTCACAAAATTACTAATTTAAATTACATATATAATCCTATTTACATTCTAATTTAAATACAAAAGTAATTACATGGCAAAAACCCAAAACGGAGATTCAAGATCTCAAAATTACAAGCAAGACTGTGTCCCATCATTACGGTGACACAATCTTCTAAGGCCACACTAAGTTACAACCGTTTGCAAAAAATAAATACGTTATTGAAAGCATTCAAGGCATTCACAAGACGATAAATAAAATGTATCCACTAAAATTAAAATTCATACATGACATAATACTGTTATTATGATTAACAAATTTTACCAAACCACCTTTACGGGATTAAAATTATGTGATTATACCGTTTTAACCACTTTAATTTTAACAAGTTAATAATCCATTATCTTAAACCGTTTTAAAATAATATGTATCATGCGAGAGTGAACCGTTTCACAAAAATAATATACTATTTCCGTATACAGCATATTACTTTTGGCCAAGGGAAAATAAAAACAAGTTATTTTCGTAAAAATAAAACACGACTGTTACAGGGAAGTGGTCGACCGACCTCAACATGGGGTCGACCGACCACCTGTCAAAAAAAAAAAAAATTCTGTAACTGCATAGTGGTCGACCGACCCATTAAACAGGTCGACCGACCTCCTGATAGAAAAAATAATTTTCCTGTAACTGCAGAGTGGTCGACCGACCTAATAAACGGGTCGACCGACCACAAAACACGAAGTCGAGTTTCTGAAAACGCGAAATTGCTGCACTTTTAATCAAAACAAGTTTTAATCGTTGATTCAAAACGCGTAAATCAAAATAAAACAGCAACAGGGGTTCACATATTGTCAAGAATATCGATTAATTAACAATATGTAAACATGAATCGAAAACAAGATCGATTATACAAAAGAGAAACTGCCGAAAAACAGAAACCCTATGCGGGCAGAGGTCGACCGACCCACACGCCGTCAGCAACCAATTTTCAAAATTTTTAAATTAAAACTTATGAAAAACACAAAAGTAAAATCTCGTGGCCTTGGCTCTGATACCACTTGTGGGGAATAAAGCATGTATTCGCCCTAAAACGTGAAGGATTATAACGAATTTTACAATTGAGATTATTGTCATAAGTTAATAAAAACATGAAAAAGGAATACAACCTTGGGTCCTTGCTTGAATAGACCTAAAAACAGGAATTAAAGTAAATTCCCTCCTATAACTTGCACCCAAGACTTGAATGAGATGTTGCCGCGTGTGCTAGAAATACTCTCCAATTGCCTTGCAATATGGGGAGAGCTTTTGTGAGGTTTTAGATGTGAGATCTGAGTTTTTTGAAAATAATGTTCTGAAAACCCTAATTCTTGAGATTATAAATTAACCAGTGTCTGACAAAAGGAGAAGGACTCTCATTATGTAGCACTTGTGGGTCGGCCGAATTGGGTATTGGGTAGGAGTGGGCTTTCCACTCTTACCTTATTCCAATGCGTGATTCGACCCATTTGCTAAAATATAATTCGCGGGTATTTATTATAAATCGTATACTTGTTATCAGATATTAATGTAGTCGATACATCAATAATGGTCTGACAAAATACGATATTGTATAATCGGCCAAATTAATATAACTGTTTATATTAATACGCAAATTCAATATTTAATTAAATATAACCTTTTATATTTAATTTTATGAATTAATCATGTAATCCGTATTAGCTAAAATTATTTAATCCGTATTAAATAATAATCTCAACATCTTATTGAGTAATTTAATAGTCAATACCTCTGACTAACTGTTTAGTCATATCCGGCATAAATGTGACTGTATTTTCATACATTCACATCTCTCAAACGTGTCCTATAGGTGTGACGTATAGGGACCAGTTGATCACCGCCATCCGTATGACAATAACGTCAAACTTATCTAGCAAGCCAACCGTTATTGATAAACGTGGATCAACTGATAATAATACTGAAGTATGCCCTTGTGATCCTTAAAGAGATTTAGTAAGTCATTGTACTTAATTGTCAAGGACACCAGCCCCAACAATCTCCCATTGTCCGTACAAGGGTATGTGCAATGACGTTATCACACTACATGTGGAGGACACAAGCTCCAACATACAAACCAAATTTCATTTGCATCGAGATGCGATCCGCCCACTGGACTGAATCCACCTCATCGCCCCACTTATCCTATGTAATGGGGTTCGTACTGCGCACTGGACTAGCACCACCCCACGAAATAGAAGCTCATGGGTTCTACTATTTGGTAAGGCTAATCCTCAATTGTTTTGTTTAATATAAAGGTCTTGTCAATTTATTATCTATCTCCTTTCAGTGAATTAAATTGGTGAACTCGATAATTATAATTGACATTGTCGTTTTTAACGATTATACTAATATGCATGTTTATGACGATTTGGCTATGCATGCAAACATATCAATAATGCAAAAATAAAAGCAATAAAGCAATAAAGTCCTAGTATGGCCTTTCTAGTAATAGAAAAACTAATTAACTATTACAAATTCTGAAACCAACTCCTTGGTCCCTTGAACTTCAGTAGGCACTGTAATACCCCGTATCTTTTACGACTCGTTAAATAATAACTATAATATGGTCGTGTTGGGTCCCGAAATGATTCAAGAGATGATAGAGCAAGTACAGATAATTCGCCAGAAGATAAGAGCCGCGCAAGAGAGACAAAAAAGTTATGCCGATCTGAAGAGAAGTGAGATCACCTTCGAGGTAGGCGAGAAAGTGTTACCGAAGGTATCGCCCATGAGAGGGGTGATGTGTTTTAGGAAACGAGGGAAGCTCAGCCAAAAGTTCATCGGGCCATTTGAGTTTTTGGATAGAGTTGGGGAAGTGGCGTACCGTTTAGCTCTACCGCCAGCTCTAGCCAGGGTCCACAACGTATTTCATGTGTCTCAATTAAGAAGGTATGTGAGCGGCCCCACTCACGTATTGGATTACGAGACTATTGAAATCGATGAGTATATGTCTTATGAAGAAATACCTAAGGAGATCCTCGACCGGAAAGTGAGAAAAACCAGGCACGGTGAGACAATGTTGGTGAAAATCCTAAGGACCAACCATAATATCGAGGAAGCCGCATGGGAGACGGAAGCCTCGATGAAGGAGTGATATCCCCAATTGTTCACTTGAGGTAAGTTACGAGGACGTAACTTTCTTGTTAAGAGGGTAGAATATGACGCTTTTATTTCATGTGATGTTTATTTCCTTACGTGACTACGACTATGTGATTTTCTTTTCCTAGTGCTGCTACACCTTAACGTCGGTAGAAATTGTGGTTTTGATATATGATGCTCGTGAGCGAACTTCGGGACGAAGTTCATTTTAAGGGGGGAAGACTGTAATACCCCGTATCTTTTACGACTCGTTAAATAATAACTATAATAATAACAAACATAATAAAAATAATATACGTATATATACGTACACAATAATATACATAATAATAATAATATACGTACACCTGTTAGTACGTACCCATTATTTTAGTGATATTATATATACGTACATAATGATAATAATAATATACGTCCACCTTATTAGTATGTTATTATTACGTACACATTATTTTAATGATAATATATATCCACATTTTATTATTTTATTGTGATGCATGCACCGTTATATTCCGTAATTAATCTAAGTACATAAGAATCATCGGTATTAATTTTTACGCTTAGGAATGATAAGCATCACGCATCATACGTTGAATAAATTACTCCCAATGCAAGGGTTATATTGTTTACAAATATAACCCCTCCTTTTCCCGATATCATTCATACCAAGCCCCTGTGTTTTCGACTTCCCCATTACGCTCAAATTATCTACCTACCAACCTACTTCCCCGCCAGTTCTCCAAGACTGAAAAAACACACCCCCATCGTCTTCAACCTCGGGTAAGTTTTATGTTTCCTGCAACTTCTTTTCCTCTCTTTTATATACCGTCTTAGTATCCGTGTAAGGCGAGTCTCGGACCTGGGTTAAATAGGATGTCTTAGACCTCGGACAAAGTTAGTTGAACCCTTAGTGGTGGCTGGACTAGGTGGAAAAGGGGTGTGGGTATATATATGTCAAGCGTCTTAGTCCGGTTACGAAAACAGGGGTGGTTTGGGTAGAGTTATTACGGAGTTGTGGTCGATTTGGGAGTCGAGATGAATATTTTCTGAGTTCTTACAAAAGGTAATGCAGCAAAAATATAGATAAAGGTAGTCTGCTTGATATCATAACTCACTATTACTCTTCGTTGTTCCCACACTTGTTAAGGTACAATGAAAAAGGAATCTTACTGAAGCCATTTGGAACTAGAGCTTAACATCAAAATGACTAATCAAAGATTATAGCTAGGTTTGGCTTTTCAGTAAAGGGTATAATAGTTAGTTTTAACGTGGTTCAAAAATCCGAAACACAGCAATTTCATTGGATCGATTAAAGATGCAAAATGTAGTGACGGGTAGTTAGGAGAGTGTGGTGTGCGCCGTTTGCACGTTATCAGGCGGGACGGAGTGTAGGGAGGCCGGGGATTGGCGGTCACAAGTAAGAGTGTTGGGTTGTGGGTGGTTAGTGTCTCGCAAGGTGGATGTCAGAGCAAAAATAATATAGTTCAATATAGTCAGACCTCGGTTTCGGCGCTCTCCGAACAGGCGAATAGGACAGGCTATATTGGTGGTTTCGAGGGCCGTCGGTGGTGACCCGAACGTTGGTTGCGTAAGTGGCAGTACAGGGAAGAAGATGGGACAGTTAACAGTGGTCGTGGGTTGTTTGGTTAGTAGCGGTAGTGTCGCGAAGTATGGGTGCGGGAATGAGTTGTTTGGTTGTGTCTTAGCATCGTATGTCGTGGGTTGCATGGGCTACATGGCTAAGTAGTATAAGATTTATTTATAGTAGTTAATTAGGGGTTAGTAAGATGTTTAGTGGTGGCTAGTATTTTAATAGTTACGTATAATCATTTTCCGTTTAGTGTATTATATATATAGAGAGGAGATCAAATGAGTCCACATCTTTGGTTGAGTCTTTGAGTCCTAATATTAGCCATTGGATATTAGAGATTTGATGTTGAGATTAAAAAAAAAAACTGTGGGGAATAAAGCATGTATTCGCCCTAAACTTGCAGGATTATAATGAAAATTACAATTGTGAATATAGTCATAAGATAAATAATACATGAAAAAGAGTACAACCTTTGGTCCTTGCGCGAAAGGCCTAAGAACAGAAATTAACGCAAATTCCCTCTTATAACTTGCACCCAAGACTTAGATTGAGACGTTGCCGCGTGTGCTAGAAATCCTCTCCAATTGCCTTGCAATATCGGGAGAGCCTTTTGAGTTTTAGATGTGAGATCTAGGTTATCGGAGAAGAATGCTCTCAAACCCTAATTTTCTTTGAGATTGATTTAATCAGTGCCACAAGAGTGTCTGACATAAGGAGAAGTCTTCTCCTTATGTACTACACTTCGGCCGAAATAAACGAGTAGGGTAAGAGTGGGCTTTCCACTCTTACCTTATTCTGATTCGTGATTCGACCCATTTAGCTATAAGTTATTTACGGGATTTTAATTATAAATCGTACACTTGTTATCAGATATTAACGCAGTCGATGTATTAATAATAATCTGATAAAATATGATATTGTATAATTACCCAAATTAATATAACTGTTTATATTAATACGCGAATACTATGGGGAATAAAGCATGTATTCACCCTAAACTTGCAGGATTATAATGAAAATTACAGTTGTGAATATTGTCATAAGATAAATAATACATGAAAAGGAGTACAACCTTTGGTCCTTGTGCGAAAGGCCTAAGAACAGGAATTAACGCAAATTCCCTCCTATAACTTGCACCCAAGACTTAGATTGAGACGTTGCCGCGTGTGCTAGAAATCCTCTCCAACTGCCTTGCAATATAGGGAGAGCCTTTTGAGTTTAGATGTGAGATCTGGGTTATAGGAGAAGAATGCTCTCAAACCCTAATTTTCTTGAGATTATGTTTTACAGTGCAACAAGAGTGTTTGACATAAGGAGAAGTCTTCTCCTTATGTACTACACTTTGGCCGAAATAAACGAGTAGGGTAAGAGCGGGCTTTCCACTCTTACCTTATTCTGATTCGTGATTCGACCCATTTAGCTATAAGTTATTCGCGGGATTTTAATTATAAATCGCACACTTGTTATCAGATATTAACGCAACTGTTTATATTAATATGCGAATACAATATTTAATTAAATATAACCGTTTATATTTAATTTACGAATTAATCATGTAATCCGTATTAGCTAAAATTATTTAATCCGTATTAAATAATAATCTCAACATCTTATTGACTCAATACCTCTAACTAACTGTTTAGTCATATCCGGCATAAATGTGACTGTATTTTCATACCTTCACATCTCTCAAACGTGTCCTATAGGCGTGACGTATAGGGACCAGTTGATCACCGCCATCCGTATGACAATAACGTCAAACTTATCTAGCAAGCCAACCGTTATTGATAAACGTGGATCAACTGGTAATAATACTGAAGTATGCCCTTGTGATCCTTAAAGAGATTTAATAAGTCATTGTACTTAATTGTCAAGGACACCAGCCCCAACAATCTCCCACTTGTCCGTACAAGGGTATGTGCAATGACGTTATCACACTACATGTGGAGGACACAAGGCTCCAACAAACTCCCACTTGTCCGTACAAGTGTAGGTGCGATAACCGATTCTCATATCCTTTTAAAATTTCTCCCACTCAATGTAAGACAATTTGCAAATCCGCATTCGCAAAGGTCGTATCTTACAAGCGATCTGTATCAAGAGTGGTTTCCCCGACTAGGGAGTAACTTAACTGATAAAACGAATCTGTATTCGAGCATGGCCATGCATTTCAGTTACTACTCCTCGAGTGGCCCTGAGAAATGATAAAATCCTGATAAGGGTTTGGATATTTCTCTCAACTCGAATCCTGCCGATATCGCGCAGCATGAAATAACCCAGAAAAAATCCTCTTGGGCCCTGTTACGATGACCGTGGGAAAGAAACCAAAGTTATCCAAAATCTGCCTTAATCTCAAGAGACAGTTGAAAGTCAAAAGACTCGACTCTAAGGAACACTATGGAGGTCCTATCCACGACCTGGCACCCAATGTTATAAAACATTTAGGACTCCATAACGTTGTCACGGGGTGTCCTACGAGATATCCGTATAACTCGCCTTTCTGATTGGTCAGTCATCCGCGTGACTTATGGCTCGTTGAACCCACCATCAACCAACGTCACAAAATGATTACCTGAGTTATCAACTCAAGTGGGTAATCAAGGACTAAAACGATGTAATGTTATTCAGTTCACTTTGTGGTGTTCAAAATTAGCGTACAATTCCACATGAAAAACAAAACATTATATATCATAACAATGAGGTTGAATAGAGTACACGAGAAAATGAATTATTACATGAATTCATAAAAGAGTACTACAACTTAGGAACACATCTAATTCCCATGGAATGAATGTGCCCTTCATGCTTATCACGTGGTAATGCTTTAGTGAGAGGATCAGCTATGTTGTCATCCGTAGCGATCTTATCAATGAAAATCTCCTTTTGCTCCACGTAATCTCTGATTAGATGAGCTTTCCGTTGTACATGCCTACCCTTGTTGCTAGACTTATGCTCCTTAGCTTGGAAGATGGCACCTTTATTATCACAATAAACGGTGATTGGGTCATTCGAACTAGGCACTACTGATAGTCCTTGTAAGAATTGACGCATCCATATTGCTTCCTTAGCTGCTTCTGAGGCGGCATAGTACTCGGACTCAGTCGTAGAATCTGCTGTAACATTCTGTTTAGAACTTTTCCAGCTGACAGCAGCGCCATTAAGAGTAAAAACGAATCCAGACTGAGATTTCGAGTCATCTCGATCCGTTTGGAAGCTAGTATCTGTGTAACCGTGGCGCAGAGCATGGAGTCGCCTCCATAAGTCAATCCCCAATCTTTAGTCCTCCGTAGGTACTTAAGAATGTTTTTCACGGCCATCTAGTGTTGTTCACCTGGATGAGCTTGGAATCGACTGGTCATACTCAATGCATATGCAACGTCTGGACGTGTGCATATCATGGCATACATGATCGATCCTATTGCCGAAGCATAAGGAATCCGACTCATGCGCTCTTTCTCTTCCAATGCCTTAGCTTCTTGAAACTTGCTCAAGTGAAGCCCAGTAGTCATAGGAAGGAACCCTTTCTTGGAGTTCGTAATGCTGAATCTCTCTAGAATCTTATCTATGTAAGACTCCTGACTGAGAGACAACATCCGTTGTGATCTATCCCTGTAGATACGGATGCCCAAAATTCTTTGTGCCTCTCCCAGATCTTTCATCTGGAAATGGTTTTTCAACCATGATTTAACCGAACAAAGGAGAGGTATGTCATTCCCAATCAAGATCTTTCATCTGGAAATGGTTCATTACCCTCTAGGAGTAAGACGTCATCCATATCATGTTCCTCGACCATACCAATGTATCTGTCCGGAGGAATGGAGACTCTTCCAGACCTCCTAGGTTCCTCAGGAATATCTACCGCAGCCTCGGTTGAAGGAACTGTTTCCTCCAATGGTTGCTCGGTAGTTGGTTCTTGAACCTCCGATAAATCAAAGGTTCTATTACTCGACTTGTTCTCGAGAAATTCTTTCTCTAAGAACGTCGCACTGGCCGCAACAAAAACACGTTGTTCGGTTGGCGAGTAGAAGTAATGACCAAAAGTTCCCTTTGGATAGCCTATAAAGTATGTCTTGACCGATCACGAGCCGAGCTTATCCTCGTGTCTCCACTTGACATAAGCCTCGCAGCCCCAAACCCGAATAAAGGACAAGTTAGGGACCGTTCCCTTCCATAATTCGTATGGAGTCTTGTCAACAGCTTTAGACGGACTTCGGTTAAGAATTAGAGCGGCCGACAAAAGAGCATAGCCCCACAATGAATCAGGCACAACGGTGTGACTCATCATGGATCGAACCATATCGAGTAGAGTTCGATTTCTCCGTTCGGACACACCATTTAATTGTGGTGTTCCAGGTGGAGTTAACTGTAGAACGATGCCACAGTCTTTAAGGTGTTGATCAAATTCGTGTGAAAGATATTCACCACCACGATCAGAACGTAGTGCTTTAATCTTTCTACCCAGCTGGTTCTGTACCCGATTCTGGTATTCTTTGAACTTGTCAAAGGATTCACTTTTATGCTTCATTAAGTAGACAAAGCCATATCTACTCAAATCATCCGTGAAAGTGATGAAATACCTATATCCTTCTCGTGCGTTGATCGACATAGGGCCACATATGTCCGTATGTATGAGTCCTAATAGGTCGGCAGCACGCATTCCAACACCTTTGAAGGAAATACGAGTCATCTTACCGATGAGACATGATTCACACGTGCCATATGATTCTAAATCAAAGGCCGAGATAGCTCCATTCTATATGAGCTGTTTCACGCGTTTCTCATTTATGTGTCCCATACGACAATGCCACAGGTAAGTTTGATCTTTGTCACCTACCTTTAACCTTTTGTTATTCACATGTAATATCTCGGTGGTTTGATCTAAAAAATAAATTCCATTCATGGAAACTGCCTTGCCATAAATCATATTGTGTAAGGAGAAAATACAGCTATTATTCTCTATTACAAATGAAAAAGCGAGTTTGTCAAGCGCAGAAACTGAAATAATGTTTTTGGACAAACAAGGAACATAATGACAGTTATATAAAGATAACTCGAATCCACTTGGAAGCTGGATCACGTATGTTTCCCTCGAGATTGCAGCAACACGTGCTCCATTCCCGACACGCAGGTCAACCTCACCCTTGATTAGGGGTTCTTGGTTTCGGAGGCCCTGCACATGATTACATAGATGAGAACCACAACCAGTATCTAGTACCCAAGTTCCGTAACTTGCATGGTTAATCTCAATCATGTGAATAAAAGAAGAAAGACATACCAACAGGAGTAACGCGGCCTGCCTTAATGTCCTCACGATACACGGGGCATGAGCGCCTCCAATGCCCAGTCTTGTGGCAATGGTGACATTCCATGCTAGTATCCTTGCTCTTTGTTTTGCCCTGTGAGTTGCTTGACCCACCTGGCCCACTCTTAGTAAATCCTGACTTCTTAAACTTGGGCTTGCCTACTGTTAGGTCGCCTTGAGCTTTAGTTCTACCCTTACCCTTACCCTTACTGGAGATCATGAGAACATCTTGCTTCACGCTCCCACTTAATTTCAGATCCTTCTCGGTCTGTACGAGAAGGGAGTGGAGCTCATGAGAAGACTTATGCATGTCGTTCATGTAATAGTTGGCCCTAAAGAGGGCGAACCCATCATGAAGCGAATGAAGCATTCGATCAACGATTATGTTCTCACTGATCTTGCAGTTTAGGGCCTCCAGTTTCTCGATATTCTCAATCATGTTGAGAATATGTGGGCTAACCGCTTGGCCCTTCTGGAGTTTCGCCTCAAAGAAGCGACATGTATGCTCATAAGAAACGATTCTCGGAGCCTTTAAGAATTCGTTAGTGAGCGTGGTGAAAATCTTGTTTGCACCATGGGTTTGAAGCGTCTTTGCAAATTGGATTCCATTGCATAGATGAGTACGTTCTTTATCGCACCCGCTTCCATGACGAAGTCGCTATGAGCGCGAACTTCGTTAGCTCTAGCTCCAGTTCCTGGGTGTGCCGGAATTGGCTCAGTTAAGTACTTAAGCTTTCCGTCAACAATGGCAGCATTCCGTAGTGCTGCCTCCCAGTCAGAGAAGTTTGACCCATCATTCCTCAGTCTAGTAGACTGATTCATGGAGTCCATGAAGGCTTTTAGCCAGGATTCACGTGCTAGCTTGGCACTTGGCATTGGGTCTTCACCAGCCATTAGTTATACAGCAGTTTAATTTGAACGTGTTCTACACTGAAAAAAAGATAAAACAGAACCATATAAGCAACTCATAGTTGTGATTTAAGTCTATATTAAAATGTATTTAAACTCGTAGACTCATGCATTTATATAATTGATCTCCCTCAAGAATTATATAAACGATCCCAAGACTCAATTTCCGTATATTGATAAGCCCACAGCTTGGCTAATTCCACCGTTGGAACTCTTGGTCGATAGATTTCCGTAAATCCTATCTATTAGTCCATCTCAGTCGCTAGATAGTATCGAGTGACCATGATGTTGAGATAAAATAAATCATCTGTTCCCACTTACCCGACGTAGAAGGGGTCATATTATGCCTACCGACGAAGAAGGGATTCATGGGAGTCTGATTTATAAAGACTATTCTCAATTTTTTTGGTTATACGAGGAAGACCCCATCAACTTTTATTTATCCATTTTAAGTGAACTAATATCTAGCATATGCGTGAATGAATTAAATAAAGTGATGGCTTTGCAATTGACATGTGACATCTGTATTGTCACAAAAACTAACGCGCAACCTCTACATGAGTCAGTTTTCAGGCATGTTATAGGTGGTTTGGTTTTAGGCGGAATATGATGCAAGCTATTATCGATGAAAGCATAAAATAAATGCGATAAACGTAAATAAAAGTCCTAGTGTGGCCTATCCTACCAAAATAAACATAAAACAACTTGGAATCCACCGTTGGACCCTAGAAGCTTGTCTTGATGTTCCATCTTGGTCCTTGTAGCGGGAGTGTGCATCCGGTCTCCGTCTTTGGTCTTCATAAAATTACTAATTTAAATTACAAATATAACCCTAATTACATTCTAATTTAAATACAAAAGTAATTACATGGCAAAAACCCAAAACGGAGATTCAATATCTCAAAATTACAAGCAAGACTGTGTCCCATCATTACGGTGACACAATCTACTAAGGCCACACTAAGGTACAACCGTTTGCAAAAACAAATACGTTATTGAAAGCATTCACAAGGCATTCAACAAGACGATAAATAAAATGCATCAACTAAATAAAATTCATACATGACATAATACTGTTATTATGATTAATAAATTTTTACCAAACCACCTTACGGGATTAAAATTATGTGATTATACCGTTTTAATCACCCAATTTTAATAAATTTATAATCCTATTATCTTAAACCATTTTAAAATAATATTAGTGTAACACCCGTGAAAAATCACGGGATTGTATACACTTACTTCTAAAGATCAGACATATAAATATTTACTTATTATTTAGATAAATAAACAATTTATTCGAACATTTGTACTTTTTAAAAATAAAAAAGAAATAATATAATATCATTGTACTTCATATATTAAAATATATACGGAACATTTAAGTTTGAGAACTTTAAGCTATATAAGTACACATACTGTTAATAAGAGTAACAATTGTAAAACCTGTTTAAAATAAAATAATTAAGACATAGTTAAAAAAGGAAATTATAACATATAAATTTAAGTAATTTAAGATATTTAAATTATATGAAAAAACCAAAACTAAGATAATTAAATTTTATATATTACAAAAAAATGAAAATAATATAAAAATCGATTCTAACAAATCTTTTCATAATGAATATGTAAATAAAACAATAAAACAAAATAATAGATTTTTTATCGTCCTTAGAGGTCCGAGAGATCCGAGAAAATGATAACAGTCCAACAAATTGGTTTTTTTATAAAATATATTTCCAAAACTAATGGTTTGTATATGGTTTTAATAGAGTCGGGGACCTATATTTTTTTAAACGCAATTTATTTTCGCAGTACGTTTTTTACTCAATAAAGTACTTTTTACACCAAATTTTCCATTTGTTGCCCTTTTCTAGAAAAACATTAAACCTAATTCTCTCTTGCTTCTCTCTAATTGAAACATTTACCATCTTCCACCATATTCAAAATTTACATACTATGAACGATTATTCAAGTATTCAAGTGACGAACAGATAATTAATTCATTAATCTTATATTACTTAGTAATTTGATAATAATTATTTAGAAACGAATTAACATGCTTAATACGTAGTAATTTAGAAACCAAATCAACATATGTTCCTTAATCAATCTTTGTCAATTAGTACTAAACAAACGTATTTCATTAATTTGGGTTTTTTTCCGTTTTACTCAAAGTAGTACAGTTATTTTTTGTTTCTTTTTTCCTTTTTTTTCAATATATTCTTAATTATTATGTTACCTTACATTAATTTTCGCGCATATTGTTTTTATAAAATAAAACTAATAATACTTATACTATTGATTTCCGCAGTACACATTTTACTGTATTGAGTAAAAATGTACTGAGAAAATAAATTACTTTTCGTAGTACACATTTTGATATTGGAGAGAAAACATTAGAGAGAGATTAGAGAGAGAAAATGAAAAGGAAAATGAGGGGCAAAATCGTCAACAGTGTACTGTATCGAGTAAAATATGTACTGCGAAAATCAGGACCTTTTTAAATTATCTTTCCAAAATTAATAAAATTAAAAAAACTAATTATCTTTAGCCATAAAATAAAATCTTTTTGTTACACGATTTTATCTTTAAGTAGAATAAAAATAGTTATCAATGTAAAAGCATTCGTTAATATTGTAAAATTTAGAATAAAATCTTGTTAATAAAATTTAGAATAAAATCTTTCTGTAAAAGCATCCGTTAGGTCGACCGACCAACAGGCAGTAAAAACGAATTTCAGAAAACGCAAAACGCTGCACCTTTTGAAATCAAAACAAGTTTTTACCTTTTAAACTTTGATTAAAACAAGTAAATCAAAATTAACATCATCAAGGGTTCACATATTGTCAAGAATATCGATTAATTAACAATATGTAAACAGGAATCGAAAAACAAGATCGATTACTCACAAAAGGAAAACTGTCGAAACAGAAACTTTCACAGGAGGCGGTCGACCGACCGCAACAGGGGGTCGATCAACCGACTCAGTGACAGAATACGATTTTTCAGATTTTAAAACTTATGAAAAACACAAAAGTAAAATTTTCACGGCCTGGCTCTGATACCACTTGTGGGGAATAAAGCATGTATTCGCCCTAAACTTGCAGGATTATAATGAAAATTACAATTGTGAATATAGTCATAAGATAAATAATACATGAAAAGGAGTACAACCTTTGGTCCTTGCGCGAAAGGCCTAAGAACATGAATTAACGCAAATTCCCTCCTATAACTTGCACCCAAGACTTAGATTGAGACGTTGCCGCGTGTGCTAGAAATCCTCTCCAATTGTCTTGCAATATCGGGAGAGCCTTTTGAGTTTTAGATGTGAGATCTGGTTTATCGGAGAAGAATGCTCTCAAACCCTAATTTTCTTTGAGATTGATTTAATCAGTGCCACAAGAGTGTCTGACATAAGGAGAAGTCTTCTCCTTATGTACTACACTTCGGCCGAAATAAATGAGTAGGGTAAGAGTGGGCTTTCCACTCTTACCTTATTCTGATTCGTGATTCGACCCATTTAGCTATAAGTTATTTGCGGGATTTTAATTATAAATCGTACACTTGTTATCAGATATTAACGCAGTCGATGTATTAATAATGGTCTGATAAAATACGATATTGTATAATTACCCAAATTAATATAACTGTTTATATTAATACGTGAATACAATATTTAATTAAATATAACCGTTTATATTTAATTTACGAATTAATCATGTAATCCGTAATAGCTAAAATTATTTAATCCGTATTAAATTATAATCTCAACATCTTATTGACTAATTTATTAGTCAATACCTCTGACTAACTGTTTAGTCATATCCGGCATAAATGTGACTGTATTTTCATACCTTCACATCTCTCAAACGTGTCCTATAGGTGTGACGTATAGGGACCAGTTGATCACCGCCATCCGTATGACAATAACGTCAAACTTATCTAGCAAGCCAACCGTTATTGATAAACGTGGATCAACTGGTAATAATACTTAAGTATGCCCTTGTGATCCTTAAAGAGATTTAATAAGTCATTATACTTAATTGTCAAGGACACCAGCCCCAACAAAAACACCCACCAGACATGCATTTAATGTTTTGTCTCTCATAATTTCAGTTCCCCATTTGGCTAATTAATTTTCTCTCATAACTTTAACTTTTAATTATTTATTTTTGAGTTTTAAAAATTTATGAGTGTAATTCTAATATTTTTCGAGTGTAACTCTATAAAATTATGAGTGTAACTCTAGTATTGTATTAATAGAACTTTGATTTTTTAATGCAATTTCATGCGTGTAACTTTATTATTTTAGGCGTGTAACTCTATTATTTTAGGCCTGTAACTCTATTGTTTGAGGCGTGTAACTCTATTATTTTAGGCATGTAACTCTATTGTTTGAGGCGTGTAACTCTATTATTTTAGGCTTGTAACTCTATTGTTTGAGGTGTGTAACTCTATTGTTTTAGGTGTGTAACTCTATTATTTTAGGCCAGTAACTCTATTGTTTGAGGGGTATAAATCCATTGTTTTAGGCGAGTAACTCTATTGTTTTAGGTGTGTAACTCCATTGTTTTAGGCGTGTAACTCCATTGTTTTAGGCGAGTAACTCTATTGTTTTAGGCGTGTAACTCCATTGTTCTATTGTTGAAAATCCATTGTTCTATTGTTGAAAGTCCATTGTTCTAGTGAAACTTCATTGTTTTATTAATATTATTAGTATAACTCCATAGTTCTATTAGTTTTATTAGTGGAATTCCATATTTCTAATAGTGTAACTTTATGGGTCCAAAATTGTAACTCCATGGTTTGAATATAGGAACTCCATGATGGTTTGAATAGTATAACTTCATTAGTGGAATTCCATAGTTCTATTAGTGTAATTTCATGGGTCGAAGAACGTAACTCCATGGTTCGAAGAGTGTAACTCTATGGTTCGAAGAGTATAACTCCATGGATTTTTACCATCACCATCCAAAATATAATTCCAAATCTGAAAAATCAAATTTACAAAAAAATCAAAATTACAAAAAAATCAAATTTACGAAAAAATTAAAAACTTCTGTTAAAATATAATGATATTTAGTGTAACTCTATATCAATAAATGTGGAACTCCATATTATTGGGTGTGAAACTCCATAGCATTAGTGGTGTAACTCCACTATTTCATGAGAATAATTTCATTGATTCTTCAAACCTAAAAATAAAATTTAAACAAAAAAATCAATTTTTTAAAATAACGTAAATAAAAAAGTACACAAACAAGCACGTACGTAAATTTAATAATATTCTTTACAAAAAAAATTCAGCTCTTCATTTTCAAACACCAATGCCGTCGGCTCTTCGTTACTATCCAGAACCAACAACTAAGAGCAATAGCAATAGTAGAGCTCTATATAAAGTTCTTCACATGCCACATCAAAATACACCAATTCCAATTTTTAAGAACTTTTGTTCACAATAGAAGAACTTTATATAAAGTTCTTAGGTGGAAAAAAATAATAAAATAAATAATGTTAAATGGGTTTTCACATATTACAAATCTATATTAATTGGTTGTTCATTTTCCAAGAGTTAAGAATTTGGTTCTTTTTTTTTTTTTTTTTTTTTTTTTTTGATAAAATGTGAGAATATATATATATCAAAAAAGGACAAAAGCCCTGAGGTTACATGCTTCTAAAACCCAGGTTCGAATCCCATGGGCACTCCAAACAAAAAAACAAACAAAAACAGACCAAAATATAAACTACATTTGGTCTATGAGTCTGTCATCCTACTCTGGGTTCTTGCAACAGATTCTTGCCTCGACTTCTCGTTTGATCTGACTAGCTAGCATCTTAGGCATGACAAGTACACCATTGATACGAGCATTATTCCTTTGCATCCATGTATGATAGTATATAGCAGTAATAATCACTGCCATTCGTTTCCATTTGCTATCACTTGAGTTTCCTGTAAACATTATAGTTTCAGAAGGTATGTTGAGCTGCATCTGTCCTTCCATTTCCTCTCGAAGTTTCCTATTATAGGAACAGTCCAGGAAAAGATGGTCCCTTGTTTCAGTAGCAGTCCCACAGGCACAACACAGGTCATCACTGCTGCATCCTATCCTGAGGAGCTTTTCTTTCAGATTCAGACCATTGGTATAGGTAAACCATGTGATTACAGCATGTTTGGGTATGTTCCAATTGTTCCAGCAAAGGGGAGCCCATTCTGGCTTGGCAACAGCAGGAACCAGCCAGTCATAGCCATGTTTTACTGTGTATCCCTGTGGATTTGGCATCCAAATATCATTTGTATAAGCAGCCTTCAAGGCCTCTTTAGTGGCAAACACTCTTCCAGGTCCAAGGTGTGTCAGCAGGTGGATGATAAGAATCCCAGGATTGATCCTTTAAGTACAGTTGGTGAACCCATCTGATCCAGAGCCTATCAGATTTGTAGTACATCCAATTGACAAGCTTCCCCACAGCAGCAAGGTTCCACTCAGCCACTTTTTTAATCCCCAAACCCCCTTCTGCTTTTGCCTTAGTGACTGTATCCCAAGCCACCATGGGTACTCTGTGGTAGTCACTACTGCCACTCCATAAGAAATTCCTACAGATGGCCTCAATTCGTTTTATGATGCTTTTGGGTATAAGGAAAATAGCAGCCCAGTAACAATGTATAGTAGTTAGCACAGAGGTAATAAGAGTTAACCTCCCTGCATATGAGAGTTTCCTGGCTCCAAGGCCTCTGATTCTGCTCACTATCTTCTCTGTAAGTTTGTGACATTCCTGCTTGCTTATCTTACCAGATTGTATGGGCACCCCCAGGTATCTAAATGGGAAACTTCCTTCCCTGAAGCCTGTGACATTCTGAATATCTGCCTTCAATTCCTCATCCATGCCATTGAAGTAGATATCAGATTTGGATGAATTTAGTTTCAAACCAGATGCTGCAGAAAAAGAGTTAAAAGCTCTCATGAGAAGAATAATGGAATGAGCATTTCCTTTGCAAAACATAAGCAGATCGTCAGCAAACATAAGATGGGTGAGCTTGAGATGTTTGCACAGAGGATGGTACTGGAAATTTCCCCTATCAGTTGCATATTTGAGGAGTCTTGAGAGATATTCCATACACATAGTAAAAAGAAGGGGGGATATTGGATCCCCTTGTCTAAGCCCTCTTTGCCCCTTAAAGTATCCAAACATACTTCCATTCAGTGCTAAGGTGAAGGTTGGAGAAGTGACACAAGCCAACACCAGCTTGATGAAATGGGCTGGGAATTTAAACTGAGTTAGCAGCTGCTCTACAAAAGGCCACTCAATGGTATCATATGCCTTTTGTAGATCAATCTTGAACAGGCATCTTGGGGAAACATTCTGCCTTGAGTACATATGTATCAGATCTTGGCATATAAGCACATTCTCAATGATTGACCTCCCCTTTATAAAAGCACCTTGGTTCTCCTGTATAAGGTCTGGTAACACAAGGGCTAGTCTGTTGCACAGGAGCTTGGCTATGACTTTATACAGCACATTGCAGCAAGCTATAGGCCTGAACTGTGTCACTGAAGAAGGCCTCTCACACTTAGGGATGAGGGTGATAGTTGTAGCATTCACTTGTTGGAGTAATTGTCCAGTCCTGAAGAAACCAGCCACTGCCTCACAGACATCTGAGCCAATGATATCCCATGAATCTTTGTAAAACTGGCTACTATACCCATCTGGCCCTGGAGCCTTGGTGTTAGGAATGGAGTAGATGGCTTCTTTTATTTCCTGAGCAGTCACTGGCCTATTTAGAATAGTACAGTGGTTCTCAGAGCATACAGAGCCTGTGGCCATGACTACAGTCCTTACTGGTTCAGTGGCAGCTGTACTGCCTAATAAGGATTGATAATAGTGCAGGAAAGCAGCTTGGATATCAGTTTGGCCAGTGCAGACCCTACCCTGAAGGTCAGCTATCTGCACTACTTTATTTTGTATGTTCCTTTGCCTGATACTGCTATGAAAATAAGCAGTATTATGATCTCCCTCTTCCAACCATTTAGTTTTAGCCTTCTGATACAGAAAACTGTCCCTGGCTTTGATTAGGATTCTAGTTTCCTCCAGAAGTGCTATCTCCTCATTCAAGAGGTCAGCATTTGTTACATCCTCCCTGATCTTTGTCTGCAGAATGTCTAGATCAGTAATAGCCTGATTAGTTTTTAGCTCTATATCAGCAAACCTGTCTTTGTTGAGAGCTTTCAATGGTCCCTTCAAAAGTTTGAGTTTTTTAACTACACAAAACATCTTGGTACCATAGAAAGGGGATGCCCATGCCTCCTGAACAGTTGAATGGAAAACTGGGGAGGTACTCCACATATTATAGTACTTAAAATTCATCTTTTTGCTTGAGCACATCTGAGCATTACTCACAGTACAGGGAGTGTGGTCCATGAGTCCTTCAGTATGGAAATGTGCCACTAAGTCAGGAAAACAAGCTATCCAGTGTTGATTCCCCATAAACCTATCCAGCCTGCTGAACCTCCTTTGATCTGGTGCTCTCTTATTAGTCCATGTATAATAGGATCCAGTGCCTGGTATATCAGCCATATCACAATCATGAATACACTGCATAAACTCCTCCATCTCAGCTTTCTTAGTAGTTCCACCCAGTCTCTCAGAGGGATCCAGGACAATATTGAAATCTCCTGCTAGAGCCCATGGCATGTTGCAACTAGCAGCTATGTGCCTGAGAGTATCCCATAGCTCCTTCCTTTTCTCCCCCTCATTAAAAGCATAAATCATGGTAATGAGGAAATCTTTCTTTGTCACCTATGCAGTTACCTTAGCATGGATACATTGGGGGTTATAATGCAGCACAGTGACATCAAACATACTAGGTTTCCACATCAACCATACACGTCCCCCTGGATGAAGGTGACAGTTGGTTGTGATGCACCAGCCATTGATCATAGAGGTAGTAATTTTATTTAGGTTTGCACCTCCTACTTTTGTTTCAAGCAAACCAAAAAGACCAATATCTTTATTCTTAAGAAAATCTCTTACTATATTTTGTTTATTTACACTATTGAGACCACGAACATTCCAAAACCCTATGCTATTCATGAGAAACAGAGGGGGGTATGTCAGTGTCACCATTTCCAACCTGTGAGTCTTCTCTGCTTGATACTGGCTTTGCACCAGGAGGGAGAGCCTGCTGCTGTAAAGGGGTATACTGTGCTCCTCCCATATGCTGTGAAGACTGATCAGGCTGACCAGTTTCTTTGTTCTGTGAACCCTGTGCTCCTCCCAAACTCTGATCTGTGTTTGAAGTAATTCCATTCTGTTCCATTGTCTGGCCAACCTGCACCTGTGCTGACTGTTCAGGGGCAGTCAGAAGTAGTCTCATATTTGGTATTGGCACTGGTTGGACAAGCTTCCAAGTCTTAGTGACTTTAGGACCTTGTTTGGCTGGATATTTGCCCTTCCTGCACTGATGTGTCTCATGGCCTACCCCCTTGCACGCAGTGCAGCTTGAGGGTTTCCATTCATACTCAACCTTCACCTTTTGAACTATCCCATGCTCATCTTTAAACTGAATCTCTTTAGGGTACTGTTTACCCACTGGTAATTCCACCATGGTCCTAGCAAACCCAAGTCTGGTCTTCTCAGTGGTGGCTTGGTCAGATTTAATGTACTTCCCCACAAGCCCTGCCACTGCTGGTAAGCAATTGCCCCAGAATTTTAAAGGTAAAGCCTGCAACCTTACCCATGCTGGCACCAATTTTACATTAGCCTTTAAAAGATCAATATTTTCACTCCATGGTTTAACAATGAGAGGTTTATTGTCAAACATGTAGTATCCAGTGTTTAAAACCAGTTCCTTTTCGCGCATATCCTTGAAGTGAACCAGGAATATGCCATTAGGCATAATCGAAACTTTATCAATACCATGTTTATGCCATATTCGATGGATAAAACCATTCAAGACCTCCCATGGAGGGTTTGCTCCTAATACAAAATAGTAGACTGCCTGGTTCCAATATGTTACCTCCTCTTGGACATCCTCATGTGTAAATTGTATCATATCTGGTAATTCACTGTCCAAATCCTTACTCTGTGTATGTGAACGTAAAGGAATATTACCTGATTCGCTTAAAGTTTCTGTATTGCTAGGAATATCATTCTCCTCATCATGAAAACACAATCCTGGTATAGGCTGCACTTCATGCATTGATTTGGAACGTAAGATATCATTCTCATCTAGACCAGTTTTCCTTCCATTTGCTTGTTCATTAGGTTTATTCATGGTACTCAAAACTCTCTGTATGAAAGCACGTTGCTTTAGTTTATTGTTCTACGCTGAATGTTGTTTGGTTTTGGTTTGCTGTGCTGAATTCCTAGCCATGATACAAGGGGATCAAAGCTAGGGCAAGAAGAAGAAGATCGCTTTTCAGTCGCCTTCCATTAGGGTTTAATTTTAATGTCCTATTTACTTATTAGGATAGGATCTTTCAATCAAGTAAGTTTTCAGTCAGAAGAATTTGGTTCTTATTTTAGAACTTAGTTCTTTAAAATAAGAACAAACCTTTAAATGCAATAGAAGAACTATACAAATAAAGTTCTTGGTAACAACCCCTATGCTAAGAACTATTATTGCTATTGCTCTAAGTAATCTCCCAAATTGAATATAACGATGGTATGCAAAAATATTCTCCGACACCGCTGTATTGAATACCAACAAGAAGCGAAGGAGTAACGCCTCCGTATCAACCTCCGCAGGTCTCGGTTGATCAGACTTTATAGAAAATGACGAAGAACGGCTCATTTCCCACAGTTATTTCAACTGATTATCATCCAATTGAGCAGCATAATATCCAAAATATCACACTAAATAATCAGTCTAAATTACAAACTATACTTCACTTTCAAATCTTGACTAAAGTTGATCAATCTATGGCGGCAAAAATTACAAAAGATAATTCAACAATTTGCAGGAGAAACGAAAAGTAACGTAATTTGTATGGTTATATATGAATGTTGATTATATATAATGTTTTATATAAAAGAAAATACAATAAATTTACAAAACTCAAGAATTACAAGGATGAGTGTAACACCCCAAGAGTATGAGAGGAAAGTTGTCCCACATCGATAGAATGTGAGGCTTGTGATATGTTTATAACAACTTCCACCCACCACTTATTAACAAGGCCTTGTGCTTTTGGGCTTAAGTGAGGACAAATAACGGGCCCAAAAGTGCACACCCATCTTATTGGGTTTGTGTTACGGCGGTGGTGGGTCGGGTTGTTACAAATGGTATCAGAGCGACCCTGCGACCGTGTGGTGAGCCTCTGGTCGGGAGTACCCGGGTCACACACCTAGCGGGGAGGATTCTGGCCCTGGTTGTGGTCAAGTTTGAGGCACAACGAGGACGTTGTGTTCTTTAAGTGGGGGAGTTTGTAACACCCCAAGAGTATGAGAGGAAAGTTGTCCCACATCGATAGAATGTGAGGCTTCTGATATGTTTATAACAACTTCCACCCACCACTTAGTAACAAGGCCTTGTGCTTTTGGGCTTAAGTGAGAACAAATAACGGGCCCAAAAGTGCACACCCATCTTATGGGGTTTGTGTTACGACGGTGGTGGGTCGGGTTGTTACAATGAGTTTGTGGGATTCGGAAATTACCGATTTATTTCGGCGAGAAAGAACGAGAAATGTGGATTAAATTAGAAGAATAAGGGATCAAAGTGATTGGAGATCTGGGTTTCGGTTTTCGTCGAGCAATTTTTGGAGATTTTAATCACCGAAAATGTTGGCCAGACACAAGACATTGAAGGATTTGTGACAGGGTTTATCGACACCCTCTATTTCTGCGTTTATCAGATTTGACATTGAAGGAGTACATGAGTGAACAGGGATGTAGAAAGAGAATGGATATTGAGTGTGGCATGTGAGGATGAATGAGAATGAGAATGAGAATGATTCACAGTAATTGAAAACCTAATACACATTGAAAATTGAAATTAGAGGAGACAAGTCATTAATTGAATGTTGGATGAGTGTTTATTTGATTTAATCTCAGCCATCCAATAACTTAGATCTAAGGGCTTATATTAGGACTCAAAGACTCAACAGTATGGGGTGGACTCATTTGATCCTAATTCTATATAAATATATATATCTATTATATATATATATATATATATATGATATATATATATATATATATATATATATATAAGCCGCCTATTACGGTGAGGCCGCCGAACCTCACGCATCCTCAAGCTGTTTGAGCCGAATTCAATGTACCCTCATGCTGTTGGGCCGACTTAACTTGCAATTATTCAATGTGGGCTGAAATTTAGGGTCAAACCAAATCTTGTCATTTGGGCCAAAAAACTTTCTCTCACTAAAAATAATAAAAACATACCTAAACCCAACCCAAATACACTCTCTCTCTCTAAAACATAGAAAACTCTTAACGACAAAAAAAAACCTCAAATTCAACAATTTGTTCCTTAACGCAAATCGATTTGTTCCTTCTTCCAGTTTCCTCCGATTGTTCGTAAATTCCATCAAAGCAACATACAAAATTCAATTCAATTGATTTTGGAAGAAGACTAAGACTAATTTTAAGGTAATTTGATAATTTAATTCTTCGAATTTTCAACGATTGTTCGAATTCCATGTGATTGTTCGAATTTGATCAATTTTTCTCACGATTTTCTTTACCTCTCGACTTCATACTACTTATGACATTATTTTCGATTATTTGCAGCTCTAATAGCTATGGAGAATCTAGATATCACCACGATTGATGATAATATTACTATTGAATCAGGTATGTCGTTTTTTGTCGTTTAAATTATTGTTTTCAGATTCAATTTCTGCTCAATTTTGTTGAATATATGGCTCGCTTTTTGTATTCGTGAATGTAGCACCTTATTTTGTGAATGTAGAACCTTATTTCGTGAATGTTGGAGCTTATTTTGTGAATATAGGACCTATTGAAGTTTATGATGTTAGGTTTAACTAGTTGCTCATAAACTAATTTAGTCATACTAACAAAACCTTTAATTAACTTTTAATTAACAAAATAATAAACTCGTTTATTAGATCTTATGCATGCTACTAAATGCGGAAATAAGGAGTAAACCGTGTTCTTACACTCGGTCCAAATATTGCAAGGATGATCCTCCGAGTACCCAATATAGAATACCTCCTCCGGATGCACCAAGACAAGCCCCTAATAAACCGAAACTTTGTATGCTAGACTAGGAATCGGTTTTCTCCTTAAACTTATTCTAATCACTCTTATTAGAATAATATTTGAATACTACTCTTAGTATGAATTTTATTATCTTATAATAAGTATTTTAGAGGTAAAATTTCTCTTCTTGTTTGTGTAGAATTTCGGCTAGAGTAACAAGAAGTAATGTAGAATGAATGACATATATCATATATATATATTAAGCATGCTTCTTTAACATAAGATAATCTAATTATCTCAAGCATGCTACATGGGGAAGGGGTTGCCGGTTTTGGGAAGCCTCAAAAGGGGAACACCTTCACTTCTCAAGACACTAGGGAAGCATCTAGGTTAGTGTTCTCAAGGTGGTCTTTTAATGATTGTGTTTTATACATTAAACCCACACAACCAACCCCACTTAACCGGCCCCTTAATCCTTAAAAGGATTTCATTTTACAACTTTGTAAAATGTATAATTTACACAAAGTGTGACATCCTATATGTCATATAATATGTTTTAGTACATTTAAAACATATAAATATTTATCATATATTATACACAAATAAATCATATTTATTAATCAATAAGTAATTCGAAATTACTAATGTAAAATGATCATTTATCGTCAATACGATTTACAACCTTTGTATTAATTTTAACCCAATTCATTCTAATTACGATATCTTAAAATATCGTTTAATGTTTAACAATTGACACGTTTCAATTTTAAACATAAATCTTACATTAAGATCCAACCTCTATTTTCTCGATATTCGAGTTTAAGGAATATGATCAAATCGTATCAATATACATTTGATCACTTTATCGATTAAGGGAATTGTCCTAAAGGTGTGACCTAAAGGGATCAACTGACCATCACCGTCATACGACAGTAATGTCAAACTCTAGCTAGCCAATCATTACCGATTAATGTTGGTCAGCTGACTAAAAATTCGTATCATCCCTTGCGCATTCTTGTTATGAGATTTAATTACGTGATCGCACTATTGTTGAGGACACATTTCCCAACAATCTCCCACTTGTCCTCGACAAGTGTGCGTCACCAATTCTCTTGTCCTATTACAATCTCCCACTCAATGCAAGATGTCTCTCTGGTCGTTCTTGCATTTGATCATATCATGAATGGTTTCCTCGATCTGGAGAATAACTGTCTGACCGGAATCATCTACCATAGATACCTTCCGAGCGTGGCCACGCATTTCCAGTTAACTTCTCCTCGAGTGGCCCTGAGATTTGAACAACCCTGACAAGGGGTGGACAATTTCTATCGCACTACTTCCTTCAACCAGTCACAGTTAGTCACAACCCAAAACAATCCCATTTGACTCCAGTTACGAAAAGTCGTAGAGAATGGATCAAAGTTATGCCTAAACTGTACCATCTTGGGAGAGTAGTCTTTAGTCAAAGAATTGACTCACAAGAATACTATAGCAGCTCTCGCCACGACCCGGCTATAAAATTTCCAGAACTCTATAAGCGGTCACATTGCCCGACAGAGTGTCTCTTACAGTCTGCCTATGTGATCAACTAGTCATCACATATGACTCTATGGCATTTGAACTTGCCATCAATCGCCTCACACTCTAGTCGCTTTGAGACGTCACCTCATATAAGCGGCTAGGGGCCATACTAAGTCAATCCAGTTCACTTATGGGGTTCAATATTGTCTCATACAACCCATTTGGATTCTGACAAAGTATCTTTCACTTTGAGTTATTAATAACTCAAATGATGTTGTCATGCAACAATAGTCAACACTATTACATTGCATTTTGATGCGCAATCATCTATTTGTATTAGTGTTTTGCAAATAACCTTTATTCATGCGAATAACATTTATTCATGATAGCAAAACTTACAACTTTTGGTCTCCTTTATTCTCATATTATCCCGTATAATATGATTCTATTTGAGTACATTTCTAGAACTCTTTCTAGATTTTGAGTTTCCTTTCCGGAGGAAAGCTCCCACTGTTATCTTATAACTTGTGACGTATCGATATACTGGAGGGATTAAAATCACTCTCTACAGTCACTTATGTACTGAAATCTATATTGTAGTTTATTAGTGATTTCATCACTCTTACAATTTTCAAACATCTTGGCTATTTGATAATGGTTTCATTCATCGTTATGAATAATGTAACCAACCATTCTAACTTCAAGTGGGCGACCTTTTATTATCCATATAATAAACCTTCCCTTTTAAAACTCCATCATCATATGATACAAATTGTTTTATTCATCTAAATTGAGTACCTCTTATTCTTTACTCTTAAAGAATCACCCATTCTCTCTAAATGGTAGGTTTCAATTCTTTGATGAATATCGCTCCCACTAAAATCAATATCTCTCGATATCTTAAATGAACCTTTCATTTCACGCATGTTAAACTATTACTCGAATCATTATCACTATCACTTTCCCCATAGTGATCTATTTCCATTCAATCAATCATCACTCTCTTATCATGTCTTCGTTTCCTTGAGACGAAAATGATAATTACTACATAGGAACCGTTTTCCTACCGATGATTTCATACGGGGTTTCAAGTTTCCTCTCCATGAAACTATGAACACAAACAAAGAACCTTTCTTCGAGTGTCCTCCCGTAGTTTCTTCAAATCACTTAGGGCTCTTTGTTTCCTCTCTATGAAACAATGAACACAAAGAACCTTTCTTCGAGTGTCCTCCCGTAGTTTCTTCAAATCACTTAGGGTTCTTCTTAAGACTCCCAAGTAAGAATCTTCTCTAAGATCCTTCCTTTATATCCATCATTGGTTTGTGAGCGAAATATTTTCTCCCACTCTATCCTTCTAACAATAACCTTTACTTGTTTAAGGATAGCTATTTCGATCAACCAATGTATTTGAATGTTTGAAGTTTGATAGGTGTGATGAATACATTCTCATTTTCACTTAAAATGAAAATCTTATAATGAACTGATATAGTCTCATTTTGATTGAATCTATCTCATGGGGTGTAGTTCTCCGTTTTAATCAACTCTTTGATTCTCTTATACTTGATCGTATCAATATTAAATTACTATCATTCATGTTTAAACAAGGCTTGCAATTTATTTGAGAAATCAAAACATTGATTAAGAACAAAAGTAGTGACTCGGGTTGAAAACCAAGTCACTAATATCCAGAATTACAACCATTGTTTTAGGATTTTAATCCTTGTCTTACAAGAAAATTAAATTGTTCCATAAATAAATGCAAAATATGAAAGAAGACGATATGAAAATTAGAGCCTAGCTCTTCAAGTCTTCGATCAATTGGATGCTACCATAGCCATCCAAGTAAGGAACCTCAAGCTTCCTTCTCCTTGCCCTTATCATTATTCGGGGGTGGCCCTTTAAAACAATTAAAAAGGGTAAATATCAACACATTTGTATCACTATACATAAGTTGATAAACGACATGAATTATACGCGAGAATTATTACCTACGGCGGTTGCCTTCCCAATTTTGAGATCGCTTAAGTATTTGGGGCAATTTCTCTTCCAATGACCGATCCTCGTGCAATAATGGCACTTGTCTTGCTCTTTTGAAGACGAGGTGGAAGCGCCTTTCGAAAAGGTCTTTTCTTTGGTCGCTTTGGGCTTGAACGTTTTCTTGCCCTTGCCTTTCGAGGCATTCCTCTTGAAGCTCGTTTTCCCTTTCTTTTCGATGTTTAAAACATCCTTGGTGGAACTTTCATGAAGTCCCATGTCCCTCTCGGCTTGGACTAGCATCTTATGCAACTCGTCTAACGAGGTCTCTTGGTTTCGCATATTGAAATTCACCCGGAATTGAGCATACGCCTTAACCTTATTGAGCGAGTGAAGAACTCGATCAATGATAAGAGAGTCGGGAACATCAACATTTTGAGCTTTTAGAGTCTCCGCGAGCTCAACGAGTTTGAGCACATGAGGGCTTATCTTTTGCCCTTCCTTGAAAGTTATGTCAAAGAAGGCGGAAGCCGCCTCGTATTGAATCACCCTTGGAGTTTGCGAAAACATGGTCGCAAGTTTGGTGTAAATTTCATACGATGTGGTCAACTTGATCATACTCCTTTGGAGAAGATGAGCACATTTTTAAGAGCGGAGGACTCTTTCATGTAGGCTTCATAGGCCTCACGAGTTTGGACCGATGAATGAGCGGTCGGAGCGGGAGGAGCGGCTTCGGATAGGTAACGATTCTTATCGTCACCTTGAGCGGCCAAAAGCAATTGCGCATCCCAATCCTTAAAATTGGAACCATGCTTATCGAGTTTACAACGATCCATAAAGGATCGGAGCCATGATACGTTAGTGAGAGGTGGAGCGTTGGTTGCCATTGTCGATGTTGAAAATTAAACTACAATAATAAAAGGAAATAAAACAACATCATTTTTAAATTCATAATTTGAATTTTAAGAAACTTAAACATGTTAAGTGTATTTACTTAATGATCTCTTACCCAATTAAGTAAACAATCCCGAGACCCAAACCCATACTAATCCGGGCACGGTGTAGCCGATTCAACCCGTATTGGTATAATTTGGTGGATTAACTCTTTAATCGATTCTACTCTTAGAACTCTCGGTCGACAATTTTCTTAAAATTATCTTTAGCCCGAACTTATTGCAACTACGGTTACGAATACTTTCGTTGAGATCAACCAAATTTCAATGTGTAATCTTATTACCCCACTTACCCAACGTGACAATTTTAGTACCCCGGTGTAGCCGAGCCTACGTCCTTGTGAAGAAGGGATTCATGGGTCCGTACTTTTTGGTAAGGCTAAGTCTCAATATTTATTTGTAAGAGATCTAGTCAAATTATTATCTATCTCCGTTTAAGTGAACTAAGTCGGTGAATTATCGATAAAATAAAAGACTAGGTCGACTAGGTCGAAACATGCATGATACGATGTATGACGATTTGGCTATGCATGCAAACATATAAAAGCAAAATAAAAGCATAAATAAACCCTAGTATGGCCTTTCCTAGAAAAGAAATAACAAAGTACAAATTCGGAAACCAACTCCTTTGGTCCCTTGAACTTCACGCGGCACACACTTCGAGGTAAACACCGTCTTGATCGGAACTCCTTTCCGAATGGCACCGTCTTCAAGGAACTCCGGATTTTACAAATATTACAACTTTTCTAGTCTACTTTATACATTATAAAATAGAAATAAATTACAATTGGGTGATACGAGATCACAAAATTACAACCGAATCGGTAACCCCTTACATTACGGGAAATACCGATTTAAAAACTAGGCCATACTAAGTAAATTACATAATTCCCAAAATTACGTAAAAATAAATCATGACATTCACAATATAAATATGCAATGCTTATATAAATATGAATTAACATGCAAATCCTAAGCCAAATCGTCCTATTTAAAACACTTATTTAAATAGTTATCGTAAACCTCGGTTTTTATGGAATTGCGTGTTTTAACGTTTAACAACACTATGCATTAAATGAAACGGTTTTCATCGTTAAGTTAATCATCCTAACTCTTATAGGATTCAAAATTTAGTCTTATTCAAACTTTGAACATGAATTAACTTAATATATTTTAATATTGATCGGTATTACTCGGTTTTTCGGGAAAAATAATATAAAATTCAAAAGAGGCATTAAAATTTCGAAAATTCAAAAATCAAATTTTGAAAATTCTAGAATGTTCTTAAAATTTTCAGAAAGTTAAAATATTAGTATTTTACACGGTTTTATTATTATTTCGAAAATAACACGTAAAACGAGCAATTTAAGTCGGAAAATTCAATAATTAACTTCATAAATGCAAATTAAATACTAATAATATTTTTATACCTTCCAAAACATTTTAAGAACACAAGATGGACAGAAAATTAAATGGCACATTGCCCCATAGCCGAAATTTTAAAGCATGCCTCCTTTTAATTTAATTTTAAATGCTACTTTTAACAAAACAAAATTAAATCAATACAAATCAAATCTGAAACTTTAGGCACCCAAGAATATTTTCATGATGAACATATCACATATGACTAATATGGGTTACATTTTCGGCCATTTTTAACAACATTTGCAAATTTTAACGATTTACGTCATATATTATACGATTTTAACATTTAAAATTATTTCTCAAGCATAAAATAAGATAAAATTCTCGAAAATTTTATACATGCTGGAAATAATATATATGACATCGTGTTAAATTTTCATGGCCAAATTCCAACTAAAACTATTAAAGTCGAAATAATGTCACTAATTACCCGATTTTTACATTAAAAATCTATAATATTGCAATATTTGAGATAAATTTCTGGAAAATTCAACATAAATTTTAAATATTGCATGTGACATCCTCATAAATTTTTATAGTCAAATTCATAATATAACTATTTTAACCCATTTTTATTCATCTTATTGCATTTTAACCATTAAAAAACATATCACACGATTTAAAGGTCTATAATTTACGAAAATTCATATTCATATTATAGAAAATACATGTGATATCATACTGAAAAATCTCGGCCAGAAGTTTATTTTAACTATTTTTCCCAAAATTAATCATTTTTAACCATTAAAACGTATTAAAAACCGAAATTAAAATACCAATGATCAATATCCATGCAAAATATATTCCAAATCTTCTAAAACATTTTTAGAAAACAGTAGGTATTCATGCTTAAATTATTTCGTGCATATCATATATCAAAACGAAAATTATCAAGTTTTATTTTGTTATCCTAATAACTCCGTAAAAACGAAACGGAAAGCATGCAAACAACCCTTTTGCTCTGATACCAATTGTTAGGTTTAACTAGTTGCTCATAAACTAATTTAGTCATACTAACAAAACCTTTAATTAACTTTTAATTAACAAAATAATAAACTCGTTTATTAGATCTTATGCATGCTACTAAATGCGGAAATAAGGAGTAAACCGTGTTCTTACACTCGGTCCAAATATTGCAAGGATGATCCTCCGAGTACCCAATATAGAATACCTCCTCCGGATGCACCAAGACAAGCCCCTAATAAACCGAAACTTTGTATGCTAGACTAGGAATCGGTTTTCTCCTTAAACTTATTCTAATCACTCTTATTAGAATAATATTTGAATACTACTCTTAGTATGAATTTTATTATCTTATAATAAGTATTTTAGAGGTAAAATTTCTCTTCTTGTTTGTGTAGAATTTCGGCTAGAGTAACAAGAAGTAATGTAGAATGAATGACATATATCATATATATATATTAAGCAT
Source organism: Silene conica (assembly GCA_029255685.2). Taxonomy (NCBI): domain Eukaryota; kingdom Viridiplantae; phylum Streptophyta; class Magnoliopsida; order Caryophyllales; family Caryophyllaceae; genus Silene; species Silene conica. The sequence continues at coordinate 42,587,137 of CM055316.2, read as the reverse complement.
GCTTCTTTAACATAAGATAATCTAATTATCTCAAGCATGCTACATGGGGAAGGGGTTGCCGGTTTTGGGAAGCCTCAAAAGGGGAACACCTTCACTTCTCAAGACACTAGGGAAGCATCTAGGTTAGTGTTCTCAAGGTGGTCTTTTAATGATTGTGTTTTATACATTAAACCCACACAACCAACCCCACTTAACCGGCCCCTTAATCCTTAAAAGGATTTCATTTTACAACTTTGTAAAATGTATAATTTACACAAAGTGTGACATCCTATATGTCATATAATATGTTTTAGTACATTTAAAACATATAAATATTTATCATATATTATACACAAATAAATCATATTTATTAATCAATAAGTAATTCGAAATTACTAATGTAAAATGATCATTTATCGTCAATACGATTTACAACCTTTGTATTAATTTTAACCCAATTCATTCTAATTACGATATCTTAAAATATCGTTTAATGTTTAACAATTGACACGTTTCAATTTTAAACATAAATCTTACATTAAGATCCAACCTCTATTTTCTCGATATTCGAGTTTAAGGAATATGATCAAATCGTATCAATATACATTTGATCACTTTATCGATTAAGGGAATTGTCCTAAAGGTGTGACCTAAAGGGATCAACTGACCATCACCGTCATACGACAGTAATGTCAAACTCTAGCTAGCCAATCATTACCGATTAATGTTGGTCAGTTGACTAAAAATTCGTATCATCCCTTGCGCATTCTTGTTATGAGATTTAATTACGTGATCGCACTATTGTTGAGGACACATTTCCCAACATATGACTATTGTATTGTGAATCTAAAACCTAATTGAAGTTTATGACTGTGGTGATTATAGGAACCTTAAACTGTGAAACTATATGCTTAAACTGTGAAACTAGAAGCTTATACTCTGAAACCATGCTCATTAAAGTCTGATTTTGTTTGGGGTTTATTTTTTGAATATAGGACCTAATTAAAGTTTATGAATATTGTGAAACTAGATGCTTAAAATGTGAAATTAGAAGCTTCAACTGTGAAACTAGAAGCTTCAACTGTGAAACTGGAAACTTATACTGTGAAGCTATATGCTTAAACTGTGAAACTGCTAATATACTGTGAAACTAGATGCTGAAACTATGAAACTAGATTCTTAAGCTGTGAAACTAGAAACTTACATTGTGAAACCTGATAGAAAAAGGCTGATTTAGTTTATATGTTTTGACTTTATATAGGTACTGATTCCATTTCCAACACCAACGGAGAGGTTTCTACAATTTTAACAGCACAATCCACACCTACAGTATCGGTTGGTACGCCTATTACTTTGGTGAATCACACACCGGGTGGTAGTGAGGAATGGATTGTCAGAGTTGCAGAAGTTATTACACCTACTATTAGATCTAGAGTCGGCAATGACGTTCTAGAGTCGACAATGACGTTCTATCAAGTGTATGCTACTTCTTGTGGGTTTGAAGCTAGGAAATATTCAACGAAGAGGTTTCGTGATGGTAATATTCGAACTAAAGCCATGGTTTGTAATCGTGAAGGCCATAATAAGAGGAAAGGAAGACCTCTTGAAACTGTTGCAAGTGAAACTGGTTCTGAATTGAAACTCGTTCAAATATTGGAAAAACTGCAAAACCAAAAACTGGTGTGAAGGGAAGTGAAGGAGATGAGGCTGAAAGTTCAAGTAAGCAAACATTTACAAGAACAACCAAAATTTAGACGGTGGGGTTGTCGTGCAATGGTCAAATTCAAGTTCCATGATAACAAGTACATCGTTGAACAATTCCATGAGGGTCACAATCACCCAGCGACCTTTGTAAAAAAATAGGGAATTTGATAAACTTGCAGCAAATATGAATGAATTTCATAAGCAAATGATTGTCCAGAATTCAAGAGTTAATGTTGGGGCTAGCTTAACATACCAGCTATGCAAAGAGCAAGTCGAAGGGTTCGAAAATGTGGGGGCTTCCCTTTCACAATTCAAGAATTTCCAACGGGATTTGAAGTGTTTCATTAGGAGTAAGGATGGAGACATGTTTATCTCACGTTTGGAAACCCTTCGTGACACAAAAGGGTTAGTATTTGTGCATGAAATCCATTCTGAGAAAGCTTTGACAAGGATTTTTTGGACAGATGCTGAGGCAAAGAGATGTTACTCAGTGTTTGGTGATGCAATTTCATTTGCATGCGCTATTTTAGATCATGAAGACGATGAAGCATTTATGTGGACGTTTCAGCAATTTCTGAAATCAATGGGTGGAAAAGAACCTAATTACATTATCGTTGACCAAGATGCAGGAATAAAAAAGGCATTCCCTGGTATGTTTGTATATCGTGCAATTTTTCTAGTTTTCTTAACTTGTAAAACTAGAAGCTGAAGATGCTGAAAATGTGAAACTACATGCTTAACTTGTGAAACTAGATCCTTATACTGTGAACCTGGAAGGCCATATTGTGAACCCTGTTGATATAAGAGGCTGATTTTTTGAGTTCTGAAAGTGTGAAACCTGTTGAAAAATCAGCCTCATTTTTTTGAGTTCTTAACTTGTGAAACTAGAAGCTTATGAAGTGAAACTACATGCTTATTTTGTGAAACTAGATGACTATATTGTGAAACCTGTTGAAAAATCAGCCTGATTTTTTGAATTCTTAACTTGTGAAACTAGAAGCTTAGGCAGTGAAACTACATGCTTATTTTGTGAAACTAGATGGCTATATTGTGAAACTTGTTGATAAAAGATCCTGATTTTTTGAGTTCTTAACTTGTGAAACTAGAAGCTTAACTTGTGAAACAGGATTCGTATTCTGTGAAACTACAAGCCTATATTTGTGAAACCTGTTGATAAAAGAGGATGATTTTTTTGAGTAATCTTATTTTGTTTCATGCAGTTGTGTTCAAAACAGCAAGACATCGGTTTTGCATGTGGCACATTATGAAAAAAGTAACAGACAAGGTTGGGAGCACAATTTGCAAAGGCACTGAATTCTTATCACGTCTGAACAATGTTGTTTGGAGCAATGATATGGAACCTGAGGAATTTGAGGATAATTGGGTTAAGGTAATCACAGAATCCTCGTTAGGGGATAATATATGGTTGAGTGGAAAGTTTGCTGAAAGACACAAATGGATACTAGCGTATTTCAGAAATGGTCCGATAGATAACATTTTAAGAACCACACAGAGATCAGAGAGTGCTAATAGTTTTTTTAAAAGATTTGAGAATAAATATGGGACCTTGGTTGAGTGTTGGATGAGGTTTGAGAGTGCCATCGACCAACAAAGGCATGCTCTAAAGCTTCTTGAAGCACAGAGTGATGATTCAATGCCTGAAACCTTATATTGTTCAAACTGGGAAGCCTATGGAGCGAGAGTATATACATATGAAGTCTTTTATGACTTTCAAAATGAGGTTAAGGGCTCGATAAATGGGTGTAGTGTGGGTGGATACACCCCACCAGATCTTGTAACTAACTCTGAGATTTTGATAGTTGAAGACGCGATCAAGAAAAAGAGCTACGCCGTTGAGTACGATAAAGGAACAATGGACGTGAGATGTTCCTGTAAACTATTTGAACGGAGAGGTATTCTATGTTATCACATGATTTGGGTTTGCTTGGGTAAAACTAAGGAAATACCTGAGAAATACATTTTGGGTAGGTGGAGTAAGAATGCACTTAGAAACCCTATTTATGATTTGAATGGAAATCTTTTGGACAACTACAATCCTACTAGTAACCTGAAATTTGGAATGTTCGGATGTGGTCTGAGATTTATGCAACTGTGGGGATCCTCAAAAGAAAAAAAGAGTCTGATGTGAGAGAATTTGCTAAGCTTGTAAAAGAATTCCGAGAGAAGTTGGAGCCAAACCCAAAGGCTTTGACAAAAGAACAAGAATTGGAAATCCATCTAAACTGCAAGGCTCCAAAAGAAGGAAAGGTCTTACCACCTAAGTTCTCTAAGAACAAGGGTAGCGGGAAACGGTTGGTCAGTAGCAAAAATAAGGCAATCATAAAAGCAAAAAAACCAAAAAGGTTGTGTGCTAACTGTAAACGAATGTCACACCATGATAAAAGAAATTGTCCATATGATTTTGAAGAGCATCCTCCTGAGAATCAAGTATGTATTATTCCTTTACTTTATTTTTTTTAATTTAGGTTTATTATACTGTGAAACCTGTTGATGAAGGATTGATTTTAGTTTGTATCTAATATTGTGAATCCTAGACCTTAAAATGTGAAACTAGGGACATTATACTGTGAAACTTGTTGATGAAGGGCTGATTTTAGTTTGTTTCTAATATTGTTAATCTAGTGCCTTACACTGTGAAACTAGTGCCTTATTCTGTGAAACTAGGGGTTTATTTTGTAAAACTAGGGGCTTATACATTCTGATTTAATTTAAGTATAGTTTTTATTACTTAAGAAATGCATGGTACGTGTCAAAAGCATTTAATTTAATGTTTCATTTTCTTTCAGGGAGATACAACAAAAGAAGAAGAAGAAGAAGAAGAAGAAGATGATGATGAAGATGTATAGCATAGAGAATGATGTAGAGCTTACATTCTGATTTAGTTTATGTTTTTTATATTGTGAAACTAGGGGCTTATACATTCCGATTTAATTTAGGTTTATTATACTGTGAATCTAAGGGCTTATTTTGTGAATCCTAGGCCTTAAACTGTGAAACTAGGGGCTTATACTGTGAAACTAAGCCTCTAGTTTCATAGATTAAGGCGTAGGATTCACAATACGCCTTAAACTGTGAAACTAGAGGCTTAGTTTCACAAAATAAGATTCTAGTTTCACATAAGAAAGGCTGACATAAAGAAACTTAAAACTGTGAAACAAGAAGCCTACATTGTGAAACCCCTACTTTTAGTTTCACAGAATAAGGGCTTAGTTTCACAACATAAGCTTCTAGTTTCACAGAATAAGAAAAAAAAACTTAAACTCTGAAACAAGAAGCCTACATTGTGAAACCCAAACTCTTAGATTCACAGAAGAAGGGCTTAGTTTCACAACATAAGTTTCTAGATTCACAGAAGAAGACCTGACATTCACAGAATATGTTTTCTTGTTTTGTGAAACTTGAGGTCATAAATTGTGAAACTAGAAGCTTAACTTGTGAAATTAGAAGCAGTTTTGGATTAGGGGGATCCGCTACCGCGTATACACCTCTAAATGCGTAGATACACATCTACATGCGTAGATACACATCTCGAAATGCGTAGATACACATTTAGAGATGTTTATGTATGTTATTTTTCGACATTTACGTTTGTATTGACTTTTACCTTATCTAAATTTATTACTGCTTACTTTCTTTATTTACTGCTTACTTGGTGATAAACTTCTTCATCATAAACAATGAAACACTACTTATCTAAATTTACTACTGCCAGTAAAATTTGAATAATAATTTAGTACTTATTCAAATTATTATTCAAATTTTACTGGTAGTAGTAAATTTAGATAAGTAGTGTTTTCATTGTTTATGATGAAGAAGTTTATCAACAAGTAAGCAGTAAATAAAGCAAGTAAGCAGTAATAAATTTAGGTAAGGTAAAAAGTCAATACAAACGTAAATCTCGCTTAGATAGCTAACTGTTCTCTTTTTCTAATATCACTTATGCAATCATACAAAATATTCACAATAATCCCATTTTATTGTGAGTGCCGTGGGACGTTACATTGTATGACTATATGTAACGACGCCAATGACATGAAGAATAACGTAAACTATTGATCGAGAAGTAGAAGACGAAGGATTGTTACCATATTGAGTAGTAGTGAGGGTTTGTGTTAATTCATCAGAAAACAAATCAAGCAAATCAAGTAGTAGTGAGGGTTTGTATTACCATCATTAACATGGTAATTAAGGCCACCACCACCACCACCACCTTATTATGATTATAATTATGATTTCCCATTGTAAGAGTCAAGTAATAATTAATTATTATTTAGACTATATATGTATTTGTAGTGTAAATGGTTGTATATTGGAATAGGGTGTTTGATGATATCAACTTGAATTGGATATATAGTGCACTTGCTTACTACGAGTACTACCTTTTATGGTTGTAAAGTAGATGCAATAAATAGGGTTCCTAAGCAAGTGGTAAGGGGACTGGTTGGAGCATTTAATTTTGAGGTAGTTGTGGCTTAATTTCAGCATCTTAACTTGTGACATTGAATTCTGAAAGTGTGAAACCTGTTGAAAAATCAGCCTGATGTTTTGAATTCTTAACTTGTGAAACTAGAAGCTTAGGCTGTGAAACTACATGCTTATTTTGTGAAACTAGATGGCTATATTACAACTTCAAAATTTACAACGTCAATTAACAAACAGCAACAAAAACACATTTCACCAAGTTCTTGTGTTGAAATTTAGCAAGTAACAAGGCTTCTGATTGGAATTATTTTTCACCTTGTCCACAACTTCGAAAAATTATTTGTTGCGGCCTTAACAATGTCGAAGTCCAGTTGCAATGACTCGGCCATCTCGTTTTCATCGTTTTCATCATCTACAAGTGGAGTTAAAATCAAGCAATGAGAAGCAATATAACTCTATAAAGACATAAAATCCGTCAAATCTCCAGATTCACAGATTAATGGTTTAGTTTCACAACATAAGCTTCTAGATTCACAGAAGAAGACCTGACATTCACAGAATAAGTTTTCTTATATTGTGAAACCTAGGGTCATAAATTGTGAAACTAGAAGCTTAACTTGTGAAACTAGAAGCAGTTTTGGTGAATGCTAAGTGCTGAGATTCACTGAATAAGGTCTGAGACTCACCAAATGATGACTGGCTAAGTTTAACAAAACTACACACCTTGTTTTTTGTTGAGGAAACGTCAAGATTGACAACATCGGTTTCACCAACGTGGGAAGGGACATTATCCCAAACAGCATGGTCCCCAACAGCATGAGATTCAGATACAATTCATTCACAAAAAAGTCCTTCAATTGACAGGCTTTAGCTTCATTTTTTCCTTTTTGGTTTAACAAGGGAACACCTATACAACCAAAACAAGTACAATATACATATTACAATATATTTAGCCAAGGAATTAAGAATTTAAAACTTTAATGTGTAGATTCACAAAGTAAGACCTGGCTGTATTCTCATTCCACATAAGAAGTTCCAACATGATCGACTTTCGATAATCTACCAAATCCTGCATAGAGTGACGTATATTAATGAAGTGTATTCATGCTAATATTTGTGGAATGCACGGCTTTATTTTCATATAGTAATGAACTCACCTCAAAATAGTCACTGTTCGTCCATAAACTCTGATCTTCCAATGCACTCAACCACTTTAGCAGAAAAACTCCACAATCATAACTAGACAAAAAAACATTTAACCACTTATGAGTGTGACAAAGTTTCACAGAATAAGGTCTGAGATTCACTGAACAAGGTCTGAGATTCAACAAATGATGACAGACTAAGTTTAACAAAACAAGTCAAACTACGCACCATGTTTTTTGCTGAGGGACTTCGAGATTGACAGCATCATGCATATGCATGTACTTCAAAGATCTGTACGACTCTCCCAAAATAGTTGCAACATTGTACAACTGAAAAGAAAAGGACAATAAAAGATCAAAAATATACTTTGGGGTATACTAAAACAAAAACTCTACAATATTTTGGAAAAAAAAATCATACAATGTCCATGGCATGGTTGTTGTCAATATCCACTTTTATATCCATGCATGAGTCAAGGATGTAAGTTTTTTGCTACTTTATGTCGCAAATACAAGCCCACCAATGCTTCAATGGCTCACTATGCAAAGGGATAAAAACCTGAGATAGTAAATGTACGGGAATAATCAATCAACAATACACATGAATGACAGTAAATAAATAACAAAATGAATAGCAGAACTGAAGGATCTGACCATTTACTGGAACGTATGAGGATTTTATATATTGACCCCAAATCTCTGGGTTAGTATCTGCATTAACACCCTAAATGACACAAAAAGGCAATTTTAGTCTCTAGATGAGCAACTTTCAGAATGAAAAATACTTGAATATCAACATCTAAAGGATTTGAAGCTCACATATACTGTCGTTGGCAAGTAAATCACATTTGTTTTACCCACTGTGCGCTTAATCCCAACCATATCAATGATCTACAAATAAAACGTGCACAAAATGAAGCATCCACTTTCACGAAATCACCATCCAGTTTCACAAAAAAACCTCTAAGATTCACAGAATAAGGTCTGAGTTCACCAAATAAGGAACCATGTAAAAAAAGAAACATGGTCAGGGACGGGAAAATAATACTTACCTGATCCATAATAAGGCCACGCAAATTAAGAGTCTGCAAAGCATCTCTAGTGACTTCCATCCACGGAGTGGACACCAGAACCTCACTTAACTATTGAACAAAATGCAATTATTCAATATATCTCACACAATTTAAAAACACATAATTCAAGAAATCAAAGAAAAAGACTGACATTGCAATTTGGTTGCGATTGCTCTTCTCCCAACACAAGCCACCAATTCCTTCTCAGTAAAAGGTGGTGTCATAGAGGAACTCGATTCTAGCGCATCTTTTGGGACTATTTCTTTGGATAGGTTAACAGAACATGTAACAATATGATAGCACAACCGCAATGCAAAACGCTTGCGCTGAGATTCCTATTGATGAAAAAAAAGGGTTTCAGGAAAACTAGGAAATAAAGTTGCCGCAATTGTATAGAAATTAAATTAGATGTTGAAAAGCAATATTACAGTATTTATGGGTATTACAGAATTAGTTTTGCTCCCTTTGTAATTCTCCATTATGTTCAGCAGATAGAGGCCATTATCAATTTGTTTGGTTTTCAGATTTGATTTCGGGATAAACACTTCTGGCATCGTCATTGAAGCAATACTTGTCACTGCTGGGAACTTTGATTGAAGAAGGTTGATGAGCCTGTGTTGCTGTATGAACAAAAGAGTAATTACAAAGAGAAATTATTAAGGTAATGGAGTAAGAACGAGTCCCAAAATAGGTAAAATAGATGTACCGTATGTTTTAAAAAAGAAGTATAATCAACAGGTGTGTCTTTCATTGCATGGATGACTTGGCATTTGCAAGATTCAGGTCTTAGATCAAAACAAAACAAGAACGGTGGGCATTCGGGAGAGATGATTGGAGTCAAAATCTGGAAGACAACACATAAAAATGCAGTGAATAAAAAGACAAGTCCACCTTTAAGCTTGGATATAATAAGACCAAATATAAAAAAAACTTACTAATTGGAGAGCAGCAACATCAACATTGTCGAGACACTGGAACAAAAATCGAATCATGTGTGAGTAATGATTATAAGTGCACACCATGTAAAATGGGATTATAAAAAAGGGGTAGAGAGACTAAGAATGTGCGTGAACTGTGGCACAAATAAACGACAAGCAGAATCTCGTGATCTCAAGCTCTCACCACTGTTTAGAAACTCACACCAAACATCTATCACAGCAAAAGATACTTGATCACTTTCAGACAAACTCTTCAATTGCTTCCTTGTCAATTGCTGGGTTTGACTTTTGAAAAGAATCTCACTGGAAACAGTCATTAAAAGCATAGGTCACACCCTCAAATGGTATTAGATATACGATCAAAATTAAAAAAGAATAGTATTTTGATTTTTAGTAAGTTTCACCAAACTGTGAAACTAGAAGCTTAACTTGTGAAACTGCATGCTTATTCTGTGAAACAGGAAGCACATATTGTGAAACTGTGAAACTAGACGCTTAACTTGTGAAACAATAAGCTTATTCTGTGAAACTAGAAGCTTACATTGTGAAACTAGAAGCTTATTCTGTGAAACTGGAAGGACATACTGTGAAACTGTGAAACTGTGAAACTAGATGCTTAACATGTGAAACAAGAAGCTTAACTTGTGAAACTAGAAACTTATTCTGTGAAACCAGAAGCTTATTCTGTGAAACAAGAAGCTTACATTGTGAAATCCAAACTCTTAAATTTCACAGAATAAGGGCTTAATTTCACAACATAAGCTTCTAGTGTCACAGAATAAGGGCTGAGATTCACATAATAAACTTCTAGTTTCACAGAATAAGGGCTGTGAAACAAGAAGCTTATTCTGTGAAACTAGAAGCTTATTAAGTGAAACTGGAAGGCTATATTGTGAAACATGTTAATAAAACAGGCTGAAATATTAAAATACAAGGTTTGAAAATTTATAAAATAAGCCAATACCTTTCACATGAATCCAAAAAGATGAAATCCAATACATACTTCTCCGCTTAAGTAAAACCCTTAAGAATATTAATGTTTCTTTGGAGATACGTGTTGGGATATATGTCGTCAACAATAGTGCGATCACATAATTAAATCTCATGACGAGAATGCGCAAGGGATGATACAAAATTATATAGTCAACTGACCAACATTAATTAGTAATGATTGGCTAGCTAGAGTTTGACATTACTGTCGTGTGACGGTGGTGGTCAGTTGATCCCTTTAGGTCACACCTATAGGACAATTCCCTTAATTGATAAACTGATCAAATTTATATTGATACGAGTTGATCAGATTCCTTAAACTCGTATATCGAGAAATCAGAGGTTAAATCTTAATGTAAGATTTATGTTTGAAATTGAAACGTGTCAATCATCAAACATTAAACGATATATTTGGAATATCGAAATTAGAATGAATCGGGTTGATTATTATTAGAAGTGTTGTAATTCGTATTGACAATTATTCAAATGAACATTTTGTATATTAGTAATTATGAATTACTAGTCAAATTGATAAATATGATTTATTTAATCTATAAATAATATTTATTTCATAAATATACATTTTAAATTAAAACAATTGTTTTATAATTGTGACATAATGTATGTCACACATATACAATTGTACAAAACGACATTTATAAAATGGATGACCATTTTATCATATAGGGCACAGGTTTTGGGAAGGTTGTTGTGTGTGTGTTTTTTGTATTAAGTGCACTAGGAGACACTATCATTAAGTAAGCCTTAAAACCATTATCTAGTGCCTCCGTGTGTTGGTAAGACAAAAAGCATCCTTTGATGCTTCCTAAGAGAGGCTAACGGCCAACTCACCAACACCCATCAAAAGAGTGAAATGTTCACCATTCTTATTCATTCTAATTCTTTGCCATATTTTTCTAGTGATAGAAAAAACAAGTAAAAACCTCTAAAATTATTATATGATAATATCAATATATATATTTTACTATAAGTGATAGTAATAAGTTTATTATTCAAATTAGATTAAGATAATAAACTAAGTTTAAGGAAACCGATTTAAACACCTAGCTTTTGTTGATTTCGGTTTTAAAGGAGTTGTCTTGGGTGCATCTTGAAGGAGGTATTCTACTTGGATACTAAGGGTTGGAGGATCATCCTTGCATCATTCTTGTTGAAATAAGTGAGCTTTCGATTCTTTTTCCGCTTTATAATTAGCATGCATAAGATCTAAAATTCATATAATTAAAATGTTAATTATCAACTTATTTAGTATGACTAAAATATTATGTTTTGAGATATTTAAACCTAACAATTGGTATCAGAGCAACAAGGTTGTTTGCATGTTTTTCGTTTAATTTTTACGAAGTTATTAGGATAACAAAAATAAAATTGATATTTCATTTCGTATATGATATGGTCGAAATAATTTATGCATGAATAACTACTGATTATAAATGTATTTTGGGATATTTGGAATATATTTTGCATATATATTGTTCATTGGTATTTTTATTTTCGGTTTTATTAATTTTTAATGGTTAAAAATGTTTATTTTGGGAAAAATAGTTAAAATAAGCTTCTGGCCGAGATTTTTCAGTATGTTTTCACATGTATTTCCTATGATATGAATATGAATTTTCGTAAATTATGGAGTTAAAATACATGGTTTATGAATTTAAATGTTAAAATGCCATAAAATGAATAAAAATGGGTTTGTATAGTTATATTTCGAATTTGACTATAAAAATTTATGAGTATGTCACATGCAATATTTAAAATTTATGCTAAATTTTCCAGAAATATATCTCATATATTGCATTATTATTGATTTTTAATGTAAAAATCGGGTAATTAGTGACATTATTTCGACTTTAATAGTTTAAGTTGGAATTTGGCCATAAAAATTTAACACGATGTCATATATATTATTTCCAGCATGTATAAAAATTTCGAGATTTTTATTTAATTTTATGCTTGAGAAATAATTTTAATGGTTAAAATTGTACGATATATGACGTAAATCGTTAAAAATAGCAATAGTTGTTAAAATGGCCGGAAAATTTAACCCATAGTAGTCATATTTGATATGTTCATCACCTTATTTTTCTTGGGAGCCAAAAGTTTCTGTTTTATTTAATTTTTTTTATTTGTTAAAAGTTACATTTAAAATTGAATAATAAGAGTCATTTTAATTAAAATTTCGGATATTGGGCAGTGTGCTAATTAATTTTCTGTCCATTTCAGTTTCTTAAAGTATTTTGGGAAGGTGTAAAAATATTATTAGTATTTTATTTGGATTTATGGAGCTAATTATTTAATTTTCCGACTCAAAATGCTCGTTTTACGTATTATTTACGAAATCAAAAATTAAACCGTATAAGTACTAATATTTTTAAGGTTCTGAAATTTTAAGAAAGTTTTAAGATATTCAAAATTTGAATTTTGAATTTTTCGAAATTTTATGACTCTTTTTGAATTTTATATTATTTTTCCCGTAAAACCGAGTAATACCGAACAATATTATAATATTAAGTTAAGTCATGTTCAAAGTTTGAGTAAGACTAAATTTTGAAACCTAAATGAGTTGGGATGATTAACTTAAGAGTGAATTCCGATTCACATAATGCCAAGTGTTTTTCTCGTTAAAGCACGCAATTCCATAAAACCGAGGTATACGATAACTATATATATAAATGATATTTAATAGGACGATTTGGCTTAGGTTTGCATGTTAGTTCATATTCATAAGCATTGCATATTTTAATTATGATTGTCATGATTTTATTTACATAATTTTGGATTATGTAATTTTACTTAGTATGGCCTTAGTTTTTAATCGATATTTCCCGTAATGTAAGAGGTTATCGATTCGGATGTAATTAATGTGATCTCGTATCACTTTATTTATTGTTTTATATTTTATAAATGTAAAGTAGACTAGAAAAGTTGTAATTTTTGTAAATTCTGGTGAGCCTTGAAGACGATGCCATTCGGAAAGGAGTTCCGACCAAGACGATGTTTACCTTGGGAAGCGTGCCTCGTGAAGTTCAAGGGACCAAAGGAGTTGGTTTCCGAATTTGTACTTTTATTATTTCTTTTCTTGGAAAGGCCATACTAGGGTTTATTATTTCATGCTTTTAATTTGCTTTATATGTTTGCATGCATAGCCAAATCGTCAAATCATGTCATGCATTTTATTCGATTTAGTCGACCTAGTCAATAATTTATCGATAATTCACCGACTTAGTTCACTTAAACGGAGATAGATAATAATTTTGACTAGATCTCTTACAAATGAATATTGAGACTTAACCTTACCAAAAAGAATAGACCCATGAATCCCTTCTTCACAAGAATGTAGGCTCGGCTACACCGGGGTACTAAAATTGTCACGTTGGGTAAGTGGGGTAATAAGATTACACCTTGAAATTTGGTCGATCTCAACGAAAGTATTCGTAACCGTAGTTGCAATAAGTTCGGGCTAAAGACATTTTTTTAGAAAATTGTCGAACGAGAGTTCTAAGGTAGAACCGATTAAAAGGTTAATCCACCAAATTATATCAATAAGGGATGAATCGGCTACACCGTACCCGGATTAATATGGATTTGGGTCTCGGGATTGTTTACTTAATTGGGTAAGAGATCATTAAGTAAATAACTAAACTTGTTTAAAATTAATTACGAGTTTTAAAAATGATGTTGTTTTAAATCCTTCATTTTATTGTAGTTTAATTTTCAACATCGTCAATGGCAACCAACGCTCCACCTCTCACTAATGAATCATGGCTTCGATCCTTTATGGATTGTTGCAAACTCGATAAGCATGGTTCCAATTTTAAAGATTGGGATGCGCAATTACTTTTGGCCGCTCAAGGTGACGATAAGACTCGTTACCTCTCCGAAGCCGCTCCGACCGCTCCGACCGCTCGTTCCGCGGTCCAAACTCGTGAGGCATATGAAGCCTACATGAAAGAGTCCTCCGCTCTTAAAAATGTGCTTATCTTCTCCATGGAGCCAGATCTCCAAAGGAGTATGATCAAGTTAACCACATCATATGAGATATACACCAAACTTGCAACGATGTTTTCACAAACTCCAAGGGTGATTCAATATGAGGCGGCTTCCGCCTTCTTCGACATTAGTTTGAAGGAAGGACAAAAGATAAGCCCTCATGTACTCAAATTAGTTGAGTTAGCGGAGACTCTAAAAGTGCAAGGAGTTGATATTCCCGACTCACTCATCATTGACCGAGTCCTTCACTCTCTCAATAAGGTGAAATCGTATGCTCAATTCCGGGTGAATTTCAACATGCGAAATCAAGAGACCACATTGGATGAATTGCATAAGATGATTGTCCAAGCCGAGAGGGACATGGGACTTCATGAAAGTTCCACTAAGGATGTTTTGAACATCGAAAAGAAAGGGAAAACTAACTTCAAGAGGAATGCCTTCAGAGGCAAGGGCAAGAAAACGTTCAAGCCCAAACCGGCCGAAGAAAAGACCTTTTCGAAAGGCGCTTCCACCTCATCTTCTAAATCTGAAGACAAGTGTCATTATTGCACGAGGTTAGGACATTGGAAGCGTAATTGCCCCAAATACTTGAGCGACCTCAAAAATGGAAAGACTCTTACCGTAGGTAATAATTCTCGTTTAAAATTCATGTTATTTTGTCAACTTTTGTATAGCGATACAAGTTGTTGACTATCACCCCTTTTAAATTGTTTTAAAGGGGAACCTTATGATGATAAGGGCAAGGAAAGGGAAGCGTTAAGTTCCTTACATGGATTGCTATGGTAGCATCCAGTGATTGAAGATATCAAGAGCTTGGCTCTAAGTTTCATTATCGTCTTCTTTCATTTATGCACTTTAATTTTAAAGAACAATGTCTTTTCTTGTATGACAAGGATTCAAATCCTAAACAATGGTTGTATTTTGGATATTGGTGACTTAATTTTCAACCAAAGTCACTCCTTTTATTCTTAATCAAATCGTTGATTCCTAAAATAAATTGCATACCTTGTAACATGAGTTCATGTGATCTTAATAAATCACTAAAGAAGTACCCTGAAATGTTCCTTGTACAATAAGATTGATACGATCAAGAGAAAAAATCAAAGTAGTGTTGATTAATTTAAACGGAGAACTACACCTCAAGAGAAAACACTCAATCAAAATGAGATACAATTAGTTCATTATAAGATGATCATTTTAAGTGAAAATGAGAATGTATTCATCACACCTATAAAACTTTTCAAACATTCATATGCATTGGTTATATCGAAAATTGCTATCCTCATACAAATAAAGGTTATTTTAAAGAGGATAGAGTGGGAGAAAATATTTTGCTCGCAAACCAATGATATAAATGCAGGAACTTAGAGAAGAATCCCACATGGGAGTCTTAAGAAGAACCCTAAATGAATAAACAAAAGAAACTATGAGAGGACACTGAAGAAACTACGGGAGGACACAAGAGGAAATGTTCCTTATGTTCATTGTTTCAAAGAGAGGATAAAAGAAACCCCGTATGAAATCGGAAGGAAAACGGTTCCTTAACAAATGAAATTTTCAAAATTATAAGATAATAGAGGAGATATCATCTCAATTCTCTCAATGTTAGTATCTATTGTATCGAAAAGTGATATTAGGAAATATCACAAGAAATGAAAAGTTCAAGTGATGTTGATTGAATGGAGGTAGACCACTATAGGGATAGTGATACTGGTTCAAGTAAAAGCAAATGAAAAACATGCGTGAAGTGAAAGGTTCATTTAAGAAACATCAATTGCTATAAAAGGAGTGATGTTGATTTTAGTGGGAGCGATATTCATTAGAAAAATGAACATACCATTTAGAGAGAATGGTGATTCTTTAAAGTGTAAAGAATAAGAGGTTATAATACCTTATATCATAGGATGATGGAGCTTCACGGGAAGGTTTATTATATTGATAATAAAAGGTCGCCTATTAGAAATCAAAATGGTTGGATACGTTATTCATATAGATGAATAAAACCTTGATCAAATAGCCAAGATGATTGAAAATAGCAAGAGTGATGAAATCATTAATAACTACAATATAGATTTCAATACATAAGTGACGATACGTCACAAGTTATAAGATAACAGTGGGAGCTTCCCTCAAGAAAGGAAACTCAAGATCTAGAATCTAGATATGTGCTCAAATAAGATCATATTATACGAGATAATATGAGATAGAAGGAGACCAAAATTTGTAAGTTTTAGAATCATGAATAAAAGGTTTATTCGTAAAACACTAATACAAATTGATGATCGTGCATCAAATGCAATGAAATAGTATTGACTATTTTTGCATAACAATATCATTTGAGTTATGATTAACTCACAATGAAAGATACTTTGTCAAAATCCAAATGGGTTGTAAGAGATAACTTTGAACCCCATGAAGTGAACTGGATCGACTTAGTATAGCCCCTGGCCGCTTATATGAGGTGACATCTCAAAGCGACTGGAATGTGAGGCGACTGATGGCAAGTTTAAATGCCATAGAGTCATATGTGATGACTAGTCGATCACATAGACAGACTGCCCGAGACACTCTGTCGGGCAAAGTGACCAGTTAAAGAGTTCTGGAAATTTTATGATATTCGGGTCGTGGCAAGAGTTGCTATAGTATTCTTATGAGTCAATTCTTAGACTAAAGACTACTCTCCCAAGATGGTGCAGTTTTGGCATAACCTTGATCCATTCTCTAAGACTTTTCATAACTGGACTCAAATGGGATTGCATTGGGTTGTGACTGACTGTGACTAGTTAAAGGAAGAAGTATGATAGAAATTGTCCACCCCTTGTCAGGGTTGTTCAAATCTCAAGGCCACTCGAGGAGAAGTTAACTGAAAATGCGTGGCCGCGCTCGGAAGGTATCTATGGTAGATAATTCCGGTCAAACAGTTATTCTCCAGATCGAGGAAACCACTTATGATATGATCGAATGCAATTACGACCTCAGAGAGACACCTTGCATTGAGTGGGAGATTGTAATAGGACAAGAGAATTGGTGACGTACACTTGTCGAGGACAAGTGGGAGATTGTTGGGATATATTTCCTCAACAATAGTGCGATCACATAATTAAATCTCATGACGAGAATGCGCAAGGGATGATACAAAATTATATAGTCAACTGACCAACATTAATCAGTAATGATTGACTAGCTAGAGTTTGACATTACTGTCGTGTGACGGTGGTGGTCAGTTGATCCCTTTAGGTCACACCTATATGACAATTCCCTTAATTGATAAACTGATCAAATGTATATTGATACGAGTTGATCAGATTCCTTAAACTCGTATATCGAGAAATCAGAGGTTAAATCTTAATGTAAGATTTATGTTTGAAATTGAAACGTGTCAATCATCAAACATTAAACGATATTTTTGGAATATCGAAATTAGAATGCATCGGGTTGATTATTATTACAAGTGTTGTAATTCGTATTGACAATTATTGAAATGACCATTTTGTATATTAGTAATTATGAATTACTAGTCAAATTGATAAATATGATTTTTTTAATTTATAAATAATATTTATTTGATAAATATACATTTTAAATCAAAAGAATTGTTTTATAATTGTGACATAATGTATGTCACACATATACAATTATACAAAATGACATTTATAAAATGGATGACCATTTTATCATATAGGGCACCGGTTTTGGGAAGGTTGTTGTGTGTGTGTTTTGTGTATTAAGTGCACTAGGAGACACTATCACTACAACAAACACCATGCAAATGTGACGCTTTTTGAAGCATTTTGTGACGCTTTGAGCTGTCAAATTTATTTTTATCGACGCTTTGGAAAAGCGTCAGTTTATGAGCCGTCGTTATTTATTGACGCTTTTTAATGTCAACATATGTGATGCGTAAAAGTGTCGTCAATAACTATTGATTGTTTTATTCGTCAACAAATGTGACGTTTTAAAGCGTCTTTACAAACTTATGACGCTTTTATGTGTCTGCAAATGTGACGCTTTTATGTGTCTAATGTGCTTATTGACGCTATTATTTGTCAACAAAAGTGACGCTTAAAATCGGCTTTAGCAATTATTGATGCTTTTATGTGTCACTTAATGAGACACGATTAGGCGTCAATTTTCTATATTTTAACTCTTAAAACTATCAATCTCAGTAATGCTTTTGGTTGTTAACGTACCAGATTCTACCGTCGCGGTTACTCTGGATATTAGATTTTTAAAAATTTGATTTCCAAATAAAATCGTAGAGATTAAATAAACCCATATGTAGTATACTCAATTAAATGATGAATAAAATAACAAAAAGTACCCACGTACTTTTATAAATAATCGTCGTATGTCTTAAATACATCGTCTTCACCACAAACACTTGCATTAAAAATTTAACTATTATAAACTAGTACTCAATAATCGTAAATAACTATACTTAAAAAATCGTAAATAACTAGAGACCGGGACACTTGGTAGCTAGGTAGTACTTTGAACGTTGTGGAGCTTCAATAACATGTAGTTGGCGCAATGTCAAATGGGCTTCAATCAACATATGAAGGCGCATCGTCATCAGCAGCAGATGAAAGCAATCTAACAAAGACAAAAAAGATAGAAAAAGTAAATTATACATTATCAATTGTTTATTAAATCACAATCTACATTTCCCAAGACGTCAAAGGGATGCGCCTTTACGATTCAATAAAAAGGAAAAGAGATAGGCCAAATCTTTACGGTTCATTCTAAACCAAGTATACACAGTTTCGTTTCACATGCCAATTTATCTCCAAGTAGCATCTTTCATAATATCAGAGATGGGTGACATTCATTGTGGTTTTGTTTTTCGAGAGAGACATTGATTCATTGTTGCAGTTTCATCAATTCAGAAGATGACTGATGAAGTTATTTCAACTTGTTAGGCTGTTAATATTCATGGGTAATACTATCACAAATATATTAGAACAGAGTTATAAACTCCTACAACAACAGTACAGTGACAACAGCTGCAACTACACAAAGTCAGTTATGTGAGACCGTCTTATAAAAGACTCATTCTATTAGGAGTTTTAAATATATCAAAAGAAAATTGAATGACCTAAAGTAAAGAGTGTCATGATAATTGGTACCTGGAATGCTATGAATTTAAAGGGACTCTGCGGTTGGAAGATCCCATCTTCATCGGGCCATCTTTCAGGGTAATAGTCCTCGGCATCATCTCCCAAATAAAACGCATCCTTCCCATTGCGTAGGGTTGATATGCCGCCATGTCTCCTTTCTTCACACTATACCCATCAAGCAGTGTATCATCAGAAAAACATATCTTAGCATCCTGTGGAACCAGCAGATAAAATTAATTTTGATGTCGGTAAATCAAGAAAGTTAGTCGGAGTACTGGTGTGTACTGTGTAGTGTCAGCAATCATATATGAGTCTCACTTTTGGAGAAATGAAGGGTCAAAACAATATATAGGTTATTTAAGTTTAGTGTACCACAGGAACAGTAGGATAGAGTCGGAGAGTCTCAGTCAAAGCTGCGTATAGATAATGCAACCTGTCAAGTGACTCTTCTCTCCAATTGGCAGTAAGTTCTTCATAATTACCGCCATTTTCCATGCTTGTAACATTTCTTAGTTCTTCAGCCACCTTCTCCTGCACTTCTGGGTGTTCACATAACATGTAAATGAACCAAGATAGTGTAGCTGTTGTAGTGTCTTTGTCGACTATCACGAAGTTCAAGATTATATCTCTCAGGTACTTAGGGTCAGTGTTGTTGAGCTGCAAAAATCTCGAAAAGATATCGTCTTTCTCCATTTGCATTTACCCATTCAAGAACAAATTAATTTGGTGAGCCCTATTATTGATTCCGTCAAACGATTATAATGCAGAACCAAACAAAAGTGCGCCGTTGGTTCCGTTAGAAACAAATATGAAGCAACATATAAACATAAATCGACAGGTAGAATCACCAAGACTACTGGCCTACCTCACAGGCGAGAAGGAGTGGCCTACCTAAAAGACAAGCAAAGTTAGGAGGTTGAATCCGTATCGACAACGCACAAGGGATGTTTGTAGGTGACCAATGGAAAATATATCTAGAATCACATTGTTTTATTCCGCCATTTTCCAAAATTGAACAATAATCATGAGTATTTGGCTAAAAGGTAGAACTTACAGAAAAGTGCCATCTGACTTTTTCATTAACTCAACTTTGTTGGTGATTAACCTGTATACAAAATCATTAATAATTCTTATGTCCTTCTTGAGTTTAGCCTCATAGCCAAGGTTCAGAAATCTCGTAATCGGCCAGATGATATCTACATAACCATAAAGTGATGCAGCACTGGCATCATCGAAAGCTTGGCTAAATCCTATCCCTTCTTCATTTGAGCCACACATACTATCTAGCTCAATTCGGAATGCAACTTTGAATATTGAATCTAATGTCGATTTTATGAACAAATCCTACACAAGCCAAGGCAAGTTAACATCTCAAACAATTCTCACTACAGAAAATAACCATAACCAATAAAGTCATTAAAATTGGCTTTTGAGTCATTTACATCGAAGCAATGAAAAAAAAATCTTACTTGGATGTCCATGATATGGTCAGACTTCACATCTTCTATCACAATGAAAGATAGTAATTGCATTCAATTTTCTATCACCGTGTATTTAACAATGAACAAATCAATCCGCATGAAAAAATCACAAGGCAAGACAAATGCAGCTGCTTTAAGAGAGAATTAGCGAAAGATATGTCAAAAAATGAGCCAATTAGAAGCTTGCATAGTTGAAAACAGTACAGAAGGATCGACAAGCCTGACAACAACAATCAACCAATAAATTTCATTGTCTTCAAATTATAATTTTTCAATACAATTACTACAAATCAAACAAATTGCACAAGTTCTACCTGAGGCGACTGACAGGTAACATGACGAAACTACAATAATCGTGGCGTCGCCCGCCTTGAGTACATCTTCTCGAGCTTCTAGAAACTAAAATCAATTCAAAACATATGCAAATGAAAATGCCGAATACCGCAAACAAAATTCACGATTTCAGCAAATTCAAATGAAAATCCCAATTAATTACAAATCATAATTATATCGGAAAAGAATTAAGACGGGATTAACGAGCATGATAGAATTCGAGGAAAGGAGTAAGGGAGTAAATTGAGAAACTAACCAGGAGAAAAAGAAAACCAGGGATAGATGCGCAAAACGCTTAAATGCTTAAACCCTAAATCAACTCAAAAACCCTAATAAATACAAGAATTGTTTATTTGTTTGGGGGTAACAGTCAAGAAGAAACCGAAGGTTCTAGGTTTAGTTTAAGTGTGCCATTTTTCTTTGCCATTCTTCTTCGTGTTCAGTACGAAAAATAACTTAAAATCAAACGAAAAACAAGAATGATATCAAAATTAAACAAACTACCAAATCGTATTCAGATAGCACGAAACTACCTGATTAAGTCCCAAAAAGCAATAAATTAATCATCTTGGTTGAAGAATGAAGCGTGCCTATAATCAGATAAAGTAATTAAAATTATAATCAATAATAACATAAAAGTGATTGAAAATGAATGATGAAATCATACCTATGATATGTAATAAGCAGATTTTATCTTTTTGAGTTGAAAAATTAGAAATAATCGGCAGATTGAATTGTTGTGCTGATGATTATTGTACTAGAATATTGAAGATTAGGGTTTTTTTGTATGAACGATGAATGTGTGGTGTGGTGTGGTGGGGCGGCGATAGCCTATTGATAGGTTATGGGTCAGTTATTTAGAGAAATGCGGTTCTTATTATTAGGATAAATTGCGGTTTTCCGCAAAAAAATAAAATTTGGAGGGTTATTTTCCGTGACGCTTTATAAAAGCATCAATACAAAAGCGTCATTATTGTAAGGGATGTGTTGTAGTGTATCATTAAGTAAGCCTTGAAACCATTATCTTGTGCCTCCCCATGTGTGTTGGTAAGACAAAACGCATCCTTTGATGATTCCTAAGAGAGGCTCACGGCCAACTCACCAACACCCATCAAAAGAGTGAAATGTTCACCATTCTTATTCATTCTAATTCTTTGCCATATTTTTCTAGTGATAGAAAAACCAAGTAAAAACCTCTAAAATTATTATATGATAATATCAATATTTATTTTACTATAAGTGATAGTAATAAGTTTATTATTCAAATTAGATTAAGATAATAAACTAAGTTTAAGGAAACCGATTTAAACACCTAGCTTTTGTTGATTTCGGTTTTAAAAGAGTTGTCTTGGGTGCATCTTGAAGGAGGTATTCTACTTGGATACTAAGGGTTGGAGGATCATCCTTGCACCATTCTTGTCGAAATAAGTGAGCTTTCGATTCTTTTTCCGCTTTATAATTAGCATGCATAAGATCTAAAATTCATATAATTAAAATGTTAATTATCAACTTATTTAGTATGACTAAAATATTAGGTTTTGAGATATTTAAACCTAACAATACGGAGATCGATAGACCTCTGATGGAACTATGGCCCTCTTCACCTTTGGATTGACATGTGAATGACATTCACCTTTGGATCGACGACTGTAAATATGTGGAGTATCTCCTATGTCAATGACCATTTTATCACTGCTCCCTACCACAGGAGGATTAGGACTCACTAGATTAAAAATGGTCTCGTGATGATCCTCTACCACTGGTGTGGACATAGAAGGTATAGGTCCATCAGCATGAACATATGATGTTGAAGGTTCAGGCTGATCAGGTTGAACACAGGATGTTGAACGTTCGGGTTCAGGTTCAACTCGATCGGATTCAGGTTGATGAGCATGAACAACTGATGTTGAAGGTTCAGGCTGATCAGGTTGAGCACAGGATGTTGAACGTTCGGGTTCAAGTTCAACTCGATTGAGTTCAGGTTTATGAACTTGAACATATGATGTTGAAGGTTCAGGCTGATTAGGTTGCACACAAGATGTTGAACGATCGGGTTCGAGTTGATCACAACATGTTGAATGTCCAGGTTCGGTTTCAACTTGATCAGGTTCAGGTTCAGGTTCAGGTTCAGGTCAGGTTCAGGTTCAGGTTCAGGTTCAGGTTCAAGTTCAGGTCCAGGTTCACGTTCGGGTTGAGAGGGTTGAGATAAAAAGTGGTCAACAACTGGAAAGAGCCTAAAGGTTGGCATTTCTGATTTTGGTGGTGAACAATGTGGATGTATTGGTTGAAAGGAGTCACCCATTATGTCCAATGCCGCCAACAATTCAGCTTCAAACCACCCATAAAAATTATCCACATCCTCATGAATATTCTCAACAATACCATCCACAATCGCCTTCTCGTTAAACTTCTGATTATCATCATTCTCCAAATTATCATCAATCTCCCCACTATTGTAACACCCCCATTTATTTAAGAGCCTTTGTCAAGACATTCTCAGATAAATAGAGATGTTGACATCTCGGAAAGACCGAGGCAGTGAATAACAAAGTAAACAAACCAAAGTACTTTATATAAAAACTGATTAAATTTAAACCTGTGATATTACATCTATTACGAAAGAATAAAAGTACGACTGATAGCATCTAACTATGGGATCTAATTCTAAGTAGGTCCAAGCCATGTCTCTCTCCTTGCCCAAGCTCCTGTAGAATCTACTCCCCATTCCGGATCATCGTAGGTGTACACGAATACACTGTCAACCTCGCGGTTGAGGAGGATAACCCAATATTAAATAATGCAACAAATATGATATGCAAATGCCATGATATGCTCGAGCTCAATCACAATCTCAATCTCAAACTCATACCCTTGCACCAAGCCATACCGAACCTCCCGGCAGACTATAATCGGTCGTCACCGAACACCAGCTCAACAACTGATAAGACACCATGCCTGGTCTGCAGAACCACCCTGGGCTTTACATCAGAACAATATCTGACCATAACTTTCTCAGTAACCAATGCATATGCTACCCTCATGAATGCAACGATATAATTATTCATTCATGCTATCAAATAATGAAATGCTCATGCCATTACCAATAATCCACAATCAATCCAACCATCATATAAATCATATTCGACATCCATAACACACAATACCGCATCCATTCATATCACATCGTAGAGTATAAGGTCAGTGTATCCTACATGGGATAGCAAATCTGCAAACAAGCAATCACCGTCTAGAAGTATTCCATCTCGAACTCAGTTCCTATAAATATTACTTAATGTCAAATACTACTCATACATCCAACACCACTTAATCACTTGCACATAATTGATTTACTTATAGCCCCTCGCGAAAGTGTACATATAAACATGTCCGTGCACGTACCAATTATTATTAACTAAGTATACATACCAATTATTACCCAAATATAACTTACTATATATAGACTTACTAATTATAACATAAAGTCAAATAATCGATTATTACTAATTTAATAGAATACATAAACATGTTACTAAAGTCAATGTTAACCGTAATCTTTGCCATTAACATAATTAAAATAACAATAATAATATTAGTAACATTATTCATATAACCATAAAAATAACAATAAGACAACCCATACTTATAATAACACTAATCATATAATTAGCTTACTATATTAAAATAATAACAAGACAACAATACTAATAATTATTATCACATACTAATAATAATAATAATATAATAGTAATAATAATTACACAACAATAACAATAGGACAACAATAAGAATAATATTAATAGATTAGTGATGATGATCATACTAATGATATGATGATGATGATAATAATAATAATAATAATAATAATAATCAATAGTATACAAAAATGGAACTAACAACATGTAATAGTAATAATAACAATCATGTAGTAGACAATAGGATCACCATATAGTAAATAAACAACCCAACACCGACTAAACCCAAAGAAGTAACACGAAACCAAACCGTATAACACAGCCATGATAGCTTCCCTAAAACAGTCTCATCGACCACCCTAGCGCCGCCTGAACTGCCACCAACCCACGGTGGTTGTCACCGTTGCACCTTGACGCATCCTTAGACACCAACCCCGACACCTGACTAGCCCCAAGCAGCCCTCGAATCTAGTGTCAAAACACCTTGCTCGCGACAACATACTACAACACCGGTGTTCTCGTCTCTATAACCTGCCTACTACCACCCAAATAGCACTACGGTAGCCACCACCTACTACCACCCTCGACACTACACACTACCCCCGACTCCCTGGTGTTAAACACCAGCCTTCGACCCTCATCAACTCTCTGAGACAACCTTCCCAAACTCGTCCTCACCCACTCTCTGAGACAACCTTTTCAGGCCCTCAACATACCACCAGCAGCGACACCCCCAACCGCCACACATCACTCCATCACCACCAAAATATCCTACCAACACCCTACTACCTGTACCCATGATCTCGTACTACTAATTAAACCAAAAACAGAAACGATTAAGAAGCAAAACACGAAACAGAGTGAATGAAAAGCGTGTTGCTGCCAACATTAGGGGTGGTTAAAGCGACACCTATGGTGGTTCTATGGTGGTCTAAACACGGTAAAAACGTTGTTCACACAACAGCGATTACTCACAACACCACTATTCTTAGTCGAACAAACTGATAAGAGACAAAAAAACTCACAAACTTGGGTTGCGCAAAGGATGGAGATGAATATGGCGATGGCTGGTCTTCTCTGATGCCCTTCTCTCTTGTGGTTCTCGCGACCATGGTGGCTCTTTCGTTTTGGTTGGTGAGTGGAGGTAGCCAGAGATGGAGGCAAACGAGTTGTGTTGAAGTAGGGTTTTGTGTTTTGCTCGGTTTGTCGATGGATGGGAGAGTAAAGTAGGCGTGGTAGGGTTCTAGGGTTTTGTTTGTCCTCGGTTTCTACCTCCAAATCCGAGCCCAGTTTATACTTACTCGGCCCGTCACGAATATCGAAGCACTCTAATAACTATATTTCGTTCTCAACACGCAACTTAAAATTAACGAACGAATACAACTAATTATACTCGTTTACTTGATTATAAAAAACACGGGTATAATAATTAATATTAAAATCGTAATTAAAATAATTACAATAATAAAAAATTATTAACACGATAGTATTTTGGTAGAAAAATTAACAATTACTTAAGAGTATTAAACAAATTAAGTCTTAAATACAAAATAAGAACAAATTTTAACAATAAGTAAATATTAAATCGGGAATATATATAATTGTAAATATATTATTAAAATTAAAGAAATACGAATAATTGTCATTTTATGAAATACTCCTCAATATCCAATGATTATAAAATATGAAATAATCATAGAAATACGGTTTATAAAACAATAACAGTTTACGTAAGGTACTTTATAAACATACAATTTGAAATACGAGTATATGACACGGTTTGACTACCGTTGACCGAGACTAAATTACGGGGTATTACAACTATCCTCATTCTGCTCATTATTTGCATTCTCCACATTCTCCTCATTCTGCTCATTATTATCTTGTTGAGACAACCTAAATCCATCTTCAATACCATCAACAACTGCAACTAGTTTAGAAACTGTTGCTGACGAAGGTAATTTGATGGAAGCTTGACTGACAAGACTTTTGTAGTTCATGAAAGCATGAGCCATGATTTTTGATGAATTCGCAAGCTTAGTAACAAGTTCCACATCACTGCTATCTTCAGAAATGCCAGGCATAGCAGTTTCTCCTTCATGTTTGGGTTGTTCAGATTTTCCAGATTTTTCTTGTTTAGATTCTTCTTGTTCAGGTTGCCGAACAACAATTTGCTGAACAGATGGGTTTGATTTTTGTACTTGCTTAGCTGTTGCAAACTCAATAACAAGCAAAGGTTCATGCTGCTAACGGGTGACCAATGGAGGCTCAACAGAACCCCTGCCGAAAGTTCTCTCCTTGGAGGTTGTGTCATTCAATTCCTCCTTAATTCTCTTGGATATAGCATCTTTTGTCGAAGTCGATAACGTAGGAAATTGACGAGTAACAATGCGGGATTTGAAGACACAACGGTCTAGATAAATGAAGACCAACAAAATAAACGGTCCACCAAACAAATTCTCTCTCAACTGTTTGCTCCCAAACTCTTCCTTTTGCCAAGAATGAACTTGGCCAGCCAATTTCTTTTTTATAAAGTTGCACCAGTTGAAACTGGAGATCAACTCAGTCTTCACCAAAATTTTCAGCAATTTCAAACTGACCTTGTTCCCTACAACACCGCCTAAGAGAGCAGAGAAAATATAAACGATGAAGTTGCGTTTGAAATCATCTCCTCCATCTCTTTCTGCAGTGAACTTTTGTAGAACATGTTTGACGTCAATGGAACCAACGTCATATGTTTAGTGAACTTCTCCAAAGCAGATAAATAAAAGGGGTCCTTATCTCCATTTGTCGCTTCAACAACAACATTAGGACCATTGGCAATCCAAGACAAAGATGTTTATCCTCCTCTAAAATCGGAAGCTTCCCACCCAACAAACATCCTTTAATTGGGTCATAATTTGAAACTAGCCAATATGCTAAGTTTCCCGGAACAACATCCGTTTTAAGAAGTAAAAGACCCCCAAACCCCATTTCTTTGATAGCTTGAATTTGCTGTTCTGAGGGTGGACCAAGAATAAAGTTGTAAAGCCCAGCAAGAAACATCCGGGTCCTCAATGACGGCAATCGCTCTTTATAGCTTCGTTTGTTTTTTTGTAGCAGGTTCAACTATTCACTAGTAGAAGATGGATGTTCCAATCGCTTCATATTAGCTTGCTTCCTGTTATGCATAAATGGTAGAATTCACGAATTAAGAAAATAAGTTTCACAAAAGAAGGATCTAGTTTCACAAATTAAGCTTCTAGTTTCACAGCAGAAAGGCTGACATTCACAGAATAAGGAAAAGAAACTTAAAACTATGAAACAAGGGACATTATACATTGTGAAACCCAAACTCTTAGTTTCACAGAATAAGGGCTTACTTTCACAAAATAAGCTTCTAGTTTCACATAAAAAGGAAAATAAACTTAAACTGTTAAACAAGAAGCTTACATTGTGAAACCCAAACTCTTAGATTCACAGAATAAGCTTGTAGTTTCACAGAAGAAGTTTTGACACACAGAATAAAGAAAAGGAAATTAAAACTGTAAAACAAGAAGCTTAACTTGTGAAACACAAACTCTTAGATTCACAGATTAAGGGCATAGTTTCACAAAATAAGTTTCTAGTTTCATAGAAGAAATGCTGACATTCACAGAATAAGGAAAAGAAACTTAAAACTATGAAACAAGGGACATTATACATTGTGAAACCCAAACTCTTAGTTTCACAGAATAAGGGCTTAGTTTCACAAAATAAGCTTCTAGTTTCACATAAAAAGGAAAATAAACTTAAACTGTTAAACAAGAAGCTTACATTGTGAAACCCAAACTCTTAGATTCACAGAATAAGCTTGTAGTTTCACAGAAGAAGTTTTGACACACAGAATAAAGAAAAGGAAATTAAAACTGTAAAACAAGAAGCTTAACTTGTGAAACACAAACTCTTAGATTCACAGATTAAGGGCATAGTTTCACAAAATAAGTTTCTAGTTTCACAGAAGAAATGCTAACATTCACAGAATAAGGAAAAGAAACTTAAAACTGTGAAACAAGGGACATTATACATTGTGAAACCCAAACTCTTAGTTTCACAGAATAAGGGCTTAGTTTCACAAAATAAGCTTCTAGTTTCACAGAAAAAGGAAAATAAACTTAAACTGTGAAACAAGAAGCTTACTTTAAAATAAAGCATTGATAAAAAGCAGTTTAAAATTTCACGAGCCTAAGAAGGAAGGAGACAAGGTGGTGTCGCGGGAAGTTGCTAGGAGGCGCGGCCACAAAGATATTGTCTTGACAAATCAAGTTTTATCCATTGATGCGGGAAACATGGTCCAAGATCGAGGGTTCTTAAATGTTAATCATCCAGAATTGAGGTCAATTCTCTTTCAAGGGGGAGGGGATGAACCGATTATGGATAAGGCATTCATTCGTCACTATAATCCAAGATCGATGAGGCAATTTTTATTAGCCATGTTAACATTAATTATCATTTGGCTAGTATTTTGTCTATTAAAGAGTCATTGGGCTTTACCACCTTGGGCTAACAAGGTAGCCATAAGGATCAATTCAAGAAGAAGGGAAACGGGTCTTTGGAAGACGGTCTATCTTGGAGAGGCTCGGCCTATGGCCCGCGTGTAGCTCGGCCACAGCCGCGTGTTGCTCGGTCACGGATATGGGGTGCTCGGCTAATTTGGATTCCAACGAGAAGTTGGAGTATTCTTAATTTCTTTGTTGTATTTATTAGTTGGTTTTTTTATTAAAGTTGTTAGGAAGTTTGTTATGTTTGTTAAGTTTGTTACAAGGTAGTTACAAGCTTGTTACTATCTTGTTAGTTTGTTACCCCTTACAAACCCCTTCTTTCAAGCACTAAATGAACATGTATTTAAGGTGTATGATTATCAACCAAAGCTACTTAAACTAACACCAATATATTCTTAATTTTACCATACCAAAACATGAAATTCAATTAGGAAGGGAGAGCAATGGTGCTAGCAATTTCACTCATCCAAAACCCATGTAAGAACCAACAACACTAATCATCTAAATTATTGACAACTATCATTTCATACTTAAAATTCACATACAATGACTAATTTTTTGACAAAGAGGAAATGAAAAACCATTAAAGTTACCTTCTTGCTTGAGCTCTAGTCCAAACTCTCGTCGATTTTGTAGGAATCGCCCTCCGGATCACCCGACTCAAAGCCTACAACCAAATGGAAGGTTAGAGTGCAAAAACTAAGGTTTGAGTGCCCAATTAGGGTTTCGAAATTTTGAAGAGAGGGGAGTGAAGAACACATTTTCTTACCTTAAAAGAGGGAGAAGGAGAAGAGGAGAAGAAAGAAGTAAAAACCGCGAAAAACCGATTAGGAACGAACAAGATGTGATGATTTTAGAGTTGAAACTTTTTGGGAGGTAACAATGGGGTTTGTGTAAATGGTGAAACTGAAAAGTGAAATGAGGAAAGAGGTGAATAAGGGTTTTATGAGGGTTTCATCATATAGACACAAGTTATTTGACCCATTTTCGGGTATAACCCATATAACTCGATTTTGAGTCGGATTTTGCTAGAAGCTAAGCCTTAAGGTTACTGATCCGATTATGGATAGGGCATTCATTCGTCACTATAATCCAAGATCGATGAGGCAATTTTTATTAGCCATGTTAACATTAATTATCATATGGCTAGTATTTTGTCTATTAAAGATTCGTTGGGCTTTACGACCTTGGGCTAACAAGGTAGGCATAAGGATCAATTCAAGAAGAAGGGAAACGGGTCTTGAGAAGACGGTCTATCTTGGAGGGGTTCGGCTTATGGCCCGCGTGTGGCTCGGCCACAGCCGCGTGTTGCTCGGTCACGGATATGGGAGTGCTCGGCTAATTTGGATTCCAACGAGAAGTTGGAGTATTCTTAATTTCTTTGTTGTATTTATTAGTTAGTTATTTTATTAAAGTTGTTAGGACGTTTGTTATGTTTGTTAAGTTTGTTACAAGGTAGTTACAAGTTTGTTACTATCTTGTTAGTTTGTTATCCTAGGGTTATTAGGGTTAGTTATTTAATTCTTTTCAATTCCTAGGATAGGGTTTGTTTAATAAGGATATTTAATCCTTTAGATATAGTTTAGGACTCCTAATCTCACAAGGAGATGTGTAACATCCCAATATTTCGAGACTTGGAAGTTTAATGATTTTAAGTTCAAGTTCGAGAAATAATTTATATTTCGTAATTTGTGGAATTTCATTTAAATAACTGATTAATTTAT
Source organism: Silene conica (assembly GCA_029255685.2). Taxonomy (NCBI): domain Eukaryota; kingdom Viridiplantae; phylum Streptophyta; class Magnoliopsida; order Caryophyllales; family Caryophyllaceae; genus Silene; species Silene conica. The sequence continues at coordinate 42,555,987 of CM055316.2, read as the reverse complement.
TTGAGAAAATTTTAAAGGATTTAAATAAGATTTCATTTAATTGCGTAATTTACGTCTTAGTAATTTAATTTCATAGTCCGGAAATATTTATATCGTCTTAAGTTTATAGTTACCTTAAGTCGGTGTTTTTAGCTTAAGCCGTCTTAAAACTTGTCTTATGGGCCTAACTTGTTAATGGACCCATTTTCCCTCTTTTTCCCCACAAAACCTTAACCACACCATCTTCAACCTCCCTCCTTCCCTTTATTTATCAGATTTGTGAAAACATAAGGAAACACTATTTTTATCACTTTTTCACCTCCAACCTTCAAATGCTCATAAAAACTTCATTTCTTATCCGATTGAGACGATTTTCGCGGCCACGGATTCCTCTTCTCGCCCTCCATCTTTCTAGTTATGAATTTCTCCAAAATAATGCCGTCTTATATTCTGGTCGTGACCCTAAGGTCACGTTTTTCGAGGTTTAAGAGTGTTTGTTGTGTTTCTAGCGCGGACTTGGACAAAAGGAGTAGCTTGGATCCGGATTCATGTTGGTTTAAGAAGCTATAAGGTGACGATTATGAGAAACTCGACCTTTTTGTTAAAATAGCATTTTACTTGATGTTTATTGTGGAAGTTTCTGATTTTGAGCATTGATGTTGTTGTTTGGACTTAGAAACATGTTAGGGTCAACTCTTATATGGTTTTCACATGATTAGTTTGATGTTCATATGTTTATTTGCTAAATTTCAGTTTTGACATCCTTAAGATGGATACTAAGTTTGTTCTTAATGTGGCTTTAGTGTTGAAATCTATGCTTGCTATTGAGTCATAAGAGTATTATGTATGCTGGGTAATCATCTCTTGTTGCAATTTTGGAAGATGTGTATCGATTTAGGAAGTTTAGGATCAATTGGCTTTTTTGCGATTTTGCGTACAGAAACTCTGAGCCGGCGGGCTGACCGGCAGCCGGTCGGCCGGCTCAGAAACAGGCTTAAGATGTTTTGCGTATGTTTGGGAATTGTGAAGGAGTTCTGAGCCGGGTGGTCGGCCGCCGGTTGACCGGCTCAGAGTCTCTTTTGGTTTTCGTTTTTTAAAATAAGAGGCTGGGACATGATTCCTAGCCGGTTGGCCGGCGGCCGGTCGGCTGGCTAAGAATCAGTCCTCTTTTTCGATAAAGCGTAGAAAGAAGGTGGGAAAGGGTTCCCAACCGGGTGGCCGGCAGACGGTCCACTGGCTGAGAATCACCCTTCCTTATTTTTGAATGTTAGTCTGCAGTATGGGAAGGGACTCCCAGCCGGCAGACCGGCAGACGGTCCACCACCGGCTGAGAGCCCCTGTTTTCACTAAAATGGTTTTATCTTTTGATCGGCTAGCCCGATTTGCTTGAGACTCGTTCCATGTACCTTGTATGTGTGTTTGAGGTCCCCGAAGGATGGGCGACACTGTATTGGGTTCGGGAATGGAGGGAGGATAGAGACCCCCTGGTCAGGTAACCGAAAGCGAAACCGGCTCTCCTTCAACTTAGTTCCCGGGATCAAGTAAGTGTTGTTTAGAAGTATTAGAGATTAGAACTAAGGATCTAGTTACTATATTTGGATGTTGTTGTAGTGATGCGTATTAAGGTATGCCTTATGATGGCCTCTGAGCTTAATACGTGAGCTAGTTGTCATATATAGGGGTATGCGTTAAGATGTCGCCTCTGAGCCCTATATGTGTATGGTTGTCGTGTCTAGGGAATGCGTTGAGATGTCGCCTCTGAGCCCAGACATGTTTATTTGTGATCGCGTCGGAACATGCCTTAAGTTGGCCTCTGAGTCTGACGAGTAGAGCAGCTGCACAACGGGGTAGCTAGGGTGTTGATACCTTGCCCGGAGTGCAGATGTTGATGCTAGAACATGCCTTAAGCTGGCCTCTGAGTTCTTTACTTATTGGATGCTAGTCCATGCGTTGAGATGTCGCCTCTGAGTCTAGTGTCTTGTTGAGTAGCAGGTCTATGCCTTAAGTTGGCCTCTGAGTCCTTGCTTGTGAATGTGAATTTTGTATCTAGGTTATGCGTTAAGATAACGCCTCTAAACCTTATACTTGCTGAATATTTGGTATTTAAGTTATGTCTTAAGTTGACCGCTGAACCATTATACTTGCTGATTGATTATGATGGATATAGTGTATTGATTTATAGAACTGTTCATCCAAGGCATTGGATGACTCTTTGGCTAGTTTCGTAAATGGTTTGGATTGAAAGACTCCCCGGCCGGGCAACCGGAAGGGAAACCGGCTCTCCTTCCAAATAGTTTCCGAAGTTGGTTGAGAGCCTTGCATAGTAATTGCATGATGATATGAGATTGAGATTGATTTGATTATGGATAGGGCATTCGTTCATTACTTGAATCTAAGATTGATGACGCAATTTCTATTAGCTATGATTATCGTATGGTTAGTATTCTGCCTATTGAAGATTCATTGGGCTTTAAAACCATGGGCTAATAACAAAGGATCAAGAAACAACTCAAGTCCAAGAAGGGAAATATGCGAAAGGACACGACCCATGGGCCGAGGAGTGCTCGACCATGGCCTGATCATGGCTCGGTCGTGGCTCGGACACGGGTGGGCAAGTGCTCGGTCATCAAAAAAGGTGGCTCGGCCATCTTGGAGTCATAATAGGTTTTGGAGTGATTTTAATTACTTTGTTATTTTTATCTTTAGGAAGTTAGCTATAAGTTTGTTATGAGTTAGTTACAAGGTAGTTATTATCTTGTTAGTTTGTTATCCTAGGATTATTAGGGTTAGTTATTTAATTCTTTTGATTCCTAAGATAGAGTTTATTTAATAAGGATTATTTTAATCCATTAGATTAAGTTTAGGACTTCTATTCTCATTAGGGCTTCGAGAATAAGGAGGCGTGTGGGATGTGTGATTACCCTATATATAGGGCACATTGTTCTTCTTGTTTTATCGTCCAATATTCAAGTATTCAATAAAATTTACTAGTTTTCTTTTAAGGCATTCTTAAGGAAATCTCAAGGACTCATCGAGTGTTGATCCGAACCGTTAATATTTGTCGCGTTTCAAATATTAGCACGAATTACAAACTATAGGTCTAGGGAGTAATTCACCATTGGGTGTCCTATAGGTCTAGGGCAAACAAATATCCTTCTACCTTGGGGATTCACCTCAAGACCGTCACAACTACAACAACAACCACCATTACCACCACCATCGACGGCCATCACCACCATCGACATCATCACCATCGTTCATCTCATCATCCATCATTCATTATTTCAAGATTGTTTCAAGATCGTTCCATATTTTGCCTATTTTAATAATTCTTTCATGATTGTTCTCAAGATTTCCAAGAAAGCTTCCGCGGACGATTTCTTTGCTCAAGAATTCGTATTATCAGTGGTATTAGAGCTTCGGCTCTTGAATTCTATTTGTTTCAAGAAAATCCATTCGGGGCATCATGAATTTTGAAGATCCAAGATTCTTGGATAGTTTGAAGAAGGCGCTGGAACATGTGACTAACAACGAAAATAGATGGCAGCCAAGGAGGGAACCCGTCCGCCAAGTTGACGAGTTCAAAGTGACCGAGGTACCAGAATTCGAAGGAGGTACAGATCCGGAAGATTATCTCGAGTGGGAGTGAAAGATGGATCGTATGTTCGAATTCAAAGAGTTAGACGATCGTAAGATGTGCAAGTACGCAATCATAAGATTAAGCAAGGGCGCATCCTTATGGTTTGATAGTCTTAAGGCTCAAAGGGCTAGAGCCGGGAAGGAGAAAATCTGTTCTTGGGATGGGTTAAAGAAAAGATTGAGAAAACGGTATGTACCCACAACTTATAAACTTGCTTTATATCGTAAGATTTCTAATCTTGTGCAAGGCAAGATGTCAGTGAGTGAGTATGTAGAGGAGTTTGAAAATCTTACTTTAATGGGGGAAGTAGAAGAGAATCAAGAACAAAAGATGGCAAGGTTCTTGCGAGGGTTAAACAAAAATATTGCTAATCCTATGGAACTTCAAATTTATTCTGATTTTGATACTCTAACAAGTTTGTGCTTGAGGGTGGAGGGACAAAGCAAGAACAGGTTTGGAGGAAATCCCATGTGGGGGCGTGCGAGTGAAGGGGGTGAAAGAGAGGCTTCAAGATCAAACCCTAATTCGAACGTGGTAAATGGCGCAGGAAAGGCGAGTTCGAGCTGGGAAACACAATCCAAATCTACTCCAACTCCTACACCGAGTGAGATCAGCCTTTCTAAGGTAAGATGCTTTAAGTGTCAAGGTTTTGGGCACTTCTAGAATGCTTGCCCTAATAGCAGGGTTGTTCTGATGAGGGAGGCATTAACTTGCCTAAATTTAGTAGGAGAAGAAGAGGAGTCCGAAGAGGAGGAGGAGGTGTTGGGTGACTTCGGTGATCGTGAGGGGGACGGACAAGGTGAGTCGTTTGAAGCACCTAATTCATCTACCCTAGTACTTAGGTCGTTACAAGCCCAATCTATACCTATAATTACCGAACAAAGAGATCATATTTTTCATACCAAGTGTCTTGTAAAAGATAAGTGGTGTAGTATTATTATTGATGGAGGTAGTTGTACAAATGTGGCCTCGGAGGAGATGGTGTCTAAGTTAGCCTTAACTACAATAAAACATCCTAAACCATATGCCTTACATTGGCTAGGAGATGCAAACAAAGTTAGGGTTACAAAGAAAGTCAAGGTGAACTTAGCCATGGGTTCGTACAAAGATGAGGTGCTATGTGATGTAGTACCTATGGATGCTTGTCACATTCTTCTAGGGCGTCCTTGGCAATTTGATAGGGATGTGTTGCATAGAGGGAGGGTGAACGAGTATGAACGTATGGATAAGGGGAAGAAAATTATCCTTAAACCTATGAGTCCCAAGGATGTGGGGTTGATGAGAGCGAACTCGGGGAAGAACACTCACTTAGCCAACTCGGTTTTTGCTATTGCTAGGGAAGATGAGGGGGTTGAAGAGGTGTTAGGGGCTGAATTGGTGAAGGAGGACGGCTTGGGTATGGTGTTAGCCACGGAGATTTCGAAGGTAGCTCTAGGGGTTCGGGAGCCAAGGGAGCATGCACCCAGTCTTGGCCGTATGGAGGAGTTGAGCGTGAGGTTGCGTGGAGTTGCCTTGATGCGGGTCAAGGAATGTGAAGATAGGCGCAGCCTAGGTGTGGTGGTTACTCCAAGACCGTTGGAGCTAAAGCTAGGTCACGTGGTTGAGGAGGATGATCGGGGTTTTAAGAAAAAGGGTGAAGTGGAGTCGCGGGAAGTTGCTAAGAGTCGCGATCGCAAAAATATAATCTTGGTCAATCAAGTCACATCTATTGATACGGGAAGCATAATCCAAGAACAATGGTCCTTAAATTTTGATCACCAAGAATTGAGGTTAATTCTCTTCCAAGGGGGAGGGGATGATCCGATTATGGATATGGCATTCGTTCATTACTTGAATCCAAGATTGACGAGGCAATTTCTATTAGTTATGATTATCGTATGGTTAGTATTTTTCCTATTGAAGATTCATTGGGCTTTAAAACCTTGGGCTAATAACAAAGGATCAAGAAACAACTCAAGTCCAAGAAGGGAAATATGCGTAAGGACACGGCCCATGGGCCGAGGAGTGCTCGACCATGGCCTGATCATGGATCGGTCGTGGCTCGGACACGGGTGGGCAAGTGCTCGGTCATCAAGAAAGGTGGCTCGGCCATCTTGGAGTCATAATAGGTTTTGGAGTGATTTTAATTATTTTGTTATTTTTATCTTTAGGAAGTTAGTTATAAGTTTGTTAAGTTTGTTATGTTTGTTATGTTTGTTATGAGTTAGTTACAAGGTAGTTATTATCTTGTTAGTTTGTTATCCTAGGGTTATTAGGGTTAGTTATTTAATTCTTTTAATTCCTAAGATAGAGTATATTTAATAAGGATTATTTTAATCCATTAGATTAAGTTTAAGACTTCTATTCTTATTAGGGTTTCGAGAATAAAGAGGCGTGTGGGACGTGTGTTTGGACGTGTGATTACCCTATATATAGGGCACATTGTTCTTCTTGTTTTATCATCCAATATTCAAGTATTCAATAAAATTTACAAGTTTTCTTTTAAGGCATTCTTAAGGAAATCTCAAGGACTCATCGAGTGTTGATCCGAACCGTTAGTATTTGTCGCGTTTCAAATATTAGCACGAATTACAAACTATAGGTCTAGGGAGTAATTCACCATTGGGTGTTCTATAGGTCTAGGGCAAACAAATATCCTTCTACCTTGGGGATTCACCTCAAGACCGTCACAACTACAACAACAACCAACATTACCACCACCATCGACGGCCATCACCACCATCGACATCATCACCATCGTTCATCTCATCATCCATGATTCATTATTTCAAGATTGTTTCAAGATCGTTCCATATTTTGCCTATTTTAATAATTCTTTCAAGATTGTTCTCAAGATTTCCAAGAAAGCTTCCGCGGACGATTTATTTGCTCAAGAATTTGTATTAGAGATAATGAGATTTATATGCTTCACATGTTATATATATGTTGGAGTATGTTGGATGTTTACGTGTTACGTGTCGTTACAAAAGGTGGCTAGGAGAACTCTAGTCACTCCCCACTGATTGTGGCGTACATGTTTACATGTATGTAGGTACATGACAGGTGGGATAGCTATGGGGTTGCATGGAGCTAGCGAGCGATGATCCTTGATCGATTGACTTACACTTTTACGTTAGCTAGACTCTAGATTTACATTTCAGTTTCTGAGTGCCTGTAGGGATGTGCCATCGCAGGCTGTTTGTATACATTATGTTCAGTACTTAGACAGTTATACTTATCGAAGTTTATTTATATCAGTTGTTTCAGTTTTAGTTTTATTTCACCTCGTTTTTATGCATGTTAAAGTTTAAATTCCGCGTAAATTTTGGCAAGTTGTATGTTTTATTTTTCGCTGCGGCGAGGGGTTTTACACTTGGTATCAGTGCGTTATCGCTCCCGACGCACTCATGTGACCCCCAACCTTAACTTGACCATATAATCGAATAATGAATGAGAGATTGGGTAGATTGTCATTGATAATACTTTATCAATGACTTATATCGTAGTCTGTTTTGTGACTGCTTTTATTAGGTTCTGACGTGTTTGTTGATTGTCATTGATAATACTTTATTGCCTTCCAATCGACGACCCGTGGACTTATCCATTTGGCGATGAAGACCGGAGTTTCTACAGAAGATAGAAGATTTGTGCTACTGTGGGTGAATACTTATGAGCCTTGAAGATACTTCTCTTTCTTTGTGCACCACCTTCTTTGATAACTCTTGATGCACATCTTTCTTTTAGAATATTTGTCTATCTTGCTTGAACAGATCTTCATATCTTTTCAACTTACCCCCGTTGCTTACTTTTACAAGGTGCCCTGTAGGTAATCTTCTATTTTATTGGATTTGGGGGAACTAGTCTTAGGATAACCGTAAGATGTGTTCTGAGAGATATTGTTATTTGAGGAATAAATTAAGAGGTATCGAGAGACATGTTTTGATGATCGAAGTGTCTAGTTGTCCATCCAATTGGGAGAATGAAAGTGAGTGATAGGGTACTTGCTTGAAGGTTGAGTTGTATACTTAGTATTCGGTGAAACTTAATCTTGAGAACCATGCTTAAATTGTAAAAATTTGTGGATTGAAGAGTACTGTTTAAGGAGTTAGATAAGATACTTGAGGATATAGAGCAACCTGGAAGAATAGGCTTAAGATGCTAAGGATGATGAGTGGATGCGTGAAGTGAGTTAGTATCATTTGACTTAGGTGAGTGATTGAGCTGGGAAAGGCCCGTTGTTGAGGAATGCGAATCATTGGCTATAATAGTTGAATACTTGAAGAGTTTATGACTTAAGCTTAGAAGAGGTGGACCACTATTTGACCCTAGGCTGCTTAATGAATCTTAATGTTTATTTATTGAAAAACTTAAGAGAAATTTGAGGATGCACCACCAGTCTGTGGATAAAATAAAGTAATCTATTTGGAGACGAGAATTCGGAAAACTTGATGATTTAGGGATTGTTATCTGGTGGACAGTAAAGTAAGTAAAGTAGATATAGCATATAGGGGTGATGACCTGAAAGTGGTATTGAATTGTCATTTGAGGACTAGCAGAGATGAGACATCTCAAACTTTTGGGAATAGATAGCTGTAATGAGGATATTGTCTTAAGTTTGGAAGATTTGGGTGTATAAATAGTTCGAGGAATTGTTCATGAGAACCGATAATTGAATGACTTGATGTAACACCCCCATTTATTTAAGAGCCTTTAGCAAGACGTTCTCAAATAAATAGGACTGTTACCATCCCGGAATATCCGAGATAGTGAATAACAAGGTAAACAAACCAAAGTACTTTATATAAATACTGATTAAATTTAAACATGGTATTACAACAACTACGAGGTCCAAACTTGATAAAATGAAAGTACAACTGACGATATCTAAATGTGATCTAACTCTAAGTAGGTCCATGCCATGTCTCTCTCCATGCCCAAGCTCCTAATCCATCTGTCACTGACCTGTAAAATCTACTCCCCATTCCGGATCATCGTAGGTGTCACACGAATACACAGGGTCAACCGCGAGGTTGAGTAGGTAACACAGATAAGACATAAATAACAGTAGAACCGTATCCTCCTCCATCTCCATTTCATTCAATCATCCTCCACGCCTCCATCACTTCACACCTCCATCACACCACACCACCATCACACCGCACCTCCCATGGCCATATCAAAAGTCCCATATCACAAGACCCAATATCACAAGACCCATATCACAAGACCCATTTCACACCTCCCGATCTCCACAGTGATCAATAATAATACGATCCACAGTGCAATAATAATCAATTATATCAAACTCCTAATAAGCATCACTTACACATTTCATGTCATAACATGAATCATAATATATTTCCCCTACCTCAATTCGCAGAAAGATAACCAACAGCTGCTAGAATTATTCCGTCTCGAACTCGGATCCTATAAATAGTACTTAATGTCAACATCCAACCATACTACCAACCACTACTGAAATATTCGTTTATGTTCATAAATGATAAACTTATTCGATCATGATTAGTCGATTATAACAATACACTAACCATGTTACTATATATAGATTTACTATATATAGACTTACTAAATATAACATACGATTCAAATACTCAATTATCATTATATCGAGACAACAACAATATGGGTAAATAATAATAACCACCATGCTCATTGACAAAAATACTAACCATAAGTAATAACAACAATAATAATATCAAAACATTCTTATCATGCCATTACAATTATATCACTAATTAACAACAATGATTAGTTCTAATATTAAACACCAATTATAACATTAGTAATAATAATAATAATAATAATAATAATAATAATAATAATAATAATAATAATAATAATAATAATAATAATAATAATAATAATAATACTCGACACATACACACAAACAGCCCCATAACAGTCCCATAACCCCGACATCAACAGCCCCATAACCCCGACATCAACAGCCCTGGACCCACCGTGTTACACCACCATTCCCACCGACAAACGCCACACCATATACCCAGTACCACCGTCTACCCGCACGACCTCCACCAAACACTTCGTCCTCCACCGTCGTGGTGAACCAGAGACCACACCAGGCCTGGTTCATCACACTAACCCCTGACTAGACCCAAACACACAACTTACGAGACCCACTCAGCCACCAACACTCCCTGATTCCACTACCGCAACCCACCTAGACGCCAGACCTATAAGACTCAGTGGTAGCACCGTGTCGACCTTCCCCGAGTCAACGGTGTTACCACCCCAAGATACACCCATAACATCCTGACTTACGAGAAAAAAAAAGAACGAACTAACAGCCCCTCATGACAACCCCTATCAACCACCCCTAAACCACCACACCCAGCCGCCGTGAACTACCACAAATACCCCCAACGGACACCCTAAACACAACCTGACTCTCCAACCTGAGACCCATACCATACAAACTCCAAACTACGACTCAACTTACCATACTTTAACATTCAGGAAAAACGTAAATAGTAAACGAATAACAGTCATCCCTTTAACCCATATTAACACCCTTCACGACCCGTTTTAACAACCAACGACACCCTACCAGTGACTTGTACATGTTCTCTACGTGATCTACTACAAAATTATGTAAAAACATCGAAGGTTCACCGTTTATATAAGTCTGATGTCGATATACAACTACACGACTCACAGGGAAGCAAAAGACGTATGTGGTGACTTACCAGCTTTACAGCCTAAACGAACCACCGTGGATTACCCTACGACCACCGAAAAAGGCTTCTTTTCTTTCTTTGATGTGACGGCTAAAGGTTGGTGTAGGAGAATTAGGGTTAGGGTAGGGTTTGGTGTTAGCAAAACCCATGCTAAGTAGGCGGCAGGCTGTATGTTGCTAGGGAATTATAATACCGAGTATGGGCTCCTCTTGTTTACACGCACTCCAAGGCCCACGCTAACACTCCCCTTTGATCCCAAGTTCGATCCCCCCTCAAGAACATTATTCTAATTATCAAGCTTGTGGGTTGAACCCCTCTTCGAACCCACCAGGCCCAAAATACTTAACATAAAACGAGCGTACACTTAGCATTATAAACGAGGAATTGTATCTAATTATATCATTTTCCCATAATATTATTATATTTAATAACAATAACACGGGTTATTACAGTCTTCCCTCCTTAAAATGAACTTCGTCCCGAAGTTCACCATCCCGTAAACAAGAAACTGTTCGCAAAGCACGTAACGAACACCAAAAGTGATACCACACAACGTCGTAACCAATAAAGGTACTTCAAAATACGAAATATTACATTCTACCCTCGTTAAGAAAACTTTGTCCCCAAAGTTTATCTTACCACCAATTTAAAAGATACGTCACAAAACACAAGTTTATACAAACAATCGTGACATACCACCTAGCCATGTAAACAACTAGACATATCATAAATCAAAAGATGTTACGATCCTATCCTCCTTAAAACATGGTTACGCCCCCGTAACCTCAGTATAAAGTTTCTAGCCCCTTACACTGTCTTACTCATTACTCTATCTCATAAGACCGCAAAGCAGTATATCCATCTCAATATCTATTTCAACTCAGAACAGAACTCAACAACCAAGTTCATACTGGACCGTAGACACAATGTGGCACAACGGCCTAATAACTCATAACTCAAACCAGCAACCAATTCTCATCCCAATCTCGATATCAATATTGTCAAATATTCCATTTAAGAAACTGCTATACCAAACCGACCTTATTAACTCCATCTCTTCAGTACTTACCTTCAAAGTTCATTGACATACTTGTATATATACTCATCATTCCACTATTCATAAAACACGAATGTGTACGCCATAAAACAAGAACTTGTACATAACTCAGACTAATCAATTACTAAAAGTTTTTCCCATCTCACAACAAAAAGAATTATCACATCAATAGAAAATTTTAACTATCAGAATAAAAGGACAACTACTAATATTCAACTCAATCAGTACTCAAAAGAGGCTCATCAACTATCATATAACATATAACCTCGAACAATAATAAAGTATTAGGGTCGGTAGAATCGTGTTACGCAGTAAAATAGATTCGGAATAGGTAACACTTACACACCCATGAAATTTCAACGCAGGCTAGTATTTACAACTACATAAATAATCAAGAAAACTCATAGTTCATAATTGACAATTTAAAAGGTTTCATGTTCATAACCATATTTTGAAGCAAAACCATATTTAGGAAAAGACATAGCGCAAAATTAAATAACGTAATTAAACATGGAACATGGACATGCCTCACAAGATATTCATAATTCTTAGACTTCGCAAGGTCGTTTAACATTCCCAGATATCAATTAGTCAGTATATTTCACTTAGGTACATTCCCGTCCACTCATATTACATCATTTATCATAGAGCTATTATTATACATGATTTGCACAATAAGAGATCTATACAATGCGCAACAATTAACATTCAAGCCGGTTTTCATCTACACATAGCTACAGGATTGTCATTTGCATACAATCATCATAATTATCAAACATCAAGCTTTTTCCTTGTTTGTCACCTTGAAAATATTTTGAAATGTTTGGAGCAAAAAAAGTAGTTTGTGACAGTTATAAACTCAATTCAGGACAATCTTACCATCTACAACTCAGATTTAAGACTACATGGAGGCATTCTGATTCTTCTTTTCTAGGGCATTGTTCTTGTTCCTCATGACTTATGAAAACTTTAACGATAAAAGTAACGAATTCACAAGACTAGTACTTCATATTTCACATGTCAACTAATTAATAACTCAAACTAGTATGGTCGGACTTTTAAACAGAGCAAATGCAATTCAGTTTGTGACATAACAATATACATGAAGGTGTTATAAAGGGTATTGTCTCAATGATCTAGACAACGATATACCATAAATATATGAAAGAACGTTAACACTTTTAACATCGTTCAAAATGATTTCCATTACGCATAATAATTAGATTGCTTTATCATGCTAATAAACTTACCAGTTAAATTTCATTCTACGACTTGGCAAGACTCTCCTCTGATAACATGATTTTGACATCACATACGAACGTCACACAATTAGTTTGAGGTCGTAATACTAGACAGTAAGAGTGTAGGTATAATTGAAACTATTCTATATTAAACTTGACGATGTAAACAAGGTTACGCTATCATATAGTGAGGTTCATATTCATGTCATATGCCTACTATTCATGTTATTAGTTTCATAACAGGATATCACGTAGTAACATCACAAAATTCACATTTGATTAACCTTTATATGAAGCTTACATAAATCACAATTTCACCATTTAAATATTATGTAGCAACTTGTAAAAAGTGTAATTACATAACGACTCGAAAAGATTTTACATGGCTTATCATTTTGAAAACGCTTACGAATGTCCTAAACAGTGGAGTTGAAATTTTACATAAAAAAGTAAACACGCTTTAAATGACTTGCATTACAAACATGGATTTAACGGGACTGTGCAGTAGCAATCTGACCATTGTCAACTAAAAGATTTATTTATCCCAATATATAACTCATATTAGCATGAAACAAAAGCATTGTAAAACCAACTTAGAAGGTTATCATACATAAAATTTTCATACTCATATTTGGAACACATGTAAAATGACAGCTAGTACAAACCAGGTAACATTCTGAAAGAAACTTATTAAAATTTTGGTTCCTTTGCAAATTTACATATTACTACATCGAAACTCAACCTTTCTTATTCCAAAACACGTTGACGATCATTTAAAGCATATATATCACTCTATACCATATTAACATTCAGTCGACATTTCATTTGCAGTTGTCATCTAAAACACAGTAAAAATTTAAAAAAAAAATGAAAATAGGATCAACTAAATAACTTGGTAGTTATACATGTATATCTAAATAAATTTGTTTCCACCATCGCACGATCACATCTTATCCAAGTATGGAAATATAAACTAGGGACTACTATGAGGTCCCTTATTGATTACTAACTTCATACCAAACTTAAATGTGCACAGTAGGCATAAAATTTTAAATACGATATATACCACACATGACTATATACATTCATGGCTTAGAGCAACACATTCCACATATCACTAGACATGAATTGCTAAGGCAATTAGTAGAATAATAACAATCATAAATCTCAAAGTCCGTTCACATTTGCATCGTAACCAAACAGTAAACTCTTGCAAAGTATAAGGCATGCAATTAAGAGGTGTCAAACCGGTTCGGTCTACTAGCTTTACCCATAAGACTTAACCTGGTTCCACATCCTTTAACAACATAGCATAGCTGGCTCTACTAACAATTCCAGTCAATCATGATCATATCTCTCTTACATCTAACCTCTTAGGTAGTTATAGCTTATGGTGCCCCTATCGCCAACTCATTACTCATATCCTTATACTATATCTCTACCTAAGGGTTCAGGGATCAGGAAGCCGCATGCATATCATCATATAATTAATAATTCACAACTCGTGCCATTCATACACTAAAATTTCACTCAATTATTCAAATAAGTTAGCATGCCAATATCAACCATGTTCTTTCGTTGCACATCGTTAACCATGTATCACATCATGACTAACCTCATTCCGCCCCTGCAAAACTGTTTGTACAAGATAACTAGGTCACTATATAATCTACCCCACTCTTCAATTACTCTCATTGGGTTCCCGAGACAGAACAGAAAGGGCCCAGGTTTGGTGTGAGGGGGCCCCTAACTCATCCCGTTCCTTTTTGGGGCTCCTATAAGTCCCATCTCGGGGTTCATTTTATTTAACTCTTCCTATGTTCATTATTATTCATTTGGTTTAGGCCTGAGGATCGTTCGCTCTGATACCACTTTGTAACACCCCCATATATTTAAGAGCCTTTAGCAAGACGTTCTCAAATAAATAGGACTGTTACCATCCCGGAATATCCGAGGTAGTGAATAACAAGGTAAACAAACCAAAGTACTTTATATAAATACTGATTAAATTTAAACTTGGTATTACAACAACTACGAGGTCCAAACTTGATAAAATGAAAGTACAACTGACGATATCTAAATGTGATCTAACTCTAAGTAGGTCCATGCCATGTCTCTCTCCATGCCCAAGCTCCTAATCCATCTGTCACTGACCTGTAAAATCTACTCCCCATTCCGGATCATCGTAGGTGTCACACGAATACACAGGGTCAACCGCGAGGTTGAGTAGGTAACACAGATAAGACATAAATAACAGTAGAACCGTATCCTCCACCATCTCCATTTCATTCAATCATCCTCCACGCCTCCATCACTTCACACCTCCATCACACCACACAACCATCACACCGCACCTCCCATGGCCATATCACAAGACCCAATATCACAAGACCCATATCACAAGACCCATTTCACACCTCCCGATTTTCACAATGATCAATAATAATACGATCCACAGTGCAGTAATAATCAATTATATCAAACTCGTAATAAGCATCACTTACACATTTCATGTCATAACATGAATCATAATATATTTCCCCTACCTCAATTCGCAGAAAGATAACCAACAGCTGCTAGAATTATTCCGTCTCGAACTCGGATCCTATAAATAGTACTTAATGTCAACATCCAACCATACTACCAAACACTACTGAAATATTCGATCATGTTCATAAATGATAAACTTATTCGATCATGATTAGTCGATTATAACAATACACTAACCATGTTACTTACTATATATAGATTTATTATATATAGACTTACTAACCATAAGTAATAACAACAATAATAATATCAAAACATTCTTATCATGCCATTACAATTATATCACTAATTAACAACAATGATTAGTTCTAATATTAAACACCAATTATAACATTAGTAATAATAATAATAATAATAATAATAATAATAATAATAATAATAATAATATTACTCGATAGATACACACAAACAGCCCCATAACAGTCCCATAACCCCGACATCAACAGCCCCATAACCCCGACATCAACAGCCCTGGACCCACAGTGTTACACCACCATTCCCACCGACAAACACCACACCATGTACCCAGTACCACCGTCTACCCGCACGACCTCCACCAAACACTTCGTCCTCCACCATCATGGTGAACCAGAGCCCACACCAGGCCTGGTTCATCACACTAACCCCTGACTAGACCCAAACACACAACTTACGAGACGCACTCAGCCACCAACACTCCCTGATTCCACTACCGCAACCCACCTAGACGGCAGACCTATAAGATTCAGTGGTAGCACCGTGTCGACCTCCCCCGAGTCAACGGTGTTACCACCCCCAGATACACCCATAACATCCTGACTTACGAGAAAAAAAAAAGAACGAACTAACAGCCCCTCATGACAACCCCTATCAACCACCCCTAAACCACCACACCCAGCCGCCGTGAACCACCACAAATACCCCCAACGGACACCCCTAAACACAGCCTGGCTCTCCAACCCGAGACCCATACCATACAAACTCCAAACTACGACTCAACTTACCATACTTTAACATTCAGGAAAAACGTAAATAGTAAACGAATAACAATCATCCCTTTAACCCGTATTAACACCATTCACGACCCGTTTTAACAACCAACGACACCCTACCAGTGACTTGTACATGTTCTCTACGTGATCTACTACAAAATTATGTAAAAACATCGAAGGTTCACCGTTTATATAAGTCTGATGTCGATATACAACTATACGACTCACAGGGAAGCAAAAGACGTATGTGGTGACTTACCAACTTTACAGCCCAAACGAACCACCGTGGATTACCCTACGACCACCGTACAAGGATTCTTTTCTTTCTTTGATGTGACGGCTAAAGGTTGGTGTAGGAGAATTAGGGTTAGGGTAGGGTTAAGTGTTAGCAAAACCCATGCTAGGTAGGCGGCAGGCTGTATGTTGCTAGGGAATTATAATACCGAGTATGGGCTCCTCTTGTTTACACGCACTCCAAGGCCCATGCTAACACTCCCCTTTGATCCCAAGTTCGGTCCCCCCTCAAGAACATTATTCTAATTATCAAGCTTGTGGGTTGAACCCCTCTTCGAACCCACCAGGCCCAAAATACTTAACATAAAACGAGCGTACACTTAGCATTATAAACGAGGAATTGCATCTAATTATATCGTTTTCCCATAATATTATTATATTTAATAACAATAACACGGGTTATTACACTTGATTTGGAAAGTAAGAAGTGAGAACCCCGTGAGAATAGTAAGAGACCCACACCTTGGAAGATTCCGCAATCGTTCTTTTCACGTTGCTTCTCTCCTTTGCTTCTCCGTCTGCTCTTGGCTTCAAGTTTGATTGGGGTCCATAGCCTAAAGTCCCTTACCTCATCTTGTTATTCCTCGAGCCGTCTTTCGTGTGTCTCTCTCGAGACCTGTGTCGTTTTTATCCCTGAAGTTCGTATCTCATCTCCTCTTCTGTGAGCCTTGTTCCTTTTCATTCAGATTAGTGGCGAGGTTGACGTCTTCTTGGAATAGTGATACATGCCTTGAGGAATGCTTGGTTTTGCATTGTCAAAATTTGGTTGAGAGAGTTTGTGCTAATAGTATTTGGGTGATATTTGAAAGCTTCATGTAAGATGGCTAGATGTAAGTGGTAATTGTAGATTTGGAAGTACCATTTGAGGATTAAATGCGATACTTGGAGTCCTAGGTGATTTTGGAGGTTCATGCCTACGATAATGATGATGTGGTTAAATGGGCGAATTAGGTAAGTTAGTGCTACTTGATCTAGAGGAATCGCTTAATTACAGGAAGGACCACATACTTGAGGAACGAGAGTTATTGGTAACGGTGGGAGAATATTGAGACATTTACGATTTAACTTATGGAGTTGACTGAGTGTTTGACCTTGAGTTACTTATTGAACCTCAACGTTTAATTATCGAAGTACTTGATGGAATTGGGAAATACACTCACTGTTAGGTGAATCGTTGATGATAACTTGTGGGATAATGGGAGCCCGTTGGCTTAATAATAATTCAATCGTGATTGATGGGTAACCATTGATGTTTGTGGTAATCATAGTGTAGAAATTTGTAACTTATAAGTGTTCATAAATATCATTTGAGGAATCTCGGATTTTGAATAACTGAACCTTATGGAGACTGTAGGAGTGGAAACTGCCACTTCTTTGGAACTTTCTGTTGAATGAATACTGGTGGTAAGTGGTTGGAAACCAGAGGATTTAGAAGTTGTTACCTTAGTAGGGACTTGATTTGAATGTTCACCTTATGGTAATAGATTGGGAACTAGAGATTTCGAAGTGCTTCCGTGGCATGAATTTGATGGAATTGGGCAATGTAGGACTAAAGGTTATAGATGATTTTGTTATGACCTATCTGATTGAGAAGAGTTACAGCATAGAGGAAATTGTATCCTAAACTTTGGAATTTGATGTAATGGAATTTTAGTTTGGAATCTTGGAAGTGCGCAAACCTTGATCTAGAATATAGGCTTAAACTTCTACCTTGAGTAAGGAAATGCCTTATTCTGTGGATGAGATAATGGTAAGAGGGATCGTGAAACCATTGAGAGTCTAGAGATCGCTTGAATTGTCCTGCTTGGGATATATTAGGAATCGTTGTAACGATGCTTTGATTATGGATTGAGTGGTTAGTGACCCCATGTTTAGCAAGAGTTACCATCTTCCTTGACCTTTAACCTGGTTGTTTCGTTCCTTCGATCCTTCCCTTATGCTCTGTTAGTTGTGAAACTGAAATTTCTTGGTTATCGTGTTAATAGTAATTCGAATGGTGGTACCGGTGCCTGCCGTAATCGTTAAGAATTTGGTCTCCTTTTTGTACGTCGATAGTAAACTCGTGGAACTTTTACAACTTTACTGATTTGAGGAATTTAAATTTGACTGTTTTTGGAATGGTTTCCTATTGTTAACCTTAAAAGTTGCAGTTTTTGGAAAATCCTATTTGTTTTCAAAGTTTGAAAGTACTTCGTCTTCCATTGGAAGTAACCTTTTGTCATTGTTACTATTTTACTCTATCGAGGATTTGAGAATAAAGGTTGATTTTGAAGGAAACTTGGTTTTAAAGAGCAGAATGTTTTACAACTTTGATGGATTTCAGCGTTGATTGTCACTGGAACTTGTTATTGGAGACGTCTGATAACTTGTGCTGTGCTTATCAACACCGAATCAAACTAAATTTTGAACCTTATTTGATTTAATTTTGGGACTTTTCTCAGATTTGGAATGTCGGACTCTTGGATACGTAACGAGAATCTCAATCTCCATTGATAAAGACTTGTGCCTTGGAATCTATTTCTTCTTGAAACCTTTTTGAAAGATAAAGTTTTGGGTACCATAATCCGGGTAGTACGTTTTGGTAGTTAAAGTTGTTTTCGTACGTACTTCTGTTTTCAAGTTTCGAGGACGAAACTTTTTGAAAGTTGGGGTGATTGTAACATCCCAATATTTCGAGACTTGGAAGTTTAAAGATTTTAAGTTCAAGTTCGAGAAATAATTTATATTTTGTAATTTGTGGAATTTCATTTAAATAACTGATTAATTTATGTGAGAATATTTTAATGGATTTAAATAAGATTTCATTTAATTGCGTAATTTACGTCTTAGCAATTTAATTTCATAGACCGGAAATATTTATATCGTCTTAAGTTTATAATTACCTTAAGTCGGTGTTTTTAGCTTAAACCGTCTTAAAACTAGTCTTATGGGCCTAACTTGTTAATGGACCCATTTTCCCTCTTTTTCCTCACAAAACCCTAACCCCACCATCTTCTACCTCCCTCCTTCCCTTTATTTATCAAATTTGTGAAAACTTAAGGAAACACCATTTTTATCACTTTTTCACCTCCAACCTTCAAATGCTCATAAAACCTTCATTTCTTATCCGATTGAGACGATTTTCGCGGCCACGGATTCCTCTTCTCGCCCTCCATCTTTCTAGGTAAGAATTTCTCCAAAATAATTCCATCTTATATTCTGGCCGTGACCCTAAGGTCACGTTTTTCGAGGTTTAAGCGTGTTTGTTGTGTTTCTAGCGCGGACTTGGACAAAAGGAGTAGCTTGGAGCCGGATTCATGTTGGTTTAAGAATTTATAAGGTGACGATTGTGAGAAACTCGGCCTTTTTGTTAAAATAGCATTTTTCTTGATGTTTATTGTGGAAGTTTCTGATTTTGAGCATTGATGTTGTTTGGACTTAGAAACATGTTAGGGTCTAGTCTCATATGGTTTTCACATGATATGTTTGATGTTCATATGTTTATTTGCTAAATTTCAGTTTTGACATCCTTAAGACGGATACTAAGTTTGTTCTTAATGTGGCTTTAGTGTTGAAATCTATGCTTGTTATTGAGTCATAAGAGTATTATGTATGCTAGGTAATCATCTCTTGTTTCAATTTTGGAAGATGTGTATCAATTTAGGAAGTTTAGGATCAATTGGCGTTTTTGCGATTTTGCGTACAGAAACTCTGAGCCGGCAGGCTGACCGGCAGCCGGTCGGCCGGCTCAGAGTCAGGCTTAAGATGTTTTGCGTATGTTTGGGAATTGTGAAGGAGCTCTGAGCCGAGTGGTCGGCCGCCGGTCGACCGACTCAGAGTCTCTTTTGGTTGTTCGTTTTTGAAAATAAGAGGCTGGGACATGATTCCTAGCCGGTTGGCCGGCGGCCGGTCGGCCGGCGGCCGGTCGGCTGGCTAAGAATCAGTCCTCTTTTTCGAAAAAGCGTAGAAAGAAGGTGGGAGAGGGTTCCCAGCCGGGTGGCCGGCAGACGGTCCACCGGCTGAGAATCACCATTCCTTATTTTTGAATGTTAGTCTGCAGTATGGGAAGGGACTCCCAGCCGGAAGACCTGCAGATGGTCCACCACCGGCTGAGAGCCCATGTTCTCACTAAAATGGTTTTATCTTTTGATCGGCTAGTCTGATTTGCTTGAGACACGTTCCGTGTACCTTGTATGTGTGTTTTAGGTCCCCGGAGGATGGGCGACACTGTATTGGGTTCGGGAATGGAGAGAGGATAGAGACCCCCCCGGTCGGGTAACCGAAAGGGAAACCGGCTCTCCGTCAACTTAGTTCCCGGGATCAATTAAGTGTTGTTTAGAAGTATACGAGATTAGAACTAAGGATCTAGTTACTATATTTGGATGCTGTTGTAGTGATGTGTATTAAGGTATGCCTTAAGCTGGCCTCTGAGCTTAGTACGTGAGCTAGTTGTCATATATAGGGGTATGCGTTGAGATGTCGCCTCTGAGCCCTATATGTGCATGGTTGTCGTGTCTGGGGTATGCGTTGAGATGTCGCCTCTGAGCCCAGACATGTTTATTTGGGATCGCGTCGGAACATGCCTTAAGTTGGCCTCTGAGTCTGACGAGTAGAGCAGGTGCACAACGGGGTAGCTAGGGTGTTGATACCTTGCCCGGGGTGCAGATGTTGATGCTAGAACATGCCTTAAGTTGGCCTCTGAGTCTAGTGTCTTGTGATATAGTAAAGGGACATGCCTTAAGTTGGCCTATGAGTTCTTTACTTATTGGATGTTAGTCCATGCGTTGAGATGTCGCCTCTGAGTCTAGTGTCTTGTTGAGTATGCCTTAAGTTGGCCTCTGAGTCCTTGCTTGTGAATGTGAATTTGGTATCTAGGTTATGCGTTAAGATGTTGCCTCTGAACCTTTATACTTGCTGAATATTTGGTATTTATGTTATGTCTTAAGTTGACCGCTGAACCATTATACTTGTTGAATATTTGGTATTTAGGTTATGTCTTAAGTTGACCTCTGAACCTTTATACTTGCTGATTAATTATGATGGATATAGTGTATTGATTTATAGAACTGTTCATCCAAGGCATTGGATGACTCTTTGGCTAGTTTCGTAAATGGTTTGGATTGAAAGATTCCCCGGCCGGGCAACCGGAAGGGAAACCAGCTCTCCATCCAAATAGTTTCCGAAGTTGGTTGAGAGCCTTACATAGTAATTGCATGACGATATGAGATTGAGATAATGAGATTTATATGCTTCACATGTTATATATATGTTGGAGTATGTTGGATGTTTACGTGTTACGTGTCGTTACAAAAGGTGGCTAGGAGAACTCTAGTCACTCCCCACTGATTGTGGCGTACATGTTTACATGTATGTAGGTACATGACGGGTGGGATAGCTATGGGGTTGCATGGAGCTAGCGAGCGATGATCCTTCATCGATTGACTTAAACTTTTACGTTAGCTAGACTCTAGATTTACATTTCAGTTTCTGAGTGCCTGTAGGGATGTGCCATCCCAGGATGTTTGTATACATTATGTTGGGTACTTCGACAGTTATACTTATCGAAGTTTGTTTATATCAGTTGTTTAAGTTTTAGTTTTATTTCACCTCGTTTTTATGCATGTTAAAGTTGGGAGGCGTGTGAGACGTGTGGGTGTGTCGTTTTGGACGTGTGTTTTACCTATTTATAGGGCGCATGGTTCTTCTTGTTATTAAGTTAATTATTCAATCAATCAAAATTTACAAGTTTTCTTTTTAAGGCATTCTTAAAGAAATCTCAAGGACTCATCGAGTATTGATCTGAACCGTTGTTACTTCGTCGCGTTTCAAGTATTGACAAGATTTACGAACTATAGGTCTAGGGAGTAAATCACCATTGTTTATACTATAGATCTAGGGCAAACAAATATCCTTATACGTTGGGGATTCACCTCAAGACCGTCACAACTATAATAACAACCACCATCACCATCACCATGGAGGGACCACCATCATCAACGACATCACCACCGGCCATCTTCATCATCCATCGGTCATTATTTTCAAGATTGTTTCAAGATCTTTCCATACTTTGCCTATTTTGATAATTCATTCAAGATTGTTCTCAAGATTTCCAAGAAAGCTTCCGCGGACGATTTCTTTGCTCAAGAATTCGTATCAGTTACTATACTTAAGACTTGGATTAAAAATTCCGGAATACTCATTACTCTTTAAAAATTATAATTTCTCAAAAATACGATTTGGATTTGAAAAATTCGATTATTTTAAATAAATTCCAAGGCGGGAATTTCGTGGGTATTACAGTTTTTGCGGGCTTGGGACAGATTGCATTTCTTTTGTAGCAGGAGCAGTAACAACTTTAGGGATAAAGACTTTCTTGGTTTGGGCGGGCTGCTTTTCCTTATTCCTTTTACAAGAAGAAGCTTTATGCCCCATCTTCCCACATATAGAACAATAATGAGGAATTTATTCGTAATCAATTCTCTGGTTTGAAATGCCAAAGGGAGTATTGATTTGGATGCTTTCTGGCAGGCTTTGAGAAATATCAGCTTCTACCAAAACTCTTGCAAAGGATAGCTTCTCTTTGGTGGTGGTAGGAATGTCTGCAAACATAGGTCTGCCTACAGTGCTGGCCAATTTACTGAGAACAGCAGAAGACCATAGAAATGGGTCTAAATCTAGAAAAATGATCCAGATTGGGATAAGGGAGACCCTTTCCATGATGGTTGAGAAGTTAGGGGACCATTGTTTAATGATGATAGATTAAGACCCCATTTTCCATGGCCCATTCTCCAATACTTGCGACAAATCATCATCATTCTCAAAGCGAAAACTATACCATCCTTTTTTAAAATACTGAACCACAGGTCTAGTATCCCAATGGTTTCTGGTATAGTCTTCCATTTGTTTTAGACTAGGTGATGCGTATTAGGGGTGATAATCAATTATGACGATCAACAAAAATACGTATGTTGCAGCGAAATAAATATACTTGTGAAATAATACAATTTAGAACGAATAAAGAACGAAAAATAACAACGAATGATGAATGATGAACGAGTTGATGATCGGTGATGATGACGTGGCACTCGGTGATGAACGGTGGTCACGTGGTGGTCGACGGTGGTGATTGATGGTCGGTGATGGTGTTCTTGATGATGATGATCGTTGATGACGTAGAGAGGCACAACACTCAATACTTGAAAGATTGATGAAACGATGTAATGAATGAATTATGTATTTCGTAGGATATGATAATTGATTAAGCTCACACAGATACTCTCTCAATTATTTTGAAGCTCACACAGATACTTCGGGGTTAAAGCTCACACAGATACTTTAGGTTTTTGTAAGTAAAACTTAACAAAGAGATTTTAATTTTATAACTTGAATTTATCTCTAACAATGAATTCGGCAGCCCTATTTATAGGGTCTAATGGCCGAAAATCCTACTTGAAATAAGGTAGGAATACCTTATTTGAAACTAACTAGAAAACCCTAATCCTACTTAAGTTCAAACAACTAGTTTGACTAGGATTAAGACTTCCTACACAAACTGTAAAACCCCTCGCGGAAGCGGAAATATAAACATACAAAAGTACCAAAAATGCAGCGGAATTAAAACTTTTTAAAGTAAACAACATGCGAGAAGAATTAAACTGAAACGGAAACTGAAACAAAATAGATAAGTAACAGTTCTAAGTATCAAAACCAAATATGTACATCAGCCTGGGATGGAACATCCCTACAGGCACCAACAAAACTGTATCAAAAGAAACTAAGAGTCCAGCTAAACGATATAAGTGTAAGTCATATGATCACAACAGGATCATCACTCGCTAGCCCTCTCGTGAACCCCGCTCCAAGCTGCATGTACCTACATACATGAAAACATGTACGCCACAATCAGTGGGGAGTGACTAGCGTTCTCCTAGCCACCTTTTGTGACAACACGTAACACATAAAGCAATACAGAATACTCCAACAGATATCAACATGTGAAGCATAACCAACTCATCAACTGTTCTCATACTATCATGCAACTCTAATGCACGGCTCTCAACCAACTTCATAAACCGTTAGGAAGGAAGCCGGTTTCCCTACTGGTTACCCAGTCGGGGGGTCTTTCAATCCAACTATTTATGAAACCGATCGTAGAGTCATCCAATGCCTTGGATCATCAAACCATAACTCAAACAAACATTCATTTACTCATCATTATCAATATTTATATCTGACACGTACCAACTCAAGGCAAGCAGATAAGTTCAGCAAGTAAAAGGTTCAGCGGTCAACTTAAGACATAACCTAATACTAGTCAATCAGCAAGTGTAAAGGTTCAGCGGTCAACTTAAGACATAACCTAATACTAGTCAATCAGCAAGTGTAAAGGTTCAGCTGTCAACTTAAGACATAACCTAAACACCAAAACATTCAGCAAGCAAGGACTCAGAGGCCAACTTAAGGCATGGACCCGCCAATCAGCAAGACACTAGACTCAGCGGCCAACTTAAGGCATAGACTAGCATCCAAAAGTAAAGGACTCAGAGGCCAGCTTAAGGCATGTCCCTTCACCACATCACAAGGTACTAGACTCAGAGGCCAGCTTAAGGCATGTCCTAGCACCAAACATCTGCACTCCGGGCAAGGTGTCAGTTCCTTAGGTATCCCGTTGTGCAGCTGCTCTACTCGTCAGACTCAGAGGCCAACTTAAGGCATGTTCCAACGCGATCACTATCAAACATGTCTGGACTCAGAGGCCAACTTAAGGCATGTCCCAGACACGACAAACATACACATATAGGGCTCAGAGGCCAGCTTAAGGCATATCCCCATATATGACAAACAATTCACGTATTAAGTTCAGAGGCCAGCTTAAGGCATAACTTAATACGCATCAATACAATATCAACCGAAGTCTATGAACTAAGCTATAGTTCTACTTTTCTTAACCTCTAGTCAACACTTAATTGACCCCGTGAACTAAGTTGAGGGAGAGCCGGTTTCCCTTTCGGTTACCCGACCGGGGGGGTCTCTATCCTCACTCCATTCCCGAACCCAATATAGTGTCGCCCATCCTCCGGGGACCTCAAATACATATCAAGGGTACACAAAACGAGTTTCAATCAAAATCGATCAATCGTTTGAAAGTTATACGCGAATTACCACAAAAACAGCCTACAGGGATCCCCAGCCGGTCGGCAGGCAGCCGGTCGGCCGGCTGGTGATCCTCTCAGCCTCCTTTCTTTTCAAAACAACGATGACAATACATGGGACTCCCAGCCGGTCGGCCGGCTGGGAACCCATTCCCTTAGCCTATACAACTCGCAAATCCACCCCACATGTACTCCCAGCCGGCTGGCAGGCGGCCGGTCTGCCGGCTGGGCTCCCCTCTTCCTAAGGTTCTCGCAAAACACCAAACAACACAATGAGACCACCAGCAGGTCGGCAGGCTGGCAGTCCCAAGCCTTATTTCTACAAAAATCGCAAAACACCCAAAGACGCTCCCAGCCGGTCGACTGGCTCAGAGAGCCTGTTCGTAAAATTCGCAATTCTCAGCCTACGCAAAATTCGACAATTCGACATACAAACTTCAATATTTGCTACAAGTAAGATTTACCCAACATCATGAATCATCTAATCTCATTATCTATCAGCAAACAAATCCCATAATAATCCTCAAACGATTATATCAAGTATCGGTCTTAACTTTGTGGAAAACTGAAAATAAGCTTAAGAACATATAATAACATCACCAATCATGAATTTTTCACATAAGAACAATCCTAAACAAAATACTAAGTCCATTGATCATTAAACATAAACAAATATAAGAACACATCAAAACTTGCTAATATTCACAATAAGGCCGAGTTTTGTCATTATCGTCACCTTAAATGCACTCCGGCTTAAAGATCCTCCTCTACCACGAAGCTATCAATGTCCGGGTTCTCCAATCCTGCACCTACAAACACAAAAACGGGTTTGAGGACTTCAAAACGGAATTTATGCGAAACAACCCAAATTTCGAAGTTAAGGATTTGAAAAACGAAAGTGATAGATGGCTTGGAAATTTGATGAGGATTCCGAAAATGTTATTGTTACCTTAAATCGGTAGACGGATGATGAAGAAAAGAGCAAAAGAAGAGGTTATTAATGGAGGTTTTGGAGAAATTATGTTTACAGTGAAATGAGTTGAAGGAGATGAATAAATGTCGACATATGTGATTTTAGGGGTTTAAGTAATTGTCCTTTCCGTATTAAATGAAACGGGTTAGGATACTTGAACGGATATTTAAGTTGGGAACTTAACCTTACCAAGTTTGTATTCGTCTTAAGGACTTAAGGTTCTTAAGACGGATCTTACTAATTAAATTAAAATCTTTCACAATAAATTATTAAAATATTATTTTATTACTTAAAATAATTTAGAACGCTTAAAATAGATTTTACGAAAATACGGGATGTTACAATCACCCCAACTTCAAAAAGTTTCGTCCTCGAAACTCGAACGAAGATAAATTCTAACTAACTCTACCTCAATCGAAAAGAGAAGGATGCGCAATACGCATCGACGCCTCGGTCTCCCACGTCTGCTCCTCAACATCACCGCAACGCCAAATGATCTTCACTAGCGGCACCACCTTGCTCCTAAGCTTCCTATCCTGACGGTCAAGGATCTTCACGGGACGCTCCTCGAAAGCAAGACTCGGCTCCAAGTTCTCGATCTCTCTAGGCAGAACATGACTCGGGTCACTAACATACTTACGGAGCTGAGAAACATGAAAGACACTATGAACCTTGCCCAAACTAGGAGGCAAGTCCAAACGATAAGCAGCAGCACCAATCCTCTTCACGATCTCAAAAGGCCCAATATACTTAGGACTCAACTTGCCCTTAACTCCAAACCTCTTGATGCCCTTCAGCGGAGAGACCCTCAAAAAGACACGGTCACCCTCCTCAAGCTCTAAAGGTCTACGACGGACATCAACATAGGACTTATGCCGGTCCTGAGCGGCCTTCATCCTATTCCTAATAAGCTGAACCTGATCAATCGTAACAACCAACTGGTCCGGTCCTAGGTCGTGCACGTCACTCGCCTGATCCCAACAGATCGGACTACGGCAATTCCTACCATAAAGAGCCTCGTACGGAGCCATACCAATAGAAGAATGGTAACTGTTGTCGTAAGAAAACTCCACCAACGGCAAACACTGCTCCCAAGAACTCTGAAAATCGAGGGCACAAGCGCGGAGCAAATCCTCTAGTGTCTGAAATGTTGGGAAATGTGTCCTCAACAATAGTGCAATCACATAATTAAATCTCATAACGAGAATGTGCAAGGGATGATACGATTTATATTAGTCAACTGACCAACATTAATCGGTAATGATTGGCTAACTAGAGTTTGACATTACTGTTGTATGACGGTGGTGGTCAGTTTATCCCTTTAGGTCACACCTTTAGGACAATTCCCTTAATTGATAAAGTGATCAAATGTATGTTGATACGATTTGATCATATTCCTTAAACTCGTATATCGAGAAATTAGAGGTTAAATCTTATTGTAAGATTTATGTTTAAAATGGAAACGTGTCAATTGTTAAACATTGAACGATATTTTATAATATCGTAATTAGAATGAATCGGGTTATAAATATTACAAAAGTTGTAGATCGTATTGACGATTATTATGAATGACCATTTTATATATTGGTAATTACGAATTACTTGTCAACTAGATAAATGTGATTCATTTAATTTATAAATAATATTTATTTGATAAATATGTATGTTTTAAATTAAAACAATTGTATTTCATATCATTATGACATATTGTATGTCAAATAACATACAATTGTAAAATAGACAAAAATATAAAATGGGTCCATTTTATTTATGTATGCACCGGTTTGTGGAAGGGTGTTGTGTGTGTGTTTTGTGTATTAAGTGCACTAGGAGACACCATCATTAAGCATGCCCTTGAAACCAATATCTTGTGCCTCCCTATGTGTGTTGGTAAGAAAAAAAGGAAACATGCTTTGATGCTTCCTAAGTAAGGCTCACGGCCAACTTACCGAAACCCATCAAAAGAGTAAAATGTTTTACCATTCAAATTCATTCTATCATGTTTGCCATATTTTCTAGTGATAGAAAATCCAAGCTAAAATCCTCTAAAATTATTATTGTGATAATAATAAGAATACTAATAATAATAAGTTATAATATTAGTATTGATATTCTAATTAGAGAGATTAGAATTGTTTAAGGAGAAACCGATTTCTAGTCTAGCTTATTCAAGATCTCGGTCATTAAGGGGTTGTCTTGGTGCATCACAAAGGAGGTGTTCTTGTTGAACATTGGAGGATCATCCTTGCTAGTATTTGGACCGAGTGTAAGGACTCGAAATTTCTCCCATTTCCGCATATATTAAGCATGCATAAGATCACATAAATAAGTTAATTAAAATGTTAATTAAAGTATTTTAATTAGTATGACTAAATATTAGTTTATGAGTAACTAAAAACCCAACAATTGGTATCAAAGCATCTGGTTGTTTGCATGCTTTCCGTTTACGTTTTTACGGAGTTATTAAGATAACAAAATAAAATTTGATATTTCGTTTGATATATGATATGACCGAAATTATTTAAGCATGAATACCTACTGTTTTCTAAAATGTTTTTAGAATATTTGGAATATATTTTGCATGAATATTGTTTATTGGTATATTAAATCTCGGTTTTATTAAGTTTTAATGGTTAAAAATTATTTATTTTGGGAAAAATATTTAAAATCATCTTTTGGCCTAGATTTTTCAGTATGTTATCACATGTATTTCCTATGTTATGAATATGAATTTTTGTAAATTATGGACTTATAAAACATGTGGTATGAATTTTAAGGGTTAAAATGCAATAAGATGAATAAAAATGGGTTAAAATAGTTATATTACGAATTTGACTATAAAAATTTATGAGTATGTCACATGCAATATTTAAAATATATGTTGAATTTTCCAGAAATTTATCTCATATATTGCAATATTATAGATTTTTAATGTAAAAATTGGGTAATTAGTGACATTATTTCGACTTTAATAGTTTAAGTTGGAATTTGGCCATAAAAATTTAACACGATGTCATATATATTATTTCCAGCATGTATAAAAATTTCGAGATTTTTATCTTATTTTATGCTTGAGAAATAATTTTAAAGGTTAAAATCGTACGATATATGACGAAAATCGTTAAAATTTGCAATAGTTGTTAAAATGGCCGAACAATTTAACCCATAATAGTCATATATGATATGTTCATCACGAAAATATTCTTGGGAGCCAAAAGTTTCAGTTTTAATTTAATTTTAATTTGTTAAAAGTTGCATTTAAAATTGAATAAAAAGAGTCATATAATTAAAAATTTCGGCTCTTGGGTAGTGTGTAATTTAATTTTCTGTCCATTTTATGTTGTTAAGGTGTTTTGGAAAGTTTAAAAATATTATTAGTATTTTATTTGCATTTATGGAGTTAATTATTGAATTTTCCGACTTAAAATGCTCGTTTTACATATTATTTTCGAAATAATGTTAAAACCGTATAAATACTAATATTTTTTTTAAGGTTCTGAAATTTTAAGAACATTCTGGAATCTTCAAAATTTGAATTTTGAATTTTTCGAAATTTTTATGACTCTTTTGGATTTTTTTATATTATTTTTCCCGTAAAACCGAGTAATACCGAACAATATTAAAATATGTTAAGTTAAGTCATGTTCAAAGTTTGAGTAAGACTAAATTTTGAAACCTATATGAGTTGGGATGATTAACTTAAAGATGAATTCCGATTCATATAATGCATAGTGTTGTAAACGTTAAAACACGCGATTCCATAAATCGAGGTATACGATAACTATTTATATTATTGATATTTAAATAGGACGATTTGGCTTAGGATTTGCATGATAGTACATATATTCATAAGCATTGCATTTTTTATTATGAATGTCATGATTTTATTTACGTAATTTTGGGTATTATGTAATTTACTTAGTATGGCCTTAGTTTTTAATCGGTATTTCCCATAATGTAATGGGTTACCGATTCGGTTGTAATTTTGTGATCTCGTATCACCCAATTGTAATTTATTTCTATTTTATAATGTATAAAGTAGACTAGAAAAGTTGTATTTTTTTGTAAAATCCGGAGTTCCTTGAAGACGGTGCCATTCGGAAAGGAGTTCCGACAAGACGGTGTTTACCTCGAAGTGCGTGCCTCGTGAAGTTCAAGGGACCAAAGGAGTTGGTTTCCGAATTTGTACTTTATTATTTCTTTTCTAGGAAAGGCCATACTAGGGTTTATTTTATGCTTTTATTTTGCTTTTTATATGTTTGCATGCATAGCCAAATCGTCATATATCGTCTCATGCATTTTTCGATTTAGTCGACCTTGTCTTTTATTTTATCGATAATTCACTGACTTAGTTCACTTAAACGGAGATAGATAATAATTGACTAGATCTCTTACAAATATATATTGAGACTTAGCCTTACCAAAAAGTACGGACCCATAAATCCCTTCTTCACAAGAATGTAGGCTCGGCTACACCGGGGTACTAAAATTGTCACGTTGGGTAAGTGGGGTAATAAGATTACACCTTGAAATTTGGTTGATCTCAACGAAAGTATTCGTAACCGTAGTTGCAATAAGTTCGGGCTAAAGACGATTTTTAGAAAATTGTCGACCGAGAGTTCTAAGGTAGAACCGATTAAAGGGTTAATCCACCAAATTATACCGATACGGGTTGAATCGGCTACACCGTGCCCGGATTAGTATGGGTTTGGGTCTCGGGATTGTTTACTTAATTGGGTAAGAGATCATTAAGTGAATATACTTAACTTGTTTAAGTTTTTAATTTAAAATTATGAATTTTAAAATGATATTGTTTTATTTCCTTCATTTTATTGTAGTTTAATTTTCAACATCATCAAATGGCAACCAACGCTCCACCTCTCACTAACGTATCATGGCTTCGATCCTTTATGGATCGTTGCAAACTCGATAAGCATGGTTCCAATTTTAAAGATTGGGATGCGCAATTACTTTTGGCCGCTCAAGGTGACGATAAGAGTCGTTACCTATCCGAAGCCGCTCCGACCGCTCCGACCGCTCGTTCATCGGTCCAAGATCGTGAGGCCTATGAAGCCTACATGAAAGAGTCCTCCGCTCTTAAAAATGTGCTCATCTTCTCCATGGAGCCGGATCTCCAAAGGAGTATGATCAAGTTGACCACATCGTATGAGATATACACCAAGCTTGCGACCATGTTTTCGCAAACTCCAAGGGTGATCCAATATGAGGCGGTTTCCGCCTTCTTCGACATAACGTTGAAGGAAGGGCAAAAGATAAGCCCTCATGTACTCAATCTCGTTGAGCTCGCGGAGACTCTAAAAGCGCAAGACGTTGATGTTCCCGACTCTCTCATAATTGACCGAGTTCTTCACTCGCTCAATAAGGTTAAATCGTATGCTCAATTCCGGGTGAATTTTAATATACGAAACCAAGAGACCACGTTGGATGAGTTGCATAAGATGCTCGTCCAAGCCGAAAGGGACATGGGACTTCATGAATGTTCCACCAAGGATGTTTTAAACATCGAAAAGAAAGGGAAAACGAGCTTCAAGAAGAATGTCTTCAAAGGCAAGGGCAAGAAAACCTCCAAATCCAAACCTTCTAAAGAGAAGACCTTTTCGAAAGGTACTTCCACCTCATCTTCAAAGGTTGAAGATAAGTGCCGTTATTGCACGAGGTTGGGTCATTGGAAATGGAATTGCCCTAAGTACTTAACCGATCTCAAGGCTGGAAAGGTTCTTGCAGTGGGTTATAATTCTCGTTTAAACTCATATTATTTTGTCAACCTTTGTATTTCGATACAAGTTGTTGACTATCACCCCATTTTAACTGTTTTAAAGGGACACCTTATAAAGATAAGGGCAAGGAAAAGGAAGCTTGAAGTTCCTTACATGGATGGCTATGGTAGCATCCAATGATTGAAGACATGAAGAGCTTGGCTCTAATTTTATTATCGTCTTCCTTCATTTATGCACTTTAATTTAAAGAACAATGTCGTTTCTTGTATGACAAGGATACAAATCCTAAACAATGGTTGTATTTTGGATATTGGTAACTTGGTTTTCAACCCAAGTCACTCCTTTTGTTCTAAATCAAATCGTTGATTCCTAAAATAAATTGCATACCTTGTAACATGAGTTAATGTGATCTTAATAAATCACTAAAGAAGTACCCTGAAATGTTCATTGTACAATAACATTGATACGATCAATATAAAGAATCAAAGTGTTGATTAAATTTAAAACGAAGAACTATCCCACATGAGGTACCACTACAAGAATACATAAAACAGGCGACGGAAATTGGCGATTGAAGACAGTCGCCAAATTACATTTGGCGACTGTCTTCAGTCGCCAAAGTTCTGTCGCAAGCCCTAGTCGCCTAAAAAAAATTGTCGACTGTTGTTAGTCGCCAAATTTGGCGACTGTAAAAGTAGTCGCTGTAGCAGGGAAAATGGCGACTGTGTTCGTTCAGTAGCCAAATTGGCGACTGAAGGGAGAGGTAGTCGCCAAATTGGCGACTGAAGCTATATTGGAGTCGCCATTTTGGCGACTGAAGGGCAGTCGCCAAAATGGTTTGTACAGTCGCCAACGTGTTTTTTTTCCAGTAGCTTTTCCAGTTTTGGCGACTGACTGCAGTCG
Organism: Silene conica; assembly: GCA_029255685.2. NCBI lineage: Eukaryota > Viridiplantae > Streptophyta > Magnoliopsida > Caryophyllales > Caryophyllaceae > Silene > Silene conica. The sequence goes on along the minus strand of CM055316.2, from coordinate 42,522,809 downwards.
CCAAAATGGTTTGTACAGTCGCCAACGTGTTTTTTTTCCAGTAGCTTTTCCAGTTTTGGCGACTGACTGCAGTCGCCAAAACACCCATGTCAGTCGCCGAATTGGCTGGAACTTTTCATGTCATTTTCGTTTTTGATCTAGCCAAATCTCGTATTTATTCATCCTAATATCCAATGAAAACCTGCAAACAGAAAATTGCAACCCATTTGCGCGAACCGCAACTTTTGTAACAAGAAATTCTCATTTATTAAAAAATGAGAACATTATCCAACTACAAGCTAAACTGACTACATTAACCAAGTTCATTATCCAACCTTAAGCTAAACCAACTACATTATCCAAGTTCAAGCTAATTAAACTAACTAAAACTTATCCAACAACCTAAGTTGCAAATCCCATGCCGGCTCCACTACCACCGCCCTTACCATGCGGATCGTTGGGGTCATACCGATATTGTGGACCGGGGTTGCATTGTGTGAAGAAGTTCTCCATGGCCTCCATGCGCTCCTTCATCAACCGATACTGTTCATCTCTTTCAGCATTCACTCTTCTTTCTTGAGCGAGTTGAGTCTGTAGTTGACTCACAATAGCCGGCTCATATGTTTGGCGAAACTCATATGAGGATCTTCTGGCCGGTTCTTTGAAGAAGACACCATGGGCCTTTCCGGTGCCATACACATTACCCTTCTTATATCCCTTGACCAAATTAAACCAAATCTCATTATCTGGTACTTCGGGATGTTCTTCTTTTTCAGCCTCGAATGCTTCCTACATTAGTTGACAAAAAATTACCATCATTAGTTAACATTAATTTCATTAGGTAACAATTCAAAAGTATCTTAAGTAAAAAATCTTACATATAAAGCTTTGTCTTTTGGCTTAATCCAAATTCTCTCATTCTTAGCGTTCACCCTCGAATGTGTGGCAAGGAACAGTTCCGGGACCGTCGCCTGAGGATCATCAGCCAACATATTATCTGGTTGATCAGCTGACTGATCATCAGCACTCTGATCAGCTGACTGCTCATCTGACTTCTTCTTTTTATTCTTCTTCTTGTTCAGCTACATACACGAACAAAATTCAATGTTTGCTTAGGGACATTATTATTACCAATATCCAAATAAACGAGTTAAATAAATAAGTGTTAATATAAAAACTTACACCAAAAAGTATGTCCAGAAATGACCGTGAACCAGCATGATGGGTAGGCTCAGCCATTCCTTCCTTCTTGCCTCCCCTTTTGTTCATGGCCTTCTGTGCCGATCTGGCTCGAAACTCTGGGGTATCACGCCGATTCAGAAGCCCCTCAAGCGCCTCACCTACAACAATGATAAATTATGTCATTATTAGTGGAATTTTCATCCTTTAATCAATACAATTGACAAATTAAAGGTAATTGTATAGATATACCTTTAAGATGTGAGGCCTTTCCCCTTTTACCAATCTTATGGATAATGTCTTTGTATCTAGTTGCTCCAACATCGCGCCACCTCTTATTGACAGTAGACTCTAATTCAGGCGGCCAGTAAAAATGTAGCTGCAGAAATATAACATTAAGTATTAGTTGAAAAACTATAACAATGAGTAAAATAAGTAATTAATAAAAAAGTTTTTGGTTACCCGGAAGTTATTAAACCAGGCTTCTTTTTGAGCTTCACTAGCTTCTGTCCAATTCAGGGGCACAGGACCTAACAAAGATGACTTTGTGCTGTTGGTTACACCTCGAACAGCGGTCTGATGATTAAACCTGAAACATATATAAATTGTAACTTTTAATAACTAGCTTTTTATTACTAATAAAATGAATAATTACAATTTAATAAAACTTACCAAAATCCTGCTGGATCAAGTATCTTCCTGCGATCCTCTGTGTACTGAATCTGTACACGAGTGTCCTCCTCAGGTTCGCTCTGAACCAACTCCTCCTCCTCCTGCTGCACAGCGGGCTGGCTCTGCTGACGACTGTGCCCGCATCGCTGTCTTCCTCTACCTCCTGCCATCTACAATCATAGAAATAAAAGTATTAATACTCACAAATTAAACATGCATAAAATAAATGATTAATAAAAATATGAACAATATATAATAACATGATCAACTATACCAAATTAATCATCATCTTCATCATCCTCATGATCAACATCATCCTCATCCTCGTCCTCATCCTCATCCTCATCCTCATCCTCATCCTCATCCTCTTCCTCATCCTCATCCTCATTCTCATCCTCATCCTCTTCCTCATCCATAGTTTACACACTCCAAATAATAACTTATCAAAAAATCCCCAATTTTTACAAACCCTAATAACTAATTTGACATAATTAACTAACGATTATAAGCATAACAACATTAATAAGGCAAAAACATCGTCTTAATCGACATATAAACCCTAACCCCCAATTTCATATAAACCCTAACCCCCAATTTATCCACTTAACATCATAATTGGCTACTACAACCTAATTGACTACAACCTAATAAGCTAAGACGGTCCTAATTGGCTACTACATTACTAAATCGACAAAACAAAACAACAATAAAATTAAAAACTGAAATTAAACTAAAAAGAATAACAAACCTTTAATTCAATAATTGAAGGTGCAAGTGGCGGGTGCTGGCGGCTGGTGGTTGCGGCGGGTGGTGGCGGCGGGTGGTGGCGACGAGTGCTGGCCGCGAGTGGTGGGTTGGGGTGTGAGTGGGTAATGCGTTTGTGTTTTGAAGGGGTTTGGTGTTTGCGAATAATGAAGGGGCTGTAACTTTTCTGATTTCATATCGCGAAAAATGGCGACTGTATACATGTAATTTGGCGACTGACTGCTTCAGTCGCCAAATTGGCGACTGCATACATGTAATTTGGCGACTGACTGCTTCAGTCGCCAAATTGGCGACTGCACTAGTATATTTTGGCGACTGCGTTTTCAGACGCCAAAAATTGGCGCCAAAAATGGCGACTGACGTCAGTCGCCAAAAGTTGATTTCAGTCGCCATTTTCTGTCGGTGGTAAAAAAGTTTGGGAAAACATACAGTCGCCAAAATAGCGACTGGTTTCAGTCGCCAAACTTAACCTTCAGTCGCCAAATTGGCGACTACACACTACAGTCGCCATTTTTCCGTCGCCTGTTTTGATTATTCTTGTAGTGTACTTTCAATCATTTTGAGAAATTATTAATTCATTATACGATGATCATTTTAAGTGAAAATGAGAATGAATTAATCATACCTAACACTTTTCAATCACTTAAATATGTTGGTTAAGTCGAAAGAAGCTATCCTTGTAAGAATAACGGTTATTTTAAAGGATAGAGTGGGAGAAAATATTTCGACCCCCAAACCAATGATGTAATTATAGGATCTTAGAGAAGATTCCTAAATGGATTCTTAAGAAGAAACCTAAATAAGATAACAAAAGAAACTACGAGAGGACACTGAAGAAACTACGGGAGGACACGAGAGGAAATGTTCCTTATGTTCTTAGTTTCAGTAAGGAAACCCCGGATGAATTCGGAAGGAAAATCGGTTCCTTGAGATAATGATTTTTCAAAGATTATAAGATAATAGAGGAGAAATCATCTATCAATTCGGAAGAATAATGATTTTTCTATGATTATAAGATAATAAAGGAGAAATCATCTCCGTCCCCTCGACAGTAGTATATGTTGTGTCAGAAGGTATGATCTGAAAAGATGGATCACTATAGAGACAATGATAATGATTCAAGTGATAGTTTACATGCGAAAAATGAAAAGTTCATTTAAGAAATCGAGTGATATTGTGTTCAGTGGGAGCAATATTCATTAAAGAATTGAGACTTACCATTTAGAGAGAATGGGTGATTCTTTAAAGAGTAAAGAATAAGAGGTACTCAATTTAGATGAATAGAATACTTAATATCATAAGATGATGGAGCTTTACGGGAAGGTTTATTATATTGATAATAAAAGGTCGCCCATTAGAAATAAAAATGGTTAGATATGAATAACCTTGATGAAATAGCCAAGATGTTTGAAAATAGTAAGAGTGATGAAATCACTAATAACTACAATATAGATTTCAGCACATAAGTGACTAGATAATTCCGAGTGATTCTTTAATCCCTCTAGTATATCAATACGTCACGAGTTATAAGATAACAGTGGGAGCTTTCCTCAGGAAAGGAAACTCAAAATCTAGAAAGGGTTCTAGATATGTGCTCAAATAAGATCATATTATGTGCGATAATATGAGTCGGAAGGAGACCAAAATTTGTAAGTTTTGCAATCATGAATAAAAGGGTTTATTCGCAAAACATTAATACAAATAGATGATCGTGCATCAAATGCAATGAAATGGTATTGACTGTTTTTGCATGACAATGTCATTTGAGTTATGATTAACTCGAGATAAAAGATACTTTGTCAAAGTCCAAATGGGTTGTATGAGACAATATTGAACCCCATAAGTGAACTGGATTGACTTAGTATAGCCCCTAGCCGCTTACATGAGGTGACGTGATGCGGGAGCATTAGCAAGGATTCGAGGTCGTGACCCACGACCCAAAGAAAGGTTTAAAATGTTCGATATGGGTTCGATACGGATTTTCAAGTTAGCTTGGGAAGACGTATTAAAGGAACAAAAGAAAGATCCGGGTAGGGATCTTGGGAACCGTGCCCAACGTGTGGGACCACACGGTTAGGGTTTCCTAATTTTATTAGGGTTTGTGTGATTTAATTTGTCTTATTTTTATTTTAGTTAGTTAATTAATTTTGTTACTAGTTTGTTACAACAAAGTTGTTAAGGTTGTTACAAGGTGGTTACAAAGTTAGTTATTAGTTTATTAGAGTTTGTTATTAAGTTGTTAGGATTGTTACTACAACTTAATCTTTTATTTATTATTTTATCTTTTAGATTAAATAAGGATTATCTTTAATCCATAGGATAGAAATAGAAACCCTAGGAGAAGTAGAATACACGGTTTGGCCGAGTATTGGGAACCGTGTAGGGTTCTTATTTTGTGTCCTATTTCGATTCTAGTTTATGACGGATGACCTTACTATAAATAGGCATCCTTAGTTGTTTGTTTTATTCATTCAATTATCAAATTATAAACAAATTTTCTTGTTAAGTTTATCTTACAAAAAAACCCTAAAGTATCTGTGTGAGCTTTAAAACCCAAAGTATCTGTGTGAGCTTCAAAATAATTGAGAGAAAAATCTGTGTGAGTTTGATCAATTATCCTATCCATCGACATACATAATTCATTCATCAAATCGTTTCACAAATCTTTCAAGTATTAAGTGCCGTGCCTTATTACGTCATCAAGATTCATTAATCAAGAACATCAAAGAAACACCAAGAACGACACCACCGTCCACCGTTGACCACCACGACGACCGCCAGGCCACGTCATCATCACCGTGTCATCATTCGTCCATCGTTCATCACTTTCTTGGTTACTTTTCGTTCTTTATTCGTTCAAGATTGTATTATTTTAATAGTATTTTTATTCCGCTGCAACATCCGTATTTTTGTTGATTATCTTTATTGATTATCACCCCAAATACGCATCAAATTGGTATCAGAGCTTCGGCTCTTGGTCTAATTTTTATTACACCAGTTCTTGGGAAAGTTTGTCAACATGGTAGGATCTCAAGACGGAGAAGAAAAATCATGGGTGGAGAGCAATATGGAATTGAAGTCCGAAATCCAAGAGCTCAAATATCTCATAAAGACGATGATGACCAAAGGAGGTCATAAAAAGACGGGAGAGTCCTCATCTAGGGCGAGTGACTCGGAAGAACAGGCTGAATTTAAGGGCAAGACTTGGGACAAGAACGATGATGATAGAGGTCTCAAACTTGACATCCCTGAATTCAAAGGAGACATGGATCCAGAGGATTTCTTGGAGTGGCTAAGACAAACGGAGAGAGTCTTTGAATACAAGGAATACGATGACCGGAAACAATTCAAAGTTGCGATCTTAAAACTTACCAAGTACGCTTCGCTATGGTATGAAAACCTTGTGAGGCAAAGAAAGAAGCAACACAAAGAAAAGATTAAGTCTTGGGCAAAGTTGAAAAAGCACATGGTAAAGAAATTCTTGCCAAAGGACTACAATCAAGAAAATTACTTAAAACTCCATTCTTTAACCCAAGATAATATGACCGTCTCAGAATATATTCGGGAATTTGAAAAGATGACCATTGTATGTGATCTAGATGAGAGGGAGGAGTTGAAAGTTGCTAGATTTATTCGTGGTTTAATACCAACCCTAGCTTCAAGGGTTGAGATTCAAAACTATGAAGATTATTATGATGTGTGCAGGATTGCTTTAAAGTTCGAAAGACATGACAAAGCAAGGAAAACAAATTCTTATAAAAGCACAAGAGTCGGAGAAGGCTCATCATCATACACTACCACTACCACGCCCAAAGCCAAGGAGGCATCGAAGGAAGAGGCGGCCGAAAAGGCCAAAGGTACGTTCAAGCAAGGTATTCCTGATCCTAGAGGGAGTACTATTAGAAGATGCTATAAGTGTCAAGGCTATGGACACATCGCTACGGATTGCCCTCAAAAGAGAACCTTGTCAATTCAAGAACTTCAAGGTATGGTTCCTAACTTTGTTGTACCTGAATTAGTAGAGGAGGAAAAAATTGAGGAGGAAAAGGAGGACAGGAAAATCGTGGGAGCCGAGAGTGAGGACGAGGGGGATTGCCTCGTAGTACGTGCTTTACACGTAGAGTCCACGACGGAAGGTGAGGAACAAAGGGATAATGTGTTCCATACTCGTTGTAAGGTTGAGGGGAAGAAGTGCGACTTAATTATTGATAGTGGGTCTTGCACTAATGTTGTTTCAAAAACCTTAGTTTCGGAGTTGGAGTTAAGTATTAGGGCTAGGGAAAAACCGTACAAGTTGCAGTGGTTAGATGGAAACCAAGGAGTACGGGTGGAAAAACAAGCCTTAATTTCTTTCAACATTGGACCTTATGAGGATAAACTGTGGTGTGACATCGTCCCTATGAACGCATGTCATATATTACTTGGAAGGCCTTGGCAATACGATAGGAACGTTATACATGATGGGAGAACAAATGTATATAGCGTTACTAAAGGAGGTACCATCTATGATCTACAACCATTGACAAGATTAAAACCTAGGCCTCCTAATTCGAAGAAAAGTTTATTCATGGAGGTAGGAGAGGGGTCACCAAGCAAAGAGGCCGACGGGTCGGGTAAGCGAGATGTTGGGTTGGTTGAGATTCATGGGGGAGATGGTAGTTGTGAGGGGTTGCCGAGCAAGGAGGAGCACGGAGGTTGTGAGGGTGAGAGCGCCGTGAGCATCACGGAGGTCGGAGGCCGCAAGTTTGGGCAGGCCGTGGGTGTTGGAGGTCAGGAAGAAGGGTTGGTTGCTAACACCAACAAGCACGAGGAGAACCCTAGGAGTAAGGGTTTGATAAATCAAGAAAACCGTGTTCTCATCAATTCAAAAGCTAGTATATCCAAGTCTACTCGGGAGTTGCATGATCTTAATTTGAGGTCAAATTCTCAAAAACTGAGAGAGTATGATGCGGGAGCATTAGCAAGGATTCGAGGTCGTGACCCACGACCCAAAGAAAGGTTTAAAATGTTCGATATGGGTTCGATACGGATTTTCAAGTTAGCTTGGGAAGACGTATTAAAGGAACAAAAGAAAGATCCGGGTAGGGATCTTGGGAACCGTGCCCAACGTGTGGGACCACACGGTTAGGGTTTCCTAATTTTATTAGGGTTTGTGTGATTTAATTTGTCTTATTTTTATTTTAGTTAGTTAATTAATTTTGTTACTAGTTTGTTACAACAAAGTTGTTAAGGTTGTTACAAGGTGGTTACAAAGTTAGTTATTAGTTTATTAGAGTTTGTTATTAAGTTGTTAGGATTGTTACTACAACTTAATCTTTTATTTATTATTTTATCTTTTAGATTAAATAAGGATTATCTTTAATCCATAGGATAGAAATAGAAACCCTAGGAGAAGTAGAATACACGGTTTGGCCGAGTAATGGGAACCGTGTAGGGTTCTTATTTTGTGTCCTATTTCGATTCTAGTTTATGACGGATGACCTTACTATAAATAGGCATCCTTAGTTGTTTGTTTTATTCATTCAATTATCAAATTATAAACAAATTTTCTTGTTAAGTTTATCTTACAAAAAAACCCTAAAGTATCTGTGTGAGCTTTAAAACCCGAAGTATCTGTGTGAGCTTCAAAATAATTGAGAGAATATCTGTGTGAGTTTGATCAATTATCCTATCCATCGACATACATAATTCATTCATCAAATCGTTTCACAAATCTTTCAAGTATTAAGTGCCGTGCCTTATTACGTCATCAAGATTCATTAATCAAGAACATCAAAGAAACACCAAGAACGACACCACCGTCCACCGTTGACCACCACGACGACCGCCAGGCCACGTCATCATCACCGTGTCATCATTCGTCCATCGTTCATCACTTTCTTGGTTTTTTTTCGTTCTTTATTCGTTCAAGATTGTATTATTTTAATAGTGTTTTTATTCCGCTGCAACATCCGTATTTTTGTTGATTATCTTTATTGATTATCACCTCAAATACGCATCATGACGTCTCAAAGCGACTAGAATGTGAGGCGATTGATGGCAAGTTCAAGTGCCATAGAGTCATATGTGATGACTAGTCGATCAAATAGGCAGACTGCAGAGACACTCTGTCGGGCAAGGTGACCGCTTATAGAGTTCTAGAAATTTTATAATAGCCGGGTCGTGGCGAGAGCTGCTATAGTATTCTTGTGAGACAATTCTTAGACTAAAGACTACTCTCCCAAGATGGTACAGTTTAGGCATGACCTTGATCCATTCTCTACGACTTTTCATAACTGTAGTCAAATGGGATTGCTTTGGGTTGTGATTGACTATGACTAGTTGAAGGAAGTAGTGCAATAGGAATTGTCCACCCCTTGTCAGGGTCGTTCAAATCTCAAGGCCACTCGAGGAGAAGTTAACTGGAAATGCGTGGCCACGTTCGGAAGGTATCTATGGTAGATAAATCCGGTCAAACAGTTAGTCTCCAGATCGAGGAAACCACTCATGATATGATCAAATGCAAGTACAACCTCAGAGAGACACCTTGCATTGAGTGGGAGATTGTAATAGGACAAGAGAATTGGTGACGCACACTTGTCGAGGACAAGTGGGAGATTGTTGGGAAATGTGTCCTCAACAATAGTGCGATCACATAATTAAATCTCATAACGAGAATGCGCAAGGGATGATACGATTTATATTAGTCAACTGACCAACATTAATCGGTAATGATTGGCTAGCTAGAGTTTGACATTACTGTTGTATGACGGTGGTGGTCAGTTGATCCCTTTAGGTCACACCTTTAGGAAAATTCCCTTAATTGATAAAGTGATCAAATGTATGTTGATACGATTTGATCATATTCCTTATACTCGTATATCGAGAAATTAGAGGTTAAATCTTATTGTAAGATTTATGTTTAAAATTGAAACGTGTCAATTGTTTAACATTGAACGATATTTTATAATATCGTAATTAGAATGAATCGGGTTATAAATATTACAAAAGTTGTAGATCGTATTGACGATTATTATGAATGACCATTTTATATATTGGTAATTACGAATTACTTGTCAACTAGATAAATGTGATTTATTTAATTTATAAATAATATTTATTTGATAAATATGTATGTTTTAAATTAAAACAATTGTATTTCATATCATTATGACATATTGTATGTCACATAACATACAATTGTAAAATAGACAAAAATATAAAATGGGTCCATTTTATTTATGTATGCACCGGTTTTTGGAAGGGTGTTGTGTGTGTTTTTTGTGTATTAAGTGCACTAGGAGACACCATCATTAAGCATGCCCTTGAAACCAATATCTTGTGCCTCCCTATGTGTGTTGGTAAGACAAAAAGGAAACATGCTTTGATGCTTCCTGAGTAAGGCTCACGGCCAACTTACCAAAACCCATCAAAAGAGTAAAATGTTTTACCATTCAAATTCATTCTATCATGTTTGCCATATTTTCTAGTGGTAGAAAATCCAAGCTAAAATCCTCTAAAATTATTATTGTGATAATAATAAGAATACTAATAATAATAAGTTATAATATTAGTATTGATATTCTAATTATAGAGATTAGAATTGTTTAAGGAGAAACCGATTTCTAGTCTAGCTTATCCAAGATCTCGGTCATTAAGGGGTTGTCTTGGTGCATCACAAAGGAGGTGTTCTTGTTGAACATTGGAGGATCATCCTTGCTAGCATTTGGACCGAGTGTAAGGACTCGAAATTTCTCCCATTTCCGCATATAATAAGCATGCATAAGATCACATAAATAAGTTAATTAAAATGTTAATTAAAGTATTTTAATTATTATGACTAAATATTAGTTTATGAGTAACTAAAAACCCAACATGAATAGTCCTCTCGGACTGACCATCGGTAGCGGCATGAAATGCGGTGCTCATCAACAAACGACTGCCCATAGCCTCCTGTAAAGCCTTCCAGAATCTGGAACAAAACCTCGGATCTCGATCTGAAACTATCTCTCTCGGGACACCATGGTAACGGACTATCTCAGCAATATACGCCCTGGCTAAACGGTCCATATCCCATGTCTCTCTGATAGGCACAAATCTGGCACACTTAGTTAGGCTATCAACAATAACCCAAATCGCATCCTTGCCTCCCACAGTCTTAGGTAATGCTGTCACGAAGTCCATCGATATACACTCCCACTTCCACTGAGGAACGGGAAGCGGCTGTAGCAAACCACCTCGCCTCCTATGCTCTATCTTGACTTGTTGACAAGTCAAGCAACTACTCACGTAATCCAAGATCTCTTTCTTCGTTCCAGGCCACCAAAACATAAGCCTCAAATACTTGTGCATCTTCTCTCCTCCTGGATGAACTGAATACGGTGTCAAGTGAGCCTCATCAAGAACCCTCTTCCTCAAGTCTGGCACATCGGGGACGTACATCCTACCACGGAATCTAAGGAAACCATCAGCATCGATCACTAAGTCAGGTGCAACGCCACTCGAAATCTTAGCCTCGAACTTCTTGAAATCAGCATCTGAAGGTAAACTCTGGCGAATCTCCCAATATAAGGACGGCTCGGCAGTCATAGCAGCTAACCAATCGAAACCACTACTCACCATCTCTAACCTCAACTTCCGGAACTCGGAACACAACTCATCGGGCAACACATGCATAGCACTCATCGAATGAGAAGTCTTGCGGCTAAGCGCATCAGCAACTACATTGGCCTTTTCCTCATGATATAACAACTCAATGTCGTAATCCTTAACCAACTCTAGCCAACGTCTCTGTCGTAAATTAAGGTCTTTCTGGGTGAAAATGTACTTAAGACTCCTGTGATCCGTGAAAATGCGACAATGAGATCCAATCAAGTAATGACGCCACATCTTCAAGGCATGAACAACTGCAGCTAGCTCAAGATCATGTGTCGGATAGTTCACCTCGTGAACTCTCAACTGTCTAGCTGAGTAAGCTGTCACCTTACCACTCTGCATCAACACACATCCAAGCCCTAACATCGATGCATCACAATAGACATCAAAGTCAACTCCAATCTCTGGCAAAGCAAGTACGGGAGTGGAAATCAACCTAGTCTTCAATTCCTGGAAAGAACTCTCACACTTGTCGGTCCACACAAACTTAGCTTCCTTCTTCAACAACTGAGTCATCGGGCGAGCTAATCTAGAGAAATCCTCAACAAAACGACGGTAGTAACCCGTTAAACCAAGGAAACTATGGATCTCTCCCACATCTTTGGGACTCTCCCTATCAACAACGGCCTCAATCTTCGCGGGATCAACCATAACTCCCTCACTAGATATCACATGTCCAAGAAATGCAACCTTAGAAAGTCAAAACTCACACTTAGAGAACTTCGCGAACCACTTCTGTCGACGTACAATCCCAAGAATCAATCTCAGATGCTCAGCATGCTCCTCATCGGTCTTAGAGTAAATGAGGATATCATCAATAAACACCACAACACAAGTGTCGAGATACTCACTAAAGGTGCGGTTCATCTGATCCATGAAAATGGCAGGTGCATTAGTCAACCCAAAAGGCATAACCACAAACTCAAAATGCCCATATCTGGTACGAAAAGCAGTCTTCGCAATATCAGCCTCTCTTACTGGAATCTGATGATAACCCGATCGAAGATCAATCTTAGAAAACCTAGAAGCATCTCTCAACTGATCAAACAAATCATCTATCCTAGGCAAAGGATATCTGTTCTTCACGGTCACTCGGTTCAGCTCTCTATAGTCAATGCAAAGTCTCATGGAACCATCTTTCTTCTTAACGAACAAAACTGGAGCACCCCACGGAGAAGCACTCGGTCTAATGAACCCTTTCTCGATCATCTCTTCCAATTGCTGCTTCGACTCTTTCAACTCTGGCGGAGCCATACGGTAAGGAGCTTTGGAAATCGGTCCGGTACCTGGAACAAGCTCAATGGTAAACTCCACATCTCTCTCTGGCGGTATCCCTGGCAAGTTATCTGGGAAAACATCTGGATACTCACGAACAATGGCTACATCCTCAAGCTTCGGTAGCGATGGCTTTGCAGCTGAAACAACACACAAGAAGGCTTGGCAACCCTTCCTAAGAAGATGAGATGCTTTCATCGAAGAGATAACACGAACACCCTTTTTAGGGCGAGTTCCCCTATAGGAAACACGAACTCCTGAAGAACTCCTCAAGCAGATTTTCTGGTCGCGACACTCGAAGCGAGCATGGTATCGCGATAACCAATCCATACCGAGGATAATGTCAAACTCCTCGAGAGGAAATCTCAGTTAGTCCGCTGGAAATGTGGCTTGACCAATAATAATCGGAACATCCCTATGGGAAGATGAGCAAGAAAATACGTCTCCAGAAGGCAAGGAAATAGAAGTCTCCTTAACCAATGAAGACTCAAGAGCTAAACGGTCGGCGAACTGAGTCGATATAAATGAAAGAGAAGCTCCAGTATCGAATAAAATAAGGCACTCAGCGCCAAGAACAGAAAAGATACCGGCAACAATGTCTGGATGAGCCTCAGCCTCAGCCCTAGTCATCACAAAAATCTTCCCTTTCGGCTTCCCTCCCTTAGTCGCTGCAGCAGCAGTGGCAGCCTTGCCAAGTGCGGTGTTCCTCTCAGGACACTCATAAGACGTGTGTCCAAATCCATTGCAGGTGTAGCACTTGAAAGCATTCTTGAAACAATCAAAACCCGGATGAGAAGGTTTACCACAACGGTGGCAAAAACTAGCAGCTGTGTCGGTGTGAACAATGATCTTAGCAACCGGAGCAGAGAACCTCTCAAACCGCTTCTTCTGAGAAGAAGGCGAAGAAGTAGAAGGAACAAACGGTCTCTTCCCCTTGTACACTGATCTCTGGTGAGGAGTCACACTAGAAGTAGCAGCTCGGGTCTCAGCATCTATGGCACGAATAGAACTCTCGGCCCAAATAGCATCATCATATACCTCCCTAAAAGAAGTCGAGTCACGACGAACCATGCTCTCGATGCGCGGTCCTAGCTTCCCACGGTAAAATTTGACTCTCTCGGCCTCATCTCTGACAAATCTCGATGCGAAGTGAGCAAGTTGGTTAAATCGGTCTGTAAACTCCTGAACTGACATCTTGCCTTGCTTCAAATCCATGAATTCTTTGAGTCGCAGTGATCTGAGCTCTTTAGGATAAAACCTCGTCTCGAGCTTATCCTTAAAAGCCTCCCAATCGAACAAAGGATCAAGAGTGAATGTCGGTCCGGTCAACGCCCACCACCTATCGGCCTCAAGGGTCAGAAAGTGGGTGGCTAGCCGCACTCTATCCTCTCTACCCACCGAATACATGGTAAAGGTCTTTTCCATCTCCCTGACCCACTCGGTAAGAGCTACCGGATCAACCTCGCCACCATAAGTCTTCACGTGGCTACGGGACATCTGCGAAGCTATCCAAGAGAAGCTACCAGGACGATTAGCCTCGTTGCCTGGCGGTGGAGGAGGTGGAACATTCCCTGCTTGCTGTCTCTGGGTCTCAAGCAAATGATGAATTGCTTGCAACATAATGTTATCAGCAGCCGTGGGTCTCACCATCCTTTAAAAGAGAAAACAAGTATTAGCTTAGCAATTAGCAATCACAATTAGACTACAAAATAAATCCTTAGATCTACCCATCTCTCATTCATTATTTGTTTATTTGGGCAAGTTAAGGTTGGGGGTCACATGAATGCGTCGGGAGCAATAATGCTCTAATACCAACTGTAAAACCCCTCGCGAAAGCGGAAATATAAACATACAAAAGTATCAAAAATGCAGCGGAATTAAAACTTTTTAAAGTAAACAACATGCGAGAAGAATTAAACTGAAACGAAAACTGAAACAAAATAGATAAGTAACAGTTCTAAGTATCAAAACCAAATATGTACATCAGCCTGGGATGGAACATCCCTACAGGCACCAACAAAACTGTATCAAAAGAAACTAAGAGTCCAGCTAAACGATATAAGTGTAAGTCCATATGATGACAACAAGATCATCACTCGCTAGCCCTCTCGTGAACCCCGCTCCAACGTGCATGTACCTACATACATGAAAACATGTACGCCACAATCAGTGGGCAGTGACTATAGTTCTCCTAGCCACCTTTTGTGACAACACGTAACACATAAAGCAATACAGAATACTCAAACATATATCAACATGTGAAGCATAACCAACTCATCAACTGTTCTCATACTATCATGCAACTCTAATGCACGGCTCTCAACCAACTTCATAAACCGTTAGGAAGGAGAGACGGTTTCCCTACTGGTTACCCAGTCGGGGGTCTTTCAATCCAACTATTTATGAAACCGATCGTAGAGTCATCCAATGCCTTGGATGATCAAACCATAACTCAAACAAACATTCATTTACTCATCATTATCAATATCTATATCTGACACGTACCAACTCAAGGCAAGCAAATAAGTTCAGCAAGTAAAAGGTTCAGCGGTCAACTTAAGACATAACCTAATACTAGTCAATCAGCAAGTGTAAAGGTTCAGCGGTCAACTTAAGACATAACCTAATACTAGTCAATCAGCAAGTGTAAAAGTTCAGCGGTCAACTTAAGACATAACCTAAACACCAAAACACTCAGCAAGCAAGGACTCAGAGGCCAACTTAAGGCATGGACCCGCCAATCAGCAAGACACTAGACTCAGCGGCCAACTTAAGGCATAGACTAGCATCCAAAAGTAAAGGACTCAGAGTCCAGCTTAAGGCATGTCCCTTCACCACATCACAAGGTACTAGACTCAGAGGCCAGCTTAAGGCATGTCCTAGCACCAAACATCTGCACTCCGGGCAAGGTGTCAGTTCCTTTGCTATCCCGTTGTGCAGCTGCTCTACTCGTCAGACTCAGAGGCCAACTTAAGGCATGTTCCAACGCGATCACTATCAAACATGTCTGGACTCAGAGGCCAACTTAAGGCATGTCGCAGACACGACAAACATACACATATAGGGCTCAGAGGCCAGCTTAAGGCATATCCCCATATATGACAAACAATTCACGTATTAAGTTCAGAGGCCAGCTTAAGGCATAACTTAATACGCATCAATACAATATCAACCAAAGTCTATGAACTAAGCTATAGTTCTACTTTTCTTAACCTCTAGTGAACACTTAATTGACCCCGGGAACTAAGTTGAGGAAGAGCCGGTTTCCCTTTCGGTTACCCGACCGGGGGGTCTCTATCCTCACTCCATTCCCGAACCCAATATAGTGTGGCCCATCCTCCGGGGACCTCAAATTCATATCAAGGGTACACAAAACGAGTTTCAATCAAAACCGATCAATCGTTTGAAAGTTATACGCGAATTACCACAAAAACAGCCTACAGGGATCCCCAGCCGGTCGGCAGGCAGCCGGTCGGCCGGCTGGTGATCCTCTCAGCCACCTTTCTTTTGAAAACAACGATGATAATACAAAGGACTCCCAACCGGTCGGCAGGCAGTCGGTCGGCCGGCTGGGAACCCATTCCCTTAGCCTATACAACTCGCAAATCCACCCCACATGTACTCCCAGCCGGCTGGTAGGCGGCCGGTCTGCCGGCTGGGCTCCCCTCTTCCTAAGGTTCTCGCAAAACACCAAACAACACAAGGTGACCACCAGCCGGTCGGCAGGCAGCCGGTCGGCAGGCAGCCGGTCGGCCGGCTGGCAGTCCCAAGCCTTATTTCTACAAAAATCGCAAAACACCCAAAGACGCTCCCTGCCGGTCGACCGGCGGCCAGTCGGTCGACCGGCTCAGAGAGCCTGTTCGTAAAATTCGCAATTCTCAGCCTACACAAAATTCGACAATTCGACATACAAACTTCAATATTTGCTACAAGTAAGATTTACCCAACATCATGAATCATCTAATCTCATTATCTATCAGCAAACAAATCCCATAACAATCTTCAAACGATTATATCAAGTATCCGTCTTAACTTTGTGGAAAACTGAAAATAAGCTTAAGAACATATAATAACATCACCAATCATGAATTGTTCACATAAGAACAATCCTAAACATAATACTAAGTCCATTGATCATTAAACATTAACAAATATAAGAACACATCAAAACTTGCTAATATTCACAATAAGGCCGAGTTTCTCATTTTCGTCACCTTAAATGCACTCCGGCTTAAAGATCCTCCTCTACCACGAAGCTATCAATGTCCGGGTTCTCCAATCCTTCACCTACAAACATGAAAACGGGTTTAAGGACTTCAAAACGGAATTATGCGAAACAGCCCAAATTTCGAAGTTGAGGATTTGAAAAACGAAAGTGATAGATGGCTTGGAAATTTGATGAGGATTCCGAAAATGTTATTGTTACCTTAAATCGGTAGACGGATGATGAAGAAAAGAGCAAAAGAAGAGGTTATTAATGGAGGTTTTGGAGAAATTATGTTTACAGTGAAATGAGTTGAAGGAGATGAATAAATGTCGACATATGTGATTTTAGGGGTTTAAGTAATTGTCCTTTCCGTATTAAATGAAACGGGTTAGGATACTTGAACGGATATTTAAGTTGGGAACTTAACCTTACCAAGTTTGTATTCGTCTTAAGGACTTAAGGTTCTTAAGACGGATCTTACTAATTAAATTAAAATCTTTCACAATAAATTATTAAAATATTATTTTATTACTTAAAATAATTTAGAACGCTTAAAATAGATTTTACGAAAATACGGGATGTTACACAAACTATGAATCCTAAAACTAGTAGGACTTCGTATTCTATTAGGATTGTGAATCCTACACACACTAGAAAACCTAATCCTATTAGGATTACAAATCCTACAACAACTAGGATTCCTAATTCTACTAGGACTACGAATCCTAATTCTACTAGGACTATGAATCCTATCACAACTAGGATTCTTATTTAATTTAGGATTTCCTATTTGTACTAGGACTCTTACAAAGACTCCTACTTGGACTAGAAAACACATTAGTCCTTATTAAACATTAAATAAACTAACTACTCGCTACACACAACCTAGATTTGGCCGTGTATTATACTCCATTGTTGAGTCCACGCGATCTTGAATATTGTATTGGACCCAAAATTGCACCCATATATTAGAGACCTCGTATTCTGGTTAAGGAGTAGTTCATAGGAGGATGCTCCCGCATCACACTCTCCTTCTTTTCGAAAATTTGGCCTCAAACTTTGGTTTATGCTGCCACCTGGGTCAAAAACACATCTTCCAAGTCGAATCTTCATTCTAGTAATTGGTATAGGTAATCTTACCGCTTTCTGTATAGTAGCAATTTTTTTCCGACTTCTATGATCTTCAAGCCAACTTGGTTTTTGCTTCTGTTTTGTCCTTCCCACGCTTCCTTCATCAATCCATTTTCCTCTCACAAATAGATCATAAACATAACAAAATTTTCGTGGTACAACAACTTTTCATTTAACCATCATAGGATTCGAGCTTAGCAATGGGTTAGAACCTCTACTATGTACTCCCTTACCAACCTCCTTTCTTTGCATAGGTAAACTTAGAATAAAACAGGCCGCTTGGAATCCAGTAGTGGTACTTCTAATGAACACATGACTTGCATTCCATAATTGATAAGAATTCTTATCATCACTTTCAATGATAGCTAATGAATCCTGTGTGTTGATATGACGGTCTCTACCCACTATATTATTCATTGATTCCCTGAGTAACATAGACAAAGAATCAAATTTGCTTTGATTGTTACCGTCACTTACCAGTGGTTCAGATCTGATGATCTCATCTTCTTCCTTTGTTTTATGTTTTTGAAGTTACGAGTCCTCCTTTGGACATTCCTGTGGACTGTTCGTTTCTTCATCATCAGGTACCTCACAGCTATTCCCTTCGTCTCCGACCCTATTACCCTCTATCTCCTTGGCCTTTGTAATATCTCGTATTTTTATTATTAATATTATAACTTTATATACTTGACGTGTAGATAATATTTCAGCGTTAGTATTCGATAATTAACTTATCGAATAGTGAACTTATCAAATAAGTGTTGTTTTTCTATGTAGTCCGTGAGAGTTAAACTAGGGGCCTTTGGGACACACGGTTTTGGGCCTTGATATGCGTGTCAGCCCACACCACACCTTGTCAATTATGCAAACACACAAATACATACAGCCTTCCTGCCGTCATGTTCAACTCTCAACCCTTAACCTAAATTTACCCTAATCAACATTCTATCACCACACACCTTAATTATCGAACATCAAGTTTAAACCTGGTTTATCACTTGAGAATATTTTGAAATGTTTGAAACATTAAAAAGGTAGTTTGTGACAATTATAAACACGAATCAAAGACAATTTTACAAGTTATAGATTGAAACAAGACTATAGGGGGACATTCCGACTCTTCCTTACTAAAACATTGTTCTTGTAGTTCATGAATTATAAAAAAAAAAAAAATAACGATATAAGTAAAAGAATTCTCCGGACTAGTACTTCCATAAATCATGTGTCAAGCACTTAATAATTCAGCACATCGTGATCAGATTCTAAATATAATAATATGCAATTCGCCGTATGGTACAACAATATGCTTGAAAAACTGATAAAGATTTTAATCATAGGGGACTAGACAAAGGTAAACCATCAATATACGAAAGAACATCAGCAAGATTCACATTGTTCAAATAATCACAATTACGTATAACCATTAGATTGCTATAACATGTTAATAAGCTTACCAGTTAAATTTCATTCCACTACTTGGCAAGACTCTTCTCTGATAATATGATTTGACATCACACACGAACAACACATAATTATTTTGAGGTCGTAATATTAGATATATAAATGAAACGATTCTATATTAAACTTGACGAAATAAACAACGGTACGCTATCATATAGTGAGGTTCATACTCATACCATATGCCTACTATTCATGTTACTAAAGCTATATCAGGATTTCACGTGGTCACATCACATAATTCACATTTGATTAAACTTTTTGATACGAAACTTACAGACCTTACAACTTCACCAATTAAACGTTATGCAACAACTTACAAAATCATAACTAAATAACAACTTAGCTAACGTGTGAGCAAACATAATCCTTTAGTAAATATAAGGAATTAGTTAAACGGAGGAAAAGTATCGAATGCATACCTCAAGGAAATTATCTAATACAATATTTACAACTCAAACAATTTGAACAATAACTTTACAGCATTTCAACAAAATTTTAGGCATCTAGCAAAATCACAATTAAATAACAGCTCGTTAAGATTTTACATGGCGTAAAATTTTGAAACGTGAACGAACATTCTAAACAGTAAAGTTGGAACTATGCACAAGCAATGACCAAGTTTTAAATGATTTCTCTTACAAAAGATAGTTCAAAACGGGACTATGCAGTAATAGTCTGACTACTGTCGAATAAAAGAATTATTTCTCCCAAAGACATAACTCATATCAAGATAAAACACTAGCATTATAAACCCAACTCAGAAGGTTATCATACATTAAAATTTTCATCCTCCATTATGAAACACGTATAAAGGAACAGCCTGGACAAACCAGGTAACATACTGAAAATTTATCAAAATTTTGGTTCCTTTGCAAATACACACTACTACATCCAACCCACCTTTCTTATTCCAAAATGCATTGACAATCATTTGAAGCATCTCATTACGATATATGCATGTATAAAAGGCATATATGTATCAAAATAAATTGATTTCTCCCATTGTACCATCACAACCTATCCCAGTACGGGAACTTAAACTAGGGACTATTATGTATCCCTTATTGATTACGAACTTCATAACAACTTTAAATACGTATAAAAGGCATAAAAAAAATCTTATTTACGATATATGCAACACATAACTATATACGTTCATGGCTTAGGGAACACATTCCGCATATCACTAGACATGAATTACTAATTTATATAAATCTGATCATTCATGTTCAAATACCAACAATATATTACATAGATACTATAATCATTCACTTCTAGATAATCATATAAACACTTCAAATATCAAAATCATATGATCACATCACTCTAACCATGGCTCAACAAATCCAACTCCCAAACTCTGATAATTTAAATTTAATCATCCATGTCAATCCACAGTTTCTAGTGCACATATCCTTAATGAGAACTCATATATGACTTACCTCGTTCTTCTCCTTCAAGAACGTTAGCATAGTATAACCAGGTCGCTGTATAGTCTACCCCACTCTTCAATTACTCTCTCTGGGTTCCCGAGACAGAACACAAAGGGCCCAGGTTTGGTGTGAGGGGGCCCCTAACTCATCCCGTTCCTTTTTGGGGCTCCTATCAGTTTCATCTCGGGGTTCATTTTATTAGACTCTTCCTACGTTCAGTATTATTATCCATTTGGTTTAGGCCTGAGGATCGTTCGCTCTGATGCCACTTTGTAACACCCCCATTTATCTAAGGAGTCCTAGTACAGGCCCTTAAATAAATGGGGGTGTTACAGCCTCCATCAAAACCTCCTCGACTTTCTTCTTTGGTTCTAGGTTTTTCTTTGGAATCCATGGTTGTAGATGATAAGTTTGTTCTCCCTTTGGTACACTATAAACATTAGATCTTCCATTATGTTTAACTTTCCGATCAAACTGCCATGGTCTTCCTAGTAAGATATGACTTCCACTCATAGGGACAATATCACACCAAACCTCGTCTTCATAGGATCTGATCTTGAATGTGACCAATACTTGTTTCTTGACTTCGATCCCATCTTCTCCATCGAGCCAATATAACATGTAAGGCTGTTTTTTATCAACCTTGGGTAACTGTAGTTTCTCGACTGCTTCTGCGGAAATTAAGTTGGTAAATGAACCACTATCAATAATCAAGGTGCATAATTTTTGTTGTACTTTGCATCTAGTACGAAAAAACCTCTCCCTTTGATCAACAATTTCGGTCATGGCTTCAATGTTTAAATTTCTGAGGACCATTGTAATAATATTCCGAAGAACTAGGTATAATACAAATTAGACCAAGGGCCGAAGCTCAGATACCAATTTGATGCGTATTTGGGGTGATAATCAATTAAGACGTGTTGGGAAATGTGTCCTCAACAATAGTGCGATCACGTAATTAAATCTCATGACGAGAATGCGCAAGGGATGATACGATTTATATTAGTCAACTGACCAACATTAATCGGTAATGATTGGCTGGCTAGAGTTTGACATTACTGTCGTATGACAGTGATGGTCAGTTGATCCCTTTAGGTCACACCTTTAGGACAATTCCCTTAATTGATAAAATGATCAAATGTATAGTGATACGATTTGATCATATTCCTTAAACTCGTATATCGAGAAATTAGAGGTTAAATCTTATTGTAAGATTTATGTTTAAAATTGAAATGTGTCGATTGTTAAACATTGAACGATATTTTATAATATCGTAATTAGAATGAATTGGGTTGAAATTAATACAAGGGTTGTAAATCGTATTGACGATAAATGATCATTTTACATTAGTAATTTCGAATTACTTATTGATTAAATAATATGATTTATTTAATTATGTACAATATTTATATGATAAATATTTATATGTTTTAAATGTACTAAAGCATATTATATCTTAATGACATATAAGATGTCACACTTTGTACAAATTGTACATTTTACAAAGTTGTAAAATGAAATCCATTTTATGGATTAAGGTAGCCGGTTTTGGTGAGGGTTGTTAATGGTATGATTAGTGTTTATTAGGGTATAAACATAATCATTTAAGGAGTCTTGGAAACTCTACCTAGAGCCACCCTAAGGAGCATGGGTAAGGCAACTTGTCCCCTTGTTGCACATCCCATAGCCGGCTACGTACTCCCTCTCCCCATGCACCTTGTGTAAATTGTTTGACAAGCTAGTGTATGTGTGATATATAATTAACATAAAACCCTCATTCACTACTTCTTCTCTTCTTAGCCGAAAAATCACAAAGCAAGAGAGATTATTTTCAACCTCTAAAATCATATTATAAGATAATATAAACATACTAATTGTAGTATTATAATAACATTCTAATTAGAGAGATTAGAGTTGTTTAAGGAAATCCGTTTTCTTGTGCTAGCCTCCTCGAGATTTCGGATCTTTCAAGGGGTTGTCTTGGTGCATCCAAAGGAGGTATTCTATTTTGGGTACTTGGAGGATCATCCTTGCTAAATATTTGGACCGTGTGTAAGGGTTCGAATACTCTCTTATTTCCGCATTTTAGCATGCTTAAGATCACTAATAATATGTTAATTAAAGAGTTAATTAAAAGATTATATTAGTATGACTAAAATTAGTTTATGAGCAACTAATTAAACCCAACAATTGGTATCAGAGCAATAGGTTGTTTGCATGCTTTCCGTTTACGTTTTTACGGAGTTATAGTGATAACAAAATAAAATTTGAATTTTCGTTTGATATATGATATGCACGAAATAATTTAAGCATGATTACCTACTGTTTTCTAAAATGTTTTAGAATATTTGGAATATATTTTGCATGAATATTGATTATTGGTATATTAAATCTCGGTTTTAATATGTTTTAATGGTTAAAAATGTTTATTTTTGGGAAAAATAGTTAAAATAAGCTTCTGGCCGAGATTTTTCAGTATGTTATCACATGTATATCCTATGTTATGAATATGATTGTTCGTAAATTATGGACTTATAAAACGTGTGATATGAATTTTAATGGTTAAAATGCTATAAGATGAATAAAAATGGGTTAAAATAGTTATATTATGAATTTGACTATAAAAATTTATGAGGATGTCACATGCAATATTTAAAATTTATGTTGGATTTTCCAGAAATTTATCTCAAATATTGCAATATTATAGATTTTTAATGTAAAAATCGGGTAATTAGTGACATAATTTCGACTTTAATAGTTTAAGTTGGAATTTGGCCATAAAAATTTAACACGATGTCATATATATTATTTCCAGCATGTATAAAATTTTCGAGAATTTTATCTTATTTTATGCTTGAGAAATAATTTTAAAGGTTAAAATCGTACGATATATGACGTAAATCGTTAAAATTTGTAAAAGTTGTTAAAATGGCCGAAAAATGTAACCCATTTTAGTCATATATGATATGTTCATCATGAAAATATTCTTGGGAGCCAAAAGTTTCATATTTGTTTTATTTTTTAATTTGTTAAAAGTAGCATTTAAAATTAAAATAAAAAGAGTCTTTAATTTAAAGTTTCACCTTCGGTTACTTGGGCAGTGTGTATTTTATTTTTCTGTTCATTTTGTGTTCTTAAAGTGTTTTGGAAAGTTTAAAAATATTGTTAGTATTTAATTTGCATTTATGAAGTTAATTATTGAATTTTCCGACTTAAAATGCTCGTTTTACGTCTTATTTACGAAATAATGTTAAAACCGTATAAATACTAATAATTTAACATTCTGAAAATTTTAAGAACATTCTGGATTTTTAAAAATTTGAATTTTGAATTTTCGAAATTTTTATTACTCTTTTGGATTTTATATTATTTTTCCCGTAAAACCAAGTAATACCGATCAATATTGAAATATATTAAGTTAAGTCATGTTCAAAGTTTGAGTAAGAATAAATTTTGAATCCTATGCGAGTTAGGATGATTAACTTAAGGATGAAAACCGTTTCATATAATGCATAGTGTTTTTAATCGTTAAAACACGCGATTCCATAAACCGAGGTTTGCGATAACTATTTAAATAAGTGTTTTAAATAGGACGATTTGGCTTAGGGTTTGCATGTTAATTCATATTTATATAAGCATTGCATATTTTATATTATGAATGTCATGATTTATTTTTACGTATTTTTGGGAATTATGTAATTTACTTAGTATGGCCTTAGTTTTTAAATCGGTATTTCCCGTAATGTAATGGGTTACCGATTCGGTTGTAATTTTGTGATCTCGTATCACCCAATTGTAATTTATTTCTATTTTATAATGTATAAAGTAGACTAGAAAAGTTGTAATTTTTGTAAAATCCGGAGTTCCTTGAAGACGGTGCCATTCGGAAAGGAGTTCCGAACAAGACGGTGTTTACCTCGAAGTGCGTGCCGCGTGAAGTTCAAGGGACCAAAGGAGTTGGTTTCCGAATTTGTACTTTGTTATTTCTTTTCTAGGAAAGGCCATACTAGGGTTTATTTTTATGCTTTATTTTGCTTTTTATATGTTTGCATGCATAGCCAAATCGTCATATATCGTCTCATGCATTTTCGATTTAATCGACCTAGTCATTTATTTTATCGATAATTCACCGACTTAGTTCACTTATACGGAGATAGATAATAATTTGACTAGATCTCTTACATATAAACATTGAGACTTAGCCTTACCAAAAAGTACGAACCCATGAATCCCTTCTTCACAAGAACGTAGGCTCGGCTACACCGGGGTACTAAAATTGTCACGTTGGGTAAGTGGGGTAATAAGATTACACCTTGAAATTTGGTTGATCTCAACGAAAGTATTCGTAACCGTAATTGCAATAAGTTCGGGCTAAAGATAATTTTAAGAAAATTGTCGACCGAGAGTTCTAAGAGTAGAACCGATTAAAGGGTTAATCCACCAAATTATACCAATACGGGTTGAATCGGCTACACCGTGCCCGGATTAGTATGGGTTTGGGTCTCGGGATTGTTTACTTAATTGGGTAAGAGATCATTAAGTAAATATACTTAACATGTTTAAGTTTCTTAAAATTAAAATTAAGAATTTTAAAATGATGTTGTTTTTCCTTTTATTATTGTAGTTTAATTTTCAACAACATCAATGGCAACCAACGCTCCACCTCTCACTAACGTATCATGGCTTCGATCCTTTATGGATCGTTGCAAAGTCGATAAGCATGGTTCAAACTTTAAGGATTGGGATGCGCAATTACTTTTGGCCGCTCAAGGTGACGATAAGAGTCATTACCTATCCGAAGCCGCTCCTCCCGCTCCAACCGCTCGTTCCGCGGTCGGAACTCGTGAGGCCTATGAAGCCTACATGAAAGAGTCCTCCGCTCTTAAAAATGTGCTCATCTTCTCCATGGAGCCGGATCTCCAAAGGAGTATGATTAAGTTGACCACATCGTATGAAATCTACACCAAGCTTGCGACCATATTTTCGCAAACTCCAAGGGTGATTCAATATGAGGCGGCTTCCGCCTTCTTTGACATTACATTCAAGGAAGGGCAAAAGATAAGCCCTCATGTGCTCAAACTCGTTGAGCTCGCGGAGACTCTAAAAGCTCAAGATGTTGATGTTCCCGACTCTCTAATTATTGACCGAGTTCTTCACTCGTTCAATAAGGTTAAGGCGTATGCTCAATTCCGGGTGAATTTCAATATGCGAAACCAAGAGACCACGTTGGAAGAGTTGCATAAGATGCTCGTCCAAGCCGAAAGGGACATGGGACTTCATGAAAGTTCTACCAAGGATGTTTTGAACATCGAAAAGAAAGGAAAAACGAGCTTCAAAAGGAATGCCTCTAAAGGCAAGGGCAAGAAAACGTTCAAGCCCAAGGCGACCAAAGAAAAGACCTTTTCGAAAGGCGCTTCCACCTCGTCTTCAAAAGAGCAAGACAAGTGCCATTATTGCACGAGGATCGGTCATTGGAAGCGAAATTGCCCCAAATACTTAGGTGATCTCAAAAATGGGAAGGCAACCGCCGTAAGTAATAATTCTCGTTTAAATTCATGTCACTTATCAACTTATGTATAATGATACAAATGTGTTGATATTTACCCTTTTAATTGTTTTAAAGGGGCGCCTCCTAATAATGATAAGGGCAAAGAGAAGGAAGCTTGAAGTTCCTTACTTGGATGGCTATGGTAGCATCCAAATTGATCGAAGACTTGAAGAGCTAGCCTCTAATTTTCATATCGTCTTCTTTCATATTTTGCATTTATTTATGGAACAATTTATTTTGTTGTAAGACAAGGATTAAAATCCTAAAACAATGGTTGTAATTTTGGATATTGGTGACTTGGTTTTCAACCCAAGTCACTACTTTTGTTCTTAATCAATGTTTTGATTTCTCAAATAAATTGCATACCTTGTTTAAACATGAATGATAGTGATTTTATCACGCAACAAACTATTGATACGATCAATATAATATAATCAAAGAGTTGATTAAAACGGAGAACTACACCCCATGAGATACTTTCAATCAAAATGAGACTATATTAGTTCATTATAAGATTTTCATTTTAAGTGAAAATGAGAATGTATTCATCACACCTATAAAACTTCAAACATTCATTGGTTAATCGAAATAGCTATCCTTATACGAATAAAGGTTATTTTTAGAAGGATAGAGTGGGAGAAAATATTTCGCTCGCAAACCAATGATATAAATAACGAATCTTACAGAAGATTCCTTCTTGGGAGTCTTAAGAAGAGCCCTAAATGATTTGAAGAAACTACAAGAGGACACTGAAGAAACTACGGGAGGACACTCGAAGAAAGGTTCTTTATGTTCATTGTTTCATAGAGAGGAGACATGAAACCCCGTATGAAATCGGAAGGAAAACGGTTCCTTAATAAATGATTTTTCTAAGTTTATAAGATAAAAGAGAAGAAATCATCTCAAACCTCTCAATGTAGTTATAAAGAAATTATCATGTCATTTTCGTCTCGAGGAAACGAAGACATGATAAGAAGGTAATGATTGATTGAATGGAAACAGATCACTATAGGGATAGTGATAGTAATAATGATTCGAGTAATAGTTTAACATGCGAGAAATGAAATGTTCATTTAAGATATCGAGAGATATTGATTTTAGTGGGAGCGATTTTCATCAAAAGAATTAAGCCTACCATTTAGAGAGGATGGGTGATTCTTTAAGGTGTAAAAAATAAGAGGTTTTCAATTCTAGATGATCAAATACCTTATATCATAAGATGATGGAGCTTTACGGGAAGGTTTATTATATGGATAATAAAAGGCCGCCCACTAGAAGTTAGAATGGTTGGATACATTATTCATAATGATGAATGAAACCATTATTAAATAGCCAAGATGAGTAAAAATTATTAGAATGATGAAATCATAAATAGACTACAATATAGATTTCAGTACATAAGTGACTATAGAGAGTGATTTTTTATCCCTCCAGTATATCGATACGTCACAAGTTATAAGATAACAGTGGGAGCTTTCCTCCGGAAAGGAAACTCAAAATCTAGAAAGAGTTCTAGATATGTACTCAAATAGAATCATATTATACGGGATAATATGAGAATAAAGGAGACCAAAATTTGTAAGTTTTGCAAAAGGGTTATTCGCAAAACACTAATACAAATAGATGATTGTGCATCAAATGCAAGATAATAGTATTGACTATTGTTGCATGACAACATCATTTGAGTTATAATTAACTCAAAGTAAAAGATACTTTGTCAGAATCCAAATGGGTTGTAAGAGACAATTTGAACCCCATAAGTGAACTGGATTGACTTAGTATGGCCCCTAGCCGCTTACATGAGGTGACATCTCAAAGCGACTAGAGTGTGAGGCGATTGATGGCAAGTTCAAGTGCCATAGAGTCATATGTGATGACTAGTCGATCACATAGGCAGACTGCAAGAGGCACTTTGTCGGGCAATGTGACCGCTTATAGAGTTCTTGAAATTTTATAGCCGGGTCGTGGCGAGAGCTGCTATAGTATTCTTGTGAGTCAATTCTTAGACTAAAGACTACTCTCCCAAGATGGTACAGTTTAGGCATAACTTTGATCCATTCTCTACGACTTTTCGTAACTGGAGTCAAATGGGATTGTTTTGGGTTGTGACTGACTGTGACTAGTTGAAGGAAGTAGTGCGATAGAAATTGTCCACCCCTTGTCAGGGTTGTTCAAATCTCAGGGCCACTCGAGGAGAAGTTAACTGGAAATGCGTGGCCACGCTCGGAAGCTATCTATGGTAGATAATTCCTGTCAAACAGTTATTCTCCAGATCGAGGAAACCACTCATGATATGATCAAATGCAAGTACGACCTCAGAGAGACATCTTGCATTGAGTGGGAGATTGTAATAGGACAAGAGAATTGGTGACGCACACTTGTCGAGGACAAGTGGGAGATTGTTGGGAAATGTGTCCTCAACAATAGTGCGATCACGTAATTAAATCTCATGACGAGAATGCGCAAGGGATGATACGATTTATATTAGTCAACTGACCAACATTAATCGGTAATGATTGGCTGGCTAGAGTTTGACATTACTGTCGTATGACGGTGATGGTCAGTTGATCCCTTTAGGTCACACCTTTAGGACAATTCCCTTAATTGATAAAATGATCAAATGTATAGTGATACGATTTGATCATATTCCTTAAACTCGTATATCGAGAAATTAGAGGTTGAATCTTATTATAAGATTTATGTTTAAAATTGAAATGTGTCGATTGTTAAACATTGAACGATATTTTATAATATCGTAATTAGAATGAATTGGGTTGAAATTAATACAAGGGTTGTAAATCGTATTGACGATAAATGATCATTTTACATTAGTAATTTCGAATTACTTATTGATTAAATAAATATGATTTATTTAATTATGTACAATATTTATATGATAAATATTTATATGTTTTAAATGTACTAAAGCATATTATATCTTAATGACATATAAGATGTCACACTTTGTACAAATTTTACATTTTACAAAGTTGTAAAATGAAATCCATTTTATAGATTAAGGTAGCCGGTTTTGGTGAGGGTTGTTAATGGTATGATTAGTGTTTATTAGGGTATAAACATAATCATTTAAGGAGTCTTGGAAACTCTACCTAGAGCCACCCTAAGGAGCATGGGTAAGGCAACTTGTCCCCTTGTTGCACATCCCATAGCCGGCTACTCCCTCTCCCCATGCACCTTGTGTAAATTGTTTGACAAGCTAGTGTATGTGTGATATATAATTAACATAAAACCCTCATTCACTACTTCTTCTCTTCTTAGCCGAAAAATCACAAAGCAAGAGAGATTATTTTCAACCTCTAAAATCATATTATAAGATAATATAAACATACTAATTGTAGTATTATAATAACATTCTAATTAGAGAGATTAGAGTTGTTTAAGGAAATCCGTTTTCTTGTGCTAGCCTACTCGAGATTTCGGATCTTTCAAGGGGTTGTCTTGGTGCATCCAAAGGAGGTATTCTATTTTGGGTACTTGGAGGATCATCCTTGCTAAATATTTGGACCGTGTGTAAGGGTTCGAATACTCTCTTATTTCCGCATTTTAGCATGCTTAAGATCACTAATAATATGCTAATTAAAGAGTTTATTAAAAGATTATATTAGTATGACTAAAATTAGTTTATGAGCAACTAATTAAACCCAACAAGACGATCAACAAAAATACGTATGTTGCAGCGGAATAAATATACTTGTGAAATAATACAATTTAGAACGAATAAAGAACGAAAAATAACAACGAATGATGAATGATGAACGAGTTGATGATCGGTGATGATGACGTGGCACTCGGTGATGAACGGTGGTCACGTGGTGGCTGACGGTGGTGATTGATGGTCGGTGATGGTGTTCTTGATGATGATGATCGTTGATGACGTAGAGAGGCACAGCACTCAAGACTTGAAAGATTGATGAGACGATGTAATGAATGAATTATGTATTTCGTAGGATAGGATAATTGATTAAGCTCACACAGATACTCTCTCAATTATTTTGAAGCTCACACAGATAATTCGGGGTTAAAGCTCACACAGATACTTTAGGTTTTTGTAAGTAAAACTTAACAAAGAGATTTTAATTTTATAACTTGAATTCATCTCTAACAATGAACTCGGCAGCCCTATTTATAGGGTCTAATGGCCAAAAATCCTACTTGAAATAAGGTAGGAATACCTTATTTGAAACTAACTAGAAAACCCTAATCCTACTTAAGTTCAAACAACTAGTTTGATTAGGATTAAGACTTCCTACACAAACTATGAATCCTAAAACTAGTAGGACTCCTTATTCTATTAGCATTGTGAATCCTACACACACTAGAAAACCTAATCCTATTAGGATTACAAATCCTACAACAACTAGGATTCCTAATTCTACTAGGACTACGAATCCTAATTCTACTAGAACTATGAATCCTATCACAACTAGGATTCCTATTTAATTTAGGATTTCCTATTTGTACTAGGACTCTTACAAAGACTCCTACTTGGACTAGAAAACACATTAGTCCTTATTAAACATTAAATAAACTAACTACTCGCTACACACAACCTAGATTTGGCCGTGTATTATACTCCATTGTTGAGTCCACGCGATCTTGAATATTGTATTGGACCCAAAATCGCACCTATAGATTAGAGACCTCGTATTTTGATTAAGGAGTAGTTCTTAGGAGGATGCTCTCGCATCACTAGGTTTGAATCCAGTAACATGCCCCATGAAGGTATATTCCCATATTTTCAGTTCGTCTTGGAAGTCCACCATATCAATCTTAATTTCAGTGGAATCTTTACTGGTACCATGGTATGATAAGCACATACCCAAATTTTTCACAGGTTTCGCAACATCTGCCCATTTTTTCTGCGTTTTTCCGTTCTGTTCCACTGGTTTTTCCATACCAGGAACAAGAGAGTCACTAGTAACAGCTGGGTTTGTAAAAACCCCTGGTTCATGAACCCTAATATCACTATCTTGTTTAGGATCCACACATTATCGTCCGTTCTTGGCATTCAGACTTAAAGAATCACTGACCATGGGATTTACAATTGTAGAATTTTCAGGACTTCTTTTAGAGTTTTCAAGATTATAATCAATTGAAGAAAATTGATGCATATGATTAATTTTCAATTGTGATTTAGCAGGAGAATGGTGATTGAAAATTGGAGAAGCATTAATGGCATCATTAATAATGTCATTCATAGTAATATTTCCACGAATTGGGGAAAAATGATTGCTCACCGAATTCATGTTTGTTGCAGTAAAAGAAGATTCAATAAAAATTGGAGATTGTTTAAACCCAGAAGAAGAATGCGTCTTGCGTGGTTCGCCTCTACCGCGAGCCATGAAAGGATTTTCAGGGATGATAACAATGGCGGAAAACAGAGAGAATTTTTTTTAGAGAGAGAAATTTCGTCTCTCTAGGTTATTATGTCATAATATGAGAATAATTGGGTATATATAGTTAAATTGTGAATTTAGCTACGAAAATTTTTTGGAGGTGTCACATGCTATATTTACAACATTGATGTAAATTTTTGGATTTTATTTTCATCTATAGCATGGTTATTGATTTTTACTGTAAGAATCGGTATAATAGTTAGAGTAAATTAATAATAACTCTCTTTTAAAATCTAGTTTTCTAAAATTACTCCCTTATATAATTTTTTTCTAAAATTACTTCCTTAAAATATATTTTTATCAAAAATTGCTTCAAAACTCTAATTTAAATGACTTATTCGACAAATTTATAAATTGATTTCGTTTGTAACATAGCATATTTATACTTTGAAAAATATAACAATGGGAAATAAGTTCAAAAACCTACGGAATAGGTACCCTAAATTGGAATTTTGAAGCAATTTTTGATAAAAGTGTATTTTAAGGGAGTAATTTTAGAAAAAAATTATATAAGGGAGTAATTTTAAAAAACCCTATTTTAAAAGAGAGTTATTTTTAATTTACTCTAATAGTAACTTAATTCAACTTAAATAGTTTGATTTGGAATTTGGCCATAAACAGTTAACACAATTTCATATAAATTATTTCCAGCATGCATGTAAATTTTGAAATTTTACTATCGAATATTGCATGAGAATCGATTTTAATGGTTAAAATCATATAATATATGACAAAATTGGTTTAAAATAGTAAATTTTATTAAAGTGGCCTAAAATTTCACCCATAGATGTCATATTAGATGTGTTCATCAATATAATTTTCTTGGGAGCCGGAAGTTTCTGCAAATTTACTTTTTAATTTTACAAGTTAAAGTTGAAAAATTGAATTGTAAGAGTCATAAAATGTTTTTTCAGACCTTGGGCAGTGTTTTTACTGTCCATTTCAGTTTCTAAAGAGTTTTAGAATATGTAAAAATATTATTATTATTTTAATTGTATTTTTAAAGGTGATTTTTCAATTTTTGACTTAAAAATACCCGTTTTACGACTTTTTTATGATATAAATTGATTATTTTAATAATACTAATATTTTTATGGTTCCAGAACATTCAAAATTTGAATTTCAAATTTTTCGGATTTTTTATGACTCATTTGGATTTTTATATTATTTTTCCCGTAAAACTGACTAAATTCCGAACAATATATTAATATTAAGTTAAGTCATGTTCAAAATTTGAGTAAGACTAAATTTTGAAACATAAAATGTGTTAGGATGTTTAACTTAAATGTGAATATTGATTCACGTAATGTTATGTGATTTTTAAATGTTAAAATCACGCGATTCCATAAAACCGGGTTATATTGATAATAATATTTAAATAGGACGATTTGGCTTAGGTTAGGCATGTTTGTTACATATTCATAAACATTTCATTTTATTTATGATTGTCATAAATTTATTTACGTAATTTGGAATTATGTAATTTTGTTTAGTATGGCCTTAGTTTTAATCGATATTACCCGAAATGTATGAGAATATTGATTCGGTTATAATTAAATGTGATCTCGCATCCTTTTATTCTATTGTTTTATTCTATTTTGTAATGTATAAAGTAGATAGAAAATTTCTAATTTTTGAAATTCCGGAGAAACTTGAAGACGGTGCCTTTCGGAAAGGAGTTCCGACCAAGACGGTGTTTGCCTTGGGATGCGTGCCTCGAGTGAAGTTCAAGGGACCAAGGAGTTGGTTTCCGAATTTGTATTTTGCATTTCATTTTTTTATTTTAGGAAGGCCATACTAGGATTTTCTTTAAGCTTTTATTTATGCTTTATATATGTTTGCATGCATAGCCAAATCGTCATACCGCGTCATGCATGTTTATCGAGTATATCGACCGTGTCAATTAAGTTTATCGATAATTCACCGACTTAGTTCACTTAAAGGAGATATATAATAAATTGACAAGATCTCTTACGTATCTAAAGATTGAGACTTAGCCTTACCAAAGAGTAAAAATCGATGACTCCCTTCTTCATAAGGAAGTGGGCTCGGCTACACCGGGGTGCTAAACTTATTACGTTGGGTAAGTGGGGTACTGTGATTACACTTTTGAAATTTGGTCGATCTCAACGAAAGTATTCGTAACCGTAGTTGCAATAAGTTCGGGCTAAAGATAATTTAAAGTAAATTATCGACCGAGAGTTCTAATGTAGAATCGATTAAAGGTTAATCCACCGAATTATATTAACAAGGGATTAATCGGCTTCACCGTGCCCGAGTAAGTATGGATTTGGGTCTCCGAATCGTTTACTTAATTAGGTAAGAGATCATTAAGTAAATGTTAGCACCTCCTCACATGTGACACCGACCACTAAACCTAAATGTGTACTGATGTGTGCATTTCTTATAGACCAGCTTAGCACACATTTCTATGCTCATTCCGTAGTATTTTACTAAGAATATCCCCCGAATAGTCTACTTTGGTTTGTTTTGCTATTTTGCAGATATTAACCAGATTGTAGCAGAAATCAAGCTTTTCTACCTCAAGTCTCGCATTTTGTTAGAAGATGGAAGAGTAGAGGATGGGTAGTTGTGCACGGAGAAGCGTGAAGACTACCGTTGACCACAAAGGAAGACGAGTCAACCATTTAGAGGCCAAACGAAGACTCGTCGAGGAGCAAAAGCCTCGATCGAGCGTCCTGTGCTCGATCAAGAAGAATTTAGAGTCAAAAGTGCTCGATCGACGCTGCTTTCAGTCGATCGAGTAAATTGTGCTGTGAAGTGGTCGATCGAGAGGTTACTTCTCTCGATCGAATAATTTCAAGAAGTTTTCTGTCGATCGAGAAGTTATTCTTCTCCATCAAGAGCTTTTGACGGCTGGCTTTATTAAGCCCATTGGTTTTATTCTATCTGTTGAGGCTGGTGTCCTTGACAGTTAGTACAATGACTTACTAAATCTCTTAAAGGATCACAAGGGCATACTTCAGTATTATTATCAGTTGATCCACGTTTATCAATAACGGTTGGCTTGCTTGATATGTTTGACGTTATTGTCATACGGATGGCGGTGATCAACTGGTTCCTATACGTCACACCTATAGGACACATTTGAGAGACGTGAAGGTATGAAAATACAGTCACATTTATGTAATACCCCGTATGTTAGCCCTGGTCAACGACAGTCAAACAATGTTTTATAAAAGTATTTCAAATGGAATGTTTATAAAGTATTTTACGTAAACTATTTTTGTTTTATAAATCGTATTTCTACGATTATTTCGTATTTCATAATCATTTTATTACAAATGATTACTTCATAAAATGGCATTTCATTTGTATTTCTTAATTTTAATAATATATTTATAATTATATATATTTTCTATTTTATTTTTATTTCTCTTTCATACTTAATTTCTATTTTATTATTATTTAAGTCGTAATTTTATTTAAATCCAAATTTTTATATATTCTTATGTAAGTGCTAATGACTTCATATTCTTGTAATTAATTTAATTAGTATTCACTAATACTAATTTACATAATTTAATTAGTATAGATAATTCATACGTACTCGTTTATTT
Source organism: Silene conica (assembly GCA_029255685.2). Lineage (NCBI taxonomy): Eukaryota > Viridiplantae > Streptophyta > Magnoliopsida > Caryophyllales > Caryophyllaceae > Silene > Silene conica. The sequence continues at coordinate 42,487,527 of CM055316.2, read as the reverse complement.
TAAGTTACGGGTTGAGAGCGGGATATAGCGTCGAGATGCGTGATGGACCGAGTAATGAGATAGATGGGCTCGTCAATTTTATTTTACCCTAACTCGAAAGTCCTTCTAACGTTGTAGACATACCTTGACACCTACCAAAACCCTACCTCCTTTCATCGACATACCAAAGACCCAACATCGACATACCAAAAAAACCCTAAGCAACTGGCAGCCACCGTGAGATTTAGGAAGAACAATAGGACTGCATCACCACCCTCATCATCACCATAATCGTCACCCACCGTGACAACCACCAGTAAGATTCGTTTTATGTCGACAATAGTTAATTTATTTCGTTTGTTTAATTGATTTTCGAACTGTTGTATTGACTTCGCTTTGGTACAATGTTCTGGGTAGTTGAAGTAGGGTGTTTATAGGTTGTGTTGACTGATGAGGGGTGGTGCGTGGTGGCCGGAGCGCCACCATAGGTTGGACTGTTAGAGGCGACAAAACAGGGGATGTAACGAGGGGGTGCGTGGATGCGTGTGGTGTTACGAGCGGTTGTTGAGGGGTTTTCTGGGGATTCGGTGGACCAAGGGATCATCCCTGGAACGCCCCTTGTGTCTGTGGTGGCCAGGGGTGTCGGTGGTGGCCGGAATTAGGATAAGTAATTTGTTGCGGGTTTTCGCGGAAAAAGGTTAAGACTAGTGTTGTAGTGGTGAGGCTGTCCTGGTGGTTCAAAGGAGGACGAGGAACGAGTTGGTTCCCCCTGGAACCACCGTGAGTCTTTGGTGGAGTCGGTGGTGGTTAATGGTGGATCGAATATGGTGGTAGTGAAGGTTTTACACAAAAACAGAGGAAGAGTGAATCGTGTGAGGACTTGGGGTTGTCGAGGGCAGGTTTGGATGGGTGAGAGAGATGTCGGGGGTAGCGTGCAAGAGTGCGCCGTGGTGCAAGGGTGACAGCCATGGTGAGGTAGTGGTGGTTTAAATAGTTTAAGGGGCTTCGAGAGGGTGTTGTTGGGGAGCTGTCGGGCTGTGAACAGGTTGTTAGTATACGTTTTGTGGCTTCCCGTTGTAGTGTATTACTGTGCACTATGTTATTATTATTAAATTATTAATATTATTATTACTATACTACGTAGTACTATTATTACTATATTATTATTATATTATTTGTATGGTTAGCAACAGCTACGTAATGTTATTATTAATATTATTATATTATTATTATTAGTATATCATTATTACTATTATATTATTATTATTATTATTATTATTATATTACTATATTATTATTATTATTATTGTTATTATTATATTACTATTGTATTTATTAGTAATATTATTATTATTGCATAATATAATTAGTTAATTGTTAGTAAAGGTTGTTTATGATATGCGACTATATAAGTGTTAAGTAATTTCTATACAAGAATGTGACGGTTATCAATAGTTCGAGTATATAATTTCTATGTTCGTTTATTTAATTGAAGTTAATTATAAAGGAATGGAGACGAGTCTTTTGAGTTAATTAAATTATACAAAGAGTTAGTTTACGAAATTTATTGATTTACTAGGTATGAACGTGTTATTTTAAATAGAGAATTAATATTAAGTAATATTCATAGGGAACGATTTTGAAGTGGAGTATTTCTGATTCCTGTTGATTACGTGGTTGCTCGGAGTTGTGCCTGATCAGGTAGGATACACTGACACTATACGCTATGATGTGTTACGAATGGATATTGGATTGTGTGTTATGGATGTTGAGCATGATTGATATGAGAATGATATTGGTTGAATTGAGTGTTAATTATTATTATTGGTACGAGCATTGCATTATTTAATAGCGTGATTGATTAAGAGTATTGCTGCATTCATGAGCATGGCATATGCATTGGTTACTGAGAAATTTATGGATCAGATATTGTTCTGATATAAAGCCCAGGGTGGTTCTGCAGACCAGGCCTGGTGTCTTATCAGCTATTGAGCTGGTGTTCGGCGACGACCGATTATAGTCTGCCGGGAGGTTCGGTATGGCTGGGTGTTACGGGTTTGAGATTGAGATTGTGATTGAGCTCAAGCATATCATGGCATTTGCATATCATATTTGTTGCATTATTTATTATTGTGTTATCCTACTCAACCGCGAGGTTGACAGTGTATTCGTGTACACCTACGATGATCCGGAATGGGGAGTAGATTCTACAGGTCAAAGACAGTTGGATTAGGAGCTTTGGCATAGAGAGAGACATGGCTTGGACCTACTTAGAGTTAGATCACCTACTTAGATGTCATCATCAGTTGTACTTTTATTCCTTGCGTAGTACTTGTAATACCAGAAGTTTAAATTTAATCAGTTTTTACATAAAGTACTTTGGTTTGTTTTACTTTGTTATTCACTACCTCGAACATTCCGAGATGGTAACAGCCCTAGTTATTTGAGAATGTCTTGCTAAAGGCTCTTAAATAAATGGGGGTGTTACAATGTGGTATCAGAGCGAACGATCCTCAGGCCTAATAACAAATGAATAAAATTAATGAACATAGTAAGAGTCAAATAAAATGAACCCCAGGCTATTAACTGTTAGGAGCCCCCAGGATTGAGATGAGTTAGGGGCCCCCTCAAACCAAGCCACTGGCTCTTTCAGTCTAACCTGGTTACTCTTGAGGGATATAGAGCGTGGGTAGTATAGAATAAAGGAAAAGACCCAATATATATTTATGATGTACTGACGTTTCCGCAGGAAAAGAAATGAGGTAAAGTTATGAGGTGATATATGGTTGGAAATCTATATTGTGAAGCATGAGATTGATATTGAATGTTTGTTGAGATATATTATTTCAAGTTTTGAGAATATGAGTTTGACGTATGAATTTGACTTGTACGGTGATACGCATGCGGCTATATGATCCCTGAACCCTTAGGTAGAGATATAGTATAATGATATGTGTAATGAGTTGATGATAAGTAGCACCTTAGTGATTTCTAGGATATATTTACGTACTTCAATAAGTTGTGATTGTTACGATGGTAGAAACTAATGTATTGTCTATACATGCATGATTATTGAGTTATTTAGTTGATTTTATTTTCGGTTTCACAATCTTTACCGTTTTCTAGATGGCAATTACATGTTAATATGGTGCAATGTGATTTCAATGTTTCAGATGATATGTCCACATGTTTTAGAGAAGGTATGGTTTTGTTTAAATGTGATAATGTGAAGCAATTTTTTTTTAGGAACCAAATTGTAATATATATCCAGAATGTTACCTTGTTTGTACGGACAACCATTTGAAATGTGTTTCATATGTGAAGAAGAAAATTTTATGTATGATAACCTTCTTAGTTAGCTTTCCAATGTTTTTGATTTCATGTTAATACGAGTTATACTTTGAGAGAAATAAATATTTTAGTTGACAGTGGTCAATTTGTTACTGCACAGTTCTGTTGTGACCCATGTTTTTGTAAAGGAAATCATTTAAAACGTATTTACTATTTATGCAAAATTCCAACTCCACTATTTGTAATATTCATTCACGTTTTTAAAATGATAAACCACGTAAAATATTAACGAGTCGTTATTTAATAATGATTTTTGCAAGTTGTCCCAAATTTTTGTCTAAGTGTTGTAAAGTTTTTGTTCAGACCAACCGAATTGTAAAATTTGTTATAAATAATTTTCTTAAGCTTTGCAAGTGATTCTTTTTCCTATGATTAATTAATTCCTTATATTTTCTAAAATCTATGATATCTCACAAAATGGCTAAGCGGTGATTAAATTATAAATTTGAGAGGTTGCAGTATGATGTGTGATTGTTGAAATGGTAAGTTATGAAAGTTTAATTAAACATGAATTTGGTAATGTGACCATGTAATATTCTGATATGACATTAGTAGCATGAGTAGTAGACATATGAAACGAATATAGAGATATTATATGATAATATAGCCCTGTTGTTACAATAATGTGAATGAATTTCATGAATTTCATGACTTTATATGACTGTTATTGTTGAAGTTGAAACGAAATATACAAATCTAAGTGTGACAATATGATGGTTGTTATTTTGCAATATATAGTGTGATTACCGAGTATATAAATGACTGGATACATGCCTTTGTATGCTTATAGTCGTATTTATTTATAACTGTTAGTTGTTAACTTTGACCAGTTCTTGTATAAAGAGATTAGCAGTAAGTGTATTTATGTATGCCTTATTTCGAGTTGCCACTGTTATTTTATCATGGAAAAGGTACATGTTTGGCAATCTGGTAAGAAGTTTGGAATTTTATACTGGTAAATGGATGTTGTCAAATTGTTTTGTGACCACGTGAATATTTATATGGTAATTCCGGTTGTGCTCATATGTTCACATGTTGTATGATTTTGGTGACTTAATGCCTTTAGCGAGTATATGTACTTTATAAGTCATGATTGCTGCTTAGTTGTGCTGAAATGAGGAAAGTGAAGTATGTTTGATGATATATGAATGCGATGGAGGTTACGGGGACGTAACCATGTTTAAGGAGGATTGGATTGGAAAATCTCGAAAGAACAATGAAAATTATTACGTGAGTTGAACAGTGTTTCTATGCATGAAAGTATGGTATAGTTTTGTATCTTTTGAGTTTGTGCCATGATGCGAGTTATGTATGTATATATTTTTGCATTTACTTGTTGGCATGTTTCTTTTTAGGAGGATAGACCCTAGTAGTATGTCTTCATAGAAGATTTAGGGAGTCAGTGCAGAAGAGTGGAGGAGTGTCGTGTTTGGTTGTGTGGTACAGTTGAGTAGGTGTTTAGACAGCTGTTAAACTTCGGGACGAAGTTTGGTTTAAGGGAGGTGGAATGTAACACATGCCATTTCTGAGGGGAGTGATCTGGAATAGAGGACGTCAGTTGTTGTTGTTTTGGTGATGGGTAGTGTGGTGAACTTCGGGGACGAAGTTCTTTTTAAGGAGGGAAGACTGTAATACCCCGTATGTTAGCCCTGGTCAACGACAGTCAAACAATGTTTTATAAACGTATTTCAAGTGGAATGTTTATAAAGTATTTTACGTAAACTGTTTTTGTTTTATAAATCGTATTTCTACGATTATTTCGTATTTCATAATCATTTTATTACAAATTATTACTTCATAAAATGGCATTTCATTTGTATTTCTTAATTTAATAATATATTTATAATTATATATATTTTCTATTTTATTTTTATTTCTCTTTCATACTTAATTTGTATTTTATTATTATTTAAGTCGTAATTTTATTTAAATCCTAATTTTTATATATTCTTATGTAAGTGCTAATGACTTCATATTCTTGTAATTACTTTAATTAGTATTCACTAATACTAATTTACATAATTTAATTAGTATAAATAATTCATACGTACTCGTTTATTTTAAGTTACGCGTTGAGAGCGGGATATAGCGTCGAGATGCGTGATGGACCGAGTAATGAGATAGATGAGCTCGTCAATTTTATTTTACCCTAACTCGAATGTCCTTCTAACGTTGTAGACATACCTTGACACCTACCAAAACCCTACCTCCTTTCATCGACATACCAAAGACCCAACATCGACATACCAAAAAAACCCTAAGCAACTGGCAGCCACCGTGAGATTTAGGAAGAACAAGAGGACTGCATCACCACCCTCATCATCACCATAATCGTCACCCACCGTGACAACCACCAGTAAGATTCGTTTTATGTCGACAATAGTTAATTTATTTCGTTTGTTTAATTGATTTTCGAACTGTTGTATTGACTTCGCTTTGGTACAATGTTCTGGGTAGTTGAAGTAGGGTGTTTATAGGTTGTGTTGACTGATGAGGGGTGGTGCGTGGTGGCCGGAGCGCCACCATAGGTTGGACTGTTAGAGGCGACAAAACAGGGGATGTAACGAGGGGGTGCGTGGATGCGTGTGGTGTTACGAGCGGTTGTCGAGGGGTTTTCTGGGGATTCGGTGGACCAAGGGATCATCCCTGGAACGCCCCTTGTGTCTGTGGTGGCCAGGGGTGTCGGTGGTGGCCGGAATTAGGATAAGTAATTTGTTGCGGGTTTTCGCTGAGAAAGGTTAAGACGAGTGTTGTAGTGGTGAGGCTGTCCTGGTGGTTCAAAGGAGGACGAGGAACGAGTTGGTTCCCCCTGGAACCACCGTGAGTCTTTGGTGGAGTCGGTGGTGGTTAATGGTGGATCGAATATGGTGGTAGTGAAGGTTTTACGCAAAAACAGAGGAAGAGTGAATCGTGTGAGGACTTGGGGTTGTCGAGGGCAGGTTTGGATGGGCGAGAGAGATGTCGGGGGTAGCGTGCAAGAGTGCGCCGTGGTGCAAGGGTGGCAGCCATGGTGAGGTAGTGGTGGTTTAGATGGTTTAAGGGGCTTCGAGAGGGTGTTGTTGGGGAGCTGTTGGGCTGTGAACAGGTTGTTAGTATACGTTTTGTGGCTTCTTGTTGTAGTGTATTACTGTGCACTATGTTATTATTATTAAATTATTATTATTATTATTACTATACTACGTAGTACTATTATTACTATATTATTATTATATTATTTGTATGGTTAGCAACAGCTACGTAATGTTATTATTAATATTATTATATTATTATTATTAGTATATCATTATTACTATTATATTATTATTATTATTATTATTATTATTATCATATTACTATATTATTATTATTATTATTGTTATTATTATATTACTATTGTATTTATTCGTAATATTATTATTATTGCATAATATAATTAGGTAATTGTTAGTAAAGGTTGTTTATGATATGCGATTATATAAGTGTTAAGTAATTTCTATACAAGAATGTGACGGTTATCAATAGTTCGAGTATATAATTTCTATGTTCGTTTATTTAATTGAAGTTAATTAGAAAGGAATGGAGACGAGTCTTTTAAGTTAATTAAATTATACAAAGGGTTAGTTTACGAAATTTATTGATTTACTAGGTGTGAACGTGTTATATTAAATAGAGAATTAATATTAAGTAATATTCATAGGGAACGATTTTGAAGTGGAGTATTTCTGATTCCTGTTGATTACGTGGTTGCTCGGAGTTGTGCCTGATCAGGTAGGATACACTGACACTTTACGCTATGATGTGTTACGAATGGATGTTGGATTGCGAGTTATGGATGTTGAGCATGATTGATATGAGAATGATATTGGTTGAATTGAGTGTTAATTATTATTATTGGTACGAGCATTGCATTATTTAATAGCGTGATTGATTAAGAGTATTGTTGCATTCATGAGCATGGCATATGCATTGGTTACTGAGAAATTTATGGATCAGATATTGTTCTGATATAAAGCCCGGTTGGTTCTGCAGACCAGGCCTGGTGTCTTATCAGCTATTGAGCTGGTGTTCGGCGACGGCCGATTATAGTCTGCCGGGAGGTTCGGTATGGCTGGGTGTTACGGGTTTGAGATTGAGATTGTGATTGAGCTCGAGCATATCATGGCATTTGGATATCATATTTGTTGCATTATTTATTATTGTGTTATCCTACTCAACCGCGAGGTTGACAGTGTATTCGTGTACACCTACGATGATCCGGAATGGGGAGTAGATTCTACAGGTCAAAGACAGTTGGATTAGGAGCTTGGGCATGGAGAGAGACATGGCTTGGACTTACTTAGAGTTAGATCACCTACTTAGATGTCATCATCAGTTGTACTTTTATTCCTTGCGTAGTAGTTGTAATACCAGAAGTTTAAATTTAATCAGTTTTTACATAAAGTACTTTGGTTTGTTTTACTTTGTTATTCACTACCTCGGACATTCCGAGATGGTAACAGCCCTAGTTATTTGAGAATGTCTTGCTAAAGGCTCTTAAATAAATGAGGGTGTTACATTTATGCCGGATACGACTAAACAGTTAGTCAGAGGTATTAACTATTAAATTAGTCAATGAGATGTTGAGATTATTATATAATACGGATTAAATAATTTTAAGCTAATACGGATTACATGATTAATTCGTAAACTTAAATATAAATGGTTATATTTAATTGAATATTGCATTCGCGTATAATATAAACAGTTATATTAATTTAGGTAATTATACAATATCGTAATTTTATCAGACCATTATTAATACATCGACTACATTAATATCTGATAACATGTGTGCGATTTATAAATAAAACCCGCGAATTATATTATTAGCAAACGGGTCGAATCACGCAAAGGAATAAGGTAAGAGTGGAAAAAGCCCACCCTTACCCGATGTCCATTCGGCCGACCATGTTGATACAAAAGGAGAGTTGTTCTCCTTTTGTCAACAACTGGTTAATTCATAATCTCAAGAATTAGGGTTTTGAGAGAACATTCTTTTCCCAAAACTCAGATCTCACATCAAAACTCACAAAAGTTCTCCCCATATTGCAAGGCAATTGGAGAGTATTTCTAGCACACGCGGCATCGTCTCAATCAAGTCTTGGGTGCAAGTTATAGGAGGGAATTTGCTTTAATTCCTATTCTTAGGCCTTTAGCACAAGGACCAAAGGTTGTATTCTTTTTCAAGTTTTTAATTATCTTATGACCATAATTCACAACTGTAAAATTCTTTATAATCCTTCATGTTTTAGGGCGAATACATGCTATATTCCCCACACTATCTGCTCATGTCTTCCTATAAGAAGACGACATATATTTCATTTTGGAGAGGATTACTTCCTATCACTTTCCTTATACTTTTCATATCTAGTTTTAGACAGTTACTCCAATCTTACTCTAACACTTTGATCAGATTTTATCGCTCTTTTCCCTTGTTCATTACTTAATATGGTAACATTATCTTTTCCAATTCTTTCTCTTGCTATGATATTATTGTTGGAGCTAGTGTCCTCAACAGTTAGTGCGACAACACGTGTAAATCTCTTAATGGAACACATGGTATAGTTTTGCATTTTAGCCAGTTGATTCACGTTTATCAATAACGATTGGCTTGCTAGAAAGTTTGACGTTATTGTCATACAGATGACAGTAATCAAATGGTCCCTAAGAGTCACACCAAAAGAATGGAATCTGAGGCATATGATTAGATGAAAATTTAATCATATTGATACCCTATACGACTAAACGGTTAGTCAATGTAATGATGATATAATTATTTAATACTGATTAAATAATATTAGCTAAGACGAATTAAAATTTAAATTCGTAATTAAATGTAAAATGTTATATTTAATTAGTGTGTAATGAAATTATTTAATGTAGATTAAATAATTCAGTTAAATATAAACGGTTATATTTAATTGTTAAAATATAAATATACGATATTTATAAAGATAAACATTACAAATAAGAGAGCAGTGTAACCAATTTTATACAAGTAAAACCAGGCCCACTGAAGAATTTCGGCCAGTTGGAGGTTGTTGCAATTTCTAGTGATAGTTTAGATAGACTCAAATACGGACTTGAGAAAACCTATCTAAACTAGGAAAGGTGGTTAAGAATTAAAGAATAAGAGTTATTCTAAGATCGTAACACCTCGTCCTATAAATAACACCTCACGGCAGCTGTAGGGGGCACGAGTTCCCGCGCAAACTTATCCCTTCTCTCTCTAGCTTTCATCTTACACAAAATTAGAGATAATTTTTGCAGTTTCTAGCTCAGGAAAGGGTATTTCTCAGGACATCTTGGGTGCAACGATTAGGAGGATATGTCTTTTGATATCTGATCTTAGGCCTTCGCAAGGACAGAAGGTTAATTCTTAATCCCAATCTTTGTATCTTGTTCTACGATTATGACCATAAATCGTACCTTATAAATTCGTTATAATCCAGCATATAAAGAATTAGGAATATATACAGATATTTTTCCACAATTATTACTTAATCGTTCGTTTGCTTTATGTATTCTTTTACCGATTATGCGTAGCTAATTCCCACGCTAGGATTTAGGGTAGCCATGACGTAGGATAAACTATTAGACTAAAGTACCCGAAATTTGGTTTGTATGTATCTGTCGCATATAATATCTGTTAATTGTTTGAGTCGACGAACTCAATTAACTGTTTAGAAACCCTCTTGACCTGGATCGGAAGATTGGAATAGGGGAAGTTCTGCGACGATTATTAGGATCATACTAATTAGGGCGGAAGCTACGTTAGTATAGTCTTAGGGCGAATAGCGGACCAGAAGGACCTTTTCATTACCCACATACCGAATTTAGGGTGTTTTGTGACTTTTAGTTCAGACCTAAGTAGCCATGGTCAACCGACAATCCTAGTGGTTTCTCAATCTGTTTTCTCTCCCTTTTTCTCGTAGTTTTAGAATTCAAATCAAACAAACCCCCCAATTCTTGACATTCCGACAGACCAATTTAAAAGAATAACTAGCAACTTAGCCTCCCTATGGAGATCGACCCTGCTTACCGCTGACTTCTGTCAATAGTACTTAGGTTATTATTTTTGGTAATGAAACGACGGTATCATGTATAGGCATAAAGCAATTGAATCTCATACATATGCAAATTGATGATACATGTTATGCAAGGAGTGACTACTAACAAATCCTACATGAAACCAGTCATGGATGACACCAGTTTATAAAGCTCTAATTCCTCAGAATTTATAAGTAAGTTGCCAATAATCTCAGGTCCAGTCTATTCGTTTAGTAGGATTTTCAAATAAGGTGACAACTCACGCAAACCGCTTGTGCAAGGAGAAAAGGTTATGTCAGGTTTACATATGACAAAATAGGAAGGTACCGCTCAGCTTCAAATGCAGACAAAATGGATGAATAAACCTCCCCAAACCAACCGATACAATGTCCTCATTTTGCAAAACGAAGGTGAAGAGAGAAGTTGACACGGAAACTTACAGAATGAGGCGGAAGAACGACTTCCCCAAACCAAACGAGAAAGTGAGGTTTGTCAGAATTTCGAGCAAAATGTATTCGGCAGTAGCGGATCAGGTCGATCGAGTGGACAAAGTCCTCGATCGAAATGTGAGTAACTCGATCGAAGGCGTCATGGGCTCGATCGAGCATCTGACAGGTGCATATTACTCGATCGAACGATGTACAGTGAAAAAGTGCTCGATCGAAGGAATTTCCGACTCGATTGAGCAGAATTTTCACTCAAGCGAGCAAAAGTCACTGCTTGCGACAAAACTCAAAACAGTAACTAATAGAAAACAGAAGAATCACAAGAAAGCAGTCTAAAACAGTGTAAAAGCAGATAATTGTCCCAAAATAAAACAAAAACATTAAAGACCGGGTTGCCTCCCGATAAGCGCAAGTTTAATAGGTCCTGCACGACCTTCAACTTTGTTTTTGTCAAGCTTCCTCAACGTCGACAAATAGCACTTCGACCAACTGCCAACTTCTTAAAAGACATGATAATGCTTCACTTGGTGACCATTGACCTCGAACCGCGAACCATGAGAATCTTCCAATTCGATAGATCCAAATTTGGTGACTCCAACAACCGTATAAGGGTCCGTCCATCTTGATCTCAGCTTTCCTGGAAAAAGTCTCAGTTGCGAGATGAATAGCAACACTTTTTGACCAACATGGAATTCTCGGGGTATAATGTGCTTGTCATGCCATCGCTTTGACTTCTCTTTGTAGATCCGCGAACTGTCATAGGCTTTCAAGCGGGATTCCTCAAGTTCATCTAACTGCAAATGATGGTTCTTGATGTGTGAATATGTTATAGACTTTTTAGTCCCTTATTGGCACACAATTCTATACAATTTAGTGATTTTATATCGCTTTATGCCCCGAATAGGCTACTTTGTCTTTGTATTGCTATTTTGCAGATATGAACCGGATTGTAGCTGAAATCAAGCTTTTCTACCTCAAGTTTTGCATTTCCTTAGAAGATGGAAGAAAAGAAGACGGATACTTGTGCATGGAGAAGCGTGAGGGCTATCGTTGACCATAAAAGAAGAAAGTCAACCATTATGAGGCCAATCGAAGACCCATCGAGGAGTAAAAGCCTCGATCGAGCTGGCCTGTGCTCGATCAAGAGGAATTAAGGGTCAAGAAGTCTCGATCGATAGTTCATTAAGTCGATCGAGCAGTTTTGCAGTGAAGAAGTCGATCGAGAAATTACTTTCTCTCGATCGACCACAGTGATGAAGTTTTTCTCTCGATCGAGAATATATTTCTCTCGATTGAGAGCTTTTACGGGCTGGTTGTTCATTTTACTCGTAGGTTTTTATTTTAGTTTCTCTCATCCTACTATAAGAGTACGAGAGTTTATCATTTTTAGGTTATCTGATTTTATCATTAGTCACTTACAGAAACTATTTTCAGTTGCCACTCTTAGATTATCATTCTATTTCTTTACTTTGCTTTTTCAAGGATTCACAATCGGGTTTTGATACCGTTCTTTACGCCGGGATTTGCTTGATTTTAATCATCTTTTCTCCTTTTAATCTTAATCTTTCTCTCCTTGTTTGTTTACTGTTTTCATTTACGTATTTCGTTTTGCTGCTCGCGTTTTCGCCTCGGAAACCGTGCCCATATCTCGCGTTTTATGTCTTGGTTTTTGTACTCTTTGCTTCGTCTGTCTCGGTTTTTGTACTCTTTGCTTCGTTTGTCTTGGTTCCTGTTCTCCTTCTCATCGTTATTTTATCTGTTTTCATCTACGTAATTCATACTACCTTCATTCTCGTTTACTGCTTAGAGTTTCGTGCCCTTGTGCTTGCTTGCCTCGGTTTCTCTACTTCCTTTTTATCATTATTTTAATCTTATTTTACGGCATGTCAATCATTTTAATGAGTAGTGTAATTGTTATCGTTGATAATTACGTTATGAGTAGCTAATTCCTGTACATGCCGGGATGAGGGAAACTGTGTCATATGCATGATAGGTCATAACTGGATTGGGTAGTTTTGCGGTAGGAATTGTTGTTGAGCAATTTATATGTTGTTTGGTTGAATGACTGCACGGAGGAGACCATACACTTAGTTAAACCCGACCTAGATCGGAAGATTGGAGGGGTAAGGCTTGCTTAGAAAAAATAATTAGTTTCTGTGAGTGCGGATGTAACATCCCGTATTTTCATAAATAATATTTTAATAATTTTTAAAGTATTTTTGGAATATAATATTATTTTTAATAATAAATCGTAAGTTTTATTTTAAGATTTCCGTTAAGTTCCGTCTTAAGGTTATTCTAATCTTAAGATGTTATTTCGCTTGGCATTTCCCGACTTGAGTTTCCGTTCCACTTAATTATAGAGAATCCGACTCAAGTATATAAAGGACACTTACTCTATTTCATCCCTCGACATTTCATCTCCCTCACAAACCCCTTCACTGTTAAACAAAACACCCTTTTCTCTTCTTTAAAGGCTTAAAGATCATCTCAAGGCCTTTCTCAACTCGAATCAAGGTAAAAATTATATATTCGGAATCCTCTCGAAATTTGTGATCTTTCTATCACTTTCACTTTTTGCTTCGTTAACTTCCGTTTCGGGGCTGTTTTGCCCTAATCCGTTTCTAAGCTCCTAATTTCCGTTTCGTGTTCCTAGGAGTTGGTCTAGACGACTCCGGGGTTGATACATACGTGGTGGAGGAAGAATTTGGAGCATAAACCGCTTTAAGGTGACTATTATGAGTAACTCGACCTATTTTGTGATATTAGCATGTTTTGTGATTAATTATGGTGTTCTTTCTGAAATTATGAGGATTGGTTGAAGTATTAGTATATGAACATGTTAGGAATCTGTTTATATGTTTAAATATATGATTGAGTTGATGATTATGAAGTTCCATATGTCTCATATGTTAGTTTTTTATACCTACTTAGTCATACTAAATTATATTATCTTTATAATAAGGAACTTATGCATGCTTAACTATGTGAATATGTCGAGATTAAGGAGGAAGAATGAGCTCCCTTACATTGATATTCTCGGCAAGTTTAGGGCACAAGTGAAGTCACCTACTTCACTTGTTCTTGAGCTTATCACACAGATGATCCTCCTTGAACCCTCAAAGAGATGGTCTCCAAAAGATGAACACCAAGACACACTACTCTCAACGTTTGTATGTTATTGTGCTAGAATGAACACACAAACTCTCTAGATTGAGAAGGAGGCACACAGTTAGGGTTTGAAAAATAAGGAAAATTATTTTCTTTTCTTTTGTTCTCTCTAAAACAAAACCCTAGTGTGTAGTATGAATGAATTGAGTTAATGAAAACAAGGAACAAAACCTCTTTTGTTCTCCCTTTTGGTTCGGCCTAGAGACATGGGTAAGAATGCCCAATGGATTGGCTCTCAATCCTTTCAAATGTTTCTCATGCCTATATTGCACATTAAATGACATGTCTCACACATGTTCCTAACAAATGTATGTAATGTTGTATGTTTGTATGTGTGTGACATATCACACGGTCCACACAAACAAAACGGACCCAATACAAATTAGTTAGGACAACTTAGCTTACGTAATCCATGGTTTAACTTTTAAACTCTTTATCGTAAATTATAAGTAATTCAAATAACTACTTATATTTATTTAATTGTAATTTTATTACTACAACAATTGTAGTTAAATAACTCATTCAAGTGATATCATGTTTCATAAACATATAAATAATAGTGACGACATTTCGATCACTAATACAATTTACAATCCCATTATAAATTTTCTCCTTATATTATTCATAATCTAGAAATGATCTAACTCGTATCAATATACATTTATTTCATTTATTATTGAGAGAGTTGTCCTAAAGGTGTGACCTAAAGGGATCAACTGGTCACCACCGTCATTACGACAGTAATGTCAAACTCTAGCAAGCCAATCATTATCGATTAATGTTGACCAGTTGACTTATGATAAAGAATCATCCCATGAATATTCTTTTATAGAGATTTGTCAATTAATTATATTATTGACGTGATCACATTATTGTCGAGGACACTTACTCCAACAATCTCCCGCTTGTCCTCACAAGTGTGGATCACGGATTCTCTTGTTCTATTACATCATCTCCCACTCAATGCAAGGTGTCTTACAGGTCGTACTTGCACGTGATCAAATCAATAGTGGTTTTTCTCGATATGGAGTGTAACTGTTAGACCGGAATTATCTACCATAGATAGTCTCCGAGCGTGGCCACGCATTTCCAGTTCACTACTCCTCGAGTGGCCTTGAGATTTAAGATAACCCTGACAAGGGGCAGAACAATTCCTTTCCAACTGTTCTCCTTGGCTAACATTATCCATTGTGACCCAAAATATGTCCATTTGACCCCTTTTACGGAAGATCGTAGAACATAAATTAAAGTCATTCTAAATAATGTCACCTCTAGAGCAACCAGTCTCTAGTCAAAGAATCGACTCATAAGAATATATATAGCAGCTCTTGCCACGACCAGGCTCCAATGAATTCTAAAGAACTCTATAAGCGGTCACTGCCCGACACAAGTGTACCTTACAGTTTGTCTATATGATCGACTAGTCATCCCTCATGACTCTATGGTGTTAGAACTCACCATCAATCGCATCATAATCTAGTCACTTCGAGACGTCACCTCATATAAGTGACTAGGGGCAATACTAAGTTAATCCAGTTCACTTCTACAGGGTTCAGCAACTGTCTTACAATCCTGTTTGGATTTAACAAAGTATATTAAATAAGATAAGTTGTATAAAAACTTTAAATGATGAACGAGATTATCTTATATGAACGCAAAAACAACATTTTTCATTTCATATCTCATAATCGGTAACACATTGGGTAAACTCTTAAGACCCATAGAACGAGCATGAGAATCATGCTTAACTTGCGACAAGGGTTTGGTTAAGGGATCAGCCACATTATCGTCTGTCCCAGCCTTACAAATCGCTATTTCCTTCCTATCAATGAAATCCCGAATTACATGATATTTTCTTGGTACATGTCTAGACTTATTACTAGACTTCGGCTCCTTAGCCTGAAAGACAACACCACTGTTATCACAGTACAGGGTGATAGGATCTTCAGCATTTGTAACTACCCTTAGTCCCTCGATAAATTGCCTTATCCATACTGCCTCCTTAGCAGCTTCTGATGCTGCAATGTACTCTGCTTCCGTTGTAGAATCCGCAACGACTGGTTCTTTGAAGCTCTTCCAACTAATGACACCACCATTCAAGATAAAGACAAATCCAGCCTGGGATTTAAAATCGTCTTTATCGGTTTGGAAGCTTGCATCTGTGTAACCCTTTACACACAAATCTTCTTCCCCTCCAAACACTAAGTATGAATCCTTACTTCTTCTCAAGTACTTAAGGATGTTCTTGACTGCAATCCAGTGACTTTCACCTGGATTTGCTTGATATCAACTAGTCATGCTCAAAGCATACGAGACATCTGGAGGAGTGCATATCATGGCGTACATGATAGATCCCACGGCGGAAGCATAAGGGATCATTTTCATGTGTTCAACATCCTTGGGCTCTGTGGGTGATTGAGACTTCTTCTATATAATTCCACTTCCCATGGGGATAAACCCTCTCTTGGAATTTCCCATGTTGAATCGTCGAAGAATCTTATCGATATAAGGTTCTTGACTTAGTGCCTATATCCTCTTGGATCTATCTCTATAGATCCGGATACCTAATATGCATTTTGCATTTCCTAGATCTTTCATCTGAAAATGGTTACATAACCATCATTTTACTGATGAAAGCATTGGAACATCATTTCCAATGAGTAGTATGTCATCCACATACAAGATTAGGAATACAACATTGCTCCCACTGAATTTCATGTACAGACAAGGTTCCTCGACACTTCGAGTGAAACCATTTTCTTTCATGACTTCATTGAAGCGATGATTCCAACTCCTTGATGCTTGCTTAAGACCATAGATGGATCTCTAAAGCTTGCATACCTTGTTAGGTTTTTTAGGATCTTCAAAACCCGCAGCTTGTATCATATACACATCCTCCATTAAATGCCCATTTAAGAAGGCGGTTTTGACGTCCATTTGCCACACTTCATAGTCATGAAATTTGGCAAGCGCTAACATTATCCTAATGGATCTTAGCATGGCTACCGGAGCAAAGGTCTCATCATAATGAAGACCTTGAACTTGGGAAAACCCCTTAGCTACTAGCCTAGCTTTATAGACATCATCATGTCCTTCTATGCCATTCTTCACCTTGAAGATCCACTTGCATTGGAGAGGTCTCATCTCCTTAGTCAAGTCTACCAAGTCCCATAATTGGTTTTGATGCATAGAATCCATCTCGGATGCCATGGCCTCTTGCCATTTGGCGGAGTCGGGACTAGAGATTGCAGCTTTGTAAGTGGTAGGCTCATCACTTTCCAAAAGTAATACGTCTAGGCTACCATCTTCCTCAATTAGTCCAACATACCTATCAGGTTGATGTGGGACCCTACTCGATCTCCTGGGTGGAATAGGTACCGAAGCGGATGAAGAAGGAACATCTTCATCTGTCTCAGCTTCAGTTTGTGGCTCTTGAACTTCTCGAACTTCATTAAGTTCAAAGTTTCTCCCACTCTGTCTCTTAGAAATAAACTCCTTTTCTAAGAAGACAGTCTCAGAAGACACAAACACTTTGTTTTCATGAGGTTTGTAGAAGTGGTAGCCACGTGAGGTGGTTGGATAACCAACAAAGATGCATTTTTCGGATCTTGGTGCGAGTTTGTCATCGTTCTTAGCCTTGACATAAGCATCGCATCCCCATATCTTCATATAGGATAAGTTAGGAACCTTTCCTTTCCACATCTCATATGGAGTCTTATCGGTCGCTTTCGTTGGACTATTGTTCAACGATTTGATGGCTGTGAGGATCGCAAATCCCCAAAATGAATTAGGTAAATCAGTTTGGCTCATCATTGATCGGACCATATCCAATAAGGTTCGATTCCTCCTTTCTGCCACACCATTAAGTTGTGGTGTTCCTGGAGGTGAAAGTTGTGACACAATGCCACATTCTTTTAGATGTGAATCAAATTCATTGCTAAGATATTCAGCACCACGATCTGATCTTAGTGTCTTAATCTTTCTGTCGAGTTGGTTTTCCACTTCATTTTGAAATTCTTTAAATTTCTTGAAGGCTTCACTCTTATAGTTCATTAAGTAGATATACCCATACCTACTTAAATCATCGGTGAAGGTGATGAAATAGTCATAATTGCCTCTAGCGGTGATAGTTAGTGGTCCGCATACATCCGTATGTATGAGTCCCAATAACTCACTAGCTCGTGTCCCTTTTCCACTAAAAGGGTTACGAGTCATCTTTCCTAGAAGGCAAGCTTCGCATGTACCATAAGATTCATATTCGAATGGTTTAATTATATTGGTTTTTACCAATCTTTTAATGCGATTTTCATTTATGTGACCAAGTCGACAATGCCAAATGTATGATTCATTTTCATTTGGGTCACTTGTTTTTATCCTTTTGTTATTTACGTTATAGACATTTTTAGACAAGTCGGAAGTTTCAAAAACATAGATTCCATTAATCGAATTAGCATGGCCAACAACCATGTCATTCTTAGAAATTACACAACAATTGTTTTTAATGGAAAAATTATATCCCTCAATGTCTAACATTGCTACAGAAATAATGTTTTTGGAAAGAGACGGTAAAAAATAACAATTATTTAGTTTTAGCTCGTATCCACTTGTCAAGGCAAGAGTGCAAGTTCCTTTAGAAGTGGCCGCTACCCGAGCTCCATTTCCAAGTCGGAGATCCATATCACCCTTGTCCACCTTGTCCACTTCTCTTAAACCCTGCAAACGATTGCAAAGGTGAGAACCACATCCGGTATCCAATACCCATGATGTGTTGGATGTAAAATTAATGTCAATAACAAAAATTTCGGATTTGGAATTACCTAACGGAATCACAAGACCTTCTTGGATATGACGTAAGTACTTGGGGCAATTCCTTCTCCAATGGCCCATGACACTACAATAGTTGCATCACCCTTTTTCTATGTAATACTACGTTTTTTATTGTGTTTTTCTTTTTATTTATTTTAATATTTGGTTGTTATGTTAACGTGTTTTAATTATTTAAACATTAGTAATCGATAATTAATTTATGGAGTAAGTATCACATGTGTTGGTAAGGGGTCGAGTATGCGAATGAGTAACGAAACCGCATTAAGTACGAGTATGGGCCTCGAGATGTGTGTTAAGGCTGGAAAGCCCAACCTTATAGCATTTCACGTTCAAAAACCCATGCTGCCCAAACCTCAACAAAATCTATCAGCCACCCCTTATAAACCCTCTCGTAACCCTAACCCTAAACCTACAACGCCTCTCTCTCTCACACACACACACTGCCGACACCTCTAGGAGCAAGAGCAAGGATCACTTGGTGGTTTAGGGTGGCTATAGGCGGTTCGATTTGCATCTGAAAACGGGTACTCAATACTCATTCTCTGTTTTTCTTGTTTTTTGTTCATTTTCAATGCGTTAATTCTATAAGATAATTATAGTTTTGGTTCTGTTTCTTCGTGTATTTATGATATATGGTGATAGTACTTGTGTTTTAACCCTAGACTTGATGTCGTTGACCGTCCAAGACCATCCTCGAAGGCCGTTTTGGTGCCTGTGTCAATCGTTTTTTTTCAGAAAGTAACAGAACAGTGTTGCGGGTATGGTATTTTGATAGGGTTTCGATGTAGTTACTGGTCACGACGGTTCTGGGTAGTAAGGTATAGTTTTAGAGGGGAGTCAGGGTGGTAGGGTGGTTGATGTCGCGGTGGTTTAGGGTGTTTAGTGCCAGTGCTTTATCGGATTTAGTTTGGGGTGTCAGTTACGGTTTAGAGCAGTGTTGTTAGTGGTGCTGGTTTGGGAACGGTTGTGTGGTGCCGTGGGTGGTGGTCGACGGCCACTGACTCCCTCCCTGGAACCACCGCGGCTCAGAGGCGAGCATGGTGGTGCCAGTCGGGAAGCCAGAGGCTGCAATTGGTGCTTGAGGCAGTGGTTGTCAGGGTGGAGCAGCCTGTTCGGGGTTTCGCGTTTTGGGTTTCGTTTGTTTTGCGTGAGTTGTAGCGGCTGGAAATTCTGTTTTATTATTATTATTATTATTATTATTATTATTATTAGTATTATTATTATTATTATTATTAGTATTATTATTATTATTATTATAATTATTATAATTATCATTATCATCTTATTATTATTGTTAATGTATGAATAAATATATATAATGACTTATGTTATTTATTTTGTGGTTGTTGTAGAAATTGTTAATATTAATATTAGGGATGATTGAATGATTATTATTCATGATATGATAAGAAATAATATTAGTAAGGTATAAGAATATGTTGGTGATATGTTACCTTGATAACAAATCTATTTTTAGTAAGTACTATATTTAGTAAGTGCTATATTTAGTAAGTTTATGATTAGTTAGTTGTACTTGGTTGCATGTTTAGAAATTGATGTAAGTAATATTCATAGGAACGGAATTTAAGGAGGAACATTACTAGACGGTGGTTGCTTGTTTGCAAACTGCTATTCCAGGTAGGATACACTGTACTATATCCTATGATGTAAAATGAATGGATGTTTATAATGTGCATTATGAGTGCAAGCATGATTTATATGTGTTTGGTGTTCAAGTATTAGTTGTTTAATATTGCATTCATAAGCATGTCAATTGCATTATTGAGAGGGAGGTGACAGATATTATTTGATATAAAGCCTAGGGTGGTCTGCAGGCCAGGCCTGGTGTCTTCAGCTTTATGCTGGTATTCGACGACGGTCGATTATAGTCTGCCGGGAGGTTCGGTATGGCTTGGTGTTTCGGGTTATGATTGGTGTTTCGGGTTGTGATTGAGCTCAGCATTGGCATTGCATTTGCATATTACATTGTTACATTTTATATTATTGTGTTATCCTACTCAACCGCGAGGTTGACAGTGTATTCGTGTTCACCTACAATGATCCGGAATGGGGAGTAGATCTTTCAGGTCAAAGACAGATGGACTAGGACTTGGGCATGGAGGAGAGATGTGGATTGGACCGACCTAGTTTAGATCACTTAGTCTCTTATAGTCTTCACTTGTTTTGTAACAGTGTTTTGGAACTTTAGTTGGACTTTGCTTTGTAATAGCTTTCAGTTTGATCGTTTATAAATTAAAGAACTGTGTTTCTTTCACTGTGATTATCTACTGCCCTGGTTCATCCAGGATGGTAACAGTCCTATTTACTCTGGATGTCCTAGTTCAGGCTCCTAGGTAAATGGGGGTGTTACAAAGTGGTATCAGAGCGAACGATCCTCAGGCCTAAACTAAAATGGAAATAATGAACATAGGGGAGTCTAAATAAAATGAACCCCAGGCTAGTAACTGTTAGGAGCCCCATAGGAGTTGGGATGAGTTAGGGCCCCCCTCAAACCAAGCCACTGGCCCTTTCAGTCTAACCTGGTTACCTTGAGAGTTGAAGAGTGTGGGTAGTTTTGGACCCAAGGTAAATATAATATATGTATATGCACTAACCTTTCAGCGCCAAGGGAATGAGGTAAGTTATGATGTGAAAGATAAATAAGTATATATGTATACTGTGAGGCATGTATATGTGTTATTTTCACGCATTGAGAACATGATGATTGGCATGTACATGTGTTATTATTTTTTTTTTTTTCAAGCATTGAGAACATGAATTATATCTTAATCTATAAGTGAGATTTGTATATGCATGTGGTTATGTGATCCCTAAGCCTTTAGGTAGACCTTTAATAAGGATTTAATTGTATGGAAAGTTACATGCTAAATATGTATGTTAGCAAAACCAAGTCAGAATAGGAGTTGACCTAGGATACTCATAAAATTTTTGTCATATGTGTAGCAAAATGCCTCCCAGGAGAGAACCCAACATTGCTAACATATCACAAGAAGAGTTGGATCGCCTACTAGCTATGAACGCAGCTCTCTTAGCTAGGATTGGGGCAAACACTCAGTCTGACGCCATCAGGATGAGTAATAATATTTCTCGGCATAACCCCACCAAGTACGATGGGGAGGGAGCACCGAGTCTACTTGCGGAGTGGTGCCGAGAGTTTGAGAGCATATTCGAACTACTGTCTGTACCAGAATCGATGAAGGTGGACCAAGCTGTATTCTATTTGAAGGGTACGGCTAGGTTATGGTGTAATAACAGTAAGGAAGAAATCAAAGCAGCTGCAGAGGAAATCGGTTTAGAGTATGTACGCTGGGGGGAGTTCAAGGGGATTTTATCCTCTAAGTTTGAGCCGGAGCATGTAAAGGGGAGGCTGCGAGCAGAGTTTGATTCGTTCCAAATGGTAGAAGGGATGACTGTGGAGGAATATCACAGTAAGTTCTTGCAGTTGGCAGAGAATGTAGCGGACTTAGGCTACCACACAAGAGATGTTGGCAGCAAGGTTTGAGAAAGGGTTGACCCTCAATATCAAGAGAAGCATGCTGGCGACTAAGCCCACGACAGTGGAAGACATTTATGAGAGGGCTGGCCAGGCAGAGAGGCTCGCCGACATGATCAAGGAATTGGAGAAGACAAAGGGCGAGAAAAGGAAGGCTGAGTCGACAACTGAGGGTTCAGGAAATAAGAAATCAAATAATCAGTACCGATCTTTCTTCTCTAACAATGCATCAGGGAGCAATGAGAATCGAGGTGGAAATCGTTCTATGTCTGGAACAAGCTTTGCAAAACCTACCTGTTTTAAATGTGGAAATTATGGGCATAAGATATCCAACTGTTGGGTTGGGACTCAGAGCGCCGGAAATAGTTATAATCGGGGCAATCAAAGTGGTGGTTTCAAAACACCAAATGCGAGCTACGCGGGCAACAACAAATCTGGAGGTAACAGTTACCAGCGGAGTTATGGCAACTACAATAACCAGAACCGCTACCAAGGAAACCAAGGTAGTGGGAACAACAACTTCCAAAGGAGTCTTGCCGAGGCTAGTAACCAGAGCGGAGCTGCATCCGTCAATCAGACTACAGCTAAGAAGAGTGGAGCTCTGTTCATGCTGGGCAAGGAAGCTGCAGAGGAGGATGCTCACGTTGTTACAGGTACATTTCTAGTACAATCCTTTCCTACTTACGTTTTATTTGATTCTGGTGCCTCGCATTCTTTCACATCTGCGGAGCATGCTAGGGCTATAGGACTTCATGTATATAATTGTATAGCTGATTCTGTAACCATACCTTCTGGGGAGTCCATAGCTTGTAATCGAGTCTATAACAATGTAATGATCCAAGTAGGGGCTGTAAGTTTTGAGTCAGACTTGATAGAATTTCCCTTAGGAGGCTTTGAGGTGATACTGGGCATGGATTGGCTGAAGAAGTATAAAGCCTACATTGATTGCTACCAAGGAAAGATCACTTTGAGGGGACCCAAGGGAATGAGGGTATCCTACAAGGGATATTATGTGAAACCTAAACTGAAGCTGATATCTATCAATGCGCTGAAGACCTGCCTAAAGAGGTGCGATGAGATGCTGCTGTGCCATGTGAGAGATTTGACTGCAGAGAAACCCCAAGCCAGTGAGATCGATGTTGTAAGAGATTTTGAAGACGTGTTTCCAGAAGAAATTCCTGGGTTACCACCAAAGAGGGACTTGGATTTTGGCATTGATCTGAAACCCGGGGCTGAGCCAATTTCTAAAGCACCTTATCGCATGGGACCTAAGGAATTGGAGGAGTTGAGAAAGCAGCTGGATGAGCTAGCAAGCAAGGGATACGTAAGACCGAGTGTGTCACCTTGGGGAGCACCAGTTTTGTTTGTAAAGAAGAAGGACGGAACGATGAGGTTGTGCGTGGATTATAGGGAGCTTAACAGTGTGACGATCAAGAACCGATACCCTTTACCTTGCATCGATGATCTTTTTGACCAATTGAGTGGGGCTGGTGTGTTTTCCAAGATCGATTTGCGGTCAGGGTATCATCAGCTGAGAATCAAAGATGCAGATATTCACAAGACTGCGTTCAGATCGAGGTATGGGCATTATGAATTCGTAGTGATGCCATTTGGTTTGACTAATGCACCTGCTGTTTTCATGGATGTAATGAACAGAGTGTTTAGTCCCTATCTGGACCAGTTTGTGGTGGTGTTTATTGATGACATCTTGGTGTATTCGAAGAACAGAGAAGAGCATGCTAAACATTTGAGCTTGGTATTACAGACCTTGAGGGATCATCAATTGTATGCTAAGTTGAGTAAGTGCGAATTCTGGCTCGAGAAGGTTGCATTTCTGGGCCATGTGGTGTCTAAGGAGGGTGTTTCAGTTGATCCTAGCAAGATTGAAGCCGTTTCAAGGTGGGAACGACCGAAAAATGTGGCTGACATTCGAAGTTTCTTGGGTTTGGCCGGTTACTACAGGAGATTTGTGAAGGACTTCTCAAAAATAGCCAAGCCTATGACTTCATTGATGCGGAAAGAGATTAGATTTGTTTGGGATGAGAGCTGCGAGAAGGCGTTTCTGGAATTGAAGGAGCGTCTTACTTCAGCTCCTATCCTTGCTTTGCCAGAAGGAAGTGAGAATTTTGAGGTATACACTGATGCTTCAAAGAAGGGACTGGGTTGTGTGCTGATGCAAAATGGGAGAGTAATCGCCTATGCTTCTAGGCAGCTGAAGCCATATGAGGAGAATTATCCGACGCACGATTTGGAGCTGGGAGCAGTGGTTTTTGCACTAAAACTGTGGCGACATTATCTCTATGGAGCTACATTTAAGGTGTATTCCGATCATAAGAGCTTCAAATACATTTATACCCAGAGAGAGCTGAACATGCGTCAGAGGAGGTGGATCGAACTTATTGGAGACTACGACATGGAGATTTTGTACAAGGAAGGGAAAGCGAATGTGGTGGCTGATGCATTGAGTAGGAAATCTGTTCACGCTCTATGCACAGCAAGATCGAGACTGAGTATGTATCGTGAGTTGGGACAGATGGGAATTGCGGTGATCAAGAAGGGTGAAACCTTGGGAGATTTAACGATCGAGCCTGAGTTATATTCCGAGATCCGGGAACGCCAGAAGAGTGATCCAAGAATTCAGAAGTGGCGTGAGGCAGTGAACAAAGCTAGTGACGCCGAGCCATATTCTAAGTTCAAGGTTCACAGTGACGATAGTTTGAGATTTGATGGGAGATGGTGTGTACCTGAAGATGAAGAATTGAAGAGAAAGATTCTGGTCGAAGCTCATTCTACACCGTATTCCGTTCATCCTGGAGGGGATAAGTTGTACAAAGATCTAAAGAAAGCTTTTTGGTGGCCAAAGATGAAGCAAGAGGTAGCTGAGTTTGTCTCTCGTTGCTTGGTATGTCAGAGGGTCAAAGGGGAGCATAAGAGGCCGCAAGGGAAGTTGCAACCTCTGGATGTACCTGAATGGAAGTGGGAAAGCATTTCCATGGATTTCATTGTGCGCTTACCTAGGACTTCGAAAGGGAATGATATGATATGGGTGATCGTGGATATACTAACTAAATCGGCTCATTTTATTCCGATGAAGGAGACGTGGAGTAAAGCTGAGTTGGCTAAGGCCTACATCAAGCATGTGGTAAAGCTTCATGGAGTACCTAAAGATATTGTTTCTGATCGTGATTCCCGGTTTATCTCTAAGTTTTGGCAGGAGTTACAGTCATTGATGGGAACTACTTTGAAGATGAGTACTGCATTCCATCCAGCAACGGATGGTCAGACAGAGAGGACTATCCAGACACTGGAAGATATGTTGCGGGCTTGCGTACTAGAGTTTGGAGGATCTTGGGAGGACAGACTTGACTTGATCGAGTTTTCGTACAACAATAGCTATCATACTAGCATTGGGATGGCTCCTTTTGAGGCATTGTATGGAAGGAAGTGTAGGAGTCCAGTTTGCTGGGATGATCGAGCTGATATAGTGACTTTGGGACCTGAGATGATTCAGGAGATGATAGCACAGGTCCAGGTAATTCGACAGAAAATGGGAGCGGCCCAAGATAGACAGAAGAGTTATGCCGACCTAAAGAGGAGTGACATCACATTCGAGGCAGGAGAGAAAGTGTTGCTGAAAGTGTCACCTATGCGAGGAGTGATGAGGTTTGGTAAGAGGGGTAAGTTGAGCCAGAAGTTCATTGGGCCATTCGAGATTTTAGAGCGAGTTGGTGAGGTAGCTTATCGATTAGCCCTACCTCCAGCGTTAGCCAGGGTGCACAACGTGTTCCATGTATCGCAACTAAGGAGATATATCAGTGATCCTTCGCATATCCTTGATCATGAGGTTATCGAGGTCGATGAGCAGTTGACCTATGAGGAACGACCCAAAGAGATCCTTGACAGAAAAGTGAGGAAACCCAGAAATGGGGAGACCGCGCTCGTGAAAGTCTTGTGGACCAATCATAATGTCGAGGAGGCTACTTGGGAGACTGAAGTTGCGATGAGGGAAAAGTATCCTGATCTTTTTAATTAAGGTATGTTACGAGGACGTAACTTTCTTTTTAGGAGGGTAGAATGTGACATTTCGTGTTTTACGCGCCTTTGTTAGCTTTTAAAAGTGTGACATCTTTGTTCGTTACGTGCTTAGTGACCAATTGTTGACCTCGGGATGGTGAACTTCGGGACGAAGTTCATTTTAAGGAGGGAAGACTGTAATACTACGTTTTTTATTGTGTTTTTCTTTTTATTTATTTTAATATTTGGTTGTTATGTTAACGTGTTTTAATTATTTAAACATTAGTAATCGATAATTAATTTATGGAGTAAGTATCACATGTGTTGGTAAGGGGTCGAGTATGCGAATGAGTAACGAAACCGCATTAAGTACGAGTATGGGCCTCGAGATGTGTGTTAAGGTTGGAAAGTCCAACCTTATAGCATTTCCCGTTCAAAAACCCATGCTGCCCAAACCTCAACAAAATCTATCAGCCACCCCTTATAAACCCTCTCGTAACCCTAACCCTAAACCTACAACGCCTCTCTCTCTCACACACACACACTGCCGACACCTCTAGGAGCAAGAAGCAAGGATCACTTGGTGGTTTAGGGTGGCTATAAGCGGTTCGATTTGCATCTGAAAACGGGTACTCAATACTCATTCTCTGTTTTTCTTGTTTTCTGTTCATTTTCAATGCGTTAATTCTATAAGATAATTATAGTTTTGGTTCTGTTTCTTCGTGTATTTATGATCTATGGTGATAGTACTTGTGTTTTAACCCTAGACTTGATGTCGTTGACCGTCCAAGACCATCCTCGAAGGCCGTTTTGGTGCCTGTGTCAATCGTTTTTTTTTTCAGAAAGTAACAGAACAGTGTTGCGGGTATGGTATTTTGATAGGGTTTCGATGTAGTTACTGGTCACGACGGTTCTGGGTAGTAAGGTATAGTTTTAGAGGGGACTCAGGGTGGTAGGGTGGTTGATGTTGCGGTGGTTTAGGGTGTTTAGTGCCAGTGCTTTATCGGAATTAGTTTGGGGTGTCAGTTACGGTTTAGAGTAGTGTTGTTAGTGGTGCTGGTTTGGGAACGGTTGTGTGGTGCCGTGGGTGGTGGTCGACGGCCACTGACTCCCTCCCTAGAACCACCGCGGCTCAGAGGCGAGCATGGTGGTGCCAGTGGGGAAGCCAGAGGCTGCAATTGGTGCTAGAGGCGGTGGTTGTCAGGGTGGAGCAGCCTGTTCGGGGTTTCGCGTTTTGGGTTTCATTTGTTTTGCGTGAGTTGTAGCGGCTGGAAATTCTGTTTTATTTATTTTTTGGTGAAATGTGAGAGAGTATATTATATCATAGACAAAGATACAAGGGAGGTAAGGGTTCGAGCCCCCTTACTAGTAATACATCAAGGATAAACTTTTCGAAACCAGTCTAAACACTCCTGATCATTAGATTCCTCTATTTTCTTATGCAACCTACTCTTCAGCTCTCGTACAATGCTATCAACCATATGATCAGGCCTATGCATCAGAGCATGTATACGAGTTTCATTTCTTTGTCTCCAAATATCGTATTGGAAGGCATTGAAGAAAGCCATTCGAATTTTCCAGATTTTTGAAGTTCTGCTTCTATTTCCCCTATCTGCCAAGGTAATTTGCATCTCAAGTTTATTTTGTAATTGCTGCTTCACCATAGTAGAAAACTGGCAATCCTCAAATAAATGATCAATGGTCTCAGGATACATTTGACACAGAAAGCATAAGTCATCTTGGCAGCAGCCAAATCTGACAAGTTTGCTTTTGGTATTCATACCCTCTTGTAATCTCATCCAGGTAATTAAGGAATGTTTGGGTACATTCCAGTTATTCCACACAGCTGCTGCCCATGGTTTTTCGCTTCCTTCGGGTTCACCCATTGGTACCCTTCCTTGACACTATATCCCTTAGGATTACTGATCCATTCATTGTTGCTATAACCTGTTTTGAAAGTTTCTTTCGTTTTGCAGATAGTCTTCCAAACCCAAGGAGCATCCACAGGAGGAGTATAATCATTCCAGGAATTGTCTTTGAGGTACACTGCATTCACCCATTTAATCCAGAGCCTATCTGCATTTGTGTAGATCCAACTGACCAATTTCCCTACTGTAGCTTTGTTCCATAGAAGTGCATTCTTAATCCCCAGACCTCCCATCTTCTTAGAAGTAGTGACAGTATCCCAGGCCACCAGAGGGACTCTATGAAAATCTGCAGAACCATCCCAGAAAAAGTTTAAAAAAGTGTTTGAAATGAGATTTGAACCCGTGACTTTTAGGTAACTTACCAAAGTAAGTCATTAAACCACTTTGATAAAACAAACTGCAGAAATATTATTATTATTCTTAAGTGCATTCTGTTTTATTATTATTATTATTATTATTATTAGTATTATTATTATTATTATTATAATTATCATTATCATCTTATTATTATTGTTAATGTATGAATAAATATATATAATGACTTATGTTATTTATTTTGTGGTTGTTGTAGAAATTGTTAATATTAATATTAGGTATGATTGAATGATTATTATTCATGATATGGTAAGAAATAATATTAGTAAGGTATAAGAATATGTTAGGTGATATGTTACCTTGATAACAAATCTATTTTTAGTAAATACTATATTTAGTAAGTGCTATTTTTAGTAAGTTTATGATTAGTTAGTTGTACTTGGTTGCATGTTTAGAAATTGATGTAAGTAATATTCATAGGAACGGAATTTGAGGAGGAACATTACTAGACGGTGGTTGCTTGTTTGCAAACTGCTATTCCAGGTAGGATACACTGTACTATATCCTATGATGTAAAATGAATGGATGTTTATAATGTGCATTATGAGTGCAAGCATGATTTATATGTGTTTGGTGTTCAAGTATTAGTTGTTTAATATTGCATTCATAAGCATGTCAATTGCATTATTGAGAGGGAGGTGACAGATATTATTTGATATAAAGCCTAGGGTGGTCTGCAGGCCAGGCCTGGTGTCTTCAGCTTTATGCTGGTATTCGACGACGGTCGATTATAGTCTGCCGGGAGGTTCGGTATGGCTTGGTGTTTCGGGTTATGATTGGTGTTTCGGGTTGTGATTGAGCTCAGCATTGGCATTGCATTTGCATATTACATTGTTACATTTTATATTATTGTGTTATCCTACTCAACCGCGAGGTTGATAGTGTATTCGTGTTCACCTACAATGATCCGGAATGGGGAGTAGATCTTTCTGGTCAGAGATAGATGGACTAGGACTTGGGCATGGAGGAGAGACATGGATTGGACCGACCTAGTTTAGATCACTTAGTCTCTTATAGTCTTCACTTGTTTTGTAACAGTGTTTTGGAACTTTAGTTGGACTTTGCTTTGTAATAGCTTTCAGTTTGATCGTTTATAAATTAAAGAACTGTGTGTCTTTCACTGTGATTATCTACTGCCCTAGTTCATCCAGGATGGTAACAGTCCTATTTACTCTGGAAGTCCTAGTTCAGGCTCCTAGGTAAATGGGGGTGTTACATTCTAACTTTCTCTTCTTCTTCTTATTCTTTGCAAGACCTTTCTTGCAAGAACTCCCACTAGCTTCATCATAAGCCCTTTCTTTCAAGTACAAGGCATCCATTTCTTCATTTAGCTCATCTATATAAGCCGTGTCAAGAAGTGGTCCCCTTTTGGGAGGTGGGAAAGAAGTAATAAAGTTAACATTGCCATCCGGACCCGTTCCGAAATGAACTTCTCTAGTAGTATCAATGTTGTTTTGGTTGCAAATATCGTCGAAAACATTGTGACAAGAATCAATAGTGATAGGGTTGAATGAATCCATTGCGATAAAATAACTACAAAAACGGAAACGAAGGAAAATTAACGTTCATCATTTTAATACTTAGAACTTAACTATCTCTTACACAACAAGTTAAGAATTTACTTAACTATCTCTTACACAATTAAGTAAATAAACCCGAGACCCAAACCCATACTAATCAGGGCACGGTGTAGCCGATTCAACCCGTATTGGTATAATTTGGTGGATTACTCTTAGAACTCTCGGTCGACAATTTTCTTAAAATTATCTTTAGCCCGAACTTATTGCAACTACGGTTACGAATACGTTCGTTGAGATCGACCAAATTTCAAGGTGTAATCTTTATTAACCCCACTTACCCAACGTGACAATTTTAGTACCCTAGTTTAGCCGAGCCTACATGTTTGTGAAGAAGGGATTCATGGGTCCATACTCTTTGGTAAGGCTAAGTCTCAATATTTTATACGTAAGAGATCTTATCAATTATTATCTATCTCCTTTAAAGTGAACTAATTAGGCGAATTATCGATAATAAAAATGATACGTTGAAGACTCGATACTCGATATGCATGACATGTTAATGGCGATTTGGCTATGCATGCAACATATGAAAACAAAATAAAGCAAACGATAAATTCCTAGTATGGCCTTTTTCTAGAAAAGAAATAATAAAAGTACAAATTCTGAAACCAACTCCTTTGGTCCCTTGATCTTGACGAGGCACGCAAATCGAGGCAAACACCGTCTTGATCGGAACTCCTGTCCGAATGGCACCGTCTTCAAGGTTCTCCGGAAATTACAAGAATTAAAACTTTTCTAGTCTACTTTATACATTTATAAAAAAGAAATAAATTACAATTGGGTGATACGAGATCACAAAATTACAACCGAATCGGTAACCCCTTACATTACGAGAAATACCGATTTAAAAACTAAGGCCATACTAGGATAATTACAAGATTCAAAATAATGCAATATAATATGACATTCATAAGAAAAACGCAGCAATATATATATGTTATGAATATGTTCATATTAATGCCAAATCGCCCTAATAACTTATTATGTCGAAATTAACCCGGTTTTATGAGATTTTAGCATTTTTAACTCTTTTAAAATGCATAAATTAAAACATAAACAAACTTATGTTCTAAATAATATCCTAACACATTTTAGGATTCAAAATTATTCATAAATAATTTTGATAATAATTAACACTAATTATATATATATTGTTCATAATGCCTTAAAATGCATAACATTTACGAATTTAATCCAAACAAGTATAAAATTTCGATTTTTTTGGAATTTTATTTTCACTAACCTGAAAAATATTACTTTAATATTTATAATGTAAAATTTTGGTCACGGTTTTTCGAAGATCTACTCGAAATATCATATATTTATGGCCAAAATTACCTCTTAATACGGTTTTAACTAATAAAATCGTAAAACATGCTATACAAAATCATATTGTACCAAATTTTACATACATTAAGTAAAATAAGCATGTGAGATCGTGTGAAAATTACAAGGCTTGAAACATTTTGTTTCTATTTTAATCATTTAACTCGAATTTTCTCATAAAATACATATCAAACGATTAAAATCTATATTATGAATAATATTTAAATCTCATAAATTATCAATATAATCTAAAAACATTTTAGGACCAGATTTAATTTACATGCCAAAAGTCGAGTGATATACATATGAGTCTTTAAATATTTAGTTTTGTTTTAAGTCTCAAAAACTCGGAAAACCAAAAAACCGATTAAGCATGCAACAACACTCGCTCTGATACCAATTGTTAGGCTTTTATACCTACTTAGTCATACTAAATTATATTATCTTTATAATAAGGAACTTATGCATGCTTAACTATGTGAATATGTCGAGATTAAGGAGGAAGAATGAGCTCCCTTACATTGATATTCTCGGCAAGTTTAGGGCACAAGTGAAGTCACCTACTTCACTTGTTCTTGAGCTTATCACACGGACGATCCTCCTTGAACCCTCAAAGAGATGGTCTCCAAAAGATGAACACCAAGACACACTACTCTCAACGTTTGTATGTTATTGTGCTAGAATGAACACACAAACTCTCTAGATTGAGAAGGAGGCACACGGTTAGGGTTTGAAAAATAAGGAA
This sequence comes from Silene conica, assembly GCA_029255685.2. Classification (NCBI taxonomy): domain Eukaryota; kingdom Viridiplantae; phylum Streptophyta; class Magnoliopsida; order Caryophyllales; family Caryophyllaceae; genus Silene; species Silene conica. The sequence continues at coordinate 42,455,203 of CM055316.2, read as the reverse complement.
AATTATTTTCTTTTCTTTTGTTCTCTCTAAAACAAAACCCTAGTGTGTAGTATGAATGAATTGAGTTAATGAAAACAAGGAACAAAACCTCTTTTGTTCTCCCTTTTGGTTCGGCCTAGAGACATGGGTAAGAATGCCCAATGGATTGGCTCTCAATCCTTTCAAATGTTTCTCATGCCTATATTGCACATTAAATGACATGTCTCACACATGTTCCTAACAAATGTATGTAATGTTGTATGTTTGGATGTGTGTGACATATCACACGGTCCACACAAACAAAACGGACCCAATACAAATTAGTTAGGACAACTTAGCTTACGTAATCCATGGTTTAACTTTTAAACTCTTTATCGTAAATTATAAGTAATTCAAATAACTACTTATATTTATTTAATTGCAATTTTATTACTACAACAATTGTAGTTAAATAACTCATTCAAGTGATATCATGTTTCATAAACATATAAATAATAGTGACGACATTTCGATCACTAATACAATTTACAATCCCATTATAAATTTTCTCCTTATATTATTCATAATCTAGAAATGATCTAACTCGTATCAATATACAGTTATTTCATTTATTATTGAGAGAGTTGTCCTAAAGGTGTGACCTAAAGGGATCAACTGGTCACCACCGTCATTACGATAGTAATGTCAAACTCTAGCAAGCCAATCATTACCGATTAATATTGACCAGTTGACTTATGATAAAGAATCATCCCATGAATATTCTTTTATAGAGATTTGTCAATTAATTATATTATTGACGTGATCACATTATTGTCGAGGACACTTACTCCAACATCATATGCTTATTTTCACATTTTGGATGAATTGTGACGGATGTGATGAATTGATACTAGGATGGTTTCTTTTGATGATTAAATGTTTAAATATGTTTCATGTGAGTGTTACTGTGCTGGGCAAACAATCGTTGTTGCAAATTATAAGTCTTGTATCGAATTCCAGGAGTTTTGATTGTGTCGGAAATGGCGAAAATCGTGGTCAGGGACTCACAGCCGGTCAACCGGCTAAGAGCCCATCTGGTTGTTCTTCGAGTTTTAAAGAGAGTATGTGTACAGAGGTGCTCAGCCGGGTGGCCGGCCGCCGGTCGACCGGCTGAGACTCCTTATTGTGTTGATTTTTACGCTTAAGTATGAAGGGAAGTAGGGAGATAGGTCTCCCAGCCGGGTGGCCGGCGGCGGGTCGACCGGATGGGGACCCCTTCCTCAATGTTTTGGTTTTTCGAAGGCTGTATTTGAATGGGGTTGTTAGACGGCTGGCCGGAAGCCTGCCTCTGACTGGCTGAGAGTCCCGTTACACCTAAAATCGTATTTAACTTTTGATCGGCTTGTCCGATTTGCTTGAGACTTCTTCCGTATGCCTTGTATGTGTGTTTGAGGTCCCCGGAGTTCGGGCGGCACTATATTGGGTTCGGGAATGGCGTGAGGATAGAGACCCCCCGGTCGGGCAACCAAGGGGAAACCGGCTCTCCCTCAACTTAGTTCTTGGGGTCAATTAAGTGTTGTTTAGAGGTCAGTAAAGTTAGGACTAAGGACATGGTTGTAGTTCATATCGGAATATGTCTGAGTTTGGACCGCTAGAGTACGATAGGTACTGATGTCTGATGCATGTCAAGGTATGTCTGAGTTGGGACCTCTAGTTTGACATGTGAGTGTTTGTGGCGTGACGGCCATGTCTGAGTTGCGACCTATGGACCGTCTCGTGTATGGATAATGCGGTAGGAGATGTCTCAGTTGAGACCTCTGTCCTCCCGTGAGTTTGTTTGACGGTGGTGAATTGATCCGATTATGGATAGGTCATCAAATCGTTGTCTCATTCATAAATCGCTAAGGCAAATTTTATTAGCTAAATTAATATTAATTATCATATGGCTAGTATATTTGCTAATTAAAGTTCGATGGGCCTTAAGGCCTTGGAATAACAAAAGGTTGTCAAGAAACAAGCCAAGTCCAAGAAAGGCAATACTCGGAAAGGCACGGCCCATAGGCCAAAGGTTGCTCGGTCATGGTCTGAGCGTGGCCCGCGTGAAGCTCGAACATAGCCGCACATGGCTCGGTCACGGTTTGGGAGTTGCTCGGCCAAATTGGATTCCAACAAAAAATTGGAGTCTCTTTAATTACTTTGTTATTTTTATTATCTTTAAGGAGTTAGTTATTAAAGTTGTTAGGTTAGTTTGTTATGTTTGTTATAAGTTAGTTACAAGGTAGTTATTATCTTGTTGGGTTGTTATTCTAGGGTTATTAGGGTTAGCTATTTAATTCTTTTTAATTGCTAGGATAGAGTTTATTTAATAAGGATTATTTTAATCCATTAGATTTAATTTAGGACTTCTAATCTCATTAGGGTTTCGAGATTAGGAGGAGGGCGTGTGATAGGGCATTGGGACGTGTGACCTTATGTATAAATATGCACATGGTTCTTCTTGTTTTTCATTCAAGTATTCAATCAATAAAAATTTACAAGTTTTCTTTTTAAGGCATTCTTAAAGAAATCTCAAGGACTCATCGAGTGTTGATCCGAACCGTTAATATTTGTCGCGCTTCAAGTATTAGCACGAATTACAAACTATCACTACTACAATTAATGGAATAAGTAACACTAGATAGAGAACACCTTAATTAGATAAGCGTCTTCTAGATTAATAGATAAAGCTCGAAACAAAAAACTGTTATTTAAAACTATAATAAAAAACGCCTAATATAAGGACCGTTATCTATGACTATAATATATAACGCCTAATATAATGACCACTATCTATGACTATAATATATACAACACCTAAGATAAAAACCATTATTTATTTATTTATTAATTATTAATTGTTAATTGTTAATTTTTAAATTATTATATACTGCTACTGTATCATTATTGAATACGCCGTATTCAATTCAATCTCAAATAACCCGAAGATCAATAGGCTAAGGCGGTGTCCATCATATCCCTAATTTTCTCACTTTTTCCCCAAATCTCATCTACCCTTTTCACTAATCACCCTAATCTATCTACCCAACTCATCAAAATCCAATCTTGATCACTAAAAACCCAGAAAAAATCATGTCTTCAGGTGTTGGATCTTTAAGCGATGGTGTGGTTAAGCAAATTATCTTATCATACACATATGTAACAATCTGGATCTTCCTAAGTTTCACTGTAATTGTTTACAATAAATACATCTTAGATCGTAAGATGTATAATTGACCCTTCTTAATTTCACTAACAATGATTCACATGAGTTTTTGTACAGGAATAGGGTCATTCTCGAAGTTGGGAGATTCTATCTGCTTTGAGGAGACAGGGAGTACTCTCGGGCTCTGTGTAATACAGTACATATCTAATTCCATCAACTGGACTTCTGCACAGCTTTCCCTAACCTAGGTTGTAGAAGATGTTGTTTCCTGGGATCAAAGTCTGAAAGTGAAAATAACTGTTGCAACTCAGGTATAAGCAGAATTTTGTAAAACTTAATTATAGTGCTAATTTTGATTGTTTAACGGTTCTATTTCTACTGAAGAAACAAATTCACAATTCTTTGCTTATGTATTTTAATGTAATAATGCAAAATGACCGTAAATAATGGCTATGCTTCGTACTATTGCGAAGTAACAAACATTTGATGCAACCTTCAATATAGGTCATGTTTAGCCTATATGTGATGAATTGGTGATCACACAAAGGTTAGACTGCTTATATCCGACTCTTACCCCTCCATGACCCCATTTTCGAGAGAGCCATTGGGGCTGGAGAGATTTCCTTGCACTTTATAGAAGTAGTAGAGAAAGCATTGCTTGATTATACCTAGTTCCCAGATAAACTAGAGGTCTCAGTCTAAGTTAGGAGTTGGTCTACTAAAGTCTTATTGTATTTAATTGTATTCCCTAACTACTCAAAATTCTCGCGGTCTGAACGTTCTTAGGGGAAGAGATGCTTAACAGGGGCAGGGGTATAGCCTGTGGTTTACACTATTGTTTGGGATAGATAGATATATTGTATTATAGTCGGAGTTTATCCTCCTTCTTGTGCATATAGTGACGATATTTACAGCCCATTTTTGGAAAAGTATCAGCAATGATTTCAATCCCCGCAGCATGTGTAACTCGCAGAGGAAGCAGTTGCATTTGATCCTTTTTTTGGTAACGGTAGGTATATTGAAAAAAATACTAAAAAGTCATGTACAAACATGGTATGCTCTCACAATTGCATACTCTCTGCCCTTTGTCTATTACATCATTCAACTAACAAGGAAATTTTGATCTCTGGTAGATAAACAACGCTTTGGGAGATGTTGGTAGTAAACACGTAGTTCATGTCTGATATTATTGCTCACCACAACTGGTAATAACACTGTGTCCTCTTGCCTGCACTTATTTCTCTATTCACATATATTATATATCAGTGCATTAATGATACTATTAAGCACATCTCTCTTAAGCCTGCTACCCCTCAATTGCAGCCTCTATTCGTTTGTGATAGCATCCTAATGTCATGGTTTACCCAAGCACCCAATTTAGTCGCAATAGCGTGGCTATACTCACATCTGCAGAACAGATGTTCAAAAGATTCAGGGGAGTTATGACAGATGCAGCAAATGTCATCTGGTATTATGTTCAGAAGAAAAAGCTTAGTCTTCACTTTCATGGCCTTGTGTTGATATAACCACGCAATGATTCTAACAAAAGTAGATTCTTGTAAGTAATGTAAAAGATATAATAATAGGACCAGGTTTCTCACCATCGCTCATGGACCATGAATGTCCTGTCCTGACTAGTAAGGATCTTCTAGGTCTTTGACCTTTTCTTTTAAGCATTTTCTCTTGGACGATTAAAAAAACTTTGTTTGATAGATCGTATTTGTAATGTAAACGAATCACCTAGAAGTCTGATCTCGTACTAAATGAATTTGACGTCTTGAATATTATTTTCCTTCTGAGCTCACTGTTCACAACTTATTGTTTTCTTTATGCCAGAAACCTTCCAAAATATACAATTGTTACCTCTGACCAGGTTGGTATACATTGGTCAATATGTTAAATGTTTGAATATGTTTGCAATCTGCGACCAAATTCTGTAAAACCATGTAAAACCAATCAAGCTGACTAATTAGATTATTTTATGACATTTCAGTGTGCAGGAAATCGCAGGACAGCGTTGAGCAAAGTACACAAAGTAAGAGGAGTTGGCTGAGACGTTTCTGCTATTGGAAATGGTAGGAGCTTCTCAATTGAGTAAATCATATGAAGTATAACTTGGGGACAAATTGTGGCTGAGACGTTTCTGCAACTATATTTTAGTACTCCGTCCATCCAATAGGTTGTACAACTATTAATCATAGAGATATCTTAGGTTGTATAATTTGTCATTTGTAAATTAGAATCTTATATATAGCGGAATGCATAGTGTTTTGGGTGGTGATTAATGGTACGGATTAATGGTACGTTGTATGGCACTTTTGAAGTAATAAAGTGACTACTTTCTTAATTTTTTTGTCTTTGTTTGAATTTTCAGTATCTCCTCATTTGTAAAATATGTATAATATTATTAGTTTATTTTTTTTTTGAAAAAAATAAGACGAATAAAGAACTGTTGACTTACCCAACTGTTCTCTTTTCCTAGGAAAAGAGAATGCTTATCAGGTGTTCTCTAAAGCTCATTTCAACCGTTCTCTATGGTTGTGAATACAAAACGCCTCTCATAACAGTTCTCTAAGCTTTAGAGAACACTGAGTTGGAGAACGCCTTAGAGGCGTTCTCTGTAGCTAATTTAGCTAATTTTAACAGTTCTCTAAGCCTATTTTTGTAGTAGTGTATAGGTCTAGGGAGTAATTCACCATTGTTTATCCTATAGGTCTAGGGCAAATAAATATCCTTCTACCTTGGGGATTCACCTCAAGACCGTCACAACTACAACAACCATCACGACCACCAACGGATATCATCACCATCGACATCACCACCGTCGTTCATCTCATCATCCATCATTCATTATTTCAAATTTGTCTCAAGATCGTTCTATATTTTGCCTATTTTATTAATTCATTCAAGATTGTTCTCAAGATTTTCAAGAAAGCTTCCGCGGACGATTTCTTTGCTAAGAATTCGTATCATCAGTGGTATCAGAGCTTCGGCTCTTGAATTCTATTTGTTTCAAGAAAATCCATTTGGGGCATCATGAATTTTGAAGATCCATGATTCTTGGATAGTTTGAAGAAGGCTTTGGAACATTTTACTAACAACGAGAATAGATGGCAACCAAGGAGAGAGCCAGTTCGTGCAGTTGATGAGTTCAAGGTTACCGAGTTGCCAGAATTCGAAGGTGGTACAGATCCAGAAGATTATCTCGAGTGGGAGCGAAAGATGGATCGTATGTTCGAATTCAAGGAGTTAGACGATCGTAAGATGTGCAAGTACGCAATCCTAAGATTAAGCAAAGGCGCAACCCTATGGTTCGACAGTCTTAAGGCTCAAAGGGCTAGAGCCGGGAAGGAGAAAACCTGTTCTTGGGATGGTTTAAAGAAAAGATTGAGAAAACGGTATGTACCCACAACTTATAAACTTGCTTTATATCGTAAGATTTCTAATCTTGTGCAAGGCAACATGTCGGTGAGTGAGTACATAGAGGAGTTCGAAAATCTTACTTTAATGGGAGAGGTGGAGGAAAATCAAGAACAAAAGATGGCGAGGTTCTTGCGAGGGTTAAACAAAAATATTGCTAATCCTGTGGAAATTCAAATTTATTCGGATTTTGATACTCTAACCTGTTTGTGTTTACGGGTTGAAGCACAAAGTAAAAACAGATTCGGGGGAGGTAGTATGTGGGGGCGTACGCTTGAGGGAGGCGAAGGGGAGACTTCGAAGGCAAACCGTAGTACGGGCGTGGTCAGCGGCGCAGGTAAGGTGGGCACGAGCGGGACAACTCAATCCAAATCTACTCCAACTCCAACACCAAGTGAGATCAGCCTTTCTAAGGTAAGGTGCTTCAAGTGTCAAGGGTTTGGGCACTTCAAGAATGCTTGTCCTGATAAAAGGGTTGTTACGATGAGGGAGGCATTAACTTGTCTAAGTTTAGTAGGGGAGGAGGAGGAGTCCGAAGAGGAGGAGGAAGTGTTGGGCGACTTTGGTGAATGTGAGGGGGACGGACGAGGTGAGTCGTTTGAAGCACCAAATACATCTACCCTAGTACTTAGATCGTTACAGGCCCAATCTATACCTATAATTACGGAACAAAGAGATCATATTTTCCATACCAAGTGTCTTGTGAAAGATAAGTGGTGTAGTATGACTATTGATGGAGGTAGTTGTACGAATGTAGCCTCGGAGGAGATGGTGTCTAAGTTAGCCTTAACTACAATAAAACATCCTAAACCATATGCCTTACATTGGCTAGGAGATGCGAACAAGGTTAGGGTGACCAAACAAGTAAAGGTGAACTTAGCTATGGGTTCATACAAGGATGAGGTGCTATGTGATGTAGTGCCTATAGATGCTTGTCACATTCTTCTAGGGCGTCCTTGGCAATTTCATAGGGATGTCTTGCATAGGGGGAGGGTGAACGAGTATGAACTTATGGATAAGGGGAAGAGAATTATCCTTAAACCTATGAGTCCCAAAGATGTGGGGTTTATGAGAGCCAACTGGGGGAAGAACACTCACTTAGCCAACTCAGTGTTTGCTATTGCTAGGGAAGATGAGGAGGTTGAAGAGGTGTTAGGGGCTGATTTAGTGGAGGAGGAAGTCAAGGAGATGGCATTGGCCATGGTGGATTCGAAGGTTGCTATGGGTGTCCGGGAATTGGAAGTGACGTCTAGTTTTGGACGTATGGAGGTGATCCAAGTATGGATAGCATTGAGGAGGAGATCACCATAGGGGGCTCGGTGGCCGGAGGAGGCTCGGTGGCCGGAGGAGGCTGCCCAGAGGTGGCCGGAGGTACGATGGTCGGAGGGGAGGTGCACGACTTGCTTGGTCGTACGAGTTGTGTTGTGAGCATAACTAACTTAGGGGTTGTTACAAGTTAGTTATAAGGTGGCTAAAAGTTTGTTAAGAAAGTTTGTTAGTTTGTTATAAGTTTGTTACAAGGTAGTTACACTTTGTTATTATCTTGTTAGTTTGTTATCCTAGGGTTATTAGGGTTAGTATTTAATTCTTTTAATTCTTAGGATAGGGTTTAAGATTTAATAAGGATTATTATTTAATCTATTTAGATATAGTTTAGGACTTCTAATCTCATATAGAGATAAGAGTCATGTGTGTCGTGTGTGTTGTGCTATGGGACGTGTGTTTCTACTATATAAAGAACACATCGTCTTTCTTTTTTTTCAGTTTATCATTCAATCAATAAAAATTTACAAGTTTTCCTTTTAAGGCATTCTTAAAGAAATCTCAAGGACTCATCGAGTGTTGATCCGAACCGTTGATACTTGTCGCGTTTCAAGTGTTAGCACGATTTACAAACTATAGGTCTAGGGAGTAAATCACCATTGGGTGTCCTATAGGTCTAGGGCAAACAAATATCCTTCTACCTTGGGGATTCACCTCAAGACCGTCACAACTACAAAAACAATCACAATAACCACCACCACCGACGGACCACCATCTCGCCGCCATCACTACCACCACCGTCCATCACCATCATTCATCCATAATTCAGGATTCATCCAAGATTGTTCTTTAAATTGTCCTATTTCGTTATTTCATTCAAGATTGTGTCCAAGATTTACAAGAAGGCTTCCGCGGACGAGTTCTTTGATCAAGAATTCGTATCATAAGTGGTATCAGAGCTTCGGCTCTTGATTTTCTTTATCTTCAAAACGATCCATGGGGGAAGTTACTATGGAGGGCGTGAGAACCATAAGGAGCGAAGGAATTCCATTACAACTACCAAGAAACTTGATGTTGCGCAATCTACAAATCAAAACCGACCAAACCCTAAACGATCAACGGAACCAAATCTTTTATACCAAGTGCCAAGTCCAAGACAAGTGGTGTAGTATGATCATTGACGGAGGGAGTTGTGCGAACGTTGCTTCCGAAGAGATGGTGACCAAACTTAACCTAAATACCACCAAGCACCCAAAACCCTATTTATTGCATTGGTTAGAAGATGGGAGTGCTATAGAGGTAACGAGGCAGGTAAGGGTAGAAATCAAGATGGGATCATACGAAGACGAGGTCTTGTGTGATGTCACGCCAATGGACGCTTGTCATATACTATTGGGACGTCCATGGCAATTTGATAGAGATGTAGTGCATAGGGGGAAGACCAACGTTTATGAACTACGAAACAAAGGCAAGAATATCATACTAAAACCAATGACACCCCAGGCCGTGCACGAGATGACTACCAAACGACAAGAGGAAGGTAAGAAAAGCATGTTTATAGGTGAAAGGGAGTTGGAGCAAGCCATCGAAGATGGGGCCGTGGTGTACGCCCTAGTGGCCGACGAGGGGGACACGGAGGATAAGAAGAAGGAGGAGTCGCCGTTAGTGATAGGGTTGTTGGAGGAGTTTAAGGATGTTTTTCCCGAAGACCTACCACCCGGATTACCACCTTTACGAGGTATTGAACATCAAATTGACTTAATTCCAGGGGCTGCCCTACCTAATAAGGCCGCCTATCGAAGCAATCCGGAGGAGACCAAGGAGTTGCAAAGACAAATTGATGAGTTGTTAGGAAGGGGTTATGTAAGGGAGAGTATGAGTCCTTGTGCAATACCGGCATTATTAGTACCAAAGAAGGATGGGACGTGGAGGATGTGTGTGGATAGTAGGGCTGTAAACAATATCACAATCAAATATAGGTTTCCAATCCCAAGATTAGATGATATGTTGGATGAGTTACATGGGTCGGTAGTCTTTTCAAAGATCGATCTAAGGAGCGGTTATCATCAAATTAGGATGCGAGAGGGGGATGAATGGAAGACGGCCTTCAAGACCAAGCACGGCCTATATGAGTGGTTGGTGATGCCTTTTGGTCTTACTAATGCACCTAGTACTTTCATGAGGTTGATGAACGAGATGCTAAAATCGTTCTTGGGCAGGTTTGTAGTGGTTTATTTAGATGATATTTTAATCTATAGCAAATCTATTAATGATCATCTAATGCACTTGAGGTTGGTTTTCGAGACCTTGAGGGAGAGGAAGCTATTTGGGAAGTTAGAAAAGTGTACCTTTTTGGTGGAGAGTGTGGTGTTCCTGGGGTATGTGGTATCCAAAGACGGAGTGTCGGTAGATCAAACCAAGATTCAAGCCATGGCATCGTGGCCCACGCCTAAAACCGTCACGGAGGTTCGTTCTTTTCATGGTCTTGCTTCTTTTTATCGTCGGTTTATTAAAGATTTTAGTACCGTCACAAGCCCTATTACGGAGTGCATGAAGAAGGGCGCATTTACTTGGACCGAGGCAGCCCAAAGGGCATTTGAAACCATAAAGGGGTTACTATGTAAAACACCAATATTAGCTTTACCGGATTTCTCACAACCGTTCGAAGTAGAGTGTGATGCAAGCGGCGTGGGAATCGGGGCGGTTCTTGTTCAAGGTAAGAGGCCTATTGCTTATTTTTCGGAGAAACTTAACGGAGCAAGGTTGAATTATTCTACCTACGATAAAGAATTCTATGCTATTGTTCGAGCTCTAATGCATTGGAGTCATTATCTTAGACCTAGTCACTTCGTACTTCACTCGGATCATGAATCTTTGAAATACATCCATGGCCAACAAAAACTTAATCCAAGGCATGCTAAGTGGGTTGAATTCTTGCAATCTTTTCACTTTTCTTCTAAGTATAAAGATGGGAAGAGTAATGTGGTAGCGGATGCGTTATCAAGGAGGTATACGTTGTTGTCTACGCTAGGAGTTAAGCTATTAGGGTTCGAAACCCTAAAGGACTATTACGAGGAAGATGGTGATTTTGGCGAGTTGTTTCGAAATTGCAAGGAGGGTGCCGTGACCTTAGGGGAATATATGGTGCAAGATGGGTTCCTCTTTAAAGGTAATTGTTTATGTGTTCCGAAACATCCTATTCGGGAATTGGTCATACGAGAGGCGCATGGAGGAGGGCTGGCTGGACACTTTGGGATTCAAAAGACATTAGAGGTGCTGAGGGAACATTTCTTTTGGCCCAAGATGCTAGGGGATGTAACGAGGTTGGTTGGGAAGTGTGTAGCGTGTCATATGGCCAAGAGTAAATTCAAACCGGGTGAATACACACCTTTGCCGGTTCCTAATAGGCCATGGGAAGACATATCGATGGATTTTATTGTGGCTCTACCACGTACTCAAAGGGGGAAGGATGCAATCATGGTTGTGGTTGATAGGTTTTCAAAAATGGCACACTTTGTGGCTTGTCACAAGACGGATGATGCTAGTAACGTGGCTGATCTTTATTATCGTGAGATAGTACGTTTACATGGAGTACCAAGAACCATTGTGTCGGATCGGGATTCAAAATTTTTGAGTTATTTTTGGAATACATTATGGAGGAAAGTTGGAACTAAGTTGTTATTTAGTACTTCTCATCATCCTCAAACGGATGGGCAAACGGAGGTTACTAATAGAACCTTAGGAACAATTTTAAGGGGGTTGGTGAGCAAGACTCAAAAGGATTGGGATATCAAATTGGCTCATGCGGAATTTGCATATTATAGGTCTCCAACGTTTGCTACAAAGCACTCACCGTTCGAAATTGTCTATGGGGTTAATCCATATTTACCCTTGGATCTACTTCCATTACCTAAAGATGAGTTAGTTCATAAGGATGCGGAGTCCAAACTTAAGTCTATGATCAAGTTACATGAGCAGGTACGAGCAAGGATTGAGGCCGTGAATGAGGCATACAAAAGGAAGTCAAATAAACATAGAAAACCACGCTTGTTCGAACCGGGGGATCTAGTTTGGGTGCATCTAAGGAAGGAACGGTTTCCGGGAAAAAGGAAGAACAAACTAATGCCGCGTGCGGAAGGTCCATATAAGGTTATTGGTCGGATCAACGATAATGCTTATCAAGTAGAATTACCGGGTGACTATGGAGTACACGCCACATTCAACGTAGGGGATCTATCTAAATACTTGGATGATGACGGTCTCGCAGAATTGAGGACAATTCCTTTTAAAGGAGGAGGGGATGATCAAAGTATGGATAGCATTGAGGAGGAGATCACCATAGGGGGCTCGGTGGCCGGAGGGGGCTCGGTGGCCGGAGGAGGCTGCCCAGAGGTGGCCGGAGGTACGATGGTCGGAGGGGAGGTGCACGACTTGCTTGGTCGTAGGAGTTGTGTTGTGAGCATAACTAACTTAGGGGTTGTTACAAGTTAGTTATAAGGTGGTTAAAAGTTTGTTAAGAAAGTTTGTTAGTTTGTTATAAGTTTGTTACAAGGTAGTTACACTTTGTTATTATCTTGTTAGTTTGTTATCCTAGGGTTATTAGGGTTAGTATTTAATTCTTTTAATTCTTAGGATAGGGTTTAAGATTTAATAAGGATTATTATTTAATCCATTTAGATATAGTTTAGGACTTCTAATCTCATATAGAGATAAGAGTCATGTGTGTCGTGTGTGTTGTGCTATGGGACGTATGTTTCTACTATATAAAGAACACATCGTCTTTCTTGTTTTTCAGTTTATCATTCAATCAATAAAAATTTACAAGTTTTCTTTTTAAGGCATTCTTAAAGAAATCTCAAGGACTCATCGAGTGTTGATCCGAACCGTTGATACTTGTCGCGTTTCAAGTGTTAGCACGATTTACAAACTATAGGTCTAGGGAGTAAATCACCATTGGGTGTCCTATAGGTCTAGGGCAAACAAATATCATTCTACCTTGGAGATTCACCTCAAGACCGTCACAACTACAAAAACAATCACAATAACCACCACCACCGACGGACCACCATCTCGCCGCCATCACTACCACCACCGTCCATCACCATCATTCATCCATAATTCAGGATTCATCCAAGATTGTTCTTTAAATTGTCCTATTTCGTTATTTCATTCAAGATTGTTTCCAAGATTTACAAGAAGGCTTCCGCGGACGAGTTCTTTGATCAAGAATTCGTATCATAAGTGGTATCAGAGCTTCGGCTCTTGATTTTCTTTATCTTCAAAACGATCCATGGGGGAAGTTACTATGGAGGGCGTGAGAACCATAAGGAACGAAGGAATTCCATTACAACTACCAAGAAACTTGATGTTGCGCAATCTACAAATCAAAACCGACCAAACCCTAAACGATCAACGGAACCAAATCTTTTATACCAAGTGCCAAGTCCAAGACAAGTGGTGTAGTATGATCATTGACGGAGGGAGTTGTGCGAACGTTGCTTCCGAAGAGATGGTGACCAAACTTAACCTAAATACCACCAAGCACCCAAAACCCTATTTATTGCATTGGTTAGAAGATGGGAGTGCTATAGAGGTAACGAGGCAGGTAAGGGTAGAAATCAAGATGGGATCATACGAAGACGAGGTCTTGTGTGATGTCACGCCAATGGACGCTTGTCATATACTATTGGGACGTCCATGGCAATTTGATAGAGATGTAGTGCATAGGGGAAGACCAACGTTTATGAACTACGAAACAAAGGCAAGAATATCATACTAAAACCAATGACACCCCAGGCCGTGCACGAGATGACTACCAAACGACAAGAGGAAGGTAAGAAAAGCATGTTTATAGGTGAAAGGGAGTTGGAGCAAGCCATCGAAGATGGGGCCGTGGTGTATGCCCTAGTGGCCGACGAGGGGGACACGGAGGATAAGAAGAAGGAGGAGTCGCCGTTAGTGATAGGGTTGTTGGAGGAGTTTAAGGATGTTTTTCCCGAAGACCTACCACCCGGATTACCACCTTTACGAGGTATTGAACATCAAATTGACTTAATTCCAGGGGCTGCCCTACCTAATAAGGCCGCCTATCGAAGCAATCCGGAGGAGACCAAGGAGTTGCAAAGACAAATTGATGAGTTGTTAGGAAGGGGTTATGTAAGGGAGAGTATGAGTCCTTGTGCGGTACCGGCATTATTAGTACCAAAGAAGGATGGGACGTGGAGGATGTGTGTGGATAGTAGGGCTGTAAACAATATCACAATCAAATATAGGTTTCCAATCCCAAGATTAGATGATATGTTGGATGAGTTACATGGGTCGGTAGTCTTTTCAAAGATCGATCTAAGGAGCGGTTATCATCAAATTAGGATGCGAGAGGGGGATGAATGGAAGACGGCCTTCAAGACCAAGCACGGCCTATATGAGTGGTTGGTGATGCCTTTTGGTCTTACTAATGCACCTAGTACTTTCATGAGGTTGATGAACGAGATGCTAAAATCGTTCTTGGGCAGGTTTGTAGTGGTTTATTTAGATGATATTTTAATCTATAGCAAATCTATTAATGATCATCTAATGCACTTGAGGTTGGTTTTCGAGACCTTGAGGGAGAGGAAGCTATTTGGGAAGTTAGAAAAGTGTACCTTTTTGGTGGAGAGTGTGGTGTTCCTGGGGTATGTGGTATCCAAAGACGGAGTGTCGGTAGATCAAACCAAGATTCAAGCCATGGCATCGTGGCCCACGCCTAAAACCGTCACGGAGGTTCGTTCTTTTCATGGTCTTGCTTCTTTTTATCGTCGGTTTATTAAAGATTTTAGTACCGTCACAAGCCCTATTACGGAGTGCATGAAGAAGGGCGCATTTACTTGGACCGAGGCAGCCCAAAGGGCATTTGAAACCATAAAGGGGTTACTATGTAAAACACCAATATTAGCTTTACCGGATTTCTCACAACCGTTCGAAGTAGAGTGTGATGCAAGCGGCGTGGGAATCGGGGCGGTTCTTGTTCAAGGTAAGAGGCCTATTGCTTATTTTTCGGAGAAACTTAACGGAGCAAGGTTGAATTATTCTACCTACGATAAAGAATTCTATGCTATTGTTCGAGCTCTAATGCATTGGAGTCATTATCTTAGACCTAGTCACTTCGTACTTCACTCGGATCATGAATCTTTGAAATACATCCATGGCCAACAAAAACTTAATCCAAGGCATGCTAAGTGGGTTGAATTCTTGCAATCTTTTCACTTTTCTTCTAAGTATAAAGATGGGAAGAGTAATGTGGTAGCGGATGCGTTATCAAGGAGGTATACGTTGTTGTCTACGCTAGGAGTTAAGCTATTAGGGTTCGAAACCCTAAAGGACTATTACGAGGAAGATGGTGATTTTGGCGAGTTGTTTCGAAATTGCAAGGAGGGTGCCGTGACCTTAGGGGAATATATGGTGCAAGATGGGTTCCTCTTTAAAGGTAATTGTTTATGTGTTCCGAAACATCCTATTCGGGAATTGGTCATACGAGAGGCGCATGGAGGAGGGCTGGCTGGACACTTTGGGATTCAAAAGACATTAGAGGTGCTGAGGGAACATTTCTTTTGGCCCAAGATGCTAGGGGATGTAACGAGGTTGGTTGGGAAGTGTGTAGCGTGTCATATGGCCAAGAGTAAATTCAAACCGGGTGAATACACACCTTTGCCGGTTCCTAATAGGCCATGGGAAGACATATCGATGGATTTTATTGTGGCTCTACCACGTACTCAAAGGGGGAAGGATGCAATCATGGTTGTGGTTGATAGGTTTTCAAAAATGGCACACTTTGTGGCTTGTCACAAGACGGATGATGCTAGTAACGTGGCTGATCTTTATTATCGTGAGATAGTACGTTTACATGGAGTACCAAGAACCATTGTGTCGGATCGGGATTCAAAATTTTTGAGTTATTTTTGGAATACATTATGGAGGAAAGTTGGAACTAAGTTGTTATTTAGTACTTCTCATCATCCTCAAACGGATGGGCAAACGGAGGTTACTAATAGAACCTTAGGAACAATTTTAAGGGGGTTGGTGAGCAAGACTCAAAAGGATTGGGATATCAAATTGGCTCATGCGGAATTTGCATATTATAGGTCTCCAACGTTTGCTACAAAGCACTCACCGTTCGAAATTGTCTATGGGGTTAATCCATATTTACCCTTGGATCTACTTCCATTACCTAAAGATGAGTTAGTTCATAAGGATGCGGAGTCCAAACTTAAGTCTATGATCAAGTTACATGAGCAGGTACGAGCAAGGATTGAGGCCGTGAATGAGGCATACAAAAGGAAGTCAAATAAACATAGAAAACCACGCTTGTTCGAACCGGGGGATCTAGTTTGGGTGCATCTAAGGAAGGAACGGTTTCCGGGAAAAAGGAAGAACAAACTAATGCCGCGTGCGGAAGGTCCATATAAGGTTATTGGTCGGATCAACGATAATGCTTATCAAGTAGAATTACCGGGTGACTATGGAGTACACGCCACATTCAACGTAGGGGATCTATCTAAATACTTGGATGATGACGGTCTCGCAGAATTGAGGACAATTCCTTTTAAAGGAGGAGGGGATGATCAAAGTATGGATAGCATTGAGGAGGAGATCACCATAGGGGGCTCGGTGGCCGGAGGGGGCTCGGTGGCCGGAGGAGGCTGCCCAGAGGTGGCCGGAGGTACGATGGTCGGAGGGGAGGTGCACGACTTGCTTGGTCGTAGGAGTTGTGTTGTGAGCATAACTAACTTAGGGGTTGTTACAAGTTAGTTATAAGGTGGTTAAAA
The DNA here is from genome assembly GCA_029255685.2 of Silene conica. NCBI lineage: Eukaryota > Viridiplantae > Streptophyta > Magnoliopsida > Caryophyllales > Caryophyllaceae > Silene > Silene conica. The sequence continues at coordinate 42,438,559 of CM055316.2, read as the reverse complement.
GTTTGTTAAGAAAGTTTGTTAGTTTGTTATAAGTTTGTTACAAGGTAGTTACACTTTGTTATTATCTTGTTAGTTTGTTATCCTAGGGTTATTAGGGTTAGTATTTAATTCTTTTAATTCTTAGGATAGGGTTTAAGATTTAATAAGGATTATTATTTAATCCATTTAGATATAGTTTAGGACTTCTAATCTCATATAGAGATAAGAGTCATGTGTGTCGTGTGTGTTGTGCTATGGGACGTATGTTTCTACTATATAAAGAACACATCGTCTTTCTTGTTTTTCAGTTTATCATTCAATCAATAAAAATTTACAAGTTTTCTTTTTAAGGCATTCTTAAAGAAATCTCAAGGACTCATCGAGTGTTGATCCGAACCGTTGATACTTGTCGCGTTTCAAGTGTTAGCACGATTTACAAACTATAGGTCTAGGGAGTAAATCACCATTGGGTGTCCTATAGGTCTAGGGCAAACAAATATCCTTCTACCTTGGGGATTCACCTCAAGACCGTCACAACTACAAAAACAATCACAATAACCACCACCACCGACGGACCACCATCTCGCCGCCATCACTACCACCACCGTCCATCACCATCATTCATCCATAATTCAGGATTCATCCAAGATTGTTCTTTAAATTGTCCTATTTCGTTATTTCATTCAAGATTGTTTCCAAGATTTACAAGAAGGCTTCCGCGGACGAGTTCTTTGATCAAGAATTCGTATCATAAGTGGTATCAGAGCTTCGGCTCTTGATTTTCTTTATCTTCAAAACGATCCATGGGGGAAGTTACTATGGAGGGCGTGAGAACCATAAGGAGCGAAGGAATTCCATTACAACTACCAAGAAACTTGATGTTGCGCAATCTACAAATCAAAACCGACCAAACCCTAAACGATCAACGGAACCAAATCTTTTATACCAAGTGCCAAGTCCAAGACAAGTGGTGTAGTATGATCATTGACGGAGGGAGTTGTGCGAACGTTGCTTCCGAAGAGATGGTGACCAAACTTAACCTAAATACCACCAAGCACCCAAAACCCTATTTATTGCATTGGTTAGAAGATGGGAGTGCTATAGAGGTAACGAGGCAGGTAAGGGTAGAAATCAAGATGGGATCATACGAAGACGAGGTCTTGTGTGATGTCACGCCAATGGACGCTTGTCATATACTATTGGGACGTCCATAGCAATTTGATAGAGATGTAGTGCATAGGGGGAAGACCAACGTTTATGAACTACGAAACAAAGGCAAGAATATCATACTAAAACCAATGACACCCCAGGCCGCGCACGAGATGACTACCAAACGACAAGAGGAAGGTAAGAAAAGCATGTTTATAGGTGAAAGGGAGTTGGAGCAAGCCATCGAAGATGGGGCCGTGGTGTACGCCCTAGTGGCCGACGAGGGGGACACGGAGGATAAGAAGAAGGAGGAGTCGCCGTTAGTGATAGGGTTGTTGGAGGAGTTTAAGGATGTTTTTCCCGAAGACCTACCACCCGGATTACCACCTTTACGAGGTATTGAACATCAAATTGACTTAATTCCAGGGGCTGCCCTACCTAATAAGGCCGCCTATCGAAGCAATCCGGAGGAGACCAAGGAGTTGCAAAGACAAATTGATGAGTTGTTAGGAAGGGGTTATGTAAGGGAGAGTATGAGTCCTTGTGCGGTACCGGCATTATTAGTACCAAAGAAGGATGGGACGTGGAGGATGTGTGTGGATAGTAGGGCTGTAAACAATATCACAATCAAATATAGGTTTCCAATCCCAAGATTAGATGATATGTTGGATGAGTTACATGGGTCGGTAGTCTTTTCAAAGATCGATCTAAGGAGCGGTTATCATCAAATTAGGATGCGAGAGGGGGATGAATGGAAGACGGCCTTCAAGACCAAGCACGGCCTATATGAGTGGTTGGTGATGCCTTTTGGTCTTACTAATGCACCTAGTACTTTCATGAGGTTGATGAACGAGATGCTAAAATCGTTCTTGGGCAGGTTTGTAGTGGTTTATTTATATGATATTTTAATCTATAGCAAATCTATTAATGATCATCTAATGCACTTGAGGTTGGTTTTCGAGACCTTGAGGGAGAGGAAGCTATTTGGGAAGTTAGAAAAGTGTACCTTTTTGGTGGAGAGTGTGGTGTTCCTGGGGTATGTGGTATCCAAAGACGGAGTGTCGGTAGATCAAACCAAGATTCAAGCCATGGCATCGTGGCCCACGCCTAAAACCGTCACGGAGGTTCGTTCTTTTCATGGTCTTGCTTCTTTTTATCGTCGGTTTATTAAAGATTTTAGTACCGTCACAAGCCCTATTACGGAGTGCATGAAGAAGGGCGCATTTACTTGGACCGAGGCAGCCCAAAGGGCATTTGAAACCATAAAGGGGTTACTATGTAAAACACCAATATTAGATAGCTTTACCGGATTTCTCACAACCGTTCGAAGTAGAGTGTGATACAAGCGGCGTGGGAATCGGGGCGGTTCTTGTTCAAGGTAAGAGGCCTATTGCTTATTTTTCGGAGAAACTTAACGGAGCAAGGTTGAATTATTCTACCTACGATAAAGAATTCTATGCTATTGTTCGAGCTCTAATGCAATGGAGTCATTATCTTAGACCTAGTCACTTCGTACTTCACTCGGATCATGAATCTTTGAAATACATCCATGGCCAACAAAAACTTAATCCAAGGCATGCTAAGTGGGTTGAATTCTTGCAATCTTTTCACTTTTCTTCTAAGTATAAAGATGGGAAGAGTAATGTGGTAGCGGATGCGTTATCAAGGAGGTATACGTTGTTGTCTACGCTAGGAGTTAAGCTATTAGGGTTCGAAACCCTAAAGGACTATTACGAGGAAGATGGTGATTTTGGCGAGTTGTTTCGAAATTGCAAGGAGGGTGCCGTGACCTTAGGGGAATATATGGTGCAAGATGGGTTCCTCTTTAAAGGTAATTGTTTATGTGTTCCGAAACATCCTATTCGGGAATTGGTCATACGAGAGGCGCATGGAGGAGGGCTGGCTGGACACTTTGGGATTCAAAAGACATTAGAGGTGCTGAGGGAACATTTCTTTTGGCCCAAGATGCTAGGGGATGTAACGAGGTTGGTTGGGAAGTGTGTAGCGTGTCATATGGCCAAGAGTAAATTCAAACCGGGTGAATACACACCTTTGCCGGTTCCTAATAGGCCATGGGAAGACATATCGATGGATTTTATTGTGGCTCTACCACGTACTCAAAGGGGGAAGGATGCAATCATGGTTGTGGTTGATAGGTTTTCAAAAATGGCACACTTTGTGGCTTGTCACAAGACGGATGATGCTAGTAACGTGGCTGATCTTTATTATCGTGAGATAGTACGTTTACATGGAGTACCAAGAACCATTGTGTCGGATCGGGATTCAAAATTTTTGAGTTATTTTTGGAATACATTATGGAGGAAAGTTGGAACTAAGTTGTTATTTAGTACTTCTCATCATCCTCAAACGGATGGGCAAACGGAGGTTACTAATAGAACCTTAGGAACAATTTTAAGGGGGTTGGTGAGCAAGACTCAAAAGGATTGGGATATCAAATTGGCTCATGCGGAATTTGCATATTATAGGTCTCCAACGTTTGCTACAAAGCACTCACCGTTCGAAATTGTCTATGGGGTTAATCCATATTTACCCTTGGATCTACTTCCATTACCTAAAGATGAGTTAGTTCATAAGGATGCGGAGTCCAAACTTAAGTCTATGATCAAGTTACATGAGCAGGTACGAGCAAGGATTGAGGCCGTGAATGAGGCATACAAAAGGAAGTCAAATAAACATAGAAAACCACGCTTGTTCGAACCGGGGGATCTAGTTTGGGTGCATCTAAGGAAGGAACGGTTTCCGGGAAAAAGGAAGAACAAACTAATGCCGCGTGCGGAAGGTCCATATAAGGTTATTGGTCGGATCAACGATAATGCTTATCAAGTAGAATTACCGGGTGACTATGGAGTACACGCCACATTCAACGTAGGGGATCTATCTAAATACTTGGATGATGACGGTCTCGCAGAATTGAGGACAATTCCTTTTAAAGGAGGAGGGGATGATCAAAGTATGGATAGCATTGAGGAGGAGATCACCATAGGGGGCTCGGTGGCCGGAGGGGGCTCGGTGGCCGGAGGAGGCTGCCCAGAGGTGGCCGGAGGTACGATGGTCGGAGGGGAGGTGCACGACTTGCTTGGTCGTAGGAGTTGTGTTGTGAGCATAACTAACTTAGGGGTTGTTACAAGTTAGTTATAAGGTGGTTAAAAGTTTGTTAAGAAAGTTTGTTAGTTTGTTATAAGTTTGTTACAAGGTAGTTACACTTTGTTATTATCTTGTTAGTTTGTTATCCTAGGGTTATTAGGGTTAGTATTTAATTCTTTTAATTCTTAGGATAGGGTTTAAGATTTAATAAGGATTATTATTTAATCCATTTAGATATAGTTTAGGACTTCTAATCTCATATAGAGATAAGAGTCATGTGTGTCGTGTGTGTTGTGCTATGGGACGTATGTTTCTACTATATAAAGAACACATCGTCTTTCTTGTTTTTCAGTTTATCATTCAATCAATAAAAATTTACAAGTTTTCTTTTTAAGGCATTCTTAAAGAAATCTCAAGGACTCATCGAGTGTTGATCCGAACCGTTGATACTTGTCGCGTTTCAAGTGTTAGCACGATTTACAAACTATAGGTCTAAGGAGTAAATCACCATTGGGTGTCCTATAGGTCTAGGGCAAACAAATATCCTTCTACCTTGGGGATTCACCTCAAGACCGTCACAACTACAAAAACAATCACAATAACCACCACCACCGACGGACCACCATCTCGCCGCCATCACTACCACCACCGTCCATCACCATCATTCATCCATAATTCAGGATTCATCCAAGATTGTTCTTTAAATTGTCCTATTTCGTTATTTCATTCAAGATTGTTTCCAAGATTTACAAGAAGGCTTCCGCGGACGAGTTCTTTGATCAAGAATTCGTATCAGGAGGAGTTATTGCGGGGCATGAACATGGAGCGTGAGGCTAGTAGGACAAGGGGAGTGGTTGATGGTCCTACACGGCTAAGTTTAGGGCTGGAGGGTTCGTTGGGTGAGCATGATTACGAACCTAAGAAGGAAGGAGACAAGGTGGTGTCGCGGGAAGTTGCTAGGAGGCGCGACCACAAAGATACTATCTTGATCGATCAAGTTGTATCCATTGATACGGGAGACATAATCCAAGATCAACGGTCCTTAAATTTTAATCATCAAGAATTGAGGTCAATTCTCTTTCAAGGGGGAGGGGATGATCCGATTATGGATAGGCCATCAAATCGTTGTCTCATTCAAAAATCGCTAAGGCAAATTTTATTAGCTAAATTAGTATTAATTATCATATGGCTAGTATATTTGCTAACTAAAGTTCGATGGGCCTTAAGGCTTTGGAATAACAAAAGATTGTCAAGAAACAAGGCAAGTCCAACAAAGGCAATACTCGGAAAGGCACGGCCCATAGGCCGAAGGTTGCTCGGTCATGGCCTGAGCGTGGCCCGCATGAAGCTTGGACACAGTCGCACATGGCTCAGTCACGGTTTGGGAGTTGCTCGGCCAAATTGGATTCCATCAAGAAATTGGAGTCTTTTTAATTATTTTGTTATTTTTATTATCTTTAAGGAGTTAGTTATTAAAGTTGTTAGGATAGTTTGTTATGTTTGTTATAAGTTAGTTACAAGGTAGTTATTATCTTGTTGGGTTGTTATCCTAGGGTTATTAGGGTTAGCTATTTAATTCTTTTTAATTCCTAGGATAGAGTTTATTTAATAAGGATTATTTTAATCCATTAGATTTAATTTAGGACTTCTAATCTCATTAGGGTTTCGAGATTAGGAGGAGGCGTGTGATAGGGCATTGGGACGTGTGACCTTATGTATAAATAGGCACATGGTTCTTCTTGTTTTTCATTCAAGTATTCAATCAATAAAAATTTACCAGTTTTCTTTTTAAGGCATTCTTAAAGAAATCTCAAGGACTCATCGAGTGTTGATCCGAACGTTAATATTTGTCGCGTTTCAAGTATTAGCAAGAATTATAAACTATAGGTCCAGGGAGTAATTCACCATTGTTTATCGTATAGGTCTAGGGCAAACAAATATCCTTCTACCTTGGGGATTCACCTCAAGACCGTCACAACTACAACAACCATCACCACCACCGACGGACATCACCACCATCGACATCACCACCGCCGTTCATCTCATCATCCATCATTCATTATTTCAAGCTTGTTTCAAGATCGTTCCATATTTTGCCTATTTTATTAATTCATTCAAGATTGTTCTCAAGATTTCCAAGAAAGCTTCCGCGGACGATTTCTTTGCTAAGAATTTGTATCATGAATTGGGTCTGAGTTGGGATCCTGATTCACTACAAAGGGTAATGGTTCTGGCTGAGTTGCGTCAAGACCCATTATTTGCTGATTGGTATCCATTCATGCCTGAGTTACAGTTCACAGATGTATGCTTGCTGATCTTGTGTACCAAGTTTACCTGAGTTGGGGTGTGACTTGGACACTGCTGATTGTGTTTAGTTCTTTCCTGAGTTGGGGTTAGTTCTAGATACTGCTGTTTGCATCTGCTTGACAGTGTTGGGGTACAGTGTCATATGTTGCTGAATTGGGTTCATTGTTGGTTGCATCTGCTTGCCTGAGTTAGGGTACAATGTCAGATGTTGCTGAATGATTGTTTGTTTAATAGGTTTGGTTATTAGTTATTGTTCGTCCAAGGCATTGGACGACTCTTATCTTGAGTTCGTAAATGGTTTGGAGAGAAAGACCCCCCGGCCGGGCAACCGAAAGGGAGACCGGCTCTCGCTTCAAATAGTTTCCGAAGTTAGTTGAGAGCCTTTGCATAGTATTGCATGTTGATATGAATGTTGAGATATTGATACATATATACTTCGCATGTGATAGTGTTGGAGTATGTGGGATGTTCTTATATGTTACGTGTCGCTAACAATAGGTGGCTAGGAGAACTGTAGTCACTCCCCACTGATTGTGGCGTACATGTTTTCATGTATGTAGGTACATGACAGGTTGCTGGAGGGTTATTGAGGCTAGCGAGCGATGATCCTATCATCGATGACACACCCGTTTATCATTTAGATGGACCTTAGTCTTTTATATACATTGAGTGCCTGTAGGGATAGCTATACCAGGCTGTTTTTGTACTTATGGTTTTTCACACTTAGACTCATATACTTATCTATGTTGTTCATTTCAGTTTGTATAGTTTGTTTTAATTCACCTCATTCTTATCTTGCATGTTAAAGTTTAAATTCCGCGTAAATTTTGGCATGTTTGTATGTTTTATTTTCCGCTGCGACGGGGGGTTTTACAGTTGGTATCAGAGCGTTATCGCTCCCGACGCACTCATGTGAGCCCCTACCTTAACTTGACAATATAAATTGAATAATGAATGAGTGATGAGGTAAATTTAAGGACTTACTATTGTAGTCTGTTTGTGTCTTGTTAGGAATACGTCTAACGGTTTACTCTTTTGTGATTGAAGAATGACGGAGCCAGCCAATGCCGGGAATACTTTGACGCTGATGTGTGCATTTCATATTGACCTTTTAGGCCTTTTTAGCACACATTTCTAGGCTTATTCCGTAGTATTTTGCTACTAATATCCCCCGAATAGTCTACTTTGGTTTATGTTGTGCTAATTGCAGATATGAGCCAGACAAGATCATAATCAAGCCTAAAACATGTCCTTATGCATGCATTTAGGAGAAGAGTTGAGTTTGAGCTTGTTACTACCGTTTTGAGATGCGCATAGGAGCAAAGAAAGTCTGTCAAGCAAAGGAAGAGCTTCAATTTGCTAGTGCCTACTTTGAGGAGCCATATCTCGAGTTTTACAACAGATAATCTGGTGATTCTAATTGGAGATGAAAGCTTATCCTCTTAGCTTTCCAACGCCACCAAGAACGTTTCATTTGAGCAAGAAAAAAAGAAACGGCAACCATTTGAAGTTCAATGCGCAGTGCAGGAAATATGCGCTGAGAAGTGCTCGATCGAGAACTTTAGTTGTTCGATCGAGGGCTTTTCTTCTCGATCGAGAGCTCTTCTTCTCGATCGAGAGCTTTTGGTTCTTATTCTTCTCGATCAAGACTTTTCTTCTCGATCGAGAGGTTTTGATCCTTAATCTTCTCGATCGAGAGCTTTTTGTTCTCGATCGAGAAGTTGTCTAACTGTTGAGTTGCGTTATGGCGTCATCGTCAGTTCCTGAATTGTTTTATAAATTAGAACAATTCGTATACAGAAAAAGGATCTTTATCATTCACAAACACAAAAAACCTACTGCTACTTTTTATTATCATTCTTAGATTAGATTTTTTCTTCTTTTTCTCTTGTACTCGGATTGGATACTTTCTTTTCTCCATTGTTTTGCTACCCAATTTCGGTATTTTCGTTCCTTTGTTCTTATTTTCATTTCTTTCGCACTTTCTGCGATGTTGTTAATTATTCTTCTATCGTTATAATCTTTCACTTATCAATCATGCATAGCTAATATATTGCTAGGATTTAGGGTAGCCATGGCGTAGGATGAATTATTAGTTAAAGTTGCCCGTAATTTGGTTTGTATGTATCCGTCGCATTTTATAGTTGTTAATTGTTTGAGTCGACGCACTCAATTGACTTTATAGAAACCCTCTTGACCTGGATTGGAAGATTGGGATAGGGGTAGTTCTGCGACGATTATTAAGATTGTGCTAATCAGGGCGGAAGCTAAGTTAGCATAGTCTTAGGGCGAATAGCGGACCGGAAGGACCCTTTCATTACCCACAGATCGAATTTAGGGTGTCTTGTGAGTGTTAATTCAGACTTTAGTAGCCATGGTGAACCGACAATCCTAGTAATTTCTCTATCTGTTTGCTCTCCCTTTTCCTCTTAGTGTTTAGAAATTAAAATCAAACAAACCCAAAATCAGTTACTTCAGACGAACTTACTAGACTATAGAATGCCCATCTCTGTGTGGATACGATACCCGACTACCTCTACTACATTTAGTTGAGACCAGTTTCGTTTTATTTTGGATAGGGTTGCGACAACCGTGTCAAATTTTGGCGTCGTTGCCGGGGAGACGGTGACATTTTATAGTTTATTTTTGTTTGTCTTTCGTCTTAGGGAATTTATTCCCTGAGGCAGTTCTTATATTTTTGTTTTAGTGTTAGTACTTGCAGGTATGCCTAGCATTGGTAGTCTTTCTGAGCCCAATGCTGAGATCAACGATGCCTGGAACGACTCTGATGACGAGCACGAGTCTGAAACATTTTACTCGACCAAAGCTGCCAAGCCAGTTACTCGATCGAATGAAATTTTTGTTCGATCGAGTAACCTTTCCTTTCAATCGAGAAACTATAACGAAGACATTACTCGATCGAGCAACTATGCTGAAGAAATCACTCGACCAAGTGAAATTCCTACTCGATCGAGTGAGAAACAGAATGCAGCTGATTGTTTTGACGAGTTGATTAAGGAAGTACCCTCGTATGCTGTGGGGGTACCATGCACGGATGAAGGTTCATTAATAAAAGATCCGTTGGAGGCTTTAACATTGTTGGACGAGTTTGCTAATGACCCATGTGGCTGTGAGATGATGTTAGATTTGCTTGAAGCTGCTTTGGATGAGCGAGAATTGACCATTGTCGAAGGAAGAATACAACAGTTGGTAAGCACCTTGCATTCTGTTGAGGTAATGATTCCCAAGCATAAACCCTTTCCTTCTCTTTTTCAAAATGCTTTTCTTGATATTTCTAATCAGCTTTCTATCGTTGCTAGCCCTAACCTAGATGAGAAACAATTAACCCCTTTTGTGTTTGCTCTTAAGAAAGACAAGAAATTGATAGGAAATGCATTGGATAAGATTATGGGCATTGTCCCTGATGTTTTCATGACGAGGTCCGTGGCTTTTCTCAAGTCGAGTCCGAAGGGAGAGGAACATCAGTTTGTTTCTTCCTACACTAATATTGACAAGTTAGAAGTTCCGGGAGGAGCAAATGCATATTTTATCTCGTCTAAGGAGGAAGTGCGACAGAGGGTAGAAGGTGGCGTGATTTATGCCATGATGCATTACTGTTTTTCTGGTGTCATGCTATGGAGGTTAGTTTTGGAGTTGTCAATCGCCGAAGTGAGTGCGCTCAGTCAGAGGCCCTGTCGTGGTTTGTTAAGCGTTCTCGTTCAATAAGTCGGGTTTGCAACCCCGTGCAATTTGTAATAGACACTGTTTTAGACTCTCTTTTTTCTCATGTTTTAAACTTGTCTTGGACTATCATAGTTAGCGTAGGAGACATTTCGTGCACCGGAATAATTTTTGGAGTGTGATACTGTGGTCTGTGCCCTTTTTGGGATGCGTTGATGTTGGTTTTGCAGGTAAGGACGGTCGTGCCCAATGTCGGTACTGTTTTAGGTGAACTCTTGCAGCAATCCGTCTTCGATTGAGAACTTTTCGCTCTCGATCGAGGAGTTTTTCCTTGTGAATGTGCTCGATTGACTCTTTTGTTTCTCGATCATTGGTACTAGATTGAGAAGTTCCTTCCTCGTTAGAGTGTCAACTTCATCGACCGAGCTGATTTTTTGGTCTATCGAGAGGTTACCCAACCTCACTTTCCAGTTCGGTTCGGGGAAGCTCCTCGTTACGCGCTCTTTTGTAAGTTTTCCGACTCACTCTCTCTCGTTTGCATCTTCTTTTCTTTCCTTTTTACAATGAGGACATTGTATGATTTGGTTTGGGAGATTATGCATCCATTTTGTGTCTGCATTTTGTTTTATTGCATTTTGTTATCACGTTTCAATTTTGCATAAAAAAATTCACGTTTATTTTTGCACCTTAGATTGAGTCGGAACAATATTTACTTGCTTTCCTTTCTACTTTTCTTTTTTTTTGATAAAGTGTGAGAATATATATCAATAAAAGGATATAAATCCTAAGGTTACAAGCCTGAGTGCACGGCTTCGAATCCCATGTACACTCCAAAAAAATATAAAACAACCAAAACTCCTATCTTATCTGAATGTCGTTATTCCATAAAAGAAATATCGGCTATTCATGGTTCTTGAAACTAATTCTGGCCTCAACTTCTTGTAACACCCCCATTTATTTAAGAGCCTTTAGCAAGACATTCTCAAATAAATAGGACTGTTACCATCTCGGAATATCCGAGGTAGTGAATAACAAAGTAAACAAACCAAAGTACTTTATATAAATACTGATTAAATTTAAACTTGATATTACAACAACTACGAGGTCCAAACTTGATAAAATGAAAGTACAACTGAAGATATCTAAGTGTGATCTAACTCTAAGTAGGTCCAAGCCATGTCTCTCTCCATGCCCAAGCTCCTAATTCATCTGTCAATGACCTGTAAAATCTACTACCCATTCCGGATCATCGTAGGTGTCACACGAATACACAGGGTCAACCGCGAGGTTGAGTAGGTAACACAGATAAAACATAAATAACAGTAGAACCGTATCCTCCTCCGTCTCCATATCATTCGATCATCCTCCACGCCTCCATCACTCCACACCTCCATCACACCACACCACCGTCACACCGCACCACCATCACACCGCACCTCCCATCACACCGCACCTCTCATGGGCATATCACAAGTCCCGTAACACAAGTCCCGTAACACAAGACCCAATATCACAAGACCCAATTCTCCACTCCTCATCATACAATAATATTCAAGATAGTTAGCAACGTCTCAAAAACAACAATACAAATTGTATACCAATCTCGTAATAAGCAAACAATCTCATTATGTAACATAATGTAAATCATAGTTCATTCCCCTACCTCAATTCGCAGAAAGATAACCAACAGCTGCTAGAATTATTCCATCTAGAACTCGGATCCTATAAATAGTACTTAATGTCAACATCTAACCATACCACCAACCACTACTGAAATATTCGATCATGTTCATAAATGATAAACTTATTTGATCATCACTAGTCGATTACAACAATACACTAATCATGTTACTTACTATATATAGACTTACTAAATATAACATACGATTCACATACTCAATTATTATTATAAAACCATAATAACAATAATATACATAACTAATTGTCATCACAATATTTCTTAACTATATTAATAACCAATAATGTGATTAATAACAATATTAATATAAATAATATATTGTCATATAAGTATAACCCATAACAAAATTAACAACACCACTAACAAAAAAAACCTAATGTTAATAATAAAACAAACAAACTAATACACTAACAACACAATACAATACTAACAAACATATACACATAACAATCTAACAGCCCAAGGAAACGTAACCAACCCTCACGCAACAGCCCACTACACAGCCCCTTTCTACGCCCTTCTACAGCCTGCACCACCGCCACGCTAAGGTGGTTGAGACCACTGACCTACGGTGTAACTCCTGCCCCTTACCACGACACCACTCCTGCCCCAACCAGCCTTCAAAACTAGCCTCAAACACCTCTGGTCACCACGACAATCCCGTACTCCTGCACTTACCCGTGACACCCTATTACAACCACCCCTCTCGCCACCTGCCAACGCTATCCTCACCACGACCAACCTCCCCCCTTGACACCTCTCAACACCCTCTGACCCCTGGAGCCAAACCACCACCTTCGACGCCCTTCTTGATCCAGAAACAACCGCCCCAAAACCCAGACCACCAACCCCTGTTTCTCGCACTTCCTGTTACCCTATGACCAGACTCAAACGAACCCCTCCTTAAAACCGTCATCCACCACCAAGTCCCACCGTGATAACCACCATCCACACCCCTTGACTACCACCTTACTAAGTACTCTTACCCTCGTAACAAACGTGAACAAACGCTGCATCGAATTCCTACACAAAACCACACATTCAAGACTCTGTTTTTGAAACGAAAAAAGACACGTCTGACACAAGCGACAAAACACCTTTCGACGGTGGTTCTGGGCAGTCAACGATGACGCCGCCAGGGTCTAAAAACGACCATGACACATCCTAGACTCAATACATGCGAAAAACCAAACTACTAACGTGCATAACCGAAAGTACAAACGTGATAAAAACAGGCTGTTACAAAGGAAAGAACGAAAGTCTACGTGTGTACCTCCTTCCCTGAGCAAAACGACCACCATTTGACCCCTTTGACCACCGTGCCAAACCCTCCTTTGCAGTCTCAGATGTGGTGGCATGAAGTGTTGTGAGTGTGTGAGTGTCGAAGGATCAAAATTAGGGTTAGATGTTTGTGTTAAGTATGACGGCAGGAAGATTTGAGATAGTGTTTGTTTAAGTTCTGTTTTGTTTTCAATAAGTGGGTTGTTCAAGGTTGCACGCGAAACGAGGCCCAAAACCAAACTTAAACACGGTTTTACTACTTTCTACCCGACACCCCCTTACTAACGTTCTATAAAGAAATATAACCCTTATTCGATAATTAAATTATCAAGTATAACGTTGAATAACCACCAACACGTCAAAATAAATTATAAACTTAATAGTAAAATACTAGGTATTACAGTCTTCCCTCCTTAAAATGAACTTCGTCCCGAAGTTCACCATCCATATATAGTCAACAAACATGGTCCCTAGGCACATAAAATGTGACACCACATAACATCCAAAACTAATAAGAGTACTTTAAAACATCGAATGTTACATTCTACCCTCGTTAAGAAAACTTTGTCCCCAAAGTTTAACGTATAGCTAAATTATAGAATACTTCACGAAACAAAATAAAAATTCACAACAGAGGAAATTAATCAGGAGTATCATATGTATTCACACAATCACGACATATCAATTAGCCATGCCAAAACCACTACTCATATCATACATCAATAAGATTTTACAATCCTATCCTCCATAAAACACGGTTACGTCCCCGTAACTTCATTATACACATCTCAGCGCATTACTCCGTCGTACTCATTACTTTATCTCATACCATCTCCCTCCAAGTAACCAAGTATCACACTTGTTGTCGCATCTAAGACCAAAGACAAGGGGTGAGTGAACTGGCGGAATAAAACCGCAAAACAATACTTCCATCTCAATATCGATTCAAACTCAAATAATGTAACCCAATAACCAGGTCACTCTAGACCATAACATAACTCGGCACAAAGGCCCCATAACTCATTACTAGTAACCAATCTCAATCTCAATGTCAATATCAATATCGTCAAAGGTTCAAAGAACCGTGCTCAACACTTAAAGTATGAACTTTAAGCTACTCACCCACAAGTTAAGGTCAAAGAGAACGATTATAAAAACGCAATACCAATTACCAACAATCCAATTTATTCATCCCCTGTAAACCATATGCTCCGATTTAACAAGCAATATAAAGATTCCCAAATTGAAATACCTCTTAATCGTAGCTCAACCATACAAGTTCCATGGTAAAAGCCAATTTCCATTTGCTAACTACCCAAATAAGTACGTTCTCGCACAACACTAATTAGATCGACATCATTATCCATGCTAGAGTCACCTGTAATCAATTGATTGAATACCTTGATTATATGCCCTGTATCTCATACTCTTCCTCCTCACTATCGCACAACCCCTCTCTCAAAATAAAAAGAACAATTAATAACTCATAATATATGGATACTACTATATACACAATAATATTCACAAAACAGTCTCTTCAAAATTGCCAATATAACAATTAATAGACTCCGACTGATCAACTAGCACATATACATATATCCCTGAGCAATAATATGAATAATAAGATCGGTAGAATCGTGTTACGCGGTGGAACAGAATCAGAGTAGTTAACACTGTATAAAATCAGTAAACTCATAGCTCATTATTGACAACTTAAAACATTTCATGTTCATAATCTTAGTACAGAAGCAAAATCATATCTTAGGAAAGACATAGGGTTGGATTAACCAACGTAATTAAATATGGAGCATTGATATATTCCACAAGATATACACAAATTAGCAACTAACAAGACCGTTTAATATTCCTAGATATTAATAAGTTAGCAAGATCACTTGGGTGTAACTCAACTTACATCATTTATCATAAGACTATTAATATACATGTCTTGCAACATAAGAGTTTCATATAATGCGCAACAATTAAGCATTCGGACAGGCTCTCATCAACACGAAATCACAGAATTTGTCATGTTGCAAACAATCACTATAATTATTAAAAGATCAAGCGTTATCATGGATAATCATCACTTTGAAAACTTTTTTTTTTTTTTTTTTTTGAAACTTTTGAAACATTGAAGCTGTAATTTGTGGCAATTTATAAACTCGGGTCAAAAGACAATTTTACAAGCTGTCTTTCCTTTATTCAAACATTGTCCTTGTGGTTCATGAATTATGAAAGCTTTAACGACAAAAGTAAACGAATTCACAAGACTAGTACTTCTATAAGTCACATGTCAGCCAATTTAATAGTTCCAAAACATCGTGATCATATTTTATACATATCAACATGCTCTTCACTTTATGGCATAAAAGTATACAGGAAAAGTTGTAAGATTGTTATCGCAGGGACTAGACAAGGATATACCATCAATATACGGAAGCACATCAACACGTTTCACACTGTTCAAATAGTCACAATTACGCATAACAATTAGATTGCTATATCACGCTAATAAATTGTAACACCCCCATTTATTTAAGGGCCTGTACTAGGACTCCTCAGATAAGTAAGGGTGTTACCATCTCGGTTTCCCGAGGCAGTAGATACAAAGGAAAGAAAAACAGTACTTAAATTAGAATTAAACTCGTTCTAAGTTCTTACAACTGAAACATAAGTCTTAGCCAAAACAAAAAGTACAACTCGTGCTAAACTAGCTAAGGTGATCTAGACATCTAATCTGGTCCGGATCCAAGCTCTTCCTCCCATAGCTCCCCCTTAGTCTCAGCACCTGTCAATCTGCTCCCCAATAATTGGTTCATCACAGGTGATCACGAATACACAGGGTCAACCACGAGGTTGAGTAGGGAAAACAATAATTATAACAATATAGTAAACTCCGCACCGATCCAACGCCATATATATACTCCGCACCGATCCAACGCCATATATACTCCGCACCAATCCAACACCATATATACTCCGCACCGATCCAACACCATATATACTCCGCACCGATCCAACTCCACATCACAAGACCCAATATATATATATATATACATTCACATCGTAACAATGTCTCAAAAGATATAAATAGCACAGTATAACGTTCACATGAGATTATAACATAAACATGCTTATTAACACATAAGCGCAAATTACACATTATTGTAAACCAGTATTTTCCCCTACCTGAAATAGCAGGAAACGCAGATCAAACCAAAGCTTGCTTAGAAATGTTCCACACGAAACCCGCTACCTAAACAAATGTTATTTAATTAATAAACACCCTAATACTCGTAAAACGTATACACATTCTATTTATAGACACTTCCTATATATAGAAAGCTTCCAAAAATAGTAACTTCTTAAAACAAATAAACACTTTGATTTGAAATTCAAATTTGAGTCTTTACCATTAATAAGATACCACCCCATAAATACTAATTATATCACAAAATCATTTCCTTAATTAAAATTAATATGAATGCTACTACTAACAATATTACCATAACTATTCAAATTTATTTATGTATATAATTTAATAGGAATAAATAACAAAAAGGAAATTAAAAAGAAAATAAAAAGAAGCAAACAATAATGCGCGAACAGCCCCCCTCTCAACCCGTGACTCCCTAGTAAACAACCACCTTACAGCGCCACCTAGACACGTCCAACCACCACTGGCGGCCACCGACCCAACACCCCGACTGCATTCTACCACCACAACCACTCGCCAACTGACCGACCACCGCCGGCGAGTTGAACCATGGCCTGGATCAGGCCTGGTTCCTCACCTACTGTTCTGACCACGCGACTTTACCCCTCTCCACGACGCCGACTCTGCCACCACTACCAGCCACCGTGACCACCAACATCACCCCTGGACTCCAGACTCTAGACATGGTGGTAACATTGCTTTGACCTCCCCCGAGTCCTCAATGTTACCACCCCCAAACACCCATGAACCCGCCTAAAACAAACAACACTGAACAACCACCGTCACATCCTCACAACCACCCCTGACAAACAACCCCGTACCACCACGACCAGACACCACCATACCCCGAGACCACCACCACGTGAAAACCCCAAACACCACCTGTCTAAACACCCAGAGACCCAAAACGAGAGACATAAAACAAAACTGTAAACTGTTTATAAAAACGCACCCAGACCAAACAATTGTTGAAGACGTGTTATTCCCTTCCCCTGTCACTGTGTTTACCACCCTCGAACATATGTAAAGACAACCAACGACACAACTCTAAGGACCAACATGTACCCTTAATACAGTATAGTGTAAACTTATGCAAAAAACAACCAGTAGAACACGCGTTTACAGACCCTTAAACAAGCGACAAAGACTAAGCATAGAACTGAGTTTACAGAGATCGTGGTGATCATACCAGTTTCTTGGCCTGATCGAGACACCCTAGGACGGCTCACCACCACCGTGAACAGGTCTCTTTTCTTCTCTAAGGGGGCGGCTAGGTTTTGGTGAAGTCAGATCTGGTTTTTAGTAGGGTTTAGGTTAAGGAAAAACCTACTATATATGGCGGCATATAGAGTTGATGTTCGCTGCTCTCTAAAATTCCGTGTGGGCTGTCTCTTGTCACACTTATCGAGGCCCACACAAGGCACCCAACAGGTCTCAAGTTCGAGCCTTAGCAACACTATACTACCATTATTAAAATAAGATAACTAGATCCCAACTTCGAGTCCTACCTAAGTCCAAAACACCTCGCAAAAACGAGTGCAAACAAGCCTAATAAGCAAACGATTTTGTAAAGAAGAACTATCGAGAACTATCGTTTACATCAAGTCGGGCCCAAAATGTGAGGAAAACGAGGTATTACAGTCTCCCCCCCTTAAATTGAACTTCGTCCCGAAGTTCGCCCATAAATATCAAACAACAGTCTGCATAAACTTACTTAAATCACAAAATGTCACATAAATTTACTAGTTACATTTCATTCTATCGCTTGGCAAGACTATTCTGTAATCAATATGATTTTAATATTACATACGAACATCACATAATTATTTTGAGATCGCAGAACTAGACAGTAAGAGCGCCGGCATAATTGAAACTATTTTATATAGAAATAACAAAGATAACGTTACCATAAGGTAAGATTCATATTCATATCATATGCCTACTATTCATGTTACTAATGCCATATCAGGATACCACATGGTCACCTCACATAGTTCACATTTGATTACACATTCATATGAAACTTACATAACTCACAATTTCACCAATTAAACATTATGTAGCAATTTACACAGATTATAATTACATATCCACTTAGCTATCTTGCGAGCTATTATAGTTTTAGAAATATAATGAATCAACTAATCATAGGAAACGGAAGCCGATACATATCTCAAGGGGATCATTTAAAACAATTTAGACAACTGGAATGGTTTGGACAGGAACTTTACAGCAATTCATCGAAGAAAATTGGTCAGCTTGCAAAGAAAATCACAATTAAACAACGACCCGATAAGATTTTATGTAGTTTATCCTTTTGAAAACGTGAACGAATATTCTAACAGTGGAGTTGGAATTATACATAAAAGTAAACACGTTTTAAATGACTTCATCTACACAAAAACATGGGTCAAAACAGAACCGTGCAGTAACAATCTGACCACTGCGAACTAAAGGATTTATTTCTCTCAAATACAACTCCTATTAACGGAAACCAAAAACATTGTAAAACCAACTCAGAAAGTTATCATACATAAAATTTGGAGCATAGGCATCACTTGTACCATATTAACATTCATTTCTCATTACAACGATACTCGTTATCTGAAACATGGTAAGGATTTCGAAACTGGAGGTAGGATCAACTAAATAGCTTAATTGTTATACATGTGTATCTAAATAAATTAGTTTCTACTACTGCACAGTCACGACTTACCCAAGTACGGAAATATAACTAGGAACTACTATGAGGTCCCTTATTGGTCACTAACTCCATAACGAATTTATATATGCAAAGGGCATAAAATTTTAAATACGATATACGCCACACATAACTATATACATTCATGGCTTAGGGTAACACATTCCGCATATCACTAGACATGGGTTACTAATTTATAAATTTGATCATTCATGTTCAAATATCAACAATATATTACATAGATACGATAGTCATTCAATTCCAGATAATCGTATAAACACTTCAAATATCAAAATCATATGATCACATCACTCTAACCATGGCTCAACAAATACAACTCACAAACTCTTATAATTTCAATTCAATCATCCATGTCGATCCACAGTTCCTATTGCACATATCCTTAATCAGAACTCACATATGACTTACCTCGTTCTTCTCCTGCAAGAACGTTAGCATAGTATAACCAGGTCACTATATAGTCTACCTCACTCTTCAATTACTCTCTTTGGGTTCCCGAGACAGAACAAAAAGGGCCCAGGTTTGATGTGAGGGGCCCCCTAACTCATCCCGTTCCTTTTTGGGGCTCCTATCAGTTCCATCTCGGGGTTCATTTTATTTGACTCTTCCTACTTTCATTATAATTCATTTGGTTTAGGCCTGAGGATCGTTTGCTCTGATACGACTTTGTAACACCCCCATTTATTTAAGAGCCTTTAGCAAGAGATTCTCAAATAAATAGGACTGTTACCATCTCGGAATATCCGAGGTAGTGAATAACAAAGTAAACAAACCAAAGTACTTTATATAAATACTGATTAAATTTAAACTTGATATTACAACAACTACGAGGTCCAAACTTGATAAAATGAAAGTACAACTGAAGATATCTAAGTGTGATCTAACTCTAAGTAGGTCCAAGCCATGTCTCTCTCCATGCCCAAGCTCCTAATTCATCTGTCAATGACCTGTAAAATCTACTACCCATTCCGGATCATCGTAGGTGTCACACGAATACACAGGGTCAACCGCGAGGTTGAGTAGGTAACACAGATAAAACATAAATCAGTAGAACCGTATCCTCCTCCGTCTCCATATCATTCGATCATCCTCCACGCCTCCATCACTCCACACCTCCATCACACCACACCACCGTCACACCGCACCACCATCACACCGCACCTCCCATCACACCGCACCTCTCATGGGCATATCACAAGTCCCGTAACACAAGACCCAATATCACAAGACCCAATTCTCCACTCCTCATCATACAATAATATTCAAGATAGTTAGCAACGTCTCAAAAACAACAATACAAATCGTATACCAATCTCGTAATAAGCAAACAATCTCATTATGTAACATAATGTAAATCACAGTTCATTCCCCTACCTCAATTCGTAGAAAGATAACCAACAGCTGCTAGAATTATTCCGTCTAGAACTCGGATCCTATAAATAGTACTTAATGTCAACATCTAACCATACCACCAACCACTACTGAAATATTCGATCATGTTCATAAATGATAAACTTATTTGATCATCACTAGTCGATTACAACAATACACTAATCATGTTACTTACTATATATAGATTACTATATATAGACTTACTAAATATAACATACGATTCACATACTCAATTATTATTATAAAACCATAATAACAATAATATACATAACTAATTGTCATCACAATATTTCTTAACTATATTAATAACCAATAATGTGATTAATAACAATATTAATATAAATAATATATTGTCATATAAGTATAACCCATAACAAAATTAACAACACCACTAACAAAAAAAACCTAATGTTAATAATAAAACAAACAAACTAATACACTAACAACACAATACAATACTAACAAACATATACACATAACAATCTAACAGCCCAAGGAAACGTAACCAACCCTCACGCAACAGCCCACTACACAGCCCCTTTCTACGCCCTTCTACAGCCTGCACCACTGCCACGCTAAGGTGGTTGAGACCGCTGACCTACGGTGTAACTCCTGCCCCTTACCACGACACCACTCCTGCCCCAACCAGCCTTCAAAACTAGCCTCAAACACCTCTGGTCACCACGACAATCCCGTACTCCTGCACTTACCCGTGACACCCTATTACAACCACCCCTCTCGCCACCTGCCAACGCTATCCTCACCACGACCAACCTCCCCCCTTGACACCTCTCAACACCCCCTGACCCCTGGAGCCAAACCACCACCTTCGACGCCCTTCTTGATCCAGAAACAACCGCCCCAAAACCAAGACCACCAACCCCTGTTTCTCGCACTTCCTGTTACCCTATGACCAGACTCAAACGAACCCCTCCTTAAAACCGTCATCCACCACCAAGTCCCACCGTGATAACCACCATCCACACCCCTTGACTACCACCTTACTAAGTACTCTTACCCTCGTAACAAACGTGAACAAACGCTGCATCGAATTCCTACACAAAACCACACATTCAAGACTCTGTTTTTGAAACGAAAAAAGACACGTCTGACACAAGCGACAAAACACCTTTCGACGGTGGTTCTGGGCAGTCAACGATGACGCCGCCAGGGTCTAAAAACGACCATGACACATCCTAGACTCAATACATGCGAAAAACCAAACTACTAACGTGCATAACCGAAAGTACAAACGTGATAAAAACAGGCTGTTACAAAGGAAAGAACGAAAGTCTACGTGTGTACCTCCTTCCCTGAGCAAAACGACCACCATTTGACCCCTTTGACCACCGTGCCAAACCCTCCTTTGCAGTCTCAGATGTGGTGGCATGAAGTGTTGTGAGTGTGTGAGTGTCGAAGGATCAAAATTAGGGTTAGATGTTTGTGTTAAGTATGACGGCAGGAAGATTTGAGATAGTGTTTGTTTAAGTTCTGTTTTGTTTTCAATAAGTGGGTTGTTCAAGGTTGCACGCGAAACGAGGCCCAAAACCAAACTTAAACACGGTTTTACTACTTTCTACCCGACACCCCCTTACTAACGTTCTATAAAGAAATATAACCCTTATTCGATAATTAAATTATCAAGTATAACGTTGAATAACCACCAACACGTCAAAATAAATTATAAACTTAATAGTAAAATACTAGGTATTACAGTCTTCCCTCCTTAAAATGAACTTCGTCCCGAAGTTCACCATCCATATATAGTCAACAAACATGGTCCCTAGGCACATAAAATGTGACACCACATAACATCCAAAACTAATAAGAGTACTTTAAAACATCGAATGTTACATTCTACCCTCGTTAAGAAAACTTTGTCCCCAAAGTTTAACGTATAGCTAAATTATAGAATACTTCACGAAACAAAATAAAAATTCACAACAGAGGAAATTAATCAGGAGTATCATATGTATTCACAAAATCACGACATATCAATTAGCCATGCCAAAACCACTACTCATATCATACATCAATAAGATTTTACAATCCTATCCTCCATAAAACACGGTTACGTCCCCGTAACCTCATTATACACATCTCAGCGCATTACTCCGTCGTACTCATTACTTTATCTCATACCATCTCCCTCCAAGTAACCAAGTATCACACTTATTGTCGCATCTAAGACCAAAGACAAGGGGTGAGTGAACTGGCGGAATAAAACCGCAAAACAATACTTCCATCTCAATATCGATTCAAACTCAAATAATGTAACCCAATAACCAGGTCACTCTAGACCATAACATAACTCGGCACAAAGGCCCCATAACTCATTACTAGTAACCAATCTCAATCTCAATGTCAATATCAATATCGTCAAAGGTTCAAAGAACCGTGCTCAACACTTAAAGTATGAACTTTAAGCTACTCACCCACAAGTTAAGGTCAAAGAGAACGATTATAAAAACGCAATACCAATTACCAACAATCCAATTTATTCATCCCCAGTAAACCATATGCTCCGATTTAACAAGCAATATAAAGATTCCCAAATTGAAATACCTCTTAATCGTAGCTCAACCATACAAGTTCCATGGTAAAAGCCAATTTCCATTTGCTAACTACCCAAATAAGTACGTTCTCGCACAACACTAATTAGATCGACATCATTATCCATGCTAGAGTCAACTGTAATCAATTGATTGAATACCTTGATTATATGCCCTGTATCTCATACTCTTCCTCGTCACTATCGCACAACCCCTCTCTCAAAATAAAAAGAACAATTAATAACTCATAATATATGGATACTACTATATACACAATAATATTCACAAAACAGTCTCTTCAAAATTGCCAATATAACAATTAATAGACTCCGACTGATCAATTAGCACATATACATATATCCCTGAGCAATAATATGAATAATAAGATCGGTAGAATCGTGTTACGCGGTGGAACAGAATCAGAGTAGTTAACACTGTATAAAATCAGTAAACTCATAGCTCATTATTGACAACTTAAAACATTTCATGTTCATAATCTTAGTACAGAAGCAAAATCATATCTTAGGAAAGACATAGGGTTGGATTAACCAACGTAATTAAATATGGAGCATTGATATATTCCACAAGATATACACAAATTAGCAACTAACAAGACCGTTTAATATTCCTAGATATTAATAAGTTAGCAAGATCACTTGGGTGTAACTCAACTTACATCATTTATCATAAGACTATTAATATGCATGTCTTGCAACATAAGAGTTTCATATAATGCGCAACAATTAAGCATTCGGACAGGCTCTCATCAACACGAAATCACAGAATTTGTCATGTTGCAAACAATCACTATAATTATTAAAAGATCAAGCGTTATCATGGATAATCATCACTTTGAAAA
Source organism: Silene conica (assembly GCA_029255685.2). Taxonomy (NCBI): domain Eukaryota; kingdom Viridiplantae; phylum Streptophyta; class Magnoliopsida; order Caryophyllales; family Caryophyllaceae; genus Silene; species Silene conica. Next base: position 42,414,613 of record CM055316.2, on the reverse strand, counting down.
CTTTTTTTTTTTTTTTTTTTTTTTGAAACTTTTGAAACATTGAAGCGGTAATTTGTGGCAATTTATAAACTCGGGTCAAAAGACAATTTTACAAGCTGTCTTTCCTTTATTCAAACATTGTCCTTGTGGTTCATGAATTATGAAAGCTTTAACGACAAAAGTAAACGAATTCACAAGACTAGTACTTCCATAAGTCACATGTCAGCCAATTTAATAGTTCCAAAACATCGTGATCATATTTTATACATATCAACATGCTCTTCACTTTATGGCATAAAAGTATACAGGAAAAGTTGTAAGATTGTTATCGCAGGGACTAGACAAGGATATACCATCAATATACGGAAGCACATCAACACGTTTCACACTGTTCAAATAGTCACAATTACGCATAACAATTAGATTGCTATATCACGCTAATAAATTTACTAGTTACATTTCATTCTATCGCTTGGCAAGACTATTCTGTAATCAATATGATTTTAATATTACATACGAACATCACATAATTATTTTGAGATCGCAGAACTAGACAGTAAGAGCGCCGGCATAATTGAAACTATTTTATATAGAAATAAGCAAGATAATGTTACCATAAGGTAAGATTCATATTCATATCATATGCCTACTATTCATGTTACTAATGCCATATCAGGATACCACATGGTCACCTCACATAGTTCACATTTGATTACACATTCATATGAAACTTACATAACTCACAATTTCACCAATTAAACATTATGTAGCAATTTACACAGATTATAATTACATATCCACTTAGCTATCTTGCGAGCTATTATAGTTTTAGAAATATAATGAATCAACTAATCATAGGAAACGGAAGCCGATACATATCTCAAGGGGATCATTTAAAACAATTTAGACAACTGGAATGGTTTGGACAGGAACTTTACAGCAATTCATCGAAGAAAATTGGTCAGCTTGCAAAGAAAATCACAATTAAACAACGACCCGATAAGATTTTATGTAGTTTATCCTTTTGAAAACGTGAACGAATATTCTAACAGTGGAGTTGGAATTATACATAAAAGTAAACACGTTTTAAATGACTTCATCTACACAAAAACATGGGTCAAAACAGAACCGTGCAGTAACAATCTGACCACTGCGAACTAAAGGATTTATTTCTCTCAAATACAACTCCTATTAACGGAAACCAAAAACATTGTAAAACCAACTCAGAAAGTTATCATACATAAAATTTGGAGCATAGGCATCACTTGTACCATATTAACATTCATTTCTCATTACAACGATACTCGTTATCTGAAACATGGTAAGGATTTCGAAACTGGAGGTAGGATCAACTAAATAGCTTAATTGTTATACATGTGTATCTAAATAAATTAGTTTCTACTACTGCACAGTCACGACTTACCCAAGTACGGAAATATAACTAGGAACTACTATGAGGTCCCTTATTGGTCACTAACTCCATAACGAATTTATATATGCAAAGGGCATAAAATTTTAAATACGATATACGCCACACATAACTATATACATTCATGGCTTAGGGTAACACATTCCGCATATCACTAGACATGGGTTACTAATTTATAAATTTGATCATTCATGTTCAAATATCAACAATATATTACATAGATACGATAGTCATTCAATTCCAGATAATCGTATAAACACTTCAAATATCAAAATCATATGATCACATCACTCTAACCATGGCTCAACAAATACAACTCACAAACTCTTATAATTTCAATTCAATCATCCATGTCGATCCACAGTTCCTATTGCACATATCCTTAATCAGAACTCACATATGACTTACCTCGTTCTTCTCCTGCAAGAACGTTAGCATAGTATAACCAGGTCACTATATAGTCTACCCCACTCTTCAATTACTCTATTTGGGTTCCCGAGACAGAACAAAAAGGGCCCAGGTTTGATGTGAGAGGCCCCCTAACTCATCCCGTTCCTTTTTGGGGCTCCTATCAGTTCCATCTCGGGGTTCATTTTATTTTACTCTTCCTACTTTCATTATAATTCATTTGGTTTAGGCCTGAGGATCGTTTGCTCTGATACGACTTTGTAACACCCCCATTTATTTAAGAGCCTTTAGCAAGAGATTCTCAAATAAATAGGACTGTTACCATCTCGGAATATCCGAGGTAGTGAATAACAAAGTAAACAAACCAAAGTACTTTATATAAATACTGATTAAATTTAAACTTGATATTACAACAACTACGAGGTCCAAACTTGATAAAATGAAAGTACAACTGAAGATATCTAAGTGTGATCTAACTCTAAGTAGGTCCAAGCCATGTCTCTCTCCATGCCCAAGCTCCTAATTCATCTGTCAATGACCTGTAAAATCTACTACCCATTCCGGATCATCGTAGGTGTCACACGAATACACAGGGTCAACCGCGAGGTTGAGTAGGTAACACAGATAAAACATAAATAACAGTAGAACCGTATCCTCCTCCGTCTCCATATCATTCGATCATCCTCCACGCCTCCATCACTCCACACCTCCATCACACCACACCACCGTCACACCGCACCACCATCACACCGCACCTCCCATCACACCGCACCTCTCATGGGCATATCACAAGTCCCGTAACACAAGACCCAATATCACAAGACCCAATTCTCCACTCCTCATCATACAATAATATTCAAGATAGTTAGCAACGTCTCAAAAACAACAATACAAATCGTATACCAATCTCGTAATAAGCAAACAATCTCATTATGTAACATAATGTAAATCACAGTTCATTCCCCTACCTCAATTCGCAGAAAGATAACCAACAGCTGCTAGAATTATTCCGTCTAGAACTCGGATCCTATAAATAGTACTTAATGTCAACATCTAACCATACCACCAACCACTACTGAAATATTCGATCATGTTCATAAATGATAAACTTATTCTATCATCACTAGTCGATTACAACAATACACTAATCATGTTACTTACTATATATAGATTTACTATATATAGACTTACTAAATATAACATACGATTCACATACTCAATTATTATTATGAAACCATAATAACAATAATATACATAACTAACTGTCATCACAATATTTCTTAACTATATTAATAACCAATAATGTGATTAATAACAATATTAATATAAATAATATATTGTCATATAAGTATAACCCATAACAAAATTAACAACACCACTAACAAAAACAACCTAATGTTAATAATAAAACAAACAAACTAATACACTAACAACACAATACAATACTAACAAACATATACACATAACAATCTAACAGCCCAAGGAAACGTAACCAGCCCTCACGCAACAGCCCACTACACAGCCCCTTTCTACGCCCTTTTACAGCCTGCACCACCGCCACGCTAAGGTGGTTGAGACCCCTGACCTACGGTGGAACTCCTGCCCCGGACCACGACACCACTCCTGCCCCAACCAGCCTTCAAAATTAGCCTCAAACACTTCTGGTCACCACGACAGTCCCGTGTTCCTGCACTTACCCGTGACACCCCATTACAACCACCCCTCTCGCCACCTGCCAACGCTATCCTCACCACGACCAACCACCCCCCTTGACACCTCTCACCACCCCCTGTCCCCTGGAGCCAAACCACCACCTTCGACGCCCTTCTTGATCCAGAAACAACCGCCCCAAAACCCAGACCACCAACCCCTGTTTCTCGCACTTCCTTTTACCCTATGACCAGACTCAAACGAACCCCTCCTTAAAACCTTCATCCACCACCAAGGCCCACCGTGATAACCACCATCCACACCCCTTGACTACCACCTTACTAAGTACTCTTACCCTCGTAACAAACGTGAACAAACGCTGCATCGAATTCCTACACAAAACCACACATTCAAGACTCTGTTTTTGAAACGAAAATAGACACGTCTGACACAAGCGACAAAACACCTTTCGACGGTGGTTCTGGGCAGTCAACGATGACGCCGCCAGGGTCTAAAAACGACCATGACACATCCTAGACTCAATACATGCGAAAAACCAAACTACTAACGTGCATAACCGAAAGTACAAACGTGATAAAAACAGGCTGTTACAAAGGAAAGAACGAAAGTCTACGTGTGTACCTCCTTCCCTGAGCAAAACGACCACCATTAGACCCCTTTGACCACCGTGCCAAACCCTCCTTTGCAGTCTCAGATGTGGTGGCATGAAGTGTTGTGAGTGTGTGAGTGTCGAAGGATCAAAATTAGGGTTAGATGTTTGTGTTAAGTATGACGGCAAGAAGATTTGAGATAGTTTGTTTAAGTTCTGTTTTGTTTTCAATAAGTGGGCTGTTCTAGGTTGCACGCGAAACGAGGCCCAAAACCAAACTTAAACACGGTTTTACTACTTCGTACCTGACACCCCCTTACTAACGTTCTATAAAGAAATATAACCCTTATTCGATAATTAAATTTTCAAGTATAACGTTAAATAACCACCAACACGTCAAATTAAATTATAAACTTAATAGTAAAATACTAGGTATTACACTTCTCTTGTGATATGGCTAGCTAGCACCTCAGGTCTGACAAGTACACCATTCACACGGGCATTATTCCTTTGCATCCAAATGTGATAGTTTGTTATGTTTGTTATAAGTTAGTTACAAGGTAGTTATTATTATCTTGTTGGGTTGTTATCCTAGGGTTATTAGGGTTAGCTATTTAATTCTTTTTAATTCCTAGGATAGAGTTTATGGGTTCATACAAGGATGAGGTGAACTTAGCTATGGGTTCATACAAGGATGAGGTGAACTTAGCTATTTAGGGTGACCAAACAAGTAAAGGTGAACTTAGCTATGGGTTCATACAAGGATGAGGTGCTATGTGATGTAGTGCCTATGGATGCTTGTCACATTCTTCTAGGGCGTCCTTCGCAATTTCATAGGGATGTCTTGCATAGGGGGAGGGTGAACGAGTATGAACTTATGGATAAGGGGAAGAGAATTATCCTTAAACCTATGAGTCCCAAAGATGTGGGGTTTATGAGAGCCAACTGGGGGAAGAACACTCACTTAGCCAACTCAGTGTTTGCTATTGCTAGGGAAGATGAGGAGGTTGAAGAGGTGTTAGGGGCTGATTTAGTGGAGGAGGAAGTCAACGAGATGACATTGGCCACGGTGGATTCGAAGGTTGCTATGGGTGTCCGGGAATTGGAAGTGACGTCTAGTTTTGGACGTATGGAGGAGTTATTGCGGGGCATGAACATGGAGCGTGAGGCTAGTAGGACAAGGGGAGTGGTTGATGGCCCTACACGGCTAAGTTTAGGGCTGGAGGGTTCGTTGGGTGAGCATGATCACGAACCTAAGAAGGAAGGAGACAAGGTGGTGTCGCGGGAAGTTGCTAGGAGGCGCGACCACAAAGATATTATCTTGATCGATCAAGTTGTATCCATTGATACGGGAGACATAATCCAAGATCAACGGTCCTTAAATTTTAATCATCAAGAATTGAGGTCAATTCTCTTTCAAGGGGGAGGGGATGATCCGATTATGGATAGGCCATCAAATCGTTGTCTCATTCAAAAATCGCTAAGGCAAATTTTATTAGCTAAATTAGTATTAATTATCATATGGCTAGTATATTTGCTAACTAAAGTTCGATGGGCCTTAAGGCTTTGGAATAACAAAAGATTGTCAAGAAACAAGGCAAGTCCAACAAAGGCAATACTCGGAAAGGCACGGCCCATAGGCCGAAGGTTGCTCGGTCATGGCCTGAGCGTGGCCCGCATGAAGCTTGGACACAGTCGCACATGGCTCAGTCACGGTTTGGGAGTTGCTCGGCCAAATTGGATTCCATCAAGAAATTGGAGTCTCTTTAATTATTTTGTTATTTTTATTATCTTTAAGGAGTTAGTTATTAAAGTTATTAGGATAGTTTGTTATGTTTGTTATAAGTTAGTTACAAGGTAATTATTATCTTGTTGGGTTGTTATCCTAGGGTTATTACGGTTAGCTATTTAATTCTTTTTAATTCCTAGGATAGAGTTTATTTAATAAGGATTATTTTAATCCATTAGATTTAATTTAGGACTTCTAATCTCATTAGGGTTTCGAGATTAGGAGGAGGCGTGTGATAGGGCATTGGGACGTGTGACCTTATGTATAAATAGGCACATGGTTCTTCTTGTTTTTCATTCAAGTATTCAATCAATAAAAATTTACCAGTTTTCTTTTTAAGGCATTCTTAAAGAAATCTCAAGGACTCATCGAGTGTTGATCCGAACCGTTAATATTTGTCGCGTTTCAAGTATTAGCAAGAATTACAAACTATAGGTCCAGGGAGTAATTCACCATTGTTTATCGTATAGGTCTAGGGCAAACAAATATCCTTCTACCTTGGGGATTCACCTCAAGACCGTCACAACTACAACAACCATCACCACCACCGACGGACATCACCACCATCGACATCACCACCGCCGTTCATCTCATCATCCATCATTCATTATTTCAAGCTTGTTTCAAGATCGTTCCATATTTTGCCTATTTTATTAATTCATTCAAGATTGTTCTCAAGATTTCCAAGAAAGCTTCCGCGGACGATTTCTTTGCTAAGAATTTGTATCATGAATTGGGTCTGAGTTGGGATCCTGATTCACTACAAAGGGTAATGGTTCTGGCTGAGTTGCGTCAAGACCCATTATTTGCTGATTGGTATCCATTCATGCCTGAGTTACGGTTCACAGATGTATGCTTGCTGATCTCGTGTACCAAGTTTACCTGAGTTGGGGTGTGACTTGGACACTGCTGATTGTGTTTAGTTCTTTCCTAAGTTGGGGTTAGTTCTAGATACTGCTGTTTGCATCTGTTTGACTGTGTTGGGGTACAGTGTCATATGTTGCTGAATTGGGTTCATTGTTGGTTGCATCTGCTTGCCTGAGTTGGGGTACAATGTCAGATGTTGCTGAATGATTGTTTGTTTAATAGGTTTGGTTATTAGTTATTGTTCGTCCAAGGCATTGGACGACTCTTATCTTGAGTTCGTAAATGGTTTGGAGAGAAAGACCCCCCGGCCGGGCAACCGAAAGGGAGACCGACTCTCGCTTCAAATAGTTTCCGAAGTTAGTTGAGAGCCTTTGTATAGTATTGCATGTTGATATGAATGTTGAGATATTGATACATATATACTTCGCATGTGATAGTGTTGGAGTATGTGGGATGTTCTTATATGTTACGTGCCGCTAACAATAGGTGGCTAGGAGAACTGTAGTCACTCCCCACTGATTGTGGCGTACATGTTTTCATGTATGTAGGTACATGACAGGTTGCTGGAGGGTTATTGAGGCTAGCGAGCGATGATCCTATCATCGATGACACACCCGTTTATCATTTAGATGGACCTTAGTCTTTTATATACATTGAGTGCCTGTAGGGATAGCTAACCCAGGTTGTTTTTGTACTTATGGTTTTTCACACTTAGACTCATATACTTATCTATGTTGTTCATTTCAGTTTGTATAGTTTGTTTTAATTCACCTCGTTCTTATCTTGCATGTTAAAGTTTAAATTCCGCGTAAATTTTGGCATGTTTGTATGTTTTATTTTCCGCTGCGACGGGGGGTTTTACAGTTGGTATCAGAGCGTTATCGCTCCCGACGCACTCATGTGAGCCCCTACCTTAACTTGACAATATAAATTGAATAATGAATGAGTGATGGGGTAAATTTAAGGACTTACTATTGTAGTCTGTTTGTGTCTTGTTAGGAATACGTCTAACGGTTTACTCTTTTGTGATTGAAGAATGACGGAGCCAGCCGATGCCGGGAATGCTTTGACGCTGATGTGTGCATTTCATATTGACCTTTTAGGCCTTTTTAGCACACATTTCTAGGCTTATTCCGTAGTATTTTGCTACTAGTATCCCCCGAATAGTCTACTTTGGTTTGTCTTGTGCTAATTGCAGATATGAGCCAGACAAGATCATAATCAAGCCTCAAACATGTCCTTATGCATGCATTTAGGAGAAGAGTTGAGTTTGAGCTTGTTACTACCGTTTTGAGATGCGCATAGGAGCAAAGAAAGTCTGTCAAGCAAAGGAAGAGCTTCAATTTGCTAGTGCCTACTTTGAGGAGCCATATCTCGAGTTTTACAACAGATAATCTGGTGATTCTAATTGGAGATGAAAGCTTATCCTCTTAGCTTTCCAACGCCACCAAGAACGTTTTATTTGAGCAAGAAAAAAAGAAACGGCAACCATTTGAAGTTCAATGCGCAGTGCAGGAAATATGCGCTGAGAAGTGCTCGATCGAGAACTTTAGTTGTTCGATCGAGGGCTTTTCTTCTCGATCGAGAGCTCTTCTTCTCGATCGAGAGCTTTTGGTTCTTATTCTTCTCGATCAAGACTTTTCTTCTCGATCGAGAGGTTTTGATCCTAATCTTCTCGATCGAGAGCTTTTTGTTCTCGATCGAGAAGTTGTCTAACTGTTGAGTTGCCTTATGGCGTCATCGTCAGTTCCTGAATTGTTTTATAAATTAGAACAATTCGTATACAGAAAAAGGATCTTTATCATTCACAAACACAAAAAACCTACTGCTACTTTTTATTATCATTCTTAGATTAGATTTTTTCTTCTTTTTCTCTTGTACTCGGATTGGATACTTTTTTTTCTCCATTGTTTTGCTACTCAATTTCGGTATTTTCGTTCCTTTGTTCTTATTTTCATTTCTTTCGCACTTTCTGCGATGTTAATTATTCATTCTATCGTTATAATCGTTCACTTATCAATCATGCATAGCTAATTTATGTTGCTAGGATTTAGGGTAGCCATGGCGTAGGATAAATTATTAGTTAAAGTTGCCCGTAATTTGGTTTGTATGTATCCGTCGCATTTTATAGCTATTAATTGTTTGAGTCGACGCACTCAATTGACTTTATAGAAACCCTCTTGACCTGGATTGGAAGATTGGGATAGGGGTAGTTCTGCGACGATTATTAAGATTGTGCTAATCAGGGCGGAAGCTAAGTTAGTATAGTCTTAGGGCGAATAGCGGACCGGAAGGACCCTTTCATTACCCACAGACCGAATTTAGGGTGTCTTGTGACTGTTAATTCAGACTTTAGTAGCCATGGTGAACCGACAATCCAAGTAATTTCTCTATCTATTTGCTCTCCCTTTACCTCTTAGTGTTTAGAAATTAAAATCAAACAAACCCAAAATCAGTTACTTCAGACGAACTTACTAGACTATAGAATGCCCATCTCTCTGTGGATACGATACCCGACTACCTCTACTACATTTAGTTGAGACCAGTTACGTTTTATTTTGGATAGGGTTGCGACAACCGTGTCAAATTTTGGCGCCGTTGTCGGGGAGACGGTGACATTTTATAGTTTATTTTTGTTTGTCTTTCGTCTTAGGGAATTTATTCCCTGAGGCAGTTCTTATATTTTTGTTTTAGTGTTAGTACTTGCAGGTATGCCTAGTATTGGTAGTCTTTCTGAGCCCAATGCTGAGATCAACGATGCCTGGAACGACTCTGATGACGAGCACGAGTCTGAAACATTTTACTCGACCAAAGCTGCCAAGCCAGTTACTCGATCGAATGAAATTTTTGTTCGATCGAGTAACATTTCCTTTCAATCGAGAAACTATAACGAAGACATTACTCGATCGAGCAACTCCTCTTCTCGATCGAGCAACTATGCTGAAGAAATCACTCGACCAAGTGAAATTCCTACTCGATCGAGTGAGAAACAGAATGCAGCTGATTGTTTTGACGAGTTGATTAAGGAAGTACCCTCGTATGCTGTGGGGTACCATGCACGGATGAAGGTTCATTAATAAAAGATCCGTTGGAGGCTTTTACATTGTTGGACGAGTTTGCTAATGACCCAAGTGGCTGTGAGATGATGTTAGATTTGCTTGAAGCTGCTTTGGATGAGCGAGAACTGACCATTGTCGAAGGAAGAAGGTACAACAGTTGGTAAGCACCTTGCATTCTGTTGAGGTAATGATTCCCAAGCATAAACCCCTTCCTTCTCTTTTTCAAAATGCTCTTCTTGATATTTCTAATCAGCTTTCTATCGTTGCTAGCCCTAACCTAGATGAGAAACAATTAACCCCTTTTGTGTTTGCTCTTGAGAAAGACAAGAAATTGATAGGAAATGCATTGGATAAGATTATGGGCATTGTCCCTGATGTTTTCATGACGAGGTCCGTGGCTTTTCTCAAGTCGAGTCCGAAGGGAGAGGAACATCAGTTTGTTTCTTCCTACACTAATATTGACAAGTTAGAAGTTCCGGGAGGAGCAAATGCATATTTTATCTCGTCTAAGGAGGAAGTGCGACAGAGGGTAGAAGGTGGCGTGATTTATGCCATGATGCATTACTGTTTTTCAGGTGTCATGCTATGGAGGTTAGTTTTGGAGTTGTTAATCGCCGAAGTGAGTGCGCTCAGTCAGAGGCCCTGTCGTGGTTTGTTAAGCGTTCTCGTTCAATAAGTCGGGTTTGCAACCCCGTGCAATTTGTAATAGACACTGTTTTAGACTCTCTTTTTTCTGATGTTGTAAACTTGTCTTGGACTATCATAGTTAGCGTAGGAGACATTTCGTGCACCGGAATAATTTTTCGAGTGTGATACTATGGTCTGTGCCCTGTTTGGGATGCGTTGATGTTGGTTTTGCAGGTAAGGACGGTCGTGCCCAATGTCGGTACTGTTTTAGGTGAACTCTTGCAGCAATCCGTCTTCGATTGAGAAATTTTCGCTCTCGATCGAGGAGTTTTTCCTTGTGAATGTGCTCGATTGACTCTTTTGTTTCTCGATCATTGGTACTAGATTGAGAAGTTCCTTCCTCGATAGAGTGGCAACTTCATCGACCGAGCTGATTTTTTGGTCGATCGAGAGGTTACCCAACCTCACTCTCTCTCTCGTTTGCATCTTCGTTTCTTTCCTTTTTACAATGAGGACATTGTATGATTTGGTTTGGGGAGATTATGCATCCATTTTGTGTCTGCATTTTGTTTTATTGCATTTTGTTATCACGTTTCAATTTTGCATAAAAAAATTCACGTTTATTTTTGCACTTTAGATTGAGTCGGAACAATATTTACTTGCTTTCCTTTCTACTTTTTTTTTTTTTTATAAAGTCTGAGAATATATATTAAAAAAGGATATAAATCCTAAGGTTACAAGCCTGAGTGCACGGGTTCGAACCCCATGTACACTCCAAAAAAATATAAAACAACCAAAACTCCTATCTTATCTGAATGTCATCCAACATAGGTTATTCCATAAAAGAAATATCGGCTATTCATGGTTCTTGAAACTAATTCTGGCCTCAACTTCTCTTGTGATATGGCTAGCTAGCACCTCAGGTCTGACAAGTACACCATTCACACGGGCATTATTCCTTTGCATCCAAATGTGATAGTATAGAGCAGTAATAAGCACTGCCATCTGTTTCCATTGAGGATCACGAGTGTTCCCTGTAAACATTATAATTTCCGAAGGGATTGTGATCTGCATATGCCTTTCTACGTCATCTCTAAGTTTGCTACTATAAGGACAGTCCAGGAATAGATGATCCCTAGTCTCAGCATCAATCCCACAGACACAACACAGGTCATCACTGCTACACCCAATCCTGAGGAGCTTAACTTTCAGGTTCAGACCATTAGTATTGTAAACCAGGTGATGACATCATGTTTGGGTATGTTCCATTGTTCTAGCAGATGTTTGCCCACTCTGGTTTGGTAGCAGACGGTACCAACCAGTCATATCCTTGTTTAACTGTGTATCCCAGGGGGTTAGGGAGCCATATATCATTAGCATAACCAGTCTTCAAAGCCTCTTTAGCTTTACACACACTCTTCCAGGACCAATGTGTATCAGCAGGAGGTTGATATGAATCCCATTGTTGTTCCTTTAAGTAGAGTTGATGAGCCCATCTGATCCAGAGCCTATTTGTTTTGTAATAAATCCAATTGACAAGCTTTCCTACAGATGCATAGTTCCATTCAGCCACTTTTTTGATCCCCAAGCCACCTTCTGCTTTTGTTTTTGTGACTGTATCCCATGCTACCATGGGAACTCTGTGGTATTCACTGCTGCCATCCCATAAGAAGTTTCTACAAATGGCCTCAATTCTTTTTATGATGCTCTTGGGTAAAACAAAGATAGATGCCCAGTAACAATGTAAAGTGTTGAGAACAGAATTGATAAGTGTGAGCCTTCCTGCATAAGAGAGTTTCCTAGCACCAAGGCCCCTAATTCTGTTTACTATCTTCTCTGTAAGCTTATGGCATTCCTGCTTACTTATCTTACCATATTGTATGGACACACCCAAATATCTGAAAGGGAAGCTCCCCTCTCTAAAGCCTGTAACACTCTGAATATCAGCCTTCAATTCCTCATCCATGCCATTGAAGTAGATATCAGATTTTGCAGAATTAAGTTTCAAACCAGAAGTTGCAGAAAAGGAGTTAAAAGCCCTCACGCGAAGGATAATGGACTGGGCATTTCCTTTGCAAAACATAAGTAGATCATCAGCAAACATAAGGTTGGTGAGCTTGAGGTGCTTGCACATAGGATGGTACTGGAAGTTCCCCCTATTAGTTGCATATTTGAGGAGTCTTGAAAGATATTCCATACACATAGTAAAGAGAAGGGGGGAGATAGGGTCTCCTTGTCTAAGCCCTCTTTGTCCCTTAAAATATCCAAACATATTGCCATTCTGAGCTAGAGAGAAAGTGGGAGAGGTGACACAAGCCAGCAACAGCTTGATGAAGTGAGATGGGAGTTTGAATTTATGTAGAAGTTGTTCAACAAAAGGCCACTCAATGGTATCGTAGGCCTTTTGTAAATCAATCTTAAAGAGGCATCTTGGGGAGACATTCTGCCTTGAGTACATATGTATCAGGTCTTGGCATATAAGATGATGCGTATTTGCGGTGATAATCAATTAAGACGATCAACAAAAATACGGATGTTGCAGCGGAATAAAGATACTTGTGAAATAATACAACTTAGAACGAATAAAGAACGAAAATCAACCAAGAACGATGAAAGGATGAACGAATGATGGCCGGTGATGGTGGCCGTCGGTGGTGACGTGCCACGGTGGTCAACAGTGGTCGTTGATGATGAATCTTGGACGGTGTTCTTGATGTTCTTGATGGTGATGATTGTTGATGACGTAATAAGGCACAACACTTAATACTTGAAAGATTGATGAGACGATGTATTGAATGAATTATGTATTTCATAGGATAGGATAATTGATCAACCTCACACAGATACTCTCTCAATTATTTTGAAGCTCACACAGATACTTCGGGGTTAAAGCTCACACAGATCCTTTAGGTTTTGTAAGTAAAACTTAACAAAGAAAATTTATTTTATAACTTGAATTCGATGATTAACAATGAGCACGGCTGCACTATTTATAGGACTATGGCCAAAATTCCTTACTCCTAATAAGGTAAGAATACCTTAATTCTAGATGAATTAGAATCCCTAATCCTACTTAAGTTCAAACATCTAGTTTGACTAGGATTAAGACTCCTATTCCTAAACTAACTATGAATCCTACAACTACTAGGATTCCTTATTCTACTAGGATTGTGAATCCTACAAATACTAGAACTCCTATTCCTATTAGGATTACGAATCCTACAACAACCAGGACTCCAAATTCTACTAGGACTATGAATCCTATCACAACTAGGATTCCTATTTATATTAGGATTTCCTATTTGTAATAGGACTCTTACAAAGACTCCTACTCGGACTAGAAAACACATTAGTTCTTTATTAAACATAAAATAAACTAAGATTAGAATACTATTAATTTGAGCCGTGTAGTCACACGTCCCCAAGCTTCCATGGACGGACTTCTGGCTAATCCATTCCACGCTATCTTGAACACTGTATTTGACCCAAATTCGAACCCGTAATTTAGAGACCTCACATCATGGTTAAGGAGTAGTTCATAGGAGGATGCTCTCGCATCATAAGAACATTTTCAATGATTGACCTACCCTTAATGAAAGCTCCTTGATTCTCTCGTATAAGGTCAGGCAACACAAGAGCTAATCTGTTGCACAATTGTTTGGATATGGCTTTGTACAATACATTGCAGCATGCTATAGGCCTGAATTGTGTCACTGAAGTAGGTCTCTCACACTTAGGTATCAGAGTGATAGTTGTAGCATTCACTTGTTGGAGAATTTGTCCAGTTCTGAAGAAATCAGTCACTCCAGCACATACATTTGACCCAATGACAGCCCACAAATCTTTATAGAACTGGCTACTATACCCATCTGGCCCTGGAGCCTTTGTGTTAAGAATGGAGAAGATGACCTCTTTAATTTCCTGAGCATTGACTGGCCTATTAAGAATAGTACAGTGGCTCTCAGTGCATACAGTTCCTGTAGCCATAACTACAGACCTCGCCTGCTCAGTGGCAGTAGTACTCCCTAAAAGTGATTGATAATAATATTGCAGGAAAGCAGCTTGAATAGCAGTCTGGTCAGTGCACTGCTTACCCTGGAGGTCAGCTATCTGCACAACTTTATTCTTTATATTCCTTTGTCTGATACTGCTATGGAAATATGCAGTATTGTTATCACCCTCTTCCAGCCATTTTTTTTGGTTTTTGATACAAAAAGTTGTCCCTTGCTTTGGTGAGAGATCTAGTCTCATCAAGTAGTGCTAGTTCCTCATTCAGGAGATCAACATTAGTTACATCCTCCCTGATCTTGACCTGCAGCTTCTCTAATTCATTGATAGCTTGTGCAGCTTTGTTCTCTATATCAGCAAAACGATCTTTATTAAGTGCTTTCAAAGGTCCCTTCAGCTGTTTAAGCTTTTTAACTACACAAAACATCTTGGTACCATAGTAAGGGGCTGCCCATACCTCCTTAACAGTTGTATGGAAATCTAGAGAGGTACTCCACATATTATAATACTTGAAATTAATCTTTCTGTTTGAGCACAGCTGGGCATTACTCACAGTGGAAGGTGTGTCATCTATGAGCCCTTCAGCATGAAAATGAGCCACTAGATCAGGGAAGCATGCTAGCCATTGTTGGTTTCCCATAAACCTATCCAGTCTGCTGAACCTCCTTTGTCCTTGTGCCCTCCTATTATTCCAGGTATAGTAGGAGCCAGTGGCTGAGATATCAACCATATCACAAGCATGAATACACTGCATAAACTCTTCCATCTCCTCCTTCTTAGTATTACCACCCAGTCTCTCAGAAGGATCCAAAACAATATTAAAGTCACCGGCTAGAGCCCATGGCATGTTGCAAGTAGCAGC
Source organism: Silene conica (assembly GCA_029255685.2). Lineage (NCBI taxonomy): Eukaryota > Viridiplantae > Streptophyta > Magnoliopsida > Caryophyllales > Caryophyllaceae > Silene > Silene conica. The sequence continues at coordinate 42,399,325 of CM055316.2, read as the reverse complement.
TATTTGCATAAGAGTATCCCATAACTCCTTCCTTTTTTTCCCCCATTAAAAGCATAAACCATGGTAATGAGGAATTCTTTCTTGGTCACCTGTGCAGTTACCTTAGCATGAATACATTGGGGATGATATTGTAGCACAGTGACATCAAATATGCTTACTTTCCACATCAACCACACTCGTCCCCCTGGGTGAAGGTGACAGTTGGTAGTAATGCACCATCCATTGATCACAGATGCAGCAATATTCCTTAAATTAACACCATTTACTTTTGTTTCAAGCAACCCAAATAAACCAATATTTTTATTCTTAAGAAAATCTCTAACTATATTCTGTTTATTTACACTGTTGAGACCACGAACATTCCAAAACCCAAGATTATTCATGAGAAACAATGGGTGGTATTTTATTGTCACCATTTCCCACCTGAGAATCCTCTCTGCTAGTTACTGACTTTGCACCAAGAGCTTGAACTGGATCAGTCTGCAGCTGTACTGGTGGAGGTTCCCTCTGTTCTTTTATTGAAGACTGATCATTCTGATCAGTTTCCTGATTCAGTATATCCTGCTCTCCCTCCACAAACTGATCTGTGCTTGAGCCAGTCACATTCTGATCCATTACCTGGGCATCCTACACATGTGCTGACTGTTCAGGGGCATTCAGTAAGAGCCTCATATTAGGTATAGGAACTGCTTGAACTGGTTTCCATGCCTTAGTGCTTCTAGGAACTTGTTTGATTGGATGTTTGCCCTTTCTGCACTGGTTTGTTTCATGTCCTACTCCTTTGCACGCACTACAGCTAGAAGGTTTCCACTCATACTCAGCCTTCACCTTATGAATGATCCCATTCTCATCTTTGAATTGAATCTCTTTTGGATATTGTTTGCCCACAGGTAGTTCCACCATGGTCCTAACAAAACCCAGCCTAGTCTTCTCAGTAGTGGCTTGATCAGACTTAATGTATTTTCCTACAAGCCCTGCCACTACTGGTAGGCACTTTCCCCAAAATTTTAGAGGCAAGGCATGCAACCTAACCCATGCTAGCACCAATTTCACATCTGCCTTCAGTAAATCAACATTCTCACTCCATGGTTTAACAATGAGCGGCTTATTGTCAAACATATAATAGCTAGTGTTCAGAACCAACTCTTTCTCACGCACATCCTTGAAATGGACCAGAAATATTCCATTGGGCATAAACGAAACTTTATCTATGCCATGTTTATTCCATATACGATGTATAAACCCATTCAAAACCTCCCATGGGCGGTTTGCTCGCAACACAAGACAATATACTGCCTGGTTCCAGTATGAAACTTCCTCCTGAACATCTTCGTGAGTAAATTGTATCATATCTGGTAAGAAAATTTCCTCTTCCTCAATCTGTATATTTGAACGCAAAGGAGTATTACCTGTTTCATTTATTGGTTCCGGATTGCTAGTAATATCATCCTCCTCATCATCAAAGCACAATCCTGGAATAGGATTCAGTTCATGCATTGGTTTAGTACGTAAAACATCATTCTCATCAGGTCCTGATTTCCTCCCTGTTTGTGATCCGAATATGGATAGGGCATTAGTTCGTTACTATAATCAAAGATTGACAAGGCAATTTATGTTAGCTATTTTATCATTAATTATAGTATGGCTAGTGTATTGTCTAGTAAAGATTTGTTGGGCTTTACAACCATGGGCTAACAAGGTGATAACAAGGGTTGAACCAAGGCAAGAAGGGACTAAGCTATGGTGGACAGACCACCATGAGAACGGAAGGGCCTTGAGCCGCTTGTTGCTCGGCCACCCAAGGCGTGTAGCTCGGTTATCACACGCATGGGCTTGGTCACGTTGGGCTCCGAGTAGCTCTTGGAGTATTTTTAACTACTTTGTTATTTTTATTAAGTTAGTTATTTTAAAGTTTGTTATTTAGTTTGTTAAGGTAGTTACTAGTTTGTTACAAGGTTGTTACAAATTAGTTTGTTATCCTAGGGTTATTAGGATTAGTTATTTAATTCCTAAGATAGGGTTTTATTTTATTAAGGATTATATTTAATCCATTAGGATAGATTTAGGACTCATAATTCTAGTATGAATTATGGGAGGCGTGTGATGCTTGTTTGGGACGTGTGATTACCCTATAAATAGGGCACATGGTTCTTCTTGTTTGAAAGACAATTATTCAAGTATTCAATCAATAAAAATTTACAAGTTTTCTTTTTAAGGCATTCTTAAAGAAATCTCAAGGATTCATCGAGTGTTGATCCGAACCGTTAATATTTGTCGCGTTTCAAGTATTAGCAAGAATTACAAACTATAGGTCTAGGGAGTAATTCACCATTGTTTATCCTATAGGTCTAGGGCAAACAAATATCCTTCTACCTTGGGGATTCACCTCAAGACCGTCACAACTACAATAACAACCACCATCACCACCACCACCGACGGACGCCACCATAAACGACAACATCACCGACCATCTTCATCATCCATCGTTCATTATTTTCAAGATTGTTTCAAGATCGTTCCATACATTGTCTATTTTATTAATTCATTCAAGATTGTTCTCAAGATTTCCAAGAAAGCTTCCGCGGACGATTTCTTTGCTCAAGAATTCGTATCATCAGTGGTATCAGAGCTTCGGCTCTTGATTTCTTTATCTACAAGACGATCCATGAAGGGAGATAGTATGGAGAGCGTGAGATATGAGGGAGAGGTCAAAGTTGGGGTTCCATTACAATTACCAAGAAACCTAATGCTACGTAACCTACAAATTCAAGCTAACCCAATCTCAAACGATCAAAGAAACCAAATATTCTACACCAAGTGCCAAGTACAAGATAAGTGGTGTAGCGTAATCATTGACGGAGGTAGTTGTGCAAACGTTTCTTCCGAAGAGATGGTATCCAAACTTAACCTAGTTACCACCACACACCCAAAACCCTATTTATTACATTGGTTGGATGACGGGAGTGTTATAAGAGTAACAAGGCAAGTTAGGGTAGGAATTACCATGGGATCATACGAAGACGATATTCTATGTGATGTAATACCTATTGATGCATGTCACCTACTTCTAGGGCGTCCAAGGAAGTTTGATAGGGATGTAGTACATAGAGGGAGTGTCAATGAATACGTGTTGGCGGATATAGGTAAGAACATCATACTAAGACCGATGACCCCCCAAGCCGTACTAGAGATGACCACCAAGAAACAAGAAGAGGACAAGCGCACGGTGTTTGCGACTGGGAAGGAGGTGGAACGAGCCATAGAAGGGGAAAAAGGGGCGGATGCTTTAGGAGGGTTAGGAAGGGAAACAGAGCACCAATTAGTTTTAGTTCTGAGGGCTGCACTTCCTATGCAAGTCATTCACGGGAGCAACCAAATCAAGAAGTTACATGTGGGGACTAGAGCGAGAGGTGTTAGGCTGAAACGAAGGCCATTTGGTCCGATCCATTCCAAATTCAAACAAACCAAACCATTATCAAGGAAGAGAACATACAAATTTATCTCAAAATCATACATAGATAGATCATGATGCCCGTCGTTGAGGGTACCAAAGATAAAATTTATAATTCCTAACTTTAACAATAGATAGTGAAAGTCAGGGTCGAACCACAGAGAGGTGGGGAATGTTTATTGTTTGGTGTTAATGTTTAAAGGTAACAAATTTGAGGGTTTGATTGTTGATTACTAAGTCTAAGCAAAGATTTAAAATAAAACAAGAAATAAAGATGAGAATAAAATATAATAAAAGGGATGCTAGGATGTTTGGGGTAATAAATAGCTAAGGTAATATAAATCCTAAGGTCAACATGTATTGCAGTCGCGTAAGGGGTGTAACATATCCTTTCGGTCTATGGTACCTAATAGCTCCTTTCGGCCTATGCTATTAGTTCTTAGGTCTCACAATTATTGGGTGTCAACAATAAGGGTGATTCCTAAATCTTAGGTCGCATATCTTTCAGTCTTAAGCAACCTAGCCGTCTTAAGGTGTAAACCAATGCCCTTCCCGTATCTCTCAATCTTGGGTAGGTCATTACTAACGTCCTACAAGTCTCCTTTCAGTCTCATTGTAGGATATTATAGTCAACAAGGAAAGACGAAACAAGATTCATGCGCGAGTGGGTCGACCGACCAGCTACTCCGGTCGGCCGACCACCGCCTTGGTCGACCGACCCACTATTTGAGTCGGCCGACCACGGCTCTGCTAGAAGTCGGTCTCGGAATCTATACTACCTACGCATATTCATCCCCTACATCCTAACATATGAAATTTAGCTATGCATGGTAATTGAAACGATAATAAAGATGGGAATAAGCATGGTAAACATAGTAAATAATCTAAACATGCGAGATTCAATAAAGCTTGAGAATTCTATCGTAATTGAATGCAATAGTAATAAGAACAATAATAAAGCTAGATTAAAAGAGTAATTACCAAAGTCGGAATTAGGGCAGAAAGGAACAAACTTTATTGAATGCTTGGGAATTATTGAAAGATTACAAATAAACTAAAGACGGAATAAAACTAGATTGTAACTTTATTGTGGCTTAATAACTAAGAAACTCAATCCCAAACCCTAATCATAAGATTAGCTTATATAGGGTAGAAAATTAGAGTTTCCTAAAGACTCCTACTTCTAATTACTTTCCAAAAAAACGTTCCTGGGCTTCGCTGAGGTCGGTCGACCACTTTGGTGGGTCGGTCGACCTCTTTTACGGACTTAAGCGAATTTCTGGGCTTTCTTCAGGATTATGGACTTCATAAAAATCAGGCCTGGTCGGCCGACCCATATAGTAGGTCGGTCGACCGTATCCGCATGGAAAAATCTCCGGTTTTTCTTCTCGCTTTGACTCTTGGCATTTAAATAAAGACTCCAGTTGACTTTCCTTTATTCCTTAATTATGCAAAAGACTCGAGGATATGAATTTGGTGCTAAATCGTCCCTTTTCCGCATAAATCAGCAAAAGTGCATAAAAATACGAAAGTACACGATTGTTGGGAAATAAGGGCTAAAATATAGTAAATGAGCGACCAAATGCGTGTAAAAATAGATGAAAAACATCAAAAAATAGACACGCATCAAATTCCCCAAACCAAACCCTTGCTTGCCCTCAAGCAAGAAATAGACTCGATCTTTACTAATGGAACGATTTCAATCTCAGAGCGAAATTTACATGTAAACCTATACCAATGCTAAGTACAAAATGAGAAAGTATTCAAATCATGCAAACGAGTTATGGTGTCGTCAAACTTTGCAAAACTAGAGACTACAGAGACTTAATACCATGGACTCTCGCGGTACGCTCGAGACACTCATGAAGCAAAGGGTGAGTATATGTAAAAGATAGAAAGAAGTATTTTGTCATGACACTCACCTAACTGCGACCTATGGAAACATGCCTGCAATCTAACATGAACAAGAATTCTACAACTATGTATAACAATCCCATTAAGTGACTTGGATACATGCAATTGAGGTAATGAAAGATATGTGAGGTAAAAGGTAAAAGTGGTTAAGATGTTTTTGGATTTGTGGGGTTAGTAGCCAAGCTAGTAAAACCGTTTCCAACAACATATTTCACAACTTTTGATATTTAAGAAACTGCTCTTTTGTAGCACAACTCTCACATTATAAATAAGAAAGGACTCCCAAATATTTTGAATGAAGTACGAGAGTGATAACATAATATAAAAGAAAGGGATTTGGAACGAATTTTTGAATCTGATGATGCTGTCAGGTGGTCGGCCGACCTATGATGGTGGTCGGTCGACTGACTTTTGTATGTTTTTGACTTTTTTCGGTTTTCGTTTTTCTTTCTTTCTTTTTCTAAATTTTTCTGTTCTTTTTCTTTTCTTTCTTTCTTTTCTGTTTTTGCTCAAAATAGCATATAAACCAAGATGCCTCAAAATAAACCAAAGACCACAAATACTAGCTTGGAAGGGTAGGCTGAGTATGGGATGTAGTTTTGGGGGAATAAAAAGGTAATTTTGGCTATGTGAAGCTTATGAGTAAATACGAGAAAAGGGGTCCCAAATGCACGTATCAAGATTCACAAAACGAGATAGTAAAACAAGTATATAGCAATTCAAGTTCATGTTTTTGCATATTGATGTAACATGTTCCAAGGGGAGTACTACTCACATCCTAGACAACTGGTTTAAAAATGAAACCAGGAATAAGGCTCTAAAACTCAGAATGTATTAGTAGGTTGCCAAGGTATAAGTCAAGTCTCAAGATATACAAATTGATGAAAACTCGTAGATATGCAAAAGACTCTTATACTAAAACAAGTTGACGAGGCAATGTAAAGGCATAAACATGTAAAATAGCTTAAATCATCCTTGAAATACTTTCGTTCCGACTCGACCTATATGCTAAAATAAACGTGCATTTTCTTGGAATTTTTGAATTTTTTTTTTATTTTTTTGGATTTTTGTATATATAAGGAAAATAAAGAAAAGAACAATGCAATACGGAAATGCAATAAACGTGTGACAAAATGTAATGCATGTGACACGAAACCATTCCCCAAACCAACCCGCACAATGTCCCCATTGTGCATTAGCCTAAGTAAAGGTTTCATAAAATTAAAGAAAAGATGCAAAGAAATTAAAAACTAAGGAAAACGTGGAAAGAACTCACTGGGTGGATAAGCGTATGAGAAAAACCTCCCCAAACCAGCGTTAGCTGGGAGGTTTGGTGGCTAGCAATGCCACTCAAGTACCAAAGAACGGTTGCACGATCTCCGAGGAAGAAACGAACCGACTGCGATGGACAGGTAGGTCGTCCGACCCGTGTAAGAGGTCGACCGTCCTTCCCGTAGACTACAGGAATTTCAGCGATACAGCGTCTAGGTCGACCGACTTGTGTATCTGGTCGGTCGACCACTCTGTGTCCCAGCGATCTTTGTTTCTTCGTAAAACCTGAAAAAGAATTAAATATTCGCCCAAGAAATGCGCGAGATTCCAGAAACAAGTCTAAAGTCTTAACTACGCAAGCATAAAGGAAAAAGTTCTAAAACTACGAGCAAACCAAATTAAAAAGTCTCGCACCACAAAAGTAAATTGTCTTAAAAACTGAAACTTGAAATAACTATCCGCTAAAGATGCGGAAAATATCCGACCACGGCTTTTGACGACATGCCGTAGTCTCCACGGTGTTTGCTTGAGTAGCAAAACACATCTTCTTCCCGCCGTCGCAAAGCATATGCGACGACCTCTCTTCTTGAGCTTGCCTCCTCTTTTTCTTCTCTTCCCGATCCGCGACATCCGGGTCTTCATCTTCTTTATAGCTTAAGCATCCCATTCCTCCTCTCTGGACTATGGCTTCCTTCACTTTGGGCTTCCCCAAACCAATTCCTGCACTAGCCATAATAGAAGTGTCCTCCATATTGCTCCCAATCTGGGGCGGAGGTGTAAAAACAGATACAGGAATAGGTAATAAAGTAGGAGAAATAGTGATGACCTCGTACTTGTTTTCAGAAGTGATAACATTACAAGTGATGGGGGTCATAGCATCTTTCTTCCTATAAGATAGGCCATATATAATAGAATGCTTTCCTACTTTGAAGGTTAAAGTCCCAGTGCCTACATCTATAATGGCTCCTGCGGTGTGGAGGAAAGGTCTTCCTAGTATTATAGGTATATGGGCATCCTCTGGGATGTCCAAAACTACGAAGTCAACTGGGAAGAAAAACCTGTCAATACGCACATGGATGTTTTCCAACACCCCTACAGGTTCCATAGATGTACGATCTGCCATCTGGACAGTCATGCTGGTCACTGCAAATTCGGTCATTCCTAATTTTAAGGCAACGCTTAGGGGCATGACACTTATACTACCACCTAAGTCACATAAAGCCTTCTTTACTGGGAAGGTTCCTATATTGCAGGGGACAGAAAAACTACCAGGGTCTTCTAACTTATGAGGAGCAATAACATGTGTTAAAAAGCTAGATGACTCTTCAGTGAGGACCACCGACTCAACCTTATCTAAAGACCTCTTTCTTGACAAAAGCTGTCTCATAAATTTAAGATAGGAGGGGACCTGTTGGACTAATTCTAGAAACGGAACTTGAACATTTAATGAACGAACTACGTCTTTAAATTTGTCAAAAGATACCTGATCCTTCGAGGGTATGAGTCTTTCTGGGAAAGGAGGGGCTGACGATTCAGTATTTGCAGCCCTTTTCAGAAACCTAGGGGTCTTGTCACCCCAGAAAAGAAAATCCCTTAAGTTATTGGGCAATTCGGGACGAAAAGGGGCTTCTGGTTCTGCCTCGGTGGTCGGTCGACCATCTTCTGCGGTCGATCGACCACTCTCCTTTTCAGCGAGAATTTTCGGATTCTGTTTAGAGGTCGGTCGACCTGGTTCCTGGGTCGGTCGACCTTCCTCGCTGCTACTCGGCTGTTTTTCTTTCTCGACTCCCACTTTAGCTCCTCTTCGTAGGGATATGATGTTTAGAGTCTCTTTTTTCTGGTCCGTCTTGGTCGGAAGTTGACCCGGAGCCCTAGTATCATTCTTGCCCGCAATTTGAGCAATCTGAGATTCTAACATCTTCATCCCTGCCTCTCTAGCCTGTGACTCCTTCTGAACCAACCCAATAAGATTTTGGATAAGAGTGTCTATGTTGGGTGGTGGATTTGAAGGTGGTTGAGGGTTGAAGGGTGGTTTTTGGTAACCTTGCTTATGTGGGGGAATATATGTAGAATTTTGCTGAGGTTGCATATGTTGTGGGTTAAGAACATTCTGGCTTGTCCACCTCAGGTTGGGATGGACATTATTATTATTTGGGTCTTAGAAATTGTTCCCACGATAGTGTTGAAAAGCGGCACATGTCTCATTGGATGAAGTACAGAATTTTGACACGTGCCCTTCTCCACCGCACCTCTCACAAGCAAAGGGTCCGTCCTGAACGGCGTTCACCTGGTAAATTCCTCCCTTGCTCCAACTTCCTAGATCGAACTTCCCTCCAGCCTCTAATTTTTCCAACTTGGCTGTCAAGGCCTCAATAGCTGCTAGGTTATATTCAGACTTCCTTTGATTGCCTCTGGAAGTTCCATGTTCAGCACGGTGTACAGCAACATCTTCTATCAATTTGAGACCTTTAGTCTCTCCGGAATTATCTTGGAATCTCCCATTAGCTGCAGCATCTAGATCGGCCATGTTGTCATCGTAGAGGCCATTGTAGAACTGGTTACAAAGAAACCATTGTTCGAATCCGTGATGTGGTACGGATCGAACAAGCCTCTTGAACCTGTCCCATGCCTCACTAAAGTCCTCATTGGGGCCCTGCTTAAAATTTGTAATCTGCGCCCTTAAAGCATTAGTCTTGGACGCAGAATAGTATTTCCTGTAGAATGCTAAGGCTAGGGTATTCCAATATGTGACTCGCGCAGCAGTGCGGTCCAAATCTCTGTACCATTCCCTCGCAGCGTCCCTAAGAGAGAAGATAAACATGGTCTGCTTAATCTGGTCCTGCGTCACTCCTTCTGGGGGTGCAATAGAGCATATGTAATCTGTGAAGATTTCAATATGCTTTGCAGCATCCTCATTGGCCGAGCCTCCAAATTGGTTTCTTTCAACCATAGTAATATAGGCAGGCTTGGCCTCGAATGGCTTCCCAGTACCTGCAGGTAAGGTGAACCCTTTGTATAGGTCCTTTGCCTGAGGCATAGAGTGACTGGCAATAGTAGCTTCCTCTGTCCTGTTTTCTTCTTCTTTTGGAAAAACTGGAAAGTAGGTAAAAGGTGGTGTTCTTGGTGAAAGTGGATTGTTGGGTGAATTTGGTTGTGAAGGTGGCGTTTTTGGTGATGATGGTTGTTCGAAAATGTCTTCTTGGAATAGGGAAGATGGCGAACCTCCTTCCTGATTCGCTAGAAGTTGTTTTCTCCTTTCTCTAAGAGTCCTCTCAAGCTCGTGGTCAAGTGGTAGGAGTTCTCCTTGAACTGACCTGCGCATAAGATGGAAACTACAAGAAAATGGTGAGAAGGTTTAAGGAACAAAAAGTTCCTTAAACAAAGAGAAACAAAAACAAAAACAATAAACACTGGCGTCACCTCCTCGGCAACGGCGCCAAAATTTGATGCCCGTCGTTGAGGGTACCAAAGATAAAATTTATAATTCCTAACTTTAACAATAGATAGTGAAAGTCAGGGTCGAACCACAGAGAGGTGGGGAATGTTTATTGTTTGGTGTTAATGTTTAAAGGTAACAAATTTGGGGGTTTGATTGTTGATTACTAAGTCTAAGCAAAGATTTAAAATAAAACAAGAAATAAAGATGAGAATAAAATATAATAAAAGGGATGCTAGGATGTTTGGGGTAATAAATAGCTAAGGTAATATAAATCCTAAGGTCAACATGTATTGCAGTCGCGTAAGGGGTGTAACATATCCTTTCGGTCTATGGTACCTAATAGCTCCTTTCGGCCTATGCTATTAGTTCCTAGGTCTCACAATTATTGGGTGTCAACAATAAGGGTGATTCCTAAATCTTAGGTCGCATACCTTTCAGTCTTAAGCAACCTAGCCGTCTTAAGGTGTAAACCAATGCCCTTCCCGTATCTCTCAATCTTGGGTAGGTCATTACTAACGTCCTACAAGTCTCCTTTCAGTCTCATTGTAGGATATTATAGTCAACAAGGAAAGACGAAACAAGATTCATGCGCGAGTGGGTCGACCGACCAGCTACTCCGGTCGGCCGACCACCGCCTTGGTCGACCGACCCACTATTTGAGTCGGCCGACCACGGCTCTGCTACAAGTCGGTCTCAGAATCTATACTACCTACGCATATTCATCCCCTACATCCTAACATATGAAATTTAGCTATGCATGGTAATTGAAACGATAATAAAGATGGGAATAAGCATGGTAAACATAGTAAATAATCTAAACATGCGAGATTCAATAAAGCTTGAGAATTCTATCGTAATTGAATGCAATAGTAATAAGAACAATAATAAAGCTAGATTAAAAGAGCAATTACCAAAGTCGGAATTAGGGCAGAAAGGAACAAACTTTATTGAATGCTTGGGAATTATTGAAAGATTACAAATAAACTAAAGACGGAATAAAACTAGATTGTAACTTTATTGTGGCTTAATAACTAAGAAACTCAATCCCAAACCCTAATCATAAGATTAGCTTATATAGGGTAGAAAATTAGAGTTTCCTAAAGACTCCTACTTCTAATTACTTTCCGAAAAAACGTTCCTGGGCTTCGCTGAGGTCGGTCGACCTCTTTTACGGACTTAAGCGAATTTTTGGGCTTTCTTCAGGATTATGGACTTCATAAAAATCAGGCCTGGTCGGCCGATCCATATAGTAGGTCGGTCGACCGTATCCGCATGGAAAAATCTCCGGTTTTCTTCTCGCTTTGACTTTTGGCACTTAAATAAAGACTCCAGTTGACTTTCCTTTATTCCTTAATTATGCAAAAGACTCGAGGATATGAATTTGGTGCTAAATCGTCCCTTTTCCGCATAAATCTGCAAAAGTGCATAAAAATACGAAAGTACACGATTGTTGGGAAATAAGGGCTAAAATATAGTAAATGAGCGACCAAATGCATGTAAAAATAGATGAAAAACATCATAAAATAGACACGCATCAGATCACTGTGTGGGGTAAAGAATTATGGTAAGGAGTATACTTTGGTTGTGAATAAAGGTTGTATACAAAGGTTCATTGAACACAGGAAGTCCAAACTGTTGCAGTTTAGAAAGTCGGTGAAGGCTGAGGTCACCAAGGGTATGCGCGGAGAGTTCGTGGGGGCTGATCCAACCGCGACAAGACACGAGGGAGTAAAGTTGGTTAGCACGGTGGTGCTAAGGGAGGGCCTAGAAAAGCGTGAGCCTAGGGTAACCACGATGGTTGTTGAGCAACAGAGTAAGGTGTTGCGTGGGGTGTTGCAAAACAAGAAACGTGGGCTAGGGGACGTGATGGGCGAAGGAGGAGGTTGTAGGAGGTTAGTGCTAAATCCAAATAGTTTACTTGTACGGATGGGAATGGAACTAGGGAGGAGAGTACGGTGTTAGGGGCTGATTTGGTTAAGCAGGAAGGTAAGGACATGGTGTTAACCACGGTGGTACCGAAGGTGTCTCTAGGTGTTCGGGAGCCAAAGGAGCACGCGCCTAGTTTTGAACGTGTGGAGGAGTAGTTGCGTGGTATAGACGTGAGACGTGGTAAGGGGCGTGAGGTTTTCGGGTCGTTGATTAAAGAGGAGCATCGTGTACCCATCAAGCTAAACCTAGGACCTTATGTGGAGGAGTATAGGCGAGAAGTTGAGGAGGGGATAATGGTGGCGCGGGAAGCTGCTAATGTTAGGTTTATATATCTCAAAACCTAATATAATAGTCATACTAATATGAAGATGATAATTAACATTTTAATTATAGCCTTAGGATCTTATGCATGCTAAAATAATATTGCGGAAATAGGATTCAAATAACTTACAATCCGACGAAATCAACACTAGGATGATCCTCCTTAGTATTCAACACGAACACCTCCTCCAAGATGCACCCAAGACACCCTTAATTAACCGAAATCTTGAGGAAGCTGGGACATGAATCAGTTTCCTTAAACTAAGTTCTAATTACTAATTAGAACTACTAAAACTAATAATACAACTATTATAAGTTTGGATAGTATTATCTTATAATATTATTTGAGGTTTTTAACAACAACTTCACACTAGAAATTTTGCCTTAGTATTAGAATGATATTCTTATGAATTATTCATAAGTTAAATAAGGGTTGCATGGAGTGAAGGGGAGCCGGCCATGGGAACACACAAAGGGAACATCTTCCCATTTCAAGGCTCATAGGGTGGCTATAGGGTGTGTGTTCTCAAGGCTCTTTAAACACAATGATTAAAGTGCAATTAACACATAAAACACCCCACAACCACCTCCACTAATCCGTCCCACTTAAGCATCAAATGGTCCTCATTTTATAAAATTGTCATTTGCACAATTGTATATTATGTGATATATTATATGTCACAAGGTAATATACTACAATTATCTTAATTTAAAACATATATATATCAAATAAATATTGTTTACAAATTAAATAAATCATATTTTTCAATTGACAAGTAATTCATAATTACTAATGTAAAATGATTATTTACAATAATCGTCAATACGACTTACAACCTTTGTATTAATATACAACCCGATTCATTCTAATCACGATATTATAAAATATCGTTCATTGTTTAATAATTGACACATTTCAGTTATAAACATAAATATTACAAAAAGATTTAACCTCTGATTTCTCGATATACGAGTTTAAGGAATATGATCAACTCGTATCAATATACATTTGATCATTTAATCAATTAAGGGAATTGTCCTATAGGTGTGACCTAAAGGGATCTACTGACCACCACCGTCATACGACAGTAATGTCAAACTCTAGCTAGCCAATCATTACCGATTAATGTTGGTCAGTTGACTATTATAATTTCGTATCATCCCTTGCGCATTCTCGTCATGAGATTTAATTACGTGATCGCACTATTGTTGAGGACACATTTCCCAACAATCTTCCACTTGTCCTCGACGAGTGTGCGTCACCAATTCTCTTGTCCTATTACAATCTCCCACTCAATGCAAGGTGTCTCTCTGAGGTCATACTTGCATTCGATCATATCATGAGTGGTTTCCTCGATCTTGAGAATAACCGTTTGACCGGAATTATCTACCATAGATACCTTCCGAGCGTGGCCACGCATTTCCAGTTAACTTCTCCTCGAGTGGCCTTGAGATTTGAAAAACCCTGACAAGGGGTGGACAATTTCTATTGTACTACTCCCTTTAGCTAGCTACAGTCAGTCACAACCCAAAGCAATCCCATTTGACTCCAGTTACGAAAAGTCGTAGAGAATGGATCAAGGTTATGCCAAAACCGCACCATCTTTGGAGAGTAGTCTTTAGTCTAAGAATTGACTCATAAGAATACTATAGTAGCTCTTGCCACGACCCGGCTATTATAAAATTTCCAGAACTCTATAAGCGGTCACTTTGCCCGACAGAGTGTCTCTTGCAGTCTGTCTATGTGATCGACAAGTCATCACATATGACTCTATGGCATTTGAACTTGCCATCAGTCGCCTCACATTCTAGTCGCTTTGAGACGTCACCTCATATAAGCGGCCAGGGGCTATACTAAGTCAATCCAGTTTACTTTATGGAGTTCAAAATTTTCTCTTACAACCCATTTGGATTTTTTTGACAAATTATCTTTTATTTTGAGTTAATTATAACTCAAATGACATTGTCATGCTAAGACAGTCAATACTGCTCCACAGCATTTGATGCATGATCACTAATTTGTATTAGTTTGAATTTTCGAATAAGCCTTTTATTCATGTTATAAAAACTTACAAATTTTGGTCTCCTTCCATCTCATATTATCTCATATAATATGATCTTATTTGAGCACGTATCTAGAACTCATTCTAGATCTTGAGTTTCCTTTTCTTAGGGAAGCTCCCACTGTTATCTTATAACTCGTGACGTATCGTCACTTATGTACTGAAATCTATATTGTAGTTATTTACTCCCTCATATTCTATGTATTGTTCCCTATTTCCTTATTCGGTTATTCGGGTTTTCTTCCCTATTTCCTTTTTCGGAAGCATTTGTGTGGTCTAAATTCAATGGTAGGTGGGCCATTGTGTTTTGTGTGGTCCAAATCATATTCCTTATTTTTGGGGCGAAAATGAAAGGGGAAGAATATATCGAATAGGAGGGAGTATGATTTTACCACTCCAATTATTTGCAATCATCTTGGCTATTTGATCAAGCTTATTCATATCAAACCATTTTGATTTCTAATGGGTGACATTTTATTATCAATATAATAAACCTTCCCGTGAAGCTCCATCATCGAATGATATAAGGTATTTTGTTCATCTAGAATTGAGAACCTCTTATTCTTTACACTTTAAAGAATCACCCATTCTCTCTAAATGGTACGTTCAATTCTTTAATGAATATCGCTCCCACTAAAAACAACATCACTCGATTTCTTAAATGAACCTTTCATTTCTCGCATGTAAATCTTTTGCTATCACTTGAATCATTATCACTATCACTATCCCTATAGTGGTCTACCTTCATTCAATCGACATCACATGAACTCCTAATATCACTTTTTGATACAATAGATACTAACATTGAGAGAACTGAGATGATATCTCCTCTATTATCTTATAATTTTGAAGATTTCATTTGTTAAGGAACCGTTTTCCTTGCGATTTCATACGGGGTTTCCTTTATCCTCTCTTTGAAACAAAGAACATAAGGAACATTTCCTCTTGTGTCCTCCCGTAGTTTCTTCAGTGTCCTCTCGTAGTTTCTTTTGTTTATTCATTTAGGGTTCTTCTTAAGACTCCCTTGTGGGATTCTTCTCTAAGATCCTACATTTATATCATTGGTTTGCGGGCGAAATATTTTCTCCCACTCTATCCTTTTAACAATAACCTTTATTTGTATAAGGATAGCAATTTTCGATTAAACCAATGTATGTGAATGTTTGAAAAGTTTTATAGATGTGTTGAACTCATTCTCATTTTCACTTAAAATGAAAATCTTATAATGAACTAATGATGTCTCAATTCGATTGAAAGTATCTCATGTGGTGTAGTTCTCCGTTTTAATCAACACTTTGATTTTATTATATTGATCGTATCAATGTTTCTTATTTCGTGATAAAAATCACCATTATTCATGTTTTAACAAGGTATGCAATTTATTGTAGGAATCAAGGAATTGATTAAGAACAAAAGTAGTGACTCGGGTTGAAAACCAAGTCACTAATATCCAAAATACAACCATTGTTTGGGATTCAAATCCTTGTCTTACAAGAAAGTAAATTGTTCTAGGAAATAAAATGCAAAATATGAAAGAAGACAATAATGAAAATTAGAGCCTAGCTCTTAAGTCTTCAATCAATTGGATGCTACCATAGTCATCCAAGTAAGGAACTTCATGCTTCCTTCTCCTTGCCCTTGTCATTAGGAGGTGGCCCTTTAAAACAATTAAAAAGGGTATATATCAACAATTTGTATCACTATACATAAGTTGATAAAATAACATGAATTTAAACGAGAATTATTACCTACGGCGGTTGCCTTTCCATTTTTGAGATCGCTCAAGTATTTGGGGCAATTACGCTTCCAATGTCCTAACCTCGTGCAATAATGGCACTTGTTTTCAGATTTAGAAGATGAGGTGGAAGCGCCTTTCGAAAAGGTCTTTTCTTTGGCTGGTTTGGGCTTGAACGTTTTCTTGCCCTTGCCTTTGAAGGCATTTCTCTTGAAGTTAGTTTTCCCTTTCTTTTCGATGTTCTAATCATCCTTAGTGGAACTTTCATGAAGTCCCATGTCCCTCTCGGCTTGGACAAGCATCTTATGCAATTCATCCAATGTGGTCTCTTGATTTCGCATGTTGAAGTTCGCCCGGAATTGAGCATACGATTTCACCTTATTGAGAGAGTGAAGGACTCGGTCAATGATGAGAGAGTCGGGAACGTCAACTCCTTGCAATTTTAGAGTCTCCGCGAACTCAACTAGTTTTAGTACATGCGGGCTTATCTTTTTCCCTTCCTTCAAGCTAATGTCGAAGAAGGCGGAAGCCGCTTCATATTGAATCACCCTTGGAGTTTGCGAAAACATTGTCGCAAGTTTGGTGTATATCTCATATGATGTGGTTAACTTGATCATACTCCTTTGGAGATCCGGCTCCATGGAGACGATAAGCACATTTTTAAGAGCAGAGGACTCTTTCATGTAGGCTTCATAGGCCTCACGAGTTTGGACCGCGGAACGAGCGGTCGGAGTGGGAGGAGCGGCTTCGGATAGGTAACGAGCCTTATCGTCACGTTGAGCGGCCAAAAGTAATTGCGCATCACAATCCTTAAAATTTGAACCATGCTTATCGAGTTTGCAACGATCCATAAAGGATCGAAGCCATGATACATTAGTGAGAGGTGGAGCGTTGGTGGCCATTGACGATGTTGAAAAATAAAACTACAATAAAAAGAAGGAATTAAAACAACATCATTCTTAAAACTCGTATTTAATTTTAAACAAGTTTAGTTATTTACTTAATGACCTCTTACCCAATTAAGTAAACAATTCCGAGACCCAAACCCATACTAATCCGGGCACGGTATAGCCGATTCAACCCGTATTGGTATAATTTGGTGGATTAACCTTTTAATCGGTTCTACCTTAGAACTCTCGGTCGACAATTTTCTAAAAATCGTCTTTAGCCCGAACTTATTGCAACTACGGTTACGAATACATTCGTTGAGATCGACGAAATTTCAAGGTGTAATCTTATTACCCCACTTACCCAACGTGACAATTTTAGTACCCGGTGTAGCCAAGCCTACATTCTTGTGAAGAAGGGATTCATGGGTCTATACTTTTTGGTAAGGCTAAGTCTCAATATTCATATGTAAGAGATCTAGTCAAAATTATTATCTATCTCCGTTTTAAGTGAACTAAGTCGGTGAATTATCGATAAATTATTGACTAGGTCGATTAAATCGAATAAAATGTATGACATGATATGACGATTTGGCTATGCATGCAAACATATAAAGCAAAATAAAAGCAAAAAATAATAAACTCTAGTATGGCCTTTCTTAGAAAAGAAAAAATAAAAGTACAAATTCGGAAACCAACTCCTTTGGTCCCTTGAACTTCACGAGGCACGCTTCCCAAGGTAAACATCGTCTTGGTCGGAACTCCTTTCCGAATGGCATCGTCTTCAAGGCTCACCGGAATTTACAAAAATTACAACTTTTCTAGTCTACTTTATACATTATAAAATAGAAAACAATAAATAAAGTGATACGAGATCACATTAATTACATCCGAATCGATAACCCCTTACATTACGGGAAATACCGATTTAAAAACTATGGCCATACTAAGTAAATTACATAATCCAAAATTACGTAAATAAAATCATGACAATCATAATTAAAATATGAAATGCTTATGAATATGAACTAACATGAAAACCTAAGCCAAATCGTCCTATTAAATATCATTTATAATAGTTATCGTATACCTCGGTTTTTATGGAATTGCGTGTTTTAACGATTAATAACACTATGCATTATGTGAATCGGAATTCACTCTTAAGTTAATCATCCCAACTTATTTAGGTTTGAAAATTTAGTCTTACTCAAACTTTTAACATGAATTAACTTAATGTTATAATATTGTTCGGTATTACTCGGTTTTGCGGGAAGAATAATATAAAATTCAAAAAGAGTCATAAAATTTCGGAAAAATTCAAAATTCAAATTTTGAGAATTCTAGAAAGTTCTTAAAATTTCAGAACTTTAAAATATTAGTATTTATACGGTTTTAATATTTATTTCGAAAACAATACGTAAAACGAGCATTTTGAGTCGGAAAATTAAATAATTAGCTCCATAAATGCAAATAAAATACTAATAATAATTTTAAACTTTCTAAAATACTTTAAGCACCTGAAATGGACAGAAAAAATAAATGCCACGCTGCCCAATAGCCGAAATTTTAATTAAAATGACTCTTATTATTCAATTTTAAATATAACCTTTTAACAAATAAAATTAAATAAAACAAAAACTTTTGGCTCCCAAGAAAAATATGGTGATGAACATATCAAATATGAATATTATGGGTTAACGTTTCCGGCCATTTTAACAACTATTGCTATTTTTAACGATTTACGTCATATATCGTACAATTTTAACCATTAAAATTATTTCTCAAGCATAAAATTAAATAAAAATCTCGAAATTTTTATACATGCTGGAAATAATATGTATGACATCGTGTTAAATTTTTATGGCAAAGTTCCAACTTAAACTATTAAAGTCGAAATAATGTCACTAATTACCCGATTTTTACATTAAAAATCAATAATAATGCAATATATGAGATAAATTTCTGGAACATTTAGCATACATTTTAAATATTGCATGTGACATACTCATAAATTTTTATAGTCAAATTAGAAATATAACTATACAAACCCATTTTTATTCATTTTATGGCATTTTAACACTTAAAATTCATAAACCATGGATTTTAACTCCATGATTTACGAAAATTCATATTCATATCATAGGAAATACATGTGAAAACATACTGAAAAATCTCGGCCAGAAGCTTATTTTAACTATTTTTCCCCAGAATAAACATTTTTAACCATTAAAAATTAATAAAACCGAAAATAAAAATACCAATGAACAATATATATGCAAAAGATATTCCAAGTATCCTAAAATACATTTAGAATCAGTAGGTATTCATGCATAAATTATTTCGGCCATATCATATTCGAAATGAAATATCAATTTTATTTTGTTAACATAATAACTTCGTAAAAATTAAACGAAAAGCATGCAAACAACCTTGTTGCTCTGATACCAATTGTTAGGTTTATATATCTCAAAACCTAATATAATAGTCATACTAATATGAAGATGATAATTAACATTTTAATTATAGCCTTTAGATCTTATGCATGCTAAAATAATATTGCGGAAATAGGATTCAAATAACTTACAATCCGACGAAATCAACACTAGGATGATCCTCCTTAGTATTCAACAAGAACACCTCCTCCAAGATGCACCCAAGACACCCTTAATTAACCGAAATCTTGAGAAAGCTAGGACAAGAATCGGTTTCCTTAAACTAAGTTCTAATTACTAATTAGAACTACTTAATTACTAATTAGAACTACTAAAACTAATAATACAACTATTATAAGTTTGGATAGTATTATCTTATAATATTATTTGAGGTTTTTGACAACAACTTCACACTTGAAATTTTGCCTTAGTATTAGAATGATATTCTTATGAATTATTCATAAGTTAAATAAGGGTTGCATGGGGTGAAGGGGAGCCGGCCATGGGAACACACAAAGGGAACATCTTCTCTTTTCAAGGCTCATAGTGATCCGATTATGGATAGGGCATCGAATCGTTACTACATTCAAAAATCGCTAAGGCAAATTATATGTGCTATATTATTATTAATTATCTCATGGCTAGTATTTTGTCTAGTTGGGGTTCGATGGGCTCTAAGTCCTTGGGCTAATAAAAGAATATCAAGAAACGAATCAAGTCCAAGGAAGGCAAGACTCGAAGAAGCACGACCCATAGGCCAAAGGTTGCTCGGTCACGGCCTGTTCACGGCCCGGCCTTGGCTCGGCCATGGTGGACTTATTGCTCGGTCAAGATGGTCTCCTACTAGGCATTGGAGTATTTCTAATTATTATGTTATTTTTATAAGTTGTTATCTTTTATTAAGTTTGTTATAATTAAGTTACTAGTTAGTTAAGGTAGTTACTAGGTTGTTACGAGTTAGTTACTACCTAGTTAATTAGTTATCCTAGGGTTGTTAGGATTAGTTATTTAATTCTAAAAGAACCTAAGATATAGTTTATTTTTAATAAGGATTATATTTAATCCATTAGGATAGATTTAGGACTCCCAATTCGAGTAGGATTCATGGGAGGCGTGTGATGCCTAAGGCATGTGTGTGTCGTGTGCCTTACCTATAAATAGGGCACATGGTTCTTCTTGTTATTAATTCAAGTATTTAATCAATAAAATTTACAAGTTTTCTTATTAAGGCATTCTTAAAGAAATCTCAAGGACTCATCGAGTGTTGATCCGAACCGTTAGTATTTGTCGCTTTTCAAATATTAGCACGAATTACAAACTATAGGTCTAGGGACTAATTCACCATTGGGTGTCCTATAGGTCTAGGGCAAAAAAATATCCTTATACCTTGGGGATTCACCTCAAGACCGTCACAACTACAACAACCATCATCACCACCGACGGACCATTCACCACCATCATTCACGACGACCACCACCACCATCAACGACCATCATTCATCATCCATCGTTCAATATTCCAATATTGTTTCAAGATCATTCCATATTTGCCTATTTTATTAATTCTTTCAAGATTGTTCTCAAGATTTACAAGAAAGCTTCCGCGGACGATTTCTTTGCTCAAGAAATCGTATCATCAGTGGTATCAGAGCTTCGGCTCTTGAATTCTACTTCTTTCAAGAAAATCCATTCGGGGCAACTATGAATTTTGAAGATCCAAGATTCTTGGATAGTTTAAAGAAAGCATTGGAACATGTTACTAACAATAACGACAATCGATGGCAACCAAGGAGGGAGCCACAACGACCTGTAGACGAATTCAAGGTGACGCAGTTACCCGAATTCGAAGGAGCGACCGACCCTGAAGACTACCTTGAATGGGAGAGGAAGATGGATCGCATGTTCGAATTCAAGGAGTTAGACGATCGTAAGATGTGCAAGTACGCAATTCTAAGATTAAGCAAAGGTGCATCCTTATGGTTCGACAGTCTCAAGGCTCAAAGGGCTAGAGCCGGGAAGGAAAAAATTTATTCTTGGGAGGGCCTGAAGAAAAGATTGAGAAAGCGGTATGTACCCACAACTTACAGGCTTGCTTTATATCGTAAGATTTCTAATATTCTTCAAGGCAAGATCTCGGTGAGTGAATACTTAGACGAATTCGAAAATCTTACATTAATGGGTGAGGTTGAAGAAAACCAAGAGCAAAAGATAGCAAGATTCTTAAGGGCATTAAACAAAAACATATCTAATCCCGTAGAACTTCATGTATATTCAAATTTTGATACTTTGACAAGTTTGTGCTTAAGGGTAGATGCACAAAGCAAAGTAAGGTTCGGAGGAAGCCACCTATGGAGTCGTGTAGGCGAAGGGGGAGAAGGGGAATCATCCAAGGCAACGCCTAGTACGAGTGGCGCGGGAAAATTGAGAGCGACTGGATCTCCACAAGCCAAGTCCAATCCAACTCCAACTCAAAACGAAATCAGCCTATCTAAGGTAAGATGCTTTAAGTGCCAAGGGTTTGGGCACTTAAAGAATGCTTGCCCTCTAACAAGAGGGTTGTGACGATGAGAGAAGCCCTAACTTGCTTGAATCTAGTAGGAGAGGGGGAGGAATCCGGTGAGGAGGAGGAGGTGTGGGATGATCACGGCAGCCATGAGGACGGGGAAGGGGATGCGGCATTCGAAGCTCCTAATGCAAACACTCTAGTACTTAGATCATTACAAGCCCAATCCACACCAATAATTACCGAACAAAGAGATCATAACTTTAATACCAAGTGTCTTGTAAAGGATAAATGGTGTAGCATTATCATTGATGGGGGTAGTTGTACGAACGTGGCTTCGGAGGAGATGGTATCTAAGTTAGCTTTAACCACGATTAAACATCCTAAACCATATGCCTTACATTGGTTGGGGGACACGAATAAGGTTAGAGTTACTAAACAAGTACGGATGAATTTAGCCATGGGTTCATACAAAGACGAGGTGCTATGCGATGTGGTACCTATGGATGCTTGTCACATTCTTCTAGGACGTCCTTGGCAATTTGATAGGGATGTCTTACATAGGGGGAGGGTAAATGAGTATGAGCTTATGGATAAGGGGAGGCGAATCATCCTTAAACCTATGAGTCCCAAGGATGTAGGTTTAATGAGAGTCGGCTCGGGGAAGAATACTCGATTCAATACTTCCGTCTTTGCAATAAAAAGGGAGGACAAGAAGGTGGAGGAGGAGATAGTGGATGGTTTGAGCGAGAGAGTAGGGTCCGAGAAGGTAAGCACGAGGTTAGGGGCTGATCTAGCCGAGAAGGGAGGTAAGGAGGTAGTAGTGAGCTCGGTTGCGTTCACGGGTGACCAAGGGGCGAGGGAGCCTAAGACGGTAACCTTGGGTATGGAGGAGTTGAGCGTGAGGTTGCACGGGGTAGCCTTGATGCGGGCCAAGAACCGTGGAGTAAGGGGCAGCCTAGGCGTGGTGGTTAGTCCAAAACCGTTGGGCCTAAGTATGGGTCACGTGCTTAAGGAGGATGGTCGAGATTTTAAGGAGAGGGGTGAAGTGGTGTCGCGGGAAGGTGCTAAGGGGCGCGGCCACAAGAATGTTTTCCTAACGAATCAAGTTTTATCCATTTGTGCAGGAAACATTACCCAAGATAAAAGGCTCTTGAATCCTAGTCATCAAGAATTGAGGTCAATTCTCTTTCAAGGGGGAGGGGATGATCAGATTATGGATAGGGCATCGAATCGTTACTACATTCAAAAATCGCTAAGGCAAATTATATTAGCTATATTATTATTAATTATCTCATGGCTAGTATTTTGTCTAGTTGGGGATCGATGGGCTCTAAGGCCTTGGGCTAATAAAAGAATATCAAGAAATGAATCAAGTCCAAGGAAGGCAAGACTCGAAGAAGTACGGCCCATAGGCCGAAGATTGCTCGGTCACGGCCTGTTCACGGCCCGGCCATGGTGGACTTGTTGCTCGGTCAAGATGGTCTCCTACTAGGCATTGGAGTATTTCTAACTATTATGTTATTTTTATAAGTTGTTACTCCCTCCTTCCCGGTCAATTGTTATCTATTGCTTTTGACACAAGGATTAAGAAAACAAGTATGAATGAATTTGAACCACACAAATTATATGGCCCCACATTCAACCAAATGTGATCCACAAAATGTTGCCAAAAATGGAAATAGATAACAATTCAACGATACACCCCAAAATGGAAATAGATAACTATTGACCGGAACGGAGGGAGTATATTTTATTAAGTTTGTTATAATTAAGTTACTAGTTAGTTAAGGTAGTTACTAGGTTGTTACGAGTTAGTTACTACCTAGTTAATTAGTTAACCTAGGGTTGTTAGGTAGTTATTTAATTCTAAAACAACCTAAGATATAGTCTATTTTTAATAAGGATTATATTTAATCCATTAGGATAGATTTAGGACTCCCAATCCGAGTAGGATTCATGGGAGGCGTGTGATGCCTAAGGCATGTGTGTGTCGTGTGCCTTACCTATAAATAGGGCACATGGTTCTTCTTGTTATTAATTCAAGTATTCAATCAATAAAATTTACAAGTTTTCTTTTTAAGGCATTCTTAAAGAAATCTCAAGGAGTCATCGAGTGTTGATCCGAACCGTTAGTATTTGTCGCGTTTCAAATATTAGCACGAATTACAAACTATAGGTCTGGGGGGTAATTCACCATTGGGTGTCCTATAGGTCTAGGGCAAACAAATATCCTTCTACCTTGGGGATTCACCTCAAGACCGTCACAACTACAACAACCATCATCACCACCGACGGACCATTCACCACCATCACTCACGACGACCACCACCACCATCAACGGCCATCATTCATCATCACCAAGATTGTTTCAAGATCATTCCATATTTGCCTATTTTATTAATTCTTTCAAGATTGTTCTCAAGATTTCCAAGAAAGCTTCCGCGGACGATTTCTTTGCTCAAGAATTCGTATTACATAGGGTGGCTATAGGGTGTGTGTTCTCAAGGCTCTTTAAACACAATGATTAAAGTGCAATTAACACATAAAACATCCCACAACCACCTCCACTAATCCCTCCCACTTAAGGATCAAATGGTCCTCATTTTATAAAATTGTCATTTGCACAATTGTATATTATGTGACATATTATATGTCACAAGGTAATATAATACAATTATCTTAATTTAAAACATATATATTTATCAAATAAATATTATTTATAAATTAAATAAATAACATTTATCAAGTTGACAAGTAATTCGTAATTACTAATATAAAATGGTCTTTTACAATAATCGTCAATACGATCTACAACTTTTGTAATAATTTTAACCCGATTCATTCTAATTAGGATATTATAAAATATCGTTCATTGTTTAACAATTGACTCATTTCAATTATAAACATTAATCTTACAATAAGATTTAACCTCTGATTTCTGGGTGTACGAGTTTAAGGAATATGATCAACTCGTATCAATATACATTTGATCATTTAATCAATTAAGGGAATTGTCCTATAGGTGTGACCTAAAGGGATCAACTGACCACCACCGTCATACGACAGTAATGTCAAACTCTAGCTAGCCAATCATTACCGATTAATGTTGGTTAGTTGACTATTATAATTTCGTATCATCCCTTGCGCATTCTCGTCATGAGATTTAATTACGTGATCGCACTATTGTTGAGGACACATTTCCCAACAGCTAAGAGGCGCGACCACAAGAAGATTTCCTTAACGAGTCAATCTTTATTCATTTGTGCAGGAAATATATCCCGGGATCAAAGGTTCTTGAATTCTCAACATCAAGAATTGAGGTCAATTCTGTTTAAAGCAGAAGGGATGATCCGAATATGGATAGGGCATTAGTTCGTTACTATAATCAAAGATCGACAAGGCAATTTATGTTATCTATTTTATCATTAATTATAGTATGGCTAGTGTATTGTCTAGTAAAGATTCGTTGGGCTTTACAACCATGGGCTAACAAGGTGATAACAAGGGTTGAACCAAGGCAAGAAGGAACTAAGCTATGGTGGACGGACCACCGTGAGAACGGAAGGGCCTTGGGCCGCTTGTTGCTCGGCCACCCAAGGCGTGTAGCTCGGTTATCACACTCATGGGCTTGGTGATACGAATTTTTGAGCAAAGAAATCGTCCGCGGAAGCTTTCTTTGAAATCTTGAGAACAATCTTGAATTAATTATTAAAATAGGCAAATATCGAACGATCTTGAAACAATCTTGATGAATAATGGTGATGGATGACGAACGTTGATGGTGGTGATGTCGAAGTGATGGTGGTGATGTCAAAGTGATGGTGATCCGTCGATGGTGGTGGTTAAGGTGGTTGTTTTTGTAGTTTTGACGGTCTTGAGGTTTATCCCCAAGGTAGAAGGATATTTGTTTGCCCTAGACCTATAGTTCAAACAATGGTGATTTACTCCCTAGGCCTATAGTTTGTAAATCTTGTCAATACTTGAAACGCGACGAAGTACCAACGGTTCGGATCAACACTCGATGAGTCCTTGAGATTTCTTTAAGAATGCCTTAAAAAGAAAACTTGTAGATTTTAATTGATTGAATAATTAACTGAAAAACAAGAAGAACCATGTGCCCCATATATAGGGTAAAACACAAGTCCAAAACACACATCCCACACGTCTCACACGCCTCCCATCTCCTTGTGAGATTAGGAGTCCTAAACTATATCTAATGGATTAAATATAATCCTTATTAAACAAAACCTTATCATAGGAATTAAAAAGAATTAAATAACTAACCCTAATAACCATAGCACAACAAATTAACAAGTTAGTAACAAACTTGTAACTACCTTGTAACAAACTTGTAACTAACTCAACAAACTTAACAAACATATAACTAACTTCCTAAAGATAAAAATAACATAGTAATTAAATATACTCCAATGCTTAGTAGGAAACCAAAATGGTCGCGCAACATCTCCACCTTGGCCGAGCCTTGACCGGGCCGTGATCAGGCCATGACCGAGCAACCTTCGGCCTATGGGCCGTGCCTCCTTGAGTCTTGCCTTCCTTGGACTTGATTCGTTTCTTGATATTTTTTTACTAGCCCAAGGCCTTAAGGCCCATCGAATCTTTATTAGCAAATATACTAGCCATATGATAATTAATAATAAATTAGCTAATATAATTTGTTTCCTCGACTTTTGTTCACGATAAAGAATCGACGCCTTATCCATATTCGGATCATCCCCTCCCCCTTGAAAGAGAATTGACCTCAATTCCTGATGATTACAATTCAAGAACCCTTGATCTTGGGTCATGTTTCCTACATAAATGGATAAAACTTGATTTATTAAGAAACTACCCTCGTGGCCGCGCCTCGTAGCAACTTCCCGCGACACCACCTCGTCTCCTTCCTTCCTAGGCTTGTGTATGTCAACCTCCAACGATATGAACTTTTCACTATGGAAAAGAATGAATCGATTGATAGCATGTCTGCACGATTCTCCTGCATACTTAATGAACTGCGGAACCTTGGTAGGAAGTATGATTCTGAGGACATAGTCAGAAAAGTCCTCAGAAGCCTTACCAAAAAGTGGCAACCTAAAGTCACTGCAATTGAAGAAGCTCGTGATCTCTCGACCATGACTTATGAAGAACTTATTGGATCTCTAATGGCTCAGGAGATCATGCTGAATAGAGATGATGATGATCATCCTAAAAACAAAAATATTGCCTTACAAGCCTCTACAAGCAAAGAATGCGAACCTGAACTGGAAGATGAAACAGTTCTATTCGCAAGACGCTTTAAAAAGGCAGTCTTCAAAGGCAGATATACCAAATCAAACAATAAGACAAGTGACATGAAAAAGAATGACTCTAAGCAAACCTTCTTCAAACGAGGGTGCTTTAAATGTGGTGATCAAGGTCATATGATCAAGGACTGTCCAAGCTGGGACAAAATTAAAGACAAATCCAAACGAGATAAAACCAAGACTGAATTCAAGAAGGTTATGCTCGCATCTTGCTGGGGAGAATTGGATTCCGACGATGACAGTGACTTAGAAGAAGAGGAAGTTGCTAACCTGTGCCTAAGCAACATCAGTTTGGATCTAATCTCCGACGATCATGACCCATCACAATTCTGCCTCTATGGAGAATCTGACTCAGAAGATGAAGACCAAGAGGTAAAATTTTTACAGCTTAAGAGTCAAGTTAAAAATTTATCTAAGTCTGCTTTAATTAATTATTTCGAACAAACCTTAGACCAATGTCACGAACAAAGTCTTGAATTAGACGAATTGAAGGAACAGATCCTTAACATTGCAGAGGAAAATCAACTTTTAAAGGCCAAAGCAAAGAAACTGAAATCCAAGGTTAACATTGATACAAATGTTAAATTGGAAGCAGTAATGTCTGAGAAGAAAATTCTTGAGTCTAAAGTTACAGCCAATGAAGCTGTAATCTCAAAATTGAAACTCGACATTAAAGAGCTTGAATCTAAGATTATAGCCAATGAAGCTATAATCTCAGATCTAAAAAGGTCTAATGAACTTCTAAAGAGTAGACCTACACCAGTTATTGTAGATGAAACTCATCAAGAAGAAGTTGAAATCCTCGAGCAAAAGATCATGGATCTGGAATTCAACATAACCAAAATTAAAAAGGAACATGCGAAAATCGTGTTCAATTTTAATAAGGATATTCAAGACTTGAAAGAATCTAACAATGTTGACCACTCATCTTGCTTAAAAGAAATAAATTCTCTAAAAGACCTTCTTCTTCATGCTCGTAAGGTTAACGAAAAATGGGAAGGAAGTACTAACGTACTAAACTTCCTAACTGAACAATCTGATAACAACATGAAGATGGGTTTAGGTCATGAGTGCTATGGTTGGAGAGACCATTCTAAATGTCAACAAAAACCTGATGAACGTGACTTTAGAAAAAGAAAGTATGTAGACTTGCCTGAATACTTAATTTGTACTTATTGTGGTCATAATGGACACCTACGAGAAAACTGTGTAAAACACGCACTCGACTTCAAAACTGGAGTCAAATTTGTTAAATCTCTAGGTATACCAAATGATTCCATATCTATCATTGACAGTGAGGAAGGTAATGAAGAGGTTGAGGAAAGAAATAATGACCATAGATGGTTCTATGACATGTCCTTTAATTACGCAGAAAAGAAAAATAGAACCACTCAAACTCCTAAACCTACAACCTACAAGAAACAAAACCCAAAGACTCACAATAGACCAACAAAACCTAACTACCACAAATACAAAAGACCTATAGTGAGACAAGTCTGGGTTAAAAAGGAAGATGTTTTTATTGTCACTAACTCAAAAGGACCCAAGTATGCTTGGGTACCTAAGTCCTTTCTTTAAATTATATTGTGCAGATAATCGCTAAAGAGAATAACCTATGGTACCTCGACAGTGGATGCTCCTGACACATGACAGGTGACGCCAACCTATTCACTACCTTGGAACCATTCGACGGAGGAAAGGTCACCTTCGGTGACAACAAAAAGGGAAAGGTAATAGGTGTCGGTAAGATAGGCATCTCATCTTCTCACTCTATTAGCGATGTATATGTGGTAAGTGGTCTTAAACATAACTTAATTAGTATATCCCAATTATGCGACAAAGGAAACAAAGTTGTTTTTCATACAAATGTTTGTCGTATAATTATGGAAGGTACAAGTAAAGTTATTCTTGAAGGTCATAGAAAGAAAAATGTTTACTTGATTGATTTAAACGTTGTGCCTACTGACTCTCTCTCATGTATGAAAGTTACGTTAGATGATCCATGTCTCTGGCATAAGAGATTTGGGCATATTAGTTCTCCTATTCTTAGCAAATTGAAGAGATGGGACTTGGTCGAAGGTCTTCCCAAGATCAAGTTTGATCAAGAAAAGATGTGCGACACATGTGCACGATGTAAACACGTCAGATCATCCTTCAAACCAAAAAGAATAGTAAGTACTAACCAAGCTCTTGATCTGGTACATATGGATCTCTGTGGCCCTATGAATGTAAGAAGCAGGGGCGGTTCCAGGTATGTTTTCGTTCTAGTTGATGATTATTCTAGATTTGTTTGGCCAATCTTTCTTCATTCTAAAGATGAAACATTTGATGAATTTGTTAGTCTTATGAAACTTGTTCAAAACAAAGTAAAAACTAATCTAGTAACTATTCGAACTAACCATGGAACTGAGTTTGACAACCATGCCTTTATAGAATTCTGTAAATCCAACGGTGTTGGACATGACTTCTCTGCACCTAGAACACCACAACAAAACGGAGTAGTAGAACGCATGAACAGAACCCTAGAAGATATGGCTAGAACATTGCTTCTTTGTAGTGGCCTACCTAGAAACTTTTGGGCTGAGGCTATCAGTACAGCTTGTTACATTCATAATCGTGCTATGATTAGACCTATCCTTAAAAAGACACCTTATGAACTTTTACGTGGTCGTAAAACTAATATATCTCATCTAAGATGTTTTGGGAGTAAATGCTTTGTTCATAACAATGGTAAAAATCGTTTAAGCAAATTTGACCCTAGAAGTGATGAGGCAATTTTCATAGGATATTCTGATCATAGTAAAGCCTATAAAGTTTTTAACAAACGTACCTTATGCATAGAAGAGAGCATACATGTTATCTTTGATGAGAATAATGCCTTCGACAAGCCTTTACAGGACGAAGAGGAAAACCTAGACGAACCTGACTTTCGTTTGTCAAGGGAAGATCCTCCTAAAATAGAAAATAATAATGAAGGCGAAATTCAAGGAAACAATGATGAACTTGACTTGGAAGGAAATGGTGCGAGAGATGAAACTACAGTTGATGATACTGTAGATAACTCTCAAACCAATGACTTAGAACCCAGAGTTGTAGCTAATGAAGCTACAACTTTGAATCAAAACCAAAGGGAAGAGGTCATAATTATACCTGACTCTCCTACAAACCCTGGTTTGGATTCAGGGGGAACAAGTCAAAATCCCGAGTCAAGCAGTAGCAATGAAAACACTCAATCAAGAAACTGGAGATATAAAGGCTCTCACCCTCTGGATAATATCATAGGAAGCCTTACAGAAGGAGTTCAAACTCGAAGAACTTAAACAACTTCTGTTCCTTCTACTCCTTTCTCTCCACAATTGAACCTACAAATATAAAAGAAGCTCTTGCAGAACCTGACTGGATAGTCGCCATGCAAGAAGAACTACAACAATTCGAAAGGAATAAAGTATGGCATCTTGTTCCTCGTCCAAAAGATAGATCAGTAATTGGAACAAGATGGGTATTCCGAAATAAATTAGATGACTCTGGAGTCATCGTACGTAACAAAGCAAGATTAGTCGTTCAAGGATACAATCAACAGGAAAGGATCGATTATGACGAAACCTCTGCTCCTGTTGCTCGCCTTGAAGCGATTCGCTTACTCATAGCATTTGCTGCACATAAAGGAATGAAATTATTTCAAATGGATGTTAAAATTGCATTCCTTAACGGATATCTTCAGGAGGAAGTCTTTGTCGAACAACCTCCTGGATTTCCTGACAGCAGACTCAAGGATCATGTGTACAGATTGGACAAAGCTCTCTACGGGCTGAAACAGGCCCCTCGAGCATGGTACGACAGACTATCAAAATTTCTGTTGGAAAGCGAATTCAAGAGAGGATCAGTAGATAAGACACTATTTCTGAAAAGTGAAAATTCCGATCTACTAGTTGTCCAGATCTACGTTGACGATATCATATTTGGCTCAACCAACAAAAAGTTGTGCCAGTATTTCTCAGAGTTGATGACATCCGAGTTCGAGATGAGCATGATGGGAGAATTAAAATTCTTCCTTGGTCTACAAATTCAACAAACGAACGAGGGTATCAAAGTCCATCAACAAAAATACGTCAAAGAATTAATAAGGAAATTTGGAATGGAATCCTCTCATCCTATGCCTACTCCAATGGTAACAGTAAGAAACTCACCAAAGACGAGGACGGTAAGTCAGTAGATGAAACTACTTATAGAGGTATGATCGGCTCACTTCTTTATCTTATTACAAGTCGTCCAGATATAATGTTTAGTGTCTGCGTTTGTGCTTGATTCCAATGTGCACCAAAAGAATCGCATATGATTGCGGTTAAGAGAATTTTAAGATACCTAATCGGAACATCAAATTATATCTATGGTATCCTATGGACTGTAATTTTAATTTATTAGGATATTCAGATGCAGATTATGCAGGTTGCTCTTTAGGTAGAAAAAGTACTTCTGGACTTGCGACATTCGTTGGACCATGTATTATATCATGCGCATCCAAGAAACAAAATTCAGTCGCCTTGTCAACCGCAGAAGCAGAATATATTGCAGCCGCACTGGTATGTTCCCAACTACTATGGTTAAAACAGCAATTACTTGATTATGGTATTGACGTGGGAAGTGTACCTATATTATGTGATAATACGAGTGCTATTATAATATCTAAAAACCCGGCTAGCACTCTAGAACAAAACACATAGAGATTAGACATCACTTCTTACGTGACCATGTAGAAAAGAAAAACATTAAGTTGGAATTTTGTAGTACGGAAAAACAATGGGCGGATATGTTTACTAAACCTTTGGCTAGAGAACGATTTGAGACTTTACGATTGGAAATTGGTTTAATCGGTGGCACCTAATCGATCTTAAGAGCTGAAAATAACCCAATGATTGACTATGAAAAGACTGAATTATATGACTGTGACCGTATATTCCGCTGCATACCTATGTGTGTTATTTTGTATTAAATGCTCGATCTTGATTATATCTAGCTACATGTTACACGAACGTACACAACATAGTTCTCAAATCAAAATAATAATATACAAATATTAACAAATTTATTTCTAAAAATATTATTATTATAAATATTATCTATAAGTATAGTTACGTATCTCAAATACGTAACTTAAAATAAAATCGTACTTACAAAATTCACGTAACTAGAAAATCGTAACAACTATTTAAACCCCATCTTTTCACCTACCCCACGTGTAACCTCCCTCTAACACTCAAAACTTACTTTTTCTACTTATACACACCACCTATAACCGTCACTCACCTTTCCCTCACCCTTCACTTCACCATTATTACCATAAACATCTCCCTCACCATTAAATAAAAGTCCCTACAATAAAAATCCCAAATTTCATCACCATTAAAAACTAAAACTCAAATACTAAAGCGCAACTACATAAACATGCCACCAATCTCTGCTAGGCGTTCTACCCGAAACAAACCATGTTCCCCGAAACTACCTACCCCTACTCCATCGCCACCACCGTCCCCGAAGCCAATTACTGTGACTATTCCAAAATCAGAGGGAAGCAAGCGGCGTAAACTGGATAAAGGAAAGGGTGTAATGGAAGACGAATTGTTTCAAAAGGGTCTTTCTCCTCGACCTCTGTTTCAGGACGTTTCAAATGAAGCCACTCAAGCGGGTTTGGAAAAGGTTCGTGTTACTAAACACGAAGGTATGTTAATCGAACGACTCTTGCCATATTCCATACATGCAAGACGTTTTTACCCTACTTCTTGGATTAATGAGTCCCCGTCTCTAAAATTCTATAAAGAGTTCTTGATTTTTAAAGAATGGCTATACATTAGTAACTTTTCGGGTCTTGTTTTTCCGATTGAAGTAATCCAATTTTATGTCACTGTGGCACTGACTGAGACCGGGGTAAAGGCAGTCATAAATGGGAAAGATGTTGAAATTTCAATGGAGGATATGTGTCGTATTTTCAAATTGTCGAATGATGGGTTGGTTCTTGACCCAAGCAAAGAATGGTCAAATGTGTCGAAGGATGAAAAAATGGTTGTTAAGAAATATTTTGATGAACAAGCTACCGAAGTTAGTCCTCTGTTAACAAATTCATTTAATCCTAAACTCAAGTTTCTCGTCAACTTTCTTTGGAATACGATCTTACCTCGTCGTGGTGGTCGAGATAAGCTCAGTTGTTGTGATGCTATTGTTTTGTACAAATGGCTAGTCGGAGAAAAGGTTAGTTTGGTTCCTTTGGTGTTCACCAAAATCGTGCATGTATCTAAAATTCTTGTTAAGGAACGTTTCTGTACAACTCTGGATATTCCCTACGGAATGTGGGTATCCGAGTTGTTGTTTCATGCTGGGGTTGTTGACATAAGTAGCTATGGTGTAATTCCTCATGACCGAATGAGCAACAAAGTGATGAAGTTAATGGGGATTTTTGGGAAAAATAATGAACTTCTGTTTGGGCGTGAGAATGAGGAGCTTAAGGGGAATGGCAACTTGGTGGATTTGGAGAGTAAAGTGGACAAGATCTTTTCGTTGCTAACCGAGTTCAAAAACCCTAAGAGTGAATCTGGGAATAAGGAGACCAGTGGTGACGGGTTGAAGGAGTGGATGCAAAGGATGGACGGGCATCTTACCCATGTGTGCCGTGAGGTTAAGACAATTAAAGAAGAAGTCGTCATGATTAGTGATCGTCATCAGTGATGCGGAACCATCATTAATTCAATCCCAAGAAATATTATTAAGCAAAGATATGAGCCATATTAATCAAAGTTACAAGATAGGATCAACTTCCGTTCTTAGGATTGCTTGGGAAGGGATCGAACCCTTGGGGCGTGCGGATTGAGGGGCACGAAACCCTAGACGATTAGGGTTTTGGGGACTTTCCTTCTTGTTTCCTAGTTTGTTATTTAATTAATTAAGTTTGTTACTAGTTTGTTACAACTAGGTTGTTAAGGTTGTTACAAGGTGGTTACAAGGTTAGTTATTAGTTAGTTATGAGTTTGTTATTAAGTTGTTAGGGTTTGTTACTACAACTTAATCTTTTATTTGTTATTTTATCTTTTAGATTTAATAAGGATTATTTTAATCCATAAGATAGAAATAGAAACCCTAAAGGAAGTAGAGTACACGGCGGGTCGAAGCTTTGGAAACCGTGTAGGAGTTTCTTATTTCTTTTCTATTTCGATTCTAGTTTGTGACGGATGACCTTACTATAAATAGGCATCCTTAGTTGTTTGTTTGAGATTATTCAAGTGATAAATTAAAAACCTTTTTGTTAAGTTTTACTTACAAATCTAAAGTATCTGTGTGAGCTTTAAAACCCGAAGTATCTGTGTGAGCTTCAAAATAATTGAGAGAATATCTGTGTGAGTTTGATCAATTATCCTATCCATCGACATACATAATTCATTCATCAAATCGTTTCACAAATCTTTCAAGTATTAAGTGCTGTGCCTTATTACGTCATCAAGATTCATCCAAGATTCATCAAGAACGTCCAAGAAACACCACCACCGTGCCACGTCAGCCCTGCCGTGCTGCCACGTCATCACCACCGTGCCACCATTCATCCGTTTTCATCTTTCTTGGTTACTTTTTCGTTCTTTATTCGTTCAAGATTGTAATATTTCTTTAATATTTTTATTCCGCTGCAACATCCGTATTTTAGTTGATTATCTTTATTGATTATCACCCCAAATACGCATCAAATTGGTATCAGAGCTTCGGCTCTTGGTCTAATTTTTATTATACCGGTTCTTGGGAAAGTTATTATCACAATGGTGTTGAGAAATCTACATATAGAGGCCAACGAAGAGATCCATGACCAAAGGGAGAGAATTTTCCGTACAAAGTGCAAGATAAAGAATAAGGTGTGTACTATGATTATTGATAGCGGTTCTTGTACAAATCTATTGTCCGTAGAGGCGGTTGAGAAACTACAACTACCCAAGATTGATAAAAAACAACCTTATAAACTATATTGGCTTGATGGGGAAGAAGGGATCAACGTAAATCAACAAGTTCTAGTTCCATTCAAGATTGGTCCGTATGAAGATGAGATATGGTGCGATATTGTGCCTATGAGTGCTAGTCATATTCTATTGGGAAGACCATGGCAATTTGATCGAAAGGTGAAACACAACGGAAGAACCAATGTTTATAGCGTACCTCAAGGAAAAACAATATTTGATCTCCAACCGTGGGTTCCAAAGAAAAAGAGTGAACCAAAGAAAAACATAGAAGAGATGATGATAGAGGGGAAAGAGGTAGAAGAGGCGATCACCAACGGAGAACCAACGTTCATGATGGTAGTGAGGGACGTAGGAGGCCGTGAGAGTGGCGAGGAAGAGGGTCGGCGTGAGGTGCGGAGTTTATTGGAGGAGTTCAAGGATGTGTTTCCGGAAGAGCTACCCGACGGACTACCACCACTACGAGGGATAGAGCACCAAATCGATCTTATTCCAGGAGCAGCGTTACCTAATAAACCCGCTTATCGTTGTAATCCGGAAGAGGCAAAAGAATTACAAAGACAAGTCCAAGAATTGATGGATAGAGGTTATGTGCAAGAA
Organism: Silene conica; assembly: GCA_029255685.2. Lineage (NCBI taxonomy): Eukaryota > Viridiplantae > Streptophyta > Magnoliopsida > Caryophyllales > Caryophyllaceae > Silene > Silene conica. The sequence continues at coordinate 42,363,489 of CM055316.2, read as the reverse complement.
AGCCTAAGCCCATGTGCCGTACCAGCCTTGTTGGTACCGAAGAAGGAAGGAACTTGGAGGATGTGCATTGACAGCCGCGCCGTCAACAACATCACAATTAAATACCGATTTCCTATACCAAGGTTAGATGATATGCTCGACGAACTCGCAGGATCAAAGGTATTTTCTAAACTAGATCTAAGAAGTGGTTATCATCAAATGAGGGTTAGGGAAGGAGATGAATGGAAGACAGCTTTTAAAACGAAGCAAGGGTTGTACGAATGGCTCGTGATGCCGTTTGGGTTGTGCAACGCTCCTAGTTCGTTCATGAGGCTAATGAATGAGGTATTAAGACCTTTCTTAAATAAATTTGTGGTTGTTTATCTAGATGATATTCTTGTGTATAGCCAAAGTAAAGAAGAACACAAGACACATCTAAGAGCAGTATTTGAGATGCTTAGAAAGCAAAAATTATATGGGAAGCTAGAGAAGTGCACGTTCATGGTAGCGAGCGTGGTCTTTTTGGGGTACATCGTGGGTGAAAGAGGAGTGAGCATGGATCCATCAAAGGTTGAAGCAATACAAGCTTGGCCTATTCCTAAAACAACCACGGAGGTACGTAGTTTTCATGGTTTAGCATCGTTTTATAGGCGGTTTATTCAAGGATTTAGTTCTATCATGGCCCCTATTACGGAGTTAACAAAAAAGGGAGAGTTCGTATGGACATCACATGCCCAAAAGGCGTTTGAGGAGATAAAAAAGAAACTTTGTTCGAATCCCGTACTTGCCTTACCAGATTTTAGTAAATTGTTCGAAGTTGAATGCGATGCAAGTGGGGTAGGAATCGGCGCAGTGTTGGTACAAGAAAAACGTCCAATTGCCTATTTCAGTGAGAAGTTGAACGGTGCTAGGTTAAACTATTCCACCTATGATAAGGAGTTCTATGCGATTGTGAGAGCTTTGGATCATTGGGCACATTATTTACGTCCTAGACCTTTTATATTACATTCGGATCATGAAGCCCTAAAACATATTCATGGACAACAAAAATTAAATCCAAGGCATGCTAAGTGGGTTGAGTTCCTACAATCTTTTACGTTCTCTTCAAAGTATAAGACAGGTAGTTCAAACATAGTAGCAGATGCATTGTCAAGGAGACATTCTTTGTTGATTGAATTAGATGCAAGGATTCTTGGTTTTGAACATATTAAAGAACTATACAAGGAGGATCCCGATTTTTCAAAAGAATTCTTGAATCCGGAGGGATTATACACCACGCAAGACGGATACTTATTCAAGGGAAACCGTTTGTGCATTCCTAAGGGATCGATAAGAGAGTTACTTGTAAGAGAGGCGCACAGAGGCGCTATAGCCGGTCACTTCGGCATTCAGAAGACAAATGAGATGTTAGGAGAACACTTTTATTGGCCTAAGATGAGTAAAGATGTTCAAGATATTATTGGCAAGTGTGTAATTTGTCAAAGGTCAAAGAGTACATTCAACAAGGGGCTATATACACCTCTACCCGTACCGGTTCAGCCATGGAATGAGGTTAGTATGGATTTTATTTTGGGATTACCACGTACTCAACGCGGTAAAGATTCTATTATGGTTGTAGTAGATCGTTTTTCTAAGATGGCACACTTTATACCGGGTCATAAGACGGATGATGCAACAAAGGTAGCCGATCTTTATTATAAAGAAGTTGTTCGATTACATGGAATACCACTTACCATTGTGTCGGATCGGGATGTTAAATTTCTTAGCTATTTTTGGAAGACCTTATGGAGATTAGTTGGTACTAAACTTCTATTTAGCACCTCCCACCATCCGCAAACGGACGGCCAGACCGAGGTCACGAATAGAACGCTCGGAAGCTTATTGCGTGGGTTAGTGAGTAAGAGTACCAAGGATTGGGATATCAAGTTAGCTCATGCGGAATTTGCATACAATCGTACTCCTTCGGCCACCACGGGGCGTGCACCATTCGAAATCGTCTATGGGATGAATCCGTATTTACCTATTGATCTTGTACCTATCCCAAAGAAAGAAGTTATTAGTTTTGAGGCAAAGGAGAGACAAGCCACCTTCATGAGGATGTGTGAGCAAGTTAAAGCTCAAATAGAAAAGGCCAATGCTAAATATAAAGAGAAAGCAAATAAACATAGAAGGCAACCGGTGTTTAAGGAAGGTGATCTTGTATGGTTACACTTGAGGAAGGAGCGATTTCCATCTAAGAGGAAGAACAAGCTTATGCCTCGCGCGGATGGACCGTTCAAAATTCTTGAATGCTATGGATCAAATGCCTACAAAGTCGAATTACCAAGTGAGTATGGGGGTGTAAGTGCCACATTCAATGTGGGTGATTTATCTCCTTATCTAGATAACACAGACTTGGAGGCCAATTCTCAAAAAGAGGGAGAGAATGATGCGGAACCATCATTAATTCAATCCCAAGAAATATTATTAAGCAAAGATATGAGCCATATTAATCAAAGTTACAAGATAGGATCAACTTCCGTTCTTAGGATTGCTTGGGAAGGGATCGAACCCTTGGGGCGTGCGGATTGAGGGGCACGAAACCCTAGACGATTAGGGTTTTGGGGACTTTCCTTCTTGTTTCCTAGTTTGTTATTTAATTAATTAAGTTTGTTACTAGTTTGTTACAACTAGGTTGTTAAGGTTGTTACAAGGTGGTTACAAGGTTAGTTATTAGTTAGTTATGAGTTTGTTATTAAGTTGTTAGGGTTTGTTACTACAACTTAATCTTTTATTTGTTATTTTATCTTTTAGATTTAATAAGGATTATTTTAATCCATAAGATAGAAATAGAAACCCTAAAGGAAGTAGAGTACACGGCGGGTCGAAGCTTTGGAAACCGTGTAGGAGTTTCTTATTTCTTTTCTATTTCGATTCTAGTTTGTGACGGATGACCTTACTATAAATAGGCATCCTTAGTTGTTTGTTTGAGATTATTCAAGTGATAAATTAAAAACCTTTTTGTTAAGTTTTACTTACAAATCTAAAGTATCTGTGTGAGCTTTAAAACCCGAAGTATCTGTGTGAGCTTCAAAATAATTGAGAGAATATCTGTGTGAGTTTGATCAATTATCCTATCCATCGACATACATAATTCATTCATCAAATCGTTTCACAAATCTTTCAAGTATTAAGTGCTGTGCCTTATTACGTCATCAAGATTCATCCAAGATTCATCAAGAACGTCCAAGAAACACCACCACCGTGCCACGTCAGCCCTGCCGTGCTGCCACGTCATCACCACCGTGCCACCATTCATCCGTTTTCATCTTTCTTGGTTACTTTTTCGTTCTTTATTCGTTCAAGATTGTAATATTTCTTTAATATTTTTATTCCGCTGCAACATCCGTATTTTAGTTGATTATCTTTATTGATTATCACCCCAAATACGCATCAATCAGTTTCTGACGACTCAGGGAGGGGCTCTTGTTCGTGATACGAAGATGCTTTGGGAGGATGGTGCTCAATGTTTATCTGCGGTCAAAGCGTTGTCCCTCGAAGTCTTGAACTTCGAGCGTGCCATAGACGGTCAAGGACGTAATGTTGCTAGTTGTCTTGATCGGTTGGACACCTTGGAGCATCGAACCCGTCCCGAGTTTGTTAATCCCCACATCATCCATTACCCTCATTAACCCTCATTAAGCATTAGTCGTGTTTTGTGTTTCGTTTTGCTCTGTTTTGCAGGTCACAGAAATCGGTTGTTGGGCTCTGTTGGTGGTTGTTGGAGTTCTTAGCCCAATTGCCCTCTCTTAAAACTACTCAAGCCTTTTGTTTCTTTTGTTTCTGGCCCAATTTTCCGTTACCCTAAATTCGGCCCACTAAGGCTTTGTATTAAGACCTCTTTCCTTACCTATGCTTTCTTACTGTGGCCCATTAAGACAATATATTGCTCCTTTTTAGCCCAAGTGGCATATGCTTTTAACATTCGGCCCATTAGGCTTTACTCTTAATATTCGGCCCATTTGGCATTATAGTATATGGTTGTGTGTCGTATTTCCGTTCGTATTTCGTGTTTGCATGATTTTAATTACGTTTGAGTGTTTGATTTAGAATTGCATGCTTAGGTTTGTTTCGTATTATATCATTCTAGTCGTTTTATGTCTTTGTTTCCGTCTTTTCAATGATGTCAAGAGGGGGAAAAGAATGTGACCTAGATAACGAATTTGCCTAAGATTGCTCCTTGTCGTAACGTTTTGTCTCTCAAAGTTCTTTTTTAGTAATTGGTTTTGTCTAAAAATAGAAACCCTAGTTGATCTATATTATAAAAGACCAATATTATGTTAAGGGGGAACGTTACTACGTTACACTTAGACACGATTCTAGGTAAGACTTGCCATCATTAAAAAGGGGGAATTTGTTGAGTAATATATTCTATATGATTAATATATTGTTTTATGTTTTAATAATGACAAGTCTAAGATAATTATGTTTTATATGCATATGCGTGTAATCGTGCGTTTAAGTGTACAGTTAATTATAGAGCGAAGATCGTAGTTTAACAAAGTATAATTCAATCGAAGAATTAAAGAAAGATCAAGCTCATGATAAGTGTCGAGTCTTTTTGAAGATTTACAAGACACAATTGTTATTACAATATCAAGAGTTTTTAAGTTATGGATCATTCCTATATCTATCGAAGAAATGAGATTTGCGTAATATAAGTCAAAGCGTGAAGATTTATGCGTGCTATTAATATATTATTATATATTAATTTGGTAATCTTTTAACGGTTTTAAAATAGAAATTTAGTTAACAAGAATTAAAGTATTTATCTTATGAGGTAAATATTTATTCTAAAATGCTAAGGATTTTATTTTAACCGTTATTGTCAAAGTTCAAATCCTAGAGAAACGTACTTCGAGAAATATGTCTCGAAGAACGTGTTATGTACGTTGGGAATCGTGCATAGAGAGGCGTGCTACACGTTTCTTTTTTTTACGAATCCTAATACGTTTCATATTATCTTTATGGTTAATTAAATAAATTAAGATATTTATTTAATCTACTTAAAGATTAACTAGGATTTGAATAAGAATATAATTTATTATATTATTGACAAGAATTAAGGATTTGACTAAAAGTAGGATTCTATATTTTATGGTATAAGGATGTTTCCTAAATCAAATAAGATTATGGAAATATTATCTTATGTCTTAATTTAATATTATTCTATTAGAGTCCTTTCCTAATTCATATAAGATTAAGTTTTAAATATTACCTAGAAATAGTATTCTAGATAAAGTAATATTTCTAAACTATCTAGGATTTAACCTAGATCTAAATTAGTATATATATATGCTCTCAACTCACACGCCTAAGTACACAAGAAGCCTCACGCAAATCGAGAAGAACAAACGAACGTAGTCTCTCACACGTTTCGTTTTCCGTGCAATCATTATTAAATTTCGTAATCAAGACTACAAGCTTTGAAGAATATCTTCATACATTCAAGATCATCAAATACGAGAAGTTGTTAAAAGTTTATCTTACTTACTTAAGATAGATTCGAGTATTTAGCGGTACTCATTGTAAGCAAGTATTTCACGGTACTTGTCGTAGCTAGATATTTTACGGTATCTACATTGAGTTACAACTAACATCAAAGTTGTACGAGTTGGGTTGATAAAATTGTAATCCGGAGAAGGTACTAATTTTATTAATCGAGAATAGTGGACGTAGGTTTCGATTTGTGAAACTGAACCACTTCAAAAGATCGTGTCTCCTTCACTTTATTGTTCTCACTTGTTACTTACTATTACCACACGTCATCAACATACATCGAAGAAGAATCGAAAAAGTTGGCATACTCAATTCAACCCCCCCCCCCTTCTTGAGTATATCTAGGTCAATAGACTCTTCAGTATGTAAAATAAAACAAGTTATATAAAACTTTAAATGATGAACAAGATTATCTTATAATCGATTACATATTGGGTAAACTCTTAAGACCCATAGAACGAGCATGAGAATCATGCTTAACTTGCGACAAGGGTTTGGTTAAGGGATCAGCCACATTATCGTCTCTCCCAACCTTACAAATCGCTATTTCCCCCCTATCAATGAAATCCCGAATTACATGATATTTTCTTGGTACATGTCTAGACTTATTACTAGACTTTGACTCCTTTGCCTGAAAGACAGCACCACTGTTATCATAGTATAGGGTGATAGGATCTTCAGCATTTGGCACTACCCTTAGTCCCTCGATAAATTGCCTTATCCATACTGCTTCCTTAGCAGCTTCTGATGCTGCAATGTACTCTTCTTCCGTTGTAGAATCCGCTACGACTGGTTCTTTGAAGCTTTTCCAACTAATGGCACCACCATTCAAGATAAAGACAAATCCAGCCTGGGATTTAAAATCGTCTTTATCTGTTTGGAAGCTTGCATCTGTGTAACCCTTTACACACAAATCTTCTTCCCCTCCAAACACTAAAAATGAATCCTTGGTTCTTCTTAAGTACTTAAGGATATTCTTGACTGCAATCCAGTGACTTTCACCTGGATTTGCTTGATATCTACTAGTCATGCTCAAGGTATACGAAAAATCTGGACGAGTGCATATCATGACGTACATGATAGATCCCACGGCGGAAGCATAAGGGATCATTTTCATGCGTTCAACATCTTTGGGCTCCGTGGGAGATTGAGATTTTCTCAATATAATACCACTTCCCATTGGGATAAACCCTCTCTTAGAATTTCCCATGTTGAACCGTCTTAGAATCTTATCAATATAAGATTATTGACTTAGTGCCAATATCCTCTTGGATCTATCTCTATAGATCCGGATACCTAATATGCATTGTGCATTTCCTAAATCTTTCATCTGAAAATGGTTACCTAACCATCCTTTAACTGATGAAAGCATTGGAACATCATTTCCAATGAGTAGTATGTCATCCACATACAAGATTAGGAATACAACATTGCTCCCACTGAATTTCATATATAGACAAGGTTCCTCGACACTTCGAGTGAAACCATTCTCTTTTATGACTTCATTGAAGCGATGATTCCAACTCCTGGATGCTTGCTTAAGACCATATGATACGAATTCTTGAACAAAGAAATCGTCCGCGGAAGCCTTCTTGGAATCTTTTAGAACAATCTTGAATGAAATAATAAAATAGGACAAATAAAGAACAATCTTGGATGAATCTTGGAATAATGATGAACGATGAAGATGACGTTGGTGGTGGTGGTGGTCGGCGTCGATGATGGTGGTGAATGGTCCGTCGTTTGGTGATGGTGGATTGTAGGTGTGACGGTCTTGAGGTGAATCCCCAAGGTAGAAGGATATTTGTTTGCCCTAGACCTATAGGACACCCAATGGTGAATTACTCCCTAGACCTATAGTTTGTAATTCGTGCTAACACTTGAAACGCGACAAGTATCAACGGTTCGGATCAACACTCGATGAGTCCTTGAGATTTCTTTAAGAATGCCTTAAAAAGAAAACTTGTAAATTTTATTGATTGAATGATAAACTGTCAAACAATAAGAACCATGTGCCCTATTTATAGGTATGGCACACGTCCAAAGCACACCGCACGCCTCCCAAGAATCCGACTCGGATTGGGAGTCATAAAATCTATCTAATTGGATCAAAATTAATCCTTATTAAAATAAACTCTATCCTAGGAAATTAAAAGAATTAAATAACTAATCCTAATAATCCTAGGATAACTAACAAATAAGATAACAACTAATTTGTAACAACCTTGTAACAAACTAGTAACTACCTTAACAAACTAACAAACTTTAACAACCTTAATAAAATAACTAACTTAATAAAAATAACATAGTAATTAAAAATACTCCAACTCCTTGTTGGAACCCATAATGGCCGAGCAACAAGCCCTTCGTGGCCGAGCCATGGCCGGGCCTTGGATAGGCCGTGACCGAGCAACATTCGGCCTATGGGCCGTGCCTCTTCAAAGTGGGCTGTCCTCCCAAGCTTCGTTCCCCCTCGACTTTCGTTTCTTGATATCACTTCATTAGCCCACGGTCTTAAAGCCCAACGAATCTTTATTAGACAAAATACTAGCCATACGATAACTAATGTTAAAATAGCTAATATAATTTGCCTCATCGTCCTTTGCTCATGATAACGAATTGATGCCCTATCCATATTCGGATCACCATAAATGGATGTCTTAAGTTTGCATACCTTGTCAGGATTTTTCGGATCTTCAAAACCCTAAGGTTGTATCATATACACATCCTCCTTTAAATGCCCATTTAAGAAGGCGGTTTTGACGTCAATTTGCCACACTTCATAGTCATGAAATGCAGCAATCGCTAACATTATCCTAATGGATCTTAGCATGGCTATCGGAGCAAAGGTTTCATCATAATGAAGACCCTGAACTTGGGAAAACCCTTTAGCTACCAGCCTAGCTTTATAGACATCATCATGTCCTTCTATGCCATTCTTGTAACATCCCGCATTTTCGTAAACAATAAGTAAAGGTTTTAAGTTCAAGCTCGAGAAATAAATTATATTTCGTAATTTTTGGGATTTCATTTAAATAACGGATTAATTTTTGTGAGAATATTTTTAAAGGATTAAAATGAGATTTCATTTAATTGCGTAACTGGCGTCTTAGCAATTTAATTTCATAGTCCGGAAAATATTTATATCGTCTTAAGTTTATAGTGACCTTAAGTCGGTGTCCTTAGCTTAAACTGTCTTAAAACTTGTCTTATAGGCCTAACTTGTTAATGGACCCATTTCCCCTCTTTTTCCTCACAAAACCCTAAAACCTTTATCCTCTACCTACCTCCTTCATTTCATTTTTTCAGATTTAAAAACATAACAACAAACACATTCTTGAGAATTTCTCCTTCAATCTTAAAATGCTCATAGAATCTTCGTTTCTTATCCGATTGAGACGATTTTCACGGCCACGGATTCCTTGTCTCGAGCCCGTCATTTTAAGGTAATCAATCTTGCATTTTGTGACAGCTGAAATTTCGGACTGTTTGAAGTATTTCGAAATTCGTGAATAGTGGTGATGTTTTGTTGTTTTAGGCGTTGTTTGTGTTAGCCCGGAAGAGGACTTGGTGATTATTGAACAAGATCTTGAAGGTTTCGCTAAGTAAAGGTGACGATAATGAGAAACTCAGCCTTATTGTATATATTAGCACTTTTCTTGTTTGAATTGGTTTAAGTTTCTGATTTTTAATGTTATTGTGGTTGTTGGAACTTAGTAACATGATAGGAATGTCCACATGAGATGATTACATGCTTAGATGATGTTTCATATGTTTATTGTTCAATTTTCAGAAATTAGTGCTTAAGACGGATACAAATCATATTCTTATTGAGGATTGTTTGTGGGATTAATTGCTGGTAGTTAGTGTATATGATGATTTTATGTGATTGGTAAACATTGTATGTTGCTAATTTAGAAGTCTTGAATCGATTTGTGAAGTTTTGATTGTTATTGAGACATACGATTTTGCATACAGATGACTCTGAACCGGTAGGCTGACCGGCAGCCGGTCGGCCGGCTCAGAGTCGGTGTGTTAATTTTTGAATGCTCTGAAATACAGGAAAGGTTTCTGAGCCGGTCAGTCGGCCGTCGGTCGACCGGCTCAGGATCCTTCTTGTCGTTTTCAAGTTTTGCAAAGGGCGTGGGAAGTGACTCCCAGCCGGCAGACCGGCAGCCGGTACACCGGCTGAGAGTCACTCCTCGTGTTTAAGTTTTGAAGTTTGGCTATTGGGTAATGGACTCCCAGCCGGCTGGCCGGCGGACAGTCCACCGGCTGAGAGCCTCTTCTCTTGTTTTTCAGACGGTTGATTAGGCATGGGAAGGGACGCCAAGCCGGTGGACCGGCAGACGGTCTGGGACCGGCAGACGGTCTGGGACCGGCAGACGGTCTGGGACCGGCTGAGAGCCCCTATTCCCATTGTTTTGGTTTTAACTTTCAAACGATTTATCGGTTTTGTTTGAGATTCGTTCCGTGTACCTTTCATGTGTGTTTGAGGTCCCCGGAGGATGGGCGACACTATATTGGGTTCGGGAATGGAGAGAGGATAGAGTCCCCCTGGTCGGGTAACCGGAAGGGAAACCGGCTCTCCCTCAACTTAGTTCCCGGGATCAATTAAGTGTTGATTAGAAGTTAAGAAAGTAGAACTTAAGAAAGTTAAGAAACCGGCTCTCCCTCAACTTACTATATTGTATTGATGCGTATTAAGTTATGCCTTAAGCTGGCCTCTGAACTTAATACGTGAGTTGATTATCATATATGGGGATATGCCTTAAGTTGGCCTCTGAGCCCTATATGTGTATGGTTGTCGTGTCTGGGATATGCCTTAAGCTGGCCTCTGAGCCCAGACATGTTTGATTGTGATCGCGTTGGAACATGCCTTAAGTTGGCCTCTGAGTCTGACGAGTAGAGCAGCTGCACAACGGGGTAGCTAAGGAACTGACAACTTGCCCGGAGTGCAGATATTTGATGCAAGGACATGCCTTAAGCTGGCCTCTGAGTCTAGTGTCTTGTGATGTAGTGAAGGGACATGCCTTAAGCTGGCCTCTGAGTCCTTTACTTTTGAGTGCTAGTCTATGCCTTAAGTTGGCCTCTGAGTCTAGTGTCTTGCTGATTGGCAGGTCCATGCCTTAAGTTGGCCTCTGAGTCCTTGCTTGCTGAATGTTTGGTATGTAGGTTATATCTTAAGTTGACCGCTGGACCTTTATACTTGCTGAATGATTGGTATGTAGGTTATGTCTTAAGTTGACCGCTGAACCTTTATACTTGCTGAATGATGGGTATGTAGGTTATGTCTTAAGTTGACCGCTGAACCTTTATACTTGCTGAATGATCGGTATGTAGGTTATGTCTTAAGTTGACCGCTGAACCTTTATACTTGCTGAATGATTGGTATGTATGTTATGTCTTAAGTTGACCGCTGAACCTTATACTTTTTGAGTTTTATCTGCTTGCCTAGAGTTGGTACAGTGTCAGATGTGGATGTTGATATTGATGAGTATGATACCTTGACTTGATATTGTTCATCCAAGGCATTGGATAACTCTTTAGTCAGTTTCGGAAATGGTTTGGACTGAAAGACCCCCCGGCCGGGCAACCGGAAGGGAAACCGACTCTCTTTCCAAATAGTTTTTAAAGTTGGTTGAGAGCCTTGCATTAGTAATTGCATGATGATATGAGTTTCAGTTATTGAGATATCGTATGCTTCACATGTTTATATATGTTGGAGTATTCTGTCTATATTGGTTGTTACGTGTCGTTACAAAAGGTGGCTAGGAGAACTCTAGTCACTCCCCACTGCTTGTGGCGTACATGTTTACATGTATGTAGGTACATGACAGGTTGGCAGGGGGGTTGCATGGAGCTAGCGAGCGATGATCCTTTATCGATTGACTTACACTTTTACGTTAGCTAGACTTTAGATTACGTTTCAGTTCTTGAGTGCCTGTATGGATGTGCCATCCCGGGCTGTTTTTATATTACACTTATGTACTTATTTATGTTTCAGTTTTGTATTAGGGCTTCCTCGCATGTTTAGTTATGTTAAAAGTTTTAATTCCGCTGCATTTTTAGTACTTTGTATGTTTATTATTTCCGCTTTCGCGAGGGGTTTTACAGTTGGTATCAGATCGTTATCGCTCCCGACGCACTCATGTAACCCCCAACCTTAACTCGACCATATAATTGAATAATAAATGAGAGATGGGGTAGATTTAAGGACTTATATTGTAGTCTGTTTTGTGATTGCTTTTATTAGACTCTAACGTGTTTGTTGATTGTCATCGATTTCACTTTTATATCTTTCAATCTACGAACCGTGGGCTTATCCATTTGACGGTGGAGATCGGAGTTTCTACCGAAGATAGAAGGTTCGTGCTACTGTTGGAGAATGCTTCTGAGCCTTGAAGACACTCCTCTTTCTCTGTGCACCACCTTCTTTGATAACTCCGGATGCACATCCTTCTTTTAGAATATTTGTCAATCTCACTTGAACAGACCTTCATATCTTTTCAGCTTAACCTTGTTGCTTGCTTTCTTAAGGTGCCCTCTAAGTAATCTTCCCTTTTATTGGATTTGGGAGGAACTGGTCTTAGGATAACCGTAAGCTGTGTTATGTGAAATATTGTTATTTGAGGAATAACTTAAGAGGTATCGAGAGACATGTTTTGGTGATCCAAGGGTCTAGTTGTCTATCCAATTAGGAGAGTGAAAGTGAGTGATAGGATGCTTGCTTGAAGGGTGAGTTGTATACGTAGTCTTTTGTGGAGCTTAATCTTGAGAACCATAGTTAGATTGTGAAAGTATGTGGATTGAAGAGTACCGTTTAGGAGTTAGATAAGATACTTGAGGATATAGAGCGACCTAGAAGAATAGGCTTAAGATGCTAAGGATGATGAGTGGATGAGTGAGGTGAGTTAGTATCACTTGACTTAGGTGAACGATTGAGCTGGGAAAGCCTGTTGTTGGGGAATACGAATCATTGGCTATAACAGTTGAATACTTGAAGAGTTTATAAATAATTCTTAGAATAAGTTAACCACTATTCGACCCTAGGCTGCTTATTGAATCTTAATGTTTATTTACTAAAAAACTTAAGAGAAATTTGAGGATGCACCACCGGTCTGTGGATAGGATAAAGTAATCTATAGGGAGACGAGAATTCGGAAAACTTGATGGTTTAAGAATTGTTATCTGGTGGACAGTAAGGTAAGTAAATAAAGTGGATATAGCATATAGGGGTGATGACCTTAAAGGGTTATTGAATTGTCATTTGTGGAACTAGCAGAGATGTGACATCTCAAACTTTTGGGAATAGGTAGTTGTAATGATGATATCGTCTAAAGTTTGGAAGATTAGGGTATATAAATCATTGGAGGAATTGTTCATGAGAATCGATAATTGAATGACTGGATTTGGAAAGTAAGAAGTGAGAAATCCGCGAGAATAGTGAGAGACCCACACCTTGGAAGATTCCGCAATCGTTCTTTTCACGTCGCTTCTCTCCTTTCTTCTCCTTTGCTTCTCCTTCCGATCATGGCTTCAATTTTATTGGAGTCCATAGCCTAAGTTCCTTAATTACCTTGACATCTCGTTGTTCCTCGAGCCGTCTTCCGTGCGTCTCTCTCGAGACCTATGTCATGGTTATCCCTGAAGTTCGTAACTCATCTCCTCTTCTGTGAGCCCTGTTCCTTTTCATTTAGATTAGTGGCGGGATCGGCTTGTTTTTGGAGTAGTGAAACTTGCCTTGAGAAATGCTCGGTTTTGCGTTGTCAAAGTTTGGTTGAGAGAGTTGTGATAATAATATTTGGGTGATATTGGATAGTGTGCCGTCTTGAAGACTTCATGTTAGATGGCTAGCTGTAAGTGGTGATTGTAGATTTGGAAGTACCATTTGAGGATTTAAATACGATACTTGGAGTCTTAGGTTATTTTGGAGGTACATGCTTAAGATGATGATGATGTGGTTAAATTGATGAATTAGGTAAGTTAGTGCTACTTAATCTTGAGGAATTTTTGGTAATGCAGAAAGGACCACATACTTGAGGAACGAGAGTTACTGGTAACGGTGTGAGAATGTTGAGACATTTACAAGTAGACTTATGGAGCTGACTAAGTGTTGACCTTAGGTTACTTATGGAACCTCAACGTTTACCTATTGGAGCACTTATTGGGATTGGAAAAGGCACCACTGTTAGATGGATCGTTTATGATAACCTATGGGATAATGGAAGCCTGTTGGCTTAATAATACTCCAATGATGATTGATGAGTAACCATTGATGTTTGTGGTAATCATAGTGTAGAGATTTACAACTTATAAGTGTTCTTGAATATCGTTCGGGTAGTTCGGAATGTGAATAACTAAACCTTATGGGAATTGTAGGAGTGAAAGTGGTTACTTCCTTGGAACTTTTCTTTGGGATGTATATTGTTGGTAAGTGGTTAGCAACAAGAGGATTTAAGAGTTGTTACCTTAGTAAGGTATTGATTTGAATGATCATTGTGGTAATAAAATTTGGGAATTTAGGATGTCGAACCTTGTGGAATAGGTTAGCTAGGATCGAACTGTTAAAAATTAAGGTTATAGGATGATGAATGCCATATTGTGGTTTTCGAGGTTCGGTGTCATGGTAATAAAATTCTGGTTTAAGGTGCTGAAAGTGCGTGAACCTTGGTCTGAGGTATGTGAATTAGGCTTCCACTTTGAGTGAGAGATCCTTAACCGTTGTTTAACGGATTTTAGTGTGAACTGAGTGAGAGTTTTGGAAACCTTCTTGTTGAGGAATACCTTGTTCTGTGGATGAGATGATAGTAAGAGGGATCGTGAAACCATTGTGAGTCTAGAGGTTACTGAAATCGCCCTTCTTGGGATATACTAGAAATCGCTGTAACGATGTTTTGATTATGGATTGAGCGGTTAGTGTACCCATGTTTGGCAAGAGTTACCGTTTTCCTTGACCTCTAATCTGGTTGGTTCATTCCTTCGATCCATTCTCGTGTGTTCTGTCAGCTGTGAAACTGGAAACTCTCAATTCTTCGTGTCGAAAGTAATCTCTATGATCGTTTCTGCGCTCCCAGTGACTGTTTTTGAAATTTGTTTCCCATTGTTAACTCTGAAAATTTGTAGTTTTTAAAAAAATCTTAATTGTTTCGAGAATTTAAAACTGCTCCCTCTTTTGGGGAAAGTGGCCTTTTTACCGTTGTTGCTATTTTACTCGTTTGTAGAATCAAAATAAAGGTTATTGTGGGAAATTCGGTTTTGAAAGAACTAATTTATTGCAATTTGGATTGATCTCAGCGTTGATTTGTCATCTGAACTCGTTATTGGAGACGTCTGATAACCTGTACTGTGCTTATCAACACCGGATCGATCGGGGTTTTGAACTTTTAATGATTTAACCTTGGGACTTGTCTCAGATTTGGAATGTCGGACTCTTGAATACGTAACGAGAATCCTAATGTCCATTGACGAAGACTCGTGCCTTAGAATCTTTCTTTTAAAACCTTTTTGAAAGACATGAATTTGGATTCCCATAATCCGGGTAGTACGTTTGATAACTAGAGTTGTTTTAGTACTTATTTCTGTCTTCAAGTTTCGAGGACGAAACTTCTTGAAAGATGGGGTGATTGTAACATCCCGCATTTTCGTAAACAATATGTAAAGGTTTTAAGTTCAAGCTCGAGAAATAAATTATATTTCGTAATTTTTGGGATTTCATTTAAATAACGGATTAATTTTTGTGAGAATATTTTTAAAGGATTTAAATGAGATTTCATTTAATTGCGTAATTGGCGTCTTAGCAATTTAATTTCATAGTCCGGAAAATATTTATAACGTCTTAAGTTTATAGTGACCTTAAGTCGGTGTTCTTAGCTTAAACTGTCTTAAAACTTGTCTTATGGGCCTAACTTGTTAATGGACCCAGTTCCCCTCTTTTTCCTCACAAAACCCTAACACCTTTATCATTTACCTCCCTCCTTCATTTCATTTTTTCAGATTTAAAAACATAACAACAAACACATTCTTGAGAATTTCTCCTTCAATCTTAAAATGCTCATAGAATCTTCGTTTCTTATCCGATTGAGACGATTTTCGCGGCCACGGATTCCTTGTCTCGAGCCCGTCGTTTTAAGGTAATCAATCTTGCATTTTGTGACAGTTGAAATTTCGGCCTGTTTGAAGTATTTCGAAATTCGTAAATAGTGGTGATGTTTTGTTGTTTTAGGCGTTGTTTGTGTTAGCCCGGAAGAGGACTTGGTGATTATTGAACAAGATCTTGAAGGTTTCGCTAAGTAAAGATGACGATAATGAGAAACTCGGCCCTATTGTATATATTAGCACTTTTCTTGTTTGAATTGGTTTAAGTTTCTGATTTTTAATGTTATTGTGGTTGTTGGAACTTAGTAACATGACAGGAATGTCCACATGAGATGATTACATGCTTAGATGATGTTTCATATGTTTATTGTTCAATTTTCAGAAATTAGTGCTTAAGACGGATACAAATCATATTCTTATTGAGGATTGTTTGTGGGATTAATTGCTGGTAGTTACTGTATATGATGATTTTATGTGATGGGTAAACATTTTATGTTGCTAATTTAGAAGTCTAGAATCGATTTGTGAAGTTTTGATTGTTATTGAGAAATACGATTTTGCGTACAGATGACTCTGAGCCGGTAGGCTGACCGGCAGCCGGTCGGCCGGCTCAGAGTCGGTGTGTTAATTTTTGAATGCTCTGAAATACAGGAAAGGTTTCTGAGCCGGTCAGTCGGCTGCCGGTCGACCGGCTCACGATCCTTCTTGTCGTTTTCAAGTTTTGCAAAGGGCGTGGGAAATGACTCCCAGCCGGCAGGCCGGCAGCCGGTACACCGGCTGAGAGTCACTCCTCGTGTTTATGTTTTGAAGTTTGGCTATTGGGGAAGGGACTTCCAACCGGCTGGCCGGCGGACGGTCCACCGGCTGAGAGCCTCTTATCTTTTTTTTTCAGACGGTTGATTAGGCATGGGAAGGGACTCCCAGCCGGTGGACCGGCAGACGGTCTGGGACCGGCTGAGAGCCCCTGTTCCCATTGTTTTGGTTTTAACTTTCAAACGATTTATCGGTTTTGTTTGAGATTCGTTCCGTGTACCTTTCATGTGTGTATGAGGTCCCCGGAGGATGGGCGACACTATATTGGGTTCGGAAATGGAGAGAGGATAGAGACCCCCCGGTCGTGTAACCGAAAGGGAAACCGGCTCTCCCTCAACTTAGTTCCCGGGATCAATTAAGTGTTGATTAGAAGTTAAGAAAGTAGAACTATAGATTAGTTCATAGACTTTGATGATATTGTATTGATGCGTATTAAGTTATGCCTTAAGCTGGCCTTTGAACTTAATACGTTAGTTGATTATCATATATGGGGATATGCCTTAAGTTGGCCTCTGAGCCCTATATGTGTATGGTTGTCGTGGCTGGGATATGCCTTAATTAAGCTGGCCTCTGAGCCCTGACATGTTTGATTGTGATCGCGTTGGAACATGCCTTAAGTTGGCCTCTGAGTCTGACGAGTAGCGCAACTGCACAACGGGGTAGCTAAGGAACTGACACCTTGCGCGGAGTGCAGATGTTTGATGCTAGGACATGCCTTAAGCTGGCCTCTGAGTCTAGTGTCTTGTGATGTAGTGAAGGGACATGCCTTAAGCTGGCCTCTGAGTCCTTTACTTTTGGGTGCTAGTCTATGCCTTAAGTTGGCCTCTGAGTCTAGGGTCTTGCTGATTGACAGGTCCATGCCTTAAGTTGGCCTCTGAGTCCTTGCTTGCTGAATTTTTGGTATGTAGGTTATGTCTTAAGTTGACCGCTGAACCTTTATACTTGCTGAATGATTGGTATGTAGGTTATGTCTTAAGTTGACCGCTGAACCTTTATACTTGCTGAATGATTGGTATGTAGGTTATGTCTTAAGTTGACCGCTGAACCTTTATACTTGCTGAATGATGGGTATGTAGGTTATGTCTTAAGTTGACCGCTGAACCTTTATACTTGCTGAATGATCGGTATGTAGGTTTTGTCTTAAGTTGACCGCTGAACATTTATACTTGCTGAATGATTGGTATGTAGGTTATGTCTTAAGTTGACCACTGAACCTTATACTTTTTGAGTTTTATCTGCTTGCCTAGAGTTGGTACAGTGCAGATGTGGATGTTGATATTGTTGAGTATGATACCTTGACTTGATATTGTTCATCCAAGGCATTGGATGACTCTTTAGTCAGTTTCGGAAATGGTTTGGACTGAAAGACCCCCCGGCCGGGCAACCGGAAGGGAAACTGGCTCCCCTTCCAAATAGTTTTCGAAGTTGGTTGAGAGCCTTGCATTAGTAATTGCATGATGATATGAGTTTCAGTTATTGAGATATCGTATGCTTCACATGTTTATATATGTTGGAGTATTCTGTCTGTATTGGTTGTTACGTGTCGTTACAAAAGGTGGCTAGGAGAACTCTAGTCACTCCCCACTGATTGTGGCGTACATGTTTACATGTATGTAGGTACATGACAGGTTGGCAGAGCGGTTGCATGGAGCTAGCGAGTGATGATCCTTCATCGATTGACTTACACTTTTACGTTAGCGAGACTTTAGATTGCGTTTCAGTTCTTGAGTGCCTGTAGGGATGTGCCATCCCGGGCTGTTTTTATATTACACTTATGTACTTATTTATGTTTCAGTTTTGTATTAGGACTTCCTCGCATGTTTAGTTATGTTGAAAGTTTTAATTCCGCTGAACTTTTAGTACTTTGTATGTTTATTATTTCCGCTTTCGCGAGGGATTTTACAATTCTTCACCTTGAAGATCCACTTGCATTGGAGAGGTCTCATCTCCTTAGTCAAGTCTACCAAGTCCCATACTTGGTTATGATGCATAGAATCCATTTCGGATATCATGGCCTCTTGCCATTTGGCGGAGTCGGGACTAGAGATTGCAGCTTTGTAAGTGGTAGGCTCATCACTTTCCAAAAGTAATACGTCCAGGCTACCATCTTCCTCAATTAGTCCAACATACCTATCAAGTTGATGTGGAACCCTACTCGACCTCCTGGGTTGAATAGGTACCGAAGCGGAAGAAGTAGGAACATCTTCGTCTGTCTCAGCTTCAGTTTGTGGCTCTTGAACTTCTCGAACTTCATTAAGTTCAAAATTTCTTCCACTCTGTCTTTTAGAAATAAACTCCTTTTCTAAAAAGACAGCCTCAGAAGACACAAACACTTTGTTTTCATGAGGTTTGTAAAAGTGGTAGCCACGTGAGGTGGTTGGATAACCAACAAAAATGCATTTTTCGGATCGTGGAGCAAGTTTGTCATCGGTCTTTACCCTGACATAAGCCTCACATCCCCATATTTTCATATAGGATAAGTTAGGAACATTTCACTTCCACATCTCATATGGAGTCTTATCGGTCGCTTTCGTTGGACTATTGTTCAACGACTTGATGGCAGTGAGGATCGAAAATCCCCAAAATGAATCAGGTAAGTCAGTTTGGCTCATCATTGATCGAAACATATCCAATAAGGTTCGATTCCTCCTTTCTGCCACACCATTAAGTTGTGGCGTTCCTGGAGGTAAAAGTTGTGACACAATGCCACATTCTTTTAGATGTGAATCAAATTCGTTACTAAGATATTCACCACCACGATCGGATCGTAGTGTCTTAATCTTTCTGTCGAGTTGGTTTTCTACTTCATTTTGAAATTCTTTAGATTTCTTGAAGGCTTCACTCTTATATTTCATTAAGTAGATATACCCATATCTACTTAAATCATCGGTGAAGGTAATGAAATAGTCATAATTGCCCCTAGCGGTGATTGTTAGTGGTCCACATACATCCGTACGTATGAGCCCTAATAATTCACTAGCTCGTGTCCCTTTGCCACTAAAAGGATTACGAGTCTGTTAGGTTTTATTAGTTACTCAAACTAACTTTAGTCATACTAACATAAACTTTTAATTAACCCTTTAATTAACATATTATTAGGTGATCTTATGCATGCTAAAAGCGGAAATAAGAGAGTAGTTGAGCCCTTACACACGGTCCAAATATTTAGCAAGGATGATCCTCCGAGTACCCAAAATAGAATACCTCCTTTGGATGCACCAAGACAACCCCTCAATCAACCGAAACTTGGAACAAGCTAGTATCAAAATCGGTTCTTTCCTTAAAACAATATAAGTTCTAATATGAACTTATTATACTAATTTTATATCTCTTAATATAATTAGTATGAATATTATCTTATAATATGAGAGGTTTTGATGTTGATAAATTTCCTTACTCTTATAAAAATAACACAAGCATAAGGATTAGAATGAATTGCAAGCATCTTCTCATATTTATGTGTGTGATGCTTAGGGTTAGCTTAGGCCGGGTATGGGGAAGAACAAGAGGGAACCAATTCCCTTTCCCATGTAATTAGGGTGGCTTGTAGGTGTTAGTCTCAAAAACACTTTAATGATTGTGTTTTATTAATAAATAAAACACTTATAAACACCTTCACTTTAGCCTCCTAAAACCGGCACATGTGCATTCAAAATGGACTTAATTTTTACCATTTTATCAACTTCACAATTGTATATTGTGTAACATGTAAAATGTCACAACATAGAAAAAATAACAGTTGTTTTTTTTTTAATTTAATCATACATATTTATCAAATAAATATTATTCATAAATTAATAAATCATATTTATCATGTTGACTAGTAATTCGAAATCACTATTATATAAAATGGTCATTTATAATTTATCGTCAATACGATTTACAACCTTTGTAATAATTATAACCCAATTCATTCTAATTGCGATATAATGAAATATCGTTTAATGTTTAACAATTGACACGTTTCAATTTTAAACAAAAATCTTACATTAAGATTTAACCTCTAATTTCTCGATATACAAGTTTAAGGAATATGATCAAATCGTATCAATATACATTTGATCATTTTATCAATTAAGGGAATTGTCCTAAAGGTGTGACCTAAAGGGATCAACTGACCACCACCGTCATACGACAGTAATGTCAAACTCTAGCTAGCCAATCATTACCGATTAATGTTGGTCAGTTGACTAATATAAATCGTATCATCCCTTGCGCATTCTTGCCATGAGATTTAATTATGTGATCGCACTATTGTTAAGGACACATTTCCCAACAATCTCCCACTTGTCCTCGACAAGTGTGCGTCACCAATTCTCTTGTCCTATTACAATCTCCCACTCAATGCAAGATGTCTCTCTGAGGTCGTACTTGCATTTGATCATATCATGAGTGGTTTCCTCGATCTGGAGAATAACTGTTTGACCGGAATTATCTACCATAGATACCTTCCGAGCGTGGCCACGCATTTCCAGTTAACTTCTACTCGAGTGACCCTGAGATTTGAACAACCCTGACAAGGGGTGGACAATTTCTATCGCACTACTTCCTTCAACTAGTCACAGTCAGTCACATCCCAAAACAATCCCATTTGACTCCAGTTACGAAAAGTCGTAGAGAATGGATCAAGGTCATGCCTAAACTGCACCATCTTGGGAGAGTAGTCTTTTGTCTAAGAATTGACTCACAAGAATACTATAGCAGCTCTCGCCACGACCCGACTATAAAATTTCCAGAACTCTATAAGCGGTCACATCGCCCGACAGAGTGTCTCTTACAGTCTGCCTATGTGATCGACTAGTCATCACATATGACTCTATGGCACTTGAACTTGCCATCAATCACCTCACACTCTAGTCGCTTTGAGACGTCACCTCATGTAAGCGGCTAGGGGCTATACTAAGTCAATCCAGTTCACTTATGGGGTTCAATATTGTCTCTTACAACCAATTTGGATTCTGACAAGGTATCTTTTACTTTGAGTTAATTATAACTCAAATGAAGTTGTCATCCAACAATAGTCAATACTATTATATTACATTTGATGCACAATCATCTGTTTGTATTAGTGTTTTGCGAATAACCTTTATTCATGATTGCAAAACTTACAAATTTTTGGTCTCCTTCATTCTCATATTA
The DNA here is from genome assembly GCA_029255685.2 of Silene conica. Classification (NCBI taxonomy): domain Eukaryota; kingdom Viridiplantae; phylum Streptophyta; class Magnoliopsida; order Caryophyllales; family Caryophyllaceae; genus Silene; species Silene conica. The sequence goes on along the minus strand of CM055316.2, from coordinate 42,341,922 downwards.
TCCCGTATAATATGATTCTATTTGAGTACATATCTAGAACTTTTTCTAGATTTTGAGTTTCCTTTCCGGAGGAAAGCTCCCACTGTTATCTTATAACTTGTGACGTATCGATATACCGGAGGGATTAAAAATCACTCTCTACAGTCACTTATGTACTGAAATCTATATTGTAGTTTATTAGTGATTTCATCACTCTTACAATTTTCAAACATCTTGGCTATTTGATAATGGTTTCATTCATCGTTATGAATAATGTATCCAACCATTCTAACTTCTAGTGGGCAACCTTTTATTATCCATATAATAAACCTTCCCGTAAGCTCCATCATCTTATGATATAAAGTATTTGATCATCTAGAATTTCAAACCTCTTATTCTTTACACCCATCCTCTCTAAATGGTAGGCTTAATTCTTTTAATGAAAATCGCTCCCACTAAAATCAATATCTCTCGATATCTTAAATGAACCTTTCATTTCTCGCATGTTAAACTATTACTTGAATCATTATCACTATCACTATCCCTATAGCGATCTGTTTCCATTCAATCAATCATGATAATTTCTTTATAACTACATTGAGAGGATTGAGATGATTTCTTCTCTTTTATCTTATAAACTTAGAAAAATCATTTATTAGGGAACCGTTTTCCTTCCGATTTCATACGGGGTTTCATGTTTCCTCTCTATGAAACAATGAACATAAAGAACCTTTCTTCGAGTGTCCTCGCGTAGTTTCTTCAGTGTCCTCTCGTAGTTTCTTCAAATCATTTAGGGCTCTTCTCAAGACTCCCATGTAGTAATCTTCTCTAAGATCCGTTATTTATATCATTGGTTTGTGACCCTATAAACAATTATAAATCACTTTTACACGGTTAACCGATTTTCGGACGAAATTGGTTTATAGCATTCCGATAACGTCAAATGTCTTCCGATGTTTTTGAAAATTTTTGTGCCCGCTTTATCTGACTCGATTAACCATCCGTTTGATTTTCGGTCATTTTTGTTTCAGGAGCTCAGAGGCCTAAAAAAAGCGTATTATATATAAACCCTTCAATTCGAGCTGTGTCAGGTGGTCGGAGCAGCCATTTTGATTTCCCAGCCTGTTTTTCTACCACGTGTCTAAAATCGCATCATGAGGTATCTTATTCAATTCTAGACCCTATAAACAACTATAAATCACTTATACATGGTTATCCAGTTTTCGGCCGAAAATGGTTTATAGCATGCCGGTAACGTCAAATGTCTTCCGGCCCGCTTTATCAGATTCGATTAACCATCCTTGCAATTTTCGGTCATTTTCGTTTCAGGAGCTCAGAGGCCTGAAAAACGTGTATTATATAACCTTCAATTCGAGCCGTTTCTGGTGGGTAAGCGACCATTTTTTTTCAGCTTGTTTTTCTAGCACGTGTCCGAAATCGCATCATAAGGTATCTTATTCGATTCTAGACCCTATACACAACAATAAATTACTTTTACATGGTTATCCGATTTTCGGCCGAAACTGGTTTATAGCATACCGGTAACGTCAAATGTATTCTGAAATTTTTGAAAATTTTTGAGTCCGCTTTATTCGACTCGATTAACAATCCGTGGGATTTTCAGACATTTTTGTTCCGGAGAGCTCAGAGGCCTAAAAAACGTGTATTATATACTCATCAATATGAGCTGTTTCGGGTTGTCGGAGCGGCCATTTTTATTTTTCACCTTGTTTTTCTAGTACGTGTCCGAAATCGCATCATGTGGTATCTTATTCGATTCTAGACCCAATAAACAACTATAAATTACTTTTACATGGTTATCCGATTTTCGGCCGAAACTGGTTTATAGCATACCGGTAACGTCAAATGTCTTCTGAAATTTTTTAAAATTTTTGAGTCCGCTTTATTTGACTCGATTAACAATCCGTGGGATTTTCAGACATTTTTGTTCCGGAGAGCTCAGAGGCCTAAAAAACGTGTATTATATACTCATCAATATGAGCTGTTTCGGATTGTCGGAGCGGCCATTTTTATTTTTCACCTTGTTTTTCTAACACGTGTCCGAAATCAAATCTTGAGGTATCTTATTCGATTCTAGACCCTATAAACAACTATAAATTACTTTTACATGGTTATCCGATTTTCGGCCGAAACTGGTTTATAGCATACCGGAAACGTTAAATGTCTTCCGATGTTTTTGAAAATTTTTGTGCTCACTTTATCTGACTCGATTAACCATCTTTGCAATTTTCGGTGATTTTCGTTTCGGGAGCTCAGAGGCCTAAAAAACGTGTATCATATATACCTTCATTCGAGCCGTTTCGGGGTGGGTAGAGCGACCATTTTTATTTTTCGGCTTGTTTTTCTACCACTTGTCCGAAATCGGATCATGAGATATCTTATTCGATTCTAGACCCTTTAAACAACTATAAAGCACTTTTACATGGTTATCTGATATTCGGCCGAAATTGGTTTATAGCATACCGCTAACGTGAAATATCTTCTGAAGTTGTTTAAACTTTTTAAGTCATCTTTATCTGACTCCATTAAAAATCTGTGCGATTTTCAGAAATTTTCGTTCCTCAGAGCTCAGAGGCCTAAAAAACGTGTATTATATACCATCAATTCGAGCTGTTTCGGATGGTCGGAGCGGCAATTTTTATTTTTCACTCTGTTTTCCTAGCACGTGTCCGAAATCACATCATGAGGTATCTTATTTGATTCTAGACCCTATAAACAACTATAAATTACTTTTACATGGTTATCCGATTTTCGGCCGAAACTGGTTTATAGCATACCGGTAACGTCAAATGTCTTCTGAAATTTTGGAAATTTTTTGAGTCCGCTTTATCTGACTCGATTAACAATCCGTGCGATTTTCGGACATTTTCGTTCCGGAAAGCTCAGAGGCCTAAATAACGTGTATTATATACCCTTCAATTCAAGCTGTTTCGGGTGGTCGTAGCGACCACTTTTATTTTTCAACTTGTTTTTTTACCACGTGTCCGAAATCGCATCATGAGATATCTTATTCGTTTCTAGACCCTATAAACAACTAGGAGTATAAATCACTTATACATGGTTATCCGATTTTCGGCCGAAACTAGTTTATAGCATACCGGTAACGTCAAATATCATCCGATGTTTTTGAACATTTTTGTGCCCGCTTTATCTGACTCGATTAACCATCCTTTGTAACATCCCATATTTTCGTAAATTATATTTTAAAGGTTTTAATTTATTTTACGGAATAAAATAATATTTAAATATATATTGTTAAGTTATTTTAAATCTTCCGTTAAGATCCGTCTTAAAAAACCTTAAGTCCTTAAGATGTTATAACTTGGCATGTCTTCAACCCGATTCATAAAACCCGTTCACAACAAATAACCCGTTTCATTTAAGGAAAAAGGACTACTTAAAACCCTAAACCCAAGGCTTATGTCGACATTTACATTAGTTCTTCATTTCTTCATCTCTTTTCAATCTTAAGATTAACATTTCACGCTCTTCCCAATCCCGAATCAAGGTATGTTATACATTTTCGGAATCCTTGCGAAATTTCCAAGACATCTATCTCTTTCAATTTCATTTTCGTTCAACTTGAAAAAGAGGTTGTTTTAGCTTGATTCCGTTTTTAGCTTCTAAAAACCGTTTTCTCTGTTGTAGGAGAGGGTTTAGAGGATCTTGAGGTCGATAGCTTCATTATTGAAGAGGAGCTAGGAGCATAAAACGCTTTTGAGGTGACGATAATGAGAAACTCGGCCTTTTTGTTAAAATAGTATGTTTCTTGATATTGATTGTTAAAGTTTCTGAATTTATTGGTTGTTGTGGTTGTTTGGACTTAGAAACATGTTAGGGTTTACTCTTATATGATGTTCACATGCTAGGTTTGGTATTCATATGGTTATTTGTTCATTTTCAGATTTTTCATCCTTAAGACGAATATAAGATATGATCCTAATGTGGCTTTATTGTGGAAATTGATGCTTGCTATTGATGCACATAAGTGTTATATATGCTGGATAATGTATGTTGGTTGCAATTTTGGGAGTTTGGTATCGATTTAGGGAGTTTAGAATCATTTGCGATTTTGGCGAATTTTGCGTGCAGGGACTCTGAGCCGGTAGGCTGACCGGCAGCCGGTCGACCGGCGCAGAGTCAGGCTTGTTGTATTTTCATATGTTTGGAAAAATGTGAAAGAACTCTGAGCCGGGTGGTCGGCCGCCAGTCGACCGACCTAGAGTCTCTTCTTGGATGCTCGTTTTGTTCAAAAGGAGGCTGGGACATGATTCCTAGCTGGTTGGCCGGCGGCCGGTCGGCCGGCTAAGAGTCATGTCCTCTTTTTCGTAAAATCGCGGAAGGTTTTGTGGGAAGGGACTCCCAGCCGGCAGACCGGCAGACGGTCCACCGGCTGAGAATCTCTTTCCCTTGTTTTTAAAAGTTAAGTCTGCATATGGGAAGGGACTCCCAGCCGGCAGACCGGCAGACGGTCCACCACCGGCTGAGAGCCCCTGTTCTCACTAAATCATTTTTATCTTTTGATCGGCTAGTCCGATTTGTTTGAGACTCGTTCCGTGTACCTTGTGTGTGTGTTTGAGGTCCTCGGAGGATGGGCGACACTATATTGGGTTCGGGAATAGAGAGAGGATAGAGACCCCCCCGGTCGGGTAACCGAAAGGGAAACCGACTCTCCCTCAAGTTAGTTCCCGGGATCAATTAAGTGTTGTTTAGGAGTCTAAAAGATTATAACTAATGATCCAGTTGTAGCTTATATCGGATTATGTTTGAGTTAGGACAATTGGAGTCCTATATATGTATGCTGTTGTATGGATGCGTATTAAGGTATGCCTTACGTTGGCCTCTGAGCTTGATACGTGAACTATCTGTCAAATATGGGGGGGTATGCGTTGAGATGTCGCCTCTGAGCCCTATATGTGTATGCTTGTCGTGTCTGGGGTATGCGTTGAGATGTCGCCTCTGAGCCCAGACATGTTTATATGTGATCGCGTCAGTCTATGTGTAAAACCCCTCGTCGCAGCGGAAAAATAAAACATACAACATGCCAAAATTTAAGCGGAATTTAAACTTTAACATGCATAAAAACGAGGTGAATTAAAACTGAAACTGAAACAACCGATATAAACAGAAATATAGATTAGTATAACTGTCTAAGTACTGAAAGTAAAATCTATACAAACAGCCTGGGATGGCATGTTACATCCCGTATTTTCGTAAATTATATTTTAGAGGTTTTAAATTATTTGACGGAATAAAATAATTTTAATATAAATCGTTAAGTTATTTTTAAATCTTCCGTTAAGATCCGTCTTAAGAAACCTTAAGTCCTTAAGATGTAATAACTAGGCAAGTTTAAACCCGACTCATAAAACCCGTTCACAACTAATGACCCGACTCAAATAAGAAAAAGGACTACTTAAACCCCACCACCAAAACCCTTATGTCGACATCTCTTCTTCCTCTCAACTCATTTCACTGCTTTCTCTTTTCCTCCATTTTCCCTTTTTATTTCAAGCTTAAAATCGACATTTCAAGGCCTTCCCGAACTCGAATCACGGTAAGTCTTACATTTTCGGAATCCTTGCGAGATTTCTAAGCTTTCTATCTCTTTCAATTTCAATTTCGTTGAACTCGAAAAAGACGCTGTTTTGGGTAAATTCCGTTTTAAGCTTATAAAACCCGTTTCTTTTGTTGTAGGGGTTGATTTAGAGGATCCTAAAGTTGATAGCTTCATCATTGAAGAAGATTTGGAGCATAAAACGCTTATGAGGTGACGATTATGAGAAACTCGGCCTTTTTGTTGAAATAGCATTATTTGTGTTGTGTTATTGCTTAAAGTTTCTGATTTTTCTATTGTTGATGAGGTTTGAGTTTAGGTTTATGTTAGGAATGTGTTTTATATCTTCATCACATGGTTTGATTGAAGTTTTAGATGTTCATATGCTAGTATTGTTCATTTTTCAGATTTCGAGTTCTTAAGACGAATACGATGTTTGATTCTAATTCGTGTTTTATTTGTTCAAAATCGTGTTTGTGACATACTTGGGATTGTGATGGGTTTATATGTGTTGATAGTATAGGTTTGATGCTAGAAATCATGGTTTAGAAATGCTTGTCGAAGGATTGATTGAATTGGCGAATTGCAGGGAACTTACGAAACCAACCTGGCCCATGCTTGGGCGCAGGCTGCGCCTCAAATTGCGCAGGCTGCGCAGCCCAGGCATAGCTGCGCACCCCCTTGCGCAGGCTGCGCAAAAACCACTGTAACTTTCTGCTCGTTTATCGGATTGTCGAGCTGTTTTGGGGGCTTGTTTCCCAATTGTTTTTAGGATGTTTTAAGTGATGTTTGGTGGTATATATACTTGGTATTATATGTATATTGTAGCTAGGAAAGTCATCATAAGCAGCGTGGTTATCCGTCTCGAGTCGATTAGCTCATAAGGAGTTGATTACGGAAATTGTGCATGAAGATAGTTAACTTTTAGGGATTTGCTTGTGAAGAATCTAAGCATATTTTTAATCATGTTGTGAGGCTCATATTGTTGGTTTGAGATGTATATTTATTTAATATGAGACTCTCCACCTGTGGCCAACCGGCTAGGAGCCCCAATTAGCTATGTTTGCTTCATAACTTTTGATTCACAAGTCGGATTTCGTTGATTCTTTTTCCGTATGTTTCGTATGTGTGTTTGAGGTCCCCAGAGGATGGGCGACACTATATTGGGTTCGGGAATGGAGAGAGGATAGAGACCCCCCGGTCGGGTAACCGAAAGGGAAACCGACTCTTCCCTCAACTTAGTTCCCGGGATCAATTAAGTGTTGTTTAGAAGTCTAGAAGGCTAGAACTAATGATCCGGTTGTTGAGCCGTGTGTGTTTGTCGCATGATGGGATATGTGTTAAGTTCATCTCTGGACCCATTACGTGTTTTGGTTTGTCGCGTGATGGGATATGTGTTAAGTTCACCTCTGGACCCATTACGTGTTGTGTTTGTGGCGTATCGGGATATGTGTTAAGTTCACCTTTGGACCCGGTACGTGTATGGATGTGGCGTGTCAGGATATGTGTTAAGTTCACCTCTGGACCTGACACGTGATTGGTTGTTGCATGTTGGGATATGTGTTAAGTTCACCTCTGGACCTAGCGTGCGATAGCTGTGTATTGGGATATGTGTTAAGTTCACCTCTGGACCCAATACTTGTGTGTAGCAGTGGGATATGTGTTAAGTTCACCTCTGGACCCGACATTTGTTTGTAGTGGGATATGTGTTAAGTTCACCTCTGGACCCATTAATGAGTTGTGTATTGGGATATGTGTTAAGTTCACCTCTGGACCCTTTACTTGTGTATGTATGTTGGGATATGTGTTAAGTTCACCTCTGGACCCGACATTTGATGGTAATGCGATATGTATTAAGTTCACCTCTGGACCCATTGCTTGTGTATGTGAAATTGGTATCTAGGTTATGCGTTAAGATGTCACCTCTGAACCTTTATACTTGCTGATTATTTGGTATTTAGGTTATGTCTTAAGTTGACCGCTGAACCTTTATACTTGCTGTTGTTTTTAATGGATATAGTGTATTGATTTTGGAACTGTTCATCCAAGGCATTGGATGACTCTTTGGCTCGTTTCGTAATTGGTTTGAATTGAAAGACCCCCCGGCCGGGCAACCGAAAGGGAAACCGGCTCTCCTTCCAAATAGTTTCCGAAGTTGGTTGAGAGCCTTGCATAGTATTTGCATGTTGACTTGAGATTCAGATATTGAGATTTATATGCTTCACATGTTTATATATGTTGGAGTATGTTTTGTATTTCTGTGTTACGTGTCGTTACAAAAGATGGCTTGGAGAACTCAAGTCACTCCCCACTGATTGTGGCGTACATGTTTACATGTATTTAGGTACATGACAGGTGGTTGGCAGAGGGTTGCATGGAGCTAGTGAGCGATGATCCTTCATCGATTGACTTACACTTTTACGTTAGCTAGACTTTAGATTTACATTTCATTTCTTGAGTGCCTGAAGGGGTGTGCCATCCCGGGCTGCTTTTATGTTGCACTTGTGTACTTATTTATGTTTCAGTTTTGTAGTAGGACACCTCGCATGTTTAGTTATGTTTAAAAGTTTTAATTCCGCTGCATTTTTAGTACTTTGTATGTTTATTATTTCCGCTTTCGCGAGGAGTTTTATGGAAAACCCCTCGCGAAAGCGGAAATATAAAACACACAAAGTATCAAAAATGGAGCGGAATTAAAAACTTTTTAAACATAAACAGCATGTGGGGTGAATTAAAAACTGAAACTGGAAACTGATATAAACAAAATAGATAAGTATAACAGTTCTAAGTATGGAAACGAAATATATACAAAGCCTGGGATGGAATTGTTGGGAAATGTGTCCTCAACAATAGTGCGATCACGTAATTAAATCTCATGACGAGAATGCGCAAGGGATGATACGATTTTATATTAGTCAACTGACCAACATTAATCGGTAATGATTGGCTAGCTAGAGTTTGACATTACTGTCGTATGACGGTGGTGGTCAGTTGATCCCTTTAGGTCACACCTTTAGGACAATTCCCTTAATTGATAAAGTGATCAAATGTATATTGATACGATTTGATCATATTCCTTAAACTCGTATATCGAGAAATTAGAGGTTAAATCTTAATGTAAGATTTATATTTAAAATTGAAACGTTTCAATTGTTAAACATTGAACGATACTTTATTATATCGTTATTGGAATGAATCGGGTTGAAATTGATACAAAGGTTGTAAATCGTATTGACGATAAAATATCATTTTACATTTGTAATTTCGAATTACTTGTTAATTAATAAATGTGATTTATTTAATTAAGTACAATATTTATAAGATAAATATTTATATGTTTTAAATGTACTAAAGCATTGTTAATTAATAAATGTGATTTATTTAATTATGTACAATATTTATAAGATAAATATTTATATGTTTTAAATGTACTAAAGCATTTTATATCTTAATGACATATAAGATGTCACACTTTGTACAAATTGTACATTTTACAAAGTTGTAAAATGAAATCCATTTTATGGATTATGGGTACCGGTTTTGGTGAGGCTAATGGGATGATTAATGTTTATTAATGTAAATAAACATAATCATTAAAGCACCTTGAGAACTCTAACCTAGAGCCACCCTAAGAGCCTTGAGAAGGGAAATTGTTCCCTTGTTGCTCTTCCCTAAGGCCGGCTATCCCCTTCCCCATGACCTTAAATAAAATTGTTTTATTAAGCTTGTGCATGGGTGAGTGATATATATATAGATAAAACCCTCATTCATCTCCTCTCTCAGCCGACAACTTCACTAAGTAAGGAGAGATTATATTAACCTCTAAATTGATATTATAAGATAATATATACATACTATTTGTAGTATTGAAATAATATTCTAATTAGAGAGATTAGAATAGTTTAAGGAAAAACCGATTCTTAGCCTAGCAACTACAAGGTTTCGGTTCATTGAGGGATTGTCTCGGTGCATCTTAGAGGAGGTGTTCTTGTTGAACATTGGAGGATCATCCTTACTTGCATTTGGACCGAGTGTAAGACTCATAATCTCTCCCATTTCCGCAACTTTAAGCATGCATAAGATATTATAAATAAGTTAATTAAAGTATTAGTTTAGTATTACTAAATATTTAGTTTATGAGCAACTAAAAACCCTTCAATTGGTATCAGAGCAAGAGGTTGTTTGCATGCTTTCCGTTTACGTTTTTACGGAGTTATAACGATAACAAAATAAAATTTGGTATTTCGTTTAGTATATGAAATGACTGAAATAATTTGAGCATGAATACCTACAGTTTTCTAAAATGTTTTAGAATTTTTGGAATATATTTTGCATGAATATTGTTCTTTGGTATTTTTAATTTCGGTTTTATTGATTTTTAATGGTTAAAAATTTTTATTTTTGGGAAAAATAGTTATAATAAGCTTCTGGCCGAGATTTTTCAGTATGTTATCACATGTATATCCTATTTTATGAATATGAATGTTCGTAAATTATGGACTTATAAAACGTGTGATATGAATTTTAAGGGTTAAAATGCAATAAGATGAATAAAAATGGGTTAAAATAGTTATATTATGAATTTGACTATAAAAATTTATGAGTATGTCACATGCAATATTTAAAATATATGTTGAATTTTCCAGAAATTTATCTCAAATATTGCAATATTATAGATTTTTAATGTAAAAATCGGGTAATTAGTGACATAATTTCGACTTTAATAGTTTAAGTTGGAATTTGGCCATAAAAATTTAACACGATGTCATATATATTATTTCCAGCATGTATAAAAGTTTCGAGATTTTTATCTTGTTTTATGCTTGAGAAATAATTTTAAAGGTTAAATCCGTACGATATATGACGAAAATCGTTAAAATTTGCAATAGTTGTTAAAATGGCCGAATATTTAACCCATTTTAGTCATATATGATATGTTCATCATGAAAATATTCTTGGGAGCCAAAAGTTTCAGATTTGATTTAATTTTGATTTGTTAAAAGTTACATTTAAAATTAAATAAAAAGAGTCATGCATTTAAAATTTCGGCTCATTGGGCAGTGTACCATTTAATTTTCTGTCCATTTTATGTTCTTAAAGTGTTTTGGAAAGTGTAAAAATATTATTAGTATTTTATTTGCATTTATGGAGTTAATTATTGAATTTTCCGACTTAAAATGTTCGTTTTACGTATTATTTTCGAAATAATGTTAAAACCGTATAAATGCTAATATTTTTAAAGTTCTGAAATTTTAAGAACATTCTGGAATTTTCAAAATTTGAATTTTGAATTTTTCGAAATTTTTATGACTCTTTTGGTTTTTTATATTATTTTTCCCGTAAAACCGAGTAATACCGAACAATATTAAAATATGTTAAGTTAAGTCATGTTCAAAGTTTGAGTAAGACTAAATTTTGAAACCTATATGAGTTGGGATGATTAACTTAAAGATGAATACCGATTCATATTGTGCATAGTGTTGTTAAACGTTAAAACACGCGATTCCATAAACCGTGGTATACGATAACTATTTATTTAAATAGGACGATTTGGCTTAGGCTTTGCATGATAGTTCAATTATTTATAAGCTTTACATATTTTAATTATGAATGTCATGATTTTATTTACGTAATTTTGGGAATTATGTAATTTACTTAGTATGGCCTTAGTTTTAAATCGGTATTTCCCGTAATGTAAGGGGTTACCGATTCGGTTGTAATTTTGTGATCTCGTATCACCCAATTGTAATTTATTTCTATTTTATAATGTATAAAGTAGACTAGAAAAGTTGTAATTTTTGTAAAATCCGGAGATCCTTGAAGACGATGCCATTCGGAAAGGAGTTCCGACAAAGACGGTGTTTACCTCGAATTGCGTGCCTCGTAAAGTTCAAGGGACCAAAGGAGTTGGTTTCCGAATTTGTACTTTTATTATTTCTTTTCTAGGAAAGGCCATACTAGGGTTTATTTTATGCTTTTATTTTTGCTTTTTATATGTTTGCATGCATAGCCAAATCGTCATATATCGTCACATGCATTTTTCGATTTAGTCGACCTAGTCATTTATTTTATCCATAATTCACCGACTTAGTTCACTTAAACGGAGATAGATAATAATTTGACTAGATCTCTTACATATAAATATTGAGACTTAGCCTTACCAAAAAGTACGGACCCATGAATCCCTTCTTCACAAGAACGTAGGCTCGGCTACACCGGGGTACTAAAATTGTCACGTTGGGTAAGTGGGGTAATAAGATTACACCTTGAAATTTGGTTGATCTCAACGAAAGTATTCATAACCGTAGTTGCAATAAGTTCGGGCTAAAGACGATTTTTAGAAAATTGTCGACCGAGAGTTCTAAGGTAGAACCGATTAAAGGGTTAATCCACCAAATTATACCGATACGGGTTGAATCGGCTACACCGTGCCCGAATTAGTATGGGTTTGGGTCTCGGGATTGTTTACTTAATTGGGTAAGAGATCATTAAGTAAATATACTTAACATGTTTAAGTTTCTTAAATTAAATTGTGAATTTTAAAATGATGTTGTTTTATTTCCTTCATTTTATTGTAGTTTGTTTTCAACATCATCAATGGCAACCAACGCTCCACCTCTCACTAACGTTTCATGGCTTCGGTCTTTTATGGACCGTTGCAAACTCGATAAGCATGGTTCCAATTTTAAGGATTGGGATGCGCAATTACTTTTGGCCGCTCAAGGTGACGATAAGAGTCGTTACCTATCCGAACCCGCTCCTCCCGCTCCGACCGCTTGTTCATCGGTCCAAAATCGTGAGGCCTATGAAGCCTACATGAAAGAGTCCTCCTCTCTTAAAAATGTGCTCATCTTCTCCATGGAGCCGGATCTCCAAAGGAGTATGATTAAGTTGACCACATCGTATGAGATTTACACCAAGCTTGCGACCATGTTTTTCGCAAACTCCAAGGGTGATCCAATATGAGGCAGCTTACGCCTTCTTCGACATTACGTTCAAGGAAGGACAAAAGATAAGCCCTAATGTGCTCAAACTCGTTGAGCTCGCGGAGACTCTAAAAGCGCAAGACGTTGATGTTCCCGACTCTCTCATAATTGACCGAGTTCTTCACTCGCTCAATAAGGTTAAAGCGTATGCTCAATTCCGGGTGAATTTTAATATGCGAATGAGTTTGAATAAGACGCTCGTCCAAGCCGAAAGGGACATGGGACTTCTTGAAAGTTCCACCAAGGATGTTTTAAACATCGAAAAGAAAGGGAAAATGAGCTTCAAAAGGAATGCCTTTAAAGGCAAGGGCAAGAAAACGTTCAAGCCCAAAGCGACTAAAGAAAAGACCTTTTCGAAAGGCGTTTCCACCTCATCTTCAAAGGTTGAAGACAAGTGCCTTTATTACACAAGGATAAATCTTAGGAAACGGAATTGCCCCAAATACTTGACTGATCTCAAAAATGGAAATTTTCTTACAGTAGGTTATAATTCTCGTTTACTTTCATGTTATTTTGTTAACTTTTGTATGGCGATACAAGTTGTTGACTATCACCCCTTTTAAATTGTTTTAAAGGGGCATCTTATAAAGATAAGGGCAAGGAGAAGGAAGTATGAAGTTCCTTACTTGGATGGCTATGGTAGCATCCAATTGATCGAAGACTTGAAGAGCTAGGCTCTAATTTTCATATCGTCTTCTTTCATATTTTGCATTTTATTTATGGAACAATTTATTTTCTTGTAAGACAAGGATTAAAATCCTAAAACAATGGTTGTAATTTTGGATATTTGGTGACTTGGTTTTCAACCCGAGTCACTACTTTTGTTCTTAATCAATGTCTTGATTTCTCAAATAAATTGCATACCTTGTTTAAACATGAATAATGGTGACTTTATCACGCAATAAACCTTGATACGATCAATATAATATAATCAAAGTGTTGATTAAAACGGAGAACCACACCCCATGAGATACTTTCAATCAAAATAAGACAATATTAGTTCATCATAAGATTTTCATTTTAAGTGAAAATGAGAATGTATTCATCACACCTATAAAAATTCAAACATTCATATGCATTGGTTAATCGAAATAGCTATCCTTATACGAATAAATGTTATTGTTAGAAGGATAGAGTGGGAGAAAATATTTCGCTCGCAAACCAATGATAAAAATAAAGGATCTTAGAGAAGATTCCTACATGGGAGTCTTAAGAAGAGCCCTAAAATGAATGAATTGAAGAATCTACGAGAGGACACTGAAGAAACTACGGGAGGACACTCGAAGAAAGGTTCTTTAGGTTCATTGTTTCAAAGAGAGGAGACATGAAATCCCGTATGAATTCGGAAGGAATATCGGCTCCTTGAGATAATGATTTTTAAGGATTATAAGATTATAGAGGAGAAATCATCTATCTATAAAGGGAGAGACCGGTTCCTTAATAAATGATTTTTCTAAGTTTATAAGATAAAAGAGAAGAAATCATCTCAATCCTCTCAATGTAGTTATAAGTGAAATGTCATGTTATATTCGTCTCGAGGGAACGAAAACATGAAAAGAGGGTGATGATTGATTGAATGAAAATAGATCACTATAGGGATAGTGATGGTGATAATGATTCAAGTGATAAATAAAGATTTACAAGCAAGAAATGAAAAGTTCATTTAAGAGATCGAGTAATATTGATTTTAGTGGGAGCAATATTCATTAAAAGAATTAAGCCTACCATTTAGAGAAGATGGGTGATTCTTTAAGGTGTAAAGAATAAGAGATTTGAAATTCTAGATGATCAAATACCTTATATCATACGATGATGGAGCTTTACGGGAAGTTTTATTATATTGATAATAAAAGGTCGCCCATTAGAAATCAAAATGGTTAGATATGAATAACCTTGATGAGATAGCCAAGATGTTTGAAAATAGTAAGAGTGATGATATCACTAATAACTGCAATATAGATTTTAGCACAGAAGTGACTAGATAATTCCGAGTGATTATTTAATCCCTCTAATATATCGATACGTCACGAGTTATAAGATAACAGTGGGAGCCTTCCTCAGGAAAGGAAACTCAAAATCTAAAAAGGGTTCTAGATATATGCTCAAATAAGACCATATTATGTGGGATAATATGAGTCAGAAGGAGACCAAAATTTGTAAGTTTTGCAATCATGAATAAAAGGTTTATTCGCAAAACACTAATACAAATATATGATCGTGCATCAATTGCAATGAAATAGTATTGACTATTTTTGCATGACAATGTCATTTGAGTTATGATTAACTCAAGATGAAAGATACTTTGTCGAAATCCAAATGGGTTGTGAGAGACAATATTGAACCCCATAAGTGAACTGGATTGACTTAGTATAGCCCATAGCCGCTTACATGAGGTGACATCTCAAAGCGACTAGAATGTGAGGCGATTGATGGCAAGTTCAAGTGCCATAGAGTCATATGTGATGACTAGTCGATCACATAGGCAGACTGCAGAGACACTCTGTCGGGCAAAGTGACCGCTTATAGAGTTCTGGAAATTTTATAATAGCCGGGTCGTGGCAAGAGCTGCTATAGTATTCTTGTGAGTCAATTCTTAGACTAAAGACTACTCTCCCAAAATGGTACAGTTCAGGCATAACCTTGATCCATTCTGACACCATGCATATCTTACACTGTACCAACTCAAGACAAGCAGATATAAAACAGCAAGTATAAGGTTCAGCGGTCAACTTAAGACATAACCTAAATACCAATCATTCAGCAATTATAAAGGTTCAGCGGTCAGCTTAAGACATAACCTAAATACCAATCATTCAGCAAGTATAAAGGTTTAGCGGTCAACTTAAGACATAACCTAAATACCAATCATTCAGCAAGTATAAAGGTTCAGCGGTCAACTTAAGACATAACCTAAATACCAATCAGCAAGACACTAGACTCAGAGGCGACATCACAACGCATGGACTAGCATCCAAAAGTAAAGGACTCAGAGGCCAGCTTAAGGCATGTCCCTTCACCACATTACAAGACACTAGACTCAGAGGCCAGCTTAAGGCATGTCCTAGTGTAATACCTCGGTATATTTTATTTGCGATGATCGCTTGTTTTGTGTCGTTGAGATAGTTAAGAACGGTAATTTACTACTTAATAGGTGTACTTGTTTTATATAGTTTAAGTTGTGACTTATGCTTGGTATGAGGCTCGAACTTGGGACCTTAGGAGGACGTTGGGCCTCGTTTCTTGTGCAAGCAAAACAGCCCAAGTTTGACAAACCCTAAACCCTATCAAACACTCAGCTCTCACGTTATTTTCAGTTTAGCCGCCACATAAGAGTGCATTACACTCTTATTTTTCTGAACCACCTTGATAACCTAAACCCTAATCTGGTTGCCGCCACCACACGGAGAGGAGAGAGAGTGCTCACGCCCAATTTAGTTGTGCCCAACCCCTTTCGATTCGGGTCAGAAGTCAGGTACGTGAGTTTGTGCTTTGTTCGTTTGTAGTGTGTTATGTTCCTGCGTTTTTTCTTGTATGTTCGAAGGGTGGTAGGACGTAGTAAGAGGGTGTGGTTGGCATGGTGGTTTCGTGTGTAGTCAGGGTCGTGTTGTGGGGGTGGTGTCAGTAGGCTAGGGTGGTTGTAGTGGCGTCGATGGAGGGGGGTTTGGTGGTCTGTTTATCACGTTGCAATAGGAGTCAGTGGAGTTTTTATGGTGTGTTGGTCAGGGCGTGGTTTAGGGTGGTGTTACTGTCGACTCGGGGGAGGTCAATACAGTAACACCGCCGTGGGTTACAGGTGGGATGTCGGAGGTGGTGTTGGCAGTAGTCGGGGGTGGTGCTAGTGGTGGTAACAAGAGTTGATTTGGGTCGGTTCTGGGTAGTCTGAACCGCAGGTGAGGTGCAGGTCTGAGTTCAGAGGTATGGGTCGGTGTTGTCGGCAAGTGTCGGAGGATACGGTTGTGTTGTGGTGATAGTCGGTGGTCAGTGGTGTTGGAAGGTAATGAGTGCTGGTGTTCGAGGTGCTGGTTCATGGTGGGTGTCGCGGTTGAAGTCGGGTGGAGGGGCTGATG
Source organism: Silene conica (assembly GCA_029255685.2). Lineage (NCBI taxonomy): Eukaryota > Viridiplantae > Streptophyta > Magnoliopsida > Caryophyllales > Caryophyllaceae > Silene > Silene conica. Next base: position 42,325,312 of record CM055316.2, on the reverse strand, counting down.
GGTTAGCCGTGTCCTTCTAGTTTGGTTTTTATGTTTTTATTATTTCTATTATTATTATTAATATTATTATTATTAATATTATTATTATTATTAGTATTATTTTTATTTTATTTATGTTGTGTTAGTGTTATTGTTTTTATTAGTGCTTTATTATTTTCTTACGGTTTCGAGTCGGGTTATTTAAATATGCGAGTCGGGAATTATTTAAGTCATGGGGACGTCTATTTTTAGAAAGTTACTATATTTGGAAAGTTTCTATTTATGGAAACTTTCCACTTATGGAAGGTTGCTATTTATAGTAAGTATGATCGTTAAGGGGTTCGGGATGTTTGTTAATTCGTTGCATATATCTATTTAGGTAGCGAGTTTCGAGTGGAACATTTCTAAGCATATCTCGGATTGTGTCTGCGTTCCTGCTATTTCAGGTAGGGGAAGATACTGGTTTACAATAATGTGCAATCTGTTCATATTTGGTAATAAGCATGTTTATGTTATAATATCATGTGATCGTTATATTGTGCTATCCATATCATTCTGAGATATTGTTACGATGTGGATATATATTGGGTCTTGTGATACGGTGTTGGATCGGTACGGAGTATATTTGGTGTTGGATCGGTGCGGAGTATATATGGTGTTGGATCGGTGCGGAGTATATATGGCGTTGGATCGGTGCGGAGTTTATTTGGTGTTGGATCGGTGCAGAGTTTATTATATTGTTGTTGTATTTATTCTTTTTCCCTACTCAACCTCGTGGTTGACCCTGTGTATTCGTGATCACCTGTGATGAACCAATTTATTGGGGAGCAGATTGACAGGTGGCTGAGATTAAGGGGGAGCTATGGGAGAAAGAGCTTGGATCCGGACCAGACTAGAGTCTAGATCACCTTAGTCGTTTTAGCATGAGTTGTACTCCATTTTACTTTGTTAAGATTTTTGGATACAGTTGTAAGAACAAATTATGACTTTAATTTTAATTAAAGTACTGTTTATCTTTCCTTTGTATCTACTACCTCGGGAAACCGAGATGGTAACACCTTTATTTATCTGAGGAGTCCTAGTACAGGCCCTTAAATAAATGGGGGTGTTACATGCTTACTATGAGATTGATATAACTGATAGTGCATGTATTTTGGACTGTTGATTATTATCGATTATTGTGGAGAACGGGAGTTGTGAAATGGGTCTTGTGATATGGGTCTTGTGATATGGGACTTGTGATATGGCCATGGGAGGTGTGGTGTGGAGTGGTGTGATGGGAGGTGTGGTGTGATGGAGGTGTGGATTGGTGGAGGTGTGGTGGATGATCGAATGATATGGAGATGGAGGAGGATACAGTTCTATTGTTATTTATGTTTTAGTTGTTTTACCTACTCAACCTCGCGGTTGACCCTGTGTATTCGCGTGACACCTACGATGATCCGGAATGGGGAGTAGATTCTACAGGAAAGAGACAGATGAGCCAGGAGCTGGGACGGGAATGTGAGATGCGGACTTGAGACCGACTTAGATCTACATCACATATAGAATAGTCGTCAGCTGTGCTTTTATTTTCTATGTAATTTCTGTAATAACAAAAGTTTAAATTCTATTGGTTTTATATAAAGTACTTTGTATTGTTTTACTTTGTTATTCACTACCTCGGTTTTTTTTTCCGAGATGGTAACGGCTCTATTTACTCGAGAATATCTTGCTAAAGGCTCTTGAATAAATGGGGGTGTTACATATTCTCCCATAGTAGCACAATCTTCTATCTTCGGCAGAACTCCGGTCTCCTTCGCCAAATGGATAAGTCCACGGTTCGTCGATTAGAAGGCAATAAATTAAAATCAATGACAATCAACAACCACGTTAGAACCTAATAAAAACAATCACAAAACAGACTATAATTTAAGTCCTTAAATCTACGCCATCTCTCATTCATCATTTGATTATGTGGTCAAGTTAAGGTTGGGGGTTACATGAGTGCGTAGGGAGCGATAACGCTCTGATACCAACTGTAAATGTAACATCCCGTATTTTGGTAAAATATATTTTAAGGATTTTTAATTATTTTAAATAATAAAATAATTTTTTAATAATTTATTGGGAAAGTATTTTAATAAATCGTTAAGATCCGTCTTAAGAACCTTAAGTCCTTAAGACGAACTCAACTTGGCAAAATTGAGTCCACATCATAAAACCCGTGCATTTCCAAACCCGTTTTCCTTTGAAACGGAAAGGACACTTAAAACCCCCTAAAACCCCTAAATATGTCGACATTCATCTTCACCAAAATAAGAACACGGTGTTCTTCATTTCCTCATTTCTCTCCTAAAACTTCAATCTTATAATCCATTTTTCTTCATCATCCGATTTCCGAATCAAGGTAATTTATACATTTTCGGAATCCTCATGAAATTTTCAAGTCATCTATCACTTCCAATTTTCGTTTCCTTTAGTTCGAAAATTGGGTTGTTTTTGTAGAATCCGTCTTTGAGTCCTTAAAATCCGTTTTTCTTGTTGTAGGTGAAGGCTTAGACGACCCTAGTGTGGATAGCTACGTTGTAGAAGAGGAGCTTTGATCAAGATCGCTTTTAAGGTGACGATAATGAGAAACTCGGCCTTTATTTGTGATATTAGCACTTTACTTGTAGAGAATGGCTCCCCAGCCGGTAGGCCGGCTGCCTGCTGACCGGCTGGGAGCCCCTTTCATGTTGTTTTTGTTTTACAAAATTGTGAAGAGGAAAGGGTTGCCAGACAGTCAGCCGGCTGCCTGCCCCTGGTCGGCTGAGAACCTGTTTACCTTAAAACTGGTTTAACTTTTGATCGGTTAGTCAGTTTTGGCTAGACTTGTCGTGAGTCTCCAAATTAATATTTTTATCCACTACAAACTCAAACTAGTAGCAAGTGTAAGTAGGGGTTGATCCCACAAGGAAGGTCTTTTTATTGATTAAATGTGTGCTAAATTTAAGTAACCAAATGAGGGGTTTTGATATGTGTTGATTGATCTAATCTACTAAGACGAAAATAAAATGCAATAAATATAAAAACGATGTAAATAATTGAAGGTGTAAATAAATATGAGAATTATTCTTGGACCAAGTAATTTCCACCAATTAGTTATGAATTGATCATTGACTCTTCTAATCTAGTTTACTATTGAATACTTTGCTAGGAAGTTTGTTGACTTCTAATTCTACAAATGATTAGTTATTAGCTACAAGCGTAAACAAATAACTCTTACAAAATTGTCAATTTAGTCAAGCGCTTAATCGTATCAAAATTATAGAATAAATGATGCGGGAGCATGCTCAAACTTTCCTAATGATAAGTCTAAAACGAGATTCACACCAAACGGATTCGAACATGGATCCGTAAGATTATTCAAGATAGCTTTACAAGGAATAAAAGAAGATTCTAGAAGGTCCCGGAAGACCTTGGAACATCCTTGGATGATATTTTCTAAAGGCTACATACAGGAAGGTGTGTATGAAGCTTCCAAGGGAGAGGAGCTAGGGCACGAAGGACCTAGGGACGCGCGCCTAAGGGCACGGCCACAACTACGGTTTTGGCCAAATTAGGGTTTCGTTTTAGTTGTTTATTTTATGTTTGAATAAAAGATTGGGAAGGTGTGTTTCCTAGTCTTAGTAGGTTTTGTATTAGGTTTCCTACTTGTAATAGGATTCACAATCCTAAGTTAAGTAGGAGTCCTAGTAGAAGTAGGTTTCAAAATTCTAGTAGAAATAGGAATCCTAATTGTTGTAGGATTCATAGTTCTAGTAGGATAAGGAATCCTAGTTGTTAAAGGATTCATAGTTATGTTAGGAATAGGAGTCTTAATTATATTAGGGTTAGGAGTCTTAAATCCTAGTAAGGACTAAATTATCGGATTGTCGAGCTGTTTTGGGGGCTTGTTTCCCAATTGTTTTTAGGATGTTTTAAGTGATGTTTTGTGGTATATATACTTGGTATTAGATGTATATTGTAGCTAGGAAAGTCATCATAAGAAGTGTGGTTCTCCGTCTCGAGTCGATTAGCTCATAAGGAGTTGATTACGGAACTTGTGCATGAAGATAGTTAACTTTTAGGGATTTGCTTGTGAAGAATATAAGCATATTTTTAATCATGTTGTGAGGCTCATATAGTTGGTTTGAGATGTATATTTATTTAATATGAGACTCTCCGCCTGTGGCCAACCGGCTAGGAGCCCCAATTAGAAGGCTAGAACTAATGATCCGGTTGTTGAGCCGTGTGTGTTTGTCGCGTGATGGGATATGTGTTAAGTTCACCTCTGGACCCATTACGTGTTTTGGTTTGTCGCATGATGGGATATGTGTTAAGTTCACCTCTGGACCTATTACATGTTTTGTTTGTGGCGTATCGGGATATGTGTTAAGTTCACCTCTGGACCCGGTACGTGTATGGATGTGGCGTGTCAGGATATGTGTTAAGTTCACCTCTGGACCTGACATGTGATCGGTTGTTGCATGTTGGGATATGTGTTAAGTTCACCTCTGGACCCAGCGTGCGATAGTTGTGGCCGCCGGTCGGTCGACCGGCTCCGAGTTCCTGGGCCCAAAAACGCGATTTACAGTAATCTACAAAGTCGACCAAATCGATACCAATTCTCCAAATTTGCAATAAATGATTACTACCCAGCATATATACCACATGTAGGATGTAAACGCAAGCAATAAACGCAACAACAAAGTCATATTACGATCACACTTAGTATTCGTCTTAAGGATGAAAAATCTAAAAGTGAACATATAATCATGTGAATAACAACCTAAGCATATGAACATCATATATGAGTAATCCTAGCATGTTTCTAAGTCCAAACAACAACAACAACAACAACAACCAACAATTTCAGAAACTTTCACAATCAAAATCAAGAAAACATGCTATTATAACAATAAAGGCCGAGTTTCTCATTATTATCACCTCAAAAGCGGTTATGCTCCTAGCTCCTCTTCAACAACGTAACTATCCACCCCAAGATCCTCTAAATCCTCTTCTACAACAAAGAAAACGGTTTTTAGAAGCTAAAAACGGAATCTACCAAAAACAGCCTCTTTTTCAAGTTACACGAAATCAAAATTGAAAGAGACGCATGTCAAGGAAATTTCGCATGGATTCTGAAAATGTATAACATACCTTGATTCGGATTTGGGAAGAGCTTGGAAAGTTGATTTTTAGATTGAAAAGGGAAGGAGAAATGAAGAACTTAATGTAACAGTGATTTGTTTTTTAGAAATGAAAATATCGACATAAGTATTGAGATTAGGGTTTTAAGTAGTCCTTTTCCCTTAAATGAAACGTGTTATTTGATGTGAACGGGTTTTATGAGTCGGGTTTTAAGTAGTCCTTTTCCCTTAAAGGTTTCTTAAGACGGATCTCAACGGAATTTTTAAAATTAACTTAACAATTTATATTAAAATATTATTTTATTTCGTAAAATAAATTAAATCCTTTAAAATATAATTTACGAAAATACGTGATGTTACAGTCGAAGCGGTCATTTTTATTATTCACCCACTTTTTCTAGCACGTGTCAAAAATCGCATCATGAGGTATCTTATTCGATTCTAGACCCTATAAAAAAATATAAATCAATTTTACACGGTTATCCGATTTTCGGACGAAATTGGTTTATAACTTTCCGATAACGTCAAATGTCTTCCAATGTTTTCGAAAAAATTTGTGCCCGCTTTATCTGACTCGATTAATCATCCGTGCGATTTTCGATCATTTTTGTTTCAGGAGCTCAAAGGCCTAAAAAACGTGTTTTATATATAAACCCATCAATTCGAGCTGTTTCAGTTGCTCGGAGTGGCTATTTCTATTTTTCAGCCTGTTTTTCTACCACGTGTCCGAAATCGCATCATGAGATATCTTATACGATTCTAGACCCTATAAACAACTATGAATTACTTTTACATGGTTATCCGATTTTCGTCCGAAACTGGTTTATAGCATACCGGTAACGACAAATTTCTTCTGAATTTTTTGAAAAATTTTGAGTCCGCTTTATCTTACTCAATTAACAATCCGTGCGATCTTCGGACATCTTCGTTCCAGAGAGCTCGGTGGCCTAAAAAACGTGTATTATATACTCATCAATTCGAGCTGTTTCGGGTGGTCGGAGCGGCCATTTTTATTTTTCAGCCTGTTTTTCTAGCACGTGTCCGAAATCGCATCATGAGGTATCTTATTGTTTTTACACGGTTATCCGATTTTCAGACGAAATTGGTTTATGGCATTCCGGTAACGTCAAATGTGTTCCGACGTTTTTGAAAATTTTTGTGCCTGCTTTATCTGACTCGATTAACCATCCGTGCGATTTTCGGTCATTTTTGTTTCAGGAGCTCAGAGGCCTAAAAACGTCTAGTATATACCCTTCAATTCGAGCTAATTCGGGTGGCCGGAGCGCCCATTTTTATTTTTCAGCCTGTTTTTCTACCACGTGTCCGAAATGGCATCATGAGATATCTTATTCGATTCTAGACCCTATAAACAACGATTAATCACTTTTACCGGTTAACCGATTTTCGGCCGAAATTAGTTTATAGCATACCGGTAAAGTCTAATGTCTTGCGATGATTTTGAAAAATTTCGTGCCCACTTTATCTGACTCGATTAATCATCCGTGCAATTTTCGGTCATTTTCGTTTCAGGAGCTCAGAGGCCTAAAAAACGAGTATTATATACTCTTCAATTCGAGCTGTTTCGGGGTGGTCGAACCGGCCATTTTTATTTTTCAGCCTGTTTTTCTAGCACGTGTCCGAAATTGCATCGATATCTTATTCGATTCTAGACCGTATAAACAACTATAAATCACTTTTACACGGTTATCCGATTTTCAGACGAAATTGGTTTATAGTATTCCGATAACGTCTAGTGTCTTCTAATGTTTTTGTAAATTTTTGTGCCTGCATTATCTGACTCGATTAACCATCCGTGCGATTTTCGGTCATTTTTGTTTCAGGAGCTCAGAGGCCTAAAAAAACGTGTAGTATATACCCTTCAATTCGAGTTAATTCGGGTGGTCGGAGCGGCCATTTTTATTTTTCAGCCTGTTTTTCTACCACGTGTCCGAATTCGCATGATGAGATATCTTATTCGATTCTAGACCCTATAAACTGTTGGGAAATGTGTCCTCAACAATAGTGCGATCACGACAGTGATAAAAGTCATTGTCATAAATCTTATGAAGAGAATATGGAAGGGACGATCCGATATTTGATATAGTCAACTGACCAACATTAATCGGTAATGATTGGCTGACTAGAGTTTGACATTACTGTCGTATGACGGTGGTGGTCAGTTGATCCCCTTAGGTCACACCTTTAGAACTAACCCCTTAAACATATATTGATTAATTGTATAGGATACAAATTGATTGATATTCTTAAAACCGTATATTGAGAAATCAGAGGTTGAATCTTAAAGTAAGATTTATATTTGAAACTGAAATGTGTCAATTGTCAAATATTAATCGATCTTTTAGAAATATCGAAATTAGTATAATGAATGGGTCATGGTTATAACAAACGTTGTTAATATATCGTATCAACGATTATTACGATAACCATATGTTGGGACAGTACTTTCGAATTACTAAATAATTTGTTAAATATGATTTAATTAATTTGGAAATATTATTTATATGATAAATATATATTTTAAATTAATACAATTTTTATGTCACATAAGATGTTACATATTAGTAAATTGTACAAATTATAAATCGTAAAATGAAAGTCCATTTTACGTTTGTGTGTGTGTACCGTGTATATTGACATTATAAGCCAATTTATATGTGATATTTTATCCATATAATTGTGATGATTAGGTTAGGTCATGTATGACCTTACCTTATGCATGTGTGCATCGAAAAAGGATTAAACCCTTCCCCAAGCCTTGTGTGTACACGGCACACCCACCACAACCATCCCACCTCTTTATATATGTGATCATTCACATATTCATTAACTAATCTTCATGCAAGAATTTTTCTAGTGTAAGAAAAACTCAAAAAAAACCCCATAAATATTATTTAGGTAATATTTTTATAATACTAATAATAGTATTAGTACACGGTTTTTAACCTAATTCCGTCTCCTAGCTCGGGTTCGGGTTTTGGTCCGTTTAAGGGAAGGTCTTGGTGTTTTATAAAGGAGGCAAGCTTACTTGGTTGCTCCGTGGAGGATCGTCCTAGCACTATTTCAGACCGTGTGTAAGAATCCGATTCTTTATATTTCCGCATCATTCTTTGCATGCATAAGATCTTATATAATTAAAGAGTTCATTAAATAAATTTATTAGTAGGACTAATTGGTTAGGATTTTTTTATATGACTAAGTTTTCCTTCAAGTGGTATCAGAGCATTAGGTTGCTTGCATGCAACTCGATTTTTTTACGTTTTTGCGAGAAAATACGATTTTAATTAAAAACGAAAATGATTAGTACATATAGGATATGCACGAAAATTTTATGCATGTATACTTTCTGGTCTTAAAATAGTTTTAAGTCATTTTAGATGATTTATGGAATAATATTGTTCAATATAGTAATTAAATTGTTTAATTTATGCTTAAAATCGGTTAAAAACGTTTTAATATGGGAAAATTAGTAAAATAATGTTTCTGGCCGAGAATTTTAAATATGTTCTCATATGCATTTAACATATTTTGAATATATAATTTTCGAAATTATTGAAGTTTTATGCATGGTTTATGATTTTTAAAGGTTAAATAGTCATAAAATGGGATAAATATGGGTTTAAATAGTTATATTATGAATTTAACTACAAAATTTTTGTAGATGTCACATGCAATATATAAAATATATGATAAATTCTCCAGAAATTTTTCTCTGATATTGCATGAATATTGATTTTTATTGTAAAAATCTTAATATTAGTGACATATTTTAGCTTAAATAGTTTAATTTTGAATTTGACCATAAAAATTTTGTATTGTGTCACATATATTATTTCTAACATGCATGTAATTTTTGAGCTAATTATTTCGAATTTTGCATGAGAAATGATTTTAATCGGTAAAATCGAGTAATATATGACACGATTTATTAAAAATATTAAAAGTATCTAAAATGGCCAAAAAATTCACCCATATTAGTCATATTAGATATGATCATCAACATATTTTTATTAGGTGCCAAAAGTTTCTGAAATTTTATATTTTAATTTTAAAAGTTAAAGTTAGAAATTGAGAATTGTAAGAGTCATATTTTATTTTCCGACCTTAAACAGTGTTTCCAACCTGATTTTTCTGCATTTTCAGTCACTTTGAGTGTCTAGGAATATGTAAAAATTATATTGATATTTTATTGCATGATTTTTGAAGTAGTTTTGAATTTTTCGAATAAATGTGCATTTTACACGGCTATTTTACGAAATAAATAGTATATTTCAAAAATATTTAAATTTTAAGGATCTGAAATTTTAAGAAAATTTTCAATATGTTCAAAATTTGAATTTTGAATTTTGAAATATTTTATGACTCGTTTTGATTATTTTACTGCTATTTCCCGCAAAACCGATTAAAACCGAACAATATTAAAATAAAGGTTAAGTTATTTCGAAATTTGAGTAAGACTAAATTTTGAATCCTAAAATGTGTTAGGAAACTTAACTAAATCGTGAATGATGATTCATAAAATGATGAGTGATTTTTAAAATGTTAAAATCACGTTATTCCATAAAACTGTGTTATTACGAATAACGATATTTAAATTGTGTTTAAATAGGACGATTTGGCTTAGGTTTTGCATTTTACATAAGCATTGCATATTTAATTAATATTTATGAATGTCATAATTTATTTACGTATTTTTTGAATTATGTAATTTGCTTAGTATGGCCTTAGATTTTAATCGGTATTTGTCGTAATGTAAGGGTTTATCGATTCGGTTGTAATTAATATGACCTCGTATCACTTTATTTTATTGTTTTATTTTATAATGTATAAAATAGATAGAAAATTTGTAATTATTTGTAATTTCGGAGATCCTTGAAGACGGTGCCTTTTGGAAAGGAGTTCCGGCCAAGACGGAGTTTGCCTAGAATTGCGTGTGAGGGGAATATAACATGTATTCGCCCTAAAACATGAAGGATTATAACGAAATATACAATTGTGATCATAGTCATAAGTTAATAAAAACATGAAAAGAATTACAACCTTGAGTCCTTGCGCAAAAGGGCCTAAGAACAGAAATTAAAGTAAATTCTCTCCTATAACTTCCACCCAAGACTTGTTTAAGACGATGCCGCGTGTGCTAGAAAGCCTCTCCAATTGCCTTGCAATAAGGGGAGAGTTTTGTGAGGTTTTAGATGTGAGATCTAGGTTTTGGGAAAAGACAGTTCTCAAAACCCTAATTTCTGTGAGAGAGATTATTCTATCAGTAGAATGAGTAGCCTGACATAAGGAGAAGTCTTCTCCTTATGTACTACACGGTCGGCCGACCCATTAGGGTAAGAGTGGGCTTTCCACTCTTACCTTATTCTAATGTGTGATTCGACCCGTTTTGCTAAAATATAATTTGCGGGTTTTAATTATAAATCGCATACATGTTATCAGATATTAATGCAGTCGATACATTAATAATGGTCTGACAAAAATACGATATTGTATAATTGCCTAAATTAATATAACTGTTTATATTAATACGCAAATTCAATATTTAATTAAATATAACCGTTTATATTTAATTTTACGAATGAATCATGTAATCCGTATTAGCTAAAATTATTTAATCCGTATTAAATAATAATCTCAACATCTCATTGACTAATTTAATGGTCAATACCTCTAACTAACTTTTTAGTCGTATCCGGCATAAATGTGACTGTATTTTCATACCTTCATATCTCTCAAACGTGTCCTATAGGTGTGACGTATAGGGACCAGTTGATCACCGCCATCCGTATGACAATAACGTCAAACTTATCTAGCAAGCCAACCGTTATTGATAAACGTGGATCAACTGATAATAATACTGAAGTATGCTCTTGTGATCCTTTAAGAGATTTAGCAAGTCATTGTACTAACTGTCAAGGACATCAGCCCCAACAATCTCCCACTTGTCCGTACAAAGGTATGTGCAATGACGTTATCACACTACATGTGGAGGACACAAGCTCCAACAAACTCCCACTTGTCCGTACAAGTGTAGGTGCGATAACCGATTCTCATATCCTTTTAAAATTTCTCCCACTCAATGTAAGACAATTTGCAAATCCGTATTCACAAAGGTCGTATCTCACAAGCGATCTGTATCAAGAGTGGTTTCCCCGACTAGAGAGTAACTTAACTGATAAAACGAATCTGTATTCGAGCATGGCCATGCATTTTAGTTACTACTCCTCGAGTGGCCCTGAGAAATGATAAAATCCTGATAAGGGTTTGGATATTTCCCTCAACTCGAATTCTGCAGATGTAAGCGCAGCATGAGATAACCCAGAAAAAATCCTCTTGGCCCCTGTTACGGAAGACCGTGGGAAAGAAACCAAAGTTACCCAAAATCTGCCTTAATCTCAAGAGACAGTTGAAAGTCAAAAGACTCGACTCTAAGGAACACTATGGAGATCCTATCCACGACCCGACACCCAATGTTATAAAACATTTAGGACTCCATAACGTTGTCACGGGGTGTCCTACGAGATATCCGTATAACTCGCCTTTGTGATTGGTCAGTCAACTGTTTGACTTATGGCTCGTTGAACCCACCATCAACCAACGTCACAAAATGATTACCTGAGTTATCAGTTCAAGTGGGTAATCAATAACCAAAACGATGTAATGTTATTCAGTTCACTTTGTGGTGTTCAAAATTGGCGTACAATTCCACATGAAAAACAAAACATTAAATATCATAACAATGAGGTTGTAATAGAGTACACAAGACAATGAATTAAAACATGAATTCATAAAAGAGTACTACAACTTAGGAACACATCTGATTCCATGGAATTAATGTGCCCTTCATGCTTATCACGTGGTAATGCTTTTGTGAGAGGATCAGCTATGTTGTCATCCGTAGCGATCTTATCAATAAATATCTCCTCTTGCTCCACGTAATCTCTGATTAGATGAGCTTTCCGTTGTACATGTCTAGCTTTGTTGCTAGACTTATGCTCCTTAGCTTGGAAGATGGCACCTTTATTGTCACAATAAACGGTGATTGGGTCATTCGACTAAGGCACTACTGACAGTCCTTGTAAGAATTGACGCATCCATATTGCTTCCTTAGCTGCTTCTGAAGCGGCATAGTACTCGGACTCAGTGGTAGAATCTGCTGTAACACTTTGTTTAGAACTTTTCCAGCTGACAGCAGCGCCATTAAGAGTAAAAACGAATCCAGACTGAGATTTCGAGTCCTCTCGATCCGTTTGGAAGCTAGCATCTGCGTAACCCATGGCGCAGAGCGTCGAGTCGCCTCCGTAAGTCAATCCCCAATCTTTAGTCCTCCGTAGTTACTTAAGAATGTTTTTCACGACCATCCAGTGTTGTTCACCTGGATGAGCTTGAAATCGACTTGTCATACTGAATGCATATGCAACGTCTGGACGTGTGCATATCATGGCATACATGATCGATCCTATAGCCGAAGCATAAGGAATCCGACTCATGCGCTCTTTCTCTTCCAATGTCTTAGCCTCTTGAGACTTGCTCAAGTGAAGCCCAATAGTCATAGGAAGGAACCCTTTCTTGGAGTTCGTCATGCTGAATCTCTCTAGAATCTTATCTATATAAGACTCCTGACTGAGAGACAACATCCGTCGTGATCTATCCCTGTAGATACGGATGCCCAAAATTCTTTGTGCCTCTCCCAGATCTTTTATCTGGAAATGGTTTTTCAACCATGCTTTAACCGAAGAAAGGAGAGGTATGTCATTCCCAATCAAGAGTATGTCATCGATATACAGTACTAGGAAGACAATCTTGCTCCCACTCGACTTGATATATAGACATGGTTCCTCGACTGATCGAATAAACCCATTCTCTTTTATCACTTGGTCAAAGCGATGATTCCAACTCCGTGATGCTTGCTTAAGTCCATAGATGGAACGCTTAAGCTTGCAAAACTTCTTAGGATGTTCTAGATCAATAAAACCTTCGGGTTGTACCATGTACAACTCTTCCTCCAAATAACCGTTTAAGAAGGCGGTTTTAACATCCATCTGCCATATTTCATAGTCATGAAATGCGGCGATCGCTAAGATAATCCGAATGGAACGTATCATGACTACGGGTGCAAAGATCTCATTATAGTGCAAGTCTGGCACTTGGGTGAAACCTTTAGCAACTAGTCTTGCCTTATGGATATCTTGTTGTCCTTCCACGACATGCTTTATCTTGTAAAGCCATTTGCATTGAAGAGGACGTACCTTTGCAGGTAAGTCCACAAGATCCCACACGTTGTTCTCATACATGGAGTCCATCTCGGATTGCATGGCTTCTAGCCATAGCTTTGAGTCAGAACTGGTCATGGCACCTTTATAGGATGAGGGTTCATTACCCTCTAGGAGTAAGACGTCATCTATGTCATGTTCCTCGACCATACCAATGTATCTGTCTGGAGGAATAGAGACTCTTCCCAACCTCCTAGGTTCCTCAGGAATATCTACCGCAGCCTCGGTTGAAGGAACTGGTTCCTCCAATGGTTGCTCGGTATTTGGTCCTTCAATCTCCGATAGATAGAAGGTTCTATTACTCGACTTGTTCTCGAGAAATTCTTTCTCTAAGAACGTCGCACTGGCCGCAACAAAGACACGTTGTTCGGTTGGCGAGTAGAAGTAATGGCCAAAAGTTCCTTTTGAATAGCCTATAAAGTATGTCTTGACCGATCGCGGGCCGAGCTTATCCTCGTGTCTCCACTTGGCATAAGCCTCGCAGCCCCAAACCCGAATAAAGGACAAGTTAGGGACCGTTCCCTTCCATAACTCATATGGAGTCTTGTCAATAGCTTTAGACGGACTTCGGTTAAGTATGAGAGCGGCCGACAAAAGAGCATAGCCCCACAATGAATCAGGCACAACGGTGTGACTCATCATGGATCGAACCATATCAAGTAGAGTCCGATTTCTCCGTTCGGACACACCATTTAATTGTGGTGTTCCAGGTTGAGTCAACTGTAGAACGATGCCACAGTCTTTAAGGTGTTGATCAAACTCGTGTGAAAGATATTCGCCACCACGATCAGATCGTAGTGCTTTAATCTTTCTTCCCAGTTGGTTCTGTACCCGGTTCTGGTATTCTTTGAACTTGTCAAAGGATTCACTTTTATGTTTCAGTAAGTAGACATAGCCATATCTACTCAAGTCATCCGTGAAAGTGATGAAATACCTATAGCCTTCTCGTGTGTTGATCGATATAGGGCCACATACATCCGTATGTATGAGTCCTAATAGGTCGGCAGCGCGCATTCCAACACCTTTGAAGGAAATACGAGTCATCTTACCGATGAGACATGATTCACACGTGCCATATGATTCGAAATCAAATGCCGAGATAGCTCCGTTCTGTATGAGCTGTTTTACGCGTTTCTCATTTATATGTCCCATACGGCAATGCCATAGGTAAGTTTGATCTTTGTCACCTACCTTTAATCTCCTGGTTATTCACATGTAATACTTCGGTGGTTTGATCTAAAACATAAATTCCATTCATGGAAACTGCCTTGCCATAAATCATATTGTGCAATGAGAAAATATAGCTATTATTCTCTATTACAAATGAAAAACCAAGTTTGTCAAGTGCAGAAACCGAAATAATGTTTTTGGATAAACTAGGAACATAATAACAGTTATACAAAGATAACTCGAATCCACTTGGAAGCTGGATCACGTATGTTCCCCTCGAGACTGCAACAACTCGTGCTCCATTCCCGACACGCAGGTCAACCTCACCCTTGATGAGGGGTTCTTGGTTTCGGAGGCTCTGCTCATGATTACATAGATGAGAACCACAACTAGTATCTAGTACCCAAGTTCCGTAACTTGCATGGTTAATCTCAATCATGTGAATAAAAGAAGAAGAAGAAGACATACCAACAGGAATAACGCGGCCTGCCTTAATGTCCTCACGATACACGGGGCATGTGCGCCTCCAATGCCCAGTCTTGTGGCAATGGTGGCATTCCATGCTTGTATCCTTACTCTTTGTCTTGCCATGTGAGTTGCTCGACTCACCTGGCCCACTCTTAACGAATCCTGACTTCTTGAACTTGGGCTTACCTACCGCTAGGTCGCCCTGAGCTTTAGCTTTTCCCTTTCCCTTACCCTTACTGGAGATCATGAGAACATCCTGCTTTATGCTCCCACTTAATTTCAGATCCTTCTCGGTCTGTACGAGAAGGAAGTGGAGCTCATGAGTAGTCTTCTTCATGTCGTTCATGTAATAGTTGGCCCTGAAGAGGACGAACCCATCATGAAGCGAATGAAGCATTCGATCAACGATTATGTTCTCACTGATCTTGCAGTTTAGGGTCTCCAGTTTCTCGATATTCTCAATCATGTTGAGAATATGTGAGTTAACAGCTTGGCCCTTCTGGAGTTTCGCCTCAAAGAAGCGACAGGTATGCTCATAAGAAACGATTCTCGGAGCTTTCGAGAACTCGTTAGTGAGCGTGGTGAAAATCTTGTTTGCACCATGGGAGATGAAGCGTCTTTGCAAATTGGATTCCATTGCATAGATGAGTACGTTCTTTATCGCACCCGCTTCCATGACGAAGTCGCTATGAGCGCGAACTTCATTAGCTCTAGCTCCAGTTCCTGGGTGTGCCGGAATTGGCTCAGTCAAGTACTTGAGCTTTCCGTCAGCAATGGCAGCATTCTGTAGTGCTGCCTCGCAGTCAGAGAAGTTTGACCCATCATTCCTCAGTCTAGTAGACTGATTCATGGAGTCCATGAAGGCTTTTAGCCGGGATTCACGTGCTAGCTTGGCACCTGGCATTGGGTCTTCACTAGCCATTTGTTATACAGAAGTTTAAATTGATCGTGTTCTACACTGAAAAGAAGATAAAAACAAAACCATATAAGCAACTCATCGTTGTGATTTAAGTCTATTTTAAATTGTATTTAAACTCGTAGACTCATGCATTTATATAATTGATCTCCCTCAAGAATTATATAAACGATCCCAAGACTATATTTCCGTATATTGATAAGCCCACAGCTTGGCTAATTCCACCGTTGGAACTCTTGGTCGATAGATTTCCGTAAATCCTATCTATTAGTCCATCATAGTTGCTAGATAGTATCTAGTGACCATAATGTTGAGATAAAATAAATCATCTGTTCCCACTTACCCGACGTAGAAGGGGTCATATTATGCCTACCGACGAAGAAGGGATTCATTGGAGTCTGATTTATAAAGACTAGTCTCAATTTTGGTTATACGAGGAAGACCCCATCAACTTATATTTATCCATTTTAAGTGAACTAGTATCTAGCATATGCGTGAATAAATGAAATAAAGTGATGGCTTTGCATGTGACACGTGACATCTGTGTGTCATAGAAAACTAACGCGTGACCTCTACATGAGTCAGTTTTCAGTCATGTTATAGGTGGTTTGGTTTTAGGCGGAATATGATGCAAACTATTATCGATGAAAGCATAAAAGAAATGCTATGAACGTAAATAAAAGTCCTAGTGTGGCCTATTCTACCAAAATAAACATAAAACAACTTGGAATCAACCGTTGGACCCTATAAGCTTGTCTTGATGTTCCATCTTGGTCTTTGCAGCGGGAGTGAGCATCCGGTCTCCGTCTTCGGTCTTCACAAAATTACTAATTTAAATTACAAATATAATCCTATTTACATTCTAATTAAAATACAAAAGTAATTACATGGCAAAAACCCAAAACGGAGATACAAGATCATAAAATTACAAACAAGACTGTGTTCCATCATTACGGTAACACAATCTTCTAAGGCCACACTAAGTTACAACCGTTTGCAAAAATTAAATACGTTATAGAAAGCATTCATAAGCATTCAACAAGACGATAAATAAAAATGCATCAACTAAAACAATGTAACATCCCATATTTTCGTAAACCTTATTTTAATTTAATTAAAGTGATTTCGGAATTTAATATATTTTATTTAATTCGTAAACTATATTTTTATGAAAAAAACCCATAAATTCCGACTTAATATTTAATAAGCGTAAGTTGTAGAATAATCACTTGGCAATTCGTTTCATCAAATTCCGAGTCATTCACTTAAACCCCGACTCACTTAGCTAAACCGACTCAAATAAGACCCAAATAAGTAGTAAGGGAACCTTCCCTTCTATTTCCTAACACTTCCTCATCCTTGTTCTTCAAGGAAAAACAAAGAATCAGAATACTGTCGATTGTTGCTGTCACGTTGCTACTGATCGCTGCTATGCTATTGTTGTCATATCTGGTCATTGCTACAGTCTCTATACAAGTCAGTCGTAATTTATGCTTTACTCCTACTTTGCTCTAGTACCGGTCTTCTGGGGTTGCTATGTGGTGTTGCGTACCGTAGTTATGGCCGCTGCCCTGTTGTTGTTTGATTGTTGTTATCGTTGATGTTATTCAATGCTATTTTGTATACTGCTGCTGTCATTAGCATAATTGATATCTTCTACATTCAATTGTTATTCTATTGCAACTATTTGAGCTGCTACTTAGCACTATATCAGATATTCAGGGGTTAAGTAGCTACTGAATGAAATGGGTACTTCAATTGTGGGAAGAGAATGTAGGAAGTACTTGTTGTGTCTCGCTGCACATTGCTACTGCCCATAGCTGTGTTCTCCTCTATTATCTGTTGCATTTTGTCATGGTAGTTCTATTATTGTTATTGCAAAGTTAGTGTTTTTACTACTGGTTTCGCTGGTCTGTGGTTTCTAGCTAGTCAAATTGTTGCTGTTGTCTAGTGCAGCCCGCACTACTGAGTAAGACTACTCATTAGTATTACTAATGGCTAGGGCTGAGTAAAAAATCCGATTATCCGAATTATCCGATATCCGATCCGTATCTGATCCGAAATAATGGATATCTGATCCGAAAAGTGGTTCGGTTTGGATACCCGTATCCGAAATATTTGGATATCGGATCAAATACGGATATCAGGTTGAAAAATTTGGATATCCGATATCCGAAAGTTATTGGATCATTTATCAAATATCTGATCGGATACCCGATATCCGTTAATATCCGATCCGTATCCTTCACAAAATCGTAAATAAACCTATCCACAATTTTAAGTACTAGTTAATTTCAGTTATCCGATATCCGATATCCACAATATTACACTAGTTTCCTTGATAGGTAGCGAGTTTATGTTTTGTAATATATACCGAATGAAATTAGTATTACGCTAGTTTTCTTTTTTATTACAGTTTGTCAATATATAAAATACACAGAGCGGGTATCGGATATCGGATAACTTATCCGAAATTTTCGGATATTTTCGGATACTAAATTTCGGATATCTGATCGTTTCGGATCAGATCACGGATACTAAAAATTTGGATTTTCGGATCGGATATCCGATCCGAAGTAGGGTTTCGGATCGGATATCCGATCCATACTCTGCCCTACTAATGGCTGCTACTTCACATAAAACTACTTACCACTATTATTTCTACATATAACTACTATTTTTGTTATTTTATACGTGGACCAATACTACTAATGCATACTAATATTTTTATTATTTTTTTTTGGTGAAATGTGAGAAGTATTATAAAAAAACAAAAAGGAGTTACATGTACAAGGAGTATAGGACTTGGAAGCCTGAAGCAACCAAATCTAACAAACTGCTACTGACAAAGAGCAAAAATATTCAACTTAACATGTTATTGTTGCTACCATTATGAGATCTAACTCGATGAAGGACTTCTTTTTTATATTTCCAGCCACTGTTTCAGGAAGAAGAAGGACCCCATGTAATCTGGCTTTGTTCCTTTGCATCCAAACATGATAATAGTATGCATTAATCAAACTGCCATGACCTTCCAGCCCTTCTGATTCCTGTTCAAGGTTCCCATATGCTCAATAGTAGGAACAGGTCTATTTAGCCAGTTTGATAGACATGTTCTGATTCTGGTATTGTATGGGCAAGACAAGAATAAGTGCTCAATAGATTCTGCCATTCTACCACAGCTGCAACAAAGATCATCTGGACTGCAGCCAATTCTATATAGTTTGTCCTTCACATTCAGACCCTTATTGACAGCCAGCCAAGTAACAATAGAGTGTTTGGGGACATTCCATGAGTTCCAGACCAGATGTACCCATTCAGGAGCTGATTGAGGAGTCAGCAACCATTGATATCCCCTCTTAACAGTATATCCAAGTGCATTGGCAGACCATATGCCATTGGAGTACCCAGCTTTCAAGATATTTTTTGCCTTACAGATGTTCTTCCAGGACCATGGTGTATCAGCAGGATAGGCATAGTCATTCCAATCCTGCTGCTTCAGGTAATTAGCATGCACCCATCTCACCCATAGTCTGTCAGCTTTTATGTAAATCCAATCAACTAGTTTTCCTACAGCTGCTATGTTCCATATTTCTGCCTTCTTAATCCCCAAACCACCTTCAGTTTTTGGCAAGGTTACTGTGTCCCAGGCCATCAGAGGGATAATATTTTTATTATTATTATTATTATTATTATTTAATTATTATTTTTACTACGTTCATCATACTACATACTAATATTTTGGTTATTTTATTATTATTTTACGTACGTGCTAGCCTGCCTGCTTGAATTAATTAATTTACGTACGACGTTCTTGCTAGTTTGTTTACGTTTAAATATTATATGTTACAAATCGTTACGAATTAGTAATGGGTTACGGTTTAATTTTAAGAAGCATGTCTAAATGGCGAACTTAGTTAATCGGTTTCCCGAATAACTAAAATTCGACTTTTTATATTAATTTCTCACATTTTAATTTTATATAGAAAATATGAGGATATAATATGAAATGTTAAATTAGTTCTTGTTTCTCTTTTCCGAATGAATTATATATTTAATTTACGATTCTTTTGTTATTTTATATGCGTAATGATTTCCGTACAGAAGGTACGTTATATAATATGAATTGTATGCTTGTTTGAAGTCCCAAGAAATTGGGCGGCGCTTATGTCGGGTTCGGTAATGGATTTGAGGATGAAAGACCCCCCGGCCGGGCAAACGGAAGGGAGACCGGCTCTCACCTCAAATTAGTTTCCGAAGTCGGCTAAGTGTTGGATGAATATTTAGTAGCGAGATATATACGAAATGTGATGCGTATTTGGGGTGATAATCAATAAAGATAATCAACAAAAATACGGATGTTGCAGCGGAATAAAAATACTAATAAAATAATACAATTTTGAACGAATAAAGAACGAAAAGTAACCAAGAACGATGAAAGAATGAACGATGGGTGGCCGGTGATGGTGACGTGGCTCGCCGTGGACGGTGGTCAACGGTGGTGGTGAATCTTGGTGTTTCTTGATCTTCTTGAATAAAGATTGTTGATGACGTAATAAGGCACAGCACTTAATACTTGAAAGATTTGTGAAACGATTTGATGAATGATTTATGATTGTCGATGGATTGGATAATTGATCAAGCTCACACAGATACCCTCTCAATTATTTTGAAGCTCACACAGATACTTCGGGTTTTAAAGCTCACACAGATACTTTAGATTTGTAAGTAAAACTTAACAAAAGGTTTTTAATTTATAACTTGAATATATCATGAATGAAACAAACAACTAAGGATGCCTATTTATAGTAAGGTCATCCGTCACAAACTAGAATCGAAATAGGAAAGAACAAGAACCCTACACGGTCCCCAAGTGCTCGGCCAAACCGTGTGTCCTACTCTTCTTAGGGTTTCTATTCCTATCCTATGGATTAAAGATAATCCTTATTTAATCTAAAAGATAAAATAACCAATAAAAGATTAAGTTGTAGTAACAAACCCTAACAACTTAATAACAAACCCTAATAAACTAATAACTAACTTTGTAACCACCTTGTAACAACCTTAACAACCTTGTTGTAACAAACTAGTAACAAACTTAATTAATTAAATAAAATAAAAACAAGATAAATATCACACAAACCCTAATAAAATTAGGAAGCCCTTAACCGTGTGGTCCCACACGTTGGGCACGATTCCCAAGATCCCTTCCCGGATCTTTCTTTTGTTCCTTTAATACGTCTTCCCAAGCTAACTTGAAAACCCGTATTGAACCCATATCGAACATTTTTAACCTTTCTTTGGGTCGTGGGTCACGACCTCGAATCCTTGCTAATGCTCCCGCATCATACTCTCTCAGTTTTTGAGAATTTGACCTCAAATTAAGATCATGCAACTCCCGAGTAGACTTGGATATACTAGCCTTTGAATTGATGAGAACACGGTTTTCTTGATTTATCAAACCCTTACTCCTAGGGTTCTCCTCGTGCTTGTTGGTGTTAGCAACCAACCCTTCTTCCCGACCTCTAACACCCACGGCCTGCCCAAACTTGCGGCCTCCGACCTCCGTGATGCTCACGGCGCTCTCACCCTCACAACCTCCGTGCTCCTCCTTGCTCGGCAACCCCTCACAACTACCATCTCCCCCATGAATCTCAACCAACCCAACATCTCGCTTAACCGACCCTTTGGCCTCTTTGCTTGGTGACCCTTCTCCTACCTCCATGAACAAACTCTTCTTTGACTTAGGAGATCTAGGTTTTAATCTTGTCAACGGTTGGAGATCATAGATGGTACTTCCTTTAGTAACGCTATACACATTTGTTCTCCCATCATGTATAACGTTCCTATCGTATTGCCATGGCCTTCCAAGTAATATATGACAAGCGTTCATAGGGACGATGTCACACCACAGTTTATCTTCATAAGGCCCAATGTTAAAAGAAATTAAGGCTTGCTTCTCCACCCGTACCCCTTGGTTCCCATCTAACCATTGTAATTTGTACGGTTTTTTTCTAGCCCTAATACTTAACTCCAACTCCGAGACTAAGGTTTTTGAAACAACATTAGTGCAAGACCCGCTATCAATAATTAGGTCGCACTTCTTCCCCTCAACCTTACAACGAGTATGGAACACATTATCCCTTTGTTCCTCACCTTCCATCGTGGACTCCACATGTAAAGCACGTACTACGAGACAATCCCCCTCGTCCTCACTCTCGGCTCCCACGACTTTTCTGTCCTCCTTTTCCTCCTCAATCTTTTCCTCCTCTACTAATTCAGGTACAACAAAGTTAGGAACCATACCTTGAAGTTCTTGAATTGACAAGGTTCTCTTTTGAGAGCAATCCGTAGCGATGTGTCCGTAGCCTTGACACTTATAGCATCTTCTAATAGTACTCCCTCTAGGATCAGGAATACCTTGCTTGAACGTACCTTTGGCCTTTTCGGCCGCCTCTTCCTTCGACGCCTCCTTGGCCTTAGGCGTGGTAGTGGTAGTGTATGATGATGAGCCTTCTCCGACTCTCGTGCTTTTATAAGAACTTGTTTTCCTTGCTTTGTCATGTCTTTCGAACTTTAAAGCAATCCTGCACACATCATAATAATCTTCATAGTTTTGAATTTCAACCCTTGAAGCTAGGGTTGGTACTAAACCACGAATAAATCTAGCCACTTTCAACTCCTCCCTCTCATCTAGATCACATACAATGGTCATCTTTTCAAATTCCCGAATGTATTCTGAGACGGTCATATTATCTTGGGTTAAAGAATGGAGTTTTAAGTAATTTTCTTGATTGTAGTCCTTTGGCAAGAATTTCTTTACCATGTGCTTTTTCAACTTTGCCCAAGACTTAATCTTTTCTTTGTGTTGCTTCTTTCTTTGCCTCACAAGGTTTTCATACCATAGCGAAGCGTACTTGGTAAGTTTTAAGATCGCAACTTTGAATTATTTCCGGTCATCGTATTCCTTGTATTCAAAGACTCTCTCCGTTTGCCTTAGCCACTCCAAGAAATCCTCCGGATCCATGTCTCCTTTGAATTCAGGGATGTCAAGTTTGAGACCTCTATCATCATCGCTCTTGTCCCAAGTCTTGCCCTTAAATTCAGCCTCTTCTTCCGAGTCACTCGCCCTAGATGAGGACTCTCCCGTCTTCTTATGACCTCCTTTGGTCATCATAGTCTTAATGAGATATTTGAGCTCTTGGATTTCGGATTTTAATTCCATGTTGCTCTCTTCCCATGATTTTTCTTCTCCGTCTTGAGATCCTACCATGTTGACAAACTTTCCCAAGAACTGGTGTAATAAAAATTAGACCAAGAGCCGAAGCTCTGATACCAATTTGATGCGTATTTGGGGTGATAATCAATAAAGATAATCAACAAAAATACGGATGTTGCAGCGGAATAAAAATACTAATAAAATAATACAATTTTGAACGAATAAAGAACGAAAAGTAACCAAGAACGATGAAAGAATGAACGATGGGTGGCCGGTGATGGTGACGTGGCTCGCCGTGGACGGTGGTCAACGGTGGTGGTGAATCTTGGTGTTTCTTGATCTTCTTGAATAAAGATTGTTGATGACGTAATAAGGCACAGCACTTAATACTTGAAAGATTTGTGAAACGATTTGATGAATGATTTATGATTGTCGATGGATTGGATAATTGATCAAGCTCACACAGATACCCTCTCAATTATTTTGAAGCTCACACAGATACTTCGGGTTTTAAAGCTCACACAGATACTTTAGATTTGTAAGTAAAACTTAACAAAAGGTTTTTAATTTATAACTTGAATATATCATGAATGAAACAAACAACTAAGGATGCCTATTTATAGTAAGGTCATCCGTCACAAACTAGAATCGAAATAGGAAAGAACAAGAACCCTACACGGTCCCCAAGTGCTCGGCCAAACCGTGTGTCCTACTCTTCTTAGGGTTTCTATTCCTATCCTATGGATTAAAGATAATCCTTATTTAATCTAAAAGATAAAATAACCAATAAAAGATTAAGTTGTAGTAACAAACCCTAACAACTTAATAACAAACCCTAATAAACTAATAACTAACTTTGTAACCACCTTGTAACAACCTTAACAACCTTGTTGTAACAAACTAGTAACAAACTTAATTAATCAAATAAAATAAAAACAAGATAAATTAAATCACACAAACCCTAATAAAATTAGGAAGCCTTAACCGTGTGGTCCCACACGTTGGGCACGATTCCCAAGATCCCTTCCCGGATCTTTCTTTTGTTCTTTTAATACGTCTTCCCAAGCTAACTTGAAAACCCGTATTGAACCCATATCGAACATTTTTAACCTTTCTTTGGGTCGTGGGTCACGACCTCGAATCCTTGCTAATGCTCCCGCATCAAAATGATTGTCATTCGAGTTTGAGTTGTTATACATCTTTGAGATGACATATTGTGATTTGTGTCACCTGCTGTGCGCTGCTATAGTACTCGAATTCTTACTTGATTGCATTGTGTAGCTGGTTGGCCGTAGTGACTTGGTCTCACGGTCAGGTCTTAGATTGTCTGCCCGCCTTCGGGCATATCTCGTTCCTAGCTAGTTCGGGTCTTGGGGGTGCCTTGTGCACTTGTGGAATCGGGGATCGTGATTCGTTTGCGCTCCGAGAGTCTGGCCAGGTTTAGACTAGGACAGTCTTTTGATGTCGTCCTACCAGGGGGTTGTATAGTCTGAGATTGGGGATGTCGTAGTATATAGACGAGTCGATTGTCGTCCTGCTCATAGTAGCAAGAGTCGAGTCACTTGGATGACCTATCTCTTGTTTGTAGAGTCACTTGGTTGGCCTATAGTTGTTAGAGTCGAGTCACTTGGATGACCTATCTCTTGCTTGTAGAGTCACTTGGTTGGCCTATAGTTGTTAGAGTCGAGTCACTTGGATGACCTATCTCTTGTTTGTAGAGTCACTTGGTTGGCCTATAGTTATTGGAGTCGAGTCACTTGGTGACCTATCTCTTGTTGATATAATTGGATGTTGAGTATGCCTTAGTTGTATTTGTGAATGTATGATACTTGGTTATCTTTGTATGGTTCGTCCAAGGCATTGGACGACTCTTGGGCTAGTTTCGTAAATGGTTTGGATTGAAAGACCCCCCGGCCGGGCAACCGGAAGGGAAACCGGCTCTCCTTCCAAATAGTTTCCGAAGTTGGTTGAGAGCCTTTGCATAGTATTGCATGATGTTATGAAATACGAGATATTGTTATATATGCTTCACATGTTATAAATGTCGGAGTATGTTGGATGTTTTACGTGTTACATGTTATTGACAATAGGTGGCTAGGAGTACTCTAGTCACTCCCCACTGACTGTGGCGCACATGTTGTATGTGTGTAGGTACATGAGGTTGTTTGCAGGGGGTTACGTTGAGGCTAGCGAGCGATGATCCAATCATCGATGACTTACCTTTATCGTCTAGCTAGACCTTAGACTTATGTTTTCAGTATTTTGTGCCTGTTGGGATATGCTATCCCGGGCTGCTTTTGTATTGTACTTATATACTTAGTCATGTTTTCTTTCTTCCGCATGTTTAGTATTGTTAAGACACCTCGCATGTTTTCTTCTCATGTCAAAAGTTTTAATTTCCGCGTATTTTTGGCATGTTTTGTATGTTTATTTTTCCGCTGCCGCGAGGGGTTTTACAAACAAAATTCATTCATGACATAATACCGTTATTATGTTTAACAAATTTTACCAAACCACCTTACGAGATTAAAATCATATGATTATACCGTTTTAATCACTTCAAATTTAATAAATTTATAATCCATTATCTTAAACCGTTTTAAAATAATATGTATCATGCGAGAGTGAACCGTTTCACAAAATAATATACTATTTCCGTATATAGTATATTACTAAAGGCCAAGGGAAAATAAGACAAGTTATTTTCGGAAAAATACAACGCCTGTTACAGAGACTTGGTCGACCGACCTCACCACGGGGTCGACCGACCATCTGCCAGTCATAAAAAACCTTCCTGTAACAGCACCAAGGTCGACCGACCTATCAACCAGGTCGACCGACCACCAAACTGGAAAAAAGAGTTTCTGAAAACGCAAATCGCTGCACTTTAAAACCAAAACAAGTTTTTTTACCCTTTAATCTTTGATTTAAGACGTGTAAATCAAAATTAAACAACAACAAAATTCACATATTGCTAAAAATATCGATTAATTAGCAATATGTAAACAAGAATCGAAAAACAAGATCGATTACTCACAAAAAGAAAACTGCCGAAACAGAAAACACACGCAGGAGGCGGTCGACCGACCGCAACAGGGGGTCGATCGACCGACTTAGCGACAGAACACGTTTTTCAAAAATTTTAATTAAAACCTTATGAAAAACACAAAAGTAAAAATTTCGTGGCCCTGGCTCTGATACCACTTGAGGGAAATATAACATGTATTCGCCCTAAAACATGAAGGATTATAACGAAATATACAATTGTGATTATAGTCATAAGTTAATAAAAACATGAAAAGAATTACAACCTTGAGTCCTTGCGCAAAAGATCTAAGAACAGGAATTAAAGTAAATTCCCTCCTATAACTTGCACCCAAGACTTGTTTAAGACGACGTCGCGTGTGCTAGAAAGGCTCTCCAATTGCCTTGCAATATGGGGAGAGTTTTGTGAGGTTTTAGATGTGAGATCTAGGTTTTGGGAAAAGACAGTTCTCAAAACCCTAATTTGTGTGAGAGAGATTATTCTATCAGTAGAATGAGTAACCTGACATAAGGAGAAGTCTTCTCCTTATGTACTACACGGCCGGCCGACCCATTAGGGTAAGAGTGGGCTTTCCACTCTTACCTTATTCTAATGTGTGATTCGACCCGTTTTGCTAAAATATAATTTGCGGGTTTTAATTATAAATCGCATACATGTTATCAGATATTAATGCAGTCGATACATTAATAATGGTCTGACAAAAATACGATATTGTATAATTGCCTAAATTAATATAACTGTTTATATTAATACGCAAATTTAATATTTAATTAAATATAACCGTTTATATTTAATTTTACGAATTAATCATGTAATCCGTATTAGCTAAAATTATTTAATCCGTATTAAATAATAATCTCAACATCTCATTGACTAATTTAATGGTCAATACCTCTGACTAACTGTTTAGTCGTATCCGGCATAAATGTGACTTTATTTTCAAACCTTCACATCTCTCAAACGTGTCCTATAGGTGTGACGTATAGGGACCAGTTGATCACCGCCATCCGTATGACAATAACGTCAAACTTATCTAGCAAGCCAACCGTTATTGATAAACGTGGATCAACTGATAATAATACCGAAGTATGCCCTTGTGATCCTTTAAGAGATTTAGTAAGTCATTGTACTAACTGTCAAGGACACCAGCCCCAACAATCTCCCACTTGTCCGTACAAGGGTATGTGCAATGACGTTATCACACTACATGTGGAGGACACAAGCTCCAACAGCGTGCCGCGTGTGAAGTTCAAGGGACCAAGGAGTTGGTTTCCGAATTTGTATTTTATATAATTTTCTATTTTAGGAAGGCCATACTAGGTTTATTTATGCTTTTAATTTTTTATGCTTTTATTTATGCTTATCATGTTTGCATGCATAGCCAAATCGTCATTCAACTCATGCATTTCATCGATTTTATCGACCATGTCAATTAATTTATCGATAATTCACCGACTTTGTTCACTTAAAGGAGATAGATAATAAATTGACAAGTTCTCTTACGTTATTTAAAATCGAGACATAGCCTTACCAAATAGTAAAGAACCCGCGAAGGATCTTCTTCATAAGGGAGTAGGCTCGGCTAAACCGGGGTGCAAACCTTATTACGTTGGTGAAGTAGGGTAATATGATTACGTTCTCGAAATTTGGTTGATCCCGACGAAGGTATTCGAGCCACCGTAGTGGTAATAAGTTCGGGCTAAGATAAGAATTAGTGTAATTTTATCGACCGAGAGTTCTAAAAGTATAATCGATTAAAGGGTTAATCTACCGAGTCATATTAATGAGGGATGTATCGGCTAAACCGTGCCCAAGTTAGTATGTATTTGGGTCTCGGGATCATTTACTTAATTGGGTAAGAGATCATTAAGTAGATGTTTAACTCGTTTAAAATTTACAAGTTTAATTTACTTATTAAAAAAACGATAATTGTGTTTTAATTCCTTTATTTTCATTTGTAGTTCATTTTCGACTATCAATCATCTATGGAAAATATCGCTCCACCACTCCCACTCGTTATCTTACCATTGCCGCTCCTCCCACTCCCGGCCCTCGTGCATCGGAGGCGACTCGTGAGGCCTATGAGACCTACATGAAGGAGTCGCATGCTCTAAAGAACGTGCTTATATTTTCGATGGAGCCGGATCTCCAAAGAAGAATGATTTAGCTAGCCACTGCTAATGAGATTTATACTAGAGTTGTGACCATGTTTTCGCAAGCTCGTAGGGTGATCCAATATGAGGCGGCCTCCGCCTTCTTTGATTTGACCTTAAAGGAAGGTCAAAGGATTAGTCCTCATGTGCTCAAAATGGTTGAGCTAGCCGAAACCTTGAAGTTGCAAGGGGTGAATGTTCCCGACTCGCTTATTATTGACAAAATTCTTCACTCCCTCAACAAAGTGAAATCGTATGTTCAGTTTCGGGTAAACTATAACATGCGTAACCAAGAAACCTCCTTGGACGAGTTACATAAGATGTTAGTCCAAGCGGAGAGGGATATGGGACTTAATGAGAGTTCCACGAAGGATGTACTAAATATCGAGAAGAAAAGCAAGGGGAAGTTTAAGCGGAAGGCTAATAAGGGTAAAATTGTCAAAGCCTTCAAACCCGCATCTCCTAAGGAGAAGACTTTTACGAACGGTGCTTCTTCGTCGTCGTCAAAGGTTGAAGACAATCGCCATTGTTGCACTAAAATGGGGCATTGGAAGCACGATTGCCCGAAGTATTTCCATGACCTCAAAGCCGGAAAGGTTCTTGCAGTAGGTATTAATTCTCGTCTAATTCATGTTATTTAATCAATTTTTGTATATTGATACAAGTTATTGATTCTTACCCGTTTATAAATTGTTTTAAATGTGCTCCTACCAAAGACAAAGGCAAGGAGAAGGAGAAGGAAGCTTGAAGTTCCTTCCATGGATGGCTATGGTAGCATCCAAGATTGAAGACAAGAAGAGCATGGCTTTAATTTTTCATTTTGATGTCTTCTTTCATTTTGCGTTTTAATTTAAGAACTTTGTATTTCTTGTATGACAAGAATCTTGTTGAAACAATGGTTGTAATATTGGCGACTTGGTTTTCAACACAAGTCGTCCTTTTGTTCTTAATCAAACATGTTGCTTTTTAAAATGCTTTTATGTGATACATAACATGAGCTGATACGATTTTCATAGATCGTAATAAGGTACCTTGAATGATTCACCGTACAATAGACATGATAGGATAATTATAAAAGTAATACGACTTACATAAAACGAGAATTACACCCCGTGAAATACTTCAAATTCAAACATAAGAACATTAGTTCATTATAAGATTTTCACCTTAAATGAATGAGAGTACTAATGTATCACTACTCACATAATTCTTTATCCAATACATTGTTGACGGGCGAAAATGCTATCCTAATTAAATAACGGTTATTTCAAAGGATAGAGTGGGAGAATTTCTACGCCCGCAAACCAATGAAATAAACATAAGATCTTAGAGAAGAGTCCTATGAGGAGTCCTTAAGAAGAAATCTAAGAGATTGGATAGAAGAAACTACAAGGGGACACATAAGAAACTACGCGAGGAAACAAAAGGAAATATTTCTTATGTCATTAGTTCCTAGAGAGGACAAAGGGAACCGCGAGTGTTAACGGAAGGAAATCGTTTCCATGATGTTAATGTTTCTGTTTTATAAAGATAATAGAGGATAAATCATCGCCCATTCTCATGATAATAGAAGTTCTTTCCGTGGGGAGGAAAATGAAAAATGAAATGTTCATAGCGAGTTGAGAAGATGTTTGAAATAAATAAAAATGAAATGTTCATTATGAGTTAAGAAGATGTTTGAAGAAGTTACCAAAACACTATGAAGATAGTGGGAGTTATTAAACTATAAGATAGTGATACGAAATTCAGTGGGAGAAAAGTTATTAAGGAAACGGAACCTACCATTGAGAGAGAATGGTGATTCTTTAAAAGGTAAAGAATATGAGGTTTCAGTTCCTGATGAATGAATGTCAAGAATATCATAGCATGATTGGCAATCATAAGTGAGTTTATTATATGATAATGAAACGTCACCGATTAGTTTACGAGGTTTGGATATGAATCCAAGATATGAAAATCTTAATTCATATAACCTTGATTAAAATGCCAAAAGTTGAAACAAAAACTTATTTCGATATAAGTTTCTCGAGGAGAACTAGTGGATCGAATCTAGGTTAACTACAATATGAATTCTAGTACAATGTGACAGTGTTCGTAATATCGACATGTCACGAGTTTTAAGAAACCAGTGGGAGCTTCCGTAAGGTAAGGAGACTCGAGTCGAGTATAAGGACTTGAAATGTGCTTGAATAAAATCATATTATACGAGATAATTTTTGGGTTTTATTAGTTATTCATAAACTAATCTTTTAGTCATACTAACAAATCTTTTAATTAACCCTTTAATTAACATATTATAAGTGATCTTATGCATGCTAAAACGCGGAAATAAGAGAGTTCTCGAACCCTTACATACGGTCCGAGTGAATGGCAAGGATGATCCTCCTAGTACCCAAATAAGAATACCTCCTTTGGATGCACCAAGACAACCCTTAACCAACCGAGATCTTGAACAAGCTAGCACAAAACCGGTTTCTCCTTAAACTTATTCTAATCTCTCTAATTAGAGTATTATTTCAATACTACTAATAGTATGTTTTATTATCTTATAATATATATTTTGAGGTTGTAAAATTTCTTCTTACTTAGTCAAATTTTCGGCCAAGAGCAAGAAGAAGGAATGAGTATAATATATCACATATATATATTGAGCATGCTTTTAATTAAGATAATCAAATTAACTTAAGCATGCTCGTGGGGAAAGGGGAGCCGGCCTTAGGGAGCTTCAATAGGGAACATGTTCTCTTCTCAAGGCATATAGGTTGGCAAGTAGTGTGTGTTCTCTAGGCAATACATTAAACATAATGATTTAGGGTGTAGTTAACAATTAAAACACCACACACCCACCCTTACCATAACCGGCCATTTAGTCCATAAAATGGACTTAATTTTACAATTTTGTCAATTGTATAATATGTATAAAATGTGACATCTAATATGTCACAAGGCAATACAATATAATTATCTTATCTTAAAACATATAAATATTTATCATATAAATATTATATTTATCAATTGACAAGTAATTCGAAATTACAATTGTAAAATGATTATTTATAATTATCGTCAATACGATTTACAAGCTTTGTATTAATTATAACCCGACTCATTTTAATTACGATATCAAAATATCGTTTATTGTTTAATAATTGACACGTTTCAATTTTAAACATAAATCTTACAATAAGATTTAACCTCTAATTTCTCGATATACGAGTTTAAGGAATATGATCAAATCGTATCATTATACATTTGATCACTTTATCAATTAAGGGAATTGTCCTAAAGGTGTGACCTAAAGGGATCAACTGACCATCACCGTCATACGACAGTAATGTCAAACTCTAGCTAGCCAATCATTACCGATTAATGTTGGTCAGTTGACTAATAATTCGTATCATCCCTTGCGCATTCTCGTCATGAGATTTAATTACGTGATCGCACTATTGTTGAGGAGACATTTCCCAACAATCTCCCACTTGTCCTCGATAAGTGTGCGTCACCAATTCTCTTGTCCTATTACAATCTCCCACTCAATGCAAGATGTCTCTCTGAGGTCGTACTTGCATTTGATCATATCATGAGTGGTTTCCTCGATCTGGAGAATAACTGTTTAACCGGAATTATCTACCATAGGTACCTTCCGAGCGTGGCCACGCATTTCCAGTTAACTTCTCCTCGAGTGGCCCTGAGATTTGAACAACCCTGACAAGGGATGGACAATTTCTATCGCACTACTTCCTTCAACTAGTCACAGTCAGTCACAACCCAAAACAATCCCATTTGACTCCAGTTACGAAAAGTCGTAGAGAATGGACCAAGGTTATGCCTAAACTGTACCATCTTGGGAGAGTAAACTTTAGTCTAAGAATTGACTCACAAGAATACTATAGCAGCTCTCGCCACGACCCGGCTATAAAATTTCCAGAACTCTATAAGCGGTCACATTGCCCGACAGAGTGTTTCTTACAGTCTGCCTATGTGATCGACTAGTCATCACATATGACTCTATGGCACTTGAACTTGCCATCAATCGCTTCACACTCTAGTCGCTTTGAGACGTCACCTCATGTAAGCGGCTAGGGGCCATACTAAGTCAATCCAGTTCACTTATGGGGTTCAAATTTGTCTCTTACAACCCATTTGGATTCTGACAAAGTATCTTTTATTTTGAGTTAATTATAACTCAAATGATGTTGTCATGCAACAATAGTCAATACTATTACATTGCATTTGATGCACAATCATCTATTTGTATTAGTGTTTTGTGAATAACCTTTATTCATGATTGCAAAACTTACAAATTTTGGTCTCCTTTATTCTCGTATTATCCGGTATAATATGATTCTATTTGAGTACATATCTAGAACTCTTTCTAGATTTTGAGTTTCCTTTCCGGAGGAAGGCTCCCACTGTTATCTTATAACTTGTGACGTATCGATATACTGGAGGGATTAAAAATCACTCTCTACAGTCACTTATGTACTGAAAACTATATTGTAGTCTATTTATGATTTCATCATTCTAATAATTTTCACTCATCTTAGCTATTTGATAATGGTTTCATTCATCGTTATGAATAATGTATCAAACCATTCTAACTTTTAGTGGGCGACCTTTTATTATCCATATAATAAACCTTCCCATTAAAACTCCATCATCATATGATACAAATTATTTTATTCATCTAAATTGAGTACCTCTTATTCTTTACTCTTAAAGAATCACCCATTCTCTCAAAATGGTAGGTTTCAATTCTTTAATGAATATGGCTCCCACTGAAAACAATATCTCTCGATTTCTCAAATGAATCTTTCATTTCTCGCATGTTAAACTATTACTCGAATCATTATCACTATCATTATCCCTATAGTGATCTGTTTCCATTCAATCAATCATTACCCTCTTATCATGTCTTCGTTTCCTCGAGACGAAAATGACATGATAATTTCCTTAAAACTACATTGAGAGAATTGAGATGATTTCTTCTCTTTTATCTTATAAACTTAGAAAAATCATTTATTTAAGGAACCGGTCTTTCCCCCCGTATAGATAGATGATTTCTCCTCTATTATCTTATAATCTTTGAAAAATCATTATCTCAAGGAGCCGATATTCCTTCCGAATTCATACGGGGTTTCATGTCTCCTCTCTATGAAACAATGAACATAAAGAACCTTTCTTCGAGTGTCCTCCCGTAGTTTCTTCAGTGTCCTCTCGTAGTTTCTTCAAATCATTTAGGGCTCTTCTTAAGACTCCCAAGTAGGAATCTTCTCTAAGATCCGTTATTTATATCATTGGTTTGCGAGCGAAATATTTTCTCCCACTCTATCCTTCTAACAATAACCTTTATTCGTTTAAGGATAGCTATTTCGATTAACCAATGCATATGAATGTTTGAAGTTTTATAGGTGTGATGAATACATTCTCATTTTCACTTGAAATGAAAATCTTATAATGAACTAATATTGTCTCATTTTGATTGAAAGTATCTCATGGGGTGTAGTTCTCCGTTTTAATCAACACTTTGATTATATTAAATTGATCGTATCAATATTTATTGCGTGATTAGATCACTATTATTCATGTTTTAACAAGGAATGCAATTTATTTGATAAATCAAAACATTGATTAAGAAAAAAAGTAGTGACTCGGGTTGAAAACCAAGTCACCAATATCCAAAATTACAACCATTGTTTTAGGATTTTAATCCTTGTCTTACAAGAAAATAAATTGTTCCATAAATGCAAAATATGAAAGAAGACGATATGAAAATTAGAGGCTAGCTCTTCAAGTCTTCGATCAATTTGGATGCTACCATAGCCATCCAAGTAAGGAACTTCAAGCTTCCTTCTCCTTGCCCATATCATTATTAGGAGGCGCCCCTTTAAAACATTTAAAAAGGGTAAATATCAACACATTTGTATCATTATACATAAGTTGATAAATGACATGAATTTAAACGAGAATTATTACCTACGGCGGGTTCCTTCCCATTTTTGAGATCGCTTAAGTATTTGGGGCAATTTCGCTTCCAATGACCGATCCTCGTGCAATAATGGCACTTGTCTTGCTCTTTTGAAGACGAGGTGGAAGCGCCTTTCGAAAAGGTCTTTTCTTTGGTCGCCTTGGGCTTGAACATTTTCTTGCCCTTGCCTTTCGAGGCATTCCTTTTGAAGCTCGTTTTCCCTTTCTTTTCGATGTTCAAAACATCTTTGGTGGAACTTTCATGAAGTCCCATGTCCCTTTCGGCTTGGACGAGCATCTTATGCAACTCATCCAACGTGGTCTCTTGGTTTCGCATATTAAAATTCACCCGGAATTGAGCATACGCCTTAACCTTATTGAGCGAGTGAAGAACTCGGTCAATAATTAGAGAGTCGGGAACATCAACATTTTGACCTTTTAGAGTCTCCGCGAGCTCAACGAGTTTGAGCACATGAGGGCTTATCTTTTGCCCATCCTTGAATATAATGTCAAAGAAGGCGGAAGCCGCCTCATATTGAATCACCCTTGGAGTTTGCGAAAACATGGTCGCAAGTTTGGTGTAAATTTCATACGATGTGGTCAACTTAATCATACTCCTTTGGAGATCCGGCTCCATGGAGAAGATGAGCACATTTTTAAGAGCGGAGGACTCTTTCATGTAGGCTTCATAGGCCTCACGAGTTTGGGCCGACGAACGAGCGGTCGGAGCGGTCGGAGCGGCTTCGGATAGGTAACGACTCTTATCGTCACCTTGAGCGGCCAAAAGCAATTGCGCATCCCAATCCTTAAAATTGGAACCATGCTTATCGAGTTTAAAACGATCCATAAAGGATCGAAGCCATGATACGTTAGTGAGAGGTGGAGCGTTGGTTGCCATTTGATGATGTTGAAAATAAAACTACAATAATAAAAGGAAAAACAACATCATTTTAAAATTCGTAATTTAAACTAGAAACTTTAACAAGTTTAGTTATATATATTTACTTAATGATCTCTTACCCAATTAAGTAAACAATCCCGAGACCCAAACCCATACTAATTCGGGCACGGTGTAGCCGATTCAACCCGTATTGGTATAATTTGGTGGATTAACCCTTTAATCGGTTCTACTCTTAGAACTCTCGGTCGACAATTTTCTTAA
This sequence comes from Silene conica, assembly GCA_029255685.2. Classification (NCBI taxonomy): domain Eukaryota; kingdom Viridiplantae; phylum Streptophyta; class Magnoliopsida; order Caryophyllales; family Caryophyllaceae; genus Silene; species Silene conica. The sequence goes on along the minus strand of CM055316.2, from coordinate 42,289,788 downwards.
AATTATCTTTAGCCCGAACTTATTGCAACTACGGTTACGAATACTTTCGTTGAGATCAACCAAATTTCAAGGTGTAATCTTATTACCCCACTTACCCAACGTGACAATTTTAGTACCCCGGTGTAGCCGAGCCTACGTTCTTGTGAAGAAGGGATTCATGGGTCCGTACTTTTTGGTAAGGCTAAGTCTCACTATTTATATGTAAGAGATCTAGTCAAAATATTATCTATCTCCGTTTAAGTGAACTAAGTCGGTGAATTATCGATAAAATAAAAGACTAGGTCGACTAGGTCGAAACATGCATGATACGATGTATGACGATTTGGCTATGCATGCAAACATATAAAAGCAAATAAAAGCATAAAGATAAACCCTAGTATGGCCTTTCCTAGAAAAGAAATAACAAAGTACAAATTCGGAAACCAACTCCTTTGGTCCCTTGAACTTCACGCGGCACGCACTTCGAGGTAAACACCGTCTTGATCGGAACTCCTTTCCGAATGGCACCGTCTTCAAGGAACTCCGGATTTTACAAATATTACAACTTTTCTAGTCTACTTTAAACATTATAAAATAGAAATAAATTACAATTGGGTGATACGAGATCACAAAATTACAACCGAATCGGTAACCCCTTTACGGGAAATACCGATTTAAAACTAAGGCCATACTAAGTAAATTACATAATTCCCAAAATTACGTAAATAAATCATGACATTCATAATAAAGTATGCAATGCTTATGTAAATATGAATTAACATGCAACCCTAAGCCAAATCGTCCTATTTAAAACACTTATTTAAATAGTTATCGCAAACCTCGGTTTATGGAATCGCGTGTTTTAACGTTTAACAACACTATGCATTTTATGAAACGGTTTTCATCCTTAAGTTAATCATCCTAACTCACATAGGATTCAAAATTTAGTCTTACTCAAACTTTGAACATGACTTAACTTAATATATTTCAATATTGATCGGTATTACTCGGTTTTACGGGAAAAATAATATAAAATCCAAAAGAGTCATTAAAATTTCGAAAAATTCAAAATTCAAATTTTGAAAATTCCAGAATGTTCTTAAAATTTCAGAACCTTAAAAATATTAGTATTTATACGGTTTTAACATTATTTCGAAAATAATACGTAAAACGAGCATTTTTAAGTCGGAAAATTCAATAATTAGTTCCATAAATGCAAATAAAATACTAATAAAAATTTTACACTTTCCAAAACACTTTAAGAACACAAAATGGACAGAAAAATAAATTACACACTGCCCAAGAGCCGAAACTTTAATTAAAAGACTCTTATTATTTTAATTTTAAATGCAACTTTTCAACAAATAAAATTAAATCAAATCTGAAACTTTTGGCTCCCAAGAAAATTTTCATGATGAACATATCATATACGACTAATATGGGTTCAATTTTTCGGCCATTTTAACAACTTTTGCAAATTTTAACGATTTACGTCATATATCGTACGATTTTAACCTTTAAAATTATTTCTCAAGCATAAAATAAGATAAAATTCCCGAAAATTTTATACATGCTGGAAATAATATATATGACATCGTGTTAAATTTTTATGGCCAAATTCCAACTTAAACTGTTAAAGTCGAAATTATGTCACTAATTACCCGATTTTTACATTAAAAATCTATAATATTGCAATATTTGAGATAAATTTCTTGAAAATTCAACATAAATTTTAAATATTTCATGTGACATCCTCATAAATTTTTTATAGTCAAATTCATAATATAACTATTTTAACCCATTTTTATTCATCTTATTGCATTTTAACACTTAAAATTCATATCACACGTTTTATAAGTCCATAATTTACGAAAAATCATATTCATATTATAGAAAATACATGTGATAACATACTGAAAAATCTCGGCCAAAAGATGATTTTTGCTATTTTTCCCAAAATAAACGACTTTAACCATTAAAACTTTATAAAAACCGAGATTTAATATACTATTAATCAATATTCATGCAAAATATATTCCAAATATTCTAAAACATTTTAGAAAAACAGTAGGTATTCATGCTAAAATTATTTCGTGCATATCATATATTAAACGAAAATTCCAATTTTATTTTGTTCACTATAACTCCGTAAAAACGTAAAAGGAAAGCATGCAAACAACCCTTTGCTTTGATACCAATTGTTGGGTTTTATTAGTTATTCATAAACTAATCTTTTAGTCATACTAAAAAATCTTTTAATTAACCCTTTAATTAACATATTATAAGTGATCTTATGCATGCTAAAACGCGGAAATAAGAGAGTTCTCGAACCCTTACATACGGTCCGAGTGAATGGCAAGGATGATCCTCCTAGTACCCAAATAAGAATATCTCCTTTGGATGCACCAAGACAACCCTTAACCAACCGAGATCTTGAACAAGCTAGCACAAAACCGGTTTCTCCTTAAACTTATTCTAATCTCTCTAATTAGAATATTATTTCAATACTACTAATAGTATGTTTTATTATCTTATAATATATATTTTGAGGTTGTAAAATTTCTTCTTACTTAGTCAAATTTTCGGCCAAGAGCAAGAAGAAGGAATGAGTATAATATATCACATATATATATTGAGCATGCTTTTAATTAAGATAATCAAATTAACTTAAGCATGCTCATGGGGAAAGGGGAGCCGGCCTTAGGGAGCTTCAATAGGGAACATGTTCTCTTCTCAAGGCATATAGGTTGGCAAGTAGTGTGTGTTCTCTAGGCAATACATTAAACATAATGATTTAGGGTGTAGTTAACAATTAAAACACCACACACCCACCCTTACCATAACCGGCCATTTAGTCCATAAAATGGACTTAATTTTACAATTTTGTCAATTGTATAATATGTATAAAATGTGACATCTAATATGTCACAAGGCAATACAATATAATTATCTTATCTTAAAACATATAAATATTTATCAATTGACAAGTAATTCGAAATTACAATTGTAAAATGATTATTTATAATTATCGTCGATACGATTTACAACCTTTGTATTAATTATAACCCGACTCATTTTAATTACGATATCAAAATATCGTTTATTGTTTAATAATTGACACGTTTCAATTTTAAACATAAATCTTACAATAAGATTTAACCTCTAAATTCTCGATATACGAGTTTAAGGAATATGATCAAATCGTATCATTATACATTTGATCACTTTATCAATTAAGGGAATTGTCCTAAAGGTGTGACCTAAAGGGATCAACTGACCATCACCGTCATACGACAGTAATGTCAAACTCTAGCTAGCCAATCATTACCGATTAATGTTGGTCAGTTGACTAATAATTCGTATCATCCCTTGCGCATTCTCGTCATGAGATTTAATTACGTGATCTCCAGATAATTCCGTGATCTCCAGACAAGGTATCTATGATAGATAATTCCGGTCAAAGCAGTTAAATCTCCAGATCGAGAAAACCGCTCAAGATATGATCAAATGCAAGTACGACCTGGAAGACACCTTGCATTGAGTGGGAGATGACGTAATAGGATAAGAGAATTGGTGACGCACACTTGTCGAGGACAAGTGGGAGATTGTTGGGAAATGTGTCCTCAACAATAGTGCGATCACGCCAGTGATAAAAGTCATTGTCATAAATCTTATGAAAAGAATATGCAAGGGATGATCCGATATTTGATATAGTCAACTGACCAACATTAATCCGTAATGATTGGCTGACTAGAGTTTGACATTACTGTCGTATGACGGTGGTGGTCAGTTGATCCCTTTAGGTCACACCTTTAGGACTAACCCCTTAAACATATATTGATTAATTGTATAGGATACGAATTGATTGATATTCTTAAAACCGTATATCGAGAAATCAGAGGTTGAATCTTAAAGTAAGATTTATATTTGAAATTGAAATGTGTCAATTGTCAAATATTAATCGATATTTTAGAAATATCGAAATTAGTATAATGAATGGTTCATGGTTATAACAAACGTTGTTAATATATCGTATCAACGATTATTACGATAACCATATGTTGGGACAGTAATTTCGAATTACTAAATAATTTGTTAAATATGATTTAATTAATTTGGAAATATTATTTATATGATAAATATATATTTTAAATTAATACAATTATTATGTCACATAAGATGTACAAATTATAAATCGTAAAATGAAAGTCCATTTTACGTTTGTGTGTGTGTGTGTATCGTGTATATTGACATTATAAGCTAATTTATATGTGATATTTTATCCATATAATTGTGATGATTAGGTTAGGTCATGATATGACCTTACCTTATGCATGTGTGCATCGAAAAAGGATTAAACCATTCCCCATGCCTTGTGTGTACACGGCACACCCACCCCAACCATCCCACCTCTTTATATATGTGATCATTCACATATTCAATAACTAATCCTCATGCAAGAATTTTTCTAGTGTAAGAAAAACTCAAAAAAAAACCTCATAAATATTATTTAGGTAATATTTTTATAATATTAATAATAGTATTAGTACACGGTTTTTAACCTAATTCCGTCTCCTACCTCGGGTTCGGGTTTTGGTCCGTTTAAGGGAAAGTCTTGGTGTTGTATAAAGGAGGCAAGCTTACTTGGTTGCTCCGTGGAGGATCGTCCTAGCACTATTTCGGACCGTGTGTAAGAATCTGATTCTTTATATTTCCGCATCTTTCTTTGCATGCATAAGATCTTATATAATTAAAGAGTTAATTAAATAAATTAATTAGTAGGACTAATTGGTTAGGATTTGTTAGTATGACTAAGTTTTCCTTCATAAACAACTATTAATCACTTTTACCCGGTTATCCGATTTTCAGCCGAAATTAGTTTGTAACATACCGGTAAAGTCAAATGTCTTTCGATGTTTTTGAAAAAATTTGTGCCCACTTTATCTGACTCGATTAACCATACGTGCGATTTTCGGTCATTTTTGTTTCAGGAGCTCAAAGGCCTAAAAAACGTGTATTATATACCCTTCAATTCGAGCTGTTTCGGGTGGTCGAAGCAGCCATTTTTATTTTTCAGCCTTTTTTTCTAGCACGTGTCCGAAATCGCATCGATATCTTATTCGATTCAAGACCCTATAAACAACTATAAATCACTTTTACACGGTTATCCGATTTTCAGACGAAATTGGTTTATAGTATTCCGATAACGTCTAATGTCTTCCAATGTTTTTGTAAATTTTTGTGCCTGCATTATCTGACTCGATTAACCATCCGTGCGATTTTCGGTCATTTTTGTTTCAGGAGCTCAGAGGCCTAAAAAACGTGTAGTATATACCCTTCAATTCGAGTTAATTCGGGGTGGTCGGAGCGACCATTTTTATTTTTCAGCCTGTTTTTCTACCACGTGTCCGAATTCGCATCATGAGGTATCTTATTCAATTCTAGACCCTATAAACAACTATTAATCACTTTTACCCGGTTATCCGACTTTCGGCCGAAATTAGTTTACAGCATACCGGTAAAGTCAAATGTCTTTCGATGTTTTTGAAAAATTTTGTGCCCACTTTATCTGACTCGGTTAACCATCCGTGCAATTTTCGGTCATTTTCGTTTTAGGAGCTCAAAGGCCTAAAAAACGTGTATTATATACCCTTCAATTCGAGCTGTTTCGGGGTGGTCGAAGCAGCCATTTTTATTTTTCAGCCTTTTTTTCTAGCACGTGTCCGAAATCGCATCGATATCTTATTCGATTCAAGACCCTATAAACAACTATAAATCACTTTTACACGGTTATCCGATTTTCAGACGAAATTGGTTTATAGTATTCCGATAACGTCTAATGTCTTCCAATGTTTTTGTAAATTTTTGTGCCTGCATTATCTGACTCGATTAATCATCCGTGCGGTTTTCGGACATTTTTGTTTCAGGAGCTCAGAGGCCTAAAAAACGTGTAGTATATACCCTTCAATTCGAGTTAATTCGGGGTGGTCGGAGCGACCATTTTTATTTTTCAGCCTGTTTTTCTACCACGTGTCCGAATTCGCATCATGAGATATCTTATTCGATTCTAGACCCTATGAACAACTATTAATCACTTTTACCCGGTTATCCGATTAAGCCGAAATTAGTTTGTAGCATACCGGTAAAGTCAAATGTCTTTCGATGTTTTTGAAAAATTGTGCCCACTTTATCTGACTCGATTAACCATACGGGCGATTTTCGGTCATTTTTGTTTCAGGAGCTCAGAGGCCTAAAAAACGCGTAGTATATACCCTTTAATTCGAGCTGTTTCGGGTTGTCGGAACGGCCATTTTTATTTTTCAGCTTGTTTTTCTACCACGTATCCGAAATCGCATCATGAGATATCTTATTCGATTCTAGACGCTATAAAAACTATAAATCACTTTTCCCCGGTTATCCGATTTTCGGCCGAAATTAGTTTATAGCATACCGGTAACGTCAAATTTTTTTCGATGTTTTTGCAAATTTGTTGAGTCCACTTTATCAGACTCGATTAACCATCCGTGCGATTTTCGGACATTTTCGTCACGGGTGGTTAGAGGCCTAAAAAACGTGAATTATATACCCTTCAATTCGAGTTGTTTCGGGTGGTCGGAACGACCATTTTATTTTTCAGCCTGTTTTTTTACCATGTCTCCGAAATTGCATCATGAGGTACCTTATTCGATTCTAGACACTATAAACAACTATAAATCACTTTTACACGGTTATCCGATTTTCGAACGAAATTGGTTTATGGCATTTCGGTAACATCAAATGTCTTCCAATGTTTTTGAAAATTTTTGTGCCCGCTTTATCTGCCTCGATTAACCATCCGTGCGATTTTCGGTCAATTTTGGTTCAGGAGCTCGGAGGCTTAAAGAACGTGTATTATATACCCTTCAATTCGAGCTGTTTCGGGTGGTCGGAGCGTCCATTTTTATTTTTCAGCCTGTTTTTCTACCACGTGTCCGAAATCGCATCATGAGATATCTTATTCGATTATAGACGCTTTAAACAACTATAAATCACTTTTACCTGGTTATCCGATTTTCGGCCGAAATTATTTTATAGCATACCGGTAACGTCAAATATCTTCCGATGTTTTTGCAAATTTGTTGAGTCCGCTTTATCTGACTCGATTAACCATCCGTGCGATTTTCGGACATTTTCGTCACGGGAGGTTAGAGGCCTAAAAAACGGGAATTATATACCCTTCAATTCGAGCTGTTTCGGGTGCTCCGAACAACCATTTTTATTTTTCAGCCTTTTTTTTTTTTACCATATCTCCGAAATCGCATCATGAGGTATCTTATTCGATTCTAGACCCTATAAACAACTATAAATCACTTTTACACGGTTATCTGATTTTCGAACGAAATTGGTTTATGGCATTTCGGTAACGTCAAATGTCTTCCAATGTTTTCGAAATCACAACATGAGGTTTCTTATTCGATTCTAGACCCTATAAACAACTATAAATAAGTTATACATGGTTATCCGATTTTCGGCCGAAACTGGTTTATATTCTGGTAATGTCAAATGTCTTCCGATGTTTTTGAATTTTTATTCCCCCGCTTTCTCTGACTCGATTAACAATACGTGCGATTTTCGGTCATTTTTATTTCGGGAGCTTAGAGGCCTAAAAAACGTGTGTTATATACTCAAATATTATTCCTGTTTCGGGTGGTCGAAGCGACCATTTTTATTTTTCACCCAGTTTTTCTCGCACGTGTCCAAAATCGCATCATGAGATATCTTATTCGATTCTAGTCCCTATAAACAAATATAAATCACTTTTACACGGTTATCCGATTTTCGGACGAAATTGGTTTATAGCATTCCGATAACGTCAAATGTCTTCCGATCTTTTGAAAAAAATTGTGCACGCTTTATCTGACTTGATTAACCATCCGTGCGATTTTCGATCATTTTTGTTTCAGGAGCTCAGAGGCCTAAAAAACGTGTTTTATATATAAACTTTTCAATTCTAGCTGTTTCGGGTGTTCGGAGCGGCTATTTTTATTTTTCAGCCTTTTTTTCTACCACGTGTCCGAAATCAAATCCTCAGATATCTTATACGATTCTAGACCCTATAAACAACTTTAAATTACTTTTACATGGTTATCTGATTTTTGGCCGAAACTGGTTTATAGCATACCGTTAATGTCAAATTTCTTCTGAACTTTTTGAAATTTTTTGAGTCCGCTTTATCTGACTCGATTAACAATACGTTTGATATTCGGACATTTTCGTTCGAGAGAGCTGGTTCAGGTGGTCGGAGCGGCCATTTTTATTTTTCAGCTTGTTTTTCTAGCACGTGTCCGAAATCGCATCATGAGGTATCTTATTCGATTCTAGACCCTATAAACAACTATAAAGCACTTTTACACGGTTATCGGATTTTCGAACGAAATTGATTTATGGCATTCCGGTAACGTCAAATGTGTTCCGATGTTTTTGGAAATTTGTTGAGAACGCTTTATCTGACTCGATTAACCATCCGTGCGATTCTCGGACATTTTCGTCACGGGAGGTTAGAGGCCTAAAAAACGTTAATTATATACCCTTCAATTCGAGCTGTTTCGGGTGGTTGGAACGACCATTTTTATTTTTCAGCCTGTTTTTTTAACATGTCTCTGAAATCGCATCATGAGGTATCTTATTCGATTCTAGACACTATAAACAACTATAAATCACTTTTACACGGTTATCCGATTTTCGAACGAAATTGGTTTATGGCATTTCGGTAACGTCAAATGTCTTCCAATGTTTTTGAAAATTTTTTTGGCTGCTTTATCTGACTCGATTAACCATCTGTGCGATTTTCGGTCATATTTTTTCAGGAGCACATAGGCCTAAAAAACGAGTGTTATATACCCTTCAATTCGAGCCCTTTCGGGTGGTCGGAGCGGCCATTTTTATTTCCAGTCTGTTTTTCTACCACATGTCCGAAATCGCATCATCAAATATCTTATTCGATTCTAGACCCTATAAACAACTATAAATCAGTTATACATGGTTATCCGATTTTCGGCCGAAACTGGTTTATAGCTTTCCGGTAACGTCAAATATCTTCCGATGTTTTTGAAAATTTTTGTGCCTGCTTTATCTGATTCGATTAACCATCTGTGCGATTTTCGGTCATTTTTGTTTCAGGAGCTCAGAGGCCTAAAAACGTGTAGTATATACCCTTCAATTCGAGTTGTTTCGGGTGGTCGGAGCGTCCATTTTTATTTTTCAGCCTGTTTTTCTATCACGTGTCCGAAATCGCATCATGAGATATCTTATTCGATTCTAGACGCTATAAACACCTATAAATCAGTTTTACCCAGTTATCCGATTTTCGGCCGAAATTAGTTTATAGCATACCGGTAACGTCAAATGTCTTCCGATGTTTTTGCAAATTTGTTGAGTCCGCTTTATCTGACTCGATTAACCATCCGTGCGATTTTCGGACATTTTCGTCAGGGGAGGTTAGAGGCCTAGAAAACGTGAATTATATACCCTTCAATTCGAGCTGTTTCGGATGGTCGGAACGGCCATTTTTATTTTTCAGCTTGTTTTTCTACCACGTGTCCGAAATCGCATCATCAAATATCTTATTCGATTCTAGACCCTATAAACACCTATAAATCAGTTATACATGGTTATCAGATTTTCGGCCGAAACTGGTTTATAGCATTCCGGTAAAGTTAAATATCTTCCGATGTTTTTGAAAATTTTTGTGCCTGCTTTATCTGACTCGATTAACCATCTGTGCGATTTTCGGTCATTTTTGTTTCAGGAGCTCAGAGGCCTAAATAACGTGTAGTATATACCCTTCAATTCAAAATGTTTCGGGTGGTCGGAGAAGCCATTTTTATTTTTCAGCCTGTTTTTCAACCGCGTGTCCGAAATCGCATCACGAGGTATCTTATTCGATTCTAGACCCTATAATCAACTATAAATCACTTTTACACGGTTTTCCGAATTTCGGACGAAATTAGTTTATGGCATTCCGGTAACGTCAAATGTCTTCCGATGTTTTTGAAAATTTTTGTGACTGCTTTTTCTGACTCGATTAACCATCCGTGCGATTTTCGGTCGTTTTTGTTTCAGGAGCTCAGAGGCCTAAAAACGTGTAGTATATACCCTTCAATTCGAGTTGTTTCGGGTGGTCGGAGCGTCCATTTTTATTTTTCAGCCTGTGTTTTTACCACGTGTCCGAAATCGCATCATGAGATATCTTATTCGGTTCTAGACGCTATAAACAACTATAAATCACTTTTACCCAGTTATCCGATTTTCGGCCGAAATTAGTTTATAGCATACCGGTAACGTCAAATGTCTTCCGATGTTTTTGCAAATTTGTTGAGTCCGCTTTATCTGACTCGATTAACCATCCGTGCGATTTTCGGACATTTTCGTCACGGGAGGTTAGAGGCCTAAAAGACGTGAATTATATACCCTTCAATTCGAGCTGTTTCGGATGGTCGGAACGGCCATTTTTATTTTTCAGCCTGTTTTTCTACCACGTGTCCGAAATCGCATCATCAAATATCTTATTCGATTCTAGACCCTATAAACAACTATAAATCAGTTATACATGGTTATCCGATTTTCGGCCGAAACTGGTTTATAGCATTCCGGTAACGTTAAATATCTTTTGATGTTTTTGAAAATTTTTGTGCCTGCTTTATCTGACTCGATTAACCATCTGTGCGATTTTCGGTCATTTTTGTTTCAAGAGCTCAGAGGCCTAAAACACGTGTCGTATATACCCTTCAATTCAAGATGTTTCGGGTGGTCGGAGAAGCAATTTTTATTTTTCAGCCTGTTTTTCAACCGCGTGTCCGAAATCGCATCACGAGGTATCTTATTCGATTCTAGACCCTATAAACAACTATAAATCACTTTTACCCGGTTTTCCGAATTTCGGACGAAATTGGTTTATGGCATCCGGTAACGTCAAATTTCTTCCGATGTTTTTGAAAATTTTTGTGACTGCTTGATGCGTATTTGGGGTGATAATCAATAAAGATAATCAACAAAAATACGGATGTTGCAGCGGAATAAAAATACTAATAAAATATTACAATCTTGAACGAATAAAGAACGAAAAGTAACCAAGAACGATGAAAGAATGAACGAAGGGTGGCCGGTGATGGTGGCCGTCGATGTGACGTGGCACGGTGGTCACGGTGGTCACGGTGGTGGCGTTTCTTGGACGGTGGTTCCTGAAGTTCTTGATTGATGAATCTTGATGACGTAATAAGGCACAGCACTTAATACTTGAAAGATTTGTGAAACGATTTGATGAATGAACTATGTATGTCGATGGATAGGATAATTGATCAAACTCACACAGATATTCTCTCAATTATTTTGAAGCTCACACAGATAATTCGGGTTTTAAAGCTCACACAGATACTTTAGATTTGTAAGTAAAACTTAACAAAAGGTCTTTAATTTATAACTTGAATATCTAAAACAAACAACTAAGGATGCCTATTTATAGTAAGGTCATCCGTCACAAACTAGAATCGAAATAGGAAACAAAATAAGAACCCTACACGGTTCAACTTACTCGGCCAAAACCGTCTACTACTACTCTTCTTAGGGTTTCTATTTCTATCCTATGGATTAAAGATAATCCTTATTTAATCTAAAAGATAAAATAATAAATAAAAGATTAAGTTGTAGTAACAAACCCTAACAACTTAATAACAAACTCTAATAAACTAATAACTAACTTTGTAACCACCTTGTAACAACCCTAACAACCTTGTTGTAACAAACTAGTAACAAACTTAATTAATTAAATAACAAACTAGGAAATAAGAAGGAAAGTCCCTAAACCCTAATCACCTAGGATTTCGTGCCTCCTCAATTCGCACGCCCCAAGGGTTTCAATCCCTTCCCAAGCAATCCTAAGAACGGAAGTTGATCCTATCTTGTAGCTTTGATTAATATGATTCATATCTTTGCTTAATAATATTTCTTGGGATTGAATTAACGATGGTTCCGGATCATTCTCTCCCTCTTTTTGAGAATTGGCCTCCAAGTCTGTGTCATCTAGATAAGGAGATAAATCACCCACATTGAATGTGGCACTTACACCCCCATACTCACTTGGTAATTCGACTTTATAGGCATTTGATCCATAGCATTCAAGAACCTTGAATGGTCCATCCGCGCGGGGCATAAGCTTGTTCTTCCTCTTAGATGGAAAACGTTCCTTTCTTAAGTGTAACCACACAAGATCACCTTCTTTAAACACCGGTTGTCTTCTATGTTTATTTGCTTTCTCTTTATATTTAGCATTGGCCTTCTCTATTTGAGCTTTAACTTGTTCACACATCCTCATGAAGGTGGCTTGTCTTTCCTTTGCCTCAAAACTAATAACTTCTTTCTTTGGGATAGGTACAAGATCAATAGGTAAATACAGATTCACCCCATAGACGATCTCGAATGGTGCACGCCCCGTGGTGGCCGAAGGAGTACGATTGTATGCAAATTCCGCATGAGCTAACTTGATATCCCAATCCTTGGTACTCTTACTCACCAAACCACGTAATAAACTCCCGAGCGTCCTATTCGTGACCTCGGTCTGGCCGTCCGTTTGCGGATGGTGGGAGGTGCTAAATAAAAGTTTAGTACCAACTAATCTCCACAAGGTCTTCCAAAAATAGCTAAGAAATTTAACATCCCGATCCGATACAATGGTAAGTGGTATTCCATGTAATCGAACAACTTCTCTATAATAAAGATCAGCTACCTTTGTTGCATCACCCGTCTTATGACCCGGTATAAAGTGCGCCATTTTAGAAAAACGATCTACTACAACCATAATAGAATCTTTACCGCGTTGAGTACGTGGTAATCCCAAAATAAAATCCATACTAACCTCATTCCATGGTTGAACCGGTACGGGAAGAGGTGTATATAATCCCTTGTTGAACGTACTCTTTGATCTTTGACAAATTACACACTTGCCAATAATATCTTGAACATCTTTACTCATCTTAGGCCAATAAAAGTGCTCTCCTAACATCTCATTCGTCTTTTGAATGCCGAAGTGCCCTGCTATAGCGCCTCCATGCGCCTCTCTTACAAGTAATTCTCTCATCGATCCCTTAGGAATGCACAAACGGTTTCCCTTGAATAAGTAGCCGTCTTGCGTGGTGTATAATCCTTCCGGATTCAAGAATTCCTTTGAAAAATCGGGATCCTCTTTATATAGTTCTTTAATATGCTCAAAACCAAGAATCCTTGCATCTAATTCAACCAACAAAGAATGTCTCCTTGACAATGTCCGCTACTATGTTTGAACTACCTGTCTTGTACTTTGAAGAGAACGTAAAAGATTGTAGGAACTCAACCCATTTAGCATGTCTTGGATTTAATTTTTGTTGCCCATGAATATGTTTTAAGGCTTCATGATCCGAATGTAGTATAAAAGGTCTAGGACGTAAATAATGTGCCCAATGATCCAAAGCTCTTACAATCGCATAGAACTCCTTATCATAGGTGGAATAGTTTAACCTAGCACCGTTCAACTTCTCACTGAAATAGGCAATTGGCCGTTTCTCTTGCACCAATACTGCGCCGATCCCTACCCCACTTGCATCGCATTCAACTTCGAACAATTTACTGAAATCTGGTAAGGCAAGTACGGGATTCGAACAAAGCTTTCTTTTTATTTCCTCAAACGCCTTTTGGGCGTGTGATGTCCATACGAACTCTCCTTTTTTTGTTAACTCCGTAATAGGGGCCATGATAGAACTAAATCCTTGAATAAACCGCCTATAAAACGATGCTAAACCATGAAAACTACGCACCTCCGTGGTTGTTTTAGGAATAGGCCAAGCTTGTATTGCTTCAACTTTTGATGGATCCATGCTCACTCCACTTTCACCCACGATGTACCCCAAAAAGACCACGCTCGCTACCATAAACGTGCACTTCTCTAGTTTCCCATATAATTTTTGCTTTCTAAGCATCTCAAATACCGCTCTTAGATGTGTCTTGTGTTCTTCTTTACTTTGGCTATACACAAGAATATCATCTAGATAAACAACCACAAATTTATTTAAGAAAGGTCTTAATACCTCATTCATTAGCCTCATGAACGAACTAGGAGCGTTGCACAACCCAAATGGCATCACGAGCCACTCGTACAACCCTTGCTTCGTTTTAAAAGCTGTCTTCCATTCATCTCCTTCCCTAACCCTCATCTGATGATAACCAGTTCTTAGATCTAGTTTAGAAAATACCTTTGATCCTGCGAGTTCGTCGAGCATATCATCTAACCTTGGTATAGGAAATCGGTATTTAATTGTGATGTTGTTGACGGCGCGACTGTCAATGCACATCCTCCAAGTTCCTTCCTTTTTTGGTACCAATAAAGCTGGTACTGCACATGGGCTTAGGCTTTCTTGTACATAACCTCTATCCATCAATTCTTGGACTTGTCTTTGTAATTCTTTTGCCTCTTCCGGATTACAAAGATAAGCGGGTTTATTAGGTAACGCTGCTCCTGGAATAAGATCGATTTGGTGCTCTATCCCTCGTAGTGGTGGTAGTCCGTCGGGTAGCTCCTCTGGAAACACGTCCTTGAACTCCTCCAATAAACTTCGCACCTCACGCCGACCCTCCTCCTCGCCACTTTCACGGCCTCCTACGTCCCTCACTACCATCATGAACGTTGGTTCTCCGTTGGTGATCGCCTCTTCTACCTCTTTCCCCTCTATTATCATCTCTTCTATGTCTTTCTTAGGTTCACTCTTTTTCTTTGGGACCCATGGTTGAAGATCAAATATTGTTTTTCCTTTGGGCACGCTATAAACATTGGTTCTTCCGTTGTGTTTCACCTTTCGATCAAACTGCCATGGTCTTCCCAATAGAATATGACTAGCACTCATAGGCACAATATCGCACCATATTTCATCTTCATACGGACCAATCTTGAATGGAACTAAGACTTGTTGGCTTACGTTAATTCCTTCTTCCCCATCAAGCCAATATAGTTTATAAGGTTGTTTCTTATCAATCTTGGGTAGTTGTAGTTTCTCAACCGCCTCTTCGGACAATAGATTAGTACAAGAACCGCTATCAATGATCATAGTACACACCTTATTCTTTATCTTGCACTTCGTACGAAAAATCCTCTCCCTTTGATCGTGGATCTCTTCGTTGGTCTCCATATGTAGGTTTCTCAATACCATTGTAATAAAATTTCTCCCAAGAACCGGTTTAATAAAAATTAGACCAAGAGCCGAAGCTCTGATACCAATTTGATGCGTATTTGGGGTGATAATCAATAAAGATAATCAACAAAAATACGGATGTTGCAGCGGAATAAAAATACTAATAAAATATTACAATCTTGAACGAATAAAGAACGAAAAGTAACCAAGAACGATGAAAGAATGAACGAAGGGTGGCCGGTGATGGTGGCCGTCGATGTAACGTGGCACGGTGGTCACGGTAGTCACGGTGGTGGCGTTTCCTGGACGGTGGTTCCTGAAGTTCTTGATTGATGAATCTTGATGACGTAATAAGGCACAACACTTAATACTTGAAAGATTTGTGAAACGATTTGATGAATGAACTATGTATGTCGATGGATAGGATAATTGATCAAACTCACAGATATTCTCTCAATTATTTTGAAGCTCACACAGATACTTCGGGTTTTAAAGCTCACACAGATACTTTAGATTTGTAAGTAAAACTTAACAAAAGGTTTTTAATTTATAACTTGAATATCTAAAACAAACAACTAAGGATGCCTATTTATAGTAAGGTCATCCGTCACAAACTAGAATCGAAATAGGAAACAAAATAAGAACCCTACACGGTTCAATTTACTCGGCCAAAACTGTGTACTACTACTCTTCTTAGGGTTTCTATTTCTATCCTATGGATTAAAGATAATCCTTATTTAATCTAAAAGATAAAATAATAAATAAAAGATTAAGTTGTAGTAACAAACCCTAACAACTTAATAACAAACTCTAATAAACTAATAACTAACTTTGTAACCACCTTGTAACAACCCTAACAACCTTATTGTAACAAACTAGTAACAAACTTAATTAATTAAATAACAAACTAGGAAATAAGAAGGAAAGTCCCTAAACCCTAATCACCTAGGATTTCGTGCCTCCTCAATTCGCACGCCCCAAGGGTTTCAATCCCTTCCCAAGCAATCCTAAGAACGGAACTTGATCCTATCTTGTAGCTTTGATTAATATGATTCATATCTTTGCTTAATAATATTTCTTGGGATTGAATTAACGATGGTTCCGCATCACTGCTTTTTCTGACTCAATTAACCATCCGTGCGATTTTCGGTCATTTTTGTTTCAGGAGCTCAGAGGCCTAAAAACGTGTAGTATATACCCTTCAATTCGAGTTGTTTCGGGTGGTCGGAATGTCCATTTTTATTTTTCAGCCTGTTTTTCTACCACGTGTCCGAAATCTCATCATGAGATATCTTATTCGATTCTAGACACTATAAACAACTATAAATCACTTTTACCCAGTTATCCGATTTTCGGCCGAAATTAGTTTATAGCATACCGGTAACGTCAAATGTCTTCCGATGTTTTTGCAAATTTGTTTAGTCCGCTTTATTTGACTCGATTAACCATCCGTGCGATTTTCGGACATTTTCGTCACGGGAGGTTAGAGGCCTAAAAAACGTGAATTATATACCCTTCAATTCGAGCTGTTTCGGATGGTCGGAACGACCATTTTTATTTTTCAGCCTGTTTTTCTACCACGTGTCCGAAAATCGCATCATCAAATATCTTATTCGATTCTAGACCCTATAAACAACTATAAATCAGTTATACATGGTTATCCGATTTTCGGCCGAAACTGGTTTATAGCATTCCGGTAACGTTAAATATCTTCCGATGTTTTTGAAAATTTTTGTGCCTGCTTTATCTGACTCGATTAACCATCTGTGCGATTTTCGGTCATTTTTGTTTCAAGAGCTCAGAGGCCTAAAAAACGTGTAGTATATACCCTTCAATTCAAGATGTTTCGGGTGGTCGGAGAAGCCATTTTTATTTTTCAGCCTGTTTTTCAACCGCGTGTCCGAAATCGCATCACGAGGTATCTTATTCGATTCTAGACCCTATAAACAACTATAAATCACTTTTACACGGTTTTCCGAATTTCGGACGAAATTGGTTTATGGCAGTCTGGTAACGTCAAATGTCTTCCGATGTTTTTCAAAATTTTAGTGACTGCTTTTTCTGACTCGATTAAAACATCCGTGCGACTTTCGGTCATTTTTGTTTCAGGAGCTCAGAGGCCTAAAAACTTATAGTATATACCCTTCAATTCGAGTTGTTTCGGGTGGTCGGAGCGTCCATTTTTATTTTTCAGCCTGTTTTTCTACCACGTGTCCGAAATCGCATCATGAGATATCTTATTCGATTCTAGACGCTATAAACAACTATAAATCACTTTTACCCAATTATCCGATTTTCGGCCGAAATTAGTTTATAGCATACCGGTAACGTCAAATGTCTTCTGATGTTTTTGCAAATTTGTTGAGTCCGCTTTATCTGACTCGATTAACCATCCGTGCGATTTTCAGACATTTTTGTTTCAGGAGCTCAGAGGCCTAAAAACGTGTAGTATATACCCTTCAATTCGAGCTGTTTCGGGTGGTCGGAACGGCCATTTTTATTTTTCAGCCTGTTTTTCTACCACGTGTCCGAAATTACATCGTGAGATATCTTATTCGATTCTAGACCCTATAACCAACTATAAATCACTTTTACACGGTTATCCGATTTTCGGCTGAAATTGTTTTATAGCATACCGGTAACGTCAAATGTCTTATGATGTTTTTGCAAATTTGTTGAGTCCGCTTTATCTTACTCGATTAACCATCCGTGCGATTTTCGGACATTTTCGTCACGGGAGGTTAGAGGCCTAAAAAACGTGAATTATATATACCCCTCAATTCGAGCAGTTTCGGATGGTCGGAACGGCCATTTTTATTTTTCAGCCTGTTTTTCTACCACGTGTCCGAAATCGCATCATCAAATATCTTATTCGATTCTAGACCCTATAAACAACTATAAATCAGTTATACATGGTTATCCGATTTTCGGCCGAAACTGGTTTATAGCATTCCGGTAACGTCAAATATCTTCCGATGTTTTTGAAAATTTTTGTGCCTGTTTTATCTGACTCGATTAACCATCTGTGCGATTTTCGGTCATTTTTGTTTCAAGAGCTCAGAGGCCTAAAAAACGTGTAGTATATACCCTTCAATTCAAGATGTTTCGGGTGGTCGGAGAAGCCATTTTTATTTTTCAGCCTGTTTTTCAACCGCGTGTCCGAAATCGCATCACGATGTATCTTATTCGATTCTAGACCCTATAAACAACTATAAAACACTTTTACACGGTTTTCCGAATTTTGGACGAAATTGGTTTATGGCATTCCGGTAACGTCAAATGTCTTCTGATGTTTTTGAAAATTTTTGTGTCTGCTTTTTCTGACTCGATTAACCATCTGTGCGATTTTCGGCCATTTTTTTTCAGGAGCTCAAAGGCCTAAAACGTGTAGTATATACCCTTCAATTCGAGTTGTTTCGGGTGGTCGGAGCGTCTATTTTTATTTTTCAGCCTGTTTTTCTACCACGTGTCCGAAATCGCATCATGAGATATCTTATTCGATTCTAGACGCTATAATCAACTATAAATCACTTTTACCCAGTTATCCGATTTTCGGCCGAAATTAGTTTATAGCATACCGGTAACGTCAAATGTCTTCTGATGTTTTTGCAAATTTGTTGAGTCCGCTTTATCTGACTCGATTAACCATCCGTGCGATTTTCGGACATTTTTGTTTCAGGAGCTCAGAGGCCTAAAAACGTGTAGTAAATACCCTTCAATTCGAGCTGTTTCGGGTGGTCGGAACGGCCATTTTTATTTTTCAGCCTGTTTTTCTACCACGTGTCCGAAATTACATCGTGAGATATCTTATTCGATTCTAGACCCTATAAACAACTATAAATCACTTTTACACGGTTATCCGATTTTCGGCTGAAATTGTTTTATAGCATACCGGTAACGTCAAATGTCTTCCGATGTTTTAGCAAATTTGTTGAGTCCGCTTTATCTGACTCGAGTAACCATCCGTGCGATTTTCGGACATTTCCGTCACGGGAAGTTAGAAGCCTAAAAAACGTGAATTATATACCCTTCAATTCGAGCTGTTTCGGATGGTCGGAACGGCCATTTTTATTTTTCAGCCTGTTTTTCTACCATGTGTCCGAAATCACATCATGAGGTATCTTATTCGATTCTAGACCGTATAAACAACTATAAATCAGTTATACATGGTTATCCGATTTTCGGCCGAAGCAGGTTTATAGCATTCCGGGAACGTCAAATGTTTTCCGATGGTTTTGAAATTTTTTTGCCTTCTTTATCTGACTCTGATGGCCGGAATTTTCCGTCACTACCGGCCTCAAACAAGATTTGTAAACCCGAAAGAAGGTATTATTTAGTTCGGGGTCGAACACGAAGATGGTGGGGATAATTGAATAGTTAAGTTCTAATTAAAGCCTAAGACGGGGGTAATAGGTTGGTTTGCGAAAAGACTAACAACTAAAGGCAAATAAGAAAAGTAATGCTAAGATTAAATTGATGATAAGGAGGACTAAGGTGTCGGGGGTCACTTAGGTAAGTCGATAACCAAACATAAGATAACGGTCTTGTGTCACTTCTATGGTAAGTCTAGGGTCGTCTCTTCTCTCGAGTCGACTACCCTTAGGTCAAGACTCAAGCTAACCTAACACATAAACATGCTCATGAAACTCAACACCATCGTCTAAAGTAAACAAAGTGAAGACTAATACCCAACCGTCGTAGAGGCAATTCGTCAATCATGTAACATGCATGATGTGAAAACTCAACCAAAGAGGCAAAACAAGACTAACTCTAAGCATGTTTCATGGTTACTAACTACCCAAACAAACCCCTAACCCTAGAATGAAACTACTCACACATGATTAAGAAGGAAATATGAACAAATGAGGAATTAATGCTAAATATGTTGTATTATGATAAAAGTAAGCAAATGAACAAGGAAAACTTAAACAAATGAAATAACTAAGTAAAGAGAGGAAAGATTATACCAACAACTTGATTAAAGTGAAGAGCTTTGATTACAAAAGAAGAGTCTTCTCAAACCCTCCAAATTACAACCAAAAATCCTCTAAGATGCTAAAGGTACCTAAGAGAGACTACCCAAATGATTAAGGAGAGATTATCTAAAAGGATTACAGAAACTAAAGAAAGATTAAAGTTTCTAAGAATGTTTTTGATGGCTAAGTGTATATGAATGGAACAGTAAAATTCCTAAAATAAGACTGAAAATATCTCAAATGTTGCGTCAATGAAAATAGACTAAGTGCGGGTTTATATAGTGCGCGAAATTCTGAAATATGACTCTCAGCCGGTCCACCGGCTGCCGGTCTGGAACCGGCTAAGAGTCAAAATGTAAACTTCTGATTTTCTTCTTCTTTTTCCTTCGCTTGGACTAACCCTCAGCCGACCGGCCGGCTGCCGGTCAAGTACCGGCTGGGAGGCTGAAAATCCACTTCTGTATTTTTCTTCAATTTCTTCAACCTACAGGTACAGCCAGCCGGTGCACTGGCTGCCGGTTGGCCACCGGCTGGGAACCCTTTTTCTTGAATCTGCCCAACACTTGTTTTCTACTTTTCTTAAAATGTGGCTAAGTATAGAATGGGTCACCAGCCGGCCTACCGGCCGCCGGTGGGTGACCGGCTGAGATGCAAACTTTGAATTCCTGTAACATTTGTTCATTTTTCGTCCAAAAGTCAAGTCAAGACTCCCAGCCGGTCCACCGGCTGCCGGTCTTGGACCGGCTGAGAGGGCCTGGGGCCAAATCTTCATCAAACCCTCACATTTTGCTCCAAATCCGTCTCGTTTGCTCCCGTTTCTTCGTTCCCCGCCTCAATACCTACAAAATGGGAACTTAATAGAAATATACGAGGCAATGGGCATAAAATAGAGCAAAGGCACGCAAAACGAGGTCTAAACGGGACCAAAAATGAAGAAAAGATAAAGAAAATCTTGACCAAAACAGAGCTCATCAGAATTCCCCACACTTAAACCTTACTCGTCCTCGAGTAAGAGATCAAGAAACTATATAACCCTTATTAGAAACATGAAACAAACTAACTAAGCTAACTAGAAGCCGAATCGGGTTTAGCTACACCCGTAGCCCTTTAAACTCACAATTTGACATTCATGAGGGAGAACGCCCTGTTGCAAGGCAAGTTTGGTCTTGCTACAAAATTATTGATGCCAACGAGTAAAAACATAACACGTATAAATAAGCAACATGCATCGGAAAAAGGGAAAGGCAACCGCTTGCCTCATCCCAGCGGGGTTTTGAAAAACTAAACAAGGGAGGTCTATAGCGGAGGATGCCGACTCAAAGTGTCTAACCACGGTGTCAAACCCCTAAATCAAGCTCAAGCCAACCAAAAATGACATCACCAAAGACCAAGAAACTAATTCAAGGCGGGCAAACGGGAGTACTAAGCTATACTTACAAGAATGACACGACACACACATGATTCGACTCCATGCAAGACCCATAACCGATAAAATAACCCTAAGTACCGACTCTCACGGGTGACACTCAACACACAACGAAAGAAAGGGGGGTGATTTTTGTGAAAAAAAGTAACCAAAATCACTCACCTACCTCAACTTGCGAAGCATGCCCGCAATCTAGAATGGTACTCCTGTTGGGGCTGGTGTCCTTGACAATTAAGTACAATGACTTATTAAATCTCTTTAAGGATCACAAGGGCATACTTCAGTATTATTATCAGTTGATCCACGTTTATCAATAACGGTTGGCTTGCTAGATAAGTTTGACGTTATTGTCATACGGATGGCGGTGATCAACTGGTCCCTATACGTCACACCTATAGGACACGTTTGAGAGATGTGAAGGTATGAAAATACAGTCACATTTATGCCGGATACGACTAAACAGTTAGTCAGAGGTATTGACTATTAAATTAGTCAATGAGATGTTGAGATTATTATTTAATACGGATTAAATAATTTTAGCTAATACGGATTACATGTTTAATTCGTAAAATTAAATATAAGAAGTTATATTTAATTAAATATAGATTTCGCGTATTAATATAAACGGTTATATTAATTTGGGTAATTATACAATATCGTAATTTTATCAGACCATTATTAATACATCGACTGCATTAATATCTGATAACATGTATACGATTTATAATAAATACCCGCGAATTATATTTTAGCAATTGGGTCGAATCACGCATTGGAATAAGGTAAGAGTGGAAAGCCCACTTCTACCCAATATCCAATTCGGCCGACCAGGGCTACATAAGGAGAGTCCTTCTCCTTATGTCAGGTACTCTTGGTTTTTGACTGTTAATTCATAATTCTCATAATTAGGGTTTTTGAGAGCATTCTTCTCCCAAAACTCAGATCTCACATCTAAAACCTCAATAGCTCTCCCCATATTGCAAGGCAATTGGAGAGTATTTTCTAGCACACGCGGCATCAACTCAATCAAGTCTTGGGTGCAAGTTATAGGAGGGAATTTACTTTAATTCATGTTCTTAGGCCTATTCAAGCAAGGACCCAAGGTTGTATTCTTTTTCATGTTTTTATTTATCTTATGACAATAATCACAACTGTAATTTTCATTATAATCCTGCAAGTTTAGGGCGAATACATGCTTTATTCCCCACAAGTGGTATCGGAGCCAAGGCCATGAAATTTTACTTTTGTGTTTTTCATAAGTTTTATTTAAAAATTTTGAAAATTCGTTTCTGTCGCTGTGTCGGTCGGTCGACCCCTTGTAGCGGTCGGTCGACCGCCCCCGTATAAAGTTTCTGTTTTTCCGGCAGTTTCTCTTTTGTGCAATCGATCTTGTTTTCGATTCCTGTTTACATATTGTTAATTAATCGATATTCTTGACAATATGTGAACCCTTGTTGATATTTTCTTTATTTTACTCGTTTAATCAAAGATAAAAAGGTAAAAACTTGTTTTGATTTTAAAAGTGCAGCGTTTTGCGTTTTTCAGAAACTCGTTTTTACTGTTTGCGGTCGGTCGACCTGGTTTATGGGTTGGTCGACCCATAGTGCTGTTGCAGAAATTTTTTTCGTCAGAAGGTCGGTCGACCCCGTGTTGAGGTCGGTCGACCTCGCCCCTGTAACAGACGTCGTTTTATTTTTCGAAAATAACCTGTTTTATTTTCCCATGGCCTTTAGTAATATACTATATACGGAAATAGTATATTATTATTTTTTGTGAAACGGTTCACTCTCGTTTGATACATATTATTTTAAAACGGTTTAAGATAATGGATTATAAACTTATTAAAATTAAAGTGGGTAAAACGGTATAATCACATAATTTTAATCCCGTAAAGGTGGTTTGGTAAAATTTGTTAATCATAACAACAATATTATGTCATGTACGAATTTTAATTTTA
This sequence comes from Silene conica, assembly GCA_029255685.2. Taxonomy (NCBI): domain Eukaryota; kingdom Viridiplantae; phylum Streptophyta; class Magnoliopsida; order Caryophyllales; family Caryophyllaceae; genus Silene; species Silene conica. Next base: position 42,266,259 of record CM055316.2, on the reverse strand, counting down.
GTGGATGCATTTTATTTATCGTCTTGTTGAATGCCTTGTGAATGCTTTCAATAACGTATTTATTTTGCAAACGGTTGTAACTAAGTGTGGCCTTAGTATATTGTGTCACCGTAATGATGGGATACAGTCTTGCTTGTAATATTGAGATCTTGAATCTCCATTTTGGGTTTTTGCCATGTAATTACTTTTGTATTTAAATTAGAATGTAAATAGGATTATATTTGTAATTTAAATTAGTAATTTTGTGAAGACCAAAGACGGAGACCGGATGCTCACTCCCGCTGCACGGACCAAGATGGAACATCAAGACAAGCTTCTAGGGTCCAATGGTGGATTCCAAGTTGTTTTATGTTTATTTTGGTAGGATAGGCCACATTAGGACTTTTACTTACGTTTATCGCATTTATTTTATGCTTTCATCGATAATAGCTTGCATCATATTCCGCCTAAAACCAAACCACCTATAACATGCCTGAAAACTGACTCATGTAGAGGTTACGCGTTAGTTTTCTGTGACAATACAGATGTCACATGTCAATTGCAAAGCCATCACTTTATTTCATTCATTCACGCATATGCTAGATATTAGTTCACTTAAAATGGATAAATATAAGTTGATGGGGTCTTCCTCGTATAACCAAAAATTGACACTAGTCTTTATAAATCAGACTCCCATGAATCCCTTCTTCGTCGGTAGGCATAATATGACCCCTTCTACGTCGGGTAAGTGGGAACAGATGATTTATTTTATCTCAACATCATGGTCACTCGATACTATCTAGCGACTGAGATGGACTAATAGATAGGATTTACGGAAATCTATCGACCAAGAGTTCTAACGGTGGAATTAGCCAAGCTGTGGGCTTATCAATATACGGAAATTGAGTCTTGGGATCGCTTATATAATTCTTGAGGGAGATCAATTATATAATTGCATGAGTCTACGAGTTTAAATACATTTTAATATAGACTTAAATCACAACAATGAGTTGCTTATATGGTTCTGTTTTATCTTCTTTTCAGTGTAGAACACGTTCAAATTAAACTGCTGTATAACTAATGGCTGGTGAAGACCCAATGCCATGTGCCAAGCTAGCACGTGAATCCTGGCTAAAAGCCTTCATGGACTCCATGAATCAGTCTACTAGACTGAGGAATGATGGGTCAAACTTCTCTGACTGGGAGGCAGCACTACGGAATGCTGCCATTGCTGACGGAAAGCTTAAGTACTTAACTGAGCCAATTCCGGCACACCCAGGAACTGGAGCTAGAGCTAACGAAGTTCGCGCTCATAGCGACTTCGTCATGGAAGCGGGTGCGATAAAGAACGTACTCATCTATGCAATGGAATCCAATTTGCAAAGACGCTTCATAACCCATGGTGCAAACAAGATTTTCACCACGCTCACTAACGAATTCTCAAAAGCTCCGAGAATCGTTTCTTATGAGCATACCTGTCGCTTCTTTGAGGCGAAACTCCAGAAGGGCCAAGCGGTTAGCCCACATATTCTCAACATGATTGAGAATATCGAGAAACTGGAGGCCCTAAACTGCAAGATCAGTGAGAACATAATCGTTGATCGAATGCTTCATTCGTTTTATGATGGGTTCGCCCTCTTTAGGGCCAACTATTACATGAACGACATGAAGAAGACTCCTCATGAGCTCCACTCCCTTCTCGTACAGACCGAGAAGGATCTGAAATTAAGTGGGAGCGTGAAGCAAGATGTTCTCATGATCTCCAGTAAGGGTAAGGGTAAGGGTAAAGCTAAAGCTCAGGGCGACCTAACAGTAGACAAGCCCAAGTTTAAGAAGTCAGGATTTACTAACAGTGGGCCAGGTGAGTCGAGCAACTCACAGGGCAAAATAAAGAGCAAGGATACTAGCATGGAATGCCACCATTGCCACAAGACTGGGCATTGGAGGCGCTCATGCCCTGTGTATCGTGAGGACGTTAAGGCAGGCCACGTTACTCCAGTTGGTATGTCTTCTTCTTCTTTTATTCACATGATTGAGATTAACCATGCAAGTTACGGAACTTGGGTACTAGATACTGGTTGTGGTTCTCATCTATGTAATCATGTGCAGGGCCTCCGAAACCAAGAACCCCTCATCAAGGGTGAGGTTGACCTGCGTGTCGGGAATGGAGCACGTGTTGCTGTAGTCTCGAGGGGAACATACGTGATCCAGCTGCCAAGTGGATTCGAGTTATCTTTATATAACTGTTATTATGTTCCTTGTTTGTCCAAAAACATTATTTCAGTTTCTGCGCTTGACAAACTTGGTTTTTCATTTGTAATAGAAAATAACAGTTGTATTTTCTCGTTACACAATATGATTTATGGCAAGGCAGTTTCCATGAATGGAATTTATGTTTTAGATCAAACCACCGAAATATTACATGTGAATAACAAGAGATTAAAGGTAGGTGACAAAGATCAAACTTACCTATGGCATTGTCGTATGGGACACATAAATGAGAAACGCGTAAAACAGCTCATACAGAATGGAGCTATCTCAGCCTTTGATTTCGAATCATATGGCACGTGTGAATCATGTCTCATCGGTAAGATGACTCGTATTTCCTTCAAAGGTGTTGGAATGCGCGCTGCCGACCTATTAGGACTCATACATACGGATGTATGTGGCCCTATGTCGATCAACGCACGAGAAGGCTATAGGTATTTCATCACTTTCACGGATGATTTGAGTAGATATGGCTATGTCTACTTAATGAAACATAAAAGTGAATCCTTTGACAAGTTCAAAGAATACCAGAATCGGGTACAGAACCAGCTGGGAAGAAAGATTAAAGCACTACGTTCTGATCGTGGTGGTGAGTATCTTTCACACGAGTTTGATCAACACCTTAAAAACTGTGGCATCGTGCTACAGTTGACTCCACCTGGAACACCACAATTAAATGGTGTGTCCGAACGGAGAAATCGAACTCTACTCGATATGGTTCGATCCATGATGAGTCACACCGTTGTGCCTGATTCATTGTGGGGCTATGCTCTTTTGTCAGCCGCTCTAATACTTAACCGAAGTCCGTCTAAAGCTGTTGACAAGACTCCATACGAATTATGGAAGGGAACGGTCCCTAACTTGTCCTTTATTCGGGTTTGGGGCTGCGAGGCTTATGTCAAGTGGAGACACGAGGATAAGCTCGGCCCGCGATCGGTCAAGACATACGTTATAGGCTATCCAAAAGGAACTTTTGGTCGTTACTTCTACTCGCCAACCGAACAACGTGTTTTTGTTGCGGCTAGTGCGACGTTCTTAGAGAAAGAATTTCTCGAGAACAAGTCGAGTAATAGAACCTTCGATTTATCAGAGGTTCAAGAACCAACTACCGAGCAACCATTGGAGGAAACAGTTCCTTCAACCGAGGCTGCGTTAGATATTCCTGAGGAACCTAGGAGGTCGGGAAGAGTCTCTATTCCTCCGGACAGATACATTGGTATGGTCGAGGAACATGACATCGATGACGTCTTACTCCTAGAGGGTAATGAACCCTCAACCTATAAAGGTGCCATGACCAGTTCTGACTCAAAGCTATGGCTAGAAGCCATGCAATCCGAGATAGACTCCATGTATGAGAACAACGTGTGGGACCTTGTGGACCTACCTGCAAAGGTGCGTCCCCTTCAATGCAAATGGCTTTACAAAATAAAGCATGTCGTGGAAGGTAAACAAGATATCCATAAGGCAAGACTAGTTGCTAAAGGTTTCACCCAAGTGCCAGGCTTGCACTACGATGAGATCTTTGCACCCGTAGTCCTGCTACGTTCCATTCGGATTATCTTAGCGATAGCCGCATTTCATGACTATGAAATATGGCAAATGGACGTTAAAACCGCCTTCTTAAACGGTTATTTGGAAGAAGAGTTGTACATGGTACAACCCGAGGGTTTTATTGATCCAGAACATCCTAAGAAGGTTTGCAAGCTTAAGCGTTCCATCTATGGACTTAAGCAAGCATCGCGGAGTTGGAATCATCGCTTCGACCAAGTGATAAAAGAGAATGGATTCGTTCGATCAGTCGAGGAACCATGTCTCTATATCAAGTCGAGTGGGAGCAAGATTATCTTCCTAGTACTGTATGTCGATGACATACTCTTGATTGGGAATGACATACCTCTCCTTTCTTCGGTTAAAGCATGGTTGAAAAACCATTTCCAGATGAAAGATCTGGGAGAGGCACAAAGAATTTTGGGCATCCGTATCTACAGGGATAGATCACGACGGATGTTGTCTCTCAGTCATGAGTCTTTCACAGATAAGATTCTAGAGAGATTCAGCATGACGAACTCCAAGAAAGGGTTCCTTCCTTTGACTACTGGGCTTCACTTGAGCAAAACTGAAGAAGCTAAGACATTGGAAGAGAAAGAGCGCATGAGTCGGAGTCCTTATGCTTCGGCAATAGGATCGATCATGTATGCCATGATATGCACACGTCCAGACACTGCATATGCATTGAGTATGACAAGTCGATTCCAAGCTCATCCAGGTGAACAACACTGGATGGCCGTGAAAAACATTCTTAAGTACCTACGGAGGACTAAAGATTGGGGTTTGACTTATGGAGGCGACTCGACGCTCTGCACCACGGGTTACGCAGATGCTAGCTTCCAAACGGATCGAGATGACTCGAAATCTCAGTCTGGATTCGTTTTTACTCTTAATGGCGCTGCTGTCAGCTGGAAAAGTTCTAAACAAATTGTTATAGCAGATTGTACATCTGATTCCGCGTAAAAGGAGATATTCATTGATAAGATCGCTACGGATGACAACATAGCTGATCCTTTCACTAAAGCATTACCACGTGATAAGCATGAAGAGCACATTCATTCCATGGGAATTAGATGTGTTCCTAAGTTGTAGTACTCTTTTATGAATTCATGTAATAATTTATTTTCTCGTGTACTCTATTCAACCTCATTGTTATGATATATAATGTTTTGTTTTTCATGTGGAATTGTACGCCAATTTTGAACACCACAAAGTGAACTGATTTACATTACATCGTTTTAGTCCTTGATTACCCACTTGAGCTGATAACTCAGGTAATCATTTTGTGGCGTTGGTTGATGGTGGGTTCAACGAGCCATAAGTCACGCGGATGACTGACCAATCACAAAGGCGAGTTATACGGATATCTCGTAGGACACCCCGTGACAACGTTATGGAGTCCTAAATGTTTTATAACATTGGGTGTCAGGTCGTGGATAGGACCTCCATAGTGTTCCTTAGAGTCGAGTCTTTTGACTTTCAACTGTCTCTTGAGATTAAGGAAGATTTTGGGTAACTTTGGTTTCTTTCCCACGGTCATCGTAACAGGGGCCAAGAGGACTTTTTCTGGGTTATTTCATGCTGCGCGAACATCGGCAGGATTCGAGTTGAGGGAAATATCCAAACCCTTATCAGGATTTTATCATTTCTCAGGGCCACTCGAGGAGTAGTAACTGAAATGCATGGCCATGCTCGAATACAGATTCGTTTTATCAGTTAAGTTACTCTCTAGTCGGGGAAACCACTCTTGATACAAATCGCTTGTGAGATACGACCTTTGCGAATGCGGATTTGTAAATTCTCTTGTATTGAGTGGGAGAAATTTTAAAAGGATATAGAATCGGTTATCGCACCTACACTTGTACGGACAAGTGGGAGTTTGTTGGAGCTTTTGTCCTTCACATGTAGTGTGATAACGTCATTGCACATACCCTTGTACGGACAAGTGGGAGATTGTTGGGGCTGGTGTCCTTGACAGTTAGTACAATGGCTTACTAAATCTCTTAAAGGATCACAAGGGCATACTTCAGTATTATTATCAGTTGATCCACGTTTATCAATAACGGTTGGCTTGCTAGATAAGTTTGACGTTATTGTCATACGGATGACGGTGATCAACTGGTCCCTATACGTCACACCTATAGGACACGTTTGAGAGATGTGAAGGTATGAAAATACAGTCACATTTATGCCGAATACGACTAAACAGTTAGTCAGAGGTATTGACTATTAAATTAGTCAATAAGATGTTGAGATTATTATTTAATACGGATTAAATAATTTTAGCTAATAAGAATTACATGATTAATTCGTAAATTAAATATAAACGGTTATATTTAATTAAATATTGTATTCGTGTATTAATATAAACAGTTATATTAATTTGACTAAATTATACAATATCGTAATTTTATCAGACCATTATTAATACAACGACTGTATTAATATCTGATAACATGTGTGCGATTTATAATAAATACCCGCGGATAGTATTTAGCAAAACGGGTCGAATCACGCAAAGGAATAAGGTAAGAGTGGAGAAAGCCCACTCTCACCCACCCAATTCGGCCGACCCACAAGTACTACATAAGGAGAGTTCTTCTCCTTTTGTCAGTGACTGGTAATTGACTTTTCACAGTATTAGCGTTTTGAGAACATTATTTTCCCAAAACTCAGATCGCACATCTAAAAAAACTCACAAAAGCTCTCCCCATATTGCAAGGCAATTGGAGAGTATTTCTAGCACACGCGGCATCATCTCATTCAAGTCTTGGGTGCAAGTTATAGGAGGGAATTTACTTTAATTCCTGTTCTTAGGCCTATTCAAGCAAGGACCCAAGGTTGTATTCCTTTTTCATGCTTTTTATTAACTTATGACTATAATCACAATTGTATGTTTCGTTATAATCCTTCAAGTTTAGGGCGAATACATGTTTTATTCCCCACAGCATGGACCCGGGAGTCTAGGCTTAATGACCAAGTTTCGACCACCATGTGAGACCGTGTTAGACCTTGACCCGACATTAGCTACTCAAATGTGAGGATAAAGCCTCCTTTATAGTCGGCCCATCGAACCGACTTAGTTTAGGATTGTGAGTAGTCCTCCTTAAGTGGTGTGTTATGTCTATACGCATAAGTATGGCGCTCGTTCCTTATTTCCGTGTTTATGTTCATGTGCATGTGAGACAACTCTTGTTCAAAATAAATCAACGTCACATTTGCCAAATTAGCCTTGTTTTGACCCTTGCATCTTATTCCCTCTTTTTGTTTAGGCACGTTGAGCCTTAGCTTTTTCATTTGGCCTTAACCTCTAAATGAGCTACATCCCCAAAAACTGATCCGATTACGGATAGGGCAACTATTCATCATTTCATTCGGGAATCGCTAAGGCAAATTTTATTGGCTAAGGTAATATTATTTATCTTATGGTTAGTATATTTGCTCGTAATGATTTGGTGGGCTTTAAGACCTTGGGTTAATAAAGAGATATCAAGAAACGGGTCAAGCCCAAAGAAGACAAGGTCCGAAGAAGCGCGGTCCAAAGGCCAAGGGTTGCGCGGTCACGGCCTGATCACAGTCCGGTCATGGCTCGGCCACGGCTTGGCAATTGCTCGGCCATCTCACGCTTGGGATCGGTCATCTTGGTCTCCAATTCGATATTGGAGTATCTTTAATTTTTATGTTATTTTTATTAAGTTAGTTATTTTAATTAGTTAGTAATAAGTTTGTTATTAGGTTGTTAGGTAGTTACTAGTTTGTTACAAGTTTGTTATTATTTAATTAGTTATCCTAGGGTTGTTAGGATTAGTTATTTAATTCTTTAAACAACCTAGATATAGTTTAGATTTAATAAGGATTATATTTTATCCATTAAGATAAGTTTTAGGACTTCCATTCCGAGTCAGATTTCGGTTGTTGACTCGTTTGGGGCGTGTGGCTTGACCGTGTGCTACTACCTATATATAGGGCACATCGTCTTCTTGTTTTAATAATCCAATTATCAAGTATTCAACAAAATTTACAAGTTTTCTTTTTAAGGCATTCTTAAAGAAATCTCAAGGACTCATCGCGTGTTGATCCGAACCGTTAGTATTTGTAGCGTTTCAAATATTAGCACGACTTACAAACTATAGGTCTAGGGAGTAATTCACCATTGGGTGTCCTATAGGTCTAGGGCAAACAAATATCCTTCTACCTTGGGGATACACCTCAAGACCGTCACAACTACAAAACAACCACCTTAACCAGCACCACCGACGGACCACCACCACTTCAACATCACCACCACCGCCGTTCATCATTCACCAATCGAGATTCATCCAAGATCGTTCCATATTTGTCCTACTTTGTTATTTCATTCAAGATTGTTTGCAAGATTTCCAAGAAAGCTTCTGTTGACGATTTCTTTGCTAAGAATTCGTATCAAAAACACCCTTCCTTGATCAAGAATGGTTGCTTTTGTGGTACTTTGTTGGTGGTAGAGTCGGGATTTGGATGTTGGTTGGTGCACTCTTCCGTTTTGGTCACTACTTGTTGTCTTCTTGGTGAATGGAAGTTTGAGAAAAAGAAAAGAAAAGAAAAAAATGAAAAAAAAAGAAAATAGAAAATCAAAGAAAAAAGTTGAAAAAGTTTTGAATAATCCAAAAAGAAAAGTGTATATATGTGTTTTGAAAGAGAAAAAGGCTAGCAACAAATCTCATCCATCAAGGGGAGATAGAAAAAGTCGTTGCTATAATAATGTGGTCTTTTGATGTTTTTACACGCGTGCCGGGTTTACACAATTTTTGCATTTGATTTGGATTTCAAGTCTTATGTTAGGGTGTAGACGTTGTTCGGTGTTTCTAATAATGACCACTTTGTTTAAGGTTGTGATGGGTTCGTTTTTTCCAAAGTAAGTTGGGGTTTATGCAATTTTTGCTTGGTTTTGTTAAAATCAAAGTTAGGGCATAGACGTTGCTTAGTTGTTGTAATAAGGAGTTGCGTGGATAATGGCAATCATTCTTGTTTTTGAGCCTCAAATTCTAGAACGGTGCTTGCACCAAACCATTTTCACCCAACCCAAGCCCTGTTGCATCCTTGTTGTTCTCATCGTATACATTTGCATTTTCTCATGGATTTTTGGATGGAGTTGTGGGGAATAAAGCATGTATTCGCCCTAAACTTGCAGGATTATAATGAAAATTACAGTTGTGATTATTGTCATAAGATAAATAAAAACATGAAAAAGAATACAACCTTGGGTCCTTGCTTGAATAGGCCTAAGAACAGGAATTAAAGTAAATTCCCTCCTATAACTTGCACCCAAGACTTGATTGAGTTGATGCCGCGTGTGCTAGAAAATACTCTCCAATTGCCTTGCAATATGGGGAGAGCTATTGAGGTTTTAGATGTGAGATCTGTGTTTTGGGAGAAGAATGCTCTCAAAAACCCTAATTATGAGAATTATGAATTACCAGTCAAAAACCAAGAGTACCAGACATAAGGAGAAGGACTCTCCTCATGTAGCCCTGGTCGGCCGAATTGGATATTGGGTAGGAGTGGGCTTTCCACTCTTACCTTATTCCAATGCGTGATTCGACCCAATTGCTAAAATATAATTCGCGGGTATTTATTATAAATCGTATACATGTTATCAGATATTAAAGCAGTCGATGTATTAATAATGGTCTGATAAAATTACGATATTGTATAATTACCCACATTAATATAACCGTTTATATTAATACGCGAAATCTATATTTAATAAAATATAACTGCTTATATTTAATTTTACGAATTAAACATGTAATCCGTATTAGCTAAAATTATTTATTCCGTATTAAATAATAATCTCAACATCTCATTGACTAATTTAATAGTCAATACCTCAGACTAACTGTTTAGTCGTATCCGGCATAAATGTGACTGTATTTTCATACCTTCACATCTCTCAAACGTGTCCTATAGGTGTGACGTATAGGGACCAGTTGTTCACCGCCATCCGTATGACAATAACGTCAAACTTATCTAGCAAGCCAACCGTTATTGATAAACGTGGATCAACTGATAATAATACTGAAGTATGCCCTTGTGATCCTTAAAGAGATTTAATAAGTCATTGTACTTAATTGTCAAGGACACCAGCCCCAACAATCTCCCACTTGTCCGTACAAGGGTATGTGCAATGACGTTATCACACTACATGTGGAGGACACAAGCTCCAACAAACTCCCACTTGTCCGTACTAGTGTAGGTGCGATAACCGATTCTCATATCCTTTTAAAATTTCTCCCACTCAATGTAAGACAATTTGCAAATCCGCATTCGCAAAGGTCGTATCTCACAAGCGATCTGTATCAAGAGTGGTTTCCCCGACTAGAGAGTAACTTTACTGATAAAACGAATCTGTATTCGAGCATGGCCATGCATTTCAGTTACTACTCCTCGAGTGGCCCTGAGAAATGATAAAATCCTGATAAGGGTTTGGATATTTCCCTCAACTCGAATCCTGCCGATGTTCGCGCAGCATGATAATCCGAATGGAACTTAGCATGACTACGGGTGCAAAGATCTCATCGTAGTGCAAGCCTGGCACTTGGGTGAAACCTTTAGCATTTAGTCTTGCCTTATGGATATCTTGTTTACCTTCCACGGCATGCTTTATTTTGTAAAGCCATTTGCATTGAAGGGGACGTACCTTTGCAGGTAGGTCCACAAGATCCCACACGTTGTTCTCATACATGGAGTCCATCTCGGATTGCATGGCTTCTAGCCATAGTTTTGAGTCAGAACTGGTCATGGAACCTTTATAGGTTGTGAGTTCATTACCCTCTAGGAGTAAGACGTCATCTATGTCATGTTCCTCGACCATACCAATGTATCTGTCTGGAGGAATAGAGACTTTACCCGACCTCCTAGGTTGCTCAAGAGTTGGTTCTTGAACCTTCGATAAATCGAAGGTTCTATTACTCGACTTGTTCTCGAGAAATTCTTTCTCTAAGAACGTCGCACTAGCCGCAACAAAAACACGTTGTTCGGTTGGCGAGTAGAAGTATTGACCAAAAGTTCCCTTTGAATAGCCTATAAAGTATGTCTTGACCGATCGCGGGCCGAGCTTATCCTCGTGTCTCCACTTGACATAAGCCTCGCAGCCCCAAACCCGAATAAAGGACAAGTTAGGGACCGTTCCCTTCCATAATTCGTATGGAGTCTTGTCAACAACTTTAGACGGACTTCGGTTAAGTATTAGAGCGGCTGACAAGAGAGCATAGCCCCACAATGAATCAGGCACAACGGTGTGACTCATCATGGATCGAACCATATCAAGTAGAGTTCGATTTCTCCTTTCGGACACACCATTTAATTGTGGTGTTCCAGGTGGAGTCAACTGTAGCACGATGCCACAGTCTTTAAGGTGTTGATCAAACTCGTGTGAAAGATACCCACCACCACGATCAGAACGTAGTGCTTTAATATTTCTTCCCAGTTGGTTCTGTACCCGATTCTGGTATTATTTGAACTTGTCAAAGGACTCACTTTTATGTTTCATCAAGTAGACATAGCCATATCTACTCAAATCATCCGTGAAAGTGATGAAATACCTATAGCCTTCTCGTGCGTTGATCGACATGGGCCCACATACATCCGTATGTATGAGTCCTAATAGGTCGGCAGCGCGCATTCCAACACCTTTGAAGGAAATACGAGTCAACTTGCCGATGAGACATGATTCACACGTGCCATATGATTCGAAATCAAAGGTCGAGATAGCTTCATTCTGTATGAGCTGTTTTACGAGTTTCTCATTTATATGTCCGATACGACAATGCCATAGGTAAGTTTGATCTTTGTCACCTACCTTTAATCTCTTATTATTCACATGTAATATTTCAGTGGTTTGATCTAAAACATAAATTCCATTCATGGAAACTGCCTTGCCATAAGTCATATTGTGTAATGAGAAAATACAACTGTTATTTTCTATTACAAATGAAAAACCAAGTTTGTCGAGTGCAGAAACTGAAATAATGTTTTTGGACAAACAAGGAACATAATAACAGTTATATAAAGATAACTCGAATCCACTTGGAAGCTGATCACGTATGTTCCCCTCGAGACTGCAGCAACACGTTCTCCATTCCCAACACGCAGGTCAACCTCACCCTTGATGAGGGGTTCTTTGTTTCGGAGGCCCTGCACATGATTACATAGATGAGAAGCATAACCAGTATCTAGTTCCCAAGTTCCGTAACTTGCATGGTTAATCTCAATCATGTGAATAAAAGAAGAAAAAGACATACCAACACGAGTAACGCGGCCTGCCTTAATGTCCTCACGATACACGGGGCATGAGCGCCTCTAATGCCCAGTCTTGTGGCAATGGTGGCATTCCATGCTAGTATCCTTGCTCTTTGTTTTGCCCTGTGAGTTGCTCGACTCACCTGGCCCACTCTTTGTAAATCCTGACTTCTTAAACTTGGGCTTACCTACCGTTAGGTCGCCTTGAGCTTTAGCTTTTCCCTTACCCTTAACCTTGCTAGAGATCATGAGAACATCCTGCTTCACGCTCCCACTTAATTTCAGATCCTTCTCGGTCTGTACGAGAAGGTAGTGGAGCTCATGAGGAGTCTTCTTCATGTCGTTCATGTAATAGTTGGCCCTAAAGAGGGCGAACCCATCATGAAGCGAATGAAGCATTCGATCAACGATTATGTTCTCACTGATCTTGCAGTTTAGGGCCTCCAGTTTCTCGATATTCTCAATCATGTTGAGAATATGTGGGCTAACCGCTTGGCCCTTCCGGAGTTTCGCCTCAAAGAAGCGACAGGTATGCTCATAAGAAACGATTCTCGGAGCTTTCGAGAATTCGTTAGTGAGCGTGGTGAAAATCTTGTTTGCACCATGGGAGATTAAGCGTCTTTGGAAATTGGATTCCATTGCATAGATGAGTACGTTCTTTATCGCACCCGCTTCCATGACGAAGTCGCTATGAGCGCGAACTTCGTTAGCTCTAGCTCCAGTTCCTGGGTGTGCCGGAATGGGCTCAGTTAAGTACTTGAGCTTTCCGTCAGCAATGGCAGCATTCCGTAGTGCTGCCTCCCAGTCAGAGAAGTTTGACCCATCATTCCTCAGTCTAGTAGACTGATTCATGGAGTCCATGAAGGCTTTTAGCCAGGATTCACGTGCTAGCTTGGCACTTGGCATTGGGTCTTCACCAGCCATTAGTTATACAACAGTTTAAATTGAACGTGTTCTACACTGAAAAGAAGATTAAAAACAAAACCATATAAGCAACTCATTGTTGTGATTTAAGTCTATATTAAATTGTATTTAAACTCGTAGACTCATGAATTTATATAATTGATCTCCCTCAAAAATTATATAAACGATCCCAAGACTCAATTTCTGTATATTGATAAGCCCACAGCTTGGCTAATTCCACCGTTGGAACTCTTGGTCGATAGATTTCCGTATATCCTATCTATTAGTCCATCACAGTCGCTAGATAGTATCGAGTGACCACGATGTTGAGATAAAATAAATCATCTGTTCCCACTTACCCGACGTAGAAGGGGTCATATTATGCCTACCGACGAAGAAGGGATTCATGGGAGTCTGATTTATAAAGACTATTCTCAGTTTTTGGTCATACGAGGAAGACCCCATCAACTTATATTTATTCATTTTAAGTGAACTAATATCTAGCATTTGCGTGAATGAATGAAATAAAGTGATGGCTTTACATGAGACATGTGACATCTGTATTGTCACAGAAAACTAACGCGTAACCTCTACATGAGTCAGTTTTGAGGCATGCTATAGGTGGTTTGGTTTTAGGCGGAATATGATGCAAGCTATTATCGATGAAAGCATAATATAAAAGCAATAACCGTAAATAAAAGTCCTAGTGTGGCCTATCCTACCAAAATAAACATAAAAACAACTTTGGAATCCACTGTTGGACCCTAGAAGCTTGTCTTGATGTTCCATATTGGTCCTTGCAGCGGGAGTGAGCATCCGGTCTCCGTCTTTGGTCTTCACAAAATTACTAATTTAAATTACAAATATAACCCTATTTACATTCTAATTTAAATACAAAAGTAGTTACATGGCAAAAACCCAAAACGGAGATTCAAGATCTCAAAATTACGAACAAGACTGTGTCCCATCATTACGGTGACACAATCTTCTAAGGCCACACTAAGTTACAACCGTTTGCAAAATTAAATACGTTATATAAAGCATTCAAAAAGGCATTCAAAACGATAAATAAAATGCATCAACTAAAATTAAAATTCATTCATGACATAATACTGTTATTATGATTAACAAATTTTACCAAACCACCTTTACGGGATTAAAATTATGTGATTATACCGTTTTAGCCACTTTAATTTTAACAAGTTTATAATCCATTATCTTAAACTGTTTTAAAATAATATGTATCAAACGAGAGTGAACCGTTTCACAAAAATAATATACTATTTCCGTATACAGCATATTACTTTTGGCCAAGGGAAAATAAAAACAAGTTATTTTCGGAAAAATAAAACACGACTGTTACAGGGAAGTGGTCGACCGACCTCAACATGGGGTCGACCGACCTACTGTCAAAAAAAAAAATAATTTCCTGTAACTGCAGAGTGGTCGACCGACCACAAAACACGAAGTCGAGTTTCTGAAAACGCGAAATTGCTGCACTTTCAAGCAAAACAAGTTTTTACCTTTGATTCAAAACGTGTAAATCAAAATGAACAGCAACTAGGGTTCACATATTGTCAAAAATATCGATTAATTAACAATATGTAAACAGTAATCGAAAACAAGATCGATTATACAAAAGAGAAACTGCCGAAAAACAGAAACCCTACGCGGGTGGTGGTCGACCGACCACAATAATGGGTCGACCGACCCACACGCTGACAGAAAACGATTTTCAAATTTTTAAATTAAAACTTATGAAAAACACAAAAGTAATTTTCGTGGCCTTGGCTCTGATACCACTTGTTGGGGAATAAAACATGTATTCGCCCTAAACTTGAAGGATTATAACGAAACATATAATTGTGATTATAGTCATAAGTTAATTAAAAGCATGAAAAAGGAATAAAACCTGGGTCCTTGCTTGAATAGGCCTAAGAACAGGAATTAAAGTAAATTCCCTCCTATAACTTGCACCCAAGACTTGAATGAGATGATGCCGCGTGTGCTAGAAATACTCTCCAATTGCCTTGCAATATGGGGAGAGCTTTTGTGAGTTTTTTTAGATGTGAGATCTGAGTTTTGGGAAAATAATGTTCTCAAAACGCTAATACTGTGAAAAGTCAATTACCAGTCACTGACAAAAGGAGAAGGACTCTCCTTATGTAGTACTTGTGGGTCGGCCGAATTGGGTGGGTGAGAGTGGGCTTTCTCCACTCTTGCCTTATTCCTTTGCGTGATTCGACCCGTTTTGCTAAATATTATTCGCGGGTATTTATTATAAATCGGACACATGTTATCAAATATTAATACAGTCGATGTATTAATAATGGTCTGATAAAATTACGATATTGTATAATTTAGTCAAATTAATATAACTGTTTATATTAATACGCGAATACAATATTTAATTAAATATAACCGTTTATATTTAATTTTCGAATTAATCATGTAATCCGTAATAGCTAAAATTATTTAATCCGTATTAAATAATAATCTCAACATCTTATTGACTAATTTAATAGTCAATACCTCTGACTAACTGTTTAGTCGTATTCGGCATAAATGTGACTGTATTTTCATACCTTCATATCTCTCAAACGTGTTCTATAGGTGTGACGTATAGGGACCAGTTGATCACCGCCATCCGTATAACAGTAACGTCAAACTTATCTAGCAAGCCAACCGTTATTGATAAATGTGGATCAACTGATAATAATACTGATGTATGCCCTTGTGATCCTTTAAGAGATTTAGTAAGTCATTGTACTAACTGTCAAGGACACCAGCCCCAACAATCTCCCACTTGTCCGTACAAGGGTATGTGCAATGACCTTTATCACACTACATGTGGAGGACACAAGCTCCAACACTTGCAAGCAAGAACCCTAACAAGGTGACATCAAACGGTGCAAGCTATTAGGAGGGGTAAGACACAAGCAAGACAAATATCATCATTGACGGCATATACCCTCCACTATTCAACCTCCTATGCATATTTACAAACAAATGCAAAATAGAAAAACGACTAACACATATTCACAAAACTATGAAAACGAAAAGCATGTGAAAAAACTCTAAACTAAACAACAAGCATACAAAACATGCAACAGCAAGAGGACTAAACTAGCAGCACATCAACCACAACAACCACAAGTTCCCCAAAGGAACATCCAAGGCACAAAAATCTCGTTCTCCTTCATGCTATCAACATAAAAAGAAAATAGGAAAGGGAAGGAAGAAGTAGGAAAGAGTATACCAAGCATCTTCATTCTGCTAATACATCGGGTTGTTGTTGCATCTGCCACTAGTTAGTCCAACAAACATATATATACAATGCAAGCAAAGAACAAAACTAAAAGAAAGGAAGAACATGTTTTTTGAAATTTTTGAAATTTTTCGATTTTTTGGTATTTTTGAAGTTTTTTCATATTTACAAAAGCAAATAAATATTCACAAAGTGGATATTTTCCCTCCCCACACTTAAGATTGACATTGTCCTCAATGGAACAAAGTGCAAGGGGGAAATGAAGAAAAAGAACGAAAACAACATGTTTTGGCTTTTTTGAAATTTTTGAGAAAATGAAAAACTTGTTTTTGTGTTTTTTGAAATAAACGGTTATTCCTCCCCACACTTATTTATGTGCATAATGTGAGGAGGAAAACCGGAAAATAAAGAACATGTTTTTGAAGTTTTTTGTTTTTCAATTTTTTTTTTTGAATTTTTGATTTTTATGAAAACAATAAAAACAAAGATAAACAAAAGAAATGAAAAACTAAAAACCAGACTAAGATGCAAACTAAGTGCTCTAATCTGCATGTATGCAATTTACATGTGACAATATGGTACAAAATTTAAATCTAATGCATCTAAATGAATGCAATTATATGCAACTAAACTAATGATATGAAGTGATGAAATGGATACTAAAACAAGCTAACTAAACTAACTAACTACTCTAAATGCATGCTAAAAAGTAAAATGCAAACTAAATTAAAATTTGGATTAAAGGGAGTTACTTGCTTTGGATTTTCATATGGGAGCAAAGACATCACCTACCACCACTAATGGTGGTCACTCATCATCTTCATCATCACCTCCATCACCGCTCGCATCACCATCACCACTCGCATGCGAGCCACTAGCTCCCGGATCACCGACCATGCCACGGGGAGAAGGATGCCCTTGAGGGTGAGGGCCTGAGTTCCCAGCCCCACGGAAATTTGGGGGAAAGATCGGGCTAGAGAAGTAGCCCGTTCATGTTACCAAACCCGTTTTCCTTTGAAACGGGAAAGGACACATAAAACCTCCTAAAGCCCTCAATATGTCGACATAATTCCATCACCAAACTAAGAACATTGTTCTTCATATTTCTCATTTTCCTCCTTAAACTTCAATCTCTTAATCCATTTTTCTTCATCATCCGGACTCGGAATCAAGGTAATAATTACATTTTCGGAATCCTCATGAAATTTGCAAGTCATCCGTCACTTCCGATTTCCATTTCCTTTCATTCGAAATTTGGGCTGTTTTTTTTTGAATTCGCCTTTAAGCTCTAAAATCCGTGTTTCTTGGTTGTAGGTGAAGGATTAGACGATCCTAGTATGGATAGCTATGTGGTGGAAGAGGAGCTTTGATCGGAATTGCTTTTAAGGTGACAATTATGAGAAACTCGGCCTTTATTTGTAATATTAGCACTTTACATGTTTAAGATGTTTAAGTTTCTGATTTTTCATGCGGTTTATGTTCAATGAGTTAGAAATCATGCTAGGAATACATGTGTATGATGTGAATTTGCTTTGATGATGTTTCACATGCCTAGTATTTGATTTTCAGAAATTTGTGCTTAAGACGGATACACATTATATTCTTATTGAGGATTGTTTGTGGGATTAATTGCTGGTAGTTAGTATATTTGGTGATTATATGTGATGGGTAAACATTGTATGTTGCAAATTTAGAAGTCTTGAATCGATTTGAGGAGTTTTGATTGTTTTAGAGGATTTGCGATTTTGCGTACAGCGGACTCTGAGCCGGTAGGCTGACCGGCAGCCGGTCGGCCGGCTCAGAGTCAGGGTGTCTTCTTTGAATGTTCTGAAATCTGAGAAAGGTTTCTGAGTCGGTCAGTCGGCCGCCGGTCGACCGGCTCAGGATCCTTCTTGTGTATTTTCAAAGTTTGCAAAGGCTTGGGAAAGTGACTCCCAGCCGGCAGGCCGGCAGCCGGTACACCGGCTGAGAGTCACTCCTTATATTTAATCTTTGAAGTTTGGCTTATGGGAAGGGACTCCAGCCGGCGGACGGTCCACCGGCTGAGAGCCTCTTCTCATTGATTTTCAGTCGATGCTTTGGCATGGGAAGGGACTCCCAGCCTATGGACTGGCAGACGGTCTGGGATCGGCTGAGAGCCCCTCTTCCCATTATTTTGCTTATAACCTTCAAAGGTTTATTCGGTTTTGATTGAAACTCGTTTCTTGTACCTTTGATGTGTGTTGAGCTCCCCGGAGGATGGGCGACACTATATTGGGTTCGGGAATGGAGTGAGGATAGAGACCCCCCGGTCGGGTAACTGAAAGGGAAACCGGCTCTCCCTCAACTTAGTTCCCGGGGTCAATTAAGTGTTGACGAGAAACATAAGCGATAAAAAAGAAAGAGTTGGTTATTGAATTGAATGCTTTTATAGTGATGCGTATTAAGTTATGCGTTAAGATGTCGCCTCTGAACTTAGTACGTAGGATGTTTGTCATATATAGGGGTATGCGTTAAGGTGTCGCCTCTGAGCCCTATATGTGTTGTTTTTCGTGTATGGAGGTATGCGTTAAGGTGTCGCCTCTGAGCTACATATATGTTTGATTGTCGTGTCTGGGACATGCGTTGAGTTTTCGCCTCTGAGTCCAGGCATGTTTGAGTGATCGCGTCAGGACATGCCTTAAGCTGGCCTCTGAGTCTGACGAGTAGAGCAACTGCACGACGGGGCAGTCAGGTTGTCATACCTTACCCGGAGTGCAGGTGTTTGGTGCTAGAACATGCGTTGAGTTTTCGCCTCTGAGTCTAGTATCTTATGATGTAGTAGGGGAACATGCGTTGAGTTTTCGCCTCTGAGTTCCTTACTTGTGATTGTGAATTGATTGCTAGTCCATGCGTTGAGTTTTCGCCTCTGAGTCTAGTATCTTGTTGATAGCCGGTCCATGCGTTGAGTTTTCTCCTCTGAGTCCTTGCTTGATATTGTGAACTTGGTATCTAGGTTATGCGTTAAGATGTCGCCTCTGAACCTTTTTACTTGCTGAATGATTGGTATATAGGTTATGTCTTAAGTTGACCGCTGAACCTTATACTTGTTGAATTTATCTACTTGCCTAGAGTTGGTACAGTGTCAGATATGCATGATGATAGTGAATGTTTATAGTGCTTTGACTTTGATATTGTTCATGCAAGGCATTGGATGACTCTTTAGTCAGTTTCGTAAATGGTTTGGACTGAAAGACCCCCCGACCGGGCAACCGGTAGGGAAACCGACTCTCCTTCCAAATAGTTTCCGAAGTTGGTTGAGAGTCGTGCATTAGTGATTGCATGATAGTATGAGAACAGTTATTGAGATATTGATATACTTCACATGTTTATATATGTTGGAGTGTTCTGTTTGCATTGCTTGTTACGTGTCGTTACAAAAGGTGGCTAGGAGAACTCTAGTCACTCCCCACTGATTGTGGCGTACATGTTTTCATGTATGTAGGTACATGTAGGTTGGACGGGGTTCATTGAGAGCTAGCGAGTGATGATCCACTTGTCATCATATGACTTACACCTTTCGAGTAGCTAGACTCTAGTTTGATACTGTTTATCTTTTTGTGCCTGTAGGGATGTTCCATCCCAGACTTTGTATATATTTAATTTCCGTAATTAGAACTGTTATACTTATCTATTTTGTTTATATCAGTTTTCAGTTTCTGTGTCAGTTTTAATTCACCTCGCATGTTGTTTATGTTTAAAAAGTTTTAATTCCGCTGCATTTTTAGTACTTTGTATGTTTTATATTTCCGCTTTCGCGAGGGGTTTTACAGTTGGTATCAGAGCATTGTTGCTCCCGACGCACTCATGTGACCCCCAACCTTAACTTGACCAAATAAAAAAATAATGAATGAGAGATGGGTAGATCTAAGGATTTATATTGTAGTCTATTTGTGAATGCTAATTGCTAAGTTAACGCTTGTTTTCTTTTGAAGGATGGTGAGAACCACAGCTGCTGAGAACACTATAATGCAAGCACTTCATCAGTTGCTTGAGAACCAGAGACAGCAGGCAGAGACTGTTCCACCTCCTCCACCGCCAGGCAATGAGGCCAATCGGCCTGGTAGCTTCTCTTGGATCGCATCACAGATGTCCAGGAGCCACTTGAAGACTTATGGAGGCGAGGTTGATCCGTTAGCTCTTACTGAGTGGTTCTGTGAGATGGAAAAGAGCTTCACCATGTACTCGGTTGGCAGAGAGGATAGAGTGCGGCTAGCCACTCACTTTTTGACCCTAGAGGCCGATAGATGGTGGGCATTGACCGGGCGGACTTTCATTCTTGATCCTTTATTTGATTGGGAGGCTTTTAAGGATAAGCTCGAGACGAGGTTTTATCCTAAGGAGCTTAGATCCCAGAAACTTAAAGCGTTCATGGACTTGAAGCAGGGTAAGATGTCCGTCCAGGAGTACACCGACAAATTTAACCAGCTTGCACATTTCGCTTCGAAGTTTGTCAGTGATGAGGCTGAGAGAGTTTACTTCTATCGTGGGAAGTTAGGGCCGCGCATCGAGAGTATGGTTCGCCGTGACTCGACTTCTTTTGTGGAGATTTATGATGATGCTATTTGGGCCGAGAGTTCCATTCGTGCCATAGATGCTGAGACCCGAGCTGCTACTTCCAGTGTTACTTCTCACTAGAGATCTGTTTACCAGGGGAAGAGACCGTTTGTTCCATCTAGTTCTTCGCCTTCTTCTCAGAAGAAGCGATTTGAGAGGTTTTCTGCTCCGGTTGCTAAGACCACTTTTCACACCGATGCTGATTCTACTGTTTGCCGCCGTTGTGGTAAACCGCTTCATCCGGGTTTTGACTGTTTCAAGAATGACTACAAGTGTTATACTTGTAATGGATTTGGGCATATATCCTTTGATTGTCCTGAGAGGACCACCGCACTTGGCAAGGCTGCCACTGCTGCTGCAGCGACTAAGGGAGGAAAGCCGAAGGGGAAGATCTTCGTGATGACTAGAGCTGAGGCTAAGGCTCATCCAGATATTGTGGCTGGTATCTTTTCTGTTCTTGGCGCTGAGTGCCTTATTCTATTTGATACTGGAGCTTCTTTACCATTTATATCGACTCAGTTCGCAGACCGTTTAGCTCTTGAGTCTTCGTTGGTTGAGGAGACTTCCATTTCCTTACATTCGGGAGACATGTTTGCCTACTCTTTGTCCTATAGGGATGTTCCGATTATTATTGGTCAAGCCATATTTCCAGCGGTCTTACTGAGATTTCCTCTCGAGGAATTTGACATTATCCTCGGTATGGATTGGTTATCGCGATACCATGCTCGCTTCGAGTGTCGCGACCAGAAAATCTGCTTGAGGAGTTCTTCAGGAGTTCGTGTTTCCTATAGGGGAACTCGCCCTAAAAAGGGTGTTCGTGTTATTTCTTCGATGAAAGCATCTCATCTTCTTAGGAAGGGTTGCCAAGCCTTCTTGTGTGTTGTTTCAGCTGCAAAGCCATCGCTACCGAAGCTTGAGGATGTAGCCATTGTTCGTGAGTTTCCAGATGTTTTCCCAGACGACTTGCCAGGGATACCGCCAGAGAGAGATGTGGAGTTTACCATTGAGCTTCTTCCAGGTACCGGACCGATATCTAAGGCTCCCTACCGCATGGCTCCACCAGAGTTGAAAGAGTTGAAGCAACAGTTGGAAGAGATGATCGAGAAAGGGTTCATTAGACCGAGTGCTTCTCCGTGGGGTGCTCCAGTTTTATTTGTCAAGAAGAAAGATGGTTCCATGAGACTTTGCATTGATTATAGAGAGTTGAACAGAGTGACTGTGAAGAACAGATATCCTTTGCCGAGAATTGATGATTTGTTCGATCAGTTGAGGGGTGCTTCTAGGTTTTCTAAGATTGATCTTCGATCGGGTTATCATCAGATTCCAGTGAGAGAGGCGGATATTGCGAAGACTACTTTTCGTACCAGATATGGGCATTTTGAGTTCGTGGTTATGCCTTTTGGGTTGACTAATGCACCTGCTATTTTTATGGACCAGATGAACCGCACCTTTAGTGAGTATCTTGACACTTGTGTTGTGGTGTTTATTGATGACATTCTTATTTACTCTAAGACCGATGAGGAGCATGCCGAGCATCTCCGATTGATTCTTGGGATTTTACGTCGACATAAGTGGTTCGCGAAGTTCTCTAAGTGTGAGTTTTGGCTTTCTAAGGTTGCATTCCTTGGACATGTGATATCTAGTGAGGGAGTTATGGTTGATCCCGCGAAGATTGAGGCCGTTGTTGATTGGGAGAGTCCCAAAGATGTGGGAGAGATCCGTAGTTTCCTTGGTTTAGCTTGTTACTACCGTAGATTTGTTGAGGATTTCTCTAGATTGGCTCATCCGATGACTCAGTTATTGAAGAAGGAAGCTAAATTTGTTTGGACCGATAAGTGTGAGAGCTCTTTCGAGGAATTGAAGACTAGGTTGACTTCCGCTCCCGTACTTGCTTTGCCAGAGATCGGGGTTCACTTTGATGTTTACTGCGATGCTTCGATGTTAGGGCTTGGATGTGTGTTGATGCAGAGTGGTAAGGTGATAGTTTACTCATCTAGATAGTTGCGAGTTCACGAGGTGAACTATCCGACGCATGATCTTGAGTTAGCTGCTGTTGTTCACGCCCTGAAAATGTGGCGTCATTACTTGATTGGATCTCATTGTCGCATTTTCACGGATCACAAGTGTCTAAAGTACATTTTCACCCAGAAAGACCTCAATATGCGACAACGTCATTGGCTAGAATTGGTTAAGGATTACGACATTGAGTTATTGTATCATGAGGGTAAGGCCAATGTGGTTGCTGATGCACTTAGCCGCAAGACTTCTCATTCGATGAGTGCTATGCGTGTGTTGCCCGATGAGTTGTGTTCTGAGTTCCGGAAGTTGAGATTAGAGATGGTTGGTAGTGGTTTTGATTGGTTATCTGCTATGACTGCCGAGCCGACATTGTATTGGGAGATTCGCTAGAGTTTGCCTACAGATGCTGCTTTCCGGAAGTTCGAAGCTAGGATTTCGAGTGGTGTTGCACCAGATTTAGTGATTGATTCTGATGGTTTTCTTAGGTTCCGAGTTAGGATGTATGTTCCAGATGTGCCAGATTTGAGGAAGAGGGTTCTAGATGAGGCTCACTTGACACCGTATTCAGTTCATCCGGGCGGAGAGAAGATGCACAAGGACTTGAGACTTATATTTTGGTGGCCCAGGATGAAGAAAGACATTTTGGATTACGCGAGTAGGTGCTTGACTTGTCAACAAGTCAAGATAGAGCATAGGAGGCCAGGTGGTTTGTTACAGCCGCTCCACGTTCCTCAGTGGAAGTGGGAGTGCATTTCGATGGACTTCGTGACGGCATTGCCTAAGACAGTGGGAGGCAAAGATGCGATTTGGTTTGTGGTTGATAGGTTAACTAAGTGTGCCAGATTTGTGCCTATCAGAGAGACATGGGATATGGACCGTTTAGCCAGGGCTTATATTGCAGAGATAGTCCGTTACCATGGTGTCCCGAGAGAGATCGTTTCTGATCGTGATCCTCGTTTCTGTTCAAGATTTTAGAAGGCTCTACAGGAGGCTATGGGTAGCCGTTTGCTGATGAGTACCGCATTTCATGCCGCGACTGATGGACAGTCCGAGAGGACTGTTCAGACATTAGAGGACTTGCTCCGTGCTTGTGCACTTGATTTCCAGAGTTCTTGGGAGCAGTGTGTACCTTTAGTTGAGTTTTCCTACAACAACAGTTACCATTCATCTATTGGTATGGCTTCCTATGAGGCGCTCTATGGTAGGAAGTGTCGTAGTCCAATCTGTTGGGATCAGGCGAGCGACGTGCACGACCTAGGACCGGACCAGTTAGCTGTGGCGATTGACCAGGTTCAGCTTATCAGAGGTAGGACGAAGGCCGCTCAGGACCGGCAGAAATCCTATGCAGATGTCCGCCGTAGACCTCTAGAGTTTGGGGTGGGTGACAGAGTTTGCCTGAGAGTTTCACCGATGAAGGGCGTTAAGAGGTTTGGAGTTAAGGGCAAGTTGAGTCCTAAGTATATTGGGCCATTTGAGATCGTGAAGAGGATTGGTGCTGCTGCTTACCGTTTGGACTTGCCTCCTAGTTTGGGCAAGGTTCATAGTGTCTTTCATGTTTCTCAGCTCCGTAAGTATGTTAGTGACCCGAGTCATGTTCTTCCTAGAGAGATCGAGAACTTAGAGCCGAGTCTTGCTTTCGAGGAGCGTCCCGTGAAGATTCTTGACCGTCAGGACAGGAAGCTTAGGAGCAAGGTGGTACCCTTAGTGAAGATCCTTTGGCGTTGCGGTGATGTCGAGGAGCAGACGTGGGAGACCGAGGCATCGATGCGTGCTGCGCATCCTTCTCTTTTCGATTGAGGTATAGTTATCTAGAATTTATCTTCGTTCGAGTTTCGAGGACGAAACTTTTTGAAGTTGGGGTGATTGTAACATCCCGTATTTTCATAAAATATATTTTAAAGGCTTTTAATTATTTGAAGTAGTAAAATAATATTTTAATAATTTATTGGGAAAGTATTTTAATAAATTGTAAGATCCGTCTTAAGAACCTTAAGTCCTTAAGACGAATACAACTTGGCAACTTGAATTCATAACATAAAACCCGTTCATGTTACCAAACCCGTTTTCCTTTGAAACGGGAAAGGACACATAAAACCTCCTAAAGCCCTCAATATGTCAACATAATTCCATCACCAAAATAAGAACACTGTTCTTCATATTTCTCATTTTCCTCCTTAAACTTCAATCTCTTGATCCATTTTTCTTCATCATCCGGACTCCGAATCAAGGTAATAATTACATTTTCGGAATCCTCATGAAATTTGCAAGTCATCCGTCACTTCCGATTTCCATTTCCTTTCATTCGAAATTTGGGCTGTTTTTGTAGAATTCGCCTTTAAGCTCTAAAATCCGTGTTTCTTGGTTGTAGGTGAAGGATTAGACGATCCTAGTGTGGATAGCTACGTGGTGGAAGAGGAGCTTTGATCGGATTTGCTTTTAAGGTGACAATTATGAGAAACTCGGCCTTTATTTGTAATATTAGCACTTTACATGTTTAAGATGTTTAAGTTTCTGATTTTTCATGTGGTTTATGTTCATTGAGTTAGAAATCATGCTAGGAATACATGTGTATGATGTGCATTTGCTTTGATGATGTTTCACATGCCTAGTATTTGATTTTCATAAATTTATGCTTAAGACGGATACACATTATATTCTTATTGAGGATTGTTTGTGGGATTAATTGCTGGTAGTTAGTATATTTGGTGATTATATGTGATGGGTAAACATTGTATGTTGCAAATTTAGAAGTCTTGAATCGATTTGAGGAGTTTTGATTGTTTTAGAGGATTTGCGATTTTGTGTACAACGGACTCTGAGCCGGTAGGCTGACCGGAAGTCGGTCGACCGGCTCAGAGTCAGGGTGTCTTCTTTGAATGTTCTGAAATCTGAGAAAGGTTTCTAAGCCGATCAGTCGGCCGCCGATCGACCGACTCAGGATCCTTCTTATGTATTTTCAAAGTTTGCAAAGGCTTGGGAAAGTGACTCCCAGCCGGCAGGCCGGCAGCCGGTATACCGACTGAGAGTCACTCCTTATATTTAATCTTTGAAGTTTGGCTTATGGGAAGGGACTCCCAGCCGGCTGGCCGGCGGACGGTCCACCGGCTGAGAGCCTCTTCTCATTGATTTTCAGTCGATGCTTTGGCATGGGAAGGGACTCCCAGCCGGTGGACCGGCAGACGGTCTGGGACCGGCTGAGAGCTCCTGTTCCCATTGTTTTGCTTATAACTTTCAAAGGTTTATTCGGTTTTGATTGAAACTCGTTCCTTGTACCTTTGATGTGTGTTGAGGTCCCCGGAGGATGGGCGACACTATATTGGGTTCGGGAATGGAGTGAGGATAGAGACCCCGCGGTCGGGAAACCGAAAGGGAAACCGGCTCTCCCTTAACTTAGTTCCCGGGGTCAATTAAGTGTTGACTAGAAACATAAGCGATAAGAAAGAAAGAGTTAGTTATTGAATTGAATGCTTTTATAGTGATGCGTATTAAGTTATGCGTTAAGATGTCGCCCCTGAACTTAGTACGTAGGATGTTTGTCATATATAGGGGCATGCGTTAAGGTGTCGCCTCTGAGCTCTATATGTGTTGTTTGTCGTGTATGGAGGTATGCGTTAAGGTGTCGCCTCTGAGCTCCATACATGTTTGATTGTCGTGTCTGGGACATGCGTTGAGTTTTCGCCTCTGAGTCCAGACATGTTTGAGTGATCGCGTCAGGACATGCCTTAAGCTGGCCTCTGAGTCTGACGAGTAGAGCAACTGCACGACGGGGCAGTCAGGTTGTCATACCTTACCCGGAGTGCAGGTGTTTGGTGCTAGAACATGCGTTGAGTTTACGCCTCTGAGTCTAGTATCTTGTGATGTAGTAGGGGAACATGCGTTGAGTTTTCGCCTCTGAGTTCCTTACTTGTGATTGTGAATTGAGTGTTAGTCCATGCGTTGAGTTTTCGCCTCTGCGTCTAGTATCTTGTTGATAGCCGGTCCATGCGTTGAGTTTTCGCCTCAGAGTCCTTGCTTGATATTGTGAACTTGGTATCTTGGTTATGCGTTAAGATGTCGCCTCTGAACCTTTTTACTTGCTGAATGATTGGTATATAGGTTATGTCTTAAGTTGACCGCTGAACCTTATACTTATTGAATTTGTGTGCTTGCCTAGAGTTGGTACAGTGTCAGATATGCATGATGATTGTGATGTTTATAGTACTTTGACTTTGATATTGTTCATCCAAGGCATTGGATAACTCCTTAGTCAGTTCCGATTTTCGGTTGAAATTGTTTTATAGCATACCGGTAACGTCAACTGTCTTCCGATGTTTTTGTAAATTTGTTGAGTCCGCTTTATCTGACTCGAGTAACCATCCGTGCGATTTTCGGACATTTCCGTCACGGGAGGTTAGAGGCCTAAAAACGTGAATTATATACCCTTCAATTCGAGCTGTTTCGGGTGCTCGGAGCGGCTATTTTTATTTTTCAGCCTGTTTTTCTACCACGTGACCGAAATCGCATCATCAGATATCTTATTCGATTATAGACCCTATAAACAACTATAAATTAGTTATACATGGTTATCAGATTTTCGGCCGAAATTGGTTTATAGCATACCGGTAACGTCAAATGTCTTCCAATGTTTTTGAAAATTTTTGTGCCTGCTTTATCTGACTCGATTAACCATCTGTGCGATTTTCGGTCATTTTTTTTCAGGAGCACATAGGCCTAAAAAACGAGTGATATATACCCTTCAATTCGAGCTATTTCGGGTGGTCGGAGCGGCCATTTTTTTTTTCAACCTGTTTTTCTACCACGTGTCCGAAATCGCATCATCAAATATCTTATTCGATTCTAGACCCTATAAACAACTATAAATCAGTTATACATGGTTATCCGATTTTCGGCCGAAACTGGTTTATAGAATTCTGGTAACGTCAAATATCTTCCGGTGTTTTTGAAAATTTTTGTGCTTGCTTTATCTGACTCGATTAACCATATGTGCGATTTTTATTCATTTTTGTTTCAGGAGCTCAGAGGCCTAAAAAACGTGTAGTATATACCCTTCAATTCAAGATGTTTCGGGTGGTCGGAGAGGCCATTTTTATTTTTCAGCCTGTTTTTCTACCACGTGTCTGAAATCGCACCATGAGATATCATATTCGATTGTAGACCCTATAAACAACTATAAATCACTTTTATACGGTTTTCCGAATTTCGGACGAAATTGGTTTATGGCATTCCGGTAACGTCAAATGTCTTCCGATGTTTTTGAAAATTTTTGTGACTGCTTTATCTGACTCGATTAACCATCCGTGCGATTTTCGGTCATTTTTGTTTCAGGAGCTCAGAGGCCTAAAAACGTGTAGTATATACCCTTCAATTCGAGCTGTTTCGGGTGGTCGGAACGACCATTTTTATTTTTTCAGCCTGTTTTTCTACCACGTGTCCGAAATCGCATCATGAGATATCTTATTCGATTGTAGACCCTATAAACAACTATAAATCAGTTTTACACGGTTATCCGATTTTCGGTTGAAATTGTTTTATAGCATACCGGTAACGTCAAATGTCTTCCGATGTTTTTGAAAATTTTTTTGCCTTCTTTATCTGACTCGATTAACCATCCGTGCTGTTTTCGGTCTTTTTTTTTCAGGAGCACATAGGCCTAAAAAACGAGTGTTATATACCGTTCAATTCAAGCTATTTCAAGTGCTCGGAGCGGCCATTTTTATTTTTCAGCCTGTTTTTCTACCACGTGTCCGAGATCGCATCATCAGATATCTTATTCGATTCTAGAACCTATAAACAACTATAAATCACTTTTACACGGATATCCGATTTTCGACCGAAATTGTTTTATAGCATACCGGTAACGTTAAATGTCTTCCGATGTTTTTCTAAATATTTGAGTCCGCTTTATCTGACTCGATTAACTATCCATGCAATTTTCGGATATTTTCGTCACGGGAGGTT
The DNA here is from genome assembly GCA_029255685.2 of Silene conica. Classification (NCBI taxonomy): domain Eukaryota; kingdom Viridiplantae; phylum Streptophyta; class Magnoliopsida; order Caryophyllales; family Caryophyllaceae; genus Silene; species Silene conica. The sequence continues at coordinate 42,237,464 of CM055316.2, read as the reverse complement.
AGAGGCGTAAAAAACGTGAATTATATATCCTTCAATCCGAGCTGTTTCAGGTGGTTGGAACGACCATTTTTATTTTTCAGCCTGTTTTTCTAACATGTGTCCGAAATCACATCATGAGATATCTTATTGGATTCTAGTCCGTATAAACAACTATAAATCAGTTATACATGGTTATCCGATTTTCGGCTGAAATAGGATTATAGCATTCCGGTAACGTCAAATGTCTTCCGATGGTTTTGAAATTTTTTTTGCCTGCTTTATCTGACTCGATTAACCATCTGTGCGATTTTCGGTCATTTTTTTTTCGAGAGCTCAGAGGCCAAAAAAATGTGTGTTATATACGCTTCAATTCGATCTATTTCGGGTGGTCGGAGCGGCCATTTTCATTTTTCAGCCTGTTTTTCTACCACGTGTCCGAAATCGCATCATGAGATATCATATTCGATTCTAGACCCTATAAACAACTATAAATCACTTTTACACGGTTTTTCGAATTTCGGACGAAATTGGTTTATGGCATTCCGGTAACGTCAAATGTCTTCCGATGATTTTGAAAATTTTTGTGACTGCTCTATCTGACCCGATTAACCATCCGTGCAATTTTCGGTCATTTTTGTTTCAGGAGCTCAGAGGCCTAAAAACGTGTAGTATATACCCTTCAATTCGAGCTGTTTCCGGTGGTCGGAACGACCATTTTTATTTTTCAGTCTGTTTTTCTACCACGTGTCCGAAATCGCATCATCAGATATCTTATTCGATTCTAGACCCTATAAACAACTATAAATCACTTTTACACGGTTATCCGATTTTCGGTTGAAATTGTTTTATAGCATACCGGTAACGTCAACTGTCTTCCGATGTTTTTGTAAATTTGTTGAGTCCGCTTTATCTGACTCGAGTAACCATCCGTGCGATTTTCGGACATTTCCGTCACGGGAGGTTAGAGGCCTAAAAAACGTGAATTATATACCCTTCAATTCGAGCTGTTTCGGGTGCTCGGAGCGGCTATTTTTATTTTTCAGCTTGTTTTTCTACCACGTGACCGAAATCGCATCCTCAGATATCTTATTCGATTATAGACCCTATAAACAACTATAAATTAGTTATACATGGTTATAAGATTTTCGGCCGAAATTGGTTTATAGCATACCGGTAACGTGAAATGTCTTCCAATGTTTTTGAAAATTTTTGTGCCTGCTTTATCTGACTCGATTAACCATCTGTGCGATTTTCGGTCATTTTTTTTCAGCAGCACATAGGCCTAAAAAACGAGTGATATATACCCTTCAATTCGAGCTATTTCGGGTGGTCGGAGCGGCCATTTTTTTTTCAACCTGTTTTTCTACCACGTGTCCGAAATCGCATCATCAAATATCTTATTCGATTCTAGACCCTATAAACAACTATAAATCAGTTATACATGGTTATCCGATTTTCGGCCGAAACTGGTTTATAGAATTCTGGTAACGTCAAATATCTTCCGGTGTTTTTGAAAATTTTTGTGCTTGCTTTATCTGACTCGATTAACCATATGTGCGATTTTTATTCATTTTTGTTTCAGGAGCTCAGAGGCCTAAAAAACGTGTAGTATATACCCTTCAATTCAAGATGTTTCGGGTGGTCGGAGAGGCCATTTTTATTTTTCAGCCTGTTTTTCTACCACGTGTCTGAAATCACACCATGAGATATCATATTCGATTGTAGACCCTATAAACAACTATAAATCACTTTTATACGGTTTTCCGAATTTCGGACGAAATTGGTTTATGGCATTCCGGTAACGTCAAATGTCTTCCGATGTTTTTGAAAATTTTTGTGACTGCTTTATCTGACTCGATTAACCATCCGTGCGATTTTCGGTCATTTTTGTTTCAGGAGCTCAGAGGCCTAAAAACGTGTAGTATATACCCTTCAATTCGAGCTGTTTCGGGTGGTCGGAACGAGCATTTTTATTTTTCAGCCTGTTTTTCTACCACGTGTCCGAAATCGCATCATGAGATATCTTATTCGATTGTAGACCCTATAAACAACTATAAATCAGTTTTACACGGTTATCCGATTTTCGGTTGAAATTGTTTTATAGCATACCGGTAACGTCAAATGTCTTCCGATGTTTTTGAAAATTTTTTTGCCTTCTTTATCTGACTCGATTAACCATCCGTGCGGTTTTCGGTCTTTTTTTTTCAGGAGCACATAGGCCTAAAAAACGAGTGTTATATACCGTTCAATTCAAGCTATTTCAAGTGCTCGGAGCGGCCATTTTTATTTTTCAGCCTGTTTTTCTACCACGTGTCCGAGATCGCATCATCAGATATCTTATTCGATTCTAGAACCTATAAACAACTATAAATCACTTTTACACGGATATCCGATTTTCGACCGAAATTGTTTTATAGCATACCGGTAACGTTAAATGTCTTCCGATGTTTTTCTAAATATTTGAGTCCGCTTTATCTGACTCGATTAACTATCCATGCAATTTTCGGATATTTTCGTCACGGGAGGTTAGAGGCGTAAAAAACGTGAATTATATATCCTTCAATCCGAGCTGTTTCGGGTGGTTGGAACGGCCATTTTTATTTTTCAGCCTGTTTTTCTAACATGTGTCCGAAATCACATCATGAGATATCTTATTCGATTCTAGTCCGTGTAAATAACTATAAATCAGTTATACATGGTTATCCGATTTTCGGCTGAAATAGGATTATAGCATTCCGGTAACGTCAAATGTCTTCCGATGGTTTTGAAATTTTTTTTGCCTGCTTTTTCTGACTCGATTAACCATCTGTGCGATTTTCGGTCATTTTTTTTTCGAGAGCTCAGAGGCCAAAAAAATGTGTGTTATATACGCTTCAATTCGATCTATTTCGGGTGGTCGGAGCGGCCATTTTCATTTTTCAGCCTGTTTTTCTACCACGTGTCCGAAATCGCATCATGAGATATCATATTCGATTCTAGACCCTATAAACAACTATAAATCACTTTTACACGGTTTTTCGAATTTCGGACGAAATTGGTTTATGGCATTCCGGTAATGTCAAATGTCTTCCGATGATTTTGAAAATTTTTGTGACTGCTCTATCTGACCCGATTAACCATCCGTGCGATTTTCGGTCATTTTTGTTTCAGGAGCTCAGAGGCCTAAAAACGTGTAGTATATACCCTTCAATTCGAGCTGTTTCCGGTGGTCGGAACGACCATTTTTATTTTTCAGTCTGTTTTTCTACCACGTGTCCGAAATCGCATCATCAGATATCTTATTCGATTCTAGACCCTATAAACAACTATAAATCACTTTTACACGGTTATCCGATTTTCGGTTGAAATTGTTTTATAGCATACCGGTAACGTCAACTGTCTTCCGATGTTTTTGTAAATTTGTTGAGTCCGCTTTATCTGACTCGAGTAACCATCCGTGCGATTTTCGGACATTTCCGTCACGGGAGGTTAGAGGCCTAAAAAACGTGAATTATATACCCTTCAATTCGAGCTGTTTCGGGTGCTCGGAGCGGCTATTTTTATTTTTCAGCCTGTTTTTCTACCACGTGACCGAAATCGCATCCTCAGATATCTTATTCGATTATAGACCCTATAAACAACTATAAATTAGTTATACATGGTTATAAGATTTTCGGCCGAAATTGGTTTATAGCATACCGGTAACATCAAATGTCTTCCAATGTTTTTGAAAATTTTTGTGCCTGCTTTATCTGACTCGATTAACCATCTGTGCGATTTTCGGTCATTTTTTTTCAGGAGCACATAGGCCTAAAAAACGAGTGATATATACCCTTCAATTCGAGCTATTTCGGGTGGTCGCAGCGGCCATTTTTTTTTTCAACCTGTTTTTCTACCACGTGTCCGAAATCGCATCATCAAATATCTTATTCGATTCTAGACCCTATAAACAACTATAAATCAGTTATACATGGTTATCCGATTTTCGGCCGAAACTGGTTTATAGAATTCTGGTAACGTCAAATATCTTCCGGTGTTTTTGAAAATTTTTGTGCTTGCTTTATCTGACTCGATTAACCATATGTGCGATTTTTATTCATTTTTGTTTCAGGAGCTCAGAGGCCTAAAAAACGTGTAGTATATAATACCCTTCAATTCAAGATGTTTCGGGTGGTCGGAGAGGCCATTTTTATTTTTCAGCCTGTTTTTCTACCACGTGTCTGAAATCGCACCATGAGATATCATATTCGATTGTAGACCCTATAAACAACTATAAATCACTTTTATACGGTTTTCCGAATTTCGGACGAAATTGGTTTATGGCATTCCGGTAACGTCAAATGTCTTCCGATGTTTTTGAAAATTTTTGTGACTGCTTTATCTGACTCGATTAACCATCCGTGCGATTTTCGGTCATTTTTGTTTCAGGAGCTCAGAGGCCTAAAAACGTGTAGTATATACCCTTCAATTCGAGCTGTTTCGGGTGGTCGGAACGAGCATTTTTATTTTTCAGCCTGTTTTTCTACCACGTGTCCGAAATCGCATCATGAGATATCTTATTCGATTGTAGACCCTATAAACAACTATAAATCAGTTTTACACGGTTATCCGATTTTCGGTTGAAATTGTTTTATAGCATACCGGTAACGTCAAATGTCTTCCGATTTTTTTGAAAATTTTTTTGCCTTCTTTATCTGACTCGATTAACCATCCGTGCGGTTTTCGGTCTTTTTTTTTCAGGAGCACATAGGCCTAAAAAACGAGTGTTATATACCGTTCAATTCAAGCTATTTCAAGTGCTCGGAGCGGCCATTTTTATTTTTCAGCCTGTCTTTCTACCACGTGTCCGAGATCGCATCATCAGATATCTTATTCGATTCTAGAACCTATAAACAACTATAAATCACTTTTACACGGATATCCGATTTTCGACCGAAATTGTTTTATAGCATACCGGTAACGTTAAATGTCTTCCGATGTTTTTCTAAATATTTGAGTCCGCTTTATCTGACTCGATTAACTATCCATGCAATTTTCGGATATTTTCGTCACGGGAGGTTAGAGGCGTAAAAAACGTGAATTATATATCCTTCAATCCGAGCTGTTTCGGGTGGTTGGAACGGCCATTTTTATTTTTCAGCCTGTTTTTCTAACATGTGTCCGAAATCACATCATGAGATATCTTATTCGATTCTAGTCCGTGTAAATAACTATAAATCAGTTATACATGGTTATCCGATTTTCGGCTGAAATAGGATTATAGCATTCCGGTAACGTCAAATGTCTTCCGATGGTTTTGAAATTTTTTTTGCCTGCTTTTTCTGACTCGATTAACCATCTGTGCGATTTTCGGTCATTTTTTTTTCGAGAGCTCAGAGGCCAAAAAAATGTGTGTTATATACGCTTCAATTCGATCTATTTCGGGTGGTCGGAGCGGCCATTTTCATTTTTCAGCCTGTTTTTCTACCACGTGTCCGAAATCGCATCATGAGATATCATATTCGATTCTAGACCCTATAAACAACTATAAATCACTTTTACACGGTTTTTCGAATTTCGGACGAAATTGGTTTATGGCATTCCGGTAATGTCAAATGTCTTCCGATGATTTTGAAAATTTTTGTGACTGCTCTATCTGACCCGATTAACCATCCGTGCGATTTTCGGTCATTTTTGTTTCAGGAGCTCAGAGGCCTAAAAACGTGTAGTATATACCCTTCAATTCGAGCTGTTTCCGGTGGTCGGAACGACCATTTTTATTTTTCAGTCTGTTTTTCTACCACGTGTCCGAAATCGCATCATCAGATATCTTATTCGATTCTAGACCCTATAAACAACTATAAATCACTTTTACACGGTTATCCGATTTTCGGTTGAAATTGTTTTATAGCATACCGGTAACGTCAACTGTCTTCCGATGTTTTTGTAAATTTGTTGAGTCCGCTTTATCTGACTCGAGTAACCATCCGTGCGATTTTCGGACATTTCCGTCACGGGAGGTTAGAGGCCTAAAAAACGTGAATTATATACCCTTCAATTCGAGCTGTTTCGGGTGCTCGGAGCGGCTATTTTTATTTTTCAGCCTGTTTTTCTACCACGTGACCGAAATCGCATCCTCAGATATCTTATTCGATTATAGACCCTATAAACAACTATAAATTAGTTATACATGGTTATAAGATTTTCGGCCGAAATTGGTTTATAGCATACCGGTAACATCAAATGTCTTCCAATGTTTTTGAAAATTTTTGTGCCTGCTTTATCTGACTCGATTAACCATCTGTGCGATTTTCGGTCATTTTTTTTCAGGAGCACATAGGCCTAAAAAACGAGTGATATATACCCTTCAATTCGAGCTATTTCGGGTGGTCGCAGCGGCCATTTTTTTTTTCAACCTGTTTTTCTACCACGTGTCCGAAATCGCATCATCAAATATCTTATTCGATTCTAGACCCTATAAACAACTATAAATCAGTTATACATGGTTATCCGATTTTCGGCCGAAACTGGTTTATAGAATTCTGGTAACGTCAAATATTTTCCGGTGTTTTTGAAAATTTTTGTGCTTGCTTTATCTGACTCGATTAACCATATGTGCGATTTTTATTCATTTTTGTTTCAGGAGCTCAGAGGCCTAAAAAACGTGTAGTATATAATACCCTTCAATTCAAGATGTTTCGGGTGGTCGGAGAGGCCATTTTTATTTTTCAGCCTGTTTTTCTACCACGTGTCTGAAATCGCACCATGAGATATCATATTCGATTGTAGACCCTATAAACAACTATAAATCACTTTTATACGGTTTTCCGAATTTCGGACGAAATTGGTTTATGGCATTCCGGTAACGTCAAATGTCTTCCGATGTTTTTGAAAATTTTTGTGACTGCTTTATCTGACTCGATTAACCATCCGTGCGATTTTCGGTCATTTTTGTTTCAGGAGCTCAGAGGCCTAAAAACGTGTAGTATATACCCTTCAATTCGAGCTGTTTCGGGTGGTCGGAACGAGCATTTTTATTTTTCAGCCTGTTTTTCTACCACGTGTCCGAAATCGCATCATGAGATATCTTATTCGATTGTAGACCCTATAAACAACTATAAATCAGTTTTACACGGTTATCCGATTTTCGGTTGAAATTGTTTTATAGCATACCGGTAACGTCAAATGTCTTCCGATGTTTTTGAAAATTTTTTTGCCTTCTTTATCTGACTCGATTAACCATCCGTGCGGTTTTCGGTCTTTTTTTTTCAGGAGCACATAGGCCTAAAAAACGAGTGTTATATACCGTTCAATTCAAGCTATTTCAAGTGCTCGGAGCGGCCATTTTTATTTTTCAGCCTGTTTTTCTACCACGTGTCCGAGATCGCATCATCAGATATCTTATTCGATTCTAGAACCTATAAACAACTATAAATCACTTTTACACGGATATCCGATTTTCGACCGAAATTGTTTTATAGCATACCGGTAACGTTAAATGTCTTCCGATGTTTTTCTAAATATTTGAGTCCGCTTTATCTGACTCGATTAACTATCCATGCAATTTTCGGATATTTTCGTCACGGGAGGTTAGAGGCGTAAAAAACGTGAATTATATATCCTTCAATCCGAGCTGTTTCGGGTGGTTGGAACGGCCATTTTTATTTTTCAGCCTGTTTTTCTAACATGTGTCCGAAATCACATCATGAGATATCTTATTCGATTCTAGTCCGTGTAAATAACTATAAATCAGTTATACATGGTTATCCGATTTTCGGCTGAAATAGGATTATAGCATTCCGGTAACGTCAAATGTCTTCCGATGGTTTTGAAATTTTTTTTGCCTGCTTTATCTGACTCGATTAACCATCTGTGCGATTTTCGGTCATTTTTTTTTCGAGAGCTCAGAGGCCAAAAAAATGTGTGTTATATACGCTTCAATTCGATCTATTTCGGGTGGTCGGAGCGGCCATTTTCATTTTTCAGCCTGTTTTTCTACCACGTGTCCGAAATCGCATCATGAGATATCATATTCGATTCTAGACCCTATAAACAACTATAAATCACTTTTACACGGTTTTTCGAATTTCGGACGAAATTGGTTTATGGCATTCCGGTAATGTCAAATGTCTTCCGATGATTTTGAAAATTTTTGTGACTGCTCTATCTGACCCGATTAACCATCCGTGCGATTTTCGGTCATTTTTGTTTCAGGAGCTCAGAGGCCTAAAAACGTGTAGTATATACCCTTCAATTCGAGCTGTTTCCGGTGGTCGGAACGACCATTTTTATTTTTCAGTCTGTTTTTCTACCACGTGTCCGAAATCGCATCATCAGATATCTTATTCGATTCTAGACCCTATAAACAACTATAAATCACTTTTACACGGTTATCCGATTTTCGGTTGAAATTGTTTTATAGCATACCGGTAACGTCAACTGTCTTCCGATGTTTTTGTAAATTTGTTGAGTCCGCTTTATCTGACTCGAGTAACCATCCGTGCGATTTTCGGACATTTCCGTCACGGGAGGTTAGAGGCCTAAAAAACGTGAATTATATACCCTTCAATTCGAGCTGTTTCGGGTGCTCGGAGCGGCTATTTTTATTTTTCAGCCTGTTTTTCTACCACGTGACCGAAATCGCATCCTCAGATATCTTATTCGATTATAGACCCTATAAACAACTATAAATTAGTTATACATGGTTATAAGATTTTCGGCCGAAATTGGTTTATAGCATACCGGTAACATCAAATGTCTTCCAATGTTTTTGAAAATTTTTGTGCCTGCTTTATCTGACTCGATTAACCATCTGTGCGATTTTCGGTCATTTTTTTTCAGGAGCACATAGGCCTAAAAAACGAGTGATATATACCCTTCAATTCGAGCTATTTCGGGTGGTCGCAGCGGCCATTTTTTTTTTCAACCTGTTTTTCTACCACGTGTCCGAAATCGCATCATCAAATATCTTTTTCGATTCTAGACCCTATAAACAACTATAAATCAGTTATACATGGTTATCCGATTTTCGGCCGAAACTGGTTTATAGAATTCTGGTAACGTCAAATATCTTCCGGTGTTTTTGAAAATTTTTGTGCTTGCTTTATCTGACTCGATTAACCATATGTGCGATTTTTATTCATTTTTGTTTCAGGAGCTCAGAGGCCTAAAAAACGTGTAGTATATACCCTTCAATTCAAGATGTTTCGGGTGGTCGGAGAGGCCATTTTTATTTTTCAGCCTGTTTTTCTACCACGTGTCTGAAATCGCACCATGAGATATCATATTCGATTGTAGACCCTATAAACAACTATAAATCACTTTTATACGGTTTTCCGAATTTCGGACGAAATTGGTTTATGGCATTCCGGTAACGTCAAATGTCTTCCGATGTTTTTGAAAATTTTTGTGACTGCTTTATCTGACTCGATTAACCATCCGTGCGATTTTCGGTCATTTTTGTTTCAGGAGCTCAGAGGCCTAAAAACGTGTAGTATATACCCTTCAATTCGAGCTGTTTCGGGTGGTCGGAACGACCATTTTTATTTTTCAGCCTGTTTTTCTACCACGTGTCCGAAATCGCATCATGAGATATCTTATTCGATTGTAGACCCTATAAACAACTATAAATCAGTTTTACACGGTTATCCGATTTTCGGTTGAAATTGTTTTATAGCATACCGGTAACGTCAAATGTCTTCCGATGTTTTTGAAAATTTTTTTGCCTTCTTTATCTGACTCGATTAACCATCCGTGCGGTTTTCGGTCTTTTTTTTTCAGGAGCACATAGGCCTAAAAAACGAGTGTTATATACCGTTCAATTCAAGCTATTTCAAGTGCTCGGAGCGGCCATTTTTATTTTTCAGCCTGTTTTTCTACCACGTGTCCGAGATCGCATCATCAGATATCTTATTCGATTCTAGAACCTATAAACAACTATAAATCACTTTTACACGGATATCCGATTTTCGACCGAAATTGTTTTATAGCATACCGGTAACGTTAAATTTCTTCCGATGTTTTTCTAAATATTTGAGTCCGCTTTATATGACTCGATTAACTATCCATGCAATTTTCGGATATTTTCGTCACGGGAGGTTAGAGGCGTAAAAAACGTGAATTATATATCCTTCAATCCGAGCTGTTTCGGGTGGTTGGAACGGCCATTTTTATTTTTCAGCCTGTTTTTCTAACATGTGTCCGAAATCACATCATGAGATATCTTATTCGATTCTAGTCCGTATAAACAACTATAAATCAGTTATACATGGTTATCCGATTTTCGGCTGAAATAGGATTATAGCATTCCGGTAACGTCAAATGTCTTCCGATGGTTTTGAAATTTTTTTTGCCTGCTTTATCTGACTCGATTAACCATCTGTGCGATTTTCGGTCATTTTTTTTTCGAGAGCTCAGAGGCCAAAAAAATGTGTGTTATATACGCTTCAATTCGATCTATTTCGGGTGGTCGGAGCGGCCATTTTCATTTTTCAGCCTGTTTTTCTACCACGTGTCCGAAATCGCATCATGAGATATCATATTCGATTCTAGACCCTATAAACAACTATAAATCACTTTTACACGGTTTTTCGAATTTCGGACGAAATTGGTTTATGGCATTCCGGTAACGTCAAATGTCTTCCGATGATTTTGAAAATTTTTGTGACTGCTCTATCTGACCCGATTAACCATCCGTGCGATTTTCGGTCATTTTTGTTTCAGGAGCTCAGAGGCCTAAAAACGTGTAGTATATACCCTTCAATTCGAGCTGTTTCCGGTGGTCGGAACGACCATTTTTATTTTTCAGTCTGTTTTTCTACCACGTGTCCGAAATCGCATCATCAGATATCTTATTCGATTCTAGACCCTATAAACAACTATAAATCACTTTTACACGGTTATCCGATTTTCGGTTGAAATTGTTTTATAGCATACCGGTAACGTCAACTGTCTTCCGATGTTTTTGTAAATTTGTTGAGTCCGCTTTATCTGACTCGAGTAACCATCCGTGCGATTTTCGGACATTTCCGTCACGGGAGGTTAGAGGCCTAAAAAACGTGAATTATATACCCTTCAATTCGAGCTATTTCGGGTGCTCGGAGCGGCTATTTTTATTTTTCAGCCTGTTTTTCTACCACGTGACCGAAATCGCATCCTCAGATATCTTATTCGATTATAAACCCTATAAACAACTATAAATTAGTTATACATGGTTATAAGATTTTCGGCCGAAATTGGTTTATAGCATACCGGTAACGTCAAATGTCTTCCAATGTTTTTGAAAATTTTTGTGCCTGCTTTATCTGACTCGATTAACCATCTGTGCGATTTTCGGTCATTTTTTTCAGGAGCACATAGGCCTAAAAAACGAGTGATATATACCCTTCAATTCGAGCTATTTCGGGTGGTCGGAGCGGCCATTTTTTTCAGCCTGTTTTTCTACCACGTGTCCGAAATCGCATCATCAAATATCTTATTCGATTCTAGACCCTATAAACAACTATAAATCAGTTATACATGGTTATCCGATTTTCGGCCGAAACTGGTTTAAAGAATTCTGGTAACGTCAATATCTACCGGTGTTTTTGAAAATTTTTGTGCTTGCTTTATCTGACTCGATTAACCATCTGTGCGATTTTTATTCATTTTTGTTTCAGGAGCTCAGAGGCCTAAAAAACGTGTAGTATATACCCTTCAATTCAAGATGTTTCGGGTGGTCGGAGAGGCCATTTTTATTTTTCAGCCTGTTTTTCAACCGCGTGTCCGAAATCGCATCACGAGGTATCTTATTCGATTCTAGACCCTATAAACAACTATATATCCCTTTTACACGGTTTTCCGAATTTCGGACGAAATTGGTTTATGGCATTCCGGTAACGTCAAATGTCTTCCGATGTTGTTGAAATTTTTTGTGACTGCTTTATCTGACTCGATTAACCATCCGTGCGATTTTCGGTCATTTTTGTTTTAGGAGCTCAGAGGCCTAAAAACGTGTAGTATATACCCTTCAATTCGAGCTGTTTCGGGTGGTCGGAACGGCCATTTTTATTTTTCAGCCTGTTTTTCTACCACGTGTCCGAAATCGCATCATGAGATATCTTATTCGATTGTAGACCCTATAAACAACTATAAATCAGTTTTACACGGTTATCCGATTTTCGGTTGAAATTGTTTTATAGCATACCGGTAACGTCAAATGTCTTCCGATGTTTTTGAAAATTTTTTTGCCTTCTTTATCTGACTCGATTAACCATCCGTGCGGTTTTCGGTCTTTTTTTTTCAGGAGCACATAGGCCTAAAAAACGAGTGTTATATACCGTTCAATTCAAGCTATTTCAAGTGCTCGGAGCGGCCATTTTTATTTTTCAGCCTGTTTTTCTACCACGTGTCCGAGATCGCATCATCAGATATCTTATTCGATTCTAGAACCTATAAACAACTATAAATCACTTTTACACGGATATCCGATTTTCGACCGAAATTGTTTTATAGCATACCGGTAACGTTAAATTTCTTCCGATGTTTTTCTAAATATTTGAGTCCGCTTTATATGACTCGATTAACTATCCATGCAATTTTCGGATATTTTCGTCACGGGAGGTTAGAGGCGTAAAAAACGTGAATTATATATCCTTCAATCCGAGCTGTTTCGGGTGGTTGGAACGGCCATTTTTATTTTTCAGCCTGTTTTTCTAACATGTGTCCGAAATCACATCATGAGATATCTTATTCGATTCTAGTCCGTATAAACAACTATAAATCAGTTATACATGGTTATCCGATTTTCGGCTGAAATAGGATTATAGCATTCCGGTAACGTCAAATGTCTTCCGATGGTTTTGAAATTTTTTTTGCCTGCTTTATCTGACTCGATTAACCATCTGTGCGATTTTCGGTCATTTTTTTTTCGAGAGCTCAGAGGCCAAAAAAATGTGTGTTATATACGCTTCAATTCGATCTATTTCGGGTGGTCGGAGCGGCCATTTTCATTTTTCAGCCTGTTTTTCTACCACGTGTCCGAAATCGCATCATGAGATATCATATTCGATTCTAGACCCTATAAACAACTATAAATCACTTTTACACGGTTTTTCGAATTTCGGACGAAATTGGTTTATGGCATTCCGGTAACGTCAAATGTCTTCCGATGATTTTGAAAATTTTTGTGACTGCTCTATCTGACCCGATTAACCATCCGTGCGATTTTCGGTCATTTTTGTTTCAGGAGCTCAGAGGCCTAAAAACGTGTAGTATATACCCTTCAATTCGAGCTGTTTCCGGTGGTCGGAACGACCATTTTTATTTTTCAGTCTGTTTTTCTACCACGTGTCCGAAATCGCATCATCAGATATCTTATTCGATTCTAGACCCTATAAACAACTATAAATCACTTTTACACGGTTATCCGATTTTCGGTTGAAATTGTTTTATAGCATACCGGTAACGTCAACTGTCTTCCGATGTTTTTGTAAATTTGTTGAGTCCGCTTTATCTGACTCGAGTAACCATCCGTGCGATTTTCGGACATTTCCGTCACGGGAGGTTAGAGGCCTAAAAAACGTGAATTATATACCCTTCAATTCGAGCTGTTTCGGGTGCTCGGAGCGGCTATTTTTATTTTTCAGCCTGTTTTTCTACCACGTGACCGAAATCGCATCCTCAGATATCTTATTCGATTATAAACCCTATAAACAACTATAAATTAGTTATACATGGTTATAAGATTTTCGGCCGAAATTGGTTTATAGCATACCGGTAACGTCAAATGTCTTCCAATGTTTTTGAAAATTTTTGTGCCTGCTTTATCTGACTCGATTAACCATCTGTGCGATTTTCGGTCATTTTTTTCAGGAGCACATAGGCCTAAAAAACGAGTGATATATACCCTTCAATTCGAGCTATTTCGGGTGGTCGGAGCGGCCATTTTTTTCAGCCTGTTTTTCTACCACGTGTCCGAAATCGCATCATCAAATATCTTATTCGATTCTAGACCCTATAAACAACTATAAATCAGTTATACATGGTTATCCGATTTTCGGCCGAAACTGGTTTAAAGAATTCTGGTAACGTCAATATCTACCGGTGTTTTTGAAAATTTTTGTGCTTGCTTTATCTGACTCGATTAACCATCTGTGCGATTTTTATTCATTTTTGTTTCAGGAGCTCAGAGGCCTAAAAAACGTGTAGTATATACCCTTCAATTCAAGATGTTTCGGGTGGTCGGAGAGGCCATTTTTATTTTTCAGCCTGTTTTTCAACCGCGTGTCCGAAATCGCATCACGAGGTATCTTATTCGATTCTAGACCCTATAAACAACTATATATCCCTTTTACACGGTTTTCCGAATTTCGGACGAAATTGGTTTATGGCATTCCGGTAACGTCAAATGTCTTCCGATGTTGTTGAAATTTTTTGTGACTGCTTTATCTGACTCGATTAACCATCCGTGCGATTTTCGGTCATTTTTGTTTTAGGAGCTCAGAGGCCTAAAAACGTGTAGTATATACCCTTCAATTCGAGCTGTTTCGGGTGGTCGGAACGGCCATTTTTTTTTCAGCCTGTTTTTCTACCACGTGTCCGAAATCGCATCATGAGATATCTTATTCGATTCTAGAACCTATAAACAACTATAAATCACTTTTACACGGTTATCCGATTTTCGGCTGAAATTGTTTTATAACATACCGGTAACGTCAAATGTCTTCCGATGTTTTTGCAAATTTGTTGAGTCCGCTTTATCTAACTCGAGTAACCACCTGTGCGAATTTTGGACATTTCTGTCACGGGAGGTTAGAGGCCTAAAAAACGTGAATTATATACCCTTCAATTCGAGCTGTTTATGATGGTCAGAACGGCCATTTTTATTTTTCAGCCTGTTTTTCTACCATGTGTCCGAAATCACATCGTGAGTTTCTTATTCGATTCTAGACCCTATAAACAACCATAAATCAGTTATACATGGTTATTCGATTTTCGGCCGAAACTGGTTTATAGCATTCTGGTAACGTCAAATGTCTTCCGATGTTGTTGAAAATTTTTTTGCCCGCTTTGTCTGACTCGATTAACAATCCGTGCGATTATTGGTCATTTTTTTTCGGGAGCTATACGTGTGTTATATACTCAAATATTATTGATGTTTCGGGTGGTCGAAGCGGCCATTTTTATATTTCACCCAGTTTTTCTCGCACGTGTCCAAAATCGCATCATGAGGTCTCTTATTCGATTGTAGACTCTATAAACAAATATAAATCACTTTTACACGGTTTTCCGATTTTCGGACGAAATTGGTTTATAGCATTCCGATAACGTCAAATGTCTTCAATGTTTTTGAAAAAAATTGTGCCCGCTTTATCTGACTCGATTAACCATCTGTGCGATCATTTTTGTTTCAAGAGCTCAGAGGCCTAAAAAACGTGTTTTATATATAAACCCTTCAATTCGAGCTGTTTCGGGTGCTCGGAGCGGCTATTTTTATTTTTCAGCCTGTTTTTCTACCACGTGACCGAAATCGCATCATCAGATATCTCATTCGATTATAGACCCTATAAACAACTATAAATTAGTTATACATGGTTATCTGACTCGATTAACCATCTGTGCGATTTTCGGTCATTTTTGTTTCAGGAGCTTAGAGGCCTGAAAAACGAGTAGTATATACCCTTCAATTCAAGCTGTTTCAGGTGGTCG
This sequence comes from Silene conica, assembly GCA_029255685.2. NCBI lineage: Eukaryota > Viridiplantae > Streptophyta > Magnoliopsida > Caryophyllales > Caryophyllaceae > Silene > Silene conica. The sequence continues at coordinate 42,221,840 of CM055316.2, read as the reverse complement.
GAGCGGCCATTTTTATTTTTCTAACTGTTTTTCCACCACGTGTCCGAAATCGCATCACGAGGTATCTTATTCGATTCTAGACCCTATAAACAACTATAAATCACTTTTACACGGTTTTCCGAATTTCTGACGAAATTGGTTTATGGCATTTTGGTAACGTCAAATGTCTTCCGATGTTTTTGAAAAATTTAGTGACTGCTTTAACTGACTCGATTAACCATCCGTGCGATTTTCGGTCATTTTTGTTTCAGGAGCTCAGAGGCCTAAAAATGTCTAGTATATACCCTTCAATTCAAGCTGTTTCGGGTGGTCGGAACGGCCATTTTTATTTTTCAGCCTGTTTTACTACCACGTGTCCGAAATCCTATCATGAGATATCTTATTTGATTCTAGACCCTATAAACAACTATAAATCACTTTTACACGGTTATCCGATTTTCGGCAGAAATTGTTTTATAGCATACCGGTAACGTCAACTGTCTTCCGATGTTTTTGCAAATTTGTTGAGTCCACTTTATCTGACTCGATTAACCATCCGTGCTATTTTCGGATATTTTCGTCACAGGAGGTTAGAGGCGTAAAAAACGTGAATTATATACCCTTCAATCCGAGGTGTTTCGGTTTGTCGGAACGACCATTTTTATTTTTCAGCCTGTTTTTCTAACATGTGTCCGAAATCACATCATGAGGTATCTTAATTGATTCTAGACCCTATAAACAACTATAAATCAGTTATACATGGTTATCCGATTTTCGGCCGAAATAGGTTTATTGCATTCCGGTAACGTCAAATGTCTTCCGATGTTTTTCCAAATATTTGAGTCCACTTTATTCGACTCGATTAATCATCCGTGCAATTTTTGGATATTTTCGTCAAGGGAGGTTAGAGGCGTTAAAAACGTAAATTATATACCCTTCAATCCTAGCTGTTTCGGGTGGTCGGAACGACCATTTTTATTTTTCAGCCTGTTTTTCTACCATGTGTCCGAAATCACATCAGGAGGTATCTTATTCAATTCTAGACCCTATAAACAACTATAAATCAGTTGTACATGGTTATCCGATATTCGGCCGAAATAGGTTTACAGCATTCCGGTTAACAGCAAATGTCTTCCGATGGTTTTGAATTTTTTTTTCTTGCTTTATCTGACTCGATTAACCATCCTTGCGATTTTCGGTCATTTTTTTTTTTTCAGGAGCTCATAGGCCTAAGAAACGAGTGTTAAATACCCTTCAATTCGAGCTATTTCGGGTGCTTGGAGGGGCCATTTTTATTTTTCAACCCGTTTTTCTAACACGTGTCCGAAATCGCATCATGAGATATAATATTCGATTCTAGACCCTATAAACAACTATTAATCACTTTTACACGGTTATCCGATTTTCGGCCGAAATTGGTTTATAGCATGCCGGTAACGTCATATGTCTTTTTGATGTTATTGAAAATTTTTGTGCCCGCTTTATCTGACTCGATTAACCATCCTTGCAATTTTCGGTTATTTTCGGTTCAGGAGCTCAAAGGCCTAAAAAATGTATATTATATATAGCCTTCAATTCGAGCCGTTTCGGGGTGGTCGGATTGGCCATTTTTATTTTTCAGCCTGTTTTATACCACGTGTCCCAAAATCGCATCATGAGATATCTTATTCGATTCTAGACCCTATAAACAACTATAAATCAGTTATACATGGTTATCCGATTTTCGGCCGAAACTGGATTATAGCATTCCGGTAACGTCAAATGTTTTCCGATGTTTTTGAAAATTTTTGTGCCTGCCTAACTCGATTAACCATCGGTGTGATTTTCGGTCATTTTTCTTTCAGGAGCTCAGAGGCCTAAAAAACGTGAAGTATATACCCTTCAATGCGAGCTGTTTCAGGTGGTCGGAGCGGCCATTTTTTTATTTTCAGCCTGTTTTTCAACCACGTGTCCGAAATCGCATCATGAGCTATCTTATTCGATTCTAGACCCTATAAACAACTATTAGTCGCTATTACACGGTTATCCGATTTACGGCCGAAATTGGTTTATAGCATACCGGTAACGTCAAATGTCTTTTCGATGTTTTTGAAAATTTTTGTGCCCGCTTTATCTGACTCGATTAACCATCCTTGCAATTTTCAGTCATTTTCGTTTTGGTAGCTCAGAGGCCTAAAAAACCTATATTATATACAGCCATCAATTCGAGCCGTTTCGAGGTAATCGGAGTGGCCATTTTTATTTTTCAGCCTATTTTTATACCGCGTGTCTTAAATCGCATCATGTGGTTTCTTATTCGATTCTAGACCCTATAAGCAACAATAAATCACTTTCACACGGTTATCCAGTTTTCCGACGAAATTGGTATATAGCATTCCGATAACGTCAAATGTCTTCCGATGTTTTTGAAAATTTTTACCCCCACTTTATCTGACTCGATTAACAATCCGTGCGATATTTGGACATTTTCGTTCCGGAAAGCTCAGAGGCTCAAAAAACGTGTATTATATACTTCAAAATTCTTGCTGTTTTAGGTGGTCGAAGCGGCCATTTTTATTTTTCACCCTGTTTTTCTAGCACGTGTCCAAAATCGAATCATGACGTATCTTATTTGATTCTAGACCATATAAACAAATATAAATCACTTTTACATGTTTATCCGATGTTTTTGAAAATTTTTTGTGCCCGTTTTATCTGACTCAATAATCATCCGTGCGATTTTTTGTCATTTTTGTTTCTGGAGCTCAGAGGCCTAAAAACGTGTTTTATAAACCCTTCAATTCGAGCTGTTTCGGGTGGTCGGAGCGGCCATTTTTATTTTTCAACCTGTTTTTCTAACACGTGTCCGAAATCGCATCATGAGATATCATATTCGATTCTAGACCCTATAAACAACTATTAATCACTTTTACACGGTTATCAGATTTTCGGACGAAATTGGTATATAGCATTCCGATAACGTCAAATGTCTTCCGATGTTTTTGAAAATTTTTAGGCCCACTTTATCTGACTCGATTAACAATCCGTGCGATATTTGGACATTTTCGTTCCGGAAAGCTCAGAGGCTCAAAAAACGTGTATTATATACTTCAAAATTCTTGCTGTTTTAGGTGGTCGAAGCGGCCATTTTTATTTTTCACCCTGTTTTTCTAGCACGTGTCCAAAATCGAATCATGAGGTATCTTATTTGATTCTAGACCATATAAACAAATATAAATCACTTTTACACGGTTATCCGATGTTTTTGAAAATTTTTTGTGCCCGCTTTATCTGACTCAATAATCATCCGTGCGAATTTTTGTCATTTTAGGTTCAGGAGCTCATGGGCCTAAGAAACGAGTGTTATATACCCTTCAATTCGAGCTATTTCGGGTGGTTGAAGGGGCCATTTTTATTTTTCAACCTGTTTTTCTAACACGTGTCCGAAATCGCATCATGTTATATCATATTCGATTCTAGACCCTATAAACAACAATTAATCACTTTTACACGGTTATCCGATTTTCGGCCGAAATTGGTTTATAGTATACCGGTAACGTCATATGTCTTTTTAATGTTATTGAAAATTTTTGTGCCCGCTTTATCTGACTCGATTAACCATCCTTGCAATTTTCGGTCATTTTCGTTTCAGGAGCTCAGAGGCCTAAAAAATGTATATTATATATAGCCTTCAATTCGAGCCGTTTCGGGGTGGTCGGTGTGGCCATTTTTATTTTTCAGCCTGTTTTTATACCACGTGTCCGAAATCGCATCATGAGATATCTTATTCGATTCTAGACCCTATAAACAACTATAAATCAGTTATACATGGTTATCCGATTTTCGGCCGAAACTGGTTTATAGCATTCCGGTAACGTCAAATGTTTTCCCATCGGTGTAATTTTCGGTCATTTTTGTTTCAGGAGCTTAGAGGCCTAAAAAACGTGTAGTATATACCCTTCAATGCGAGCTGTTTCAGGTGGTCGGAGCGGCCATTTTTTATTTTCAGACTGTTTTTCAACCACGTGTCCGAAATCGCATCATGAGCTATCTTATTCGATTCTAGACCCTATAAACAACTATTAATCGCTATTACACGGTTATCTGATTTACGGCCGAAATTGGTTTATAGCATGCCGGTAACGTCATATGTCTTTTTGATGTTATTGAAAATTTTTGTGCCCGCTTTATCTGACTCGATTAACCATCCTTGCAATTTTCGGTTATTTTCGGTTCAGGAGCTCAGAGGCCTAAAAAATGTATATTATATATAGCCTTCAATTCGAGCCGTTTCGGGGTGGTCGGAGTGGCCATTTTTATTTTTCAGCCTGTTTTATACCACGTGTCCGAAATTGCATCATGAGATATCTTATTCGATTCTAGACCCTATAAACAACTATAAATCAGTTATACATGGTTATCCGATTTTCGACCGAAACTGGTTTATAGCATTCCGGTAACGTCAAATGTTTTCCGATGTTTTTGAAAATTTTTGAGCCTGCTTTATCTGACTCGATTAACCATCGGTGTGATTTTCGGTCATTTTTGTTTCAGGAGTTCAGAGGCCTAAAAAACGTGAAGGATATACCCTTCAATGCGAGCTGTTTCAGATGGTCGGAGCGGCCATTTTTTATTTTCAGCCTGTTTTTCAACCACGTGTCCGAAATCGCATCATGAGCTATCTTATTCGATTCTAGACCCTATAAACAACTATTAGTCGCTATTACACGGTTATCCGATTTACGGCCGAAATTGGTTTATAGCATACCGGTAACGTCAAATGTCTTTTCGATGTTTTTGAAAATTTTTGTGCCCGCTTTATCAGACTCGATTAACCATCCTTGCAATTTTCGGTCATTTTCGTTTTGGGAGCTCAGAGGCCTAAAAAACCTATATTATATACAGCCATCAATTCGAGCCGTTTCGAGGTAATCGGAGTGGCCATTTTTATTTTTCAGCCTGTTTTTATACCACGTGTCCTAAATCGCATCATGTGGTTTCTTATTCGATTCTAGACCCTGTAAGCAACTATAAATCACTTTCACACGGTTATCCGATTTTCCGACGAAATTGGTATATAGCATTCCGATAACGTCAAATGTCTTCCGATGTTTTTGAAAATTTTTAGGCCCACTTTATCCGACTCGATTAACAATCCGTGCGATATTTGGACATTTTCGTTCCGGAAAGCTCAGAGGCTCAAAAAACGTGTATTATATACTTCAAAATTTTTGCTGTTTTAGGTGGTCGAAGCGGCCATTTTTATTTTTCACCCTGTTTTTCTAGCACGTGTCCAAAATCGAATCATGAGGTATCTTATTTGATTCTAGACCATATAAACAAATATAAATTACTTTTATACGGTTATCCGATGTTTTTGAAAATTTTTTGTGCCCGCTTTATCTGACTCAATAATCATCCGTGCGATTTTTTGTCATTTTTGTTTCAGGAGGTCATAGGTCTAAGAAACGAGTGTTATATACCCTTCAATTCGAGCTATTTCGGGTGGTTGAAGGGGCCATTTTTATTTTTCAACCTGTTTTTCTAACACGTGTCCGAAATCGCATCATGTTATATCATATTCGATTCTAGACCCTATAAACAACTATTAATCACTTTTACACGATTATCCGATTTTCGGACGAAATTGGTTTATAGCATACCGGTAACGTCATATGTCTTTTTAATGTTATTGAAAATTTTTGTGCCCGCTTTATCTGACTCGATTAACCATCCTTGCAATTTTCGGTCATTTTCGTTTCAGGAGCTCAGAGGCCTAAAAAATGTATATTATATATAGCCTTCAATTCGAGCCGTTTCGGGGTGGTCGTAGTGGCCATTTTTATTTTTCAGCCTGTTTTTATACCACGTGTCCGAAATCGCATCATGAGATATCTTATTCGATTCTAGACCCTATAAACAACTATAAATCAGTTATACATGGTTATCCGATTTTCGGCCGAAACTGGTTTATAGCATTCCGGTAACGTCAAATGTTTTCCCATCGGTGCAATTTTCGGTCATTTTTGTTTCAGGAGCTTAGAGGCCTAAAAAACGTGTCGAAACTGGTTTATAGCATTCCGGTAACGTCAAATGTTTTCCCATCGGTGCAATTTTCGGTCATTTTTGTTTCAGGAGCTTAGAGGCCTAAAAAACGTGTAGTATATACCCTTCAATGCGAGCTGTTTCAGGTGGTCGGAGCGGCCATTTTTTATTTTCAGACTGTTTTTCAACCACGTGTCCGAAATCGCATCATAAGCTATCTTATTCGATTCTAGACCCTATAAACAACTATTAATCGCTATTACACGGTTATCCGATTTACGGCCGAAATTGGTTTATAGCATGCCGGTAACGTCATATGTCTTTTTGATGTTATAGAAAATTTTTGTGCCCGCTTTATCTGACTCGATTAACCATCCTTGCAATTTTCGGTTATTTTCGGTTCAGGAGCTTAGAGGCCTAAAAAATGTATATTATATAAAGCCTTCAATTCGAGCCGTTTCGGGGTGGTCGGAGTGGCCATTTTTATTTTTCAGCCTGTTTTATACCACGTGTCCGAAATCGCATCATGAGATATCTTATTCGATTCTAGACCCTATAAACAACTATAAATCAGTTATACATGGTTATCCGATTTTCGGCCGACACTGGTTTATAGCATTCCGGTAACGTCAAATGTTTTCCGATGTTTTTGAAAATTTTTGTGCCTGCTTTATCTGACTCGATTAACCATCGGTGTGATTTTCGGTTATTTTTGTTTCAGGAGCTCAGAGGCCTAAAAAACGTGAAGTATATACCCTTCAATGCGAGCTGTTTCAGGTGGTCGGAGCGGCCATTTTTTATTTTCAGCCTGTTTTTCAACCACGTGTCCGAAATCGCATCATGAGCTATCTTATTCGATTCTAGACCCTATAAACAACTATTAGTCGCTATTACACGGTTATCCGATTTACGGCCGAAATTGGTTTATAGCATACCGGTAACGTCAAATGTCTTTTCGATGTTTTTGAAAATTTTTGTGCCCGCTTTATCTGACTCGATTAACCATCCTTGCAATTTTCAGTCATTTTCGTTTTGGTAGCTCAGAGGCCTAAAAAACCTATATTATATACAGCCATCAATTCGAGCCGTTTCGAGGTAATCGGAGTGGCCATTTTTATTTTTCAGCCTATTTTTATACCGCGTGTCTTAAATCGCATCATGTGGTTTCTTATTCGATTCTAGACCCTATAAGCAACAATAAATCACTTTCACACGGTTATCCAGTTTTCCGACGAAATTGGTATATAGCATTCCGATAACGTCAAATGTCTTCCGATGTTTTTGAAAATTTTTACCCCCACTTTATCTGACTCGATTAACAATCCGTGCGATATTTGGACATTTTCGTTCCGGAAAGCACAGAGGCTCAAAAAACGTGTATTATATACTTCAAAATTCTTGCTGTTTTAGGTGGTCGAAGCGACCATTTTTATTTTTCACCCTGTTTTTCTAGCACGTGTCCAAAATCGAATCATGACGTATCTTATTTGATTCTAGACCATATAAACAAATATAAATCACTTTTACATGTTTATCCGATGTTTTTGAAAATTTTTTGTGCCCGTTTTATCTGACTCAATAATCATCCGTGCGATTTTTTGTCATTTTTGTTTCTGGAGCTCAGAGGCCTAAAAACGTGTTTTATAAACCCTTCAATTCGAGCTGTTTCGGGTGGTCGGAGCGGCCATTTTTATTTTTCAACCTGTTTTTCTAACACGTGTCCGAAATCGCATCATGAGATATCATATTCGATTCTAGACCCTATAAACAACTATTAATCACTTTTACACGGTTATCAGATTTTCGGACGAAATTGGTATATAGCATTCCGATAACGTCAAATGTCTTCCGATGTTTTTGAAAATTTTTAGGCCCACTTTATCTGACTCGATTAACAATCCGTGCGATATTTGGACATTTTCGTTCCGGAAAGCTCAGAGGCTCAAAAAACGTGTATTATATACTTCAAAATTCTTGCTGTTTTAGGTGGTCGAAGCGGCCATTTTTATTTTTCACCCTGTTTTTCTAGCACGTGTCCAAAATCGAATCATGAGGTATCTTATTTGATTCTAGACCATATAAACAAATATAAATCACTTTTACACGGTTATCCGATGTTTTTGAAAAATTTTTGTGCCCGCTTTATCTGACTCAATAATCATCCGTGCGATTTTTTGTCATTTTAGTTTCAGGAGCTCATGGGCCTAAGAAACGAGTGTTATATACCCTTCAATTCGAGCTATTTCGGGTGGTTGAAGGGGCCATTTTTATTTTTCAACCTGTGTTTCTAACACGTGTCCGAAATCGCATCATGTTATATCATATTCGATTCTAGACCCTATAAACAACTATTAATCACTTTTACACGGTTATCCGATTTTCGGCCGAAATTGGTTTATAGTATACCGGTAACGTCATATGTCTTTTTAATGTTATTGAAAATTTTTGTGCCCGCTTTATCTGACTCGATTAACCATCCTTGCAATTTTCGGTCATTTTCGTTTCAGGAGCTCAGAGGCCTAAAAAATGTATATTATATATAGCCTTCAATTCGAGCCGTTTCGGGGTGGTCGGAGTGGCCATTTTTATTTTTCAGCCTGTTTTTATACCACGTGTCCGAAATCGCATCATGAGATATCTTATTCGATTCTAGACCCTATAAACAACTATAAATCAGTTATACATGGTTATCCGAATTTCGGCCGAAACTGGTTTATAGCATTCCGGTAACGTCAAATGTTTTCCCATCGGTGTAATTTTCGGTCATTTTTGTTTCAGGAGCTTAGAGGCCTAAAAAACGTGTAGTATATACCCTTCAATGCGAGCTGTTTCAGGTGGTCGGAGCGGCCAGTTTTTATTTTCAGACTGTTTTTCAACCACGTGTCCGAAATCGCATCATGAGCTATCTTATTCGATTCTAGACCCTATAAACAACTATTAATCGCTATTACACGGTTATCTGATTTACGGCCGAAATTGGTTTACAACATGCCGGTAACGTCATATGTCTTTTTGATGTTATTGAAAATTTTTGTGCCCGCTTTATCTGACTCGATTAACCATCCTTGCAATTTTCGGTTATTTTCGGTTCAGGAGCTCAGAGGCCTAAAAAATGTATATTATATATAGCCTTCAATTCGAGCCGTTTCGGGGTGGTCGGAGTGGCCATTTTTATTTTTCAGCCTGTTTTATACCACGTGTCCGAAATTGCATCATGAGATATCTTATTCGATTCTAGACCCTATAAACAACTATAAATCAGTTATACATGGTTATCCGATTTTCGACCGAAACTGGTTTATAGCATTCCGGTAACGTCAAATGTTTTCCGATGTTTTTGAAAATTTTTGTGCCTGCTTTATCTGACTCGATTAACCATCGGTGTGATTTTCGGTCATTTTTGTTTCAGGAGTTCAGAGGCCTAAAAAACGTGAAGTATATACCCTTCAATGCGAGCTGTTTCAGATGGTCGGAGCGGCCATTTTTTATTTTCAGCCTGTTTTTCAACCACGTGTCCGAAATCGCATCATGAGCTATCTTATTCGATTCTAGACCCTATAAACAACTATTAGTCGCTATTACACGGTTATCCGATTTACGGCCGAAATTGGTTTATAGCATACCGGTAACGTCAAATGTCTTTTCGATGTTTTTGAAAATTTTTGTGCCCGCTTTATCAGACTCGATTAACCATCCTTGCAATTTTCGGTCACTTTCGTTTTGGGAGCTCAGAGGCCTAAAAAACCTATATTATATACAGCCATCAATTCGAGCCGTTTCGAGGTAATCGGAGTGGCCATTTTTATTTTTCAGCCTGTTTTTATACCACGTGTCCTAAATCGCATCATGTGGTTTCTTATTCGATTCTAGACCCTATAAGCAACTATAAATCACTTTCACACGGTTATCCAATTTTCCGACGAAATTGGTATATAGCATTCCGATAACGTCAAATGTCTTCCGATGTTTTTGAAAATTTTTAGGCCCACTTTATCCGACTCGATTAACAATCCGTGCGATATTTGGACATTTTCGTTCCGGAAAGCTCAGAGGCTCAAAAAACGTGTATTATATACTTCAAAATTTTTGCTGTTTTAGGTGGTCGAAGCGGCCATTTTTATTTTTCACCCTGTTTTTCTAGCACGTGTCCAAAATCGAATCATGAGGTATCTTATTTGATTCTAGACCATATAAACAAATATAAATTACTTTTATACGGTTATCCGATGTTTTTGAAAATTTTTTGTGCCCGCTTTATCTGACTCAATAATCATCCGTGCGATTTTTTGTCATTTTTGTTTCAGGAGGTCATAGGTCTAAGAAACGAGTGTTATATACCCTTCAATTCGAGCTATTTCGGGTGGTTGAAGGGGCCATTTTTATTTTTCAACCTGTTTTTCTAACACGTGTCCGAAATCGCATCATGTTATATCATATTCGATTCTAGAACCTATAAACAACTATTAATCACTTTTACACGATTATCCGATTTTCGGACGAAATTGGTTTATAGCATACCGGTAACGTCATATGTCTTTTTAATGTTATTGAAAATTTTTGTGCCCGCTTTATCTGACTCGATTAACCATCCTTGCAATTTTCGGTCATTTTCGTTTCAGGAGCTCAGAGGCCTAAAAAATGTATATTATATATAGCCTTCAATTCGAGCCGTTTCGGGGTGGTCGTAGTGGCCATTTTTATTTTTCAGCCTGTTTTTATACCACGTGTCCGAAATCGCATCATGAGATATCTTATTCGATTCTAGACCCTATAAACAACTATAAATCAGTTATACATGGTTATCCGATTTTCGGCCGAAACTGGTTTATAGCATTCCGGTAACGTCAAATGTTTTCCCATCGGTGCAATTTTCGGTCATTTTTGTTTCAGGAGCTTAGAGGCCTAAAAAACGTGTCGAAACTGGTTTATAGCATTCCGGTAACGTCAAATGTTTTCCCATCGGTGCAATTTTCGGTCATTTTTGTTTCAGGAGCTTAGAGGCCTAAAAAACGTGTAGTATATACCCTTCAATGCGAGCTGTTTCAGGTGGTCGGAGCGGCCATTTTTGATTTTCAGACTGTTTTTCAACCACGTGTCCGAAATCGCATCATAAGCTATCTTATTCGATTCTAGACCCTATAAACAACTATTAATCGCTATTACACGGTTATCCGATTTACGGCCGAAATTGGTTTATAGCATGCCGGTAACGTCATATGTCTTTTTGATGTTATAGAAAATTTTTGTGCCCGCTTTATCTGACTCGATTAACCATCCTTGCAATTTTCGGTTATTTTCGGTTCAGGAGCTTAGAGGCCTAAAAAATGTATATTATATAAAGCCTTCAATTCGAGCCGTTTCGGGGTGGTCGGAGTGGCCATTTTTATTTTTCAGCCTGTTTTATACCACGTGTCCGAAATCGCATCATGAGATATCTTATTCGATTCTAGACCCTATAAACAACTATAAATCAGTTATACATGGTTATCCGATTTTCGGCCGACACTGGTTTATAGCATTCCGGTAACGTCAAATGTTTTCCGATGTTTTTGAAAATTTTTGTGCCTGCTTTATCTGACTCGATTAACCATCGGTGTGATTTTCGGTTATTTTTGTTTCAGGAGCTCAGAGGCCTAAAAAACGTGAAGTATATACCCTTCAATGCGAGCTGTTTCAGGTGGTCGGAGCGGCCATTTTTTATTTTCAGCCTGTTTTTCAACCACGTGTCCGAAATTGCATCATGAGCTATCTTATTCGATTCTAGACCCTATAAACAACTATTAGTCGCTATTACACGGTTATCCGATTTACAGCCGAAATTGGTTTATAGCATACCGGTAACGTCAAATGTCTTTTCGATGTTTTTGAAAATTTTTGTGCCCGCTTTATCTGACTCGATTAACCATCCTTGCAATTTTCGGTCATTTTCGTTTTGGGAGCTCAGAGGCCTAAAAAACCTATATTATATACAGCCATCAATTCGAGCCGTTTCGAGGTAATCGGAGTGGCCATTTTTATTTTTCAGCCTGTTTTTATACCACGTGTCCTAAATCGCATCATGTGGTTTCTTATTCGATTCTAGACCCTATAAGCAACTATAAATCACTTTCACACGGTTATCCGATTTTCCGACGAAATTGGTATATAGCATTCCGATAACGTCAAATGTCTTCCGATGTTTTTGAAAATTTTACCCCCACTTTATCTGACTCGATTAACAATCCGTGCGATATTTGGACATTTTCGTTCCGGAAAGCTCAGAGGCTAAAAAAACGTGTATTATATTTTTCAAAATTCTTGCTGTTTTAGGTGGTCGAAGCGGCCATTTTTATTTTTCACCCTGTTTTTCTAGCACGTGTCCAAAATCGAATCATGACGTATCTTATTTGATTCTAGACCATATAAACAAATATAAATCACTTTTACACGTTTATCCGATGTTTTTGAAATTTTTTTGTGTCCGCTTTATCTGACTCAATAATCATCCGTGCGATTTTTTGTCATTTTTGTTTCAGGAGCTCATAGGCCTAAGAAACGAGTGTTAGATACCCTTCAAATCGAGCTATTTCGGGTGGTTGAAGGGGCCATTTTTATTTTTCAACCTGTTTTTCTAACACGTGTCCGAAATCGCATCATGTTATATCATATTCGATTCTAGACCCTATAAACAACTATTAATCACTTTAACACGGTTATCCGATTTTCGGCCGAAATTGGTTTATAGCATACCGGTAACGTCATATGTCTTTTTAATGTTATTGAAAATTTTTGTGCCCGCTTTATCTGACTCGATTAACCATCCTTGCAATTTTCGGTTATTTTCGGTTCAGGAGCTCAGACGCCTAAAAAATGTATATTATATATAGCCTTCAATTCGAGCCGTTTCGGGGTGGTCGGAGTGGCCATTTTTATTTTTCAGCCTGTTTTATACCACGTGTCCGAAATCGCATCATGAGATATCTTATTCGATTCTAGACCCTATAAACAACTATAAATCAGTTATACATGGTTATCTGATTTTCGGCCGAAACTGGTTTATAGCATTCCGGTAACGTCAAATGTTTTCTGATGTTTTTGAAAATTTTTGTGCCAGCTTTATCTGACTCGATTAACCATCGGTGTGATTTTCGGTCATTTTTGTTTCAGGAGCTCAGAGGCCTAAAAAACGTGAAGTATATACCCTTCAATGCGAGCTGTTTCAGGTGGTCGGAGCGGCCATTTTTTATTTTCAGCCTGTTTTTCAACCACGTGTCCGAAATCGCATCATGAGCTATCTTATTCGATTCTAGACCCTATAAACAACTATTAGTCGCTATTACACGGTTATCCGATTTACGGCCGAAATTGGTTTATAGCATACCGGTAACGTCATATGTCTTTTTAATGTTATTGAAAATTTTTGTGCCCGCTTTATCTGACTCGATTAACCATCCTTGCAATGTTCGGTCATTTTCGTTTTGGGAGCTCAGAGGCCTAAAAAACCTATATTATATACAGCCATCAATTCGAGCCGTTTCGAGGTAATCGGAGTGGCCATTTTTATTTTTCAGCCTGTTTTTATACCACGTGTCCTAAATCGCATCATGTGGTTTCTTATTCGATTCTAGACCCTATAAGCAACTATAAATCACTTTCACACGGTTATCCGATTTTCCGACGAAATTGGTATATAGCATTCCGATAACGTCAAATGTCTTCCGATGTTTTTGAAAATTTTTACCCCCACTTTATCTGACTCGATTAACAATCCGTGCGATATTTGGACATTTTCGTTCCGGAAAGCTCAGAGGCTCAGAAAACGTGTATTATATACTTCAAAATTCTTGCTGTTTTAGGTGGTCGAAGCGGCCATTTTTATTTTTCACCCTGTTTTTCTAGCACGTGTCCAAAATCGAATCATGACGTATCTTATTTGATTCTAGACCATATAAACAAATATAAATCACATTTAAACGTTTATCCGATGTTTTTGAAAATTTTTTGTGCCCGCTTTATCTGACTCAATAATCATCCGTGCGATTTTTTGTCATTTTTGTTTCTGGAGCTCAGAGGCCTAAAAAACGTGTTTTATAAACCCTTCAATTCGAGCTGTTTCGGGTGGTCGGAGCGGCCATTTTTATTTTTCAACCTGTTTTTCTAACACGTGTCCGAAATCGCATCATGAGATATCATATTCGATTCTAGACCCTATAAGCAACTATAAATCACTTTCACACGGTTATCCGATTTTCCGACGAAATTGGTATATAGAGTTCCGATAACGTCAAATGTCTTCCGATGTTTTTGAAAATTTTTAGGCCCACTTTATCCGACTCGATTAACAATCCGTGCGATATTTGGACATTTTCGTTCCGGAAAGCTCAGAGGCTCAAAAAACGTGTATTATATATTTCAAAATTTTTGCTGTTTTAGGTGGTCGAAGCGGCCATTTTTATTTTTCACCCTGTTTTTCTAGCACGTGTCCAAAATCGAATCATGAGGTATCTTATTTGATTCTAGACCATATAAACAAATATAAATTACTTTTATACGGTTATCCGATGTTTTTGAAAATTTTTTGTGCCCGCTTTATCTGACTCAATAATCATCCGTGCGATTTTTTGTCATTTTTGTTTCAGGAGCTCATAGGCCTAAGAAACGAGTGTTATATACCCTTCAATTTGAGCTATTTCGGGTGGTTGAAGGGGCCATTTTTATTTTTCAACCTGTTTTTCTAACACGTGTCCGAAATCGCATCATGTTATATCATATTCGATTCTAGACCCTATAAACAACTATTAATCACTTTTACACGGTTATCCGATTTTCGGCCGAAATTGGTTTATAGCATACCGGTAACGTCATATGTCTTTTTAATGTTATTGAAAATTTTTGTGCCCGCTTTATCTGACTCGATTAACCATCCTTGCAATTTTCGGTCATTTTCGTTTCAGGAGCTCAGAGGCCTAAAAAATGTATATTATATATAGCCTTCAATTCGAGCCGTTTCGGGGTGGTCGGAGTGGCCATTTTTATTTTTCAGCCTGTTTTTATACCATGTGTCCGAAATCGCATCATGAGATATCTTATTCGATTCTAGACCCTATAAACAAGTATAAATCAGTTATACATGGTTATCCGATTTTCGGCCGAAACTGGTTTATAGCATTCCGGTAACGTCAAATGTTTTCCCATCGGTGCAATTTTCGGTCATTTTTGTTTCAGGAGCTTAGAGGCCTAAAAAACGTGTAGTATATACCCTTCAATGCGAGCTGTTTCAGGTGGTCGGAGCGGCCATTTTTTATTTTCAGACTGTTTTTCAACTACGTGTCCGAAATCGCATCATGAGCTATCTTATTCGATTTTAGACCCTATAAACAACTATTAATCGCTATTACACGGTTATCCGATTTACGGCCGAAATTGGTTTATAGCATGCCGGTAACGTCATATGTCTTTTTGATGTTATTGAAAATTTTTGTGCCCGCTTTATCTGACTCGATTAACCATCCTTGCAATTTTCGGTTATTTTCGGTTCAGGAGCTCAGAGGCCTAAAAAATGTATATTATATATAGCCTTCAATTCGAGCCGTTTCGGGGTGGTCGGAGTGGCCATTTTTATTTTTCAGCCTGTTTTATACCACGTGTCCGAAATCGCATCATGAGATATCTTATTCGATTCTAGACCCTATAAACAACTATAAATCAGTTATACATGGTTATCCGATTTTCGGCCGAAACTGGTTTATAGCATTCCGGTAACGTCAAATGTTTTCCGATGTTTTTGAAAATTTTTGTGCCTGCTTTATCTGACTCGATTAACCATCGGTGTGATTTTCGGTCATTTTTGTTTCAGGAGCTCAGAGGCCTAAAAAACGTGAAGTATATACCCTTCAATGCGAGCTGTTTCAGGTGGTCGGAGCGGCCATTTTTTATTTTCAGCCTGTTTTTCAACCACGTGTCCGAAATCGCATCATGAGCTATCTTATTCAATTCTAGACCCTATAAACAACTATTAGTCGCTATTACACGGTTATCCGATTTACGGCCGAAATTGGTATATAACATACCGGTAACGTCAAATGTCTTTTCGATGTTTTTGAAAATTTTTGTGCCCGCTTTATCTGACTCGATTAACCATCCTTGCAATTTTCGGTCATTTTCATTTTGGGAGCTCAGAGGCCTAAAAAACCTATATTATATACAGCCATCAATTCGAGCCGTTTCGAGGTAATCGGAGTGGCCATTTTTATTTTTCAGCCTGTTTTTATACCACGTGTCCTAAATCGCATCATGTGGTTTCTTATTCGATTCTAGACCCTATAAGCAACTATAAATCACTTTCACACGGTTATCCGATTTTCCGACGAAATTGGTATATAGCATTCCGATAACGTCAATTGTCTTCCGATGTTTTTGAAAATTTTTAGGCCCACTTTATCTGACTCGATTAACAATCCGTGCGATATTTGGACATTTTCGTTCCGGAAAGCTCAGAGGCTCAAAAAACGTGTATTATATACTTCAAAATTCTTGCTGTTTTAGGTGGTCGAAGCAGCCATTTTTATATTTCACCCTGTTTTTCTAGCACGTGTCCAAAATCGAATCATGAGGTGTCTTATTTGATTCTAGACCATATAAACAAATATAAATCACTTTTACACGGTTATCCGATGTTTTTGAAAAATTTTGTGCCCGCTTTATCTGACTCAATAATCATCCGTGCGATTTTTTGTCATTTTTGTTTCAGGAGCTCAGAGGCCTAAAAAACGTGTTTTATAAACCCTTCAATTCGAGTTGTTTCGGGTGGTCGGAGCGGCCATTTTTATTTTTCAACCTGTTTTTATACCACGTGTCCGAAATCGCATCATGAGATATCTTATTCCATTCTAGACCCTATAAACAACTATAAATCACTTTTACACGGATATCCGATTTTCGACCGAAGATGTTTTATAGCATACCGGTAACGTTAAATGTTTTCCGATGTTTTTCCAAATATTTGAGTCCGCTTTATCTAACTCGATTAACCATCCGTGCGGTTTTCGGATATTTTCGTCACGGGAGGTTAAAGACGTAAAAAACGTGAATTATATACCCTTCAAACCGAGCTGTTTCGGGTGGTCGGAACGGGCATTTTTATTTTTCAGCCTGTTTTTCTACCATGTGTCTGAAATCACATCATGAGGTATTTTATTCGATTCTAGACCATATAAACAACTATAAATCAGTTATGCATAGTTATCCGATTTTCGGCCGAAACAGGTTTATAGCATTCCGGTAACATCACATGTCTTCCGATGGTTTTGAAAATTTTTTTGCCTGCTGTATCTGACTCGATTAACAATCCGTGCGATTTTCGGTCATTTTTTTCAGGAGCTCATAGGCCTAAAAAACGAGTGTTATATACCCTTCAATGCGAGCTATTTCGGGTGGTCGGAGCGGCTATTTTATTTTTCAACCTGTTTTTCTACCACGTGTCCGAAACCGCATCATGAGATATCTTATTCGATTCAGTCTCTATAAACAAGTATAAATCACTTTTACACAGTTATCTGATTTTCGGACGAAATTGGTTTATTACATTCTGGTAACGTCAAATGTCTTCCGATGTTTTTGAAATTTTTTGTGCCCGCTTTAAATTACTCGATTAACCATCCGTGTGATTTTCGGTCATTTTTGTATAGGGAGCTCAGAGGCCTAAAAAACGTGTATTATATATATCCTTCAAATCGAGCCGTTTCGTGGTGGTCAGAGTGACCTTTTTTTATTTTTCAGCCTGTTTTTATACCACGTGTCCGAAATCGCATCATGTGGTTTCTTATTCGATTCTAGACCCTATAAACAACTATAAATCACTTTTACACGGTTATCCGATTTTCGGACGAAATTGGTTTATAGCATTCCGATAACGTCAAATGTCTTCCGATGTTTTGAAATTTTTTTGGCCCGCTTTATCTGACTCGATTAACAATCCGTGCGATTTTCGGACTTTTTCGTTCCGGAAAGCTCAGAGGCTCAAAAAACGTGTATCATATACTCAAATATTCTTGCTGTTTCAGGTGGACGAAGCGGCCATTTTTATTTTTCACCCTGTTTTTCTAGCACCTGTCCAAAATCGAATCATGAGGTATCTTATTCGATTCTAGACCCTATAAATAAATATAAATCACTTTTAAACGGTTATCCGATTTTCGGACGAAATTGGTTTATTGCATTCCGATAACGTCAAATGTCTTCCGATGTTTTTGAAAAATTTCGAGCCCGCTTTATCTGACTCGATTAACCATCCGTGCGATTTTCGGTCATTTTTGTTTCAGGACCTCAGAGGCCTAAAAACGTGTATTATATACATACCCCTTCGATTCGAGCTGTTTCGGGTGCTCGGAGCTGCTATTTTTTTATTTTTCAGCCTGTTTTTCTACCACGTGTCCGAAATGGCATCATGAGATATCTTATTCAATTCTAGACCCTCTTAACAACTATAAATTACTTTTACATGGTTATCCGATTTTCGGCCGAAACTGGTTTCTAGCATACCGGTAATGTTAAATTTCTTCTGAACTTTTTGAAATTTTTTGAATCCGCTTTATCTGACTCGATTAACAATCCGTGCGATTTTCGGACATTTTCGTTCCAGAGTCTTAGAGGCCTAAAAAACGTGTATTATATACTCATCAATTCGAGCTGTTTCGGGTGGTCGGAGCGGCCATTTTTTTTTTTGCCTGTTTTTCTAGCACGTGTCCGAAATCGCATCACGAGGTATGATACGTGCATTTACTATGCATTTTATTTATACTTTCAGCACGTATTTCTATGCATTCTCGTAACTTTTAGTTACTATTGCTCCCGAAACGGTTTACTTTGGTATTTCTATGTTTTAAATGTAGGAACAAGCGGAAGTGAGCAAAACCGAACTTTAAACGTCCTCCAGAAGCTTTCTTGAGTGAATACACGAAGCAAGGATCCGAACTCTTAAGCCAAGAGGTGCGTGCAAGCCAATTTAAGGCTGGAATACATAGGAATCGGTCGACCGTCCTACCTAACAGGTCGACCGACCAGCGCACAGTTCCAAAAAAGCCTGATTACAGCACGAGAGGTCGACCGACCTACATACCCGGTCGGTCGACCAGTCGACGGGATCCGCTGTTCCGCTGTTTCGTTTTCAGTTTTAATTCTTTTAATCTTGTAATTAGAAGGGTATTTAAAGACGCTTGAGCATTGTAATTAGGTTAAGCAGACACAATTAGCAAAACACCTTAGTTTAGAGAGAAGAATTCCAAGTTTTCAGATTTGTTCTTAGTTTTCTAATCGGTTTGTAAGTTTTAGGCAATTTAATCTTTCTTTGTTATTCAATTTCATTGGGAGGTTTGGGTCGATTGAGCTAGAAACCTCATCCGGTGAGAGGTTTAAAGTTAATGGCCAATATGTGAAGCACTTCCGTGGAGAGAATGAATTCATTGGGAAGGTTGAAGTTTCTTACTTTGACCCTTTTTCGGATGCTTCATGATAGGTAAAAAGGTCGCGCGGGACCTCTTAAACCAACGCTAACCGGGAGGCAACCCGTGTTGTAGTTTTAGTTATGCTTTGTTTTTGTAATTTCCTTTCAGTAGTAACCGTTTTACTTTTTGTTTTTATACCTTAGATGGAATTTTAAGCTTTTGCAGGAAAAATAGGCAGAACTGTCAGGTATTCGGGTCGACCGACCTACTATTGAGGTCGACCGACCATCTGACTGCATTAAATAGCTGCTGGAAAATCAGGTACACAGTGATCAGGTCGACCGACCACAACCAGTGGTCGACCGACCAGTAGGCAGATTACCGGGTTTTCGAAAAGGGTTTAAGTCTTTTGTTTGAAAACAAATCATTATTTTCCTTCACACAGTTGCTTCTTAAAGATGCTGTCTTTGAGTTTACTGATGAGTGCCTTTCAGCTTTTAACAGGTTGAAGGAAGTTTTGGTCTCAGCACCAATCATCCAGCCACCAGATTGGGATCTCCCATTTGAGATCATGTGCGATGCCAGTGACTATGCTTTGGGTGCTGTGCTTGGCCAAAGGAAGAATAAGGCTCTTAATGCTATATACTATGCGAGCCGTACCCTGGATGAGACTCAAGTCAACTACTTCACCACTGAGAAGGAGATGCTAGCCGTGATCTTTGCCTTAGAGAAATTCAGATCCTATTTGGTAGGTAATAAGGTAATTGTTTACACTAACCATGCAGCTTTGAAGGGCCTCTTCCTGAAGAAAGATTCAAAGCCAAGGCTGTTGAGGTGGATACTCCTTCTACAAGAGTTTGACATTGAGATTAGGGATAAGAAAGGCGCGGAGAATGTGGTAGCTGACCACCTATCTTGCCTTCAGCTGACTGATGGGGAAGATTCTTTAGCGACCAAAAGCCTATCCCAATGTTATCCGAAAAAATCCGCGGGAATCCAAAAAGTACCATTGCGCCAGTTTAGCGACCGAATTTGGCGACCGAATTCAGTCGCTAAATTTAGCGACAGTCGCTAAATTTAGCGACCGAATTCAGTCGCTAAATTTAGCGACCGAATTTAGCGACCGAATTCGGTCGCTAACCCCCTGTTATATTTTTTTTCTCGCCTCTTCAACCCGTCATTCCCATCGTAAGTTTGAAAAAGAAAAAAACCTCAAACCCCCTCCTAACCCGTCGACCGATAGTGCTTATACCGGACCACCGCAACGCCTCCGGACCACCCACCACCGCCGTTCACCTACATTTTACTCCTTTTTCAGGTTTGTGTCGATTTACTAACTTTATTTATGTATTAAATCTCTTTATAGTATTATTGTAATTCAAACAAGTAATTAGATTATTAGGATGCTTTTAGTTAGTAATTAGATTATTAGGATGCTTTTAGTTAATAATTAGATTATTAGGATGCTTGTAGTTAGTAATTAGATTATTAGGATGCTTTTTAAGATGTTTTGAGTTAGTTAATTGAAAAAAAATTGGGTGTTATTGTGATTAGGGTTAGAAATTGGGGAAAATTGGATTATGATTTTAGTTAGTAATTAGATTATTAGGAAGTTTTTAGGATGTTTTTAGTTAGTGAATTGAAAAAAAATTGGGTGTTGTTGTGATTAGGGTTAGAAATTGGGGAAAATTGGATTATGATTTTAGTTAGTAATTAGATTATTAAGATGTTTTTAGGATGTTTTTAGTTAGTTAATTGGAAAAAAATTGGGTGTTATTGTGATTTGGGTTAGAAATTGGGGAAAATTGGATGATGAGTATAGTTAGTAATTAGATTTCTAGGATGATTTTGTGATGTTAATTATTATGTTTGTATGTTATTGTAAGTTATTGTGAATATTTTCCGTGCAAGAATTGAATGACTATTGACCTAGTACCCGTTCATGAATTACTCGTTAGGAGAAATTCATGAATAGTCCCCATTTTGGGAATGTCTTTGTATATTTCAAGTCACTTAGGTAGTAAATACATACTTGTGAATTTATTAGTGGGGAAAGAGTTTGGTAACAATTTCTTTATGTTCTTCGAATACATATGTAAAATAAATACAAATTTATTTCACATTGTGTATTTGAAGAAATTTAGGGAATTGCTGCCAAAATTTTTTCCCCACTAATAAATTCACAATTATGTATTTGCTAGTGACTTGAAATATACATTGATGGGTTTAGGTTGGAGTGATAAGGACCCAATTGAAATCTTTAAGTACATATATTGACTTGAATTCTTAGCTTGAACTTGTTATTTGTTGAATTCTTATTGAATTGAAATTATTGTTGTGTGTTTGGTTTAATTATTATATATTATCTAGATTAAAATGAAGAGATTTGAACGTAGCTGGATGTACGAAGAAAGAGTAGATAAGAAGAAACGTCCTAATGCTAGATTTGTAAAGGGAGTTCGTGGGTTTATTGAATTTGCTAGATGTTCAGAATCATATGATTTCGAACAACGCAAACTTAGGTGTCCTTGTACTAAATGTAAAAACTTAAAATATTTACCTGAGGTAGAAGTAGAAGAACATCTTATTACGAATGGGTTTTTTCCAAACTATTACAACTGGATATCACATGGGGAAAAATACTCTTCTGATCCCGAAGACTCTTCTGAACCCGAGAACCCATATAGAGAAATGGTACTTGATGCCTTTGAGTCGAATGTTTTCACTAATCCCGATCGTGTACCTATAACCGAGGAAGAAGATCCAAACCCAAAAGCCAAAGACTTTTTTGATATGCTAAGGGACTCCGAGAAAACTTTATATGAGGGGAGCAGAATGTCATTGTTGCAAGTTGCATCGAGGATAGTAACGTTAAAATGTGAGTACAATATGCCGTTTAAAGCGGTTGACAGTATTGCTACTTTAATTGAAGATGTTATACCCGATAATAACATTATGACCCGTAATTTTTACAATACCAAAAAAGTGGTCAAAGGTCTTCAGCTTCCACATGAAAAGATTGACGCATGTCCTGGAGGATGTATGCTTTTTTTGGAAAGATGATGCGTTGCTAACCAAATGTAAGAAATGTCAAAGGGATAGATATGAGACAAGTGAGGGAAATATTATCTTGAAGGGAAAAAAGGGTAAGAAGAGTGGAAAAACAAAGAAACCAATATCATTACACCAATTAATTTATCTTCCCCTAGCTCCAAGACTTCAAAGGTTATATGCCACGAAAAATATTGCCAACCAAATGAGATGGCACAAAGAAAACCCCCGTACACCAGGAAAGATGTGTCACCCGAGTGACGGAGAGGAGTGGAAGCGTTTTGATAGTTTGTATCCTGATTTTGCCGAGGAACCTCGCAATGTGAGACTTGGCTTGTGTACGGATGGGTTTGACCCTTTTGGTCAATTTGGTAGACCGTACTCGTGTTGGCCTGTAATGCTTACACCGTACAACTTACCTCCTTGGCTATGTTCCAAAAGACAATTTATTTTCCTCTCACTACTTATTCCCGGTCCTCACAACCCAAAAAATAACTTGGATGTCTATTTACAACCGTTGGTGGAAGAACTGAAGTATCTGTGGGTAGTCGGTGTCGAAACATTTGATGTGTCCAAGAAGCAAAACTTCCAACTAAGAGCTTCATTGCTGTGGACTGTAAGTGATTTCCCTGCGTACGGTATGCTATCAGGCTGGGCAACAGCGGGGCGAATGGCATGCCCTTATTGCATGGATAATAGCAAAGCATTTTACCTCCCTAATTCTAAAAAGATTAGTTGGTTTGATTGCCATAGATGCTTCTTACCGGATGGGCATGTCCATAGAAAGAACAAAAAAGCCTTCTTAAAAGGAAGGAGGTGCTTGAGGATGCTCCGGATAGACTCCCAGGTGATGCAGTTTGGGAGGCTATACGTGAATTGCCATCTACCAACGATGGGACTGAAGAAGAATTTAGAGAGCTAAAAAAGAAAAAGAGTGGTTGGTTTAAAAGAAGTATTTTTTGGGACCTACCCTATTAGAAAACAAAGTTGATCAGACACAATTTGGATGTGATGCACATAGAGAAGAATTTCTTTGAGCTACTTATTCATACGATTATGGATGTTAAAGGAAAGACACGTGACAATATTGGCTCAAGAATAGAATTGAAAAAATTTTGTGATCGTCCTAAACTTCACATTCGTAGGGATGGGTCAATGCCAAAAGCACCATTTACCCTTGACAAAGCTCAAAGAAAGGTATTGTGCGATTGGGTAAAAGGCTTGAAGTTTCCCGATGGCTATGCCTCAGATTTCAGCCGTTGTGTTGATTTAAAAGAATTGAAGTTAAGAGGGTTGAAAAGTCATGACTGTCATGTTTTCATGGAGCGCTTGTTACCAGTGGCTTTGAAAAATTTACTCCCGACCACCGTTTGGAATGCAGTTACAGAAATTAGTCATTTTTTCAGAGACTTGTGTTCTTCCACGATATCAGTTGATGACATGATTCGTTTGGAAGACCAAATTCCAGAAATTTTGTGTAAACTTGAGATGATATTTCCGCCTTCTTTTTTCAATTCGATGGAGCATCTACCCATTCATTTGCCATATGAAGCTAAAGTTGGTGGACCCGTTCAGTATAGGTGGATGTATCCTTTCGAAAGGTTTCTTAATCATGTGAAAAAGAAAATTGGTAATAAAGCTCGTGTGGAAGGTTCTATTTGCAATGCATATCTAACGGAAGAAATTGCCAATTTTTGCTCTTTTTACTTTGAAAAACATATTGACACCAAAGCAAAAGACTTGAACATTGAAGAAGCGGATGAGTTAAATACAAGTATACCCAAGTGTTTTCATGTGCAAGATGATGAAGGGTGTTCTTCTGCTGGGGGAACAAGATTTCT
The DNA here is from genome assembly GCA_029255685.2 of Silene conica. Lineage (NCBI taxonomy): Eukaryota > Viridiplantae > Streptophyta > Magnoliopsida > Caryophyllales > Caryophyllaceae > Silene > Silene conica. The sequence goes on along the minus strand of CM055316.2, from coordinate 42,197,524 downwards.
GGATGACAAGGAGTATAATCGTGCTCACCTTTATGTCCTATCTAATTGTGAGGTTTTGGAGCCATATGAAGCAAAATTTGTGACAGATTTCATGAGTGATCACCCTAATGTTAAAAGAGAGGATGTTTGGAGTAAACACGAGGATCAGTTTCCAGGTTGGTTTCGAAAGCATGTAGTTAAGCTAAATATCCAAGATGATGTGGTTAGATGCTTGGCTTTGGGTCCTTCTCGAAAGGTTGTCACGTGGAAGCATTATCTAGTTAATGGGTTTAAGTTTCACACATTCGACTACGGGAAAAGTAAGGCTAAATGCAACTATGGCGTTACTATTTCTTCTCTTGATGGCAACGACTATTATGGGATATTAGAGGATATCTTTGAGTTGTGATATAATGGGCGTGAACGGGGTTACAAAGCTGTCTTATTCAAGATTCAATGGAGAGATAATTCTGTAGCTGGAACGAGAGTCCATGATCGCTACAAGCTTGTAGAAGTGAATCACACTCGAACCTATTCTAAATATGATCCATTTATACTTGCACAACAAGCTCAGCAAATTTATTATGCATCGTCACCTAGCACAAGTAAAGATAGACATCAAAAGAATTGGTGTGCGGTAATTAAAACAAAGGCGCGATCAGAAGTCGACACATCCTTTTTCCAAGAAGAAGTTGTATCAGAGTCCATTCTGTCCCCAATAGATCAAGAAGTCATTTATGGAAATGAGATAGAATCGGGAGAGGAGCTAGAAGATGATGAAATGGAGGGGCAAGATCAGTTACAAGATAATAATGATGAAGAGTTAGAAGAGGAGGAAGAGGATGATGACGAGGAGGAGGAGGTAGAAGAAGAAGAGGATGACGATGATGATGATGATGATGATGATGATGAGTAAAAGTAGTATGAGGTTTTCATCCTATATATTTATTTAGGTCCTGTTTTTTACCAACATTATTTATTATGTTATATATATGTATGTTAACATTTTTCCTGCAATTATAGGTTCACATGGCTCGTGGAGGAGGCAGGCAACGGGGCGGTTTTAGTGGTAGTGGCGGGGACAATAGCTCGGCCCGATCACAGGGGGAGGAGGAGGTCCGTGTGTCGACTGACAGTGAGGAGGAGGAGGAGGTCCGTGTACCCCGCCATACTGACGGCAGGATCATCCTTGATCCGACGGGTCTTTGGTAATTTTTTATTCACTAGTTGTTTATTTATTTATTAATTTTATTCAAACTAGTCTTATTAATTAACATTCATGTTTGGTTTCAAGTTTAAACATCAAACAACGGTTCGTGGCGTCACCAATAGCATTCAAGAGAACATGGTTCACGGCGTCACTTGTTGGACGAACGCTAGTGACGAGGACAAGGAGATGTGGTACAACGCCTTTCGGGTACGTATATAAGTCTTTACTTTAATTATTTATTTTTTATAAATTCATGGTTGATTTGTTTCTCTAATAACCCTTCTTTTTTTGGTAGCGTGTCTTCTATTGGCCAAGTGCGCTTGATCGACTGGCTTGGGATCGATTCAATGATGTTGGTCAAAGGAGGCTAAAGGACATTATGTATAAGGTGTCGAGGAGAAAGACTCCGCCAACTTTCATGAAAGGTATTAATTTATTAATAATCGTATTAAAATAAAAAGTTTAACATTTTTTTAATTTATAGTAATCGTTTCTATTTTATTGGATTGTAGGTCAGTCATATGAAGAATTCACTAAGTACAGAGAAAGTCCTGAGTTCAAGCAAAAGTCGGCGCGGAACAAGGCGAACAAGAGGGGTGGAGATGATCCCGAAGCGGAGGTTGGCGCTACTCATTATGATGGGTCTCAGTCATTCCATGATCGCGTGACGATAACTGTAAGTATTTACTCTTGTGATTTAATTTATCACTTTTATCTTGAAGTATATATTTAGCTTTAAATTTTAATTAACTGACTAACACTTCATGAATTTATTATTTTTTTTATAGGCAAGGAAAAATAAGGGCCAGCTACAATCGGTTGTAGATCTCTTCCTTGAGACACATGCCAAAAAGGGAAGGAAAGGGTTCGTCTTCATAAATGCAAGAGATCGCGAATTATATGTAAGTGTTATTATATAAAGTATTTAAAAAATGATTTATAATCAATGATTTATTTATATGTAAGTGTTATTGTATATATTATTAATAATGTTTCATTTTTTTTGTAGGAAACATTTCTTAAACGAAAGAAGGCGAACCCTGACATCTCCGACAATCAGCTATGGTATGAATTGGTAGACGGTTTTCATAAAGGAGGAGTCTATGGGGCCGGTTCAGCTAAAGAGCTCTTTTATGAACCGCCGGCAAGAAGAGGGTCCTCGTCCCAGCATCAACCCTATGTTCCTGGTTTGGTCAGTCACCTTCAGATGCAACTAGCTGAGAAGGATAGAAGGGACGCCGCACGAGATGAAGAGCTGAGGAGAATGAAAGAAGAGATGGAAAGGATGTCTTCCTACTTTGCTAATTGTAATAGCGGTTGGCGTCCACATGATCGGGATCCAAGAGATCCCGATTATGGAGGTGGCAGTGGGGCGGGAGCATCTTTTCTAGTGTCGTAGCTAGTTGCTCCTGTTTTTTTAGTGACTCTTGTTTAGTGTTGGATACTTGTTACTTTAGTACCCGAATTTCGTACTTTGTAATCCAGATGACTTTTTTTTATTTATGCAATCAGATGTTTCGCATCAATTGGGTTGTGCGCTGGTGATTCTTGGTTTTGCTTGCAGGTTTACAGTAGTAGCTACGGATTTGGCTAGGACAAAACCGAATTTTATGGGCAAATACATGTAGAATTAGCGACCGAACATGTAAAATTAGCGACCACTGTCGGTCGCTAATCCCCTGTAACTTTTTTTTCATTGGCGACCATGTAGCGACCGCTGTCAGTCGCTAAATTAGCGACCGATGTCAGTAGCTAAATTAGCGACTGAAATCGGTCGTTAATTTAGCGACTGAAATCAGTCGCTAAATTAGCGACTGGCATCGGTCGCTAATTTAGCTACCACTGTCAGTCGCTAAATTAGCGACCACTATCGGTCGCCTGCTTTTTTTTTGCGGTCGCTAATTTTAGCGACCAATAACGGTCGCTAAAAGCGACTACAGCCTGCGACTAAAGGCGTGCGACTGAAATTGGTCGCTAAAATTAGAAGGGCGACCACTTGTGGTCGCTAATTTCAGTCGCAGTCTGACGTATCTGTTGTAGTGGTCTGAGGTAATCATAGAGTAGAAATTTGTAACTTATAACTGTTCGTGAATATCATTCTGGGAGTTCGGAATGTGAATAGCTAAACCTTATGGAAACTGTAGGAGTGAAAGTTGTTACTTCCTTGGAACTTTTCTTTGGGATGTATATTGTTGGTAAGTGGTTAGAAACCAGAGGATTTAAGAGTTGTTGCCTTAGTAAGTCTTGATTTGAATTTTCACTGTAGTAATAAAAATTTGGGAGCTTAGGAATGAATTCTATTGTGTCACAAACAAGTTATATGATGGTTGCCTAGGCATTGGGGTGGCCGGCCATAGAAAGAAGCAAAGGAGAACAATTTGTCTTACCCATGCTTCTTAGGGTGGCCATAGGTAGAGTTTCCAATAAACCCTTTAATGATTATGTTCTAGTGTAATTAAGAGTGTAATTAACACAAAACAACCCTTAAAACACAACCATAAAACCGACACATGCTCACTTAAAATGGACCTTATTTTACAATTTTATCAACTTTACAATTGTATGTTATGTGACATATAATATGTCCCAAAATTATAAAATAACAATTGTTTAATTTAATCATACATATTTATCAAGTAAATATTATTCATAAATTAATAAATCACATTTATCCAGTTGATAAGTAATTCGAAATTACTAACATTTAAAATGGCCATTCATAATAATCGTCAATACGATCTACAACTTTTGTAATAATTATAACCCGATTCATTCCAATCATGATATTATAAAATATCGTTCATTGTTTAATAATTGACACGTTTCAATTATAAATGCAAATCTTACAATAAGATTTAACCTCTGATTTCTCGATATACGAGTTTAAGGAATATGATCAAATCGTATCAATATACATTTGATCACTTTATCAATTAAGGGAATTGTCCTATAGGTGTGACCTAAAGGGATCAACTGACCACCACCGTCATACGACAGTAATGTCAAACTCCAGCTAGCCAATCATTACCGAATAATGTTGGTCAATTGACTAATATAATTTCGTATCATCCCTTGCGTATTCTCGTCATGAGATTTAATTATGTGACCGCACTATTGTTGAGGACACATTTCCCAACACACACCTCAGGCGGGCGGTCAAGGATACGGGGAAGCATCGGGATCTGCCTCAAGAACAGGCATAGGTACCGATGAGGAGAAGGAGGAGGAAGAGGAAGCTAGTGGGTCTGAGTATGACCCAGAGGATTAGAGACGTCCCCAAACCTCCCCTCTTCGATGTTCGGTTTGGGGAGGTTCCCTTGTCTTGTAAGTAACCTTTTGTTTTTTCTTTTTATTTCCTTTAGCCTCTTTCTGCTTCCCTTTAGCCTCTTTCTGCTAGCTTTAGTTTTCCTCTTTTTCTTTCTTTTGTTTGTCTTTAGCTATCCCCATCCCCATGCTGTGGATTTATGCTGATGAGCACAATGGGGGCATTGTGCGTTTTGGTTCGGGGAGGGTATATGCATACTTCTGTTAGGTCTGCATTTGTTTAGGTGTCTTGTCTTTTTCCCTTTGTTGTGTTTGCATCTGTATTTCATCTTTTTCTGTCGCACGTTTACTGCATTTCAGTTACTTTTTCTCCTTTCAGTTTGCATACATACCAAAAATTCAAAAAAAAATGCACGTTTCCTTTACATATAGGTCGAGTCGGAACGGACGGATACTTCGATAATTTTGCCTCACATGTCGCCTAATGCCTTGCCTTGCATTTTAAAAAAAAATTCAAGCTAGTCTTTTGCATGGTGTACGAGTTTTTGTTGATTTTATGCTAATTATTAGACTTGACTCTCTTCTTGGCAAGCTACTACATATTCTAAGATATAGAGCTTAATAAATCGGTGACATTCATGACCGATTTCATGTAGGATTGAGAATAGTTTCTCCTCCTAAGGCATGTCACATCTGTAACATCCCAATATTTCGAGACTGGGAAGTTTAAAGATTTTAAGTTCAAGTTCGAGAAATAATTTATATTTCGTAATTTGTGGAATTTCATTTAAATAACTGATTAATTTATGTGAGAATATTTTAAAAGATTTAAATAAGATTTCATTTAATTGCGTAATTTACGTCTTAGCAATTTAATTTCATAGCCCGAAAATATTTATATCGTCTTAAGTTTATAATTACCTTAAGTCGGTGTTTTTAGTTTAAACCGTCTTAAAGCTTGTCTTATGGGCCTAACTTGTTAATGGACCCATTTTCCCTCTTTTTCCTCACAAAACCCTAACCCCTTCATCCTCTACCTCACTCCTCCATTTCAATTTTCAGATTTGCAAACAACAACAAACACCATTCTTATAAATTTCTCCTTCAATCTTAAAATGCTCATAGAATCTCCGTTTCTTATCCGATTGAGACGATTTTCGCGGCCACAGATTCCTCTTCTCGCCCTTCTTCTTTCTAGGTAAGTTTTATCTCATAATCTTTCCGTCAAAATTTCGGCCTGCTCTTGTAGCTTCGAAATTCGTGATTAGTTTTGATGTTTGGTTGTTCTAGGCGATGTTTGTGTTAGCCGGAAGAGGACTTGGTGATTTTTGAACAAGATCTCGAAGGTTTCGCTAAGTAAAGGTGACGATAATGAGAAACTCGGCCTTTATTTGTTATAATAGCATGTTTTCATGAATTGTTGTGGGAAGTTTCTGATTTTGCATATTGATGATGTTATTGGGACTTAGAAACATGTTAGGACTATTCACGTGTGATGGTTATATGCTTAGATTATGATTCACATGCTTAGATCTTGATTTTCAGAATTTCTATGCTTAAGACGGATATAAAGTATGAGCTTAATGTGGCATAATTGTGGAAAATGATGCTTGCTTGTGATACATATGAGTCTTATAGATGCTGGATAATGTATAATTGTTGCAATTTTGGAAGTTTGGAATCGATTTGTGAAGATTTGAGTCTTATAGGAAAATATGCGATTTTCGTGCAGGGACTCTGAGCCAGTAGGCTGACCGGCAGCCGGTCGGCTGGCTCAGAGTCATGGTTGAGTTTTTTAATGCGTAAGCTTGGGGAAGGAATTCTGAGCCGGCAGGTCGGCCGCCGGTCGACCGGCTCAGAATCCCTTCTTGGTTTTGGAAAATGTTGAGAAAGGCATTGGGAGGGACTCCCAGCCGGCAAATCGGCAGACGGTCCACCGGCTGAGAGCCTCTTCCCTTCCTTTTGTGGTTTTAAAGTAAGGCTAGTGGGAAGGGACTCTCAGCCGGCAGACCGGCAGACGGTCCACCGGCTGAGAGCCTCTTCTCCTTGTTTTCAGAATTTCGAATAATGGCATGGGAAGGGACTCCCAGCCGGCTGACCGGCAGACGGTCCCAGACCGGCTGAGAGCCCCTATTCTCATTAAAATAGTTTTTAACTTTTAAACGGTTAATCGGTTTTGTTTGATATTCGTTCCGTGTACCTTTCATGTGTGTCTGAGGTCCCCGGAGGATGGGCGACACTATATTGGGTTCGGGAATGGAGAGAGGATAGAGACCCCCCGGTCGGGTAACCGAAAGGGAAACCGGCTCTCCCTCAACTTAGTTCCCGGGGTCAATTATGTGTTGATTAGAAACACAAGTGATAAGAAAGAAAGAGTTAATTATTGAATCGAATGCTTTTATAGTGATGCGTATTAAGGTATGCGTTAAGATGTCGCCTCTGAACTTAATACGTAGATTGGTTGTCATATATAGGGGTATGCGTTGAGATGTCGCCTCTGACCCCTATATATGTTTGTTTGTCGTGTATGGAGGTATGCGTTGAGATGTCGCCTCTGAATTCCATACATGTTTGGTTGTCGTGTCTAGGGTATGCGTTGAGATGTCGCCTCTGAGCCCAGACATGTTTGAGCGATCACGTCAGGACATGCCTTAAGCTGGCCTCTAGGTCTGATGGGTAGAGCAACTGCACAACGGGGCAGTCAGGTTGTCATACCTTACCCGGAGTGCAGGTGTTGGATGCTAGTCCATGCGTTGAGTTTTCGCCTCTGAGTCTAGTTTCTTGTGATGTAGTAGGGGAACATGCGTTGAGTTTTCGCCTCTGAGTTCCTTACTTTTGATTGTGAATTGGGTGCTAGTCCATGCATTGAGTTTTCGCCTTTGAGTCTAGTGTCTTATTGATAGCCGGTCCATGCGTTGAGTTTTCGCCTCTGAGTCCTTGCTTAAGATTGTGAACTTAGTATCTAGGTTATGCGTTAAAGTGTCGCCTCTGAACCTTTATACTTGCTGATTGAGTTAGTATCTAGGTTATGCGTTAAGATGTCGCCTCTGAACCTTTATACTTGCTGATTGAGTTAGTATCTAGGTTATGCGTTAAGATGTCGCCTCTGAACCTTTTTACTTGTTGTTTTATATCTGCTTGCCTTGAGTTGGTACAGTGTCAGATATGCATGATGATGTTGATGATTATATTACCTCGGTTATAGTTTGTTCATCCAAGGCGTTGGATGACTCTTAGGTCAGTTTCGTAAATAGTTTGGACTGAAAGACCCCCCGACCGGGCAACCGGTAGGGAAACGGCTCTCCTTCCAAATGGTTTCCGAAGTTGGTTGAGAGCCGTGCATTAGTGATTGCATGATAGTATGAGATTCAAATATGATGAGATTGTATACTTCACATGTTTATATATGCTGGAGTATTCTGTTTGTATTTCTGTGTTACGTGTCGTTACAAAAGGTGGCTAGGAGAACTCTAGTCACTCCCCACTGATTGTGGCGTACATGTTTACATGTATGTAGGTACATGACAGGCGGTTGGCAGAGGGTTGCATGGAGCTAGCGAGCGATGATCCTATTCATTGATTGACTTACACGTTTACGTTAGCTAGACTTTAGTTTACATTTCAGTTTTGAGTGCATGTAGGGATGTGTCATCCCAGGCTGTTTGTATTTATATTTTACTTTCAGTTTCAGTTTTAATTCACCTCGCATGTTAGTTATGTTAAAAAGTTTTAATTCCGCTGCATTTTTAGTACTTTGTATGTTTTTTATTTCCGCCTTCGCGAGGGGTTTTACAGTTCATATCAGAGCGTTATCGCTCCCGACGCACTCATGTAACCCCCAACCTTAACTTGACCATATAATCAAATATTGAATGAGAGATGGGGTAGATTTAAGGACTTAAATTGTAGTCTGTTTCGTGATTGCTTTCATTAGGTGCTAACGTGTTTGTTGATTGTCATTGATAATACTTTATTGCCTTCCAATCGACGAACCGTGGACTTATCCATTTGGCGATGGAGACCGAAGTTTCTACCGAAGATAGAAGATTTGTACTACTGTTAGAGAATACTTCTGAGTCTTGAAGATACCCCTCTTTCTTTGTGCATCACCTTCTATGATAACTCTGGATGCACATCCTTCTTTTAGAATAATTGTCTATCTCACTTGAACAGATCTTCTTACCTTTTCAACTTAACCTAGTTGCTTGCTTTCTCAAGGTGCCTTATGGGTAATCTTCCTTTTGTAGGATTTTGAGGTACTAGTCACAGTATAACAGTAAACCCGAGTGATGAGAAGGTTGTTATTTGAGGAAAGACTTAAGAGGCATCGAGAGACATATTTTGGTGATCCAAGTGTCTAGTTGTCTGTCCAATTGGGAGAATGAAAGTGGGTGATAGGGTACTTGCTTGAAGGTTGAGTTGTATACTTAGTGTTCGGTGCAACTTAATCTTGAGAACCATGCTTAGATTGTAAAAATTTGTGAATTGAAGAGTACTGACACCTGTCGTTGAGGGGTGTCAAAGATAAGATTTATAAAACCTCAGCTTAAACTAGATAGGATAAGTCAAGGGTCGAACCATAAGGAGACAAGGTTAATTATGTTTGTGAATTTAAAGTCTATTGCAAGTAACCAAAAGAAGGGGGGTTGATTTATAATTTGAACTAACAACTAAGAGAGCAAAATAAACAAGAGAATTAAAATAAGATAAAAAGGAGATTAGGAACTTTGGTTCCCCATTGTTAAAACAAGTCAATGAAAGGTAAAATAACCAAATAACACAATCCCAAGGAACAAAGAATAAACCTTTAGGTCAATATTCTACCCAATCCTTACGGTCTTAGGGTTCCTAGAAAAGCACTAAACTTTCGTTCATGGGGCAATCCCAAAGTTGTTGTTAAACTAATCCTAATAATCTTTCAATCTTAAGGATTAGTTCACCAACAACAATGGGGGATTGGTAATTCAATCATTAAACTATCAAAATCAAATCTTCACCATGGTTCCCCTAATTCCTAATCACAAAAATTAGCTATGTATACTTTTAATTATGAAATTAACAATAACAAGAACTAAGAACACTAAGGGAGTCAACATAATTAAAGATGACAATAAAAGGGAAAACATGTATTGAGAAACAACAATAAGATGAACAACAAGATTAAATTAAAAGGGAAAGATTAATTGTATCAAACTTAACTTACAACTTAATTGGAATTAAGAACCAAAGATGAAAACTTGAATAAAATCTCTTTCTAACTATGGAGTTTTGACTAACAAGGAGTGCTTGACCTAATTTTCGTGCTTAGGTCTCCTTAAATAAGTTCTAATTACAAGATTAAACAAGTAAAACCCGAAATAAAAGACGCGGATGCAGTTTCTGGGTCGCTCGACCTCTTCTGTTGATATTGGGCTTTCCGTATTCTGGGCTTTGGTCGGTCGACCTCTTTGGAGGGTCGGTCGACCCTCTCCTGTACGTATCAGCTTGAATTTGGCCCGTAAACAATACTTGAATATGCATCCGGATCCTTGCTCCGCATTATTACTCAAAACAGCTTCCGGAGGGTGATTAAAGTTCGGTTTTGTCCACTTCCGCGTATTCCTATATTTAAAACATAGAAATGTCAAAGTAAACCGTTTCGGGAGAAATAGCAACTAAAAGTCACGAAAACATAAGAAAATGCGTGCCAAAAGAATAAATAAAATGCATAAAATAGGCACGCATCAAACTCCCCAAACCAAACCTTGCTTGTCCTCAAGCAAGCACTAAGACTTAAAAGAAAAGAAAACTTCTAATGGAACGGATTTCATACTCTTAGGACCAAACACGACACCATGCCTAACCAATTTAATGCAATCTTCAAAAATAGGATCAAGAATAATGTCAAGAGCAAAACGAATTGAACATGTTGGGAAAATATGCTAAACTTTCAACCTTGCAAGACTCATTCTAGTTGGACTCTCGCGGTACGCTCGAGACACTCATGAAAGCAAAGGGTCAAATGTATATGTGAAGGATAAGAAGATAAATAAAAGTAAAGACTCTCACCTATCTGCGACCCGTAAGAACAAGCCTGCAATCTGACATGAATAAAATCTCTACAACCGTACATATGCATTCCCACACTAGATAACCATGACACATGCCGAGGCAATTTTGGAATTGTGAGGCTAAAGGTAAAAAGGGTTTAAAATAAGTTATGGGTAGAGGGGTTAAACCGAGCTAACAACCATCTTATCCACACTATAAGATTACTTCCATTACTTTTCAAAACATGCCAATGCTCAAAGTCGGGAGCAAAAATCACAATTTCTCCAATTTTCTCCTCTCTTTTTCCTTCTCTTTTTTTTCAGAAACACAGCCTGCTCAATGGTCGTGGTCGACCGACCTGTAATTTACGTGGACCGACCACCCTTGAAAACAGGTCAGACTCGTTTTTTATGTTTTTTTTTTATTCGATTTCTTATTTTTTTTTTTCATTTCTTTTTCTCTTTTTTTTTTCTTTTCTGTTTCTCCTTTCCATCATTCTCACAAGATCAAGATTTATCGAAGAAGCACAAACCAAAGGATGGCCAAAACAGTCCCGTCACTACATTACTAGCTCGGCTAGGGTAGGTAATTTTTAGGATGTAGCAAATGGGATAAAGGACTCAATTTGGCTATGTGAGGATTATGGGTAAAATGAGAAAAAAGGGACCTCTACCACATGTGTCAGCAAACCACAACCCCGAATGCATATAGGTATTAAGTAGACAAAATTCATGCTTATGCACATTGATGTGACATGCCTCAAGAGGAGAAACTACTCACAAACCTACATGAAATCGGTCATGAATGTCACCGATTTATTAAGCTCTAATCTTTAGAATATGTAGTAGCTTGCCAAGAAGAGAGTCAAGTTTAATAATTTAGCATGAAATCAACAAAAACTCGTAGATAATGCAAAAGACTAGCTTGAAAATTTTTGAAAAATGCAAGGCAAGGCAATAAGTGATATGTGAGGCATAAATCGTATTTGTCCGTTCCGACTCGACCTATAAGCTAAAATCATGTGACAGAAAAGAACGCGCGACAAAGAAGAACGCGCGACAGAAAAAGGATGAAAATAAGAAAAACACCTAAAGGAATGAAAAACAAAAGACACCCAAACAATTGCAGACTCACAAAGGAGTATGCAAACACCCTTCCCAAACCAAAACGCACAATGCCCCCATTATGCTCATCAGCATACAACCACAGCATAGGGATTGGGATAGGCAGAAAAGAAACAAAGAAAGAAAGGAAAAGGAAAAGACTAGAAACTATAAAAGAGTCTAGGGAGGAAGGAGGGAAAAAGTGGAAATCTAAAGGGAAATAAAAGAAAAAACTACTTAAAAGATGGGGGGACCTCCCCAAACCGAACCCTGAAGAGGGTAAGGTTAAGCACGTCCCTAGCCCTCTGAGTAACATACTCCGAGTAGCTCGGGTACTGGTAGAGACTATCGTTCAACTGTTTTTGGTTGAACTGCCTGCAAAGGCTCGCCACCATGTGTGGGAGAGATCTGTCATCAACAAAAGGAGGAACATAAACATTAGGGGGAGCAGTAAAATCATTTGGGTACCCCGTCCCAGGTGCATCATAGTGGGCACCGGGAGCAGGGACCCTATGGCCTCTAAAGGTGCCTCCTCTAAGTGGAAGGCGGTAGGATGGGAGGAGTGGTCTAGGCCCCCCCTGAAAATTATCAAGGGGCAACATGGGGGGAGCCATGGTGATGGGGATGCGATCACTGAGGTAGGTGTCTACCTTCCAATAATCCTTCCTGTCTACCCAATGCACGGACTTGACATAAGCCATGTCCATGAACCGGGAGAGAGTGTCAATCGCATCCTCATAACGAGGGAACTGAGGAACAAGAGAGCGGGCCAATCGAGTGACTAGCCCACCACAAACAATAGTAGTCAAGGAAGTTCCCTCGCCCACCGACACAAAGTGAGAGGCGACCAAATACGCAGTGTTATAAAACTGCTGACCCGTACGTCTGACATTAAGATAGCCAGACAAAATGGAGAGCTCAATGTTTTTAACATTTTGAGACTCTTTTCGGCCAAAAACAGTGTTGGCCAAAAGACGCAAATAATAACGGGGGGCGGGTAGGTGAATGGTACTGTTTTTCTTCTTCCTATCGCTGGAATCAGAAAGACAGGACCACATGTCATTATATGACCCAGTGGGGTCACCCGTAAGACCCGTAGAAGATAAGCCTAGAAATTGAGCAAATTCATTCAAAGTTAAAGAAAATGTTTCATTAAACAAACGAAAAGAAATGCACTTGTTATCATAGCCGGGGTTATAAGCTTGAATATCAAAAATAAAGGAGGAAAAGAACTCAAGAGTGAGAAGGGAAAAGGTGAACTCATCCATAGTGACAAGTCCTGAGAAACCCGTCCCATTGAGCAAGGACACCACATCATCATGACACCCTAAAGCTTGCAATGCCGGAACATGAAGGAACCGGGTGACCACCACTAGGCAAAAAGTGGAAAGATGGAGGAAACGGGCTTTTTGAGCCGGAGTGTTGAAGATGATTTACGGATAGTTTGGTAGACTATCCGTATCTTGCACCGTCAACCCTCTTGACCTAGGAGCACGACCTTGGGAGGTGCTTGCTCCGGAAGTGCGGGAGCGCTTTCCGCCTTGTCCACGGCTAGACATTATGAATCTGAAAAGTTCAATAAAATATAAGTCTTGTGCAAATATTAAAACATTTTCTTAGCAAAAATAGGAACAAAACACAAATCAGAAACTTCTGTAACAATATTTGGGTCGGCTGACTTCACAGAGAGCTAAAATTTTAGAGTTCCTGTAACAAAAACAGGTCGGCCGACCGCAATCCGAGGTCGGTCGACCAACTACCAGCAGATTCAGAAAGAACGAAATTTCAGGAAAATTGCAGTCTGGTCGGCCGACCTCCGATTTGGGTCGGTCGACCGTGAACAGTGTCGGAAAAAAATCGCGGGTTTGAAATTGTGCAGAAATTAGGCATAGAAATTGCAAGAAAGAATTATACTAACCCTAACAGCACAAAACCACACATATGTTACAGATCTGAGACTACAAAACCTAAAGGAAGAAGAAAACTTAAAAGGAAAACACAAACAAGCATGAAAATGAAATTAGGAGCCAAAATAAACTGAAAAAGACAAACTAAAACTACCTAGAACAGAATTAAGATGTTAGGAAACGAAAAAGAGAAAGAAAAACTAAGAAACACATACCTTGGATGGAGAAAAATGAAAGAAAGCAAGGAAAATGAGTGAAGGATGAAGAAGGTGGGTGGTTAGGGTTTTTAAGAGAGAGAGGAGGTTCAGAAAGTGTGAGGAATAATTGTGTTTTCAAAACACAAAAAGACCAAAGACTCTAACTCAAAGAAAAAACCGGAAAAAAAATACCCGAGGTCGGTCGACCTAACATTTGGGTCGGTCGTCCTCCGTCCTGCATACCTGCTCTGTCAAATTTTATTTAATGCTGTCAGGATTTATTTAGTGCTGTCAGAAGGTCGGTCGACCTTCATAGCGGGTCGGTCGACCTCTGTCCTGACGATTCTTCTTATTTCCCTGCAGAATCTCAAAATCTCATCAAGGACTTAAAACGGAAATTACAAAAAAACGTAAAATTAAGCTAGAACACGGGTTGCCTCCCGTTTAGCGCTGGTTTAAGAGGTCCGGCACAACCTTTTTACCTATCAAGAAGCATCCGAAAAAGGGTCAAAGTAAGAAACTTCAACCTTACCAATAAATTCGTTCTCTCCGCAGAAGTGCTTCACATACTGGCCATTAGCTTTGAACCTCTCACCGGATGAGGTTTCTAACTCTATTGATCCGAATTTTGAGACAGTTGTGATGGTGTAAGGTCCGCTCCACCTGGATTTCAACTTACCAGGAAAAAGATGAATACGAGCATTGAAGAGCAACACCCTATCACCTACCTGAAAATCACGCCTAATGATTCTCTTGTCATGCCAGCGCTTCGTTTTCTCTTTATAAATCCTGGCATTGTCATAGGCTAACAACCTGAATTCTTCTAACTCATTGAGCTGCAACAAACGTTTCTCACGGGAAAGATTAGGGTCTAAATTAAGATCACATATAGCCCACCAAGACTTACGTTCTAACTCTACTGGTAAATGACAAGTCTTACCATAAATCAACCGGAATGGTGACATTCCTATTGGGGTTTTGAACGCGGTTCTATAGGCCCATAAAACATCATCAAGTTTTAGACTCCAATCTTTGCTAGACTTAGAAACAACTTTGGCTAGGGTCTCCTTGAGTTACCTATTAGAGATCTCAACTTGACCACTAGTCTGAGGGTGATAAGCTAAACCCCTACAATGTTGGACACCGAATTTATTTAACAAGTCATCTAAGCGTTTCTCCTTAAAATGCATACCTCCATCACTAATGACAACCCTAGGGACACCAAAACGAGGAAATATGATTTTTTAAACATCTTAATAACAGCCTTTGCATCACAATGGGGAGTAGCAATAGCTTCTACCCACTTAGACACATAATCAACAGCTACAAGAATATACCTGTTACCTTGACTACTGGGAAAAGGTCCTTGATAATCAATGCCCCAGACATCAAAAATCTCTACCTCTAAAATACCTACCTGCGGCATCTCATGTCTTTTTGAGACATTCCCAGTTCTTTGACAGGCATCACAACTACCTACAAAATTCCTACAGTCAGCATGCAAAGTAGGCTAATAAAAACCAGACTGTAATACCTTGGCCACGGTCCTAGATGGACCGTGGTGACCACCATATGCAGAAGAGTGACAAGCTTCCAGAATGTCCTTCACCTCCCATTGGGGGATGCATCTCCGGATGAGTCCGTCTCCGCATTCTTTGAAAACATAGGGGTCGTCCCAAAAATACTGTTTTGCATCAAACATAAATCTCTTCTTTTGTTGCCATGACAACTCAGGAGGGATTTTACCTGTGACAGCAAAGTTAGCAAAATCAGCATACCAAGGAGGGGGATAAGAACCCGAACTATTAATGATAAATAAACTCTCATCAGGAAATGAATCATCAATAGGTAAAGAATCTTCCCCATCAGTCAGCTGTAGGCGAGATAGGTGGTCGGCTACCACGTTTTCCGCGCCTTTCTTGTCCCTAATCTCAATGTCAAACTCTTGGAGAAGGAGTATCCACCTTAAAAGCCTTGGCTTTGAATCTTTCTTCTGAAAAAGACCTTTCAAAGCTGCATGGTCAGTGTAAACAATTACCTTATTACCTACTAAATAGGACCTGAATTTTTCTAAGGCAAAGATCACAGCTAGCATCTCCTTCTCAGTGGTGAAATAGTTGACTTGATTCTCATCTAGGGTGCGGCTCGCATAGTATATAGCATTAAGAGCCCTGTTCTTCCTTTGACCTAGCACAGCACCTACAGCATAGTCACTAGCATCGCACATGATCTCAAATGGGAGATCCCAATCTGGTGGCTGAATGATTGGTGCTGAGATCAAAGCTTCCTTCAACCTGTTAAAAGCTGAAAGGCACTCATCAGTAAAGTCAAAGACAGCATCTTTAAGGAGCAATTGTGTAAGTGGTTTAGCAATCTTAGAAAAGTCCTTAATGAAACGCCTGTAAAAACCTGCATGTCCTAAGAAACTTCTCACCCCTTTAACATTAACAGGAGGGGGTAATTGCTCAATCACATGCACTTTTGCTTTATCTACATGTATACCTTTATCAGATATTAGATGCCCTAACACTACCCCTTCAGTAACCATAAACTGACACTTTTCCCAGTTTAAGACAAGGTTTTTACATCAATACATCGCTGCAAGACTTTATCAAGATTAGCTAAGCATTGATCAAAAGCATTACCATAAACAGAGAAATCATCCATAAATACCTCCATGATGTTTTCTATAAAGTCAGAAAAGATACCCATCATACACCTTTGAAAGGTAGCAGGAGCATTACATAACCCAAAAGGCATCCTGCGATATGCAAAAACACCCTGTGGACATGTAAAGGTAGTCTTACTCTGATCATCAGGATGGATGGGAATCTGGAAAAAACCTGAATAACCATCTAGAAAACAGAAGAATTTATTACAAGCCAGTCTTTCGGTCATTTGGTCAACAAAAGGAAGGGGGAAATGGTCTTTCTTGGTGGCGGCATTTAACTGTCTATAATCAATGCACATCCGCCACCCAGTTAACACTCTAGTGGGTATTAACTCATTTTTATAATTCTTAACCACTGTGGTTCCTCCTTTCTTAGGAACCACCTGAACTGGGCTAACCCACTTGGAGTTGCCAACTGAATAGATAATACCTGCATCAAGAAGTTTCATTACCTCAGCCATAACCACCTCCTGCATCTTAGGATTCAACTTATGTTGTCCCTGTCTATAAGGCTTATGCCCTTCCTCTAACTCTATTCTGTGCATGCAAACATTAGGGCTTATGCCCTTAATATCATCCAAAGAATAACCTAAAGCTTTCCTATTCTTTTTGAGAACAGTCATTAAGGCAGAAAGTTGGTCAGGATCAAGTTTAGAACTAACAATTGCAGGGTATTGTTCAGTATCATCTAAGAAAACATACTTAAGATTAGGAGGAAGTGGGTTACGCTCTGGTACCTTTACCTCAACGGCCTGAACAGAATCAGTACTAATAGAATAGCACATGTTTACCAGATTTGCATTAGCCAGGCTTATGAGCTTCTCATTCTCTTCTTCAGTAAGCTCAAACTCCTCTATCTCTGCTTCTATCACCTCCAGCTCTTCAGCATCCTCAGCTGGATTACCTGTACACTTATCCAAAACTGTCAGATCATCTAAGGGATCCTTGGTCAAGGATTCCCTCCAATTAAGGATAACATTCCTGTCTATAATATCAATGGAGCAACAAGTATCATCAGTAAAAGTAGTTGCCTTATGGGCAAGACTAAACTCGATAGTGTCATCTCCAACCTCTAAAGTAATGATCCCGCGCTTGACATCTATTACAGCCCCAGCTGTGTGTAAAAATGGTCTACCTAAAATAATAGGTATTTGACTATCCTCAGCAATGTCTAAAACAACGAAATCAACAGGAATAAAGAACTTTCCCACTCTAACTGGGACATCATCTAAGACCCCTAATGGTCTTTGGGTTGATCTATCAGCCATCTGTAGGGTAATATTGGTGACTTTAAGTCTACCTAAATTAAGTCTTTCACAAAAAGAATAAGGCATAACACTGACACTAGCCCCTAGATGTAACACCCCCATTTATTTAAGAGCATTTGGCAAGACATTCTCAGATAAATAGAGATGTTACCATCTCGGAAAGACCGAGGTAGTGAATAACAAAGTAAACAAACCAAAGTACTTTATATAAAAACTGATTAAATTTAAACCTGTGATATTACATCTATTACGAAAGAATAAAAGTACGACTGATAGCATCTAACTATGTGATCTAATTCTATGTAGGTCCAAGCCATGTCTCTCTCCTTGCCCAAGCTCCTAGTCCATCTGTCTCTGACCTGTAGAATCTACTCCCCATTCCGGATCATCGTAGGTGTACACGAATACACTGTCAACCTCGCGGTTGAGTAGGATAACCCAATAATAAATAATGCAACAAATATGATATGCAAATGCCATGATATGCTCGAGCTCAATCACAATCTCAATCTCAAACTCATACCCTTGCACCAAGCCATACCGAACCTCCCGGCAGAGTATAATCGGTCGTCACCGAACACCAACTCAACAGCTGATAAGACACCAGGCCTAGTCTGCAGAACCACCCTGGGCTTTACATCAGAACAATATCGGACCATAACTTTCTCAGTAACCAATGCATATGCTATGCTCATGAATGCAACAATATAATTATTCATTCATGCTATCAAATAATGAAATGCTCATGCCATTACCAATAATCCACAATCAATCCAACCATCATATAAATCAAATTCGACATCCATAACACACAATACCACATCCATTCATATCACATCGTAGAGTATAAGGCCAGTGTATCCTACCTGGGATAGCAAATATGCAAACAAGCAATCACCGTCTAGAAGTATTCCATCTCGAACTCAGTTCCTATAAATATTACTTAATGTCAAATACTACTCATACATCCAACACCACTTAATCACTTGCACATAATTGATTTACTTATAGCCCCTCGCGAAAGTGTACATATAAACATGTCCGTGCACGTACCAATTATTATTAACTAAGTATACATACCAATTATTACCCAAATATAACTTACTATATATAGACTTACTAATTATAGCATAAAGTCAAATAATCGAATATTACTAATTTAATAGAATACATAAACATGTTACTAAACTCAATGCTAACCGTAATCTTTGCCATTAACATAATTAAAATAACAATAATAATAGTAGTAACATTATTCATATAACCATAAAAATAACAATAAGACAACCCATACTTATAATAACACTAATCATATAATTAGCTTACTATATTAAAATAATAACAAGACAACAATACTAATAATTATTATCACATACTAATAATAATAATAATATAATAGTAATAATAATAAGTACACAACAATAACAATAGGACAACAATAAGAATAATATTACTAGATTAGTGATGATGATCATACTAATGATATGATAATAATAATAATAATAATAATAATAATAATAATAATAATAATAATAATAATAATCAATAGTATACAAAAATGGAACTAACAACATGTAATAGTAATAATAACAATCATGTAGTAGCCAATAGGATCACCATATAGTAAATAAACAACCCAACACCGACTAAACCCAAAGAAGTAACACGAAACCAAACCGTATAACACAACCATGATAGCTTCCCTAAAACAGTCCCATCGACCACCCTAGCGCCGCCTGAACTGCCACCAACCCACGGTGGTTGTCACCGTTGCACCTTGACGCATCCCTAGACACCAACCCCGACACCTGACTAGCCCCAAGCAGCCCTCGAATCTAGTGTCAAAACACCTTGCTCGCGACAACATACTGCAACACCGGTGTTCTCGTCTCTACAACCTGCCTACTACCACCCAAATAGCACCACGGTAGCCACCACCTACTACCACCCTCGACACTACACACTACCCCCGACTCCCTGGTGTTAAACACCAGCCTTCGACCCTCATCAACTCTCTGAAACAACCTTCCCAAACTCGTCCTCACCCACTCACACATCCACGCTTCTGCCCCTGTTCCTGTACCTTTTCAGGCCCTCAATATACCACCAGCAGCGACACCCCCGACCACCACACATCACTCCTTCACCACCTAAATATCCTACCAACACCCTACTACCTGTACCCATGATCTCGTACTACTAATTAAACCAAAAACAGAAACGATTAAGAAGCAAAACACGAAACAGAGTGAACGAAAAGCGTGTTGCTGCCAACATTAGGGGTGGTTATAGCGACACCTATGGTGGTCTAAACACGGTAAAAACGTTGTTCACACTACAGCGATTACTCACAACACCACTATTCTTAGTCGAACAAACTGATAAGAGACAAAGAAACTAACAAACTTGGGTTGCGCAAAGGATGGAGATGAATATGGCGATGGATGGTCTTCTCTGATGCCCTTCTCTCTTGTGGTTCTCGCGACCATGGTGGCTCTTTCGTTTTGGTTGGTGAGTGGAGGTAGCCAGAGATGGAGGCAAACGAGTTGTGTTGAAGTAGGGTTTTGTGTTTTGCTCGGTTTGTCGATGGATGGGAGAGTAGAGTAGGCGTGGTATAGGGTACTAGGGTTTTGTTTGTCCTCGGTTTCTACCTCCAAATCCGAGCCCAGTTTATACTTACTCGGCCTGTCACGAATATCGAAGCACTCTAATAACTATATTACGTTCTCAACACGCAACTTAAAATTAACGAACGAATACAACTAATTATACTCGTTTACGTGATTATAAAAAACACGGGTATAATAATTAATATTAAAATCGTAATTAAAATAATTACAATAATATAAAATTATTAACACGATAGTATTTTGGTAAAAAAATTAACAATTACTTAAGAGTATTAAACAAATTAAGATTTAAATAAAATTATGTCTTAAATACAAAATAAGAACAAATATTAACAATAAGTAAATATTAAATCGGGAATATATATAATTGTAAATATATTATTAAAATTAAAGAAATACGAATAATTGTCATTTTATGAAATACTCCTCAATATCCAATGATTATAAAATATGAAATAATCATAGAAATACGGTTTATAAAACAATAATAGTTTACGTAAGGTACTTTATAAACATACAATTTGAAATACGAGTATATGACACGGTTTGACTACCGTTGACCGAGACTAAATTACGGGGTATTACAGTCTTCCCTCCTTAAAATGAACTTCGTCCCGAAGTTCGTCACCCCGTAATGATAACAAAACCCCACAAGCATAAGGCAAACACAAGTAGTAAATATTCATAAGGTCTAAAACACGAAGTGTTACATTCTATCCCCCTTAAGAAACTTTGTCCCCAAAGTTTAACATACGACAGAAGTATATGACACTTAAAGAACCGCAACATTGACCAACACATAACAAATTAAAACAGCAGACTCCATGCATGGTCAATCTCAGTCAGGCAAACATAACATACCACTTAGCCAGATCGTAAACCATCTAGATCTTACAATCCTATCCTCCTTAAAACATGGGTACGTCCCCGTAACTCTATTATAAAAATTTAACTTTCATTTCTCAAGTAGGTCACCGAAACAACAGGCACAATTCATCAGATAAGTTATTTACTCTACAGTAGGCAACTTGCATCCTTTTTTTTTTAAGAACCAAAACTCATTTGTCAAAACGCGTTTCGTAGAAAAACAAAATTAGGTAACTAACACTTATATATACTCTGGGAATTTTAACACAAACTTAACATATTTACACCACTGCAACCAATGAATAACTCAAAATTCATAATTGGCAAATTAAATCATTCCATGCCTGTAATCATGTTATAGAAGCAAAATCATATTTTAGAAAAGGCATACATCAAAATTTAACCAATGTAAATAAACATGGAGCATTGACTTATTTCACGAGATATACACCAATCTTAGACTAGCAAGACGACTTAACAATTCTAGATATAGATGGGTTAAAAGAAAAAAAATCATTTAGGTACACTTCGCATCCACTCACATTACATCATTTATCATAAAGCTAGTAACAAGTATGACTTGCGAAATAAGAAGTTTATATCTTGTGGGCCAAATCCATATTCAAGCATAATTTCATAGACACGTAGTTACAGATTTTGTCATGTCGCAAAACAATTACCATAATCATCAAACATCAGCTTTCTCATGGATTATCACCTTGAAAACGTTTCTAAACTTTCAGACAATAAAGTTGTAAGAAAGGCAATCTATAAACACGAATCAATTGACGATTTTACAAGCTACAGATCGAAAGCACGACTAGCACTCCCATAATTCACATGTCAACCAGATTACTAATTCAATACATTGTGATCAGATTTAGACATAACAATAGTGTCGGTATAGATAAAACTAACTTTATATAAAGCTCACCAAATTAAGTAAGGTTATACTATCATATAATAAAGTTCATATCCATATCATATGTCTACTGTTCATGCTACTAATGTCATATCGGAATATTACATGGCTAAAGCACATAATTCGTATGTAACTAAAATTTTATATCGAACTTACATAACTTACAATTTTAACAATAAAACATCATGTTGCAACTTCCAAAAATTATAAATATATAACCGTCCAGCCACTTTCTAAACCATTATAGTTTTTTTTTTTTTTTTTGAGAAATATAATGGATTCACTAATCATAGGAAAAATAATCAAATGCACAACTTAAGCAGAACTTTACAGCAATTAACAGAAAATTGGGCAACTTGCAAAAATCACTATTAAATAATGACTCGTTAATATTTTATGTGACTTATTATTTTGAAAATTTATCAAACTTTTGTTCCTTGAAATCACTTCACATTATCACATTTACGACCATTTTTCTTCCAAACATGTTGACATATCATCGAAGCATTGATATCACGTTGCACTTTATTAACATTTATTCATCGCTTCAGGCTGTAATTGTCATCTAAAATACGGTAAAGATTGCGAAACAGAAAAATAGATTAACTAGATGACTGAATATTTATTACAAGTATAGGACACTCATGGCTTGGGGCATCACATTCCGCATATCACTAGACATGAATTACTATAACACATAAATCTGATCATTCATATCCAAATAACAGCCAATATATTACAAAATTACGATAGTCATTTAATAACCATATATCATATGGACATGTGAGAAGGCTAATTCATATGATCACATCACTCTATCTATGGTTCAATATATATAGATCCATACTCATATACACATACTCATGTTCTCAATACTTGGAATCATTTATCTCAATCAACACTCAATATAAATCTCATACAACACAGATCTCCAACCATATTTCACATCATAATTACCTCATTCCTTTTCTGCGGAAACGTTAGTACCATATATATATATATATATATATATATATATATATATATATATATATATATATATATATATATATATATATATATATATATATATATATATATATATATATATATATATATATATATATATATATATATATTGGGTCCTGTCCAATATTCTATACTACCCACACTCTACATCTCTCAATGATGACCAGGTTAGACTGAAAGGGCCAGTGGCTTGGTTTGAGGGGGCCCCTAACTCATTCCAATCCTGGGGCTCCTAACAGTTACTAACCTGGGGTTCATTTGATTAGACTCTTCCTACTTTCAGTTTTTATTCATTTGGTTTAGGCCCGAGGATCGTTCGCTCTGATACCACTTTGTAACACCCCCATTTATTTAAGAGCCTTTGGCAAGACATTCTCAGATAAATAGAGATGTTACCATCTCGGAAAGACCGAGGTAGTGAATAACAAAGTAAAAAAACCAAAGTACTTTATATAAAAACTGATTAAATTTAAACCTGTGATATTACATCTATTACGAAAGAATAAAAGTACGACTGATAGCATCTAACTATGTGATCTAATTCTAAGTAGGTCCAAGCCATGTCTCTCTCCTTGCCCAAGCTCCTAGTCCATCTGTCTCTGACCTGTAGAATCTACTCCCCATTCCGGATCATCGTAGGTGTACACGAATACACTGTCAACCTCGCGGTTGAGTAGGATAACCCAATAATAAATAATGCAACAAATATGATATGCAAATGCCATGATATGCTCGAGCTCAATCACAATCTCAATCTCAAACTCATACCCTTGCACCAAGCCATACCGAACCTCCCGGCAGACTATAATCAATCGTCACCGAACACCAACTCAACAGCTGATAAGACACCAGGCCTGGTCCGCAGAACCACCCTAGGCTTTACATCAGAACATTATCTGACCATAACTTTCTCAGTAACCAATGCATATGCTATGCTCATGAATGCAAGGATATAATTATTCATTCATGCTATCAAATAATGAAATGCTCATGCCATTACCAATAATCCACAATCAATCCAACCATCATATAAATCATATTCGACATCCATAACACACAATACCACATCCATTCATATCACATCGTAGAGTATAAGGTCAGTGTATCCTACCTGGGATAGCAAATCTGCAAACAAGCAATCACCGTCTAGAAGTATTCCATCTCGAACTCAGTTTCTATAAATATTACTTAATGTCAAACACTACTCATACATCCAACACCACTTAATCACTTGCACATAATAGATTTACTTATAGCCCCTCGCGAAAGTGTACATATAAACATGTCCGTGCACGTACCAATTATTATTAACTAAGTATACATACCAATTATTACCCAAATATAACTTACTATATATAGACTTACTAATTATAGCATAAAGTCAAATAATCGAATATTACTAATTTAATAGAATACATAAACATGTTACTAAACTCAATGCTAACCGTAATCTTTGCCATTAACATAATTAAAATAACAATAATAATATTAGTAACATTATTCATATAACCATAAAAATAACAATAAGACAACCCATACTTATAATAACACTAATCGTATAATTAGCTTACTATATTAAAATAATAACAAGACAACAATACTAATAATTATTATCACATACTAATAATAATAATAATATAATAGTAATAATAATAAGTACACAACAATAACAATAGGACAACAATAAGAATAATATTACTAGATTAGTGATGATGATCATACTAATGATATGATGATGATAATAATAATAATAATAATAATAATAATCAATAGTATACAAAAATGGAACTAACAACATGTAATAGTAATAATAACAATCATGTAGTAGCCAATAGGATCACCATATAGTAAATAAACAACCCAACACCGACTAAACCCAAAGAAGTAACACGAAACCAAACCGTATAACACAGCCATGATAGCTTCCCTAAAACAGTCCCATCGACCACCCTAGCGTCGCCTGAACTGCCACCAACCCACGGTGGTTGTAACCGTTGCACCTTGACGCATCCCTAGACACCAACCCCGACACCTGACTAGCCCCAAGCAGCCCTCGAATCTAGTGTCAAAACACCTTGCTCGCGACAACATACTGCAGCACCGGTGTTCTCGTCTCTACAACCTGCCTACTACCACCCAAATAGCACCACAGTAGCCACCACCTACTACCACCCTTGACACTACACACTACCCCCGACTCCCTGGTGTTAAACACCAGCCTTCGACCCTCATCAACTCTCTGAGACAACCTTCCCAAACTCGTCCTCACCCACTCACACATCCACGCTTCTGCCCCTGTTCCTGTACCTTTTCAGGCCCTCAACATACCACCAGCAGCGACACCCCCGACCACCACACATCACTCCATCACCACCAAAATATCCTACCAACACCCTACTACCTGTACCCATGATCTCGTACTATTAATTAAACCAAAAACAGAAACGATTAAGAAGCAAAACACGAAACAGAGTGAACGAAAAGCGTGTTGCTGCCAACATTAGGGGTGGTTATAGCGACACCTATGGTGGTTCTATGGTGGTCTAAACACGATAAAAACGTTGTTCACACTACAGCGATTACTCACAACACCACTATTCTTAGTCGAATAAACTGATAAGAGACAAAGAAACTAACAAACTTGGGTTGCGCAAAGGATGGAGATGAATATGGCGATGGATGGTCTTCTCTGATGCCCTTCTCTCTTGTGGTTCTCGCGACCATGGTGGCTCTTTCGTTTTGGTTGGTGAGTGGAGGTAGCCAGAGATGGAGGCAAACGAGTTGTGTTGAAGTAGGGTTTTGTGTTTTGCTCGGTTTGTCGATGGATGGGAGAGTAGAGTAGGCGTGGTAGGGTACTAGGGTTTTGTTTGTCCTCGGTTTCTACCTCCAAATCCGAGCCCAGTTTATACTTACTCGGCCTGTCACGAATATCGAAGCACTCTAATAACTATATTCCATTCTCAACACGCAACTTAAAATTAACGAACGAATACAACTAATTATACTCGTTTACTTGATTATAAAAAACACGGGTATAATAATTAATATTAAAATCGTAATTAAAATAATTACAATAATATAAAATTATTAACACGATAGTATTTTGGTAGAAAAATTAACAATTTCTTAAGAGTATTAAACAAATTAAGATTTAAATAAAATTATGTCTTAAATACAAAATAAGAACATATATTAACAATAAGTAAATATTAAATCGGGAATATATATAATTGTAAATATATTATTAAAATTAAAGAAATACGAATAATTGTCATTTTATGAAATACTCCTCAATATCCAAGGATTATAAAATATGAAATAATCATAGAAATACGGGTTATAAAACAATAATAGTTTACGTAAGGTACTTTATAAACATACAATTTGAAATACGAGTATATGACACGGTTTGACTACCGTTGACCGAGACTAAATTACGGGGTATTACACTAGATCACAAAGGGCTTTCCCTATAATATGATTACCTATGGTACAAGGGATAGAAAAACTACCTGGGTCCTTTAACTTGGGTGCTATATTATTTTGTGAAAGAACATAACATTCCTCCACAAAAGCAACAGCACCGTCGTCCTGAAAATTCCTCTTACGACTCAAAATATCTTTCATGAATTTAGCATAAGAAGGTACCTGGGTAATTAAATCAGTGAAAGGGATGGTTACCTCAAGATTCTTCACCATCTCCAAAAACTTACCGAATTTCCGATCCTCTTTTGAATTTTTCAGTCTTTCGGGATAAGGAACGGTGACATTGGCCATAGGATCAGCAACCTTCGGCTTTTGCAGCTGTAATATCTCAGTGAGGCCTTGAATGAGGGAGGGATCCAGCGATTCGGGAGTTAAAACTGCGGTCTGCTCAGAAACACAGGTCGGTCGACCTGGCGTAGGGGTCGGTCGACCAGACTCTGTATCATCGGAATATTTTTGTTTTACAGAAATTGATCTCACGTCAGGAATCGAGGTCGGTCGACCTATAGTAGGGGTCGGTCGACCTCCTGACCTGTTCACGGGATCAATTTCTTTGTTTTGAACTTCAGCAGAATTATCCTTTGGGGCTGGTCCTTCACAAGCACGACCACTCCTAAGATTTATAGCATTCAACGTCTCTATGGGTCCTTCACAACTAGCTGGAGAGCTAGTTGTTTGGTTGGCTATGCTTATCAATTGTTCTCCAAAAGTCTTCATAGAAGCCACTTGAGCCTTTCCCATCTCCAAAACCTGTTTTGTTAGAACACGAACAAGTTCTCTCAATTCCACAATCTCACCCGTGTTGTCAACCGTAGTAACTAGGTTCGCACTTTCAAGCTTCAGCTGGGTTGCCTCAAGCTTTTCAAAACGGGCTTCAACAGTTGTCTCAAGAGCCAACACTCAGTTCATCTCCACATTCAGCCTTCGTGAATTCCCACGTGAACTCCCAAAGGCAGCCCTATGCACCGCCATGTCTTCAATGGTTTTCCAACCCTTCATATGGTTGGTGTTGTTCTGGAATCTCCCATTGGCCGCCGCATCAAGAATCACCTTATAGTCATCGTAAAGGGCGTTGTAAAATTGGTTACATAAGTACCATTGTTGAAAGTTATGGTGAGGGATAGAACGGACCAAATCCTTGAACCGATCCCATGCTTCACAAAATCCTTCATCTGGCCCTTGTTGAAGTTAGTGATTTGGCTTCTCAAGTCATTGGCCTTTGCAAGAGGAAAGTATTTCCTATAAAAAGCCAATGCCAAGGAAGTCCAATCCGTAACCTCCTCAGCTGCCCTATCAAGGTAACGGTACCAATCTCGCGCGGCATCTTTCAATGAATACAGGAACATCATTGCCAGCACCTCGTCCCGAGTCACCCCGGCAGGTATGCGTATGGAACAGCAATAATCCGTGAATGTCGTAACATGCTTCAACGGATCCTCGTTGGGTAGACCAGAAAATTGACTCCGTTCCACCAGAATGATATGATTCGGGTGGAGTTCAAAGGAACCGGTGGTGGGAGTAGGCAAGGTGAATCCTTTTGGTAAATCTTGAACCTTTGGCTGTAGGTGGTCATAAATAGACTCCATGTCTAAACAAGAGAGTACTCAAGCCTTCCTCTCAAAAACCTGTCTTCTAGTATGCAGAAAACAACACTAGAGAAAAGGTAAGTAACGGTCTTAAGGAACCTAAGTTCCTTAAGACAAGAAAAATAAACTAAAAATCTACAAACAAAATTATATCGTCTCCCCGGCAACGGCGCCAAAATTTGACACCCGTCGTTGAGGGGTGTCAAAGATAAGATTTATAAAACCTCAGCTTAAACTAGATAGGATAAGTCAAGGGTCGAACCACAAGGAGACAAGGTTAATTATGTTTGTGAATTTAAAGTCTATTGCAAGTAACCAAAAGAAGAGGGGTTGATTTATAATTTGAACTAACAACTAAGAGAGCAAAATAAACAAGAGAATTAAAATAAGATAAAAAGGAGATTAGGAACTTTGGTTCCCCATGGTTAAAACAAGTCAATGAAAGGTAAAATAACCAAATAACACAATCCCAAGGAACAAAGAATAAACCTTTAGGTCAATATTCTACCCAATCCTTACGGTCTTAGGGTTCCTAGAAAAGCACTAAACTTTCGTTCATGGGGCAATCCCAAAGTTGTTGTTAAACTAATCCTAATAATCTTTCAATCTTAAGGATTAGTTCACCAACAACAATGGGGGATTGTTAATTCAATCATTAAACTATCAAAATCAAATCTTTACCATGGTTCCCCTAATTCTTAATCAGAAGAATTAGCTATGCATACTTTTAATTATGAAACTAACAATAACAAGAACTATGAACACTAAGGGAGTCAACATAATTAAAGATGACAATAAAAGGGAAAACATGTATTGAGAAACAACAATAAGATGAACAACAAGATTAAATTAAAAGGGAAAGATTAATTGTATCAAACTTACAACTTAATTGGAATTAAGAACCAAAGATGAAAACTTGAATAAAAATCCCTTTCTAACTATGGAGTTTTGACTAACAAGGAGTGCTTGACCTAATTTTCGTGCTTAGGTCTCCTTAAATAAGTTCTAATTACAAGATTAAACAAGTAAAACCCGAAATAAAAGACGCGGACGCAGTTTCTGGGTCGGTCGACCTCTTTTTCGGGTCGGTCGACCTCTTCTGTTGATATTGGGCTTTCCGTATTCTGGCCTTTGGTCGGTCGACCTCTTTGGAGGGTCGGTCGACCCTTTCCTGTACGTATCAGCTTGAATTTGGCACGTAAACAATACTTGAATATGCATCCGGATCCTTGCTCCGCATTATTACTCAAAACAGCTTCCGGAGGATGATTAAAGTTCAGTTTTGTCCACTTCCGCGTATTCCTATATTTAAAACATAGAAATGCCAAAGTAAACCGTTTCGGGAGAAATAGCAACTAAAAGTCTCGAAAACATAAGAAAATGCGTGCCAAAAGAATAAATAAAATGCATAAAATAGGCACGTATCAAGTACTGTTTAAGGAGTTAGATAAGATACTTGAGGTTATAGAGCAACCTGAAAGAATAGGCTTAAGATGCTAATGATGATGAGTGGATGATGAAGTGAGTTAGTATCACTTGACTGAGGTGAGTGATTGAGCTGAGAAAGGCTCGTTGTTGAGGAATAGGAATCATTTGCTATAATAGTGGAATACTCGAAGAGGTTGACTTAAGCTTAGAGGAAGTGAATCACTATGTGACCCTAGGTTACTTAATAATCTTAGCGTTTATTTATTGAAAAACTTAAGAGAAATTTGAGGTTGCACCACCGGTATGTGGATGGAATGAAGTACTTTATTGAGAGATGGAAGTTCAGGAACTTGATGGTTGAGGTAAGTAAACTAGATATAGCATATAGGGGTGATGACCTGAAAGTGTTATTGAATCGTCATTTGAGGGACTAGCAGAGATGTGACATCTCAAACTTTTGGGAATAGGTAGTTGTAATGATGATACCGTTTAAAGTTTGAAAGATTAGGGTATATAAATCATTGGAGGAATTTTTCGTGTGAACCGATAATTGAATGACTTGATTTGGAAAGTAAGAAGTGAGAATCCCGCGAGAATAGTGAGAGACCCGCACCTTGGAAGATTCCGCTATCGTTCTTTTCACGTCGCTTCTCTCCTTTCTTCTCCTTTGCTTCTCCGTCTGCTCTTGGCTTCAACTTTGATTGGGGTCCATAGCCTAAAGTTCCTTACCTTGTCATCTTGTTGTTCCACGAGCCGTCTTCCGTGTGTCTCTCTCGAGACCTATGTCGTGTTTATCCTTGAAGTTCGTGTCTCATCTCCTCTTCTGTGAGCCTCGTTCCTTTTCATCTAGACTAGTGGCGAGATTGACTTGTTCTTGGAATAGTGATATATGCCTTGAGGAATGCTTGGTTTTGCGTTGTCAGAATTTGGTTGAGAGAGTTTGCGATAATAATTTTCGGGTGATATGGGATATTGTGCCGTCTTGAGAGTTTCATGTTAGATGGCTAGATGTAAGTAGTGATTGTAGATTTGGAAGTACCATTTGAGGATTTAAATACGATACTTGGTGTCTTAGGTTATTTTGGAGGTACATGCTTAAGATGATGATGATGTTGTTAAATTGATGAATTAGGTGATGCGATTTAACAGCGGAAGTCTGACTTACACAACTATTAGACAGTCACACGAACTGTCTGATGGTTCTGAGAATATGAAACTGCAATGGAATTTGTATTTTTTTGAAAGGTTTTGCGGACTGTTCGTACTTGGTACGCGCAGACCTGTTTTGTAAGGATAGTATCTCGACAAGTAAGACCTATTACTTGACAAGGGTTGATTAAGACCAAGACCTATTGATCTATAATCAGATAATTCAACCAAGATCGCGTCTCGGATTGAACCAAGTTTTGTTCTCTACGCAAGAAAACGATTTTGTGAAATAACACAAGTTTTGTCTTAAACATTCGATCTCTTTATTCAAAGTAGTCCAAGGCTTTATATAGTAGCCTAGGACGAAACTACAACCGGCTAGGTGAAGAGGTAAACATTATCTCTTCACTTAATACTACTTAATACATCCATAATTGATATAATAAAAGAGCCCTCATAATCACATTCATAATGCATGTAATAATGAGAGGCTTCAAAAAATATCTAAACATAAGATAACATAAAATTGTAAACTTGTATTATTTTATTTTTGTAGCATGCACCGTGTGATAGGCTGCATTGGAGCGTGTGCCAAGCTCTTATGGACCATGCTTCCATTCGTCAAGATCAGCCCATCAACCACACCTTCAAAATCAGCCCATTGTCCAAGTAAGCAATGACACATAACAAGGTGTAGACAAGCCCAAGTAGTGTTCAAAGTTACTGCCCATTTTCGTGCTTCACACGAGCTCTTCCTCCATGTCCTTATCATTGACTTGACTCGCATCATCCCTTCCCCCTTTAAGAGAAATTGTCCTCAATTCCACTTGTTTGAATTCACCAGAAACAAAAATGCACAATATGAAGAGTAAACGAAATGACGTATCGAAACAGCGAGCTCGAATCATCTTCCTGACATGGGTGCATCTTTCACATGATTTCAGCATGCTCTTGTGCCGTCCACCCCTCCTCCCTCCGTGCACAAGCATCGTCACCTTGTCTCGAACCTTGTCTCTAACTAAACTCATTGAACAACCATAGCTTGTCACTGTTGCAGCAGCTTTTGGGATCCGATAGTAAACCAAATAAAAACATTGTTGAACTAGAAACTCGCTAGCATTGATGGCATACGTGATTGGGTCAGCAACAGCTCCGAATTTCTGGCCAGAATTGTAAGAAAGGCACGGTTCCTTGGCCTTACAATCACATGCCTCATAATCCGTATATTCCTCGTCGAAGATAGGTGGCTGACTGAAATCTATTAATAGATTTTTTTTACCCAGCCAAGCTTCCTTATCCAGCCCAAACTGACGCTTCTCACCCATTGCTAGTATTGATAGACTCGGGCTTCTTTTTCGACCAGAGTACATAGCTCGGACGGCTTGAGAAGACATAGGCTTCAACACGACCTTTTTTCCCTCAGAAAACAGTGTACATTCATTGCTCCGACCCATGTGCGTCACGTCCCGATCATATTGCCAAGGCCTACCTAAGAGAACGTGGCAAGAGTCCATAGGAACCACATCACATAAGACCTCATCTTCATAGGTACCCATGGTGAAACAAATACGAACCTGTTTCGAGACTAGCAATTTCTTACCGTCGTTTAGCCAATGTAAAGTATAGGGCGCTGGATGAGCCGTTGTTTGCAATGCCAATTTCGACACTATCTCACTCGAAGCCGCGTTAGTACAACTCCCGCCATCAATAATCACACTACACCACTTATCCCCCACTCGACATTTGGTATGAAACAGTTGATTCCGTTGTTCAGACTCATTAGGTGAGGTCTTAACTTGTAGGGTACGCAAAACCAGGTTGGTATCATAATTTGGTGCCTCATAACTCTCTACCAACTCGTCCTCCTCTCCCTCCTCAAAATTGAACAGTTCGCCCAACTGTTCTTCCTCAGCCAGTATCTCATCACTACAATCTACGGCTTCTCTCAAGGTCACCACTCGTTTGTTTGGGCAAGTACTTTGATAATGACCAAAGCCTTGACATTTGAAACACCTTACTTTTGACAAACTGGTCTCCTTAGCCGTGGTTTTAGGGGTCGAATTTGGGTATGACGTAGCTTTGCTAGGTGTGTCAATTTTTAATTCATTTTCATTTTTGGCTACAAACTTCCCCTTACCCGACTCTGAACTTGACCCTCCCTCATATTTAGCCTTCCCTTGTGACTCCACTTTTAAACAAAGACTACAAAGAGTATCAAAATCAGAATATGGGTACAACTCAACGGTATTAGCAATACTATAATTTAATCCCCGCAAGAATCGAGACATTTTCTGCTCTTCTACTTCCTCTAATCCACCCATTAAAGACAAGTTCTCAAATTCATCAACATATTCACCAACACTCATTTTTCCTTGTCTTAAATCAGCAATCTTACGGTATGTAGTTAATCTTTGTGTCGCTGGTACATACCTTTTACGAAGCTTACATTTCAAGGACTCCCAAGAGTCGATCTTCTCCTTTCCCTCACGCACCCTCTTGGCCTTCAACCCATCAAACCAGAGAGATGCTCCCTTGCTCAACTTCAGAATTGCGTACTTGCATCTCTGATAATCTTCTAAGTCCTTGAATTCGAACATACGATCCATTTTCCTTTCCCACTCCAAATATGCCTCGGGATCAGACCCTCCAACGAACACAGGAAGTTCGTTCACCTTGAATATTTCATTCACTCTCTCACCACGCCTGGGTTGCCAACGTGGTCCTCCGTCTTGGAGATTGCGTAGGGCATCACGCAAAGTCTCAATGAAATTTGGGTCATCAAAATTCATCTTCCAAATTAGGATCAGGAGCCGAAGCTCTGATACCACTTATGATGCGATTTAACAGCGGAAGTCTGACTTACACAACTATTAGACAGTCACACGAACTGTCTGATGGTAATGAGAATATGAAACTGCAATGGAATTTGTATTTTTTTGAACGGTTTTGCGGACTGTTTGTACTAGGTACGCGCAGACCTGTTTTGTAAGGATAGTATCTCGACAAGTAAGACCTATTACTTGACAAGGGTTGATTAAGACCAAGACCTATTGATCTATAATCAGAGAATTCAACCAAGATCGCGTCTCGGATTGAACCAAGTTTTGTTCTCTACGCAAGAAAACGATTTTGTGAAATAACACAAGTTTTGTCTTAAACATTCGATCTCTTTATTCAAAGTAGTCCAAGGCTTTATATAGTAGCCTAGGACGAAACTACAACCGGATAGGTGAAGAGGTAAACATTATCTCTTCACTTAATACTACTTAATACATCCATAATTGATATAATAAAAGAGCCCTCATAATCACATTCATAATGCATGTAATAATGAGAGGCTTCACAAAATATCTAAACATAACATAACATAAAATTGTAAACTTGTATTATTTTATTTTTGTAGCATGCACCGTGTGATAGGCTGCATTGGAGCGTGTGCCAAGCTCTTATGGACCATGCTTCCATTCGTCAAGATCAGCCCATCAACCACACCTTCAAAATCAACCCATTGTCCAAGTAAGCAATGACACATAACAAGGTGTAGACAAGCGCAAGTAGTGTTCAAGGTTACTGCTCATTTTCGTGCTTAACACGAGCTCTTCCTCCATGTCCTTATCATTGACTTGACTCGCATCATTAGGTAAGTTAGTGCTACTTAATCTCGAGGAATTTTCGTAATGCGTAAAGGACCACATACTTGAAGAACGAGAGTTATTGGTAACGGTGTGAGAATGTCGAGACATTTATGATTTGACTTATGGAGTTGACTGAGTGTTTGACCTTAGGTTACTTATTGAACCTCAGCGTTTACATAGTGAGATACTTAAGGAAATTTTAAGATGCCCCACTGTTAGGTGGATCGTTTTAGATAGCTGTGGAATAATGAAAGCCTGTTGGCTTAATAATACTTCATTAGTGGTTGACAGGTAACCGTTGATGTCTGAGGTAATCATAGAGTAGAAATTTGTAACTTATAAGTGTTCGTGAATATCATTCTGGGAGTTCGGAATGTGAATAGCTAAACCTTATGGAAACTGTAGGAGTGAAAATTGTTACTTCCTTGGAACTTTTCTTTGGGATGTATATTGTTGGTAAGTGGTTAGAAACTAGAGGATTTAAGAGTTGTTGCCTTAGTAAGTCTTGATTTGAATGTTCACTGTAGTAATAAAAATTTGGGAACTTAGGATGTCGAACCTTGTGGAATGGGTTTGCCAGGATCGAACCGTTAAAATTTAAGGTTATAGGATGATGAATACCATATCTTGGGTTTTGAGTATTCGTTGTTATGGTGATCGAATTCCGGTTCAGAGTTTTGGAAGACTTCTTGTTGAGGAATACCTTGTTCTGTGGATGAGATAATGGTAAGAGGGATCGTGAAACCATTGAGAGTCTAGAGATCACTTGAACTGTC
Organism: Silene conica; assembly: GCA_029255685.2. NCBI lineage: Eukaryota > Viridiplantae > Streptophyta > Magnoliopsida > Caryophyllales > Caryophyllaceae > Silene > Silene conica. The sequence continues at coordinate 42,162,408 of CM055316.2, read as the reverse complement.
CTTCTTGGGATATATACTAGGAATCGTTGTAACGATGTTTTGGTTACGGATTGAGCGGTTAGTGTACCCATGTTCGGCAAGAGTTACTGTCGTCCTTGACCTCTAACCTGGTTGCTTCACTCCTTCGATCCTTCCTCGCGTGTTCTGTCAGCTGTGAAACTAGAAACTCTTAATCCTTCGTGTCGAAAGTAATCTCTATGATCGGTTCTATACTCCTGGTGACTGTTTTTGGAATTTGTTCACTATTGTTAACCCTAAAAGTTGTAATTTTTGGAAAATCTTAATTGTTTTGAGGATTTGGAAACTGATCCCTCTTTTGTTGAAAGTAAATAAAGGTTGATTTTGAAGAAAACTTGATTTTAAAGAGCATAACGTTTTACAACTTTGATGGATTTCAGCGTTGACTGCCACTGCAACTTGTTATTGGAGACGTCTGATAACCTGTGATGTGCTTATCAACACTGAATCAATATAGATTTTGAACCTTACTGGTTTAATTTTGGGACTTGTCTCAGATTTGGAACGTCGGACTCTTAAATACGTAACGAGAATCCCAATGTCCATTGACAAGACTTGTGCCTTAGACTCTATTTCTTTTTGAAACCTTTTCGAAAGTTAAAGTTTTGGGTTACCATAACCCGGGTAGTACGTTTTGGTAGTTAAAGTTGTTTTCGTACTTACTTCTGTTTTCAAGTTTCGAGGACGAAACTTTTTGAAAGTTGGGGTGATTGTAACATCCCAATATTTCGAGACTTGGAAGTTTAAAGATTTTAAGTTCAAGTTCGAGAAATAATTTATATTTCGTAATTTGTGAAATTTCATTTAAATAACTGATTAATTTATGTGAGAATATTTTAAAGGATTTAAATAAGATTTCATTTAATTGCGTAATTTACGTCTTAGCAATTTAATTTCATAGCCCGCAAATATTTATATCGTCTTAAGTTTATAGTTACCTTAAGTCGGTGTTTTTAGCTTAAACCGTCTTAAAGCTTATCTTATGGGCCTAACTTGTTAGTGGACCCATTTTCCCTCTTTTTCCTCACAAAACCCTAACCCCTTCATCCTCTACCTCACTCCTCCATTTCAATTTTCAGATTTGCAAACAACAACAAACACCATTCTTATAAATTTCTCCTTCAATCTTAAAATGCTCATAGAATCTTCGTTTCTTATCCGATTGAGACGATTTTCGCGGCCACGGATTCCTCTTCTCGCCCTCCTTCTTTCTAGGTAAGTTTTATCTCATAATCTTTCCGGCAAAATTTCGGCCTGCTCTTGTAGCTTCGAAATTCGTGATTAGTTTTGATGTTTTGTTGTTCTAGGCGATGTTTGTGTTAGCCGGAAGAGGACTTGGTGATTATTGAACAAGATCTCGAAGGTTTAGCTAAGTAAAGGTGACGATAATGAGAAACTCAGCCTTTATTTGTTATAATAGCATGTTTTCATGAATTGTTGTGGGAAGTTTCTGATTTTGCATATTGATGATGTTATTGGGACTTAGAAACATGTTAGGATTGTTCATGTGTGATGGTTATATGCTTAGATTATGATTCACATGCTTAGATATTGATTTTCAGAATCTCTATGCTTAAGACGGATATAAAGTATGAGCTTAACGTGGCATAATTGTGGAAATTGATGCTTGCTTGTGATACATATGAGTCTTATAGATGCTGGATAATGTATAATTGTTGCAATTTTGGAAGTTTGGAATCGATTTGTGAAGATTTGAGTCTTATAGGAAAATATGCGATTTTCGTGCAGGGACTCTGAGCCGGTAGGCTGACCGGCAGCCAGTCGGCCGGCTCAGAGTCATGGTTGAGTTTTTGAATGCGTAAGTTTGGGGAAGGAATTCTGAGCCGGCAGGTCGGCAGACGGTCCACCGGCTGAGACCCTCTTCTCCTTGTTTTCAGAATTTCGAATAATGGCATGGGAAGGGACTCCCAGCCGGCTGACCGGCAGACGGTCCCAGACCGGCTGAGAGCCCCTGTTCTCATTAAAATAGTTTGTAACTTTTAAACGGTTAATCGGTTTTGTTTGAGATTCGTTCCGTGTACCTTTCATGTGTGTTTGAGGTCCCCGGAGGATGGGCGACACTATATTGGGTTCGGGAATGGAGAGAGGATAGAGACCCCCCGGTCGGGTAACCGAAAGGGAAACCGGCTCTCCCTCAACTTAGTTCCCGGGGTCAATTAAGTGTTGATTAGAAACATAAGTGATAAGAAAGAAAGAGTTAATTATTGAATCGAATGCTTTTATAGTGATGCGTATTAAGGTATGCGATAAGATGTCGCCTCTGAACTTAATACGTAGATTGGTTGTCATATATAGGGGTATGCGTTGAGATGTCGCCTCTGAGCCCTATATGTGTTTGTTTGTCGTGTATGGAGGTATGCGTTGAGATGTCGCCTCTGAGCTCCATACATGTTTGGTTGTCGTGTCTGGGGTATGCGTTGAGATGTCGCCTCTGAGCCCAGACATGTTTGAGTGATCGCGTCAGGACATGCCTTAAGCTGACCTCTGAGTCTGACGAGTAGAGAAACTGCACAACGGGGCAGTCAGGTTGTCATACCTTACCCGGAGTGCAGGTGTTGGATGCTAGTCCATGCGTTGAGTTTTCGCCTCTGAGTCTAGTGTCTTGTGATGTAGTAGGGGAACATGCGTTGAGTTTTCGCATCTGAGTTGCTTACTTTTGATTGTGAATTGGGTGCTAGTCCATGCGTTGAGTTTTCGCCTCTGAGTCTAGTGTCTTATTGATAGCCGGTCCATGCGTTGAGTTTTCGCCTCTGAGTCCTTGCTTGAGATTGTGAACTTGGTATCTAGGTTATGCGTTAAGATGTCGCCTCTGAACCTTTATACTTGCTGATTGAGTTAGTATCTAGGTTATGCGTTAAGATGTCGCCTCTGAACCTTTTTACTTGTTGTTTTATATCTGCTTGCCTTGAGTTGGTACAGTGTCAGATATGCATGATGATGTTGATGATTATATTACCTCGGTTATAGTTTGTTCATCCAAGGCGTTGGATGACTCTTAGGTCAGTTTCGTAAATAGTTTGGACTGAAAGACCCCCCGACCGGGCAATCGGTAGGGAAACCGGCTTTCCTTCCAAATGGTTTCCGAAGTTGGTTGAGAGCCGTGCATTAGTGATTGCATGATAGTATGAGATTCAGATATGATGAGATTGTATACTTCACATGTTTATATATGGTGGAGTATTCTGTTTGTATTTCTGTGTTACGTGTCGTTACAAAAGGTGGCTAGGAGAACTCTAGTCACTCCCCACTGATTGTGGTGTACATGTTTACATGTATGTAGGTACATGACAGGCGGTTGGCAGAGGGTTGCATGGAGCTAGCGAGCGATGATCCTATTCATCGATTGACTTACACGTTTACGTTAGCTAGACTTTAATTTACATTTCAGTTTTGAGTGCATGTAGGGATGTGTCATCCCAGGCTGTTTGTATTTATATTTTACTTTCAGTTTCAGTTTTAATTCACCTCGCATGTTAGTTATGTTAAAAAGTTTTAATTCCGCTACATTTTTATTACTTTGTATGTTTTTTATTTCCGCCTTCGCGAGGGGTTTTACAACATCAACTTGCATAAGCATGAATTTTGTCTACTTGATACCTATATGCATTCGGGTTTGTAGTTTGTTGACACATGTGGTAGAGGTTTCCCTTTCTTGATTTACCCATAACCCTCACATAGCCAAATTGACTCTTTTATCCCATATACTACATCCTTAAATTGCTTACCCTAGCCGAGCTAGTAACATGGTATATTGGGACTGTTTTGACCGTCTTTTGGTTTTGTGCTTCATTGAAGAATCTTTTTGTGTGGGAGTGGTGAAAAAAGGAAAAGAAAAGAAAGTGAAAAGAAAAAATTTATGAGTTCAGAAAAAGGAAGAAAGAAAAGAAGGAACTCAATGAAAAAATTTATGAAAGAAAAAGGAGAAAAAAATTGAAGCTGCCTGTTTTCAGGGGTGGTCGGCCGACTGACATACATGGTCGGTCGACCACGACCACTGAACAGGAGTATTGTTTTGAAGAAAAAAAGGGGAAAGGAGAAGAAGAGGAGTTGTGACAATATGCTCACGATTTTGAGCATTGGCTTGTTTTGTGAAGAAAAATGGAAGTAATTTTATAGTATGGTTTGATGGTTGTTAGCTCGGTTTAACCCCTCTTTCCATAATTTATTTTAGCCTTTCTTACCTTTAGCCTCACAATCCCAAATCACCTCGGCATGTGTCATGGTCATTTAAGTGTTGGAATGTGTATGTACGGTTGTAGAGACTTTGTTCATGTTAGATTGCAGGCATGTTCTTATAGGTCGTAGATAGGTGAGAGTCTATATTCTTGTTCATCTTCTTGTCTTTCACATATATATGACCCTTTGCTTCATGAATGTCTCGAGCGTACCGCGAGAGTCCATTTAGAATGAGTCTTGCAAGGTTGAAAGTTTAGCATTTTATTCCAACATGTTTAATTCGTTTGCATTTGGCAATAAGCTTGATTTTATTTGAAAACTGCATTAAAATGGTTAGGCATGGCGTTGTGTTTGGTTTTGAGCTAGAAATCCGTTCCAAGTAGAAGTTTTTCTTTTCCTTTGAGTCTTAGTGCTTGCTTGAGGACAAGTAAGGTTTGGTTTGGGGAGTTTGATACGTGCCTTTACTATGCATTTTATTTATCCTTTCAGCACGTATTTCTATGCATTCTCGTAACTTTTAGTTACTATTGTTCACGAAACGGTTTACTTTGGTATTTCTATGTTTTAAATGTAGGAACAAGCGGAAGTGAGCAAAACCGAACTTTAAACGTCCTCCGGAAGCTTTCTTGAGTGAATACACGAAGCAAGGATCCGAACTCTTAAGCCAAGAGGTGCGTGCAAGCCAATTTAAGGCTGGAATACATAGGAATCGGTCGACCGACCTACCTAAATGTAACATTTCGTGTTTAAGAGTACTTGAGATGTTGTATGATGCTATATTTTGTTCGTTATGTGCTTAATAACCAGCTAGTTAGTCATGGGATGGTGAACTTCGGGACGAAGTTCGTTTTAAGGGGGGAAGACTATAATACCCCGTATTTTATCGGTAATTAATTTATATTGTTATTAAGGTGTTGGTAATATTTGAACGTTTATATTCGATAATTGAGTTATCAAATGCGTATTTTATATTTTATATATTATTGGTGGGTATGTTGTTTGCTAGATGAGTGGGTGAACTTCGGGACGAAGTTCATCTTAAGGGGGGAAGACTGTAATAACCCGTATTATTATTATTAAATATAATAATTTTATGGGTAGAGGATATAATTATTTATAATTGCTCGTTAAACAAGCTAGTGTACACTCGTTTTATGTTAAGCGTTTTGGACTTCGGTGGGTTTCGAAACGGGAACCTAGCCATCATATGATAATAATAGTATTGTGGTGTTGGTGAGGCTCGAACCTAGGACCTGTGGCAGCATGGCCATGGGTCTCGTTTTGTAAGCAAAACTATAGGCCACGTTGGTGTTTTTCGTAAAACAACTATAAACCCTACCTACTGTCGTCACTTTTGAACACAATTCCTAAAACCTAGACTACCCTAATCTGCATTCCAACACCACACATCCGCAGCCGCCACAGCAGAGAGTGATTAGGAGGTTCTCACGGTGGTCATAGGGTGGTCTAAGGGTGGTCGAAACACTTGAGAAGGAGGTAAGTCAGCACGTTGTTCTTTCATAATGTTCTCTCTGCGTCTTTTCGATCTATTAGTTTGAGTCGTGTCTTTGTGTTTTGTGGCTGACTCTCGTACAATGATGAACTATAGGGTTTGGGAGTCGTGTCTAACCACGGTCGTACCTTCAACATCCACCGAAGAACACTAGGCAGGGCTGTTTTCTGCCGCCTGTCACAGGAATTCCGTCAAACACCTTAAGTAGGGTCTGGGTGTATACGTTTTAATATTGGGTTAGATGCTTTCCCTGTGCACGTGGTTGGTGGTTGTGGACTGGTGGTGGTCTGGGGAGTGCTGTGGTGGTGGTCACGGTGGGTATAACCGGTAGGGTATGTGTCTAAGGGGGTGTTTGTTGTCCTAAGTAGTCACGGTTTTAGTTTGGAGTGTAAGGGCAGGGGTGTTGAAGGTGGTACCACTGTCGACTCGGGGGAGGTCGACACGGTGGTACCACTGCCGCGTATGGGTTATGTGTCAGGGGTGGAATAGGTGGTGGTGTCAGGCGATGCTAGGGTCGCTGGAAGGTGTCGACAGTGGGGGTCTGTCCATACGAATTCTATCGGTTCAGGTGGGAACCAGGCCTGGTTAGGCTCTGGTCCGTTCCATTGGTGAGTGTCGAGGGTTGGGTAGGAGTGTCGGTGGTAGCAGGTGGTTGGGAGACTGGTGTACGGTGGTTGTCGGTGGTGGTAGTGGTGTTATGTGGTGGTATAGGGGGCTGTTTTCGAGCGCGCAAGTTTTGTCGTAGTAGGGGTGTTAGTCCTTCGCGGTTTTGTCGTTGTTTCAACATGAATCACGCCAGTTTCTTTATTATTTTTATATTAATATTATTATTATTATGATGATAGTATTGTTATTAGTGGTATTTTATTATTTATGGGTGTTATTAATACTATTGTTAGTATTAATATTGTTGTTGATATTGTTGGCAGTAAAATTAATATTCATATTTGATTATTTTATTTTATCAAAGTTAGTAATAAATTGTTTGGTGGAATAAGTATACTACATTTAGTAAGTGTCAATTATTGGTGTACGGTAATTGTTAATGATGTTGGAATATTGTTTAATATATCGATAAAAGGTATAATATTGTGACAATTGCTTGTATAATGATTAACACATGGTTACGGGTTTGTTGTGGATATATATACTGTGTCAGGAATAAATCAATTATAAATATGACGAATGAGCATTTAGTAGTGTTGTTAGTATGAATAGAATTTGATAGTAAGTATTATTTATAGGAGCGGAATTCGAAGTGGGATGTTTCTAGCAGCTGTCCGGTTGTCGTTCTGCAAGTGAGGTACGGGAAATACTGATAAATATTGATGTGTAATCTGTTCTTATTTGATATTAAGCATGTTTGTTACATAATATCTTGAGATTGTTATATTGTGCTGTTTATATCATTCTGTGATTGGTGCGGAGATAAAGGGTCTGTGATTGGTGCGGAGATAAAGGGTCTGTGATTGGTGCGGAGATAAAGGGTTTGTGATTGGTGCAGAGATAAAGGGTCTGTGATTGGTGCGGAGATAAAGGGTCTGTGATTGGTGCGGAGATAAAGGGTCTGTGATTGGTGCGGAGATAAGGGTCTTATGATTGGTGCGGAGATAAAGGGTCTGTGTTTGGTGTGGAGAATTAAGGGTCTTGTGATTCGGAGTGGAGAAGTTCGACTTTCTATTTATAGTAACGTGGTTTGTTTACACTTTTTCTCTACTCAACCTCGTGGTTGACCCTGTGTGTTCGTGATCACCTGTGATGAACCAATTATTGGGGAGCAGATTGACAGGTGTTGAGACTATGGGAGCTAGGGGAAGAAAGAAGCTTGGATCCAGACCTGCCTAGAGTCTAGATTACCATTGTAGTTACTTATGAGTTGTACTTTTGTTTTAGCAAGACAGTTTGTTTTAATTCAGTTGTATAAACTTGTTCTTTGAGATAACTTATCAATTTAAAGTACTGTTTATCTTCCTTTGTATCTACTGCCTCGGAAAACCGAGTTGGTAACATCCTTATTTATCTAGGGAGTCCTAGTACAGGCCCTTAAATAAATGGAGGTGTTACACTAACAGGTCGACCGACCAGCGCACAGTTCCAAAAAAGCCTGATTACAGCACGAGAGGTCGACCGACCTACATACCTGGTCGGTCGACCAGTCGACGGGTTCCGGTGTTTCGTTTTCGGTTTTAATTCTTTTAATCTTGTAATTAGAAGGGTATTTAATGACGCTTGAGCATTGTAATTAGGTTAAGCAGACACAATTAGCAAAACACCTTAGTTTAGAGAGAAGAATTCCAAGTTTTCAGATTTGTTCTTAGTTTTCCAATCGGTTTGTAAGTTTTAGGCAATTTAATCTTTCTTTGTTATTCAATTTCATTGTCCTTCTTTTTATTGTTATTCAATTCATGCTTTGCCCTCTTGAATCTTCATCTTCAATTATGTTATCTTTCTTGTTGTTCTTCAATGTTGTTAGTACTAGTTTTATGATTATGCATAGCTAATTCTTGTGATTAGGAATTAGGGGAACCATGGCTAAGATTTGATTTTAATGGTTTTATGATTAATATACCAATCCTCATTGTTGTTGGTGAACTAATTCTTTAAGATTGAAAGATTGTTAGGATTAGTTTAACAACAACTTTGGGATTGCCCTATGAACGAAAGTTTAGTGCTTTACTAGGAATCCTAAGACCGTAAGGATTGGGTAGAATATTGACCTAAAGGTTTATTCTTTGTTCCTTGGGATTGTGTTATTTGGTTATTTTACCCTTTGTTGACTTGACCTAGCCATGGGGAACCGAAGTTCATAATCTTCCTTTTACCTTGTTTTAATATTCTTGTTTGTTTTGCCATCTTAGTTGTTAATCTCAACCATCAATCAAAACCCCCCCTTTTGTTACTTTCAATAGACTTTAAATTCACAAACATTGTTAACCTTGTCTCCTTGTGGTTCGACCCTTGACTTATCCTATCTTGTTTAAGCTGAGGTTTTATAAATCTTATCTTTGGCACCCCTCGATTAACCATCCGTTTGATTTTCGGTCATTTTTGTTTCAGGAGCTCAGAGGCCTAAAAAACGTGTATATAAACCCTTCAATTTGAGCTGTTTCGGGTGGTCGGAGCGACCATTTTTATTTTTCAGCCTGTTTTTCTACCACGTGTCCGAAATCGCATCATGAGATATCTTATTCGATTCTAGACCCTATAAACAACTATAAATCACTTTTACACGGATATCCCACTTTCGACCGAAAGTGTTTTATAGCATACCGGTAACGTTAAATGTGTTCCGATGTTTTTCCAAATATTTGAGTCCGCTTTATCTGACTCGATTAACCATCCGTGCGATTTTCGGATATTTTCATCACGGGAGGTTAGAGGCGTAAAAAAACGTCAATTATATACCCTTCAATCCGAGCTGTTTCGGGTGGTCGGAATGGCCATTTTTATTTTTCAGCTTGTTTTTCTACCATGTGTCCGAAATCACATCATGAAGTATCTTATTCGATTCTAGACCCTATAAACAACTATAAATTACTTTTACATGGTTATCCGATTTTCGGCCGAAACAGGTTTATAGCATTCCTGTAACGTCAAATGTCTTCCGATGGTTTTGAAATTTTTTTTGCCTGCTTTATCTGACTCGATTAACCATCCGTGCGATTTTCGGTCATTTTTTTTTCAGGAGCTCATAGGCCTAAAACACGAGTGTTATATACCCTACAATTCGGGCTATTTCGAGTGGTCGGAGCGGCCATTTTTATTATTCAGCCTTTTTTTCTCCACGTGTCCGAAATCGCATGAGATATCATATTCGATTCTAGACCCTAACTATTAATCACTTTTACACGGTTATCCGATTTTCGGCCGAAATGGTTTATAGCCTACCGGTAACGTCAAATGTCTTTTCGATGTTTTTAAAAATTTTTGTGCCCGCTTTATCTGACTCGATTAACCATCCTTGCAATTTTCAGTCATTTTCATTTCGAAAGCTCAGAGGCCTTAAAAACGTATATTATATATAGCCTTCAATTCGAGCCGCTTCGGGTTGGTCGGAGTGGCCATTTTTATTTTTCAGCCTGTTTTTATACCACGTGTCCGAAATCGCATCATGTGGTTCTTATTCGATTCAAGACCCTATAAACAACTATAAATCACTTTTACACGGTTATCCGATTTTCGGACGAAATTGGTTTATAGCATCGCGATAACGTCAAATGTCTTCCAATGTTTTTGAAAATTTATGGGCCCGCTTTATCTGACTCGATTAACAATCTGTGCGATTTTCGGACATTTTCGTTCCGGAAAGCTCAGAGGCTCAAAAAACGTGTATTATATACTCAAATATTCTTGTTGTTTCGGGTGGTCGGAACGACAATTTTTATTTTACAGCCTGTTTTTCTACCATGTGTCCGAAATCACATCATGAGGTATCTTGTTCGATTCTAGACCCTATAAACAACTATAAATCACTTTTACACGGTTATTCGTTTTCGAACGAAATTGGTTTATAGCATTCGGATAACGTCAAATGTCTTCCGATGTTTTTTGAAAAATTTTGTGCTCGATTTATCTGACTCGATTAACCATCCGTACGATTTTCGGTCATTTTAGTTTCAGGAGCTCAGAGGCCTGAAAAACGTGTGTTATATACCCTTCAATACAAGCTGTTTCGGGTGGTCGGAGCGGCCATTTTTTTTTTCAGCCTGTTTTTCTACTTCGTGTCCGAAATCGCATCATGACGTATCTTATTCGATTCTAGAGCCTATAAACAACTATAAATCACTTATACATGGTTATCCGATTTTCGGCCGAAACTGGTTTATAGCATACCGGTAACGTCAAATGTCTTCCGATGTTTTTTAAACATTTTTATGCCCACTTTTTTTGACTCGATTAACCATCCTTTGCAAATTTTGGTCATTTTCGTTTCGGGAGCTCAGAGGCCAAAAAAACGTGTATTAACCTTCAATCCGAGCCGTTTCGGGTGGGTAAGCGACCATTTTTTCAGCTTGTTTTTCTACCACGTGTCCGAAATCGCATCATAAGGTATCTTATTCCATTCTAGACCCAATAAACAATAATAAGTTACTTTTACATGGTTATCCGATTTTCGGCCGAAACTGGTTTATAGCATACCGGTAACGTCAAATGTCTTCTGAAATTTTTGAAAATTTTTGAGTCCGCTTTATTTGACTCGATTAACAATCCGTGCGATTTTCGGACATTTTCGTTCCGGAGAGCTCAGAGGCCTAAAAAACGTGTATTATATACTCATCAATATGAGCTGTTTCTGGTGGTCGGAGCGGCCATTTTTATTTTTCGCCTTGTTTTTCTAGCACGTGTCCGAAATCGCATCATGTGGTATCTTATTCGATTGTAGACCCAATAAACAAATATAAATTACTTTTACATGGTTATCCGATTTTCGGCCGAAACTGGTTTATAGCATACCGGTAACGTCAAATGTCTTCTGAAATTTTTTAAAATTTTTTGAGTCCGCTTTATCTGACTCGATTAAGAATCCGTGGGATTTTCGGACATTTTCGTTCCGGAAAGCTCAGAGGCAAAAAAACGTATATTATATACTCATAAATTCGAGCTATTTCGGGTGGTCGGAGCGGCCATTTTTATTTTTCACCCTGTTTTTCTAGCACGTGTCCGAAATCGCATCATGAGGTATCTTATTCAATTCTAGACCCTATAAACAATTATAAATCACTTTTACACGGTTATCCGATTTTCGGACGAAATTGGTTTATAGCATTCCGATAACGTCAAATGTCTTCCGATGTTTTTGAAAATTTGTGTGCCCGCTTTATATGACTCGATTAACCATCCGTTTGATTTTCGGTCATTTTTGTTTCAGGAGCTTTGAGGCCGAAAAAAAGCGTATTATATATAAACCCTTCAATTCGAGCTGTTTCGGGTGGTCGGAGAGGCTATTTTTATTTTCCAGCTTGTTTTTCTACCACGTGTCCGGAATCGCATCATGAGATATCATATTTGATTCTAGACCCTATAAACAACTATAAATTACTTTTACGTGGTAATCCGATTTTCGCCCGAAACTGGTTTATAGCATACCAGTAACGTCAAATGTCTTCTGTAATTTTTGAATTTTTTTGAGTCCGCTTTATCTGACTCAATTAACAATCCGTGCGATTTTCGGACATTTTCGTTCCAGAGGTTTAGAGTCCTAAAAAACGTGTATTATATACTCATCAATTCGAGCTGTTTCGGGTGGTCGGAGCGGCCATTTTTATTTTTCACTCTATTTTTCTACCACGTGTCCGAAATCACATCATGAAGTATCTTATTCGATTCTAGACCCTATAAACAACTATAAATTACTTTTACATGGTTATCCGATTTTCGGCCGAAACAGGTTTATAGCATTCCTGCAACGTCAAATGTCTTCCGATGGTTTTGAAATTTTTTTTGCCTGCTTTATCTGACTCGATTAACCATCCGTGCGATTTTCGGTCATTTTTTTTTTCAGGAGCTCATAGGCCTAAAAAACGAGTGTTATATACCCTACAATTCGGGCTATTTCGAGTGGTCGGAGCGGCCATTTTTATTATTCAGCCTTTTTTTCTCCACGTGTCCGAAATCGCATGAGATATCATATTCGATTCTAGACCCTAACTATTAATCACTTTTACACGGTTATCCGATTTTCGGCCGAAATGGTTTATAGGCAACCGGTAACGTCAAATGTCTTTTCGATGTTTTTAAAAATTTTTGTGCCCGCTTTATCTGACTCGATTAACCATCCTTGCAATTTTCAGTCATTTTCATTTCGAAAGCTCAGAGGCCTTAAAAACGTATATTATATATAGCCTTCAATTCGAGCCGTTTCGGGTTGGTCGGAGTGGCCATTTTTATTTTTCAGCCTGTTTTTATACCACGTGTCCGAAATCGCATCATGTGGTTCTTATTCGATTCAAGACCCTATAAACAACTATAAATCACTTTTACACGGTTATCCGATTTTCGGACGAAATTGGTTTATAGCATCGCGATAACGTCAAATGTCTTCCAATGTTTTTGAAAATTTATGGGCCCGCTTTATCTGACTCGATTAACAATCTGTGCGATTTTCGGACATTTTCGTTCCGGAAAGCTCAGAGGCTCAAAAAACGTGTATTATATACTCAAATATTCTTGTTGTTTCGGGTGGTCGGAACGACAATTTTTATTTTACAGCCTGTTTTTCTACCATGTGTCCGAAATCATATCATGAGGTATCTTGTTCGATTCTAGACCCTATAAACAACTATAAATCACTTTTACACGGTTATTCGTTTTCGAACGAAATTGGTTTATAGCATTCGGATAACGTCAAATGTCTTCCGATGTTTTTTGAAAAATTTTGTGCTCGATTTATCTGACTCGATTAACCATCCGTACTATTTTCGGTCATTTTAGTTTCAGGAGCTCAGAGGCCTAAAAAACGTGTGTTATATACCCTTCAATACAAGCTGTTTCGGGTGTCGGAGCGGCCATTTTTTTTTCAGCCTGTTTTTCTACTTCGTGTCCGAAATCGCATCATGACGTATCTTATTCGATTCTAGAGCCTATAAACAACTATAAATCACTTATACATGGTTATCCGATTTTCGGCCGAAACTGGTTTATAGCATACCGGTAACGTCAAATGTCTTCCGATGTTTTTTAAACATTTTTATGCCCACTTTTTTTGACTCGATTAACCATCCTTTGCAAATTTTGGTCATTTTCGTTTCGGGAGCTCAGAGGCCAAAAAAACGTGTATTAACCTTCAATCCGAGCCGTTTCGGGTGGGTAAGCGACCATTTTTTCAGCTTGTTTTTCTACCACGTGTCCGAAATCGCATCATAAGGTATCTTATTCCATTCTAGACCCAATAAACAACAATAAGTTACTTTTACATGGTTATCCGATTTTCGGCCGAAACTGGTTTATAGCATACCGGTAACGTCAAATGTCTTCTGAAATTTTTGAAAATTTTTGAGTCCGCTTTATTTGACTCGATTAACAATCCGTGCGATTTTCGGACATTTTCGTTCCGGAGAGCTCAGAGGCCTAAAAAACGTGTATTATATACTCATCAATATGAGCTGTTTCTGGTGGTCGGAGCGGCCATTTTTATTTTTCGCCTTGTTTTTCTAGCACGTGTCCGAAATCGCATCATGTGGTATCTTATTCGATTGTAGACCCAATAAACAAATATAAATTACTTTTACATGGTTATCCGATTTTCGGCCGAAACTGGTTTATAGCATACCGGTAACGTCAAATGTCTTCTGAAATTTTTTAAAATTTTTTGAGTCCGCTTTATCTGACTCGATTAAGAATCCGTGGGATTTTCGGACATTTTCGTTCCGGAAAGCTCAGAGGCAAAAAAACGTATATTATATACTCATAAATTCGAGCTATTTCGGGTGGTCGGAGCGGCCATTTTTATTTTTCACCCTGTTTTTCTAGCACGTGTCCGAAATCGCATCATGAGGTATCTTATTCAATTCTAGACCCTATAAACAATTATAAATCACTTTTACACGGTTATCCGATTTTCGGACGAAATTGGTTTATAGCATTCCGATAACGTCAAATGTCTTCCGATGTTTTTGAAAATTTGTGTGCCCGCTTTATATAACTCGATTAACCATCCGTTTGATTTTCGGTCATTTTTGTTTCAGGAGCTCAGAGGCCGAAAAAAAGCGTATTATATATAAACCCTTCAATTCGAGCTGTTTCGGGTGGTCGGAGCGGCTATTTTTATTTTCCAGCTTGTTTTTCTACCACGTGTCCGGAATCGCATCATGAGATATCATATTTGATTCTAGACCCTATAAACAACTATAAATTACTTTTACGTGGTAATCCGATTTTCGCCCGAAACTGGTTTATAGCATACCCGTAACGTCAAATGTCTTCTGTAATTTTTGAATTTTTTTGAGTCCGCTTTATCTGACTCAATTAACAATCCGTGCGATTTTCGGACATTTTCGTTCCAGAGGTTTAGAGTCCTAAAAAACGTGTATTATATACTCATCAATTCGAGCTGTTTCGGGTGGTCGGAGCGGCCATTTTTATTTTTCACTCTATTTTTCTACCACGTGTCCGAAATCACATCATGAAGTATCTTATTCGATTCTAGACCCTATAAACAACTATAAATTACTTTTACATGGTTATCCGATTTTCGGCCGAAACAGGTTTATAGCATTCCTGCAACGTCAAATGTCTTCCGATGGTTTTGAAATTTTTTTTGCCTGCTTTATCTGACTCGATTAACCATCCGTGCGATTTTCGGTCATTTTTTTTTTCAGGAGCTCATAGGCCTAAAAAACGAGTGTTATATACCCTACAATTCGGGCTATTTCGAGTGGTCGGAGCGGCCATTTTTATTATTCAGCCTTTTTTTCTCCACGTGTCCGAAATCGCATGAGATATCATATTCGATTCTAGACCCTAACTATTAATCACTTTTACACGGTTATCCGATTTTCGGCCGAAATGGTTTATAGCCTACCGGTAACGTCAAATGTCTTTTCGATGTTTTTGAAATTTTTTGTGCCCGCTTTATCTGACTCGATTAACCATCCTTGCAATTTTCAGTCATTTTCACTTTGAAAGCTCAGAGGCCTTAAAAACGTATATTATATATAGCCTTCAATTCGAGCCGTTTCGGGGTGGTCGGAGTGGCCATTTTTATTTTTCAGCCTGTTTTTATACCACGTGTCCGAAATCGCATCATGTGGTTCTTATTCGATTCAAGACCCTATAAAAAACTATAAATCACTTTTACACGGTTATCCGATTTTCGGACGAAATTGGTTTATAGCATCGCGATAACGCCAAATGTCTTCCAATGTTTTTGAAAATTTATGGGCCCGCTTTATCTGACTCGATTAACAATCTGTGCGATTTTCGGACATTTTCGTTCCGGAAAGCTCAGAGGCTCAAAAAACGTGTATTATATACTCAAATATTCTTGTTGTTTCGGGTGGTCGGAACGACAATTTTTATTTTACAGCCTGTTTTTCTACCATGTGTCCGAAATCACATCATGAGGTATCTTGTTCGATTCTAGACCCTATAAACAACTATAAATCACTTTTACACGGTTATTCGTTTTCGAACGAAATTGGTTTATAGCATTCGGATAACGTCAAATGTCTTCCGATGTTTTTTGAAAATTTTTGTGCTCGATTTATCTGACTCGATTAACCATCCGTACGATTTTCGGTCATTTTAGTTTCAGGAGCTCAGAGGGCTAGAAAACGTGTGTTATATACCCTTCAATACAAGCTGTTTCGGGTGGTCGGAGCGGCCATTTTTTTTTTCAGCCTGTTTTTCTACTTCGTGTCCGAAATCGCATCATGACGTATCTTATTCGATTCTAGAGCCTATAAACAACTATAAATCACTTATACATGGTTATCCGATTTTCGGCCGAAACTGGTTTATAGCATACCGGTAACGTCAAATGTCTTCCGATGTTTTTTAAACATTTTTATGCCCACTTTTTTTGACTCGATTAACCATCCTTTGCAAATGTTGGTCATTTTCGTTTCGGGAGCTCAGAGGCCAAAAAAACGTGTATTAACCTTCAATCCGAGCCGTTTCGGGTGGGTAAGCGACCATTTTTTCAGCTTGTTTTTCTACCACGTGTCCGAAATCGCATCATAAGGTATCTTATTCCATTCTAGACCCAATAAACAACAATAAGTTACTTTTACATGGTTATCTGATTTTCGGCCGAAACTGGTTTATAGCATACCGGTAACGTCAAATGTCTTCTGAAATTTTTGAAAATTTTTGAGTCCGCTTTATTTGATTCGATTAACAATCCGTGCGATTTTCGGACATTTTCGTTCCGGAGAGCTCAGAGGCCTAAAAAACGTGTATTATATACTCATCAATATGAGCTGTTTCTGGTGGTCGGAGCGGCCATTTTTATTTTTCGCCTTGTTTTTCTAGCACGTGTCCGAAATCGCATCATGTGGTATCTTATTCGATTATAGACCCAATAAACAAATATAAATTACTTTTACATGGTTATCCGATTTTCGGCCGAAACTGGTTTATAGCATACCGGTAACGTCAAATGTCTTCTGAAATTTTTTAAAAATTTTTGAGTCCGCTTTATCTGACTCGATTAAGAATCCGTGGGATTTTCGAACATTTTCGTTCCGGAAAGCTCAGAGGCAAAAAAACGTATATTATATACTCATAAATTCGAGCTATTTCGGGTGGTCGGAGCGGCCATTTTTATTTTTCACCCTGTTTTTCTAGCACGTGTCCGAAATCGCATCATGAGGTATCTTATTCAATTCTAGACCCTATAAACAATTATAAATCACTTTTACACGGTTATCCGATTTTCGGACGAAATTGGTTTATAGCATTCCGATAACGTCAAATGTCTTCCGATGTTTTTGAAAATTTGTGTGCCCGCTTTATATGACTCGATTAACCATCCGTTTGATTTTCGGTCATTTTTGTTTCAGGAGCTCAGAGGCCGAAAAAAAGCGTGTTATATATAAACCCTTCAATTCGAGCTGTTTCGGGTGGTCGGAGCGGCTATTTTTATTTTCCAGCCTGTTTTCCTACCACGTGTCCGGAATCGCATCATGAGATATCATATTTGATTCTAGACCCTATAAACAACTATAAATTAATTTTACATGGTTATCCGATTTTCGGCCGAAACAGGTTTATAGCATTCCTGCAACGTCAAATGTCTTCCGATGGTTTTGAAATTTTTTTTGCCTGCTTTATCTGACTCGATTAACCATCCGTGCGATTTTCGGTCATTTTTTTTTTCAGGAGCTCATAGGCCTAAAAAACGAGTGTTATATACCCTACAATTCGGGCTATTTCGAGTGGTCGGAGCGGCCATTTTTATTATTCAGCCTTTTTTTCTCCACGTGTCCGAAATCGCATGAGATATCATCTTCGATTCTAGACCCTAACTATTAATCACTTTTACACGGTTATCCGATTTTCGGCCGAAATGGTTTATAGCCTACCGGTAACGTCAAATGTCTTTTCGATGTTTTTAAAAATTTTTGTGCCCGCTTTATCTGACTCGATTAACCATCCTTGCAATTTTCAGTCATTTTCATTTCGAAAGCTCAGAGGCCTTAAAAACGTATATTATATATAGCCTTCAATTCGAGCCGTTTCGGGTTGGTCGGAGTGGCCATTTTTATTTTTCAGCCTGTTTTTATACCACGTGTCCGAAATCGCATCATGTGGTTCTTATTCGATTCAAGACCCTATAAACAACTATAAATCACTTTTACACGGTTATCCGATTTTCGGACGAAATTGGTTTATAGCATCGCGATAACGTCAAATGTCTTCCAATGTTTTTGAAAATTTATGGGCCCGCTTTATCTGACACGATTAACAATCTGTGCGATTTTCGGACATTTTCGTTCCGGAAAGCTCAGAGGCTCAAAAAACGTGTATTATATACTCAAATATTCTTGTTGTTTCGGGTGGTCGGAACGACAATTTTTATTTTACAGCCTGTTTTTCTACCATGTGTCCGAAATCACATCATGAGGTATCTTGTTCGATTCTAGACCCTATAAACAACTATAAATCACTTTTACACGGTTATTCGTTTTCGAACGAAATTGGTTTATAGCATTCGGATAACGTCAAATGTCTTCCGATGTTTTTTGAAAAATTTTGTGCTCGATTTATCTGACTCGATTAACCATCCGTACTATTTTCGGTCATTTTAGTTTCAGGAGCTCAGAGGCCTAAAAAACGTGTGTTATATACCCTTCAATACAAGCTGTTTCGGGTGTCGGAGCGGCCATTTTTTTTTCAGCCTGTTTTTCTACTTCGTGTCCGAAATCGCATCATGACGTATCTTATTCGATTCTAGAGCCTATAAACAACTATAAATCACTTATACATGGTTATCCGATTTTCGGCCGAAACTGGTTTATAGCATACCGGTAACGTCAAATGTCTTCCGATGTTTTTTAAACATTTTTATGCCCACTTTTTTTGACTCGATTAACCATCCTTTGCAAATTTTGGTCATTTTCGTTTCGGGAGCTCAGAGGCCAAAAAAACGTGTATTAACCTTCAATCCGAGCCGTTTCGGGTGGGTAAGCGACCATTTTTTCAGCTTGTTTTTCTACCACGTGTCCGAAATCGCATCATAAGGTATCTTATTCCATTCTAGACCCAATAAACAACAATAAGTTACTTTTACATGGTTATCCGATTTTCGGCCGAAACTGGTTTATAGCATACCGGTAACGTCAAATGTCTTCTGAAATTTTTGAAAATTTTTGAGTCCGCTTTATTTGACTCGATTAACAATCCGTGCGATTTTCGGACATTTTCGTTCCGGAGAGCTCAGAGGCCTAAAAAACGTGTATTATATACTCATCAATATGAGCTGTTTCTGGTGGTCGGAGCGGCCATTTTTATTTTTCGCCTTGTTTTTCTAGCACGTGTCCGAAATCGCATCATGTGGTATCTTATTCGATTGTAGACCCAATAAACAAATATAAATTACTTTTACATGGTTATCCGATTTTCGGCCGAAACTGGTTTATAGCATACCGGTAACGTCAAATGTCTTCTGAAATTTTTTAAAATATTTTGAGTCCGCTTTATCTGACTCGATTAAGAATCCGTGGGATTTTCGGACATTTTCGTTCCGGAAAGCTCAGAGGCAAAAAAACGTATATTATATACTCATAAATTCGAGCTATTTCGGGTGGTCGGAGCGGCCATTTTTATTTTTCACCCTGTTTTTCTAGCACGTGTCCGAAATCGCATCATGAGGTATCTTATTCAATTCTAGACCCTATAAACAATTATAAATCACTTTTACACGGTTATCCGATTTTCGGACGAAATTGGTTTATAGCATTCCGATAACGTCAAATGTCTTCCGATGTTTTTGAAAATTTGTGTGCCCGCTTTATATGACTCGATTAACCATCCGTTTGATTTTCGGTCATTTTTGTTTCAGGAGCTCAGAGGCCGAAAAAAAGCGTGTTATATATAAACCCTTCAATTCGAGCTGTTTCGGGTGGTCGGAGCGGCTATTTTTATTTTCCAGCCTGTTTTTCTACCACGTGTCCGGAATCGCATCAGGAGATATCATATTTGATTCTAGACCCTATAAACAACTATAAATTAATTTTACATGGTTATCCGATTTTCGGCCGAAACAGGTTTATAGCATTCCTGCAACGTCAAATGTCTTCCGATGGTTTTGAAATTTTTTTTGCCTGCTTTATCTGACTCGATTAACCATCCGTGCGATTTTCGGTCATTTTTTTTTTCAGGAGCTCATAGGCCTAAAAAACGAGTGTTATATACCCTACAATTCGGGCTATTTCGAGTGGTCAGAGCGGCCATTTTTATTATTCAGCCTTTTTTTCTCCACGTGTCCGAAATCGCATGAGATATCATCTTCGATTCTAGACCCTAACTATTAATCACTTTTACACGGTTATCCGATTTTCGGCCGAAATGGTTTATAGCCTACCGGTAACGTCAAATGTCTTTTCGATGTTTTTAAAAATTTTTGTGCCCGCTTTATCTGACTCGATTAACCATCCTTGCAATTTTCAGTCATTTTCATTTCGAAAGCTCAGAGGCCTTAAAAACGTATATTATATATAGCCTTCAATTCGAGCCGTTTCGGGTTGGTCGGAGTGGCCATTTTTATTTTTCAGCCTGTTTTTATACCACGTGTCCGAAATCGCATCATGTGGTTCTTATTCGATTCAAGACCCTATAAACAACTATAAATCACTTTTACACGGTTATCCGATTTTCGGACGAAATTGGTTTATAGCATCGCGATAACGTCAAATGTCTTCCAATGTTTTTGAAAATTTATGGGCCCGCTTTATCTGACACGATTAACAATCTGTGCGATTTTCGGACATTTTCGTTCCGGAAAGCTCAGAGGCTCAAAAAACGTGTATTATATACTCAAATATTCTTGTTGTTTCGGGTGGTCGGAACGACAATTTTTATTTTACAGCCTGTTTTTCTACCATGTGTCCGAAATCACATCATGAGGTATCTTGTTCGATTCTAGACCCTATAAACAACTATAAATCACTTTTACACGGTTATTCGTTTTCGAACGAAATTGGTTTATAGCATTCGGATAACGTCAAATATCTTCCGATGTTTTTTGAAAAATTTTGTGCTCGATTTATCTGACTCGATTAACCATCCGTACGATTTTCGGTCATTTTAGTTTCAGGAGCTCAGAGGCCTAAAAAACGTGTGTTATATACCCTTCAATACAAGCTGTTTCGGGTGGTCGGAGCGGCCATTTTTTTTTTCAGCCTGTTTTTCTACTTCGTGTCCGAAATCGCATCATGACGTATCTTATTCGATTCTAGAGCCTATAAACAACTATAAATCACTTATACATGGTTATCCGATTTTCGGCCGAAACTGGTTTATAGCATACCGGTAACGTCAAATGTCTTCCGATGTTTTTTAAACATTTTTATGCCCACTTTTTTTGACTCGATTAACCATCCTTTGCAAATGTTGGTCATTTTCGTTTCGGGAGCTCAGAGGCCAATAAAACGTGTATTAACCTTCAATCCGAGCCGTTTCGGGTGGGTAAGCGACCATTTTTTCAGCTTGTTTTTCTACCACGTGTCCGAAATCGCATCATAAGGTATCTTATTCCATTCTAGACCCAATAAACAACAATAAGTTACTTTTACATGGTTATCCGATTTTCGGCCGAAACTGGTTTATAGCATACCGGTAACGTCAAATGTCTTCTGAAATTTTTGAAATTTTTTGAGTCCGCTTTATTTGACTCGATTAACAATCCGTGCGATTTTCGGACATTTTCGTTCCGGAGAGCTCAGAGGCCTAAAAAACGTGTATTATATACTCATCAATATGAGCTGTTTCTGGTGGTCGGAGCGGCCATTTTTATTTTTCGCCTTGTTTTTCTAGCACGTGTCCGAAATCGCATCATGTGGTATCTTATTCGATTGTAGACCCAATAAACAAATATAAATTACTTTTACATGGTTATCCGATTTTCGGCCGAAACTGGTTTATAGCATACCGGTAACGTCAAATGTCTTCTGAAATTTTTTAAAAATTTTTGAGTCCGCTTTATCTGACTCGATTAAGAATCCGTGGGATTTTCGGACATTTTCGTTCCGGAAAGCTCAGAGGCAAAAAAACGTATATTATATACTCATAAATTCGAGCTATTTCGGGTGGTCGGAGCGGCCATTTTTATTTTTCACCCTGTTTTTCTAGCACGTGTCCGAAATCGCATCATGAGGTATCTTATTCAATTCTAGACCCTATAAACAATTATAAATCACTTTTACACGGTTATCCGATTTTCGGACGAAATTGGTTTATAGCATTCCGATAACGTCAAATGTCTTCCGATGTTTTTGAAAATTTGTGTGCCCGCTTTATATGACTCGATTAACCATCCGTTTGATTTTCGGTCATTTTTGTTTCAGGAGCTCAGAGGCCGAAAAAAAGCGTGTTATATATAAACCCTTCAATTCGAGCTGTTTCGGGTGGTCGGAGCGGCTATTTTTATTTTCCAGCCTGGTTTTCTACCACGTGTCCGGAATCGCATCATGAGATATCATATTTGATTCTAGACCCTATAAACAACTATAAATTACTTTTACGTGGTAATCCGATTTTCGCCCGAAACTGGTTTATAGCATACCGGTAACGTCAAATGTCTTCTGTAATTTCTGAATTTTTTTGAGTCCGCTTTATCTGACTCAATTAACAATCCGTGCGATTTTCGGACATTTTCGTTCCAGAGGTTTAGAGTCCTAAAAAACGTGTATTATATACTCATCAATTCGAGCTGTTTCGGGTGGTCGGAGCGGCCATTTTTATTTTTCACTCTATTTTTCTAGCACGTGTCCGAAATCACATCATCAGGTATCTTATTCGATTCTAGACCATAAAAATAACTATAAATTACTTTTACTTGGTTAATCCGATTTTCGGCCGAAACTGGTTTATAGCATACCGGTAACGTCAAATGTCTTTTGAAATTTTTGAAAAATTTTGAGTCCGCTTTATCTGACTCGATAAAGAATCCGTCGGATTTTCGGACATTTTCGTTCCGGAAAGCTCAGTGGCCTGCAAAACGTGTATTATATACCCTTCAATTCAAGCTGTTTTGGGTGGTCGTAGCGACCACTTTTATTTTTCAGCCTGTTTTTCTACCACGTGTCCGAAATCGCATCATGATATATGTTATTCGATTCTAGACCCTATAAACAACTATTAATCACTTTTACCCGGTTATCTGATTTTCGGCCGAAATTGGTTTTTAGCATACCGGTAACGTCAAATGTCTTTCGACGTTTTTGAAAATTTTTATGCCCACTTTATCTAACTTGATTAACCATCTTTGCAATTTTCGGTCATTTTCGTTTCGGGAGCTCAGAGGCCTTAAAAACGTATATTATATATAGCATTCAATTCGAGCCGTTTCGGGGTGGTCGGAGTGGCCATTTTTATTTTTCTGCCTGTTTTTATACCACGTGTCCGAAATGGCATCATGTGGTTTATTATTCGATTCTTTACCCTATAAACAATTATAACTAACTTTTACACGGTTATCCGATTTTCAGACGAAATTGGTTTATAGTATTCCGATAACGTCAAATGTCTTCCGATGTTTTTTAAAATTTTTGTGCCCGCTTTATTTGAATCGATTAAACATACGTGCAATTTTCGGTCATTTTTGTTTCAGGAGCTCAGAAGCCTAAATAACGTGTATTATAAAACCTTCAATTTGAGCTGTTTCGGGTGGTCGGTGCGGCCATTTTTATTTTTCAGCCTCTTTTTCTACCACGTGTCCGAAATCGCATCATGAGATATCGTATTCGATTCTAGACCCTATAAACAACTATTAATCACTTTTAAACGGTTATCAGATTTTCAGCCGAAATTGGTTTATAGCATACTGGTAACGTCAAATGTCTTCCGATGTTTTTCCAAATATTTGAGTCCGCTTTATGTAACATCCCGTATTTTTATAAATATATTTTAAGGATTTTTAATTATTTTCAGTAATAAAATAATATTTTAATAAATTATCGTAAAGTATTTTAATGAATAGTAAGATCCTTCTTAAGAACCTTAAGTCCTTAAGACGAATACAAACTTGGAAAACTTGAATCCTTAACTAAGAACCCGTTTGTGTTATCCAAGTCCGTTTTCATTTAAATGGAAAGTACAACCCATAAACCCCATAAAACCCATTTTGTCGACACATTTCTTCATCCTCAAAACAAAATAACAGTAAACACCATTTTCACAAAACCTCCATACTTATTCATCTTCTTTTCCTCTTTTCTCCATCATCCGTTCATCAAATCGAGGTAATAATATCATTTTCGGAATCCTCATCAAATTTGCAAGCCATCCGTCACTTCCGATTTTCATTTCTCCTATTTCGAAATTTTGGATGTTTTTCCTACAATCGTCTTTTGATCCCTTAAACTCGTTTTTCTTGATTGTAGGCGAAGGCTTGGAGGACCCGGACATTGATAGCTTCATTGTGGAAGACGAGCTTTGAGCGGAATTGCATTTAAGGTGACGATTACGAGTAACTCGGCCTTTTTGTTAAAATAGCAAGTTTTGTGTTGTGTTCTTGATTAAGTTTCTGATTTTGATGATGTTGGATGTTGTTAGAACTTAGAAGCATGTTAGGTTTTGATTTTGGTAACATTCACATGTTTGATTTAGTATTCATATGTGTATTTACCCATTTTTCAGAAATTCATGCTCTTAAGACGGATACAAAGATTGTTCATAATTTGTGTTTTGGTAGTTCAATAATCATGTTGATGTATACTTGAGGATTGTTATGGGATTATATGTGCTGGTAGGAATGATTTGTAGCTTGAAATCATAGTATTGAATCAATTGTTGAAAGTTTGAAGGATTTGGGAAATTGCAGAAAATCGCGTGAATTAGCCTGTTCGTGCTGGTGCGCAGGCTGCGCAGGTCTGTGCGCAGGCTGCGCAATTGAGGCGCAGCTGCGCAACCCCAAAGCGCAGGCTGCGCAATCGGCCTGTAACTTCGTGTTGTTTTTATTGTTTCGTGATTGTTTTGGGTGTTTGTTTCCCAATTGTTTAAGTGAAGTTTAAGCTATGTTTATGGATATATTTATATGGTTTAGAAGGTATGTTTAGACTAATTAAAGTGTGACCAAGTGTTTAATTAGGTACCTCTTGTTTGATCCTTTTTAATGGTTGTTGTAAGTTTTTCCTCTAAGTTGTTCTTTATGCTTAAGAATCTTTTTCAAGTGTTCAAGGTAATGGTTATTTGGTAGTTAGCAAGCAACAATTAGAGATGTTGTTTATCTAGCCTATGTTAGTTATCATTGTAGTATTAATAGATAATTGGTATCTATGTTTAGAATGTTGTTCTTCTCTTAAGGTAAATTTATCCTAAGCTTGTAAAGAGACCTAGTGGACCTAGTCAAGTGTTTAATGACCCTTAGACTTGTGGAATGAAAGTCTTGAGTTAATCTTATTTATAGTTGAACTTGGTCATCTCTTGCTTATGTGAGTTTGAGGTTCCCGGAGGATGGGCGACACTATATTGGGTTCGGGAATGGAGTGAGGATAGAGACCCCCCCGGTCGGGTAACCGAAAGGGAAACCGGCTCTTTCTCGTCTTAGTTCCCGGGATCAATTAGGTGTTGTTTAGTGGTTTAAGAAGTTAGAACTATAGGTTAGTTTCTATCTTTGGATGTTAATGGTTGAGTTGTATGTCGCGTGATGGGATATGTGTTAAGTTCACCTCTGGACCCATTACGTGTTTTGTATGTCGCGTGATGGGATATGTGTTAAGCTCACCTCTGGACCCATTACGTGTTTTGTATGCCGCGTGATGGGATATGTGTTAAGCTCACCTCTAGACCCATTACGTGTTTTGCTTGTGGCGTGTCAGGATATGTGTTAAGCTCACCTCTGGACCTGACACGTGATCGGTTGTCGTACACGGGATATGTATTAAGTTCACCTCTGGACCCGGTGTGTGATAGCTGTGTATTGGGATATGTGTTAAGTTCACCTCTGGACCCAATACTTGTTTGTAGCATTGGGATATGTGTTAAGTTCACCTCTGGACCCTTTGCTTATGGATGATTAGGGATTTGTGTTAAGTTCACCTCTGGACCCTTTTCTCTGGAATTGTATGTTTAGGGATATGTGTTAAGTTCACCTCTGGACCCTTTACTTGATTTGCATGTTGGGATATGTGTTAAGTTCACCTCTGGACCCGACATTGTTTGGTAATGTGATATGTGTTAAGTTCACCTCTGGACCCATTGCTAGTGTTTGTGTTATATCTGCTTGCCTAGAGTTTGGTACAGTGTCAGATATGCATGATGAAGTTAATGTTTGTATTGCTTGAGTTATAGTTAGTTCATCCAAGGCATTGGATGACTCTTGGATCGGTTTCATAAATAGTTGGACTGAAAGACCCCCGACTGGGCAACCAGTAGGGAAACCGGCTCTCCTTCCTAACGGTTTATGAAGTTGCTTGAGAGCCGTGCATTAGAGTTGCATGATAGTTGATGATCAGTTATTGAGATTTGTTATACTTCACATGTTTATATATGTTGGAGTATTCTGTTTGTATTGCTTGTTACGTGTCGTTACAAAAGGTGGCTAGGAGAACTCTAGTCACTCCCCACTGATTGTGGCGTACATGTTTTCATGTATGTAGGTACATGCAGGTTGGCGGGGATCACTTGAGAGCTAGCGAGTGATGTTCCTTTCATCATATGACTTACACTTCTATCGATTATCTAGACTCTTAGTTTTGATACATTTCATGTTTTGGTGCCTGTAGGGATGTTCCATCCCAGGCTGTTGTATATATTTGGTTTTCGTGCTTAGAATTGTTACTTATCTATTTCAGTTTATGTCAGTTTCAGTTTTTCAGGTTTTAAATCACCTCGCATGTTGTTTTGTTTAAAAAGTTTTAATTCCGCTGCATTTTTGGTACTTTGTATGTTTTAATTTTCCGCTTTCGCGAGGGGTTTTACAGTTGGTATCAGAGCATTATTGCTCCCGACGCACTCATGTGACCCCCAACCTTAACTGGACCAAATAAACAAATAATGAATGAGAGATGGGTAGATCTAAGGATTTATATGGTAGTCTATTTGTGAATGCTAATTGCTAAGTTAACACTTGTTTTCTCTTTTGAAGGATGGTGAGAACCACGGCTGCTGAGAACACTATAATGCAAGCACTTCATCAGTTGCTTGAGAACCAGAGACAGCAAGCAGGGAATGTTCCACCTCCTCCCCCGCCAGGCAATGAGGCTAATCGTCCTGGTAGCTTCTCTTGGATAGCGTCCCAGATGTCCAGGAGCCATGTGAAGACTTATGGAGGCGAGGTTGATCCGGTAGCTCTTACGGAGTGGTTCCGTGAGATGGAAAAGAGCTTTACCATGTACTCGGTGGTTAGAGAGGATAGAGTGCGGCTAGCCACTCACTTTTTGACCCTAGAGGCCGATAGATGGTGGGCATTGGCCGGACCGACTTTAATTCTTGATCCTTTGTTTGATTGGGAGGCTTTTAAGGATAAGCTCGAGACGAGGTTTTATCCTAAGGAGCTTAGATCACAGCGACTTAAGGAGTTCATGAACTTGAAGCAGGGTAAGATGTCCGTTCAGGAGTTCACCGACAAATTCAACCAGCTTGCACATTTTGCTTCGAAGTTTGTCAGAGATGAGGCTGAGAGAGTTTACTTCTACCGTGGGAAGTTAGGGCCGCGCATCGAGAGTATGGTTCGCCGTGACTCGACTTCTTTTGTGGAGGTATATGATGATGCTATTTGGGCCGAGAGTTCCATTTGTGCCATAGATGCTGAGACCCGAGCTGCTACTTCCAGTGTGACTTCTCACCAGAGATCAGTTTACCAGGGGAAGAGACCGTTTGTTCCTTCTACTTCTTCGCCTTCTTCTCAGAATAAGCGGTTTGAGAGGTTCTCTGCTCCGGTTGCTAAGACCATTGTTCACACCGACACAGCTTCTAGTGTTTGCCACCGTTGTGGTAAACCATCTCATCCGGGTTTTGACTATTTCAAGAATGCCTATAAGTGTTTCACCTGTAATGGATTTGGGCATCGATCTTATGAGTGTCCTGAGAGGAACACCGCACTTGGCAAGGCTGCCACAGCTGCTACAGTGACCAAAGGAGGAAAGGCTAAGGGGAAGATCTTCGAGATGACTAAGGCTGAGGCTCATCCAGATATTGTGGCTGGTATCTTTTCTGTTCTTGGTGCTGAGTGTCTTATTTTGTTTGACACTGGAGCTTCTCTATCATTTATATCAACTCAGTTCGCAGACCGTTTAGCTCTTGAGTCTTCATTGGTTGAGGAGACTTCCATTTCCCTACCATCTGGAGACGTATTTTCTTGCTCATCTTCCCATAGGGATGTTCCGATTATTATTGCTCAAGCCACATTTCCAGCAGACTTACTGAGATTTCCTCTCGAGGAATTTGACATTATCCTCGGTATGTATTGGTTATCGCGATATCATGCTCGCTTCGAGTGTCGCGACCAGAAAATCTGCTTGAGGAGTTCTTCAGGAGTTCGTGTTTCCTATAGGGGAACTCGCCCTAAAAAGGGTGTTCGTGTTATTTCTTCGATGAAAGCTTCTCATCTTCTTAGGAAGGGTTGCCAAGCCTTCCTGTGTGTTGTTACAGCTGCAAAGCCATCGCTACCGAAGCTTGAGGATGTAGCCATTGTTCGTGAGTATCCAGATGTTTTCCCAGATGACTTGTCAGGGATACCGCCAGAGAGAGATGTGGTGTAACACTCCGTATATTTTATTGTATTTTATTTTATTATTTATTAATTTCAATAACGTGTTGACATTACTTGAAAGTTTATATTCGGTAATTTAATTATCGAATATATGTTGATGCCCGTCGTTGAGGGTACCAAAGATAAAATTTATAATTCCTAAACTTTAACTATAGATAGTGAAAGTCAGGGTCGAACCAGAAGGAGGTGGGGAATGTTTATTGTTTGGTGTTAATGTTTAAAGTAACAAAATTGGGGGTTGATTGGTTGTTTACTAAGTCTAAAAACAAAGATAAAAATAAAATAAGAAATTAAAGATGAGAATAAAACTATATTAAAAGAGATGCTAGGATGTTTGGGTAATAAAAAGCTAAGGTAATATAAATCCTAAGGTCAACATGTATTGCAGTCGCGTAAGGGGTGTAACATATCCTTTCGGTCTATGATACCTAATAGCTCCTTTCGGCCTACGCTATTAGTTCCTAGGTCTCACAATTATTGGGTGTCAACAATAAGGGTGATTCCTAAAATCTAGGTCACATACCTTTCAGTCTTGAGTAACCTAGCCGTCTTAAGGTGTAAACCAATGCCCTTCCCGTATCTCTCAATCTTGGGTAGGTCATTACTAACATCCTACAAGTCTCCTTTCAGTCTCATTGTAGGGTATTATAGTCAACAAAGAAAGACGAAACAGAATACAGACGCGAGTAGGTCGACCGACCGGCTAGTCCAGTCGGCCGACCACCGCCTTGGTCGACCGACCCATTATTTGAGTCGGCCGACCACGGCTCTGCTACAGGTCGGTCTCGGAATTCTATTACCTATGCATATTCATTCCCTACATCCTAACATAAGTATTTAGCTACGCATAATTACTAAAACAACAATGAAAACGGGATTTAACATGGAGAACATAATGAATGATAATCTAAACATGCAATCAATAATAAAGCTTGGGATTTTATCTTAACCGAATGCAATAATAATAAGAACAATAATGAAACTAAATTAAGAGAGTAATTACCAGAGACAGGATTAAGGCAGAAAAGGAACAAACTTTATTGAATGCTTGAGAATTATTGAAAGATTACAATTGAACTAAAGACGGAACAAAACTAAATTACGAACTTGATTATTATTGTGGGTGCTAATTGATAAAAGCTAGATAATAAACCCTAAACAAAAGATTAGTTTATATAGGGCAAGAATTAAGAGTTTCCTAAGGATTCAAACACTGATAACGGACTTTCCGAAAAACCTTCTGGGCTTCGCTGAGGTCGGTCGACCTACTATGTGGGTCGGTCGACCTCTTTACGGGCTTCAGGAATTATGGGCTTCAAAGAACTGGTCGGCCGACCCATATAATAGGTCGGTCGACCCGTTATTGCATAAGATTGCTTCGATTCGTCTCGGGTTTGACTTTTGATACTTGATTAAAGATTCCTGTTGACTTTCCTTCGTTCCTTAATTATGCAAAAGTCTCGAGGGCATAAGTTTGGTGTAAAATTGTCCTTTTTCCGCACAAATCTGCAAAAGTGCATAAAAATACGAAAGTGCACAATTGTTGGGAAATAAGGGATAAAACATAGTAAATGAGCGACCAAATGCGTGTAAAATTAGATGTAAAACATCATAAAATAGACACGCTTCATATGTTTTATATTTTATATGACTATTAGTGTAGTGTCGGGTTTGAGCATTATGAGTAGAACATGTTTAAGTAGGTACTTGGGCCTCGATATGCGTGCAACCGAAACAGCCCAAAGACCGACACAACCTTTACATCAACACAAAACCATCAAAACTACTCAGCCACCTATCAATCTACGTTTAACAGAAAGCTAACCCTAGCCTTCTATCCATCGTTCAACAGCCTCTCTTACCCAATACGATCTCAAAACCCTAATTCCACTTCAACAACCACCAACGCTTTGAGTAAGAACGAGAGGACTGCAACCACTATCGCATCATCATCTTCTTCGCCCGTCCTCGTCGCTGTAAGACAATAATTATTTACGTTTCAATTCATTTTATAATACCCTGTTTTCGTGTTGTGGTTTGTCTTTTCGAACTGTTTCTGTTGTTATTTTGATACGAATTACGGGTAGTAGTAGTAGGAGGAGGAGGGTGTTCATGGCTTCTTTTTGGGGTTGTAGGGTGGCCGTAGAAGGTGACTAGGCCGGTGATGGTTGGGAAGTACAGAAATAGGGGCAGGGAATATAAGTGTGTACAACGGTTTTGTAGCGGCTGTTGTAGGTGTTTGAAGTGGAGTCGAAACCTGGTGGTGGCCACCAGGGGAGTAGTGGGGTGTGGGAGATGATGAGAGTGGTGTTAGGTGGTGGTTAGGGGTGTTGTCTTGGTGGTGAGAGTCGGTTTTTCGGAAAAGGGGGACACGGTTCCAGAATAGGGGCTGGAAACGCGTGGGCTCGTGTGGTTTTGGTGGGTCTGGTGTGTGTGTTATAAGGGAAACGAGATTGGAGGGTGACCACCAATGGAACCACCATGTGTCAGAGGTGACAATGGTGGTGGCCAGAGGTGGTGTCGGGACTAGGGTGAGTGAGAGAAGAGCATGAAAGAAGAGGGGGTCGAAGGTACTGTACAGGCGGATGTATGTAGGCTGCTTCGACAGGCTGTTTAGGGCAGTCATGGTGGTTGCAGGTGTTGTCCTGGTGGTGGAAACTGTAGGCAGTGGTGTAGGCTAGATGTAAGGGTCAGTGGCGATGGTGGTGATGGTGGCCGGGTTGGTGGTAGTGTTGACGGGAAAATAGGACGTCAGGGGGCTGTGTCTAAAGGGGCTGTTGGCGCTGATCTCGTAGTACTCGTATTAGGATGCTACTGTTTGTTTGTGTTTTACAAATAATATTATTATAGTTATTATTATTCTTATTAGTGTTGATTATTATTATTTTACTAATGTTGTTATTATTATTAATCCTACTATTATTCTCTTATTACTATTATGAATAGTATTGTTATTAGTATATTATTATTATATGGTAATAATGTTAGTAGTTGTGAAATTATTAGTATTGTGATTCCATAATTATATGGTAATATGCTATTAATAATGTTGTTATTATTTATCATGTCATTAGCAATTGTTAAGGTTAATATTATTAGGGAACTTTGTGATTACTCATAAATATTTATATTGTTGTACTATTGATGTTGTAATAATTCAATATTTGATTTATGCTATAATTAATAAGTTTATAATTAGTTAATAATGATGACATATTTATGAGGATATATTATGGTCAATACTAATTGTATTATTGTTATTGTATAATTCACATTAATATTAGAAATGTTTAAGTATGTTATTTATTAGTAAGAATTGATGAATGGATTGTGTGCTATAATTAGTAAGTCTATATTTAGTAAGTCTATATTTAGCAAGTATATAATTAGTAAGTTTATAATTGACATGTCATGACTAAGTAATTAAGTTAGTAATGTTGATTGTGTGAATAGCCTTTGATATTAAGTATAATTATAGGAACGGAATTCGAGGTGGAACATTACTAGACGGTGATTGCATGTTTACAGACTGCTACTCCAGGTAGGATACACTTGTACTATACTCCATTATATGTTATGAATGGATGATGATTGTATGATATGGATGATGAGCATGAATGATATGAGGATGATATATGGTTATGATGGATTATTATTACTGTTGCATTCATAAGCATGATTACTATTATTGTCGCATTCATGAGCATGGCATATGCATTGGATACGGATTCGAGATGATGATATATTATTGGGCCCAGGCTAGTTCTGTAGGACTAGACCTGGTGACCTCAGCTGTTATGCTGGTGTTCGGCGACGGCCGATTATAGTCTGGCGGGAGGTTCGGTATGGCTGGGTGTTACGGGTTTGAGATTGAAATTTGAGATTGTGATTGAGATTGAGATTGAGCTCGAGCATATTATTGCATTTGCATATCATAATTGTTGCATTATCTATTTTGTGTTATCCTACTCAACCGCGAGATTGACAGTGTATTCGTGTACACCTACGATGATCCGGAATGGGGAGTAGATTCTACAGGTCAGAGACAGATGGATTAGGAGATTGGGCATGGAGAGAAACATGGCTCGGACCTACTTAGAATTAGACCACATACTTAGATGTTATCAGTTGTACTTTATTCTTTGCATAGTAGTTGTAATATCAAAAGTTCAAATTTTATCAGTTTTTATTGAAAGTACTTTGGTTTGTTTTACTTTGTTATTCACTACCTCGGTCATTCCGAGATGATAACAGCTCTATTTACTGAGAATTTCTTGCTAAAGGCTCTTATATAAATGGGGGTGTTACATGTGGAGTTTACTATTGAGCTTATTCCGGGTACGGGACCTATATCTAAGGCTCTTTACCGTATGGCTCCGCCAAAGTTGAAAGAGTTGAAGCAACAGTTGGAAGAGATGATCGAGAAGGGTTTCATTAGACCGAGTGCTTCTCCGTGGGGTGCTCCAGTTTTGTTTGTCAAGAAGAAAGATGGTTCCATGAGACTTTGCATTGATTATAGAGAGTGGAACAGAGTGACCGTGAAGAACAGATATCCTTTGCCTAGGATAGATGATTTGTTTGATCAGTTGAGAGGTGCTTCTAGGTTTTCCAAGATTGATCTTCGATCGGGTTATCATCAGATTCCAGTGAGAGAGGCTGATATTGCGAAGACTGCTTTTCGTACCAGATATGGGTATTTTGAGTTCGTGGTTATGCCTTTTGGGTTGACTAATGCACCTGCTATCTTCATGGATCAGATGAACCGCACCTTTAGTGAGTATCTTGACACTTGTGTTGTGGTGTTTATTGATGACATTCTCATTTACTTGAAGACCGATGAGGAGCATGCCGAGCATCTCAGATTGATTCTAGGGATTTTACGTCGACAGAAGTGGTTCGCGAAGTTCTCTAAGTGTGAGTTTTGGCTTTCTAAGGTTGCATTTCTTGGACATGTGATATCTAGTGAGGGAGTTATGGTTGATCCCGCGAAGATTGAGGCCGTTGTTGATTGGGAGAGTCCCAAGGATGTGGGAGAGATCTGTAGTTTCCTTGGTTTAGCGGGTTACTACCGTCGATTTGTTGAGGATTTCTCTAGATTATCTCGCCCGATGACTCAGTTACTGAAGAAGGAAGCTAAATTTGTGTGGACCGACAAGTGTGAGAGTTCTTTCCAGGAATTAAAGACTAGGTTGACTTCCGCTCCCGTACTTGCCTTGCCAGAGATTGGAGTTGACTTCGACGTTTACTGTGATGCTTCGATGTTAGGGCTTGGATGTGTGTTGATGCAACATCCTACAAGTCTCCTTTCAGTCTCATTGTAGGGTATTATAGTCAACAAAGAAAGACGAAACAGAATACAGACGCGAGTAGGTCGACCGACCGGCTAGTCCAGTCGGCCGACCACCGCCTTGGTCGACCGACCCATTATTTGAGTCGGCCGACCACGGCTCTGCTACAGGTCGGTCTCGGAATTCTATTACCTATGCATATTCATTCCCTACATCCTAACATAAGTATTTAGCTACGCATAATTACTAAAACAACAATGAAAACGGGATTTAACATGGAGAACATAATGAATGATAATCTAAACATGCAATCAATAATAAAGCTTGGGATTTTATCTTAACCGAATGCAATAATAATAAGAACAATAATGAAACTAAATTAAGAGAGTAATTACCAGAGACAGGATTAAGGCAGAAAAGGAACAAACTTTATTGAATGCTTGAGAATTATTGAAAGATTACAATTGAACTAAAGACGGAACAAAACTAAATTACGAACTTGATTATTATTGTGGGTGCTAATTGATAAAAGCTAGATAATAAACCCTAAACAAAAGATTAGTTTATATAGGGCAAGAATTAAGAGTTTCCTAAGGATTCAAACACTGATAACGGACTTTCCGAAAAACCTTCTGGGCTTCGCTGAGGTCGACCTACTATGTGGGTCGGTCGACCTCTTTACGGGCTTCAGGAATTATGGGCTTCAAAGAACTGGTCGGCCGACCCATATAATAGGTCGGTCGACCCGTTATTGCATAAGATTGCTTCGATTCGTCTCGGGTTTGACTTTTGATACTTGATTAAAGATTCCTGTTGACTTTCCTTCGTTCCTTAATTATGCAAAAGTCTCGAGGGCATAAGTTTGGTGTAAAATTGTCCTTTTTCCGCACAAATCTGCAAAAGTGCATAAAAATACGAAAGTGCACAATTGTTGGGAAATAAGGGATAAAACATAGTAAATGAGCGACCAAATGCGTGTAAAATTAGATGTAAAACATCATAAAATAGACACGCTTCATATGTTTTATATTTTATATGACTATTAGTGTAGTGTCGGGTTTGAGCATTATGAGTAGAACATGTTTAAGTAGGTACTTGGGCCTCGATATGCGTGCAACCGAAACAGCCCAAAGACCGACACAACCTTTACATCAACACAAAACCATCAAAACTACTCAGCCACCTATCAATCTACGTTTAACAGAAAGCTAACCCTAGCCTTCTATCCATCGTTCAACAGCCTCTCTTACCCAATACGATCTCAAAACCCTAATTCCACTTCAACAACCACCAACGCTTTGAGTAAGAACGAGAGGACTGCAACCACTATCGCATCATCATCTTCTTCGCCCGTCCTCGTCGCTGTAAGACAATAATTATTTACGTTTCAATTCATTTTATAATACCCTGTTTTCGTGTTGTGGTTTGTCTTTTCGAACTGTTTCTGTTGTTATTTTGATACGAATTACGGGTAGTAGTAGTAGGAGGAGGAGGGTGTTCATGGCTTCTTTTTGGGGTTGTAGGGTGGCCGTAGAAGGTGACTAGGGCGGTGATGGTTGGGAAGTACAGAAATAGGGGCAGGGAATATAAGTGTGTACAACGGTTTTGTAGCGGCTGTTGTAGGTGTTTGAAGTGGAGTCGAAACCTGGTGGTGGCCACCAGGGGAGTAGTGGGGTGTGGGAGATGATGAGAGTGGTGTTAGGTGGTGGTTAGGGGTGTTGTCTTGGTGGTGAGAGTCGGTTTTTCGGAAAAGGGGGACACGGTTCCAGAATAGGGGCTGGAAACGCGTGGGCTCGTGTGGTTTTGGTGGGTCTGGTGTGTGTGTTATAAGGGAAACGAGATTGGAGGGTGACCACCAATGGAACCACCATGTGTCAGAGGTGACAATGGTGGTGGCCAGAGGTGGTGTCGGGACTAGGGTGAGTGAGAGAAGAGCATGAAAGAAGAGGGGGTCGAAGGTACTGTACAGGCGGATGTATGTAGGCTGCTTCGACAGGCTGTTTAGGGCAGTCATGGTGGTTGCAGGTGTTGTCCTGGTGGTGGAAACTGTAGGCAGTGGTGTAGGCTAGATGTAAGGGTCAGTGGCGATGGTGGTGATGGTGGCCGGGTTGGTGGTAGTGTTGACGGGAAAATAGGACGTCAGGGGGCTGTGTCTAAAGGGGCTGTTGGCGCTGATCTCGTAGTACTCGTATTAGGATGCTACTGTTTGTTTGTGTTTTACAAATAATATTATTATAGTTATTATTATTCTTATTAGTGTTGATTATTATTATTTTACTAATGTTGTTATTATTATTAATCCTACTATTATTCTCTTATTACTATTATGAATAGTATTGTTATTAGTATATTATTATTATATGGTAATAATGTTAGTAGTTGTGAAATTATTAGTATTGTGATTCCATAATTATATGGTAATATGCTATTAATAATGTTGTTATTATTTATCATGTCATTAGCAATTGTTAAGGTTAATATTATTAGGGAACTTTGTGATTACTCATAAATATTTATATTGTTGTACTATTGATGTTGTAATAATTCAATATTTGATTTATGCTATAATTAATAAGTTTATAATTAGTTAATAATGATGACATATTTATGAGGATATATTATGGTCAATACTAATTGTATTATTGTTATTGTATAATTCACATTAATATTAGAAATGTTTAAGTATGTTATTTATTAGTAAGAATTGATGAATGGATTGTGTGCTATAATTAGTAAGTCTATATTTAGTAAGTCTATATTTAGCAAGTATATAATTAGTAAGTTTATAATTGACATGTCATGACTAAGTAATTAAGTTAGTAATGTTGATTGTGTGAATAGCCTTTGATATTAAGTATAATTATAGGAACGGAATTCGAGGTGGAACATTACTAGACGGTGATTGCATGTTTACAGACTGCTACTCCAGGTAGGATACACTTGTACTATACTCCATTATATGTTATGAATGGATGATGATTGTATGATATGGATGATGAGCATGAATGATATGAGGATGATATATGGTTATGATGGATTATTATTACTGTTGCATTCATAAGCATGATTACTATTATTGTCGCATTCATGAGCATGGCATATGCATTGGATACGGATTCGAGATGATGATATATTATTGGGCCCAGGCTAGTTCTGTAGGACTAGACCTGGTGACCTCAGCTGTTATGCTGGTGTTCGGCGACGGCCGATTATAGTCTGGCGGGAGGTTCGGTATGGCTGGGTGTTACGGGTTTGAGATTGAAATTTGAGATTGTGATTGAGATTGAGATTGAGCTCGAGCATATTATTGCATTTGCATATCATAATTGTTGCATTATCTATTTTGTGTTATCCTACTCAACCGCGAGATTGACAGTGTATTCGTGTACACCTACGATGATCCGGAATGGGGAGTAGATTCTACAGGTCAGAGACAGATGGATTAGGAGATTGGGCATGGAGAGAAACATGGCTCGGACCTACTTAGAATTAGACCACATACTTAGATGTTATCAGTTGTACTTTATTCTTTGCATAGTAGTTGTAATATCAAAAGTTCAAATTTTATCAGTTTTTATTGAAAGTACTTTGGTTTGTTTTACTTTGTTATTCACTACCTCGGTCATTCCGAGATGATAACAGCTCTATTTACTGAGAATTTCTTGCTAAAGGCTCTTATATAAATGGGGGTGTTACATGTGGAGTTTACTATTGAGCTTATTCCGGGTACGGGACCTATATCTAAGGCTCTTTACCGTATGGCTCCGCCAAAGTTGAAAGAGTTGAAGCAACAGTTGGAAGAGATGATCGAGAAGGGTTTCATTAGACCGAGTGCTTCTCCGTGGGGTGCTCCAGTTTTGTTTGTCAAGAAGAAAGATGGTTCCATGAGACTTTGCATTGATTATAGAGAGTGGAACAGAGTGACCGTGAAGAACAGATATCCTTTGCCTAGGATAGATGATTTGTTTGATCAGTTGAGAGGTGCTTCTAGGTTTTCCAAGATTGATCTTCGATCGGGTTATCATCAGATTCCAGTGAGAGAGGCTGATATTGCGAAGACTGCTTTTCGTACCAGATATGGGTATTTTGAGTTCGTGGTTATGCCTTTTGGGTTGACTAATGCACCTGCTATCTTCATGGATCAGATGAACCGCACCTTTAGTGAGTATCTTGACACTTGTGTTGTGGTGTTTATTGATGACATTCTCATTTACTTGAAGACCGATGAGGAGCATGCCGAGCATCTCAGATTGATTCTAGGGATTTTACGTCGACAGAAGTGGTTCGCGAAGTTCTCTAAGTGTGAGTTTTGGCTTTCTAAGGTTGCATTTCTTGGACATGTGATATCTAGTGAGGGAGTTATGGTTGATCCCGCGAAGATTGAGGCCGTTGTTGATTGGGAGAGTCCCAAGGATGTGGGAGAGATCTGTAGTTTCCTTGGTTTAGCGGGTTACTACCGTCGATTTGTTGAGGATTTCTCTAGATTATCTCGCCCGATGACTCAGTTACTGAAGAAGGAAGCTAAATTTGTGTGGACCGACAAGTGTGAGAGTTCTTTCCAGGAATTAAAGACTAGGTTGACTTCCGCTCCCGTACTTGCCTTGCCAGAGATTGGAGTTGACTTCGACGTTTACTGTGATGCTTCGATGTTAGGGCTTGGATGTGTGTTGATGCAGAGTGGTAAGGTCATAGCTTACTCATCTAGACAGTTGCGAGTTCACGAGGTGAACTATCCGACACATGATCTTGAGTTAGCCGCAGTTGTTCATGCCTTGAAGATGTGGCTTCATTACTTGATTGGATCTCATTGTCGCATTTTCACGGATCATAAGAGTCTAAAGTACATTTTCACCCAGAAAGACCTTAATATGCGACAGCGTCGTTGGCTAGAGTTGGTTAAGGATTACGACATTGAGTTGTTATATCATGAGGGAAAGGCCAATGTAGTTGTTGATGCACTTAGCCGCAAGACTTCTCATTCGATGAGTGCTATGCGTGTATTGCCCGATGAGTTGTGTTCCGAGTTCCGGAAGCTGAGATTAGAGATGGTTGGTAGTGGTTTTGATTGGTTAGCTGCTATGTCTGCCGAGCCGTCCTTATATTGGGAGATTCGCCGAAGTTTACCTACAGATGCTGCTTTCCGGAGGTTCGAGGCTAAGATTTCGAGTGGAGTTGCACCAGATTTAGTGGTTGATTTCGATGGTTTCCTTAGATTCCGTGGTAGGATTTATGTTCCAGATGTGCCAGGTTTGAGGAAGAGGGTTCTTGAGGAGGCTCACTTGACACCGTATTCAGTTCATTCGGGCGGAGAGAAGATGCACAAGGATCTAAGACTTATATTTTGGTGGCCCGGGATGAAGAAAGACATTTTGGATTACGTGAGTAGGTGCTTGACTTGTCAACAAGTCAAGATAGAGCATAGGAGGCCAGGTGGTTTGCTACAGCCGCTTCCCGTTCCTCAGTGGAAGTGGGAGTGTATATCGATGGATTTCGTGACGGCATTGCCTAAGACAGTGGGAGGCAAGGATGCGATTTGGGTTGTGGTTGATAGGCTAACTAAGTGTGCCAGATTTGTGCCTATCAGAGAGATATGGGATATGGACCGTTTAGCCAGGGTTTATATTGTAGAGATAGTCCGTTACCATAATGTCCCGAGAGAGATCGTTTCCGATCGTGATCCGAGGTTTTGTTCCAGATTTTGGAAGGCTTTACAGGAGGCTATGGGTAGCCGTTTGCTGATGAGTACCGCATTTCATGCCGCGACTGATGGTCAGTCCGAGAGGACTATTCAGACATTAGAGGACTTGCTCCGTGCTTGTGCACTTGATTTCCAGAGTTCTTGGGAGCAGTGTCTACCGTTGGTTGAGTTATCTTACAACAACAGTTACCATTCATCTATTGGTATGGCTCCGTATGAGGCGCTCTATGGTAGGAAGTGCCGTAGTCCGATGTAACATTTCGTGTTTTGAAGTCTACATAATTGTTACTTGTGATTGTTTTATGCTTGTTATATGTTTCTTTACCGTTATGGGGTGGCGAACTTCGGGACGAAGTTCATTTTAAGGAGGGAAGACTGTAATACCCCGTATTTTAGCCTCGGTCAACGGCAGTCAAACCATGTTTTATGAAGTATTTTACGTAAACTATTATTATTTTATAAATCGTATTTCTACGATTATTTCGTATTTCATAATCATTTTATATTTGATGAGTATTTCATAAAATGTCATTTTATTCGTATTTCTTTATTTCTGATAATATATTTATAATTAAATATATATTTTCTATTTTCTATTTAATTCTCATCTATACTTTTTTATTATTTAAATCGTAATTATATAACGTTTTATATTTTTTTATATATTCTTTTATAAGTACTAATAATTTTACATTCTTATAATTAATTTAACTAATATTTACTAATACTGATTACATAATTTAATTAATATAATTATTTATATGTCTTGTTAACTTTTTAAGTTACGAATCGGAAACGGAGTTAAAACTTTGAGAAGCGTGATGGGTTTGGGCTCGAGTAGAATGTGAGAAACGTGTCTATGCAAATACAACAAAACCTATGCAAACCCTAGTAAGACTTCTCCTCCATCGACACATATCTCATCCATCGACATAATACACCTACTCAAACCCTACTTCCCCATATGAGAACTGCCTCCAAAATCTCGTAAAACCCCTAGATACATCTACCTCGTTTGCTCCCACATCAACTGAGCAAGGGCCCTAATTCACGTGACATACGGAGGAGCTATAGGACTGCACCCACCCTCATCGTCACCAACCGTGTAGTAATTTTGTAAATTATTCCTTGTGAAATTCAATCATCCTCATCACAGTTTGTATTGCCTTCGGTATTGTTTGTTTTGATTTTTTTTTGTACGAGTTATGGGTAAGGGTTGTAGTAGGCTGTTTATAGTCTAGTGTGGTGGCTGTATGGTAGCGTGGGGTGGCCGGAGCACCACCAGAAACCTGGTGGTTTAGAGGCGGCAGAAGCGTGAAGAACAGGGGAGAACAGGGGTCGAGAGTGCGGCTGTTTGTCGTTTTTGTAGGGTCTGTTAGGATAGGTTCTACGTCTCGGTTGTAGGTGGGAGGTCGTTGGTGTAGAGGCGACTACCCTAGTGCCGGAGGGTTAGCCGTGGGTGGTGGTTAAGGCCGGTGATGGTTGGGAAACGCTGTAGGAGGGGCGCAAAAACAGGAAAAAAAACAAATAAAAAAACAGAAACAGGGGAGGTTATAACGTGTTGCAGACTACTTGGTGAAGGCGTCGTGCGGTGTCAGAGAAGAACGAGGACTCGAGTGGACCACCCCTGGAACCACCGTGAGTCATTGGTGACAATGGTGGTGGCCAGAGCTGGTGTTGGGAATAGAGTGAGTGAGAAAAGAGCGAGAAAGAAGAGGGAGCTGAAGGGTGCGGTGAAATCGGTTATGTGTAGGCTGTTTTGACAACCTCTTTAGGGCGGTTAGGGTGGTCTTTGGTGGTGACCTATGGGTGGAAGTTGTAGTGGGTGGTACGAGCTTTAGGTTGGGGCCAGTGGTGTCAGTGGTGAGGGACCCAGCTAGTGTCGGTGGTGTCGCGAAGTTGGTGTCGGGTATGTTCGTGTTTCGATGTTACTGTTATCGTGATGTCTTTATATTGCTGTTTTGGTTGTTGTTGTCGTGCACTATTGTAATTATTATTATGATTATTAATATTATTATTATTATGATTATTATTATTATGATTATTATGGTTATTATTATTATGATTATTTAACTAGTATTGTTTATTCTTGTTGTTATTTCATGGTTGGTATTGGTGTTGTTATTGTTGTTGTTTGGTCAACATAATATTATTATCATTATTATTATGTTATTATTATTAGTATGATATTATGTTATATGTTATTGTTATTGTTGATATTGCTATTATTGTTAATACTATTATTATTATTAGGTAATTGTTGTTTTGTTTGGGTACTTGAGTCGTTAAGTAGTCAAATTTGTAAATTGTATTCGTGGTTATGTTTTCGCGTTTCGTAATTTGTTTAATAAGATTCGTATCTCCATAATTTCTAATACATATATGACGAGTAATCGTTATTTATTTATGAGTGATAATTTATATATTTCTTTATTTAATTAAGATGTCGCTAAGTAATAATCGATACGGTCTCGTTATGCGTAATATATTATTTAAATAGTTAATTTGAATAATTGATATATTATATTAGTTTGTGTAATTGTATTTGTTATTAATTACGTATATTATATTGCTAGGTGTTGAGTATGGGGTGAAGTGACCTTACTGATTCGATATTAGCTGCATAATGGGATTATATTGCTATCCAGGTAGGATACACTGACACTATACTCTATGAAGTGTTATGAATGGATGTTTACTCTGTGATGTGTTATGAATGGATGTAGCCTTGTATATTATGGATGCAAGTATGAGTTATATGAGCATGGTACTTAATGGTTATTTA
The DNA here is from genome assembly GCA_029255685.2 of Silene conica. Lineage (NCBI taxonomy): Eukaryota > Viridiplantae > Streptophyta > Magnoliopsida > Caryophyllales > Caryophyllaceae > Silene > Silene conica. The sequence continues at coordinate 42,120,036 of CM055316.2, read as the reverse complement.
TTTTAGTGTTGCATTCATGAGCATGGCATATGCATTGGTTACTGAGAAAGATATGGATCAGATATTGTTCTGATATAAAGCCCAGGGTGGTTCTGCAGGCCAGGCCTGGTGTCTTATCAGCTATTGAGCTGGTGTTCGGTGACGACCGATTATAGTCTGCCGGGAGGTTCGGTATGGCGTGGTGCAAGGGTAAGAGTTTGAGATTGAGAATTGAGATTGAGATTGAGCTCGAGCATATCATTGCATTTGCATATCATATTTGTTGCATTATAATTATTGTGTTACCCTACTCAACCGCGAGGTTGACAGTGTATTCGTGTACACCTACGATGATCCGGAATGGGGAGTAGATTCTGCAGGTCAGAGACAGATGAGCTAGGAGCCGGGGCAAGAATGTGAGACGCGTACTTTGGACCGACTTAGAATTATATCACATCTAGAGAAGTCATCAGTTGTATTTTCTTTTCTGTTATGTAGTAACTATAATAACCAAGTTTAAATTTTATCAGTTTTATAAAGTACTTTGGTAGTTTTACTTTGTTATTCACTACCTCGGACATTCCGAGATGGTAACAGCTCTATTTATTTGAGAATGTCTTGCTAAAGGCTCTTAAATAAGTGGGGGTGTTACAAAGTGGTATCAGAGCGAACAATCCTCAGGCCTAAACCAAATGAATAATAATGAACGTAGAAAGAGTCTAATAAAGTGAACCCCAGGTTAGTAACTGTTAGGAGCCCCAGGATTGGGATGAGTTAGGGGCCCCCTCAAACCAAGCCATTGGCCCTATCAGTCTAACCTGGAAACCCTTGAGTGATACAGAGAGTGGGTAGTAACAATAATAAAGGATCAGACCTTACCTATGTTGTGCTAACATTCTTGCAGGAGAAGAATGAGGTAAGTGATAATGTGAATTATGGAAGTGATGGCATTAGAAGATTATGATTGATATGGAAATGTTGATTGATCGAAATGATTGATTTGGAATTTTAATGAGTATGGATGATGTATATTTATTGAGCAATGGTTGGAGTGATATGATCATATGATTTCGGTGTTTTTAAATGTTGATACGGTTATCTGGTTATTAAATGACTATCGTAATTATGTAATATATTGGCTGTTATTTGGATATGAATGATTAGATTTATGTTTTATAGTAATTCACGTCTAGTGATATGCGGAATGTGATGCCCCCAGCCATGAGTGTCATATAGTTATATGTTACATTTGTATATACATGTATAGATATTCAGTCATTTAGTTGATCTACATTTCTGTTTTGCAATCTTTACCGTGTTTTAGATGACAATTACAGCTTGAAATGATGAATAAATGTTAATATGGTGCAACGTGATTTCTATGCTTCGATTATATGTCAACATGTTTGGAAGAAGAATGGTTGTATGTAAATGTGATAATGTGATTTTTAGGAACAAAAAGAAAAAGGTTGGATAAATTTTCAGAATGTTACCTTGTGTGTACGGGCTGCCATTTAAAATGTGTTTCCTATATGAATGTAAAAAATTTATGTGTGATAACCTTCTCGATGATTTTGGTTTCCTATGTATACGAGTTATATTTTGCGAGAAATAAATATTCTAGTCGATAGTGGTCAGATTGTTACTGCACGGTTCTGTTTTGACCCATGTTTTTACAAAGGACACCATTTAAAACGTATTTATTGTTTATGCATATTTCCAACTCCACTGTCTAGAATGTTCATTCACGTTTTCAAAATGATAAGTCACGTAAAATCTTAACGAGGTGTTATTTAATAGTGATTTTTGCAAGTTGCCCATTTTCTGTTTAATTGCTGAAAAGTTTCTGTTCCGACCAACCTAGTTGAAAAATTTGTTATAAATAATTCCCTTAAGTTGTGCATTTGATTGTTTTCCTATGATTACTGAATTCATTATATTTCTCCAAAAACTATAATGGTTCAGAAAATGGCTGGACGGTTATTTAATTATAATGTTGGAAGTTGCAACATGATGTTTGATTGTTAAAATTGTAAGTTATCTAAGTACGATATAAAAGTTTAATCAAATATGAATTATGTGATGTAACCATGTAATATTCTGATATGACATTAGTAGCATGAACAATAGACATATGATATGGATGTGAACTTTGTTATATAATAATATAACCTTAATTATTGGTGAGTTTTATATAAAGGTAGTTTTATTTATACCGACACTATTGTTATGCCACAAGGTGAACTACATATTGTTATGTTTAAATTTGATCACAATGTATTGAATTAGTAATCTGGTTGATATGTGAATTATAGGAAGTGCTAGTCTAGCTTTCGATTTGTAGCATGTAAAATCGTCAGTCGATTCGTGTTTATAAATTGCCATTAATTACAACTTCATTGGCAGAAAGTTTCAAAATGTTTTCAGGGTGATAATCCATGATAAAGCCGATGATTGATAATTATGGTAATTGTTTTGCAACATGACAAAATCTGTAGCTACGTGTTTATGAAATTATGCTTGAATATGAAATTGTTCCGCAAGATATAAATCTCTTATTTCTCAAGTCAGATTTACTAGTTTTATGACAAATGATGTAATGTGAGTGGATGAGAAGGATACTTAAATGATTGTTAAGCCATTTATATCCGAAATTGCTAAGTTGTCTTGCTAGTCTAAGACTGGTGTATATCTCGCGAAATAAGTCAATGCTCCATGTTTAATTATATTGGTTAAATTTTGCTTTATGCCTTTTCTAGAATATGCTTTTGCTTCTATAATATGCTTATGAGCATAAAATGTTTTAATTTGTCATTTATGAATTTTGAGTTATTGATTGTTTACATTGGTGTAAATATGATAAGTTTGTCTTAAAATTTCAAGTGTATATAAGTGTTGTTACCTGATTTTGTTTTAACTGCGTAGCATGAAATTGACAAGTATCTGTTGTTGCTTGAAAAGTCGGACGCTAGTTGCCAGTATAGAGTAATTAGCTTATCAGATGATTTGTGACTATGGTTTCGGTAAACCTCTTGAGCATTGGATGTGAAATTTTGTAATGGGGTTACGGGGACGTAACCATGTCTTAAGGAGGATAAGATTGTAAAATCTTAATGATCTTTGATTAGGCTAATTGATATGTCGTGCTTGTTTGAATATACTTGATAATCATGTTTACTTTTGTTATGCATTATATTGTAATTCGTGAATTATCTTTTAATTTAGTTATGCGTTACACTTTGGGGACAAAGTTTTCTTAACGAGGGTAGAATGTAACATTTCGTGTTTTGAAGTCTACATAAGTGTTACTTGTGATTGTTTTATGCTTGTTATATGTTTCTTTACCGTTATGGGGTGGCGAACTTCGGGACGAAGTTCATTTTAAGGAGAGAAGACTGTAATACCCCGTATTTTAGCCTCGGTCAACGGCAGTCAAACCATGTTTTATACAAGTATTTCAAATAGAATGTTTATGAAGTGTTTTACGCAAACTATTATTATTTTATAAATCGTATTTCTACGATTATTTCGTATTTCATAATCATTTTATATTTGATGAGTATTTCATAAAATGTCATTTTATTCGTATTTCTTTATTTCTGATAATATATTTATAATTAAATATATATTTTCTATTTTCTATTTAATTCTCATCTATACTTGTTTATTATTTAAATCGTAATTATATCACGTTTTATATTTTTTTTATATATTCTTTTATAAGTACTAATAATTTTATATTCTTATAATTAATTTAACTAATATTTACTAATACTGATTACATAATTTAATTAATATAATTATTTATATGTCTTGTTAACTTTTTAAGTTACGAATCGGAAACGGAGTTAAAACTTTGAGAAGCGTGATGGGTTTGGGCTCGAGTAGAATGTGAGAAACGTGTCTATGCAAATACAACAAAACCTATGCAAACCCTAGTAAGACTTCTCCTCCATCGACACATATCTCATCCATCGACATAATACACCTACTCAAACCCTACTTCCCCATATGAGAACTGCCTCCAAAATCTCGTAAAAACCCTAGATACATCTACCTCGTTTGCTCCCACATCAACTGAGCAAGGACCCTAATTCACGTGACATACGGAGGAGCTATAGGACTGCACCCACCCTCATCGTCACCAACCGTGTAGTAAGTTTTTAAATTATTCGTTGTGAAATTCAATCATCCTCATCACAGTTTGTATTGCCTTCGGTATTGTTTGTTTTGATTTTTTTTTGTACGAGTTATGGGTAAGGGTTGTAGTAGGCTGTTTATAGTCTAGTGTGGTGGCTGTATGGTAGCGTGGGGTGGCCGGAGCACCACCAGAAACCTGGTGGTTTAGAGGCGGCAGAAGCGTGAAGAACAGGGGAGAACAGGGGTCGAGAGTGCGGTTGTTTGTCGTTTCTGTAGGGTCTGTTAGGATAGGTTCTACGTCTCGGTTGTAGGTGGGAGGTCGTTGGTGTAGAGGCGACTACCCTAGTGCCGGAGGGTTGTCCGTGGGTGGTGGTTAAGGTCGGTGATGGTTGGGAAACGCTGTAGGAGGGGCGCAAAAACAGGAAAAAAAAAAAACAGAAACAGGGGAGGTTATAACGTGCTGCAGACTACTTGGTGAAGGCGTCGTGCGGTGTCACAGAAGAACGAGGACTCGAGTGGACCACCCCTGGAACCACCGTGAGTCAGTGGTGACAATGGTGGTGGCCAGAGCTGGTGTTGGGAATAGAGTGAGTGAGAAAAGAGCGAGAAAGAAGAGGGAGCTGAAGGGTGCGGTGAAATCGGTTATGTGCAGGCTGTTTTGACAACCTCTTTAGGGCGGTTAGGGTGGTCTTTGGTGGTGACCTATGGGTGGAAGTTGTAGTGGGTGGTACGAGCTTTAGGTTGGGGCCAGTGGTGTCGGTGGTGAGGGACCCAGCTAGTATCGGTGGTGTCGCGAAGTTGGTGTCGCGTATGTTCGTGTTTCGATGTTACTGTTATCGTGATGTCTTTATATTGCTGTTTTGGTTGCTGTTGTCGTGCACTATTGTAATTATTATTATGATTATTAATATTATGATTATTATGATTATTATTATTATGATTATTATGGTTATTATTATTATGATTATTTAACTAGTATTGTTTATTCTTCTTGTTATTTCATGGTTAGTATTGGTGTTGTTATTGTTGTTGTTTGGTCAACATCATATTATCATCATTATTATTATGTTATTATTATTAGTATGATATTATGTTATATGTTATTATTATTGTTGATATTGTTATTATTGTTAATACTATTATTATTATTAGGTAATTGTTGTTTTGTTTGGGTACTTGAGTCGTTAAGTAGTCAAATTTGTAAATTGTATTCGTGGTTATGTTTTCGCGTTTCGTAATTTGTTTAATAAGATTTGTATCTCCATAATTTCTAATACGTATATGACAAGTAATCGTTATTTATTTATGAGTGATAATTTATATATTTCTTTATTTAATTAAACTGTCGCTAAGTAATAATTGATACGGTCTCGTTATGCGTAATATATTATTTAAATAGTTAATTTGAATAATTGATATATTATATTAGTTTGTGTAATTGTATTTGTTAGTAATTACGTATATTATATTGCTAGGTGTTGAGTATGGGGTGAATTGACCTTACTGATTCGATATTAGCTGCATAATGGGATTATATTGCTATCCAGGTAGGATACACTGACACCATACTCTATGAAGTGTTATGAATGGATGTTTACTCTGTGATGTGTTTTGAATGGATGTAGCCTTGTATATTATGGATGCAAGTATGAGTTATATGAGCATGGTACTTAATGGTTATTTATTTTAGTGTTGCATTCATGAGCATGGCATATGCATTGGTTACTGAGAAAGATATGGATCAGATATTGTTCTGATATAAAGCCCAGGGTGGTTCTGCAGACCAGGCCTGGTGTCTTATCAGCTATTGAGCTGGTGTTCGGTGACGACCGATTATAGTCTGCCGGGAGGTTCTGTATGGCTTGGTGCAAGGGTATGAGTTTGAGATTGAGAATTGAGATTGAGATTGAGCTCGAGCATATCATTGCATTTGCATATCATATTTGTTGCATTATAATTATTGTGTTACCCTACTCAACCGCGAGGTTGACAGTGTATTCGTGTACACCTACGATGATCCGGAATGGGGAGTAGATTCTGCAGGTCAGAGACAGATGAGCTAGGAGCCGGGGCAGGAATGTGAGACGCGTACTTTGGACCGACTTAGAATTATATCACATCTAGAGAAGTCATCAGTTGTATTTTCTTTTTTGTTATGTAGTAACTGTAATAACCAAGTTTAAATTTTATCAGTTTTATAAAGTACATGTTTTACTTTGTTATTCACTACCTCGGACATTCCGAGATGGTAACAGCTCTATTTATTTGAGAATGTCTTGCTAAAGGCTCTTAAATAAATGGGGGGGGGGGGGGGGGTGTTACATCCGATCTGTTGGAATCAGGCGAGTGACGTGCACGACCTAGGACCGGACCAGTTAGCTGTTACGATTGATCAGGTTCAGCTTATCAGAGGTAGGATGAAGGCCGCACAGGATCGGCAGAAATCCTATGCTGATGTTCGCCATAGACCTCTAGAGTTTGAGGTGGGTGACAGAGTCTTCTTGAGAGTTTCACCGATGAAGGGCGTTAAGAGGTTTGGAGTTAAGGGCAAGTTAAGTCCTAAGTATATTGGGCCTTTTGAGATCGTGAAGAGGATTGGTGCTACTGCTTATCGTTTGGACTTGCCTCCTAGTTTCGGCAAGGTTCATAGTGTCTTTCATGTTTCTCAGCTCCGTAAGTATGTTAGTGATCCGAGTCATGTTCTGCCTAGAGAGATCGAGAACCTGGAGCCGAGTCTTGCTTTCGAGGAGCGTCCCGTGAAGATCCTTGACCGACAGGATAGGAAGCTTAGGAGGAAGGTGGTGCCTTTAGTGAAGATCCTTTGGCGTTGCGGTGATGTTGAGGAGCAGACGTGGGAGACCGCGGCATTGATGCGTGCTGCGCATCCTGCTCTTTTCGATTGAGGTATAGTTAGTTAGAATTTATCTCCGTTCGAGTTTCGAGGACGAAACTTTTTGAAGTTGGGGTGATTGTAACATCCCGTATTTTTATAAATATATTTTAAGGGTTTTTAATTAGTTTAACTAATAAAATAATATTTTAATAAATTATCGTAAAGTATTTTAATGAATAGTAAGATCCGTCTTAAGAACCTTAAGTCCTTAAGACGAATACAAACTTGGCAAACTTGAATCCTTAACTAAGAACCCGTTTGTGTTATCCAAGTCCGTTTTCATTTAAACGGAAAGGACAACCCATAAACCCCATAAAACCCATTTTGTCGACACATTTCTTCATCCTCAAAACAAAATAACAGTAAACACCATTTTCACAAAACCTCCATACTTATTCATCTTCTTTTCCTCTTTTCTCCATCATCCGTTCATCAAATCGAGGTAATAATATCATTTTCGGAATCCTCGTCAAATTTGCAAGCCATCCGTCACTTCCGATTTTCATTTGTCCTATTTCGAAATTTGGGCTGTTTTTCCTAAAATCGTCTTTTGATCCCTTAAACTCGTTTTTCTTGATTGTAGGCGAAGGCTTGGAGGACCCGGACATTGATAGCTTCATTGTGGAAGACGAGCTTTGAGCGGAATTGCATTTAAGGTGACGATTACGAGTAACTCGGCCTTTTTGTTAAAATAGCAAGTTTTGTGTTGTGTTCTTGATTAAGTTTCTGATTTTGATGATGTTGGATGTTGTTAGAACTTAGAAGCATGTTAGGTTTTGATTTTGATAACATTCACATGTTTGATTTAGTATTCATATGTGTATTTATCCATTTTTCAGAAATTCATGCTCTTAAGACGGATACAAAGATTGTTCATAATTTGTGTTTTGGTAGTTCAATAATCATGTTGATGTATACTTGAGGATTGTTATGGGATTATATGTGCTGGTAGGACTGATTTGTAGCTTGAAATCATAGTATTGAATCATTTGTCGAAAGTTTGAAGGATTTGGGAAATTGCAGAAAATCGCGTGAATCGGCCTGTTCGTGCTGGTGCGCAGGCTGCGCAGGTCTGTGTGCAGCTGCGCAATTGAGGCGCAACTGCGCAACCCCAAAGCGCAGGCTGCGCAATCGGCTTGTAACTTCGTGTTGTTTTTATTGTTTCGTGATTGTTTTGGGTGTTTGTTTCCCAATTGTTTAAGTGAAGTTTAAGCTATGTTTATGGATATATTTATATGGTTTAGAAGGTATGTTTAGACTAATTAAAAGTGTGACCAAGTGTTTAATTAGGTACCTCATGTTTGATCCTTTTTAATGGTTGTTGTAAGTTTTTCCTCTAAGTTGTTCTTTATGCTTAAGAATCTTTTTCAAGTGTTCAAGGTAATGGTTATTTGGTAGTTAGCAAGCAACAATTAGAGATGTTGTTTATCTAGCCTATGTTAGTTATCATTGTAGTATTAATGGATAATTGGTATCTATGTTTAGAATGTTGTTCTTCTCTTAAGGTAAACTTATCCTAAGCTTGTAAAGAGACCTAGTAGACCTAGTCAAGTGTTTAATGACCCTTAGACTTGTGGAATGAAAGTCTTGAGTTAATCTTATTTATAGTTGAACTTGGTCATCTCTTGCTTATGTGAGTTTGAGGTCCCAGAGGATTGGCGACACTATATTGGGTTCGGGAATGGAGTGAGGATAGAGACCCCCCCGGTCGGGTAACCGAAAGGGAAACCGACTCTCCCTCGTCTTAGTTCCCGAAGGATTGGCGACACTATATTGGGTTCTGGACCTGACACGTGATCGGTTGTCGTACACGGGATATGTGTTAAGTTCACCTCTGGACCCGGTGTGCGATAGCTGTGTATTAGGATATGTGTTGAGTTCACCTCTGGACCCAATACTTGTTTGTAGCATTGGGATATGTGTTAAGTTCACCTCTGGACCCTTTGCTTATGGATGATTAGGGATGTGTGTTAAGTTCACCTCTGGACCCTTTTCTCTGGAATTGTATGTTTAGGGATATGTGTTAAGTTCACCTCTGGACCCTTTACTTGATTTGCATGTTGGGATATGTGTTAAGTTCACCTCTGGACCCGACATTGTTTGGTAGTGGGATATGTGTTAAGTTCACCTCTGGACCCATTACTAGTGTTTGTGTTATATCTGCTTGCCTAGAGTTTGGTAAAGTGTCAGATATGCATGATGAAGTTAATGTTTGTATTGCTTGAGTTATAGTTAGTTCATCCAAGGCATTGGATGACTCTTGGATCGGTTTCATAAATAGTTGGACCGAAAGACCCCCCCACTGGGCAACTGATGAGCTCATATTTATACGTATTTTTACCCTTTTAATATTATATTTTTAATGTCGTCTTTCGTATTTTTAAGCTAAATATTATATTATTTTGAGTCTTGAGATTTTAACCGTCTTATACCGTTTTCGTAATTAATCGGGTTTTTAACGAGACTTTTAATTATTTAATAATAACCCGTTTTATTTAAGATTAAAATCTACCCAAGTCGTATGTTTATGTTATGCAGGACCGACGAAGTCAAATATATTAAGCGACTTGAAACGGGAGAGCTAAGACGGAAGGTAATAAAACTCAATTGAACAACGGAAATAAAGAGCGTACAACTTAATTAAATAATTAAGTTAGTAGCCATTCTCGCACAATTCTAATACAAGTCAGACAATGACTATGAAAAGAAGATTAAATTGAGGGAAAGGGGCAGAGAAATTGAACGGAAAAAAAACGCCAACATTGATGATGAAGATTCATTGTGTATTAAGCGGATTTGCATTCATGAAGATTCAAGACAATATTAATCATCCCAATTTAAGAGTAATTAAATTGGGGAAAAATTTAGGGTTTACTCCCTATATAACCCCAATTGTTACTCTTAGAAAGGGAGATTGAAGACAGAGACGAAGGAGGACGGAGCAATTCGAGTATATTTTCAGTCCGATTTCTACTCGATTTCCATGAGTTTCTCTTATCTTTATCTTATTTCTATTCTTATTATGTTTAGTTTAGATTAATTTATCGATAGGAGTATGTAATCGACTATTTGAAATTGGGGTTTATGAGATTTTGTTTCTGTTATGAATGATTAATTAGTTTTTCGGGTATTTATTCAAGTTTCGTAATTTGACTTATAAATCAGTGTGTATCAATTTAGTTTGGCCACCTAAGTTGTTCTCAAGGATACTTTGTCAAATTGATAGTAGTTTTGATTAGGCTACAGCTTACTGGTCTAATCCCATACTAGAAACTTGTGTAATAATTTGGTCTTATGGAGTTGCAGCTTACTGGTTCTGTAAGGCTTAATTGACTGGTAATCTTAATGCGACTAAATGCGTCGACTTAATACGTGCTTACATGGTTGAGTCGATATAATTTTGTTAGGATTAAACTTGCGTGGGTTAACGGGGTTTAACGAGTAAGAAAGATAAAACTGATAATTTGCTTGCTTACAAGGGATTAGCTAGTTAACCGGTCTATCCGAGAAGTAATTAAGTGGATCAATGATTGACCCAATTTCAATAGAAAATTACATATTCCTATCTTTTCGTTATTAGAGTCTTTCATCTTAAATTTATATTGTTTTCACTTGTCTTCTTAGCTTAATTTAGTATAGTAAGCTACCAACTTAAACACCCCCCAATTACTTATATAAAATAGTATTAATAACAATCTTAGATAATAAAATTAGTCCTTGAGGGTTCGACCCTTACTTGCCCTACTACTAGTTAGTTAGAGTTCGTGAGTGATTTATAAATTTAATTTTGACTGCGGAAACGACACGCGTCAAATTTTGGCGCCGTTGCCGGGGACTAATTGTTTCTTATCTTAGGTTTTTTTTATTAGGTAGTTTAGTTAATTGTTATTTCCAATTTTTATATTTACTTTTTCATTTTTCTTTTTGTGAACAGGTACCATTGCCAGTACCTGATAAGGCTGCTGGAAGAGCTGGAAAAAGTTTCTGCGAGAAATTATTTCATTGTGTATGCACACTCGCCTAACAAAAGGAGAGTTGTTGTACGATCCAGAAGTTGAACGGACTGCCCGAAGACTTAGAAAGGAATTTCGAGAAAAACAGCAAGAAGGGAGACTTTACTTGGAAATTCTGTTTTTGGAAGGAAAGATGGCAAGGGAAAGAACTTTGAAAGAGTTGTCGGCACCAACCTTAGGGGCGCATCCACTGAGCATCGTCTTTCCAGAATTGGAGAAGCCTCTCAAGCTAAATTCAGGTTTTATCAATCTTTTACCCAAGTTTTATGGTCGTGCTAATGAAAACCCTCAACGCCATTTACAAGAATTTATTGTTGTATGCTCAAGTATGCAAATTGATGGTGTTGAGCAGGGTCAAATTCAATTACGTGCTTTTCCATTTTCTTTGGTGGATGCCGCTAAAGATTGGCTTTATTATTTACCTGCTGGTTCTATTACAACATGGACTTTACAGGAAAATGCTTTTCTGGAAAAATATTTGCCTGCCAGTAGAGTAGGAGCTATTAGGAAAGAGATTTGTGGTATTAAACAGAAATCTGATGAGTCTTTATATGAGTATCGTGAAAGATTTGATAGATTATGTGCTACTTGTCCGCAACACCAGATAAGTAATGAGCTATTAATTCAATATTTTTATGATGGTTTGTCACTTAAGGATAAAAGTGTCAGATATGCATGATGAAGTTAATGTTTGTATTGCTTGAGTTATAGTTAGTTCATCCAAGGCATTGGATGACTCTTGGATCGGTTTCATAAATAGTTGGACTGAAAGACCCCCCCACTGGGCAACCAGTAGGGAAACCGGCTCTCCTTCCTAACGGTTTATGAAGTTGGTTGAGAGCCGTGCATTAGAGTTGCTTGATAGTTGATGATCAGTTATTGAGATTTGTTATACTTCACATGTTTATATATGTTGGAGTATTCTGTTTGTATTGCTTGTTACGTGTCGTTACAAAAGGTGGCTAGGAGAACTCTAGTCACTCCCCACTGATTGTGGCGTACATGTTTTCATGTATGTAGGTACATGCAGGTTGGCAGGGATCACTTGAGAGCTAGCGAGTGATGATCCTTTCATCATATGACTTACACTTCTATCGATTAGCTAGACTCTTAGTTTTGATACATTTCATGTTTTGGTGACTGTAGGGATGTTCCATCCCAGGCTGTTGTATATATTTGGTTTTCGTACTTAGAACTGTTACTTATCTATTTCAGTTTATGTCAGTTTCAGTTTTTCAGGTTTTAAATCACCTCGCATGTTGTTTTGTTTAAAAAGTTTTAATTCCGCTGCATTTTTAGTACTTTGTATGTTTTAATTTTCCGCTTTCGCGAGGGGTTTTACACTTTATCTGACTCGATTCACCATCCGTGCGATTTTCGGACATTTTCGTCCCGGGTGGTCAGAGGCCTAAAAAACGTGTATTATATAACCTTCAATTCGAGCTGTTTCAGGTGGTCGGAGCAGCCATTTTTATTTCCCAGCCTGTTTTTCCTACCACGTGTCTGAAATCGCATCATGACGTATCTTATTCGATTCTAGACCCTATAAACAACTATAAATCACTTATACATGGTTATCCGATTTTCGATCGAAACTGGTTTATAGCATACCGGTAACGTCAAATGTCTTCCGATGTTTTATAAACATTTTTGTGCCTGCTTTATCTGACTCGATTAACCATCCTTGCAAATTTTGGTCATTTTCGTTTCGGGAGCTCAGAGGCCTAAAAAACGTGTATTATATAACCTTCAATCTGAGCCGTTTCGGGTGGGTAAGCGACCATTTTTTTACAGCTTGTTTTTCTACCACGTGTCCGAAATCGCATCATAAGGTATCTTATTCCATTCTAGACCCTATAAACAACAATAAATTACTTTTAGATTGTTATCCGATTTTCGGCCGAAACTGGTTTATAGCATACCGGTAACGTCAAATGTCTTCTGAAATGTTTGAAAATTTTTGAGTCCGCTTTATTTGACTAGATTAACAATCCGTGCAATTTTCGGACATTTTCGTTCCAGAGAGCTCAGAGGCTTAAAAAACGTGTATTATATACTCATCAATATGAGCTGTTTCGGGTGGTCGGAGCGGCCATTTTTATTTTTCACCTTGTTTTTCTAGCACGTGTCCGAAATCGCATTATGTGGTATCTTATTCGATTCTAGACCCAGTAAACAAATATAAATTACTTTTACATGGTTATCCGATTTTCGGCCGAAACTGGTTTATAGCATACCGTTAACGTCAAATGTCTTCTGAAATTTTTGAAAATTTTTGAGTTCGCTTTATCTGACTCGATTAAGAATCCGTGGGATTTTCGTTCATTTTTGTTTCAGTAGCTCAGAGGCCTAAAAAAGCGTATTATATATAAACCCTTCAATTCGAGCTGTTTCGGGTGCTCGGAGCGGTTATTTTTATTTTCCAGCCTGTTTTTCTACCACGTATCCGGAATCGCATCATGGGATATCATATTTGATTCTAGACCCTATAAACAATGATAAATTACTTTTACGTGGTTATCCGATTTTCACCCGAATCTGGTTTATAGCATACCGGTAACGTCAAATGTCTTCTGTAATTTTTGAATTTTTTTTAGTCCGCTTTATCTGACTCGATTAACAATCCGTGCGATTTTCGGACATTTTCGTTCCAGAGGCTTAGAGGCCTAGAAAACGTGTATTATATACTCATCAATTCGAGCTGTTTCGGTTGGTCGGAGCGGCCATTTTTATTTTTCACTCTATTTTTCTAGCACGTGTCCGAAATCACATCATCAGGTATCTTATTCGATTCTAGACCATATAAACAACTATAAATTACTTTTACTTGGTTATCCGATTTTCGGCCGAAACTGGTTTATAGCATACAGGTAACGTCAAATGTGTTTTGAAATTTTTGAAAACTTTTGAGTCCGCTTTATCTGACTCGATTAAGAATCCGTGGGATTTTCGGACATTTTCGTTCCGGACAGCTCAGTGGCCTGAAAAACTGTTGGAGTAAGTGTCCTCCACAATAGTGTGATCACGTCAATAATATAATTAATTGACAAATCTCTATAAAAGAATATTCGTGGGATGATTCTTTATCATTAGTCAACTGGTCAACATTAATCGGTAATGATTGGCTTGCTAAAGTTTGACATTACTGTTGTAATGACGGCGGTGACCAGTTGATCCTTTTAGGTCACACCTATAGGACAACTCTCTCTATGATAAATGATATGACTGTATATTGATACGAGTCAATTCATTTCTAGTTTATAAATAATACGAAGGGATAAATTATAATAAGATTATAAGTTATAATTATTTTAGTGATTAAAATGTTGTCACTGATATAAATATATTTATGAAACATATTTAAATGAATGAATATTTTAAATACAATTGTTGTAGCCGGAAATAGATTAATAGATGTAAGTAATTATGAATTACTAATTTTATGATCAAATGTTTAAATGTTAAATTACGAGAATCATAAAATGTAATATTATCGAAGCAATGTTTACGTATTTATCTAACATATGCGAGAGTCCATTTACGAATAATGGACCGTGTGACAATGTGATTGTCTTAGACATTTTTACAACAGTAACACCTTATGTGATAATGTAGTGTTGAGACATCTTATTAATGTCATTGTTTTAGTGGGGGACAATGTAGGATATTGAGGTGCCCATTCATTGGGCACTCTAAACACACCACCCGGCCACCTTCTTGAGGAGAACAAAAGAGAGTTTTGTTCCCTCAACCATTTTTCATCATTCATTCATAGTTGCATTAGGGTTTTATTAAGAGAGAAAAAGAAATAAAAACACTCTCTCATATTCATACCCTAAACCGTGCACCCTCCCTCATGAATTAGCATTTTGTATTGTGTTCTAGCAAATAAGATACAAAATACATTAGTGAGTAGTGTGTCTTGGTGTTCATCTTTTGGAGGTCATCTCTTTGAAGGCTCAAGGAGGATCATTCCGTGTAGTAAGCTCAAGAACAAGTGAAGAAGGTGTCTTCACTTGTGCCCTAATTAGCCGTAACAAGCAATATAAGGGAGCTCATTTTCTCCATTAAATCTCGTTTATCTTATGTTAAGCATGCATAAGTTCATCTAATTATAAGATAATCACATTAGTAAGACTATAATAGGTATATAAACCCTTCAATTGGTATCAGAGCAAAGGTTGTTGCATGCTTAATCGGTTTTTAGTTTTTCCGAGTTTTGAGACTTAAAATAAAACTATTAATTTCGAGATTCATATGATAAATCACTCGACTTTTTGGCATGATAAATAAATATGGTCCTAAAATGTTTTTAGGTTATTTAGATAATTTATGAGATTTAAATATTGTTCATTCTATATATTTTTAATCATTTGTATGTATTTTTATGATAAAATCGATTAAAATGGTTAAAATAGATAGAAAACGTTTCTAGCCTTGAATTTTCTACACGACCTCACATGCTTATTTTACTTAATGTATGTAAAATTTGGTACAAAATCAAGTTGTATAGCATGTTTTACGATTTTATTTGATAAAAACCGTATTTAGAGGCAATTTTGGTCACATATATATATGATATTTCGAATTAAATATCGAAAATTTTGACCAATGTTTTTGACATTAAAAATATTAAAGATATATTTCAGAATGTTCATGGAAATAAAATCCAAATTTCAAAATTATTGTAATTTATTTGGTTTTATTACGTAAAAGTTATGTATATCAAGGCATGTTTGAACAATATAAAATAATTAAAGGGTTAATTATAATCAAAATTATTTATGAATAATTTTGAATCCTAAAATGTATTAGGATATTATTTAGAACATAATTTTATTTATGTTTTAATTTATGCATTTAAAAGGGTTAAAGTTGCAAGATCTCATAAAATCGATTTATTGTTGACCTAATAAGTTATTAGGGCGATTTGACATTAAAATGAACATATTCATAACATTTATATTGCTGCGTTTTTCATATGAATGTCATATTTTATTGCATTATTTTGAATTATGTAATTATTCTAGTATGGCCTTAGTTTAATCGGTAATTCCCGTAATGTAAGGGGTTATTGATTCGGTTGTAAATTTTGTGATATCGTATCACCCTATTGTAATTTATTTCTATTTTATTTTTATAAAGTAGATAGAATTAAGATTGTAATTTTGTAATTCGGAGTTCCCAAGGCGTTGCATTCCCGGGAGGAGTCCAAGGCGGTGTTCCTCAAGTGTTTGCCGAGAAGCCCTAGGGACCAAAGGAGTTGGTTTCCGAATTGTAATTTTATTTATCTCCTTATTAGGAAAGGCCATGCTAGAAGCTTTATTTTCGCTTTATTTTGTTTTAATATGTTGCATGCATAGCCAAATCGCCATTAACATGTCATGCATATCGAGTATCGAGTCTTCAACGTATCATTTTATTATCGATAATTCACCTAATTAGTTCACTTTAAAAGGAGATAGATAATATTTGATAAGATCTCTTACGTATTAAATAATGAGACTTAGCCTTACCAAAGAAAATTACTCATGAATCCCTTCTTCACAAGAGAGAGTGGGCTCGGCTACACCGAGGTGCTATAATTGTTACGTTGGGTAAGTGAGGTAATAAGATTACAATCGTAGTATTTAGTTGATCTCATCGAAAGTATTCATAACCGTAGTTGCAATAAGTTCAGGCTAAAGATAGAGATTAATGTAATTTTATCGACCGGGAATTCTAATGTAGAATCGATTAAGTGTTAATCGACCGAGTTATGTTAGCAAGGGATGAATCGGCTATACCGTGCCCTAGTTGATATGGATTTGGATCTCGGGATCATTTGCTTAATTGTGTAAGAGATCATTAAGTAAATGCTAAGCTTGTTTAAATTTGTTTAACAAGTGTTAAAATGATGAACGTTAATTTTTCCTTCATTTCCGTTTTTGTAGTTATTTAATCGCAATGGATTCAATCAACCCTATCACTATTGATTCTTGTCAGAATATTTTTGACGATGTTTGCAACCAAAACAACATTGATACTACTAGAGAAGTTCATTTCGGAACGGGTCCGGATGGCAATGTTAACTTTATCACTTCTCTCCCACCTCACAAAGGTCCACTTCTTGACACGACTTATATTGATGAGCTAAACGAAAAATTGGATGCTTTATACTTGAAAGAAAGGGCTTATGATGAAGCTAGAGGGAGCTCTAGCAAGAAATGTCTTGCAAAGATAAAGAAGAAGAAAAAAAGTTACAAAAGGGGCGATGCCACTATTGTAGTGTCATGGGCCATTGGAAGAGGAATTGCTCTAAGTACTTACGTCACATCCAAGAGGGTCTTGTGATTCCAATAGGTAATTCCGAATTCGAAATTTTTGTTATTGACATTAATTTTACATCCAACACAACATGGGTATTGGATATTGGTTGTGGTTCTCACCTTTGTAATCGTTTGCAGGGTTTAAGAGAAGTGGAGAAAATAGACAAGGGTGATATGGATCTCCGACTAGGAAATGGAGCTCGGGTAGCGGCCACTTCAAAAGGAACTTTCACTCTTGCCTTATCAAGTGGATACGAGTTACATTTAAATAATTGTTATTTTGTACCGTCTCTTTCCAAAAACGTTATTTCTGTTGCAATGTTAGACATTGAAGGATATAGTTTTTCCATTAAGAACAATTGTTGTGTAATCTCTAAAAATGACATGGTTGTTGGTCATGCTACGTCAATTAATGGAATCTATGTTTTGGAAACTTCGGACTCGTCTAAAGATGTCTATAACATTAATAACAAAAGGATAAAGACAAATGACCCAAATGAATCGTATGTTTGGCATTGTCGACTTGGTCACATAAATGAAAATCGCATTAAAAGATTGGTAAAGACCAATATAATTAAACCATTCGAATATGAATCTTATGGTACATGCGAAGCTTGTCTTCTAGGAAAGATGACTCGTAATCATTTTAGTGGTAAAGGGACACGATCTAGTGAATTATTAGGGCTCATACATACGGATGTATGTGGACCACTAACAATCACCGCTAGAGGCAATTATGACTATTTCATTACCTTCACCGATTTTTTAAGTAGATATGGGTATATCTACTTAATGAAGTATAAGAGTGAAGCCTTCAAGAAATTTAAAGAATTTCAAAATAAAGTAGAAAACCAACTCGACAGAAAGATTAAGACACTACGATACGATCGTGGTGGTGAATATCTTAGTAACGAATTTGATTCACATCTAAAAGAATGTGGCATTGTGTCACAACTTTCACCTCCGGGAACGCCACAATTAAATGGTGTGGCAGAAAGGAGGAATCGAACCTTATTGGATATGGTCTGATCAATGATGAGCCAAACTGACTTACCTGATTCATTTTGGGGATTTGCAATCCTCACTGCCATCAATTCGTTGAACAATAGTCCAACGTCAGCGACCGATAAGACTCCATATGAGATGTGGAAGGGAAAGGTTCCTAACTTATCCAATATAAAAATATGGGGATGTGAGGCTTATGTCAAGGTAAAGACCGATGACAAACTTGCTCCACGATCCAAAAAATGCATTTTTGTTGGTTATCCAACCACCTCACATGGCTACCACTTTTACAAACCTCGTGAAAAAAAAGTGTTTGTGTCTTCTGAGGCTGTCTTCTTAGAAAAAGAGTTTATTTCTAAGAGACAGAGTGGGAGAAATTTTGAACTTAATGAAGTTCGAGAAGTTCAAGAGCCACAAACTGAAGCTGACACAGACGAAGATGTTCCTTCTTCGTCCGCTTCGGTACCTATTCAACCCAGGAGGTCGAGTAGGGTTCCACATCAACCTGATAGGTATGTTGGACTAATTGAGGAAGATGGTAGCCTAGACGTATTACTTTTGGAAAGTGATGAGCCTACCACTTACAAAGCTGCAATCTCTAGTCCCGACTCCGCCAAATGGCAAGAGGCCATGATATCCGAGATGGATTTTATGCATCAAAACCAAGTATGGGACTTGGTAGACTTGACTAAGGAGATGAGACCTCTCCAATGCAAGTGGATCTTCAAGGTGAAGAATGGCATAGAAGGACATGATGATGTCTATAAAGCTAGGCTAGTATGTAAAGGGTTTTCCAAAGTTCAGGGTCTTCATTATGATGAAACCTTTACTTCGGTAGCCATGCTAAGATCCATTAGGATAATGTTAGCGATAGCCGCATTTCATGACTATGAAGTGTGGCAAATGGACGTCAAAACCGCGTTCTTAAATGGGCATTTAAAGGAGGATGTGTATATGATACAACCTGAAGGTTTTGAAGATCCTAAAAATCCTAACAAGGTATGCAAACTTAAGAGATCCATTTATGGTCTTAAGCCAGCATCCAGGAGTTGGAATCATCGCTTCAATGAAGTCATAAAAGAGAATGGTTTCACTCGAAGCGTCGAGGAACCTTGTCTATATATGAAATTAAGTGGGAGCAATGTTGTATTCCTAATCTTGTATCTGGATGACATACTACTCATTGGAAATGATGTTCCAATGCTTTCATCAGTTAAAGGATTGTTAGGTAACCATTTTCAGATGAAAGATCTAGGAAATGCACAATGCATATTAGGTATCCGGATCTATAGAGATAGATCCAAGAGGATATTGGCACTGAGTCAAGAATCTTATATCGATAAGATTCTGCGACGGTTCAACATGGGAAATTCCAAGAGAGGGTTTATCCCAATGGGAAGTGGTATTATATTGAGAAAATATCAATCACCCACGGAGCCCAAGGATGTTGAACGCATGAAAATGATCCCTTATGCTTCCGCCGTGGGATCTATCATGTACGCCATGATATGCACTCGTCCAGATGTCTCGTATGCTTTGAGCATGACCAGTAGATATCAAGCAAATCCAGGTGAAAGTCACTGGATTGCAGTCAAGAATATCCTTAACTACTTAAGAAGAACTAAGGATTCACATTTAGTGTTTGGAGGGGAAGCAGATTTGTGTGTAAAGGGTTACACAGATGCAAGCTTCCAAATAGATAAAGACGATTTTAAATCCCAGGCTGGATTTGTCTTTATCTTGAATGGTGGTGCCATTAGTTGGAAGAGCTTCAAAGAACCAGTCGTTGCGGATTCTACAACGGAAGCTGAGTACATTGCAGCATCAGAAGCTGCTAAGGAAGAAGTATGGATAAGGCAATTTATCGAGGGACTAAGGGTAGTGCCAAATGCTGAAGATCCTATCACCCTGTACTGTGATAACAGTGGTGCTGTCTTTCAGGCTAAGGAGCCAAAGTCTAGTAATAAGTCTAGACATGTACCAAGAAAATATCATGTAATTCGTGATTTCATTGATAGGAAGGAAATAGCGATTTGTAAGGTTGGGACAAACGATAATGTGGCTGATCCCTTAACCAAACCTTTGTCGCAAGTTAAGCATGATTCTCATGCTCGTTCTATGGGTCTTAAGAGTTTACCCAATATGTAATCGATTATATGATATGAAATGAAAAATGGTGTTTTTGCGTTCATATAAGGTAATCTTGTTCATCATTTAAGTTTTATATAACTTGTTTTATTTTATATACTTTGTAAAATCCAAACAGGATTGTATGACAATTACTGAACCCTGTCAAAGTGAACTGGATTAACGTAGTAATGCCCCTAGTCACTTATATGAGGTGACGTCTCGAAGTGACTAGATTATGATGCGATTGATGGTGAGTTCTAACACCATAGAGTCATAAGAGATGACTAGTCGGTCATATAGACAAACTGTAAGGTACACTTGTGTCGGGCAGTGACCGCTTATAGAGTTCTTTAGAATTCAATGGAGCCTGGTCGTGGCAAGAGCTGCTATATATATATTCTTATGAGTCGATTCTTAGACTAGAGACTGGTTGCTCTAAAGTGACATTATACAAAGTGACTTTAATTTATGCTCTACGATCTTCCGTAAAAGGGGTCAAATGGGCATCCTTTAGGTCACAATGGACGATGTTAGCTAAGGGAACAGTTGGATAGGAATTGTTCTACCCCTTGTCAGGATTATCTAAAATCTCAAGGCCACTCGAGGAGTAGTGAACTGGAAATGCGTGGCCACGCTCGGAGAATATGTATGGTAGATATTTCCGGTCTATCAGTTACACTCCATATCGAGAAAAACCACTATTGATTTGATCGCGTGCAAGTACAACCTGTAAGACACCTTGCATTGAGTGTGAGATGATGTAATAGAACAAGAGAATCGGTGATCCACACTTGTGAGGACAAGTGGGAGATTGTTGGAGTAAGTGTCCTCCACAATAGTGTGACCACGTCAATAATATAATTAATTGACAAATCTCTATAAAAGAATATTTGTGGGATGATTCTTTATCATTAGTCAACTGGTCAACATTAATCGGTAATGATTGGCTTGCTAGAGTTTGACATTATTGTCGTAATGACGGCGGTGACCAGTTGATCCCTTTAGGTCACACCTATAGGACAACTCTCTCTATGATAAATGATATGACTGTATATTGATACGAGTCAATTCATTTCTAGTTTATAAATAATATGAAGGGATAAATTATAATAAGATTATAAGTTATAATTATTTTAGTGATTAAAATGTTGACTAATATAAATATGTTTATGAAACATATTTAAATGAATGAATATTTTAAATACAATTGTTGTAGCCGGAAATAGATTAATAGATGTTAGTAATTATGAATTACTAACTTTATGATCAAATGTTTAAATGTTAAAAGACGAGAATCATAAAATGTAAAATTATCGAAGCAATGTTTACGTATTTATATAACATATGCGAGAGTCCATTTACCAATAATGGACCGTGTGACAATGTGATTGTCTTAGACATTTTTACAACAATAACACCTTATGTGATAATGTAGTGTTGAGACATCTTATTAATGCCATTGTTTTAGTGGGAGACAATGTAGGATATTGAGGTGCCCATTCATTGGGCACTCTAAACACACCACCCGGCCACCCTCCTGAGGAGAACAAAAGAGAGTTTTGTTCCCTGAACCATTTTTTCATCATTCATTCATAGTTGCATTAGGGTTTTATTAAGAGAGAAAAAGAAATAAAAACACTCTCTCATATTCATACCCTAAACCGTGCACCCTCCCTCATGAACTAGCATTTTGTATTGTGTTCTAGCAAATAAGATACAAAATACATTAGTGAGTAGTGTGTCTTGGTGTTCATCTTTTGGAGGTCATCTCTTTCAAGGCTCAAGGAGGATCATTCCGTGTAGTAAGCTCAAGAACAAGTGAAGAAGGTGTCTTCACTTGTGCCCTAATTAGCCGTAACAAGCAATGTAAGGGAGCTCATTTTCTCCTTTAAATCTCGTTTATCTTATGTTAAGCATGCATAAGTTCATCTAATTATAAGATAATCACATTAGTAAGACTATAATAGGTATATAAACCCTTCAAAAACGTGTATTATATACCCTTCAATTCCATCTGTTTCGGGTGGTCGTAGCGATCACTTTCATTTTTCAGCCTGTTTTTCTACCACGTGTGCGAAATCGCATCATGATATATGTTATTCGATTCTAGACCCTACTAACAACTATAATCACTTTTACCCGGTTATCTGATTTTCGGCCGAAATTGGTTTATAGTATACCGGTAACGTCAAATGTCTTTCGATGTTTTTGAAACTTTTTGTGCCCACTTTATCTAACTCGATTAACCATCTTTGCAATTTTCGGTCATTTTCGTTTTGGGAGCTCAGAGGCCTAAAAAACGTGTATTATATATAGCATTCAATTCGAGCCGTTTCTGGGTGGTCGGAGTGGCCATTTTTATTTTTCTGCCTGTTTTTATACCACGTGTCCGAAATCGCATCATGTGGTTTATTATTCGATTCTTTACCCTATAAACAATTATAACTAACTTTTACACGGTTATCCGATTTTCAGACGAAATTGGTTTATAGTATTCCGATAACGTCAAATGTCTTCCGATGTTTTTTAAATTTTTGTGCCCGCTTTATTTGACTCGGTTAAACATACGTGCAATTTTCGGTCATTTTTGTTTCAGGAGCTCAGAAGCCTAAATAACGTGTATTATAAACCCTTCAATTTGAGCTGTTCCGGGTGGTCGGAGCGGCCATTTTTATTTTTCAGCCTCCTTTTCTACCACGTGTCCGAAATCGCATCATGAGATATCTTATTCGATTCTAGACCCTATAAAAAACTATTAATCACTTTTAAACGGTTATCCGATTTTCAGCCGAAATTGGTTTATAGCATACTGGTACCGTCAAATGTCTTCCGATGTTTTTCCAAATATTTGAGTCCGCTTTATCTGACTCGATTAACCATCCGTGCGATTTTCGAACAGTTTCGTCCCGGGTGGTCAGAGGCCTAAAAAACGTGTATTATATAACCTTCAA
Organism: Silene conica; assembly: GCA_029255685.2. Taxonomy (NCBI): domain Eukaryota; kingdom Viridiplantae; phylum Streptophyta; class Magnoliopsida; order Caryophyllales; family Caryophyllaceae; genus Silene; species Silene conica. Next base: position 42,096,617 of record CM055316.2, on the reverse strand, counting down.
TTCGAGCTGTTTCAGGTGGTCGGAGCAGCCATTTTTATTTCACAGCCTGTTTTCTACCACGTGTCTGAAATCGCATCATGACGTATCTTATTCGATTCTAGACCCTATAAACAACTATAAATCACTTATCATGGTTATCCGATTTTCGGCCGAAAATGGTTTATAGCATACCGGTAACGTCAAATGTCTTCCGATATTTTTGAAAATTTTTGTGCCCGCTTTATCTGATCCGATTAACCATCCTTGCAATTTTCGGTCATTTTCGTTTCGGGAGCTCAGAGGCCTGAAAAACGTGTATTATATAACATTCAATCCGAGCCGTTTCGGGTGGGTAAGCGACCATTTTTTTCAGCTTGTTTTTCTACCACGTGTCCGAAATCGCATCATAAGGTATCTTATTTGATTTTAGACCCTATAAACAACAATAAATTACTTTTACATGGTTATCCGATTTTCGGCCGAAACTGGTTTATAGCATATCGGTAACGTCAATGTCTTCTGAAAGTTTTGAAAATTTTTGAGTCCGCTTTATTTGACTCGATTAACAATCCGTGGGATTTTTAGACATTTTTCTTCCAGAGAGCTCAGAGGCCTAAAAAACGTGTATTATATACTCATCAATATGAGCTGTTTGGGGTTGTCGGAGCGGCCATTTTTATTTTTCACCTTATTTTTCTAGCACGTGTCCGAAATCGCATCATGTGGTATCTTATTCGATTCTAGACCCAATAAACAACTATAAATTACTTTTACATGGTTATCCGATTTTCGGCCGAAACTGGTTTATAGCATACCGGTAACGTCAAATGTCTTCTGAAATTTTTGAAATTTTTTGAGTCCGTTTTATCTGACTCGATTAAGAATCCGTGGGATTTTCGGACATTTTCGTTCCGGAAAGCTCAGAGGCAAAAAAAACACGTTTATTATATACTCATAAATTCGAGCTATTTCGGGTGGTCGGAGCGGCCATTTTTATTTTTCACCTTGTTTTTCTAGCACGTGTCCGAAATCGCATCATGAGGTATCTTATTCAATTCTAGACCCTATAAACAGTTATAAATCACTTTTACACGGTTATCCGATTTTCGGACGAAATTGTTTTATAGCATTCCGATAACGTCAAATGTCTTCCGATGTTTTGGAAAATTTTTGTGCCCGCTTTATCTGACTCGATTAAGCATCCATTTGATTTTCGGTCATTTTTGTTTCAGGAGCTCAGAGGCCTAAAAACAGCGTATTATATATAAACCCTTCAATTTAAGCTGTTTCGGGTGGTCGGAGTGGCTATTTTTATTCTCCAGCCTGTTTTTCTACCACGTGTCCGGAATCGCATCATGAGATATCATATTTGATTCTAGACCCTATAAACACCTATAAATTACTTTTACGTGGTTATCCGATTTTCACCCGAAACTGGTTTATAGCATACCGGTAACGTCAAATGTCTTCTGTAATTTTTGAATTATTTTGAGTCCGCTTTATCTGACTCGATTAAGAATCCGTGGGATTTTCGGACATTTACGTTCCAGAAAACTCAGAGGCAAAAAAACGTATATTATATACTCATAAATTCGAGCTATTTCGGGTGGTCGGAGCGGCCATTTTTATTTTTCACCTTGTTTTTCTAGCACGTGTCCGAAATCGCATCATGTGGTTTATTATTCGATTCTTTACCCTATAAACAATTATAACTAACTTTTACACGGTTATCCGATTTTCAGACGAAATTGGTTTATAGTATTCCGATAACGTCAAATGTTTTCCGATGTTTTTTTAAATTTTTGTGCCCGCTTTATTTGACTCGATTAAACATACGTGCAATTTTCGGTCATTTTTGTTTCAGGAGCTCAAAAGCCTAAATAACGTGTATTATAAACACTTCAATTTGAGCTGTTCCGGGTGGTCGGAGCGGCCATTTTTATTTTTCAGCCTCCTTTTCTACCACGTGTCCGAAATCGCATCATGAGATATCTTATTCGATTCTAGACCCTATAAAAAACTATTAATCACTTTTAAACGGTTATCCGATTTTCAGCCGAAATTGGTTTATAGCATACTGGTACCGTCAAATGTCTTCCGATGTTTTTCCAAATATTTGAGTCCGCTTTATCTGACTCGATTAACCATCCGTGCGATTTTCGAACAGTTTCGTCCCGGGTGGTCAGAGGCCTAAAAAACGTGTATTATATAACCTTCAATTCGAGCTGTTTCAGGTGGTCGGAGCAGCCATTTTTATTTCACAGCCTGTTTTCTACCACGTGTCTGAAATCGCATCATGACGTATCTTATTCGATTCTAGACCCTATAAACAACTATAAATCACTTATCATGGTTATCCGATTTTCGGCCGAAAATGGTTTATAGCATACCGGTAACGTCAAATGTCTTCCGATATTTTTGAAAATTTTTGTGCCCGCTTTATCTGATCCGATTAACCATCCTTGCAATTTTCGGTCATTTTCGTTTCGGGAGCTCAGAGGCCTGAAAAACGTGTATTATATAACATTCAATCCGAGCCGTTTCGGGTGGGTAAGCGACCATTTTTTTCAGCTTGTTTTTCTACCACGTGTCCGAAATCGCATCATAAGGTATCTTATTTGATTCTAGACCCTATAAACAACAATAAATTACTTTTACATGGTTATCCGATTTTCGGCCGAAACTGGTTTATAGCATATCGGTAACGTCAATGTCTTCTGAAAGTTTTGAAAATTTTTGAGTCCGCTTTATTTGACTCGATTAACAATCCGTGGGATTTTCAGACATTTTTTTTCCAGAGAGCTCAGAGGCCTAAAAAACGTGTATTATATACTCATCAATATGAGCTGTTTGGGGTTGTCGGAGCGGCCATTTTTATTTTTCACCTTATTTTTCTAGCACGTGTCCGAAATCGCATCATGTGGTATCTTATTCGATTCTAGACCCAATAAACAACTATAAATTACTTTTACATGGTTATCCGATTTTCGACCGAAACTGGTTTATAGCATACCGGTAACGTCAAATGTCTTCTGAAATTTTTGAAATTTTTTGAGTCCGTTTTATCTGACTCGATTAAGAATCCGTGGGATTTTCGGACATTTTCGTTCCGGAAAGCTCAGAGGCAAAAAAAAAACGTTTATTATATACTCATAAATTCGAGCTATTTCGGGTGGTCGGAGCGGCCATTTTTATTTTTCACCTTGTTTTTCTAGCACGTGTCCGAAATCGCATCATGAGGTATCTTATTCAATTCTAGACCCTATAAACAGTTATAAATCACTTTTACACGGTTATCCGATTTTCGGACGAAATTGTTTTATAGCATTCCGATAACGTCAAATGTCTTCCGATGTTTTGGAAAATTTTTGTGCCCGCTTTATCTGACTCGATTAAGCATCCATTTGATTTTCGGTCATTTTTGTTTCAGGAGCTCAGAGGCCTAAAAACAGCGTATTATATATAAACCCTTCAATTTAAGCTGTTTCGGGTGGTCGGAGTGGCTATTTTTATTCTCCAGCCTGTTTTTCTACCACGTGTCCGGAATCGCATCATGAGATATCATATTTGATTCTAGACCCTATAAACACCTATAAATTACTTTTACGTGGTTATCCGATTTTCACCCGAAACTGGTTTATAGCATACCGGTAACGTCAAATGTCTTCTGTAATTTTTGAATTATTTTGAGTCCGCTTTATCTGACTCGATTAAGAATCCGTGGGATTTTCGGACATTTACGTTCCGGAAAGCTCAGAGGCAAAAAAACGTATATTATATACTCATAAATTCCAGCTATTTCGGGTGGTCGGAGCGGCCATTTTTATTTTTCACCTTGTTTTTCTAGCACGTGTCCGAAATCGCATCATGTGGTTTATTATTCGATTCTTTACCCTATAAACAATTATAACTAACTTTTACACGGTTATCCGATTTTCAGACGAAATTGGTTTATAGTATTCCGATAACGTCAAATGTTTTCCGATGTTTTTTTAAATTTTTGTGCCCGCTTTATTTGACTCGATTAAACATACGTGCAATTTTCGGTCATTTTTGTTTCAGGAGCTCAAAAGCCTAAATAACGTGTATTATAAACACTTCAATTTGAGCTGTTCCGGGTGGTCGGAGCGGCCATTTTTATTTTTCAGCCTCCTTTTCTACCACGTGTCCGAAATCGCATCATGAGATATCTTATTCGATCCTAGACCCTATAAAAAACTATTAATCACTTTTAAACGGTTATCCGATTTTCAGCCGAAATTGGTTTATAGCATACTGGTACCGTCAAATGTCTTCCGATGTTTTTCCAAATATTTGAGTCCGCTTTATCTGACTCGATTAACCATCCGTGCGATTTTCGAACAGTTTCGTCCCGGGTGGTCAGCGGCCTAAAAAACGTGTATTATATAACCTTCAATTCGAGCTGTTTCAGGTGGTCGGAGCAGCCATTTTTATTTCACAGCCTGTTTTCTACCACGTGTCTGAAATCGCATCATGACGTATCTTATTCGATTCTAGACCCTATAAACAACTATAAATCACTTATACATGGTTATCCGATTTTCAACCGAAAATGGTTTATAGCATACCGGTAACGTCAAATGTCTTCCGATATTTTTGATAATTTTTGTGCCCGCTTTATCTGATCCGATTAACCATCCTTGCAATTTTCGGTCATTTTCGTTTCGGGAGCTCAGAGGCCTGAAAAACGTGTATTATATAACATTCAATCCGAGCCGTTTCGGGTGGGTAAGCGACCATTTTTTTCAGCTTGTTTTTCTACCACGTGTCCGAAATCGCATCATAAGGTATCTTATTTGATTCTAGACCCTATAAACAACAATAAATTACTTTTACATGGTTATCCGATTTTCGGCCGAAACTGGTTTATAGCATATCGGTAACGTCAATGTCTTCTGAAAGTTTTGAAAATTTTTGAGTCCGCTTTATTTGACTCGATTAACAATCCGTGGGATTTTCAGACATTTTTCTTCCAGAGAGCTCAGAGGCCTAAAAAACGTGTATTATATACTCATCAATATGAGCTGTTTGGGGTTGTCGGAGCGGCCATTTTTATTTTTCACCTTATTTTTCTAGCACGTGTCCGAAATCGCATCATGTGGTATCTTATTCGATTCTAGACCCAATAAACAACTATAAATTACTTTTACATGGTTATCCGATTTTCGGCCGAAACTGGTTTATAGCATACCGGTAACGTCAAATGTCTTCTGAAATTTTTGAAATTTTTTGAGTCCGTTTTATCTGACTCGATTAAGAATCCGTGGGATTTTCGGACATTTTCGTTCTGGAAAGCTCAGAGGCAAAAAAAAAACGTTTATTATATACTCATAAATTCGAGCTATTTCGGGTGGTCGGAGCGGCCATTTTTATTTTTCACCTTGTTTTTCTAGCACGTGTCCGAAATCGCATCATGAGGTATCTTATTCAATTCTAGACCCTATAAACAGTTATAAATCACTTTTACACGGTTATCCGATTTTCGGACGAAATTGTTTTATAGCATTCCGATAACGTCAAATGTCTTCCGATGTTTTGGAAAATTTTTGTGCCCGCTTTATCTGACTCGATTAAGCATCCATTTGATTTTCGGTCATTTTTGTTTCAGGAGCTCAGAGGCCTAAAAACAGCGTATTATATATAAACCCTTCAATTTGAGCTGTTTCGGGTGGTCGGAGTGGCTATTTTTATTCTCCAGCCTGTTTTTCTACCACGTGTCCGGAATCGCATCATGAGATATCATATTTGATTCTAGACCCTATAAACACCTATAAATTACTTTTACGTGGTTATCCGATTTTCACCCGAAACTGGTTTATAGCATACCGGTAACGTCAAATGTCTTCTGTAATTTTTGAATTATTTTGAGTCCGCTTTATCTGACTCGATTAAGAATCCGTGGGATTTTCGGACATTTACGTTCCGGAAAGCTCAGAGGCAAAAAAACGTATATTATATACTCATAAATTCGAGCTATTTCGGGTGGTCGGAGCGGCCATTTTTATTTTTCACCTTGTTTTTCTAGCACGTGTCCGAAATCGCATCATGTGGTTTATTATTCGATTCTTTACCCTATAAACAATTATAACTAACTTTTACACGGTTATCCGATTTTCAGACGAAATTGGTTTATAGTATTCCGATAACGTCAAATGTTTTCCAATGTTTTTTTAAATTTTTGTGCCCGCTTTATTTGACTCGATTAAACATACGTGCAATTTTCGGTCATTTTTGTTTCAGGAGCTCAAAAGCCTAAATAACGTGTATTATAAACACTTCAATTTGAGCTGTTCCGGGTGGTCGGAGCGGCCATTTTTATTTTTCAGCCTCCTTTTCTACCACGTGTCCGAAATCGCATCATGAGATATCTTATTCGATTCTAGACCCTATAAAAAACTATTAATCACTTTTAAACGGTTATCCGATTTTCAGCCGAAATTGGTTTATAGCATACTGGTACCGTCAAATGTCTTCCGATGTTTTTCCAAATATTTGAGTCCGCTTTATCTGACTCGATTAACCATCCGTGCGATTTTCGAACAGTTTCGTCCCGGGTGGTCAGAGGCCTAAAAAACGTGTATTATATAACCTTCAATTCGAGCTGTTTCAGGTGGTCGGAGTAGCCATTTTTATTTCACAGCCTGTTTTCTACCACGTGTCTGAAATCGCATCATGACGTATCTTATTCGATTCTAGACCCTATAAACAACTATAAATCACTTATACATGGTTATCCGATTTTCAACCGAAAATGGTTTATAGCATACCGGTAACGTCAAATGTCTTCCGATATTTTTGATAATTTTTGTGCCCGCTTTATCTGATCCGATTAACCATCCTTGCAAATTTCGGTCATTTTCGTTTCGGGAGCTCAGAGGCCTGAAAAACGTGTATTATATAACCTTCAATCCGAGCCGTTTCGGGTGGGTAAGCGACCATTTTTTTCAGCTTGTTTTTCTACCACGTGTCCGAAATCGCATCATAAGGTATCTTATTCGACTCTAGACCCTATAAACAACAATAAATTACTTTTACATGGTTATCCGATTTTCGGCCTAAACTGGTTTATAGCTTACCGGTAACGTGAATGTCTTCTGAAAATTTTTGAAAATTTTTGAGTCCGCTTTATTTGACTCGATTAACAATCCGTGGGATTTTCAGACATTTTTCTTCCAGAGAGCTCAGAGGCCTAAAAAACGTGTATTATATACTCATCAATATGAGCTGTTTGGGGTTGTCGGAGCGGCCATTTTTATTTTTCACCTTATTTTTCTAGCACTTGTCTGAAATCGCATCATATGGTATCTTATTCGATTCTAGACCCAATAAACAACTATAAATTACTTTTACGTGGTTATCCGATTTTCACCCGAAACTGGTTTATAGCATACCGGTAACGTCAAATGTCTTCTGTAATTTTTGAATTATTTTGAGTCCGCTTTATCTGACTCGATTAAGAATCCGTAGGATTTTCGGACATTTACGTTCCGGAAAGCTCAGAGGCAAAAAAACGTATATTATATATTCATCAATTCGAGCTATTTCGGGTGGTCGGAGCGGCCATTTTTATTTTTCACCTTGTTTTTCTAGCACGTGCCCGAAATCGCATCATGTGGTATCTTATTCAATTCTAGACCCTATAAACAATTATAAATCACTTTTACACGGTTATCCGATTTTCGGACGAAATTGGTTTATAGCATTCCGATAACGTCAAATGTCTTCCGATGTTTTTCAAAATTTTTGTGCCCGCTTTATCTGACTCGATTAACCATCCGTTTGATTTTCGGTCATTTTTGTTTCACGAGCTCAGAGGCCTAAAAAAAGCGTATTATATATAAACCCTTCAATTCGAGCTGTTTCGGGTGGTCGCAGCGGCTATTCTTATTTTCCAGCCTGTTTTTCTACTACGTGTCCGTAATTGCATCATGAGATATCATATTTGATTCTAGACCCTATAAACAACTATAAATTACTTTTACGTGGTTATCCGATTTTCGCCCGGAACTGGTTTATAGCATACCGGTAACGTCAAATGTCTTCTATAATTTTTGAATTTTTTTGAGTCCGGTTTATCTGACTCGATTAACAATCCGTGCGATTTTCGGACATTTTCGTTCCAGAGGCTTAGAGGCCTAAAAAAATGTGTATTTTATACTCATCAATTCGAGATGTTTCGGGTGGTCGGAGTGGCCATTTTTATTTTTCACCTTGTTTTTCTAGCACGTGACCGAAATCGCATCATGAGGTATCTTATTCAATTCTAGACCCTATAAACAATTACAAATCACTTTTACACGGTTATCCGATTTTCGGACGAAATTGGTTTATAGCATTCCGATAACGTCAAATATCTTCCCATGTTTTCGAAATAAAATTTGCCCGCTTTATCTGACTCGATTAACCATCCGTTTAATTTTCGGTCAATTTTGTTTCAGGAGCTCAGAGGCCTAAAAAAAGCGTATTATATAAAAACCCTTCAATTCGAGCTGTTTCGGGTGGTCGGAGCGGCTATTCTTATTTTCCAACCTGATTTTCTACAACGTGTCCGGAATCGCATCATGAGATATCATATTTGACTCTAGACCCTATAAACAACTACAAATTACTTTTACGTGGTTATCCGATTTTCGCCCGAAACTGGTTTCTAGCATACCGGTAACGTCAAATGTCTTCTGTAATTTTTGAATTTTTTTGAGTCCGGTTTATCTGACTCGATTAACAATCCGTGCGATTTTCGGACATTTTCGTTCCAGAGGCTTAGAGGCCTAAAAAACGTGTATTATATACTCATCAATTCGAGATGTTTCGGGTGGTCGGAGCGGCCATTTTTATTTTTCACCTTGTTTTTCTAGCCCGTGACCGAAATCGCATCATGAGGTATCTTATTCAATTCTAGACCCTATAAACAATTATAAATCACTTTTACACGGTTATCCGATTTTCGGACGAAATTGGTTTATAGCATTCCGATAACGTCAAATGTCTTCCGATGTATTGGAAAAATTTTGTGCCCGCTTTATCTGACTCGATTAACCATCCGTTTAATTTTCGGTCATTTTTGTTTCAGGAGCTCAGAGGCCTAAAAAAAGTGTATTATATATAAACCCTTCAATTCGAGCTGTTTCGGGTGGTCGGAGCGGCTATTCTTATTTTCCAACCTGATTTTCTACCACGTGTCCGGAATCGCATCATGAGATATCATATTTGATTCTAGACCCTATAAACAACTATAAATTACTTTTACGTGGTTATCCGATTTTCGCCCGAAACTGGTTTCTAGCATATCGGTAACGTCAAATGTCTTCTGTAATTTTGGAATTTTTTTGAGTCAGGTTTATCTGACTCGATTAACAATCCGTGCGATTTTCGGACATTTTCGTTCCAGAGGCTTAGAGGCCTAAAAAACGTGTATTATATACTCATCAATTCGAGATGTTTCGGGTGGTCGGAGCGACCATTTTTATTTTTCACCTTGTTTTTCTAGCACGTGTCCGAAATCGCATCATGAGGTATCTTATTCAATTCTAGACCCTATAAACAGTTATAAATCACTTTTACACGGTTATCCGATTTTCGGACGAAATTGGTTCATAGCATTCCGATAACGTCAAATGTCTTCCGATGTTTTGGAAAATTTTTGTGCCCGCTTTATCTGACTCGATTAACCATCCGTTTGATTTTCGGTCATTTTTGTTTCAGGAGCTCAGAGGCCTAAAAAAAGCGTATTATATATAAACCCTTCAATTCGAGCTGTTTCGGGTGGTCGGAGCGGCTATTTTTATTTTCCAACCTGATTTTCTACCACGTGTCCGGAATCGCATCATGAGATATCATATTTGATTCTAGACCCTATAAACAACTATAAATTACTTTTACGTGGTTATCCGATTTTCGCCCGAAACTGGTTTCTAGCATATCGGTAACGTCAAATGTCTTCTGTAATTTTGGAATTTTTTTGAGTCCGGTTTATCTGACTCGATTAACAATCCGTGCGATTTTCGGACATTTTCGTTCCAGAGGCTTAGAGGCCTAAAAAACGTGTATTATATACTCATCAATTCGAGATGTTTCGGGTGGTCGGAGCGACCATTTTTATTTTTCACCTTGTTTTTCTAGCACGTGTCCGAAATCGCATCATGAGGTATCTTATTCAATTCTAGACCCTATAAACAGTTATAAATCACTTTTACACGGTTATCCGATTTTCGGACGAAATTGGTTCATAGCATTCCGATAACGTCAAATGTCTTCCGATGTTTTGGAAAATTTTTGTGCCCGCTTTATCTGACTCGATTAACCATCCGTTTGATTTTCGGTCATTTTTGTTTCAGGAGCTCAGAGGCCTAAAAAAAGCGTATTATATATAAACCCTTCAATTCGAGCTGTTTCGGGTGGTCGGAGCGGCTATTTTTATTTTCCAACCTGATTTTCTACCACGTGTCCGGAATCGCATCATGAGATATCATATTTGACTCTAGACCCTATAAACAACTACAAATTACTTTTACGTGGTTATCCGATTTTCGCCCGAAACTGGTTTCTAGCATACCGGTAACGTCAAATGTCTTCTGTAATTTTTGAATTTTTTTGAGTCCGGTTTATCTGACTCGATTAACAATCCGTGCGATTTTCGGACATTTTCGTTCCAGAGGCTTAGAGGCCTAAAAAACATGTATTATATACTCATCAATTCGAGATGTTTCGGGTGGTCGGAGCGGCCATTTTTATTTTTCACCTTGTTTTTCTAGCCCGTGACCGAAATCGCATCATGAGGTATCTTATTCAATTCTAGACCCTATAAACAATTATAAATCACTTTTACACGGTTATCCGATTTTCGGACGAAATTGGTTTATAGCATTCCGATAACGTCAAATGTCTTCCGATGTATTGGAAAAATTTTGTGCCCGCTTTATCTGACTCGATTAACCATCCGTTTAATTTCCGGTCATTTTTGTTTCAGGAGCTCAGAGGCCTAAAAAAAGTGTATTATATATAAACCCTTCAATTCGAGCTGTTTCGGGTGGTCGGAGCGGCTATTCTTATTTTCCAACCTGATTTTCTACCACGTGTCCGGAATCGCATCATGAGATATCATATTTGATTCTAGACCCTATAAACAACTATAAATTACTTTTACGTGGTTATCCGATTTTCGCGCGAAACTGGTTTCTAGCATACCGGTAACGTCAAATGTCTTCTGTAATTTTGGAATTTTTTTTAGTCCGGTTTATCTGACTCGATTAACAATCCGTGCGATTTTCGGACATTTTCGTTCCAGAGGCTTAGAGGCCTAAAAAACGTGTATTATATACTCATCAATTCGAGATGTTTCGGGTGGTCGGAGCGGCCATTTTTGTTTTTCACCTTGTTTTTCTAGCACGTGTCCGAAATCGCATCATGATGTATCTTATTCAATTCTAGACCCTATAAACAATTATAAATCACTTTTACACGGTTATCCGATTTTCGGACGAAATTGGTTTATAGCATTCCGATAACGTGAAATGTCTTCCGATGTTTTGGAAAATTTTTGTGCCCGCTTTATCTGACTCGATTAACCATCCGTTTGATTTTCGGCCATTTTTGTTTCAGGAGCTCGGAGGCCTAAAAAAAGCGTATTATATATAAATGTGGGGAATATAACGTGTATTCGCCCTAAACATGCAGGATTATAATGAAAATTACAGTCGTGAATATCGTCATAAGATAAAAAGGATAAGAAAAGAAGTACAACCTTTGGTCCTTGTGCGAAAGGCCTAAGAACAGGAATTAACACAAATTCCCTCCTATAACTTGCACCCAAGACTTAGAATGAGACGTGGCCGCGTGTGCTAGAAATCCTCTCCAACTGCCTTGCAATATTGGGAGAGCTATTTAGGTTTTAGATGTGAGATCTGAGGTTTTGGGAATAGAAAGCTCTCAAAACCCTAATTTTACCTTGAGATTATATTAATCAGTGCAACAAGAGTGTTTTGCATAAGGAGAAGTCATCTCTTTATATACTACACTTGGCCGAAATATCCAATAGGGTAGGAGTGGGCTTTCCACTCTTACCTTATTCTAATTCGTGATTCGACCCATTTAGCTATAATTTATTCGCGGGTTTTATTTATAAATCGCAACATGTTATCAGTTATTAATACTGTCGATATATTAATAACGGTCTGATAAAATACGATATTGTATAATTACCCAAATTAATATAACTGTTTATATTAATTCGCGAATACAATATTTAATTAAATATAACCGTTTATATTTGATTTACGAATTAATCATGTAATCCGTATTAGCTAAAATTATTTAATCCGTATTAAATAATAATCTCAACATCTTATTGACTAATTTAGTAGTCAATACCTCTGACTAACTGTTTAGTCATATCCGGCAAAATGTGACTGTATTTTCATACCTTCACATCTCTCAAACGTGTCCTATAGGTGTGACGTATAGGGACCAGTTGATCACCGCCATCCGTATGACAATAACGTCAAACTTATCTAGCAAGCCAACCGTTATTGATAAACGTGGATCAACTGGTAATAATACAAAAGTATGCCCTTGTGATCCTTAAAGAGATTTAATAAGTCATTGTACTTAATTGTCAAGGACACCAGCCCCAACAATCTCCCACTTGTCCGTACAAGGGTATGTGCAATGACGTTATCACACTACATGTGGAGGACACAATCTTCAACAAACTCCCACTTGTCTGTACAAGTGTAGGTGCGATAACCGAATCTCATATCCTTTTAAAATTTCTCCCACTCAATGTAAGACAATTTGCAAATCCGCATTCGCAAAGGTCGTATCTCACAAGCGATCTGTATCAAGAGTGGTTTCCCCGACTAGAGAGTAACTTAACTGATAAAACGAATCTGTATTCGAGCATGGCCATGCATTTCAGTTACTACTCCTCGAGTGGCCCTGAGAAATGATAAAATCCTGATAAGGGTTTGGATATTTCCCTCAACTCGAATCCTGCCGATATCGCGCAGCATGAAATAACCCAGAAAAAATCCTCTTGGCCCCTGTTACGGTGACCGTGGGAAAGAAACCAAAGTTACCCAAAATCTGCCTTAATCTCAAGAGACAGTTGAAAGTCAAAAGACTCGACTCTAAGGAACACTATGGAGGTCCTATCCACGACCTGACACCCAATGTTATAAAACATTTAGGACTCCATAACGATGTCACGGGGTGTCCTACGAGATATCCGTATAACTCGCCTTTGTGATTGGTCAGTCATCCACGTGACTTATGGCTCGTTGAACCCACCATCAACCAACGTCACAAAATGATTACCTGAGTTATCAGCTCAAGTGGGTAATCAAGGACCAAAACGATGTAATGTTAACCAGTTCACTTTGTGGTGTTCAAAATTGGCGTACAATTCCACATGAGAAACATAACATTATATATCATAACAATAAGGTTGAATAGAGTACACGAGAAAATGAATTATTACATGAATTCATAAAAGAGTACTACAACTTAGGAACACATCCAATTCCCATGGAATGAATGTGCCCTTCATGCTTATCACGTGGTAATGCTTTTGTGAGAGGATCAGCTATGTTGTCATCCGTAGCGATCTTATCAATGAAAATCTCCTTTTGCTCCACGTAATCTCTGATTAGATGAGCTTTCCGTTGTACATGCCTAGCCTTGCTGCTAGACTTATGCTCCTTAGCTTGGAATATGGCACCGTTATTGTCCCAATAAACGGTGATTGGGTCATTCGAACTAGGCACTACTGATAGTCCTTGTAAGAATTGACGCATCCATATTGCTTCCTTAGCTGCTTCCGAGGCGGCATAGTACTCGGACTCAGTCGTAGAATCTGCTGTAACACTCTGTTTAGAACTTTTCCAGCTGACAGCAGCGCCATTAAGAGTAAAAACGAATCCAGACTGAGATTTCGAGTCATCTCGATCCGTTTGGAAGCTAGCATCTGCGTAACCCGTGGCGCAGAGCGTCGAGTTGCCTCCGTAAGTCAATCCCCAATCTTTAGTCCTCCGTAGGTACTTAAGAATGTTTTTCACGGCCATCCAGTGTTGTTCACCTGGATGAGCTTGGAATCGACTTGTCATACTCAATGCATATGCAACGTCAGGACGTGTGCATATCATGGCATACATGATCGATCCTATTGCCGAAGCATAAGGAATCCGACTCATGCGCTCTTTCTCTTCCAATGACTTAACTTCTTGAGTCTTGCTCAAGTGAAGCCCAGGAGTCATAGGAAGGAACCCTTTCTTGGAGTTCGTCATGCTGAATCTCTCTAGAATCTTATCTATATAAGACTCCTGACTGAGAGACAACATCCGTCGTGATCTATCCCTGTAGATACGGATGCCCAAAATTCTTTGTGCCTCTCCCAGATCTTTCATCTGGAAGTGGTTTTTCAACCATGCTTTAACCGAAGATAAGAGAGGTATGTCATTCCCAATCAAGAGTATGTCATCGACATACAGTACTAGGAATACAATCTTGCTCCCACTCGACTTGATATATAGACATGGTTCCTCGACTGATCGAATGAACCCATTCTCTTTTATCACTTGGTCGAAGCGATGATTCCAACTCCGCGATGCTTGCTTAAGTCCATAGATGGAACGCTTAAGCTTGCAAACTTTCTTAGGATGTGCTGGTTCGATAAAACCCTCGGGTTGTACCATGTACAACTCTTCCTCCAAATAACCGTTTAAGAAGGCGGTTTTAACGTCCATTTGCCATATTTCATAATCATGAAATGCGGCGATCGCTAAGATAATCCGAATGGAACGTAGCATGACTACGGGTGCAAAGATCTCATCATAGTGCAAGCCTGGCACTTGAGTGAAACCTTTAGCAACTAGTCTAGCCTTGTGGATATCTTGTTGTCCTTCCACGGCATGCTTTATTTTGTAAAGCCATTTGTATTGAAGGGGACGTACCTTTGCAGGTAGGTCCACAAGATCCCACACGTTGTTCTCATACATGGAGTCCATCTCGGATTGCATGGCTTCTAGCCATAGCTTTGAGTCAGAACTGGTCATGGCACCTTTATAGGTTGTGGTTTCATTACCCTCTAGGAGTAAGACGTCATCCATATCATGTTCCTCGACCATACCAATGTATCTGTCCGGAGGAATGGAGACTCTTCCTGACCTCCTAGGTTCCTCAGGGATATCTACCGCAGCCTCGGTTGAAGGAACTGTTTTCTCCAATGGTTGCTCGGTAGTTGGTTCTTGAACCTCCGATAACTCGAAGGTTCTATTACTCGACTTGTTCTCGAGAAATTCTTTCTCTAAGAACGTCGCACTAGCCGCAACAAAAACACGTTGTTCGGTTGGCGAGTAGAAGTAATGACCAAAAGTTCCCTTTGGATAGCCTATAAAGTATGTCTTGACCGATCGCGGGCCGAGCTTATCCTCGTGTCTCCACTTGACATAAGCCTCGCAGCCCCAAACCCGAATAAAGGACAAGTTAGGGACCGTTCCCTTCCATAATTCGTATGGAGTCTTGTCAACAGCTTTAGACGGACTTCGGTTAGGTATTAGAGCGGCCGACAAAAGAGCATAGCCCCACAATGAATCAGGCACAACGGTGTGACTCATCATGGATCGAACCATATCGAGTAGAGTTCGATTTCTCCGTTCGGACACACCATTTAATTGTGGTGTTCCAGGTGGAGTCAACTGTAGCACGATGCCACAGTCTTTAAGGTGTTGATCAAACTCGTGTGAAAGATACTCACCACCACGATCCGAACGTAGTGCTTTAATCTTTCTACCCAGCTGGTTCTGTACCCGATTCTGGTATTCTTTGAACTTGTCAAAGGATTCACTTTTATGTTTCATCAAGTAGACATAGCCATATCTACTCAAATCATCCGTGAAAGTGATGAAATACCTATAGCCTTCTCGTGCGTTGATCGACATAGGGCCACATACGTCTGTATGTATGAGTCCTAATAGGTCGGCAGCGCGCATTCCAACACCTTTGAAGGAAATACGAGTCATTTTGCCAATGAGACATGATTCACACGTGCCATATGATTCGAAATCAAAGGGCGATATAGCTCCATTCTGTATGAGCTGTTTTACGCGTTTCTCATTTATGTGTCCCATACGACAATGCCATAGGTAAGTTTGATCTTTGTCACCTACCTTGAATCTCTTGTTATTCACATGTAATATCTCGGTAGTTTGATCTAAAACATAAATTCCATTCATGGAAACTGCCTTGCCATAAATCATATTGTGTAAGGAGAAAATACAGTTATTATTCTCTATTACAAATGAAAAGCCGAGTTTGTCAAGTGCAGAAACTGAAATAATGTTTTTGGACAAACTAGGAACATAATAACAGTTATATAAAAATAACTCGAATCCACTTGGAAGCTGGATCACGTATGTTCCCTTCGAGACTGCAGCAACATGTGCTCCATTCCCGACACGCAGGTCCACCTCACCCTTGATAAGGGGTTCTTGGTTTCGGAGGCCCTGCACATGATTACATAGATGAGAACCACAACCAGTATCAAGTACCCAAGTTCCGCAACTTGTATGGTTAATCTCAATCATGTGAATAAAAGAAGAAGAAGACATACCAACAGGAGTAACACGGCCTGCCTTAATGTCCTCGCGATACACGGGGCATGAGCGCCTCCAATGCCCAGTCTTGTGGCAATGGTGACATTCCATGCTTGTATCCTTGCTCTTTATCTTGCCCTGTGAGTTGCTGATGCGGGAGCATTAGCAAGGATTCGAGGTCGTGACCCACGACCCAAAGAAAGGTTAAAAATGTTCGATATGGGTTCAATACGGGTTTTCAAGTTAGCTAGGGAAGACGTATTAAAGGAACAAAAGAAAGATCCGGGAAGGGATCTTGGGAATCGTGCCCAACGTGTGGGACCACACGGTTAAGGCTTCCTAATTTTATTAGGGTTTGTGTGATTTAATTTATCTTGTTTTTATTTTATTTAATTAATTAAGTTTGTTACTAGTTTGTTACAACAAGGTTGTTAAGGTTGTTACAAGGTGGTTACAAAGTTAGTTATTAGTTTATTAGGGTTTGTTATTGAGTTGTTAGGGTTTGTTACTACAACTTAATCTTTTATTGGTTATTTTATCTTTTAGATTAAATAAGGATTATCTTTAATCCATAGGATAGGAATAGAAACCCTAAGAAGAGTAGGACACACGGTTTGGCCGAGCACTTGGGGACCGTGTAGGGTTCTTGTTCTTTCCTATTTCGATTCTAGTTTGTGACGGATGACCTTACTATAAATAGGCATCCTTAGTTGTTTGTTTCATTCATGATATATTCAAGTTATAAATTAAAAACCTTTTGTTAAGTTTTACTTACAAATCTAAAGTATCTGTGTGAGCTTTAAAACCCGAAGTATCTGTGTGAGCTTCAAAATAATTGAGAGGGTATCTGTGTGAGCTTGATCAATTATCCTATCCATCGACAATCATAAATCATTCATCAAATCGTTTCACAAATCTTTCAAGTATTAAGTGCTGTGCCTTATTACGTCATCAACAATCTTTATTCAAGAAGATCAAGAAACACCAAGATTCACCACCACCGTTGACCACCGTCCACGGCGAGCCACGTCACCATCACCGGCCACCCATCGTTCATTCTTTCATCGTTCTTGGTTGCTTTTCGTTCTTTATTCGTTCAAGATTGTATTATTTTATTAGTATTTTTTTTCCGCTGCAACATCCGTATTTTTGTTGATTATCTTTATTGATTATCACCCCAAATACGCATCAGTTGCTCGACTCACCTGGCCCACTCTTAGTAAATCCTGGTTTCTTGAACCTGGGCTTACCTACTGCTAGGTCGCCCTGAGCTTTAGCCTTCCCTTTACCCTTTCCCTTACTGGAGATCATGAGAACATCCTGCTTCATGCTCCCACTTAATTTCAGATCCTTCTCGGTCTGTACGAGAAGGGAGTGGAGCTCATGAGGAGTCTTCTTCATGTCGTTCATGTAATAGTTGGCCCTAAAGAGGGCGAACCCATCATGAAGCGAATGAAGCATACGATCAACGATTATGTTCTCACTGATCTTGCAGTTCAGGGTCTCCAGTTTCTCGATATTCTCAATCATGTTGAGAATATGTGGGCTAACAGCTTGGCCCTTCTGGAGTTTCGCCTCAAAGAAGCGACAGGTATGCTCATAAGAAACGATTCTCGGAGTCTTGGAGAATTCGTTAGATAGCGTGGTGAAAATCTTGTTTGCACCATGGGATATGAAGCGTCTTTGCAAATTTGATTCCATTGCATAGATGAGTACGTTCTTTATCGCACCCGCTTCCATAACGAAATCGCTATGGGCGCGAATTTCGTTGGCTCTAGCTCCAGTTCCTGTGTGTGCCGGAATGGGCTCAGTTAAATACTTAAGCTTTCCGTCAGCAATGGCAGCATTCCGTAGTGCTGCCTCCCAGTCAGAGAAGTTTGACCCATCATTCCTCAGTCTAGTGGACTGATTCATGGAGTCCATGAAGGCCTTTAGCCAGGATTCACGTGCTAGCTTGGCACTTGGCATTGGGTCTTCACCAGCCATTTTAGTTATACAGCAGTTTTAATGAACGTGTTCTACACTGAAAAAGAAGATAAAACAAAACCATATAAGCAACTCATTGTTGTGATTTAAGTCTATATTAAATTGAATTTAAACTCGTAGAAGCATGCATTTATATAATTGATCTCCCTCAAGAATTATATAAATGATCCCAAGACTCAATTTCCGTATATTGATAAGCCCACAGTTTGGCTAATTCCAATCGTTGGAACTCTTGGTCGATAGATTTCCGTATATCCTATCTATTAGTCCATCTCAGTCACTAGATATTATCGAGTGACCATGATGTTGAGATAAAATAAATCATCTGTTCCCACTTACCCGACGTAGAAGGGGTCATATTATGCTTACCGACGAAGAAGGGATTCATGGGAGGCTGATTTATAAAGACTAATCTCAATTTTTGGTTATACGAGGAAGACCCCATCAACTTTTATTTAACCATATTTAAGTGAACTAAAAACTAGCATTTGCGTGAATGAATTAAATAAAGTGATGGCTTAGCAATTGACATGTGACATCTGTATTGTCACAGAAAACTAATGCGTGACCTCTACATGAGTCAGTTTTCAGGCATGATATAGGTGGTTTGGTTTTTAGGCGGAATATGATGCAAGCTATTATCGATGAAAGCATAAAGATAAATGCAATAAACGTAAATAAAAGTCCTAGTGTGGCCTATCCTACCAAAATAAACATAAAACAACTTGGAATCCACCGTTGGACCCTAGAAGCTTGTCTTGATGTTCCATCTTGGTCCTTGCAGCGGGAGTGAGCATCCGATCTCCGTCTTGTCTTTGGTCTTCACAAAATTACTGATTTAAATTACAAAAGTAGTCCTAGATACATTCTAATTTAAATACAAAAGTAATTACATGGCAAAAACCCAAAACGGAGATTCAAGATCTCAAAATTACAAGCAAGACTGTGTCCCATCATTACGGTAACACAATCTTCTAAGGCCACACTAAGTTACAACCGTTTGCAAAAATTAAATACGTTATTGAAAGCATTCAAGGCATTCACAAGACGATAAATAAAATGCATCAACTAAAATAAAATTCATACATGACATAATACTGTTATTATGATTAATAAATTTTTACCAAACCACCTTTTAAGATTAAAATTATGTGACTATACCGCTTTAATCACCAATTTTAATAGACATATAATCCATTATTTTAAACTGTTTTAAAACAATATGTATCAAACGAGGGTGAACCGTTTCACTAAATAATATACTATTTCCGTATACAGTATATTATTTTAAGCCATGTGAAAATAAGAAAACAAGTTATTTTCGAAAAAGATAGCCTGAAAGAAGAGCACTCGACCGAGCAACAGAGGCACTCGATCGAGTGTCAGTGTCACTCGATCGAGTGCAGCAGGGGCTCGATCGAGTGACTCGTTAAAACGCAAACGCTGCACTTTAAATCTAAACAAGGTTTTATCTTTTGATATAAAACATGAAAATCAAAAATAAAAACAACAAAAGATCCACATATTGCTAAAAATATCGATTAAATAACAATATGCGAATTAGAATCGAAAACAAGATCGATTACAACACAAAAGCACACACACGAGGCCTGGTAATGGGGCACTCGATCGAGTGCCAAGGCAGAGTGCACGGTTTTCTAAAAATTTTTAAAACTTATGAAAGACACAATTGTAAAATTTCATGGCCTAAGGCTCTGATACCACTTGTGGGGAATATAACGTGTATTCGCCCTAAACATGCAGGATTATAATGAAAATTACAGTCGTGAATATCGTCATAAGATAAAAAGGATAAGAAAAAAAGTACAACCTTTGGTCCTTGTGCGAAAGGCCTAAGAACAGGAATTAACACAAATTCCCTCCTATAACTTGCACCCAAGACTTAGAATGAGATGTGGTCGCGTGTGCTAGAAATCCTCTCCAACTGCCTTGCAATATTGGGAGAGCTATTTAGGTTTTAGATGTGAGATCTGAGGTTTTGGGAGAAGAAAGCTCTCAAAACCCTAATTTTACCTTGAGATTATATTAATCAGTGCAACAAGAGTGTTTTGCATAAGGAGAAGTCATCTCCTTATATACTACACTTGGCCGAAATATCCAATAGGGTAGGAGTGGGCTTTCCACTCTTACCTTATTCTAATTCGTGATTCGACCCATTTAGCTATAATTTATTCGCGGGTTTTATTTATAAATCGCAACATGTTATCAGTTATTAATACTGTCGATATATTAATAACGGTTTGATAAAATACGATATTGTATAATTACCCAAATTAATATAACTGTTTATATTAATTCGCGAATACAATATTTAATTAAATATAACCGTTTATATTTAATTTACGAATTAATCATGTAATCCGTATTAGCTAAAATTATTTAATCCGTATTAAATAATAATCTCAACATCTTATTGACTAATTTAGTAGTCAATACCTCTGACTAACTGTTTAGTCATATCCGGCAAAATGTGACTGTATTTTCATACCTTCACATCTCTCAAACGTGTCCTATAGGTGTGACGTATAGGGACCAGTTGATCACCGCCAACCGTATGACAATAACGTCAAACTTATCTAGCAAGCCAACCGTTATTGATAAACGTGGATCAACTGGTAATAATACAAAAGTATGCCCTTGTGATCCTTAAAGAGATTTAATAAGTCATTGTACTTAATTGTCAAGGACACCAGCCCCAAAAATAAACCCTTCAATTTGAGCTGTTTCGGGTGGTCGGAGCAGCTATTTTTATTTTCCAACCTGATTTTCTACCACGTGTCCGGAATCGCATCATGAGATATCATATTTCTTTCTAGACCCTATAAACAACTATAAATTACTTTTACGTGGTTATCCGATTTTCGCCCGAAACTGGTTTATAGCATACCGGTAACGTGAAATGTCTTCTGTAATTTTTGAATTTTTTTGAGTCCTCTTTATTTGACTCGATTAACAATCCGTGCGATTTTCGGACATTTTCGTTCCAGAGGCTTACAGGCCTAAAAAACGTGTATTATATACTCATCAATTCGAGATGTTTCGGGTGGTCGGAGCGGCCATTTTTATTTTTCACCTTGTTTCTCTAGCACGTGTCCGAAATCGCATCATGAGGTATCTTATTCAATTCTAGACCCTATAAACAATTATAAATCACTTTTACACGGTTATCCGATTTTCGGACGAAATTGGTTTATAGCATTCCGATAACGTCAAATGTCTTCCGATGTTTTGGAAAATTTTTGTGCCCGCTTTATCTGACTCGATTAACCATCCGTTTGATTTTCGGTCATTTTTGTTTCAGGAGCTCGGAGGCCTAAAAAAAGCGTATTATATATAAACCCTTCAATTCGAGCTGTTTCGGGTGGTCGGAGCGGCTATTTTTATTTTCCGACCTGATTTTCTACCACGTGTCCAGAATCGCATCATGAGATATCATATTTGATTCTAGACCCTATAAACAACTATAAATTACTTTTACGTGGTTATCCGATTTTCGCCCGAAACTGGTTTGTAGCATACCGGTAACGTGAAATGTCTTCAGTAATTTTTGAATTTTTTTGAGTCCTCTTTATTCGACTCGATTAACAATCCGTGCGATTTTCGGACATTTTCGTTCCAGAGGCTTACAGGCCTAAAAAACGTGTATTATATACTCATCAATTCGAGATGTTTCGGGTGGTCGGAGCGGCCATTTTTATTTTTCACCTTGTTTTTCTAGCACGTGTCCGAAATCGCATCATGAGGTATCTTATTCAATTCTAGACCCTATAAACAGTTATAAATCACTTTTACACGGTTATCTGATTTTCAGACGAAATTGGTTTATAGCATTCCGATAACGTCAAATGTCTTCCGATGTTTTGGAAAAATTTTGTGCCCGCTTTATCTGACTCGATTAACCATCCGTTTGATTTTCGGTTATTTTTGTTTCAGGAGCTCAGAGGCCTAAAAAAATCGTATTATATATAAACCCTTCAATTCGAGCTGTTTCGGGTGGTCGGAGTAGCTATTTTTATTCTCCGGCCTGTTTTTCTACCACGTGTCCAGAATCGCATCATGAGATATCATATTTGATTCTAGACCCTATAAACACCTATAAATTACTTTTACGTGGTTATCCGATTTTCACCCGAAACTGGTTTATAGCATACCGGTAACGTCAAATGTCTTCTATAATTTTTGAATTATTTTGAGTCCGCTTTATCTGACTCGATTAAGAATCCGTGGGATTTTCGGACATTTACGTTCCGGAAAGCTCAGAGGAAAAAAAAAACGTATATTATATACTCATAAATTCGAGCTATTTCGGGTGGTCGGAGCGGCCATTTTTATTTTCCAACCTGATTTTCTACCACCTGTCCGGAATCACATCATGAGATATCATATTTGATTCTAGACTCTATAAACAACTATAAATTACTTTTACGTGGTTATCCGATTTTCGCCCGAAACTGGTTTATAGCATACCGGTAACGTGAAATGTCTTCTGTAATTTTTGAATTTTTTTGAGTCCTCTTTATTTGACTCGATTAACAATCCGTGCGATTTTCGGACTTTTTCCGTTCCAGAGGCTTACAGGCCTAAAAAACGTGTATTATATACTCATCAATTCGAGATGTTTCGGGTGGTCGGAGCGGCAATTTTTATTTTTCTCCTTGTTTTTCTAGTACGTGTCCGAAATCGCATCATGACGTATCTTATTCAATTCTAGACCCTATAAACAATTATAAATCACTTTTACACGGTTATCCGATTTTCGGACGAAATTGGTTTATAGCATTCCGATAACGTCAAATGTCTTCCGATGTTTTGGAAAATTTTTGTCCCCGCTTTATCTGACTCGATTAACCATCCGTTTGGTTTTCGGTCATTTTTGTTTCAGGAACTCGGAGGCCTAAAAAAAGCGTATTATATATAAACCCTTCAATTCGAGCTGTTTCGGGTGGCCGGAGCGGCTATTTTTATTTTCCAACCTGATTTTCTACCACGTGTCCGGAATCGCATCATGAGATATCATATTTGATTCTAGACCCTATAAACAACTATAAATTACTTTTACGTGGTTATCCGATTTTCGCCCGAAACTGGTTTGTAGCATACCGGTAACGTGAAATGTCTTCTGTAATTTTTGAATTTTTTTGAGTCCTCTTCGTTTGACTCGATTAACAATCCGTGCGATTTTCGGACATTTTCGTTCCAGAGGCTTACAGGCCTAAAAAACGTGTATTATATACCCATCAATTCGAGATGTTTCGGGTGGTCGGAGCGGCCATTTTTATTTTTCACCTTGTTTTTCTAGCACGTGTCCGAAATCGCATCATGAGGTATCTTATTCAATTCTAGACCCTATAAACAGTTATAAATCACTTTTACACGGTTATCCGATTTTCGGACGAAATTGGTTCATAGCATTCCGATAATGTCAAATATCTTCCGATGTTTTGGAAAATTTTTGTGCCCGCTTTATCTGACTCGATTAACCATCCGTTTGATTTTCGGTCATTTTTGTTTCAGGAGCTCAGAGGCCTAAAAAAAAGCGTATTATATATAAACCCTTCAATTCGAGCTGTTTCGGGTGGTCGGAGTGGCTATTTTTATTCTCCAGCCTGTTTTTCTACCACGTGTCCAGAACCGCATCATGAGATATCATATTTGATTCTAGACCCTATAAACACCTATAAATTACTTTTACGTGGTTATCCGATTTTCACCCGAAACTGGTTTATAGCATACCGGTAACGTCAAATGTCTTCTATAATTTTTGAATTATTCTGAGTCCGCTTTATCTGACTCGATTAAGAATCCGTGGGATTTTCGGACATTTACGTTCCGGAAAGCTCAGAGGCAAAAAAAACGTATATTATATACTCATAAATTCGAGCTATTTCGGGTGGTCGGAGCGGCCATTTTTATTTTCCAACCTGATTTTCTACCACGTGTCCGGAATCACATCATGAGATATCATATTTGATTCTAGACTCTATAAACAACTATAAATTACTTTTAAGTGGTTATCCGATTTTCGCCCGAAACTGGTTTATAGCATACCGGTAACGTGAAATGTCTTCTGTAATTTTTGAATTTTTTGAGTCCTCTTTATTTGACACGATTAACAATCCGTGCGATTTTCGGACATTTTCGTTCCAGAGGCTTACAGGCCTAAAAAACGTGTATTATATACTCATCAATTCGAGATGTTTCGGGTGGTCGGAGCGGCCATTTTTATTTTTCACCTTGTTTTTCTAGCACGTGTCCGAAATCGCATCATGAGGTATCTAATTCAATTCTAGACCCTATAAACAATTATAAATCACTTTTACACGGTTATCCAATTTTCGGACGAAATTGGTTTATAGCATTCCGATAACGTCAAATGTCTTCTGATGTTTTGGAAATTTTTTGTGCCCGCTTTATGTAACAACCCGACCCACCACGGTCGTAACACACCCCAATAAGATGGGAGGTAAGCCTTTGGGCCCATTATTTGTCTTCACTTAAGCCCAAAAGCACAAGGCCTTGTTACTAAGTGGTGGGTGGAAGTTATTATAAACATATCACAAACCTTGCATTCTACCGATGTGGGACAAATCTCCACACAAACTCATATCATACTCTTGGGGTGTTACAAACTCCCCCACTTAAAGAACACAACGTACTCGTTCTGCCTCAAACTTGACCACAACCAGGGCCAGAATTCTCCGCCGCTAGGTGTGTGACCCGGGTACTCCCGACCACAGGCTGACCACACGGTCGCAAGGTCGCTCTGATACCATTTGTAACAACCCGACCCACCACGGTCGTAACACACCCCAATAAGATGGGAGGTAAGCCTTTGGGCCCATTATTTGTCCTCACTTAAGCCCAAAAGCACAAGGCCTTGTTATTAAGTGGTGGGTGGAAGTTATTATAAACATATCACCAACCTCATATTTTACCGATGTGGGACAAATCTCCACACAAACTCATATCATACTCTTGGGGTGTTACACTTTATCTGACTCGATTAACCATCCGTTTGATTTTCGGTCATTTTTGTTTCAGGAGCTCGGAGGCCTAAAAAAAGCGTATTATATATAAACCCTTCAATTCGAGCTGTTTCGGGTGGCCGGAGCGGCTATTTTTATTTTCCAACCTGATTTTCTACCACGTGTCCGGAATCGCATCATGAGATATCATATTTGATTCTAGACCCTATAAACAACTATAAATTACTTTTACGTGGTTATCCGGTTTTCGCCCGAAACTGGTTTGTAGCATACCGGTAACGTGAAATGTCTTCTGTAATTTTTGAATTTTTTTGAGTCCTCTTCGTTTGACTCGATTAACAATCCGTGCGATTTTCGGACATTTTCGTTCCAGAGGCTTACAGGCCTAAAAAACGTGTATTATATACTCATCAATTCGAGATGTTTCGGGTGGTCGGAGCGGCCATTTTTATTTTTCACCTTGTTTTTCTAGCACGTGTCCGAAATCGCATCATGAGGTATCTTATTCAATTCTAGACCCTATAAACAGTTATAAATCACTTTTACACGGTTATCCGATTTTCGGACGAAATTGGTTCATAGCATTCCGATAATGTCAAATATCTTCCGATGTTTTGGAAAATTTTTGTGCCCGCTTTATCTGACTCGATTAACCATCCGTTTGATTTTCGGTCATTTTTGTTTCAGGAGCTCAGAGGCCTAAAAAAAGCGTATTATATATAAACCCTTCAATTCGAGCTGTTTCGGGTGGTCGGAGTGGCTATTTTTATTCTCCAGCCTGTTTTTCTACCACGTGTCCAGAACCGCATCATGAGATATCATATTTGATTCTAGACCCTATAAACACCTGTAAATTAATTTTACGTGGTTATCCGATTTTCACCCGAAACTGGTTTATAGCATACCGGTAACGTCAAATGTCTTCTATAATTTTTGAATTATTCTGAGTCCGCTTTATCTGACTCGATTAAGAATCCGTGGGATTTTCGGACATTTACGTTCCGGAAAGCTCAGAGGCAAAAAAAACGTATATTATATACTCATAAATTCGAGCTATTTCGGGTGGTCGGAGCGGCCATTTTTATTTTCCAACCTGATTTTCTACCACGTGTCCGGAATCACATCATGAGATATCATATTTGATTCTAGACTCTATAAACAACTATAAATTACTTTTACGTGGTTATCCGATTTTCGCCCGAAACTGGTTTATAGCATACCGGTAACGTGAAATGTCTTCTGTAATTTTTGAATTTTTTGAGTCCTCTTTATTTGACTCGATTAACAATCCGTGCGATTTTCGGACATTTTCGTTCCAGAGGCTTACAGGCCTAAAAAACGTGTATTATATACTCATCAATTCGAGATGTTTCGGGTGGTCGGAGCGGCCATTTTTATTTTTCACCTTGTTTTTCTAGCACGTGTCCGAAATCGCATCATGAGGTATCTAATTCAATTCTAGACCCTATAAACAATTATAAATCACTTTTACACGGTTATCCAATTTTCGGACGAAATTGGTTTATAGCATTCCGATAACGTCAAATGTCTTCTGATGTTTTGGAAAATTTTTGTGCCCGCTTTATGTAACAACCCGACCCACCACGGTCGTAACACACCCCAATAAGATGGGAGGTAAGCCTTTGGGCCCATTATTTGTCTTCACTTAAGCCCAAAAGCACAAGGCCTTGTTACTAAGTGGTGGGTGGAAGTTATTATAAACATATCACAAACCTCACATTCTACCGATGTGGGACAAATCTCCACACAAACTCATATCATACTCTTGGGGTGTTACAAACTCCCCCACTTAAAGAACACAACGTCCTCGTTCTGCCTCAAACTTGACCACAACCAGGGCCAGAATTCTCCGCCGCTAGGTGTGTGACCCGGGTACTCCCGACCACAGGCTGACCACACGGTCGCAAGGTCGCTCTGATACCATTTGTAACAACCCGACCCACCACGGTCGTAACACACCCCAATAAGATGGGAGGTAAGCCTTTGGGCCCATTATTTGTCCTCACTTAAGCCCAAAAGCACAAGGCCTTGTTATTAAGTGGTGGGTGGAAGTTATTATAAACATATCACAAACCTCATATTTTACCGATGTGGGACAAATCTCCACACAAACTCATATCATACTCTTGGGGTGTTACACTTTATCTGACTCGATTAACCATCCGTTTGATTTTCGGTCATTTTTGTTTCAGGAGCTCGGAGGCCTAAAAAAAGCGTATTATATATAAACCCTTCAATTCGAGCTGTTTCGGGTGGCCGGAGCGGCTATTTTTATTTTCCAACCTGATTTTCTACCACGTGTCCGGAATCGCATCATGAGATATCATATTTGATTCTAGACCCTATAAACAACTATAAATTACTTTTACGTGGTTATCCGATTTTCGCCCGAAACTGGTTTGTAGCATACCGGTAACGTGAAATGTCTTCTGTAATTTTTGAATTTTTTTGAGTCCTCTTCGTTTGACTCGATTAACAATCCGTGCGATTTTCGGACATTTTCGTTCCAGAGACTTACAGGCCTAAAAAACGTGTATTATATAATCATCAATTCGGGATGTTTCGGGTGGTCGGAGCGGCCATTTTTATTTTTCACCTTGTTTTTCTAGCACGTGTCCGAAATCGCATCATGAGGTATCTTATTCAATTCTAGACCCTATAAACAGTTATAAATCACTTTTACACGGTTATCCGATTTTCGGACGAAATTGGTTCATAGCATTCCGATAATGTCAAATATCTTCCGATGTTTTGGAAAATTTTTGTGCCCGCTTTATCTGACTCGATTAACCATCCGTTTGATTTTCGGTCATTTTTGTTTCAGGAGCTCAGAGGCCTAAAAAAAGCGTATTATATATAAACCCTTCAATTCGAGCTGTTTCGGGTGGTCGGAGTGGCTATTTTTATTCTCCGGCCTGTTTTTCTACCACGTGTCCAGAATCGCATCATGAGATATCATATTTGATTCTAGACCCTATAAACACCTATAAATTACTTTTACGTGGTTATCCGATTTTCACCCGAAACTGGTTTATAGCATACCAGTAACGTCAAATGTCTTCTATAATTTTTGAATTATTCTGAGTCCGCTTTATCTGACTCGATTAAGAATCCGTGGGATTTTCGGACATTTACGTTCCGGAAAGCTCAGAGGCAAAAAAAACGTATATTATATACTCATAAATTCGAGCTATTTCGGGTGGTCGGAGCGGCCATTTTTATTTTCCAACCTGATTTTCTACCACGTGTCCGGAATCACATCATGAGATATCATATTTGATTCTAGACTCTATAAACAACTATAAATTACTTTTACGTGGTTATCCGATTTTCGCCCGAAACTGGTTTATAGCATACCGGTAACGTGAAATGTCTTCTGTAATTTTTGAATTTTTTGAGTCCTCTTTATTTGACTCGATTAACAATCCGTGCGATTTTCGGACATTTTCGTTCCAGAGGCTTACAGGCCTAAAAAACGTGTATTATATACTCATCAATTCGAGATGTTTCGGGTGGTCGGAGCGGCCATTTTTATTTTTCACCTTGTTTTTCTAGCACGTGTCCGTAATCGCATCATGAGGTATCTAATTCAATTCTAGACCCTATAAACAATTATAAATCACTTTTACACGGTTATCCAATTTTCGGACGAAATTGGTTTATAGCATTCCGATAACGTCAAATGTCTTCTGATGTTTTGGAAAAATTTTGTGCCCGCTTTATGTAACAACCCGACCCACCACGGTCGTAACACACCCCAATAAGATGGGAGGTAAGCCTTTGGGCCCATTATTTGTCTTCACTTAAGCCCAAAAGCACAAGGCCTTGTTACTAAGTGGTGGGTGGAAGTTATTATAAACATATCACAAACCTCACATTCTACCGATGTGGGACAAATCTCCACACAAACTCATATCATACTCTTGGGGTGTTACAAACTCCCCCACTTAAAGAACACAACGTCCTCGTTCTGCCTCAAACTTGACCACAACCAGGGCCAGAATTCTCCGCCGCTAGGTGTGTGACCCGGGTACTCCCGACCACAGGCTGACCACACGGTCGCAAGGTCGCTCTGATACCATTTGTAACAACCCGACCCACCACGGTCGTAACACACCCCAATAAGATGGGAGGTAAGCCTTTGGGCCCATTATTTGTCCTCACTTAAGCCCAAAAGCACAAGGCCTTGTTATTAAGTGGTGGGTGGAAGTTATTATAAACATATCACAAACCTCATATTTTACCGATGTGGGACAAATCTCCACACAAACTCATATCATACTCTTGGGGTGTTACACTTTATCTGACTCGATTAACCATCCGTTTGATTTTCGGTCATTTTTGTTTCAGGAGCTCGGAGGCCTAAAAAAAGCGTATTATATATAAACCCTTCAATTCGAGCTGTTTCGGGTGGCCGGAGCGGCTATTTTTATTTTCCAACCTGATTTTCTACCACGTGTCCGGAATCGCATCATGAGATATCATATTTGATTCTAGACCCTATAAACAACTATAAATTACTTTTACGTGGTTATCCGATTTTCGCCCGAAACTGGTTTGTAGCATACCGGTAACGTGAAATGTCTTCTGTAATTTTTGAATTTTTTTGAGTCCTCTTCGTTTGACTCGATTAACAATCCGTGCGATTTTCGGACATTTTCGTTCTAGAGGCTTACAGGCCTAAAAAACGTGTATTATATACTCATCAATTCGAGATGTTTCGGGTGGTCGGAGCGGCCATTTTTATTTTTCACCTTGTTTTTCTAGCACGTGTCCGAAATCGCATCATGAGGTATCTTATTCAATTCTAGACCCTATAAACAGTTATAAATCACTTTTACACGGTTATCCGATTTTCGGACGAAATTGGTTCATAGCATTCCGATAATGTCAAATATCTTCCGATGTTTTGGAAAATTTTTGTGCCCGCTTTATCTGACTCGATTAACCATCCGTTTGATTTTCGGTCATTTTTGTTTCAGGAGCTCAGAGGCCTAAAAAAAGCGTATTATATATAAACCCTTCAATTCGAGCTGTTTCGGGTGGTCGGAGTGGCTATTTTTATTCTCCAGCCTGTTTTTCTACCACGTGTCCAGAATCGCATCATGAGATATCATATTTGATTCTAGACCCTATAAACACCTATAAATTACTTTTACGTGGTTATCCGATTTTCACCCGAAACTGGTTTATAGCATACCGGTAACGTCAAATGTCTTCTATAATTTTTGAATTATTTTGAGTCCGCTTTATCTGACTCGATTAAGAATCCGTGGGATTTTCGGACATTTACGTTCCGGAAAGCTCAGAGGCAAAAAAAACGTATATTATATACTCATAAATTCGAGCTATTTCGGGTGGTCGGAGCGGCCATTTTTATTTTCCAACCTGATTTTCTACCACGTGTCCGGAATCACATCATGAGATATCATATTTGATTCTAGACTCTATAAACAACTATAAATTACTTTTACGTGGTTATCCGATTTTCGCCCGAAACTGGTTTATAGCATACCGGTAACGTGAAATGTCTTCTGTAATTTTTGAATTTTTTGAGTCCTCTTTATTTGACTCGATTAACAATCCGTGCGATTTTCGGACATTTTCGTTCCAGAGGCTTACAGGCCTAAAAAACGTGTATTATATACTCATCAATTCGAGATGTTTCGGGTGGTCGGAGCGGCCATTTTTATTTTTCACCTTGTTTTTCTAGCACGTGTCCGAAATCGCATCATGAGGTATCTAATTCAATTCTAGACCCTATAAACAATTATAAATCACTTTTACACGGTTATCCAATTTTCGGACGAAATTGGTTTATAGCATTCCGATAACGTCAAATGTCTTCTGATGTTTTGGAAAAATTTTGTGCCCGCTTTATGTAACAACCCGACCCACCACGGTCGTAACACACTCCAATAAGATGAGAGGTAAGCCTTTGGGCCCATTATTTGTCTTCACTTAAGCCCAAAAGCACAAGGCCTTGTTACTAAGTGGTGGGTGGAAGTTATTATAAACATATCACAAACCTCACATTCTACCGATGTGGGACAAATCTCCACACAAACTCATATCATACTCTTGGGGTGTTACAAACTCTCCCACTTAAAGAACACAACGTCCTCGTTCTGCCTCAAACTTGACCACAACCAGGGCCAGAATTCTCCGCCGCTAGGTGTGTGACCCGGGTACTCCCGACCACAGGCTGACCACACGGTCGCAAGGTCGCTCTGATACCATTTGTAACAACCCGACCCACCACGGTCGTAACACACCCCAATAAGATGGGAGGTAAGCCTTTGGGGCCATTATTTGTCCTCACTTAAGCCCAAAAGCACAAGGCCTTGTTATTAAGTGGTGGGTGGAAGTTATTATAAACATATCACAAACCTCATATTTTACCGATGTGGGACAAATCTCCACACAAACTCATATCATACTCTTGGGGTGTTACACTTTATCTGACTCGATTAACCATCCGTTTGATTTTCGGTCATTTTTGTTTCAGGAGCTCGGAGGCCTAAAAAAAGCGTATTATATATAAACCCTTCAATTCGAGCTGTTTCGGGTGGCCGGAGCGGCTATTTTTATTTTCCAACCTGATTTTCTACCACGTGTCCGGAATCGCATCATGAGATATCATATTTGATTCTAGACCCTATAAACAACTATAAATTACTTTTACGTGGTTATCCGATTTTCGCCCGAAACTGGTTTGTAGCATACCGGTAACGTGAAATGTCTTCTGTAATTTTTGAATTTTTTTGAGTCCTCTTCGTTTGACTCGATTAACAATCCGTGCGATTTTCGGACATTTTCGTTCTAGAGGCTTACAGGCCTAAAAAACGTGTATTATATACTCATCAATTCGAGATGTTTCGGGTGGTCGGAGCGGCCATTTTTATTTTTCACCTTGTTTTTCTAGCACGTGTCCGAAATCGCATCATGAGGTATCTTATTCAATTCTAGACCCTATAAACAGTT
The DNA here is from genome assembly GCA_029255685.2 of Silene conica. Lineage (NCBI taxonomy): Eukaryota > Viridiplantae > Streptophyta > Magnoliopsida > Caryophyllales > Caryophyllaceae > Silene > Silene conica. Next base: position 42,064,033 of record CM055316.2, on the reverse strand, counting down.
ATAAATCACTTTTACACGGTTATCCGATTTTCGGACGAAATTGGTTCATAGCATTCCGATAATGTCAAATATCTTCCGATGTTTTGGAAAATTTTTGTGCCCGCTTTATCTGACTCGATTAACCATCCGTTTGATTTTCGGTCATTTTTGTTTCAGGAGCTCAGAGGCCTAAAAAAAGCGTATTATATATAAACCCTTCAATTCGAGCTGTTTCGGGTGGTCGGAGTGGCTATTTTTATTCTCCAGCCTGTTTTTCTACCACGTGTCCAGAATCGCATCATGAGATATCATATTTGATTCTAGACCCTATAAACACCTATAAATTACTTTTACGTGGTTATCCGATTTTCACCCGAAACTGGTTTATAGCATACCGGTAACGTCAAATGTCTTCTATAATTTTTGAATTATTTTGAGTCCGCTTTATCTGACTCGATTAAGAATCCGTGGGATTTTCGGACATTTACGTTCCGGAAAGCTCAGAGGCAAAAAAAACGTATATTATATACTCATAAATTCGAGCTATTTCGGGTGGTCGGAGCGGCCATTTTTATTTTCCAACCTGATTTTCTACCACGTGTCCGGAATCACATCATGAGATATCATATTTGATTCTAGACTCTATAAACAACTATAAATTACTTTTACGTGGTTATCCGATTTTCGCCCGAAACTGGTTTATAGCATACCGGTAACGTGAAATGTCTTCTGTAATTTTTGAATTTTTTGAGTCCTCTTTATTTGACTCGATTAACAATCCGTGCGATTTTCGGACATTTTCGTTCCAGAGGCTTACAGGCCTAAAAAACGTGTATTATATACTCATCAATTCGAGATGTTTCGGGTGGTCGGAGCGGCCATTTTTATTTTTCACCTTGTTTTTCTAGCACGTGTCCGAAATCGCATCATGAGGTATCTAATTCAATTCTAGACCCTATAAACAATTATAAATCACTTTTACACGGTTATCCAATTTTCGGACGAAATTGGTTTATAGCATTCCGATAACGTCAAATGTCTTCTGATGTTTTGGAAAAATTTTGTGCCCGCTTTATGTAACAACCCGACCCACCACGGTCGTAACACACTCCAATAAGATGAGAGGTAAGCCTTTGGGCCCATTATTTGTCTTCACTTAAGCCCAAAAGCACAAGGCCTTGTTACTAAGTGGTGGGTGGAAGTTATTATAAACATATCACAAACCTCACATTCTACCGATGTGGGACAAATCTCCACACAAACTCATATCATACTCTTGGGGTGTTACAAACTCTCCCACTTAAAGAACACAACGTCCTCGTTCTGCCTCAAACTTGACCACAACCAGGGCCAGAATTCTCCGCCGCTAGGTGTGTGACCCGGGTACTCCCGACCACAGGCTGACCACACGGTCGCAAGGTCGCTCTGATACCATTTGTAACAACCCGACCCACCACGGTCGTAACACACCCCAATAAGATGGGAGGTAAGCCTTTGGGGCCATTATTTGTCCTCACTTAAGCCCAAAAGCACAAGGCCTTGTTATTAAGTGGTGGGTGGAAGTTATTATAAACATATCACAAACCTCATATTTTACCGATGTGGGACAAATCTCCACACAAACTCATATCATACTCTTGGGGTGTTACACTTTATCTGACTCGATTAACCATCCGTTTGATTTTCGGTCATTTTTGTTTCAGGAGCTCGGAGGCCTAACAAAAGCGTATTATATATAAACCCTTCAATTCGAGCTGTTTCGGGTGGCCGGAGCGGCTATTTTTATTTTCCAACCTGATTTTCTACCACGTGTCCGGAATCGCATCATGAGATATCATATTTGATTCTAGACCCTATAAACAACTATAAATTACTTTTACGTGGTTATCCGATTTTCGCCCGAAACTGGTTTGTAGCATACCGGTAACGTGAAATGTCTTCTGTAATTTTTGAATTTTTTTGAGTCCTCTTCGTTTGACTCGATTAACAATCCGTGCGATTTTCGGACATTTTCGTTCCAGAGGCTTACAGGCCTAAAAAACGTGTATTATATACTCATCAATTCGAGATGTTTCGGGTGGTCGGAGCGGCCATTTTTATTTTTCACCTTGTTTTTCTAGCACGTGTCCGAAATCGCATCATGAGGTATCTTATTCAATTCTAGACCCTATAAACAGTTATAAATCACTTTTACACGGTTATCCGATTTTCGGACGAAATTGGTTCATAGCATACAGATAATGTCAAATATCTTCCGATGTTTTGGAAAATTTTTGTGCCCGCTTTATCTGACTCGATTAACCATCCGTTTGATTTTCGGTCATTTTTGTTTCAGGAGCTCAGAGGCCTAAAAAAAGCGTATTATATATAAACCCTTCAATTCGAGCTGTTTCGGGTGGTCGGAGTGGCTATTTTTATTCTCCAGCCTGTTTTTCTACCACGTGTCCAGAATCGCATCATGAGATATCATATTTGATTCTTGACCCTATAAACACCTATAAATTACTTTTACGTGGTTATCCGATTTTCACCCGAAACTGGTTTATAGCATACCGGTAACGTCAAATGTCTTCTATAATTTTTGAATTATTTTGAGTCCGCTTTATCTGACTCGATTAAGAATCCGTGGGATTTTCGGACATTTACGTTCCGGAAAGCTCAGAGGCAAAAAAAACGTATATTATATACTCATAAATTCGAGCTATTTCGGGTGGTCGGAGCGGCCATTTTTATTTTCCAACCTGATTTTCTACCACGTGTCCGGAATCACATCATGAGATATCATATTTGATTCTAGACTCTATAAACAACTATAAATTACTTTTACGTGGTTATCCGATTTTCGCCCGAAACTGGTTTATAGCATACCGGTAACGTGAAATGTCTTCTGTAATTTTTGAATTTTTTGAGTCCTCTTTATTTGACTCGATTAACAATCCGTGCGATTTTCGGACATTTTCGTTCCAGAGGCTTACAGGCCTAAAAAACGTGTATTATATACTCATCAATTCGAGATGTTTCGGGTGGTCGGAGCGGCCATTTTTATTTTTCACCTTGTTTTTCTAGCACGTGTCCGAAATCGCATCATGAGGTATCTAATTCAATTCTAGACCCTATAAACAATTATAAATCACTTTTACACGGTTATCCAATTTTCGGACGAAATTGGTTTATAGCATTCCGATAACGTCAAATGTCTTCTGATGTTTTGGAAAAATTTTGTGCCCGCTTTCTGTAACAACCCGACCCACCACGGTCGTAACACACCCCAATAAGATGGGAGGTAAGCCTTTGGGCCCATTATTTGTCTTCACTTAAGCCCAAAAGCACAAGGCCTTGTTACTAAGTGGTGGGTGGAAGTTATTATAAACATATCACAAACCTCACATTCTACCGATGTGGGACAAATCTCCACACAAACTCATATCATACTCTTGGGGTGTTACAAACTCCCCCACTTAAAGAACACAACGTCCTCGTTCTGCCTCAAACTTGACCACAACCAGGGCCAGAATTCTCCGCCGCTAGGTGTGTGACCCGGGTACTCCCGACCACAGGCTGACCACACGGTCGCAAGGTCGCTCTGATACCATTTGTAACAACCCGACCCACCACGGTCGTAACACACCCCAATAAGATGGGAGGTAAGCCTTTGGGCCCATTATTTGTCCTCACTTAAGCCCAAAAGCACAAGGCCTTGTTATTAAGTGGTGGGTGGAAGTTATTATAAACATATCACAAACCTCATATTTTACCGATGTGGGACAAATCTCCACACAAACTCATATCATACTCTTGGGGTGTTACACTTTATCTGACTCGATTAACCATCCGTTTGATTTTCGGTCATTTTTGTTTCAGGAGCTCGGAGGCCTAACAAAAGCGTATTATATATAAACCCTTCAATTCGAGCTGTTTCGGGTGGCCGGAGCGGCTATTTTTATTTTCCAACCTGATTTTCTACCACGTGTCCGGAATCACATCATGAGATATCATATTTGATTCTAGACCCTATAAACAACTATAAATTACTTTTACGTGGTTATCCGATTTTCGCCCGAAACTGGTTTGTAGCATACCGGTAACGTGAAATGTCTTCTGTGATTTTTGAATTTTTTTGAGTCCTCTTCGTTTGACTCGATTAACAATCCGTGCGATTTTCGGACATTTTCGTTCCAGAGGCTTACAGGCCTAAAAAACGTGTATTATATACTCATCAATTCGAGATGTTTCGGGTGGTCGGAGCGGCCATTTTTATTTTTCACCTTGTTTTTCTAGCACGTGTCCGAAATCGCATCATGAGGTATCTTATTCAATTCTAGACCCTATAAACAGTTATAAATCACTTTTACACGGTTATCCGATTTTCGGACGAAATTGGTTCATAGCATTCCGATAACGTCAAATATCTTCCGATGTTTTGGAAAATTTTTGTGCCCGCTTTATCTGACTCGATTAACCATCCGTTTGATTTTCGGTCATTTTTGTTTCAGGAGCTCAGAGGCCTAAAAAAAGCGTATTATATATAAACCCTTCAATTCGAGCTGTTTCGGGTGGTCGGAGCGGCTATTTTTATTCTCCAGCCTGTTTTTCTACCACGTGTCCAGAATCGCATCATGAGATATCATATTTGATTCTAGACCCTATAAACACCTATAAATTACTTTTACGTGGTTATCCGATTTTCACCCGAAACTGGTTTATAGCATACCGGTAACGTCAAATGTCTTCTGTAATTTTTGAATTATTTTGAGTCCGCTTTATCTGACTCGATTAAGAATCCGTGGGATTTTCGGACATTTACGTTCCGGAAAGCTCAGAGGCAAAAAAAACGTATATTTTATACTCATAAATTCGAGCTATTTCGGGTGGTCGGAGCGGCCATTTTTATTTTTCACCTTGTTATTCTAGCACGTGTCCGTAATCGCATCATGAGGTATCTTATTCAATTCTAGACCCTATAAACAATTATAAATTACTTTTACACGGTTATCCGATTTTCGGACGAAATTGGTTTATAGCATTCCGATAACGTCAAATGTCCTCCGATGTTTTTGAAAATTTTTGTGCCCGCTTTATCTGACTCGATTAACCATCCGTTTGATTTTCGGTCATTTTTGTTTCAGGAGCTCAGAGGCCTAAAAAAAGCGTATTATATATAAACCCTTCAATTCGAGCTGTTTCGGGTGGTCGGAGCGGCTATTTTTATTTTCCAGCCTGATTTTCTACCACGTGTCCGGAATCGCATCATGAGATATCATATTTGATTCTAGACCCTATAAACAACTATAAATTACTTTTACGTGGTTATCCGATTTTCGCCCGAAACTGGTTTATAGGATACCGGTAACGTCAAATGTCTTCTGTAATTTTTGAATTTTTTTGTGTCCGCTTTATTTGACTCGATTAACAATCCGTGCGATTTTCGGACATTTTCGTTCCAGAGGCTTACAGGCCTAAAAAACGTGTATTATATACTCATCAATTCGAGATGTTTCGGGTGGTCGGAGCGGCCATTTTTATTTTTCACCTTGTTTTTCTAGCACGTGTCCGAAATCGCATCATGAGGTATCTTATTCAATTCTAGACCCTATAAACAATTATAAATCACTTTTACACGGTTATCCGATTTTCGGACGAAATTGGTTTATAGCATTCCGAGAACGTCAAATGTCTTCCGATGTTTTGGAAAATTTTTGTGCCCGCTTTATCTGACTCGATTAACCATCCGTTTAATTTTCGGTCATTTTTGTTTTAGGAGCTCAGAGGCCTAAAAAAAGCGTATTATATATAAACCCTTCAATTCGAGCTGTTTCGGGTGGTCGGAGCGGCTATTCTTATTTTCCAACCTGATTTCTACCACGTGTCCGGAATCGCATCATGAGATATCATATTTGATTCTAGACCCTATAAACAACTATAAATTACTTTTACGTGGTTATCCGATTTTCGCCCGAAACTGGTTTCTAGCATACAGGTAATGCAAATGTCTTCTGTAATTTTTGAATTTTTTTGAGTCCGGTTTATCTGACTCGATTAACAATCCGTGCGATTTTCGGACATTTTCGTTCCAGAGGCTTAGAGGCGTAAAAAACGTGTATTATATACTCATCAATTCGAGATGTTTCGGGTGGTCGGAGCGGCCATTTTTATTTTTCACCTTGTTATTCTAGCACGTGTCCGAAATCGCATCATGAGGTATCTAATTCAATTCTAGACCCTGTAAACAATTATAAATCACTTTTACACGGTTATCCAATTTTCGGACGAAATTGGTTTATAGCATTCCGATAACGTCAAAAAATGTCTTCTGATGTTTTGGAAAATTTTTGTGCCCGCTTTATCTGACTCGATTAACCATCCGTTTGATTTTCGGTCATTTTTGTTTCAGGAGCTCGGAGGCCTAAAAAAAGCGTATTATATATAAACCCTTCAATTCGAGCTGTTTCGGGTGGTCGGAGCGGCTATTTTTATTTTCCAACCTGATTTTCTACCACGTGTCCGGAATCGCATCATGAGATATCATATTTGATTCTAGACCCTATAAACAACTATAAATTACTTTTACGTGGTTATCCGATTTTTGCCCGAAACTGGTTTGTAGCATACCGGTAACGTGAAGTGTCTTCTGTAATTTTTGAATTTTTTTGAGTTCTCTTTATTTGACTCGATTAACAATCCGTGCGATTTTCGGACATTTTCGTTCCAGAGGCTTACAGGCCTAAAAAACGTGTATTATATACTCATCAATTCGAGATGTTTCGGGTGGTCGGAGCGGCCATTTTTATTTTTCACCTTGTTTTTCTAGCACGTGTCCGAAATCGCATCATGAGGTATCTTATTCAATTCTAGACCCTATAAACAGTTATAAATCACCTTTACACGGTTATCCGATTTTCGGACGAAATTGGTTTATAGCATTCCGATAACGTCAAAAGTCTTCCGATGTTTTGTAAAATTTTTGTGCCCGCTTTATCTGACTCGATTAACCATCCGTTTGATTTTCGGTCATTTTTGTTTCAGGAGCTCAGAGGCCTAAAAAAAGCGTATTATATATAAACCCTTCAATTCGAGCTGTTTCGGGTGGTCGGAGTGGCTATTTTTATTCTCCAGCCTGTTTTTCTACCACGTGTCCAGAATCGCATCATGAGATATCATATTTGATTCTAGACCCTATAAACACCTATAAATTACTTTTACGTGGTTATCCGATTTTCACCCGAAACTGGTTTATAGCATACCGGTAACGTCAAATGTCTTCTGTAATTTTTGAATTATTTTGAGTTCGCTTTATCTGACTCGATTAAGAATCTATGGGATTTTCGGACATTTACCTTCCGGAAAGCTCAGAGGCAAAAAAAACGTATATTATATACTCACAAATTCGAGCTATTTCGGGTGGTCGGAGCGGCCATTTTTATTTTTCACCTTCTTATTCTAGCACGTGTCCGAAATCGCATCATGAGGTATCTTATTCAATTCTAGACCCTATAAACAATTATAAATTACTTTTACACGGTTATCCGAATTTCGGACGAAATTGGTTTATAGCATTCCGATAACGTCAAATGTCCTCCGATGTTTTTGAAAATTTTTGTGCCCGCTTTATCTGACTCGATTAACCATCCGTTTGATTTTCGGTCATTTTTGTTTCAGGAGCTCAGAGGCCTAAAAAAAGCGTATTATATATAAACCCTTCAATTCGAGCTGTTTCGGGTGGTCGGAGCGGCTATTTTTATTTTCCAGCCTGATTTTCTACCACGTGTCCGGAATCGCATCATGAGATATCATATTTGATTCTAGACCCTATAAACAACTATAAATTACTTTTACGTGGTTATCCGATTTTCGCCCGAAACTGGTTTATAGCATACCGGTAACGTGAAATGTCTTCTGTAATTTTTGAATTTTTTGAGTCCTCTTTATTTGACTCGATTAACAATCCGTGCGATTTTCGGACATTTTCGTTCCAGAGGCTTACAGGCCTAAAAAACGTGTATTATATACTCATCAATTCGAGATGTTTCGGGTGGTCGGAGCGGCCATTTTTATTTTTCACCTTGTTTTTCTAGCACGTGTCCGAAATCGCATCATGAGGTATCTTATTCAATTCTAGACCCTATAAACAATTATAAATCACTTTTACACGGTTATCCGATTTTCGGACGAAATTGGTTTATAGCATTCCGATAACGTCAAATGTCCTCCGATGTTTTTGAAAATTTTTGTGCCCGCTTTATCTGACTCGATTAACCATCCGTTTGATTTTCGGTCATTTTTGTTTCAGGAGCTCAGAGGCCTAAAAAAAGCGTATTATATATAAACCCTTCAATTCGAGCTGTTTCGGGTGGTCGGAGTGGCTATTTTTATTCTCCAGCCTGTTTTTCTACCACGTGTCCAGAATCGCATCATGAGATATCATATTTGATTCTAGACCCTATAAACACCTATAAATTACTTTTACGTGGTTATCCGATTTTCACCCGAAACTGGTTTATAGCATACCAGTAACGTCAAATGTCTTCTGTAATTTTTGAATTATTTTGAGTCCGCTTTATCTGACTCGATTAAGAATCTATGGGATTTTCGGACATTTACGTTCCGGAAAGCTCAGAGGCAAAAAAAACGTATATTATATACTCACAAATTCGAGCTATTTCGGGTGGTCGGAGCGGCCATTTTTATTTTTCACCTTCTTATTCTAGCACGTGTCCGAAATCGCATCATGAGGTATCTTATTCAATTCTAGACCCTATAAACAATTATAAATTACTTTTACACGGTTATCCGATTTTCGGACGAAATTGGTTTATAGCATTCCGATAACGTCAAATGTCCTCCGATGTTTTTGAAAATTTTTGTGCCCGCTTTATCTGACTCGATTAACCATCCGTTTGATTTTCGGTCATTTTTGTTTCAGGAGCTCAGAGGCCTAAAAAAAGCGTATTATATATAAACCCTTCAATTCGAGCTGTTTCGGGTGGTCGGAGCGGCTATTTTTATTTTCCAGCCTGATTTTCTACCACGTGTCCGGAATCGCATCATGAGATATCATATATGATTCTAGACCCTATAAACAAATATAAATTACTTTTACGTGGTTATCCGATTTTCGCCCGAAACTGGTTTATAGGATACCGGTAACGTCAAATGTCTTCTGTAATTTTTGAATTTTTTTGTGTCCGCTTTATTTGACTCGATTAACAATCCGTGCGATTTTCGGACATTTTCGTTCCAGAGGCTTACAGGCCTAAAAAACGTGTATTATATACTCATCAATTCGAGATGTTTCGGGTGGTCGGAGCGGCCATTTTTATTTTTCACCTTGTTTTTCTAGCACGTGTCCGAAATCGCATCATGAGGTATCTTATTCAATTCTAGACCCTATAAACAATTATAAATCACTTTTACACGGTTATCCGAATTTCGGACGAAATTGGTTTATAGCATTCCGATAACGTCAAATGTCTTCCGATGTTTTGGAAAATTTTTGTGCCCGCTTTATCTGACTCGATTAACCATCCGTTTAATTTTCGGTCATTTTTTTTTCAGGAGCTCAGAGGCCTAAAAAATGCGTATTATATATAAACCCTTCAATTCGAGCTGTTTCGGGTGGTCGGAGCGGCTATTCTTATTTTCCAACCTGATTTTCTACCACGTGTCCGGAATCGCATCATGAGATATCATATTTAATTCTAGACCCTATAAACAACTATAAATTACTTTTACGTGGTTATCCGATTTTCGCCCGAAACTGGTTTCTAGCATACAGGTAATGCAAATGTCTTCTGTAATTTTTGAATTTTTTTGAGTCCGGTTTATTTGACTCGATTAACAATCCGTGCGATTTTCAGACATTTTCGTTCCAGAGGCTTAGAGGCGTAAAAAACGTGTATTATATACTCATCAATTCGAGATGTTTCGGGTGGTCGGAGCGGCCATTTTTATTTTTCACCTTGTTATTCTAGCACGTGTCCGAAATCGCATCATGAGGTATCTAATTCAATTCTAGACCCTATAAACAATTATAAATCACTTTTACACGGTTATCCAATTTTCGGACGAAATTGGTTTATAGCATTCCGATAACGTCAAAAAATGTCTTCTGATGTTTTGGAAAATTTTTGTGCCCGCTTTATCTGACTCGATTAACCATCCGTTTGATTTTCGGTCATTTTTGTTTCAGGAGCTCGGAGGCCTAAAAAAAGCGTATTATATATAAACCCTTCAATTCGAGCTGTTTCGGGTGGTCGGAGCGGCTATTTTTATTTTCCAACCTGATTTTCTACCACGTGTCCGGAATCGCATCATGAGATATCATATTTGATTCTAGACCCTATAAACAACTATAAATTACTTTTACGTGGTTATCCGATTTTTGCCCGAAACTGGTTTGTAGCATACCGGTAACGTGAAATGTCTTCTGTAATTTTTGAATTTTTTTGAGTTCTCTTTATTTGACTCGAATAACAATCCGTGCGATTTTCGGACATTTTCGTTCCAGAGGCTTACAGGCCTAAAAAACGTGTATTATATACTCATCAATTCGAGATGTTTCGGGTGGTCGGAGCGGCCATTTTTATTTTTCACCTTGTTTTTCTAGCACGTGTCCGAAATCGCATCATGAGGTATCTTATTCAATTCTAGACGCTATAAACAGTTATAAATCACTTTTACACGGTTATCCGATTTTCGGACGAAATTGGTTTATAGCATTCCGATAACGTCAAAAAATGTCTTCTGATGTTTTGGAAAATTTTTGTGCCCGCTTTATCTGACTCGATTAACCATCCGTTTGATTTTCGGTCATTTTTGTTTCAGGAGCTCGGAGGCCTAAAAAAAGCGTATTATATATAAACCCTTCAATTCGAGCTGTTTCGGGTGGTCGGAGTGGCTATTTTTATTCTCCAGCCTGTTTTTCTACCACGTGTCCAGAATCGCATCATGAGATATCATATTTGATTCTAGACCCTATAAACACCTATAAATTACTTTTACGTGGTTATCCGATTTTCACCCGAAACTGGTTTATAGCATACCGGTAACGTCAAATGTCTTCTGTAATTTTTGAATTATTTTGAGTCCGCTTTATCTGACTCGATTAAGAATCTATGGGATTTTCGGACATTTACCTTCCGGAAAGCTCAGAGGCAAAAAAAACGTATATTATATACTCACAAATTCGAGCTATTTCGGGTGGTCGGAGCGGCCATTTTTATTTTTCACCTTCTTATTCTAGCACGTGTCCGAAATCGCATCATGAGGTATCTTATTCAATTCTAGACCCTATAAACAATTATAAATTACTTTTACACGGTTATCCGAATTTCGGACGAAATTGGTTTATAGCATTCCGATAACGTCAAATGTCCTCCGATGTTTTTGAAAATTTTTGTGCCCGCTTTATCTGACTCGATTAACCATCCGTTTGATTTTCGGTCATTTTTGTTTCAGGAGCTCAGAGGCCTAAAAAAAGCGTATTATATATAAACCCTTCAATTCGAGCTGTTTCGGGTGGTCGGAGCGGCTATTTTTATTTTCCAGCCTGATTTTCTACCACGTGTCCGGAATCGCATCATGAGATATCATATTTGATTCTAGACCCTATAAACAACTATAAATTACTTTTACGTGGTTATCCGATTTTCGCCCGAAACTGGTTTATAGCATACCGGTAACGTGAAATGTCTTCTGTAATTTTTGAATTTTTTGAGTCCTCTTTATTTGACTCGATTAACAATCCGTGCGATTTTCGGACATTTTCGTTCCAGAGGCTTACAGGCCTAAAAAACGTGTATTATATACTCATCAATTCGAGATGTTTCGGGTGGTCGGAGCGGCCATTTTTATTTTTCACCTTGTTTTTCTAGCACGTGTCCGAAATCGCATCATGAGGTATCTTATTCAATTCTAGACCCTATAAACAATTATAAATCACTTTTACACGGTTATCCGATTTTCGGACGAAATTGGTTTATAGCATTCCGATAACGTCAAATGTCCTCCGATGTTTTTGAAAATTTTTGTGCCCGCTTTATCTGACTCGATTAACCATCCGTTTGATTTTCGGTCATTTTTGTTTCAGGAGCTCAGAGGCCTAAAAAAAGCGTATTATATATAAACCCTTCAATTCGAGCTGTTTCGGGTGGTCGGAGTGGCTATTTTTATTCTCCAGCCTGTTTTTCTACCACGTGTCCAGAATCGCATCATGAGATATCATATTTGATTCTAGACCCTATAAACACCTATAAATTACTTTTACGTGGTTATCCGATTTTCACCCGAAACTGGTTTATAGCATACCAGTAACGTCAAATGTCTTCTGTAATTTTTGAATTATTTTGAGTCCGCTTTATCTGACTCGATTAAGAATCTATGGGATTTTCGGACATTTACGTTCCGGAAAGCTCAGAGGCAAAAAAAACGTATATTATATACTCACAAATTCGAGCTATTTCGGGTGGTCGGAGCGGCCATTTTTATTTTTCACCTTCTTATTCTAGCACGTGTCCGAAATCGCATCATGAGGTATCTTATTCAATTCTAGACCCTATAAACAATTATAAATTACTTTTACACGGTTATCCGATTTTCGGACGAAATTGGTTTATAGCATTCCGATAACGTCAAATGTCCTCCGATGTTTTTGAAAATTTTTGTGCCCGCTTTATCTGACTCGATTAACCATCCGTTTGATTTTCGGTCATTTTTGTTTCAGGAGCTCAGAGGCCTAAAAAAAGCGTATTATATATAAACCCTTCAATTCGAGCTGTTTCGGGTGGTCGGAGCGGCTATTTTTATTTTCCAGCCTGATTTTCTACCACGTGTCCGGAATCGCATCATGAGATATCATATATGATTCTAGACCCTATAAACAACTATAAATTACTTTTACGTGGTTATCCGATTTTCGCCCGAAACTGGTTTATAGGATACCTGTAACGTCAAATGTCTTCTGTAATTTTTGAAGTTTTTTGTGTCCGCTTTATTTGACTCGATTAACAATACGTGCGATTTTCGGACATTTTCGTTCCAGAGGCTTACAGGCCTAAAAAACGTGTATTATATACTCATCAATTCGAGATGTTTCGGGTGGTCGGAGCGGCCATTTTTATTTTTCACCTTGTTTTTCTAGCACGTGTCCGAAATCGCATCATGAGGTATCTTATTCAATTCTAGACCCTATAAACAATTATAAATCACTTTTACACGGTTATCCGATTTTCGGACGAAATTGGTTTATAGCATTCCGATAACGTCAAATGTCCTCCGATGTTTTGGAAAATTTTTGTGCCCGCTTTATCTGACTCGATTAACCATCCGTTTGATTTTCGGTCATTTTTGTTTCAGGAGCTCGGAGGCCTAAAAAAAGCGTATTATATATAAACCCTTCAATTCGAGCTGTTTCGGGTGGTCGGAGCGGCTATTTTTATTTTCCAGCCTGATTTTCTACCACGTGTCCGGAATCGCATCATGAGATATCATATTTGATTCTAGACCCTATAAACAACTATAAATTACTTTTACGTGGTTATCCGATTTTCGCCCGAAACTGGTTTCTAGCATACAGGTAATGCAAATGTCTTCTGAAATTTTTGAATTTTTTTGAGTCCGGTTTATCTGACTCGATTAACAATCCGTGCGATTTTCGGACATTTTCGTTCCAGAGGCTTAGAGGCGTAAAAAACGTGTATTATATACTCATCAATTCGAGATGTTTCGGGTGGTCGGAGCGGCCATTTTTATTTTTCACCTTGTTATTCTAGCACGTGTCCGAAATCGCATCATGAGGTATCTAATTCAATTCTAGACCCTATAAACAATTATAAATCACTTTTACACGGTTATCCAATTTTCGGACGAAATTGGTTTATAGCATTCCGATAACGTCAAAAAATGTCTTCTGATGTTTTGGAAAATTTTTGTGCCCGCTTTATCTGACTCGATTAACCATCCGTTTGATTTTCGGTCATTTTTGTTTCAGGAGCTCGGAGGCCTAAAAAAAGCGTATTATATATAAACCCTTCAATTCGAGCTGTTTCGGGTGGTCGGAGTGGCTATTTTTATTCTCCAGCCTGTTTTTCTACCACGTGTCCAGAATCGCATCATGAGATATCATATTTGATTCTAGACCCTATAAACACCTATAAATTACTTTTACGTGGTTATCCGATTTTCACCCGAAACTGGTTTATAGCATACCTGTAACGTCAAATGTCTTCTGTAATTTTTGAATTATTTTGAGTCCGCTTTATCTGACTCGATTAAGAATCTATGGGTTTTCGGACATTTACGTTCCGGAAAGCTCAGAGGCAAAAAAAACGTATATTATATACTCACAAATTCGAGCTATTTCGGGTTGTCGGAGCGGCCATTTTTATTTTTCACCTTGTTATTCTAGCACGTGTCCGAAATCGCATCATGAGGTATCTTATTCAATTCTAGACCCTATAAACAATTATAAATTACTTTTACACGGTTATCCGATTTTCGGACGAAATTGGTTTATAGCATTCCGATAACGTCAAATGTCCTCCGATGTTTTTGAAAATTTTTGTGCCCGCTATATCTGACTCGATTAACCATCCGTTTGATTTTCGGTCATTTTTGTTTCAGGAGCTCAGAGGCCTAAAAAAAGCGTATTATATATAAACCCTTCAATTCGAGCTGTTTCGGGTGGTCGGAGCGGCTATTTTTATTTTCCAGCCTGATTTTCTACCACGTGTCCGGAATCGCATCATGAGATATCATATTTGATTCTAGACCCTATAAACAACTATAAATTACTTTTACGTGGTTATCCGATTTTCGCCCGAAACTGGTTTATAGGATACCGGTAACGTCAAATGTCTTCTGTAATTTTTGAATTTTTTCGTGTCCGCTTTATTAGACTCGATTAACAATCCGTGCGATTTTCGGACATTTTCGTTCCAGAGGCTTAAAGGCCTAAAAAACGAGTATTATATACTCATCAATTCGAGATGTTTCGGGTGGTCGGAGCGGCCATTTTTATTTTTCACCTTGTTTTTCTTGCACGTGTCCGAAATCGCATCATGAGGTATCTTATTCAATTCTAGACCCTATAAACAATTATAAATCACTTTTACACGGTTATCCGATTTTCGGACGAAATTGGTTTATAGCATTCCGATAACGTCAAATGTCCTCCGATGTTTTGGAAAATTTTTGTGCCCGCTTTATCTGACTCGATTAACCATCCGTTTGATTTTCGGTCATTTTTGTTTCAGGAGCTCAGAGGCCTAAAAAAAGCGTATTATATATAAACCCTTCAATTCGAGCTGTTTCGGGTGGTCGGAGCGGCTATTTTTATTTTCCAGCCTGATTTTCTACCACGTGTCCGGAATCGCATCATGAGATATCATATTTGATTCTAGACCCTATAAACACCTATAAATTACTTTTACGTGGTTATCCGATTTTCACCCGAAACTGGTTTATAGCATACCGGTAACGTCAAATGTCTTCTGTAATTTTTGAATTATTTTGAGTCCGCTTTATCTGACTCGATTAAGAATCTATGGGTTTTCGGACATTTACGTTCCGGAAAGCTCAGAGGCAAAAAAAACGTATATTATATACTCACAAATTCGAGCTATTTCGGGTTGTCGGAGCGGCCATTTTTATTTTTCACCTTGTTATTCTAGCACGTGTCCGAAATCGCATCATGAGGTATCTTATTCAATTCTAGACCCTATAAACAATTATAAACCACTTTTACACGGTTATCCGATTTTCGGACGAAATCGGTTTATAGCATTCCGATAACGTCAAATGTCTTCCGATGTTTTGGAAAATTTTTGTGCCCGCTTTATCTGACTCGATTAACCATCCGTTTAATTTCCGGTCATTTTTGTTTCAGGAGCTCAGAGGCCTAAAAAAAGCGTATTATATATAAACCCTTCAATTCGAGCTGTTTCGGGTGGTCGGAGCGGCTATTCTTATTTTCCAACCTGATTTTCTACCACGTGTCCGGAATCGCATCATGAGATATCATATTTGATTCTAGACCCTATAAACAACTATAAATTACTTTTACGTGGTTATCCGATTTTTGCCCGAAACTGGTTTCTAGCATACAGGTAATGCAAATGTCTTCTGTAATTTTTGAATTTTTTTGAGTCCGGTTTATCTGACTCGATTAACAATCCTCGCGATTTTCGGACATTTTCGTTCCAGAGGCTTAGAGGCGTAAAAAACGTGTTTTATATACTCATCAATTCGAGATGTTTCGGGTGGTCGGAGCGGCCATTTTTATTTTTCACCTTGTTATTCTAGCACGTGTCCGAAATCGCATCATGAGGTATCTAATTCAATTCTAGACCTTATAAACAATTATAAATCACTTTTACACGGTTATCCAATTTTCGGACGAAATTGGTTTATAGCATTCCGATAACGTCAAAAAATGTCTTCTGATGTTTTGGAAAATTTTTGTGCCCGCTTTATCTGACACGATTAACCATCCGTTTGATTTTCGGTCATTTTTGTTTCAGGAGCTCGAAGGCCTAAAAAAAGCGTATTATATATAAACCCTTCAATTCGAGCTGTTTCGGGTGGTCGGAGCGGCTATTTTTATTTTCCAACCTGATTTTCTACCACGTGTCCGGAATCGCATCATGAGATATCATATTTGATTCTAGACCCTATAAACAACTATAAATTACTTTTACGTGGTTATCCGATTTTTGCCCGAAACTGGTTTGTAGCATACCGGAAACGTGAAATGTCTTCTGTAATTTTTGAATTTTTTTGAGTTCTCTTTATTTGACTCGATTAACAATCCGTGCGATTTTCGGACATTTTCGTTCCAGGGGCTTACAGGCCTAAAAAACGTGTATTATATACTCATTAATTCGAGATGTTTCGGGTGGTCGGAGCGGCCATTTTTATTTTTCACCTTGTTTTTCTAGCACGTGTCCGAAATCGCATCATGAGGTATCTTATTCAATTCTAGACCCTATAAACAATTATAAATCACTTTTACACGGTTATCCGATTTTCGGACGAAATTGGTTTATAGCATTCCGATAACGTCAAATGTCCTCCGATGTTTTGGAAAATTTTTGTGCCCGCTTTATCTGACTCGATTAACCATCCGTTTGATTTTCGGTCATTTTTGTTTCAGGAGCTCAGAGGCCTAAAAAAAGCGTATTATATATAAACCCTTCAATTCGAGCTGTTTCGGGTGGTCGGAGCGGCTATTTTTAATTTCCAGCCTGATTTTCTACCACGTGTCCGGAATCGCATCATGAGATATCATATTTGATTCTAGACCCTATAAACAACTATAAATTACTTTTACGTGGTTATCCGATTTTCGCCCGAAACTGGTTTCTAGCATACAGGTAATGCAAATGTCTTCTGAAATTTTTGAATTTTTTTGAGTCCGGTTTATCTGACTCGATTAACAATCCGTGCGATTTTCGGACATTTTCGTTCCAGAGGCTTAGAGGCGTAAAAAACGTGTATTATATACTCATCAATTCGAGATGTTTCGGGTGGTCGGAGCGGCCATTTTTATTTTTCACCTTGTTATTCTAGCACGTGTCCGAAATCGCATCATGAGGTATCTAATTCAATTCTAGACCCTATAAACAATTATAAACCACTTTTACACGGTTATCCGATTTTCGGACGAAATCGGTTTATAGCATTCCGATAACGTCAAATGTCTTCCGATGTTTTGGAAAATTTTTGTGCCCGCTTTATCTGACTCGATTAACCATCCGTTTAATTTCCGGTCATTTTTGTTTCAGGAGCTCAGAGGCCTAAAAAAAGCGTATTATATATAAACCCTTCAATTCGAGCTGTTTCGGGTGGTCGGAGCGGCTATTCTTATTTTCCAACCTGATTTTCTACCACGTGTCCGGAATCGCATCATGAGATATCATATTTGATTCTAGACCCTATAAACAACTATAAATTACTTTTACGTGGTTATCCGATTTTTGCCCGAAACTGGTTTCTAGCATACAGGTAATGCAAATGTCTTCTGTAATTTTTGAATTTTTTTGAGTCCGGTTTATCTGACTCGATTAACAATCCTCGCGATTTTCGGACATTTTCGTTCCAGAGGCTTAGAGGCGTAAAAAACGTGTTTTATATACTCATCAATTCGAGATGTTTCGGGTGGTCGGAGCGGCCATTTTTATTTTTCACCTTGTTATTCTAGCACGTGTCCGAAATCGCATCATGAGGTATCTAATTCAATTCTAGACCTTATAAACAATTATAAATCACTTTTACACGGTTATCCAATTTTCGGACGAAATTGGTTTATAGCATTCCGATAACGTCAAAAAATGTCTTCTGATGTTTTGGAAAATTTTTGTGCCCGCTTTATCTGACACGATTAACCATCCGTTTGATTTTCGGTCATTTTTGTTTCAGGAGCTCGAAGGCCTAAAAAAAGCGTATTATATATAAACCCTTCAATTCGAGCTGTTTCGGGTGGTCGGAGCGGCTATTTTTATTTTCCAACCTGATTTTCTACCACGTGTCCGGAATCGCATCATGAGATATCATATTTGATTCTAGACCCTATAAACAACTATAAATTACTTTTACGTGGTTATCCGATTTTTGCCCGAAACTGGTTTGTAGCATACCGGAAACGTGAAATGTCTTCTGTAATTTTTGAATTTTTTTGAGTTCTCTTTATTTGACTCGATTAACAATCCGTGCGATTTTCGGACATTTTCGTTCCAGGGGCTTACAGGCCTAAAAAACGTGTATTATATACTCATTAATTCGAGATGTTTCGGGTGGTCGGAGCGGCCATTTTTATTTTTCACCTTGTTTTTCTAGCACGTGTCCGAAATCGCATCATGAGGTATCTTATTCAATTCTAGACCCTATAAACAATTATAAATCACTTTTACACGGTTATCCGATTTTCGGACGAAATTGGTTTATAGCATTCCGATAACGTCAAATGTCCTCCGATGTTTTGGAAAATTTTTGTGCCCGCTTTATCTGACTCGATTAACCATCCGTTTGATTTTCGGTCATTTTTGTTTCAGGAGCTCAGAGGCCTAAAAAAAGCGTATTATATATAAACCCTTCAATTCGAGCTGTTTCGGGTGGTCGGAGCGGCTATTTTTATTTTCCAGCCTGATTTTCTACCACGTGTCCGGAATCGCATCATGAGATATCATATTTGATTCTAGACCCTATAAACAACTATAAATTACTTTTACGTGGTTATCCGATTTTCGCCCGAAACTGGTTTCTAGCATACAGGTAATGCAAATGTCTTCTGAAATTTTTGAATTTTTTTGAGTCCGGTTTATCTGACTCGATTAACAATCCGTGCGATTTTCGGACATTTTCGTTCCAGAGGCTTAGAGGCGTAAAAAACGTGTATTATATACTCATCAATTCGAGATGTTTCGGGTGGTCGGAGCGGCCATTTTTATTTTTCACCTTGTTATTCTAGCACGTGTCCGAAATCGCATCATGAGGTATCTAATTCAATTCTAGACCCTATAAACAATTATAAATCACTTTTACACGGTTATCCAATTTTCGGACGAAATTGGTTTATAGCATTCCGATAACGTCAAAAAATGTCTTCTGATGTTTTGGAAAATTTTTGTGCCCGCTTTATCTGACTCGATTAACCATCCGTTTGATTTTCGGTCATTTTTGTTTCAGGAGCTCGGAGGCCTAAAAAAAGCGTATTATATATAAACCCTTCAATTCGAGCTGTTTCGGGTGGTCGGAGTGGCTATTTTTATTCTCCAGCCTGTTTTTCTACCACGTGTCCAGAATCGCATCATGAGATATCATATTTGATTCTAGACCCTATAAACACCTATAAATTACTTTTACGTGGTTATCCGATTTTCACCCGAAACTGGTTTATAGCATACCGGTAACGTCAAATGTCTTCTGTAATTTTTGAATTATTTTGAGTCCGCTTTATCTGACTCGATTAAGAATCTATGGGTTTTCGGACATTTACGTTCCGGAAAGCTCAGAGGCAAAAAAAACGTATATTATATACTCACAAATTCGAGCTATTTCGGGTTGTCGGAGCGGCCATTTTTATTTTTCACCTTGTTATTCTAGCACGTGTCCGAAATCGCATCATGAGGTATCTTATTCAATTCTAGACCCTATAAACAATTATAAACCACTTTTACACGGTTATCCGATTTTCGGACGAAATCGGTTTATAGCATTCCGATAACGTCAAATGTCTTCCGATGTTTTGGAAAATTTTTGTGCCCGCTTTATCTGACTCGATTAACCATCCGTTTAATTTCCGGTCATTTTTGTTTCAGGAGCTCAGAGGCCTAAAAAAAGCGTATTATATATAAACCCTTCAATTCGAGCTGTTTCGGGTGGTCGGAGCGGCTATTCTTATTTTCCAACCTGATTTTCTACCACGTGTCCGGAATCGCATCATGAGATATCATATTTGATTCTAGACCCTATAAACAACTATAAATTACTTTTACGTGGTTATCCGATTTTTGCCCGAAACTGGTTTCTAGCATACAGGTAATGCAAATGTCTTCTGTAATTTTTGAATTTTTTTGAGTCCGGTTTATCTGACTCGATTAACAATCCTCGCGATTTTCGGACATTTTCGTTCCAGAGGCTTAGAGGCGTAAAAAACGTGTTTTATATACTCATCAATTCGAGATGTTTCCGGTGGTCGGAGCGGCCATTTTTATTTTTCACCTTGTTATTCTAGCACGTGTCCGAAATCGCATCATGAGGTATCTAATTCAATTCTAGACCTTATAAACAATTATAAATCACTTTTACACGGTTATCCAATTTTCGGACGAAATTGGTTTATAGCATTCCGATAACGTCAAAAAATGTCTTCTGATGTTTTGGAAAATTTTTGTGCCCGCTTTATCTGACACGATTAACCATCCGTTTGATTTTCGGTCATTTTTGTTTCAGGAGCTCGAAGGCCTAAAAAAAGCGTATTATATATAAACCCTTCAATTCGAGCTGTTTCGGGTGG
Source organism: Silene conica (assembly GCA_029255685.2). Lineage (NCBI taxonomy): Eukaryota > Viridiplantae > Streptophyta > Magnoliopsida > Caryophyllales > Caryophyllaceae > Silene > Silene conica. The sequence goes on along the minus strand of CM055316.2, from coordinate 42,043,047 downwards.
TCGGAGCGGCTATTTTTATTTTCCAACCTGATTTTCTACCACGTGTCCGGAATCGCATCATGAGATATCATATTTGATTCTAGACCCTATAAACAACTATAAATTACTTTTACGTGGTTATCCGATTTTTGCCCGAAACTGGTTTGTAGCATACCGGAAACGTGAAATGTCTTCTGTAATTTTTGAATTTTTTTGAGTTCTCTTTATTTGACTCGATTAACAATCCGTGCGATTTTCGGACATTTTCGTTCCAGGGGCTTACAGGCCTAAAAAACGTGTATTATATACTCATTAATTCGAGATGTTTCGGGTGGTCGGAGCGGCCATTTTTATTTTTCACCTTGTTTTTCTAGCACGTGTCCGAAATCGCATCATGAGGTATCTTATTCAATTCTAGACCCTATAAACAATTATAAATCACTTTTACACGGTTATCCGATTTTCGGACGAAATTGGTTTATAGCATTCCGATAACGTCAAATGTCCTCCGATGTTTTGGAAAATTTTTGTGCCCGCTTTATCTGACTCGATTAACCATCCGTTTGATTTTCGGTCATTTTTGTTTCAGGAGCTCAGAGGCCTAAAAAAAGCGTATTATATATAAACCCTTCAATTCGAGCTGTTTCGGGTGGTCGGAGCGGCTATTTTTATTTTCCAGCCTGATTTTCTACCACGTGTCCGGAATCGCATCATGAGATATCATATTTGATTCTAGACCCTATAAACAACTATAAATTACTTTTACGTGGTTATCCGATTTTCGCCCGAAACTGGTTTCTAGCATACAGGTAATGCAAATGTCTTCTGAAATTTTTGAATTTTTTTGAGTCCGGTTTATCTGACTCGATTAACAATCCGTGCGATTTTCGGACATTTTCGTTCCAGAGGCTTAGAGGCGTAAAAAACGTGTATTATATACTCATCAATTCGAGATGTTTCGGGTGGTCGGAGCGGCCATTTTTATTTTTCACCTTGTTATTCTAGCACGTGTCCGAAATCGCATCATGAGGTATCTAATTCAATTCTAGACCCTATAAACAATTATAAATCACTTTTACACGGTTATCCAATTTTCGGACGAAATTGGTTTATAGCATTCCGATAACGTCAAAAAATGTCTTCTGATGTTTTGGAAAATTTTTGTGCCCGCTTTATCTGACTCGATTAACCATCCGTTTGATTTTCGGTCATTTTTGTTTCAGGAGCTCGGAGGCCTAAAAAAAGCGTATTATATATAAACCCTTCAATTCGAGCTGTTTCGGGTGGTCGGAGTGGCTATTTTTATTCTCCAGCCTGTTTTTCTACCACGTGTCCAGAATCGCATCATGAGATATCATATTTGATTCTAGACCCTATAAACACCTATAAATTACTTTTACGTGGTTATCCGATTTTCACCCGAAACTGGTTTATAGCATACCTGTAACGTCAAATGTCTTCTGTAATTTTTGAATTATTTTGAGTCCGCTTTATCTGACTCGATTAAGAATCTATGGGTTTTCGGACATTTACGTTCCGGAAAGCTCAGAGGCAAAAAAAACGTATATTATATACTCACAAATTCGAGCTATTTCGGGTTGTCGGAGCAGCCATTTTTATTTTTCACCTTGTTATTCTAGCACGTGTCCGAAATCGCATCATGAGGTATCTTATTCAATTCTAGACCCTATAAACAATTATAAATTACTTTTACACGGTTATCCGATTTTCGGACGAAATTGGTTTATAGCATTCCGATAACGTCAAATGTCCTCCGATGTTTTTGAAAATTTTTGTGCCCGCTATATCTGACTCGATTAACCATCCGTTTGATTTTCGGTCATTTTTGTTTCAGGAGCTCAGAGGCCTAAAAAAAGCGTATTATATATAAACCCTTCAATTCGAGCTGTTTCGGGTGGTCGGAGCGGCTATTTTTATTTTCCAGCCTGATTTTCTACCACGTGTCCGGAATCGCATCATGAGATATCATATTTGATTCTAGACCCTATAAACAACTATAAATTACTTTTACGTGGTTATCCGATTTTCGCCCGAAACTGGTTTATAGGATACCGGTAACGTCAAATGTCTTCTGTAATTTTTGAATTTTTTCGTGTCCGCTTTATTAGACTCGATTAACAATCCGTGCGATTTTCGGACATTTTCGTTCCAGAGGCTTAAAGGCCTAAAAAACGAGTATTATATACTCATCAATTCGAGATGTTTCGGGTGGTCGGAGCGGCCATTTTTATTTTTCACCTTGTTTTTCTTGCACGTGTCCGAAATCGCATCATGAGGTATCTTATTCAATTCTAGACCCTATAAACAATTATAAATCACTTTTACACGGTTATCCGATTTTCGGACGAAATTGGTTTATAGCATTCCGATAACGTCAAATGTCCTCCGATGTTTTGGAAAATTTTTGTGCCCGCTTTATCTGACTCGATTAACCATCCGTTTGATTTTCGGTCATTTTTGTTTCAGGAGCTCAGAGGCCTAAAAAAAGCGTATTATATATAAACCCTTCAATTCGAGCTGTTTCGGGTGGTCGGAGCGGCTATTTTTATTTTCCAGCCTGATTTTCTACCACGTGTCCGGAATCGCATCATGAGATATCATATTTGATTCTAGACCCTATAAACACCTATAAATTACTTTTACGTGGTTATCCGATTTTCACCCGAAACTGGTTTATAGCATACCGGTAACGTCAAATGTCTTCTGTAATTTTTGAATTATTTTGAGTCCGCTTTATCTGACTCGATTAAGAATCTATGGGTTTTCGGACATTTACGTTCCGGAAAGCTCAGAGGCAAAAAAAACGTATATTATATACTCACAAATTCGAGCTATTTCGGGTTGTCGGAGCGGCCATTTTTATTTTTCACCTTGTTATTCTAGCACGTGTCCGAAATCGCATCATGAGGTATCTTATTCAATTCTAGACCCTATAAACAATTATAAACCACTTTTACACGGTTATCCGATTTTCGGACGAAATCGGTTTATAGCATTCCGATAACGTCAAATGTCTTCCGATGTTTTGGAAAATTTTTGTGCCCGCTTTATCTGACTCGATTAACCATCCGTTTAATTTCCGGTCATTTTTGTTTCAGGAGCTCAGAGGCCTAAAAAAAGCGTATTATATATAAACCCTTCAATTCGAGCTGTTTCGGGTGGTCGGAGCGGCTATTCTTATTTTCCAACCTGATTTTCTACCACGTGTCCGGAATCGCATCATGAGATATCATATTTGATTCTAGACCCTATAAACAACTATAAATTACTTTTACGTGGTTATCCGATTTTTGCCCGAAACTGGTTTCTAGCATACAGGTAATGCAAATGTCTTCTGTAATTTTTGAATTTTTTTGAGTCCGGTTTATCTGACTCGATTAACAATCCTCGCGATTTTCGGACATTTTCGTTCCAGAGGCTTAGAGGCGTAAAAAACGTGTTTTATATACTCATCAATTCGAGATGTTTCGGGTGGTCGGAGCGGCCATTTTTATTTTTCACCTTGTTATTCTAGCACGTGTCCGAAATCGCATCATGAGGTATCTAATTCAATTCTAGACCTTATAAACAATTATAAATCACTTTTACACGGTTATCCAATTTTCGGACGAAATTGGTTTATAGCATTCCGATAACGTCAAAAAATGTCTTCTGATGTTTTGGAAAATTTTTGTGCCCGCTTTATCTGACACGATTAACCATCCGTTTGATTTTCGGTCATTTTTGTTTCAGGAGCTCGAAGGCCTAAAAAAAGCGTATTATATATAAACCCTTCAATTCGAGCTGTTTCGGGTGGTCGGAGCGGCTATTTTTATTTTCCAACCTGATTTTCTACCACGTGTCCGGAATCGCATCATGAGATATCATATTTGATTCTAGACCCTATAAACAACTATAAATTACTTTTACGTGGTTATCCGATTTTTGCCCGAAACTGGTTTGTAGCATACCGGAAACGTGAAATGTCTTCTGTAATTTTTGAATTTTTTTGAGTTCTCTTTATTTGACTCGATTAACAATCCGTGCGATTTTCGGACATTTTCGTTCCAAGGGCTTACAGGCCTAAAAAACGTGTATTATATACTCATTAATTCGAGATGTTTCGGGTGGTCGGAGCGGCCATTTTTATTTTTCACCTTGTTTTTCTAGCACGTGTCCGAAATCGCATCATGAGGTATCTTATTCAATTCTAGACCCTATAAACAATTATAAATCACTTTTACACGGTTATCCGATTTTCGGACGAAATTGGTTTATAGCATTCCGATAACGTCAAATGTCCTCCGATGTTTTGGAAAATTTTTGTGCCCGCTTTATCTGACTCGATTAACCATCCGTTTGATTTTCGGTCATTTTTGTTTCAGGAGCTCAGAGGCCTAAAAAAAGCGTATTATATATAAACCCTTCAATTCGAGCTGTTTCGGGTGGTCGGAGCGGCTATTTTTATTTTCCAGCCTGATTTTCTACCACGTGTCCGGAATCGCATCATGAGATATCATATTTGATTCTAGACCCTATAAACACCTATAAATTACTTTTACGTGGTTATCCGATTTTCACCCGAAACTGGTTTATAGCATACCGGTAACGTCAAATGTCTTCTGTAATTTTTGAATTATTTTGAGTCCGCTTTATCTGACTCGATTAAGAATCTATGGGTTTTCGGACATTTACGTTCCGGAAAGCTCAGAGGCAAAAAAAAACGTATATTATATACTCACAAATTCGAGCTATTTCGGGTTGTCGGAGCGGCCATTTTTATTTTTCACCTTGTTATTCTAGCACGTGTCCGAAATCGCATCATGAGGTATCTTATTCAATTCTAGACCCTATAAACAATTATAAACCACTTTTACACGGTTATCCGATTTTCGGACGAAATCGGTTTATAGCATTCCGATAACGTCAAATGTCTTCCGATGTTTTGGAAAATTTTTGTGCCCGCTTTATCTGACTCGATTAACCATCCGTTTAATTTCCGGTCATTTTTGTTTCAGGAGCTCAGAGGCCTAAAAAAAGCGTATTATATATAAACCCTTCAATTCGAGCTGTTTCGGGTGGTCGGAGCGGCTATTCTTATTTTCCAACCTGATTTTCTACCACGTGTCCGGAATCGCATCATGAGATATCATATTTGATTCTAGACCCTATAAACAACTATAAATTACTTTTACGTGGTTATCCGATTTTTGCCCGAAACTGGTTTCTAGCATACAGGTAATGCAAATGTCTTCTGTAATTTTTGAATTTTTTTGAGTCCGGTTTATCTGACTCGATTAACAATCCTCGCGATTTTCGGACATTTTCGTTCCAGAGGCTTAGAGGCGTAAAAAACGTGTTTTATATACTCATCAATTCGAGATGTTTCGGGTGGTCGGAGCGGCCATTTTTATTTTTCACCTTGTTATTCTAGCACGTGTCCGAAATCGCATCATGAGGTATCTAATTCAATTCTAGACCTTATAAACAATTATAAATCACTTTTACACGGTTATCCAATTTTCGGACGAAATTGGTTTATAGCATTCCGATAACGTCAAAAAATGTCTTCTGATGTTTTGGAAAATTTTTGTGCCCGTTTTATCTGACACGATTAACCATCCGTTTGATTTTCGGTCATTTTTGTTTCAGGAGCTCGAAGGCCTAAAAAAAGCGTATTATATATAAACCCTTCAATTCGAGCTGTTTCGGGTGGTCGGAGCGGCTATTTTTATTTTCCAACCTGATTTTCTACCACGTGTCCGGAATCGCATCATGAGATATCATATTTGATTCTAGACCCTATAAACAACTATAAATTACTTTTACGTGGTTATCCGATTTTTGCCCGAAACTGGTTTGTAGCATACCGGAAACGTGAAATGTCTTCTGTAATTTTTGAATTTTTTTGAGTTCTCTTTATTTGACTCGATTAACAATCCGTGCGATTTTCGGACATTTTCGTTCCAGGGGCTTACAGGCCTAAAAAACGTGTATTATATACTCATTAATTCGAGATGTTTCGGGTGGTCGGAGCGGCCATTTTTATTTTTCACCTTGTTTTTCTAGCACGTGTCCGAAATCGCATCATGAGGTATCTTATTCAATTCTAGACCCTATAAACAATTATAAATCACTTTTACACGGTTATCCGATTTTCGGACGAAATTGGTTTATAGCATTCCGATAACGTCAAATGTCCTCCGATGTTTTGGAAAATTTTTGTGCCCGCTTTATCTGACTCGATTAACCATCCGTTTGATTTTCGGTCATTTTTGTTTCAGGAGCTCAGAGGCCTAAAAAAAGCGTATTATATATAAACCCTTCAATTCGAGCTGTTTCGGGTGGTCGGAGCGGCTATTTTTATTTTCCAGCCTGATTTTCTACCACGTGTCCGGAATCGCATCATGAGATATCATATTTGATTCTAGACCCTATAAACACCTATAAATTACTTTTACGTGGTTATCCGATTTTCACCCGAAACTGGTTTATAGCATACCGGTAACGTCAAATGTCTTCTGTAATTTTTGAATTATTTTGAGTCCGCTTTATCTGACTCGATTAAGAATCTATGGGTTTTCGGACATTTACGTTCCGGAAAGCTCAGAGGCAAAAAAAAACGTATATTATATACTCACAAATTCGAGCTATTTCGGGTTGTCGGAGCGGCCATTTTTATTTTTCACCTTGTTATTCTAGCACGTGTCCGAAATCGCATCATGAGGTATCTTATTCAATTCTAGACCCTATAAACAATTATAAACCACTTTTACACGGTTATCCGATTTTCGGACGAAATCGGTTTATAGCATTCCGATAACGTCAAATGTCTTCCGATGTTTTGGAAAATTTTTGTGCCCGCTTTATCTGACTCGATTAACCATCCGTTTAATTTCCGGTCATTTTTGTTTCAGGAGCTCAGAGGCCTAAAAAAAGCGTATTATATATAAACCCTTCAATTCGAGCTGTTTCGGGTGGTCGGAGCGGCTATTCTTATTTTCCAACCTGATTTTCTACCACGTGTCCGGAATCGCATCATGAGATATCATATTTGATTCTAGACCCTATAAACAACTATAAATTACTTTTACGTGGTTATCCGATTTTTGCCCGAAACTGGTTTCTAGCATACAGGTAATGCAAATGTCTTCTGTAATTTTTGAATTTTTTTGAGTCCGGTTTATCTGACTCGATTAACAATCCTCGCGATTTTCGGACATTTTCGTTCCAGAGGCTTAGAGGCGTAAAAAACGTGTTTTATATACTCATCAATTCGAGATGTTTCGGGTGGTCGGAGCGGCCATTTTTATTTTTCACCTTGTTATTCTAGCACGTGTCCGAAATCGCATCATGAGGTATCTAATTCAATTCTAGACCTTATAAACAATTATAAATCACTTTTACACGGTTATCCAATTTTCGGACGAAATTGGTTTATAGCATTCCGATAACGTCAAAAAATGTCTTCTGATGTTTTGGAAAATTTTTGTGCCCGTTTTATCTGACACGATTAACCATCCGTTTGATTTTCGGTCATTTTTGTTTCAGGAGCTCGAAGGCCTAAAAAAAGCGTATTATATATAAACCCTTCAATTCGAGCTGTTTCGGGTGGTCGGAGCGGCTATTTTTATTTTCCAACCTGATTTTCTACCACGTGTCCGGAATCGCATCATGAGATATCATATTTGATTCTAGACCCTATAAACAACTATAAATTACTTTTACGTGGTTATCCGATTTTTGCCCGAAACTGGTTTGTAGCATACCGGAAACGTGAAATGTCTTCTGTAATTTTTGAATTTTTTTGAGTTCTCTTTATTTGACTCGATTAACAATCCGTGCGATTTTCGGACATTTTCGTTCCAGGGGCTTACAGGCCTAAAAAACGTGTATTATATACTCATTAATTCGAGATGTTTCGGGTGGTCGGAGCGGCCATTTTTATTTTTCACCTTGTTTTTCTAGCACGTGTCCGAAATCGCATCATGAGGTATCTTATTCAATTCTAGACCCTATAAACAATTATAAATCACTTTTACACGGTTATCCGATTTTCGGACGAAATTGGTTTATAGCATTCCGATAACGTCAAATGTCCTCCGATGTTTTGGAAAATTTTTGTGCCCGCTTTATCTGACTCGATTAACCATCCGTTTGATTTTCGGTCATTTTTGTTTCAGGAGCTCAGAGGCCTAAAAAAAGCGTATTATATATAAACCCTTCAATTCGAGCTGTTTCGGGTGGTCGGAGCGGCTATTTTTATTTTCCAGCCTGATTTTCTACCACGTGTCCGGAATCGCATCATGAGATAACATATTTGATTCTAGACCCTATAAACACCTATAAATTACTTTTACGTGGTTATCCGATTTTCACCCGAAACTGGTTTATAGCATACCGGTAACGTCAAATGTCTTCTGTAATTTTTGAATTATTTTGAGTCCGCTTTATCTGACTCGATTAAGAATCTATGGGTTTTCGGACATTTACGTTCCGGAAAGCTCAGAGGCAAAAAAAACGTATATTATATACTCACAAATTCGAGCTATTTCGGGTTGTCGGAGCGGCCATTTTTATTTTTCACCTTGTTATTCTAGCACGTGTCCGAAATCGCATCATGAGGTATCTTATTCAATTCTAGACCCTATAAACAATTATAAATCACTTTTACACGGTTATCCGATTTTCGGACGAAATTGGTTTATAGCATTCCGATAACGTCAAATGTCTTCCGATGTTTTGGAAAATTTTTGTGCCCGCTTTATCTAACTCGATTAACCATCCGTTTAATTTTCGGTCATTTTTGTTTCAGGAGCTCAGAGGCCTAAAAAAAGCGTATTATATATAAACCCTTCAATTCGAGCTGTTTCTGGTGGTCGGAGCGGTTATTCTTATTTTCCAACCTGATTTTCTACCACGTGTCCGGAATCGCATCATGAGATATCATATTTGATTCTAGACCCTATAAACAACTATAAATTACTTTTACGTGGTTATCCGATTTTTGCCCGAAACTGGTTTCTAGCATACAGGTAATGCAAATGTCTTCTGTAATTTTTGAATTTTTTTGAGTCCGGTTTATCTGACTCGATTAACAATCCGTGCGATTTTCGGACATTTTCGTTCCAGAGGCTTAGAGGCGTAAAAAACGTGTATTATATACTCATCAATTCGAGATGTTTCGGGTGGTCGGAGCGGCCATTTTTATTTTTCACCTTGTTATTCTAGCACGTGTCCGAAATCGCATCATGAGGTATCTAATTCAATTCTAGACCCTATAAACAATTATAAATCACTTTTACACGGTTATCCAATTTTCGGACGAAATTGGTTTATAGCATTCCGATAACGTCAAAAAATGTCTTCTGATGTTTTGGAAAATTTTTGTGCCCGCTTTATCTGACTCGATTAACCATCCTTTTGATTTTCGGTCATTTTTGTTTCAGGAGCTCGAAGGCCTAAAAAAGCGTATTATATATAAACCCTTCAATTCGAGCTGGTTCGGGTGGTCGGAGCGGCTATTTTTATTTTCCAACCTGATTTTCTACCACGTGTCCGGAATCGCATCATGAGATATCATATTTGATTCTAGACCCTATAAACAACTATAAATTACTTTTACGTGGTTATCCGATTTTTGCCCGAAACTGGTTTGTAGCATACCGGAAACGTGAAATGTCTTCTGTAATTTTTGAATTTTTTTGAGTTCTCTTTATTTGACTCGATTAACAATCCGTGCGATTTTCGGACATTTTCGTTCCAGGGGCTTACAGGCCTAAAAAACGTGTATTATATACTCATCAATTCGAGATGTTTCGGGTGGTCGGAGCGGCCATTTTTATTTTTCACCTTGTTTTTCTAGCACGTGTCCGAAATCGCATCATGAGGTATCTTATTCAATTCTAGACCCTATAAACAATTATAAATCACTTTTACACGGTTATCCGATTTTCGGACGAAATTGGTTTATAGCATTCTGATAACGTCAAATGTCCTCCGATGTTTTTGAAAATTTTTGTGCCCGCTTTATCTGACTCGATTAACCATCCGTTTGATTTTCGGTCATTTTTGTTTCAGGAGCTCAGAGGCCTAAAAAAAGCGTATTATATATAAACCCTTCAATTCGAGCTGTTTCGGGTGGTCGGAGCGGCTATTTTTATTTTCCAGCCTGATTTTCTACCACGTGTCCGGAATCGCATCATGAGATATCATATTTGATTCTAGACCCTATAAACAACTATAAATTACTTTTAGGTGGTTATCCGATTTTCGCCCGAAACTGGTTTATAGGATACCGGTAACGTCAAATGTCTTCTGTAATTTTTGAATTTTTTTGTGTCCTCTTTATTTGACTCGATTAACAATCCGTGCGATTTTCGGACATTTTCGTTCCAGGGGCTTACAGGCCTAAAAAACGTGTATTATATACTCATCAATTCGAGATGTTTCGGGTGGTCGGAGCGGCCATTTTTATTTTTCACCTTGTTTTTCTAGCACGTGTCCGAAATCGCATCATGAGGTATCTTATTCAATTCTAGACCCTATAAACAATTATAAATTACTTTTACACGGTTATCCGATTTTCGGACGAAATTGGTTTATAGCATTCTGATAACGTCAAATGTCCTCCGATGTTTTTGAAAATTTTTGTGCCCGCTTTATCTGACTCGATTAACCATCCGTTTGATTTTCGGTCATTTTTGTTTCAGGAGCTCAGAGGCCTAAAAAAAGCGTATTATATATAAACCCTTCAATTCGAGCTGTTTCGGGTGGTCGGAGCGGCTATTTTTATTTTCCAGCCTGATTTTCTACCACGTGTCCGGAATCGCATCATGAGATATCATATTTGATTCTAGACCCTATAAACAACTATAAATTACTTTTAGGTGGTTATCCGATTTTCGCCCGAAACTGGTTTATAGGATACCGGTAACGTCAAATGTCTTCTGTAATTTTTGAATTTTTTTGTGTCCTCTTTATTTGACTCGATTAACAATCCGTGCGATTTTCGGACATTTTCGTTCCAGAGGCTTACAGGCCTAAAAAACGTGTATTATATACTCATCAATTCGAGATGTTTCGGGTGGTCGGAGCGGCCATTTTTATTTTTCACCTTGTTTTTCAAGCACGTGTCCGAAATCGCATCATGAGGTATCTTATTAAATTCTAGACCCTATAAACAATTATAAATCACTTTTACACGGTTATCCGATTTTCGGACGAAATTGGTTTATAGCATTCCGATAACGTCAAATGTCTTCCGATGTTTTGGAAAATTTTTGTGCCCGCTTTATCTGACTCGATTAACCATCAGTTTGATTTTCGGTCATTTTTGTTTCAGGAGCTCAGAGGCCTAAAAAAAGCGTATTATATATAAACCCTACAATTCGAGCTGTTTCGGGTGGTCGGAGTGGCTATTTTTATTCTCCAGCCTGTTTTTCTACCACGTGTCCAGAATCGCATCATGAGATATCATATTTGATTCTAGACCCTATAAACACCTATAAATTACTTTTACGTGGTTATCCGATTTTCACCCGAAACTGGTTTATAGCATACCGGTAACGTCAAATGTCTTCTGTAATTTTTGAATTATTTTGAATCCGCTTTATCTGACTCGATTAAGAATCCGTGGGATTTTCGGACATTTACGTTCCGGAAAGCTCAGAGGCAAAAAAAACGTATATTTTATACTCATAAATTCGAGCTATTTCGGGTGGTCGGAGCGGCCATTTTTATTTTTTACCTTGTTATTCTAGCACGTGTCCGTAATCGCATCATGAGGTATCTTATTCAATTCTAGACCCTATAAACAATTATAAATTAGTTTTACACGGTTATCCGATTTTCGGACGAAATTGGTTTATAGCATTCCGATAACGTCAAATGTCCTCCGATGTTTTTGAAAATTTTTGTGCCCGCTTTATCTGACTCGATTAACCATCCGTTTGATTTTCGGTCATTTTTGTTACAGGAGCTCAGAGGCCTAAAAAAAGCGTATTATATATAAACCCTTCAATTCGAGCTGTTTCGGGTGGTCGGAGCGGCTATTTTTATTTTCCAACCTGATTTTCTACCACGTGTCCGGAATCGCATCATGAGATATCATATTTGATTCTAGACCCTATAAACAACTATAAATTACTTTTACGTGGTTATCCGATTTTCGCCCGAAACTGGTTTGTAGCAAACCGGTAACGTGAAATGTCTTCTATAATTTTTGAATTTTTTTGAGTCCTCTTCGTTTGACTCGATTAACAATCCGTGCGATTTTCGGACATTTTCGTTCCAGAGGCTTACAGGCCTAAAAAACGTGTATTATATACTCATCAATTCGAGATGTTTCGGTTGGTCGGAGCGGCCATTTTTATTTTTCACCTTGTTTTTCTAGCACGTGTCCGAAATCGCATCATGAGGTATCTTATTCAATTCTAGACCCTATAAACAGTTATAAATCACTTTTACACGGTTATCCGATTTTCGGACGAAATTGGTTCATAGCATTCCGATAATGTCAAATATCTTCCGATGTTTTGGAAAATTTTTGTGCCCGCTTTATCTGACTCGATTAACCATCCGTTTGATTTTCGGTCATTTTTGTTTCAGGAGCTCAGAGGCCTAAAAAAAGCGTATTATATATAAACCCTTCAATTCGAGCTGTTTCGGGTGGTCGGAGTGGCTATTTTTATTCTCCAGCCTGTTTTTCTACCACGTGTCCAGAACCGCATCATGAGATAACATATTTGATTCTAGACCTTATAAACACCTATAAATTACTTTTACGTGGTTATCCGATTTTCACCCGAAACTGGTTTATAGCATACCGGTAACGTCAAATGTCTTCTGTAATTTTTGAATTATTTTGAATCCCCTTTATCTGACTCGATTAAGAATCCGTGGGATTTTCGGACATTTACGTTCCGGAAAGCTCAGAGGCAAAAAAAACGTATATTTTATACTCATAAATTCGAGCTATTTCGGGTGGTCGGAGCGGCCATTTTTATTTTTTACCTTGTTATTCTAGCACGTGTCCGTAATCGCATCATGAGGTATCTTATTCAATTCTAGACCCTATAAACAATTATAAATTACTTTTACACGGTTATCCGATTTTCGGACGACATTGGTTTATAGCATTCCGATAACGTCAAATGTCCTCCGATGTTTTTGAAAATTTTTGTGCCCGCTTTATCTGACTCGATTAACCATCCGTTTGATTTTCGGTCATTTTTGTTTCAGGAGCTCAGAGGCCTAAAAAAAGCGTATTATATATAAACCCTTCAATTCGAGCTGTTTCGGGTGGTCGGAGCGGCTATTTTTATTTTCCAGCCTGATTTTCTACCACGTGTCCGGAATCGCATCATGAGATATCGTATTTGATTCTAGACCCTATAAACAACTATAAATTACTTTTACGTGGTTATCCGATTTTCGCCCGAAACTGGTTTATAGCATACCGGTAACGTCAAATGTCTTATGTAATTTTTGAATTTTTTTGTGTCCGCTTTATTTGTCTCGATTAACAATCCGTGCGATTTTCGGACATTTTCGTTCCAAAGGCTTACAGGCCTAAAAAACGTGTATTACATACTCATCAATTCGAGATGTTTCGGGTGGTCGAAGCGGCCATTTTTATTTTTCACCTTGTTTTTCTAGCACGTGTCCGAAATCGCATCATGAGGTATCTTATTCAATTCTAGACCCTATAAACAATTATAAATCACTTTTACACGGTTATCCGATTTTCGGACGAAATTGGTTTATAGCATTCCGATAACGTCAAATGTCCTCCGATGTTTTTGAAAATTTTTGTGCCCGCTTTATCTGACTCGATTAACCATCCGTTTTATTTTCGGTCATTTTTGTTTCAGGAGCTCAGAGGCCTAAAAAAAGCGTATTATATATAAACCCTTCAATTCGAGCTGTTTCGGGTGGTCGGAGCGGCTATTTTTATTTTCCAGCCTGATTTTCTACCACGTGTCCGGAATCGCATCATGAGATATCATATTTGATTCTAGACCCTATAAACAACTATAAATTACTTTTAGGTGGTTATCCGATTTTCGCCCGAAACTGGTTTATAGGATACCGGTAACGTCAAATGTCTTCTGTAATTTTTGAATTTTTTTGTGTCCTCTTTATTTGACTCGATTAACAATCCGTGCGATTTTCGGACATTTTCGTTCCAGAGGCTTACAGGCCTAAAAAACGTGTATTATATACTCATCAATTCGAGATGTTTCGGGTGGTCGGAGCGGCCATTTTTATTTTTCACCTTGTTTTTCTAGCACGTGTCCGAAATCGCATCATGAGGTATCTTATTCAATTCTAGACCCTATAAACAATTATAAATCACTTTTACACGGTTATCCGATTTTCGGACGAAATTGGTTTATAGCATTCCGATAACGTCAAATGTCTTCCGATGTTTTGGAAAATTTTTGTGCCCGCTTTATCTGACTCGATTAACCATCAGTTTGATTTTCGGTCATTTTTGTTTCAGGAGCTCAAAGGCCTAAAAAAAGCGTATTATATATAAACCCTACAATTCGAGTTGTTTCGGGTGGTCGGAGTGGCTATTTTTATTCTCCAGCCTGTTTTTCTACCACGTGTCCAGAATCGCATCATGAGATATCATATTTGATTCTAGACCCTATAAACACCTATAAATTACTTTTACGTGGTTATCCGATTTTCACCCGAAACTGGTTTATAGCATACCGGTAACGTCAAATGTCTTCTGTAATTTTCGAATTATTTTGAATCCGCTTTATCTGACTCGATTAAGAATCCGTGGGATTTTCGGACATTTACGTTCCGGAAAGCTCAGAGGCAAAAAAAACGTATATTTTATACTCATAAATTCGAGCTATTTCGGGTGGTCGGAGCGGCCATTTTTATTTTTTACCTTGTTATTCTAGCACGTGTCCGTAATCGCATCATGAGGTATCTTATTCAATTCTAGACCCTATAAACAATTATAAATTAGTTTTACACGGTTATCCGATTTTCGGACGAAATTGGTTTATAGCATTCCGATAACGTCAAATGTCCTCCGATGTTTTTGAAAATTTTTGTGCCCGCTTTATCTGACTCGATTAACCATCCGTTTGATTTTCGGTCATTTTTGTTACAGGAGCTCATAGGCCTAAAAAAAGCGTATTATATATAAACCCTTCAATTCGAGCTGTTTCGGGTGGTCGGAGCGGCTATTTTTATTTTCCAACCTGATTTTCTACCACGTGTCCGGAATCGCATCATGAGATATCATATTTGATTCTAGACCCTATAAACAACTATAAATTACTTTTACGTGGTTATCCGATTTTCGCCCGAAACTGGTTTGTAGCATACCGGTAACGTGAAATGTCTTCTGTAATTTTTGAATTTTTTTGAGTCCTCTTCGTTTGACTCGATTAACAATCCGTGCGATTTTCGGACATTTTCGTTCCAGAGGCTTACAGGCCTAAAAAACGTGTATTATATACTCATCAATTCGAGATGTTTCGGGTGGTCGGAGCGGCCATTTTTATTTTTCACCTTGTTTTTCTAGCACGTGTCCGAAATCGCATCATGAGGTATCTTATTCAATTCTAGACCCTATAAACAGTTATAAATCACTTTTACACGGTTATCCGATTTTCGGACGAAATTGGTTCATAGCATTCCGATAATGTCAAATATCTTCCGATGTTTTGGAAAATTTTTGTGCCCGCTTTATCTGACTCGATTAACCATCCGTTTGATTTTCGGTCATTTTTGTTTCAGGAGCTCAGAGGCCTAAAAAAAGCGTATTATATAGTAACCCTTCAATTCGAGCTGTTTCGGGTGGTCGGAGTGGCTATTTTTATTCTCCAGCCTGTTTTTCTACCACGTGTCCAGAACCGCATCATGAGATAACATATTTGATTCTAGACCCTATAAACACCTATAAATTACTTTTACGTGGTTATCCGATTTTCACCCGAAACTGGTTTATAGCATACCGGTAACGTCAAATGTCTTCTGTAATTTTTGAATTATTTTGAATCCCCTTTATCTGACTCGATTAAGAATCCGTGGGATTTTCGGACATTTACGTTCCGGAAAGGTCAGAGGCAAAAAAAACGTATATTTTATACTCATAAATTCGAGCTATTTCGGGTGGTCGGAGCGGCCATTTTTATTTTTTACCTTGTTATTCTAGCACGTGTCCGTAATCGCATCATGAGGTATCTTATTCAATTCTAGACCCTATAAACAATTATAAATTACTTTTACACGGTTATCCGATTTTCGGACGACATTGGTTTATAGCATTCCGATAACGTCAAATGTCCTCCGATGTTTTTGAAAATTTTTGTGCCCGCTTTATCTGACTCGATTAACCATCCGTTTGATTTTCGGTCATTTTTGTTTCAGGAGCTCAGAGGCCTAAAAAAAGCGTATTATATATAAACCCTTCAATTCGAGCTGTTTCGGGTGGTCGGAGCGGCTATTTTTATTTTCCAGCCTGATTTTCTACCACGTGTCCGGAATCGCATCATGAGATATCGTATTTGATTCTAGACCCTATAAACAACTATAAATTACTTTTACGTGGTTATCCGATTTTCGCCCGAAACTGGTTTATAGCATACCGGTAACGTCAAATGTCTTATGTAATTTTTGAATTTTTTTGTGTCCGCTTTATTTGACTCGATTAACAATCCGTGCGATTTTCGGACATTTTCGTTCGAGAGGCTTACAGGCCTAAAAAACGTGTATTATATACACATCAATTCGAGATGTTTCGGGTGGTCGGAGCGGCCATTTTTATTTTTCACCTTGTTTTTCTAGCACGTGTCCGAAATCGCATCATGAGGTATCTTATTCAATTCTAGACCCTATAAACAATTATAAATCACTTTTACACGGTTATCCGAATTTCGGACGAAATTGGTTTATAGCATTCCGATAACGTCAAATGTCTTCCGATGTATTGGAAAATTTTTGTGCCCGCTTTATCTGACTCGATTAACCATCCGTTAAATTTTCGGTCATTTTTGTTTCAGGAGCTCAGAGGCCTAAAAAAAGCGTATTATATATAAACCCTTCAATTCGAGCTGTTTCGGGTGGTCGGAGCGGCTATTCTTATTTTCCAACCTGATTTTCTACCACGTGTCCGGAATCGCGTCATGAGATATCATATTTGATTCTAGACCGTATAAATAACTATAAATTACTTTTACGTGGTTATCCGATTTTCGCCCGAAACTGGTTTCTAGCATACAGGTAACGTCAAATGTCTTCTGTAATTTTTGAATTTTTTTGAGTCCGGTTTATCTGACTCGATTAACAATCCGTGCGATTTTCGGACATTTTCGTTCCAGAGGCTTAGAGGCCTAAAAAACGTGTATTATATACTCATCAATTCGAGATGATTCGGGTGGTCGGAGCGGCCATTTTTATTTTTCACCTTGTTATTCTAGCACGTGTCCGAAATCGCATCATGAGGTATCTTATTCAATTCTAGACGCTATAAACAATTATAAATTACTTTTACACGGTTATCCGATTTTCGGACGAAATTGGTTTATAGCATTCCGATAACGTCAAATGTCCTCCGATGTTTTTGAAAATTTTTGTGCCCGCTTTATCTGACTCGATTAACCATCCGTTTGATTTTCGGTCATTTTTGTTTCAGGAGCTCAGAGGCCTAAAAAAAGCGTATTATATATAAACCCTTCAATTCGAGCTGTTTCGGGTGGTCGGAGCGGCTATTTTTATTTTCCAGCCTGATTTTCTACCACGTGTCCGGAATCGCATCATGAGATATCATATTTGATTCTAGACCCTATAAACAACTATAAATTACTTTTACGTGGTTATCCGATTTTCGCCCGAAACTGGTTTATAGCATACCGGTAACGTCAAATGTCTTCTGTAATTTTTGAATTTTTTTGTGTCCGCTTTATTTGACTCGATTAACAATCCGTGCGATTTTCGGACATTTTCGTTCGAGAGGCTTACAGGCCTAAAAAACGTGTATTATATACACATCAATTCGAGATGTTTCGGGTGGTCGGAGCGGCCATTTTTATTTTTCACCTTGTTTTTCTAGCACGTGTCCGAAATCGCATCATGAGGTATCTTATTCAATTCTAGACCCTATAAACAATTATAAATCACTTTTACACGGTTATCCGAATTTCGGACGAAATTGGTTTATAGCATTCCGATAACTCAAATGTCTTCCGATGTATTGGAAAATTTTTGTGCCCGCTTTATCTGACTCGATTAACCATCCGTTAAATTTTCGGTCATTTTTGTTTCAGGAGCTCAGAGGCCTAAAAAAAGCGTATTATATATAAACCCTTCAATTCGAGCTATTTCGGGTGGTCGGAGCGGCTATTCTTATTTTCCAACCTGATTTTCTACCACGTGTCCGGAATCGCATCATGAGATATCATATTTGATTCTAGACCCTATAAACAACTATAAATTACTTTTACGTGGTTATCCGATTTTCGCCCGAAACTGGTTTCTAGCATACAGGTAACGTCAAATGTCTTCTGTAATTTTTGAATTTTTTTGAGTCCGGTTTATCTGACTCGATTAACAATCCGTGCGATTTTCGGACATTTTCGTTCCAGAGGCTTAGAGGCTTAAAAAACGTGTATTATATACTCATCAATTCGAGATGTTTCGGGTGGTCGGAGCGGCCATTTTTATTTTTCACCTTGTTATTCTAGCACGTGTCCGAAATCGCATCATGAGGTATCTTATTCAATTCTAGACCCTATAAACAATTATAAATTACTTTTACACGGTTATCCGATTTTCAGACGAAATTGGTTTATAGCATTCCGATAACGTCAAATGTCCTACGATGTTTTTGAAAATTTTTGTGCCCGCTTTATCTGACTCGATTAACCATCCGTTTGATTTTCGGTCATTTTTGTTTCAGGAGCTCAGAGGCCTAAAAAAAGCGTATTATATATAAACCCTTCAATTCGAGCTGTTTCGGGTGGTCGGAGCGGCTATTTTTATTTTCCAGCCTGATTTTCTACCACGTGTCCGGAATCGCATCATGAGATATCATATTTGATTCTAGACCCTATAAACAACTATAAATTACCTTTACGTGGTTATCCGATTTTCGCCCGAAACTGGTTTATAGCATACCGGTAACGTCAAATGTCTTCTGTAATTTTTGAATTTTTTGGTGTCCGCTTTATTTGACTTGATTAACAATCCGTGCGATTTTCGGACATTTTCGTTCCAGAGGCTTACAGGCCTAAACAACGTGTATTATATACTCATCAATTCGAGATGTTTTGGGTGGTCGGAGCGGCCATTTTTATTTTTCACCTTGTTTTTCTAGCACGTGTCCGAAATCGCATCATGAGGTATCTTATTCAATTCTAGACCCTATAAACAATTATAAATTACTTTTACACGGTTATCCGATTTTCGGACGAAATTGGTTTATAGCATTCCGATAACGTCAAATGTCCTCCGATGTTTTTGAAAATTTTTGTGCCCGCTTTATCTGACTCGATTAACCATCCGTTTGATTTTCGGTCATTTTTGTTTCAGGAGCTCAGAGGCCTAAAAAAAGCGTATTATATATAAACCCTTCAATTCGAGCTGTTTCGGGTGGTCGGAGCGGCTATTTTTATTTTCCAGCCTGATTTTCTACCACGTGTCCGGAATCGCATCATGAGATATCATATTTGATTCTAGACCCTATAAACAACTATAAATTACCTTTACGTGGTTATCCGATTTTCGCCCGAAACTGGTTTATAGCATACCGGTAACATCAAATGTCTTCTGTAATTTTTGAATTTTTTTGTGTCCGCTTTATTTGACTTGATTAAAAATCCGTGCGATTTTCGGACATTTTCGTTCCAGAGGCTTACAGGCCTAAACAACGTGTATTATATACTCATCAATTCGAGATGTTTTGGGTGGTCGGAGCGGCCATTTTTATTTTTCACCTTGTTTTTCTAGCACGTGTCCGAAATCGCATCATGAGGTATCTTATTCAATTCTAGACCCTATAAACAATTATAAATTACTTTTACACGGTTATCCGATTTTCGGACGAAATTGGTTTATAGCATTCCGATAACGTCAAATGTCCTCCGATGTTTTTGAAAATTTTTGTGCCCGCTTTATCTGACTCGATTAACCATCCGTTTGATTTTCGGTCATTTTTGTTTCAGGAGCTCAGATGCCTAAAAAAAGCGTATTATATATAAACCCTTCAATTCGAGCTGTTTCGGGTGGTCGGAGCGGCTATTTTTATTTTCCAGCCTGATTTTCTACCACGTGTCCGGAATCGCATCATGAGATATCATATTTGATTCTAGACCCTATAAACAACTATAAATTACCTTTACGTGGTTATCCGATTTTCGCCCGAAACTGGTTTATAGCATACCGGTAACATCAAATGTCTTCTGTAATTTTTGAATTTTTTTGTGTCCGCTTTATTTGACTTGATTAAAAATCCGTGCGATTTTCGGACATTTTCGTTCCAGAGGCTTACAGGCCTAAACAACGTGTATTATATACTCATCAATTCGAGATGTTTCGGGTGGTCGGAGCGGCCATTTTTTTTTTTCACCTTGTTTTTCTAGCACGTGTCCGAAATCGCATCATGAGGTATCTTATTCAATTCTAGACCCTATAAACAATTATAAATCACTTTTACACGGTTATCCGATTTTCGGACGAAATTGGTTTATAGCATTCCGATAACGTCAAATGTCCTCCGATGTTTTGGAAAATTTTTGTGCCCGCTTTATCTGACTCGATTAACCATCCGTTTAATTTTCGGTCATTTTTGTTTCAGGAGCTCAGAGGCCTAAAATAAGCGTATTATATATAAACCCTTCAATTCGAGCTGTTTCGGGTGGTCGGAGCGGCTATTTTTACCCAGCCTGATTTTCTACCACGTGTCCGGAATCGCATCATGAGATATCATATTTGATTCTAGACCCTATAAACAACTATAAATTACCTTTACGTGGTTATCCGATTTTCGCCCGAAACTGGTTTATAGCATACCGGTAACATCAAATGTCTTCTGTAATTTTTGAATTTTTTTGTGTCCGCTTTATTTGACTTGATTAACAATCCGTGCGATTTTCGGACATTTTCGTTCCAGAGGCTTACAGGCCTAAACAACGTGTATTATATACTCATCAATTCGAGATGTTTCGGGTGGTCGGAGCGGCCATTTTTATTTTTCACCTTGTTTTTCTAGCACGTGTCCGAAATCGCATCATGAGGTATCTTATTCAATTCTAGACCCTATAAACAATTATAAATCACTTTTACACGGTTATCCGATTTTCGGACGAAATTGGTTTATAGCATTCCGATAACGTCAAATGTCTTCCGATGTTTTGGAAAATTTTTGTGTCCGCTTTATCTGACTCGATTAACCATCCGTTTGATTTTCGGTCATTTTTGTTTCAGGAGCTCAGAGGCCTAAAAAAAGCGTATTATATATAAACCCTTCAATTCGAGCTGTTTCGGGTGGTCGGAGCGGCTATTCTTATTTTCTAACCTGATTTTCTACCACGTGTCCGGAATCGCATCATGAGATATCATATTTGATTCTAGACCC
Source organism: Silene conica (assembly GCA_029255685.2). Lineage (NCBI taxonomy): Eukaryota > Viridiplantae > Streptophyta > Magnoliopsida > Caryophyllales > Caryophyllaceae > Silene > Silene conica. Next base: position 42,021,461 of record CM055316.2, on the reverse strand, counting down.
TATAAACAACTATAAATTACTTTGACGTGGTTATCCGATTTTCGCCCGAAACTGGTTTATAGCATACCGGTAACGTCAAAAGTCTTCTGTAATTTTTGAATTTTTTTGTGTCCGCTTTATCTGACTCGATTAACAATCCGTGCGATTTTCGGACATTTTCGTTCCAGAGGCTTAGAGGCCTAAAAAACGTGTTTTATATACTCATCAATTCGAGATGTTTCGGGTGGTCGGAGCGGCCATTTTTATTTTTCACCTTGTTATTCTAGCACGTGTCCGAAATCGCATCATGAGGTATCTTATTCAATTCTAGACCTTGTAAACAATTATAAATTACTTTTACACGGTTATCCGATTTTCGGACGAAATTGGTTTATAGCATTCCGATAACGTCAAATGTCCTCCGATGTTTTTGAAAATTTTTGTGCCCGCTTTATCTGACTCGATTAACCATCCGTTTGATTTTCGGTCATTTTTGTTTCAGGAGCTCAGAGGCCTAAAAAAAGCGTATTATATATAAACCCTTCAATTCGAGCAGTTTCGGGTGGTCGGAGCGGCTATTTTTATTTTCCAGCCTGATTTTCTACCACGTGTCCGGAATCGCATCATGAGATATCATATTTGATTCTAGACCCTATAAACAACTATAAATTACTTTTACGTGGTTATCCGAATTTCGCCCGAAACTGGTTTATAGCATACCGGTAACGTCAAATGTCTTCTGTAATTTTTGAATTTTTTTGTGTCCGCTTTATTTGACTCGATTAACAATCCGTGCGATTTTCGGACATTTTCGTTCCAGAGGCTTACAGGCCTAAAAAACGTGTATTATATACTCATCAATTCGAGATGTTTCGGGTGGTCGGAGCGGCCATTTTTATTTTTCACCTTGTTATTCTAGCACGTGTCCGAAATCGCATCATGAGGTATCTTATTCAATTCTAGACCCTATAAACAATTATAAATCACTTTTACACGGTTATCCGATTTTCGGACGAAATTGGTTTATAGCATTCCGATAACGTCAAATGTCCTCCGATGTTTTGGAAAATTTTTGTGCCCGCTTTATCTGACTCGATTAACCATCCGTTTAATTTTCAGTCATTTTTGTTTCAGGAGCTCAGAGGCCTAAAATAAGCGTATTATATATAAACCCTTCAATTCGAGCTGTTTCGGGTGGTCGGAGCGGCTATTTTTACCCAGCCTGATTTTCTACCACGTGTCCGGAATCGCATCATGAGATATCATATTTGATTCTAGACCCTATAAACAACTATAAATTACCTTTACGTGGTTATCCGATTTTCGCCCGAAACTGGTTTATAGCATACCGGTAACATCAAATGTCTTCTGTAATTTTTGAATTTTTTTGTGTCCGCTTTATTTGACTTGATTAACAATCCGTGCGATTTTCGGACATTTTCGTTCCAGAGGCTTACAGGCCTAAACAACGTGTATTATATACTGATCAATTCGAGATGTTTCGGGTGGTCGGAGCGGCCATTTTTATTTTTCACCTTGTTTTTCTAGCACGTGTCCGAAATCGCATCATGAGGTATCTTATTCAATTCTAGACCCTATAAACAATTATAAATCACTTTTACACGGTTATCCGATTTTCGGACGAAATTGGTTTATAGCATTCCGATAACGTCAAATGTCTTCCGATGTTTTGGAAAATTTTTGTGCCCGCTTTATCTGACTCGATTAACCATCCGTTTAATTTTCGGTCATTTTTGTTTCAGGAGCTCAGAGGCCTAAAAAAAGCGTATTATATATAAACCCTTCAATTCGAGCTGTTTCGGGTGGTCGGAGCGGCTATTTTTATTTTCCAGCCTGATTTTCTACCACGTGTCCGGAATCGCATCATGAGATATCATATTTGATTCTAGACCCTATAAACAACTATAAATTACCTTTACGTGGTTATCCGATTTTCGCCCGAAACTGGTTTATAGCATACCGGTAACATCAAATGTCTTCTGTAATTTTTGAATTTTTTTGTGTCCGCTTTATTTGACTTGATTAACAATCCGTGCGATTTTCAGACATTTTCGTTCCAGAGGCTTACAGGCCTAAACAACGTGTATTATATACTCATCAATTCGAGATGTTTCGGGTGGTCGGAGCGGCCATTTTTATTTTTCACCTGGTTTTTCTAGCACGTGTCCGAAATCGCATCATGAGGTATCTTATTCAATTCTAGACCCTATAAACAATTATAAATCACTTTTACACGGTTATCCGATTTTCGGACGAAATTGGTTTATAGCATTCCGATAACGTCAAATGTCCTCCGATGTTTTGGAAAATTTTTGTGCCCGCTTTATCTGACTCGATTAACCATCCGTTTAATTTTCGGTCATTTTTGTTTCAGGAGCTCAGAGGCCTAAAATAAGCGTATTATATATAAACCCTTCAATTCGAGCTGTTTCGGGTGGTCGGAGCGGCTATTTTTACCCAGCCTGATTTTCTACCACGTGTCCGGAATCGCATCATGAGATATCATATTTGATTCTAGACCCTATAAACAACTATAAATTACCTTTACGTGGTTATCCGATTTTCGCCCGAAACTGGTTTATAGCATACCGGTAACATCAAATGTCTTCTGTAATTTTTGAATTTTTTTGTGTCCGCTTTATTTGACTTGATTAACAATCCGTGCGATTTTCGGACATTTTCGTTCCAGAGGCTTACAGGCCTAAACAACGTGTATTATATACTCATCAATTCGAGATGTTTCGGGTGGTCGGAGCGGCCATTTTTATTTTTCACCTTGTTTTTCTAGCACGTGTCCGAAATCGCATCATGAGGTATCTTATTCAATTCTAGACCCTATAAACAATTATAAATCACTTTTACACGGTTATCCGATTTTCGGACGAAATTGGTTTATAGCATTCCGATAACGTCAAATGTCTTCCGATGTTTTGGAAAATTTTTGTGCCCGCTTTATCTGACTCGATTAACCATCCGTTTAATTTTCGGTCATTTTTGTTTCAGGAGCTCAGAGGCCTAAAAAAAGCGTATTATATATAAACCCTTCAATTCGAGCTGTTTCGGGTGGTCGGAGCGGCTATTTTTACCCAGCCTGATTTTCTACCACGTGTCCGGAATCGCATCATGAGATATCATATTTGATTCTAGACCCTATAAACAACTATAAATTACCTTTACGTGGTTATCCGATTTTCGCCCGAAACTGGTTTATAGCATACCGGTAACATCAAATGTCTTCTGTAATTTTTGAATTTTTTTGTGTCCGCTTTATTTGACTTGATTAACAATCCGTGCGATTTTCGGACATTTTCGTTCCAGAGGCTTACAGGCCTAAACAACGTGTATTATATACTCATCAATTCGAGATGTTTCGGGTGGTCGGAGCGGCCATTTTTATTTTTCACCTTGTTTTTCTAGCACGTGTCCGAAATCGCATCATGAGGTATCTTATTCAATTCTAGACCCTATAAACAATTATAAATCACTTTTACACGGTTATCCGATTTTCGGACGAAATTGGTTTATAGCATTCCGATAACGTCAAATGTCTTCCGATGTTTTGGAAAATTTTTGTGCCCGCTTTATCTGACTCGATTAACCATCCGTTTAATTTTCGGTCATTTTTGTTTCAGGAGCTCAGAGGCCTAAAAAAAGCGTATTATATATAAACCCTTCAATTCGAGCTGTTTCGGGTGGTCGGAGCGGCTATTCTTATTTTCCAACCTGATTTTCTACCACGTGTCCGGAATCGCATCATGAGATATCATATTTGATTCTAGACCGTATAAACAACTATAAATTACTTTTACGTGGTTATCCGATTTTCGCCCGAAACTGGTTTCTAGCATACAGGTAACGTCAAATGTCTTCTGTAATTTTTGAATTTTTTTGAGTCCGGTTTATCTGACTCGATTAACAATCCGTGCGATTTTCGGACATTTTTCGTTCCAGAGGCTTAGAGGCCTAAAAAACGTGTATTATATACTCATCAATTCGAGATGATTCGGGTGGTCGGAGCGGCCATTTTTATTTTTCACCTTGTTATTCTAGCACGTGTCCGAAATCGCATCATGAGGTATCTTATTCAATTCTAGACCCTATAAACAATTATAAATTACTTTTACACGGTTATCCGATTTTCGGACGAAATTGGTTTATAGCATTCCGATAACGTCAAATGTCCTCCGATGTTTTTGAAAATTTTTGTGCCCGCTTTATCTGACTCGATTAACCATCCGTTTGATTTTCGGTCATTTTTGTTTCAGGAGCTCAGAGGCCTAAAAAAAGCGTATTATATATAAACCCTTCAATTCGAGCTGTTTCGGGTGGTCGGAGCGGCTATTTTTATTTTCCAGCCTGATTTTCTACCACGTGTCCGGAATCGCATCATGAGATATCATATTTGATTCTAGACCCTATAAACAACTATAAATTACTTTTACGTGGTTATCCGATTTTCGCCCGAAACTGGTTTATAGCATACCGGTAACGTCAAATGTCTTCTGTAATTTTTGAATTTTTTTGTGTCCGCTTTATCTGTCTCAATTTACAATCCGTGTGATTTTCGGACATTTTCGTTCCAGAGGCTTAGAGGCCTAAAAAACGTGTATTATATACTCATCAATTCAGATTATTCGGGTGGTCGGAGCGGCCATTTTTATTTTTCACCTTGTTATTCTAGCACGTGTCCGAAATCGCATCATGAGGTATCTTATTCAATTCTAGACCCTATAAACAATTATAAATTACTTTTACACGGTTATCCGATTTTCGGACGAAATTGGTTTATAGCATTCCGATAATGTCAAATGTCCTCCGATGTTTTTGAAAATTTTTGTGCCCGCTTTATCTGACTCAATTAACCATCCGTTTGATTTTCGGTCATTTTTGTTTCAGGAGCTCAGAGGCCTAAAAAAAGCGTATTATATATAAATCCTTCAATTCGAGCTGTTTCGGGTGGTCGGAGCGGCTATTTTTATTTTCCAGCTTGATTTTCTACCACGTGTCCGGAATCGCATCATGAGATATCATATTTGATTCTAGACCCTATAAACAACTATAAATTACTTTTACGTGGTTATCCGATTTTCGCCCGAAACTGGTTTATAGCATACCGGTAACGTCAAATGTCTTCTGTAATTTTTGAATTTTTTTGTGTCCGCTTTATCTGACTCGATTAACAATCCGTGCGATTTTCGGACATTTTCGTTCCAGAGGCTTAGAGGCCTAAAAAACGTGTTTTATATACTCATCAATTCGAGATGTTTCGGGTGGTCGGAGCGGCCATTTTTATTTTTCACCTTGTTATTCTAGCACGTGTCCGAAATCGCATCATGAGGTATCTTATTCAATTCTAGACCTTGTAAACAATTATAAATTACTTTTACACGGTTATCCGATTTTCGGACGAAATTGGTTTATAGCATTCCGATAACGTCAAATGTCCTCCGATGTTTTTGAAAATTTTTGTGCCCGCTTTATCTGACTCGATTAACCATCCGTTTGATTTTCGGTCATTTTTGTTTCAGGAGCTCAGAGGCCTAAAAAAAGCGTATTATATATAAACCCTTCAATTCGAGCTGTTTCGGGTGGTCGGAGCGGCTATTTTTATTTTCCAGCCTGATTTTCTACCACGTGTCCGGAATCGCATCATGAGATATCATATTTGATTCTAGACCCTATAAACAACTATAAATTACTTTTACGTGGTTATCCGAATTTCGCCCGAAACTGGTTTATAGCATACCGGTAACGTCAAATGTCTTCTGTAATTTTTGAATTTTTTTGTGTCCGCTTTGTTTGACTCGATTAACAATCCGTGCGATTTTCGGACATTTTCGTTCCAGAGGCTTACAGGCCTAAAAAACGTGTATTATATACTCATCAATTCGAGATGTTTCGGGTGGTCGGAGCGGCCATTTTTATTTTTCACCTTGTTTTTCTAGCACGTGTCCGAAATCGCATCATGAGGTATCTTATTCAATTCTAGACCCTATAAACAATTATAAATCACTTTTACACGGTTATCCGATTTTCGGACGAAATTGGTTTATAGCATTCCGATAACGTCAAATGTCTTCCGATGTTTTGGAAAATTTTTGTGCCCGCTTTATCTGACTCGATTAACCATCCGTTTAATTTTCGGTCATTTTTGTTTCAGGAGCTCAGAGGCCTAAAAAAAGCGTATTATATATAAACCCTTCAATTCGAGCTGTTTCGGGTGGTCGGAGCGGCTATTCTTATTTTCCAACCTGATTTTCTACCACGTGTCCGGAATCGCATCATGAGATATCATATTTGATTCTAGACCGTATAAACAACTATAAATTACTTTTACGTGGTTATCCGATTTTCGCCCGAAACTGGTTTCTAGCATACAGGTAACGTCAAATGTCTTCTGTAATTTTTGAATTTTTTTGAGTCCGGTTTATCTGACTCGATTAACAATCCGTGCGATTTTCGGACATTTTTCGTTCCAGAGGCTTAGAGGCCTAAAAAACGTGTATTATATACTCATCAATTCGAGATGATTCGGGTGGTCGGAGCGGCCATTTTTATTTTTCACCTTGTTATTCTAGCACGTGTCCGAAATCGCATCATGAGGTATCTTATTCAATTCTAGACCCTATAAACAATTATAAATTACTTTTACACGGTTATCCGATTTTCGGACGAAATTGGTTTATAGCATTCCGATAACGTCAAATGTCCTCCGATGTTTTTGAAAATTTTTGTGCCCGCTTTATCTGACTCGATTAACCATCCGTTTGATTTTCGGTCATTTTTGTTTCAGGAGCTCAGAGGCCTAAAAAAAGCGTATTATATATAAACCCTTCAATTCGAGCTGTTTCGGGTGGTCGGAGCGGCTATTTTTATTTTCCAGCCTGATTTTCTACCACGTGTCCGGAATCGCATCATGAGATATCATATTTGATTCTAGACCCTATAAACAACTATAAATTACTTTTACGTGGTTATCCGATTTTCGCCCGAAACTGGTTTATAGCATACCGGTAACGTCAAATGTCTTCTGTAATTTTTGAATTTTTTTGTGTCCGCTTTATCTGTCTCAATTTACAATCCGTGTGATTTTCGGACATTTTCGTTCCAGAGGCTTAGAGGCCTAAAAAACGTGTATTATATACTCATCAATTCAGATTATTCGGGTGGTCGGAGCGGCCATTTTTATTTTTCACCTTGTTATTCTAGCACGTGTCCGAAATCGCATCATGAGGTATCTTATTCAATTCTAGACCCTATAAACAATTATAAATTACTTTTACACGGTTATCCGATTTTCGGACGAAATTGGTTTATAGCATTCCGATAATGTCAAATGTCCTCCGATGTTTTTGAAAATTTTTGTGCCCGCTTTATCTGACTCAATTAACCATCCGTTTGATTTTCGGTCATTTTTGTTTCAGGAGCTCAGAGGCCTAAAAAAAGCGTATTATATATAAATCCTTCAATTCGAGCTGTTTCGGGTGGTCGGAGCGGCTATTTTTATTTTCCAGCTTGATTTTCTACCACGTGTCCGGAATCGCATCATGAGATATCATATTTGATTCTAGACCCTATAAACAACTATAAATTACTTTTACGTGGTTATCCGATTTTCGCCCGAAACTGGTTTATAGCATACCGGTAACGTCAAATGTCTTCTGTAATTTTTGAATTTTTTTGTGTCCGCTTTATCTGACTCGATTAACAATCCGTGCGATTTTCGGACATTTTCGTTCCAGAGGCTTAGAGGCCTAAAAAACGTGTTTTATATACTCATCAATTCGAGATGTTTCGGGTGGTCGGAGCGGCCATTTTTATTTTTCACCTTGTTATTCTAGCACGTGTCCGAAATCGCATCATGAGGTATCTTATTCAATTCTAGACCTTGTAAACAATTATAAATTACTTTTACACGGTTATCCGATTTTCGGACGAAATTGGTTTATAGCATTCCGATAACGTCAAATGTCCTCCGATGTTTTTGAAAATTTTTGTGCCCGCTTTATCTGACTCGATTAACCATCCGTTTGATTTTCGGTCATTTTTGTTTCAGGAGCTCAGAGGCCTAAAAAAAGCGTATTATATATAAACCCTTCAATTCGAGCTGTTTCGGGTGGTCGGAGCGGCTATTTTTATTTTCCAGCCTGATTTTCTACCACGTGTCCGGAATCGCATCATGAGATATCATATTTGATTCTAGACCCTATAAACAACTATAAATTACTTTTACGTGGTTATCCGAATTTCGCCCGAAACTGGTTTATAGCATACCGGTAACGTCAAATGTCTTCTGTAATTTTTGAATTTTTTTGTGTCCGCTTTGTTTGACTCGATTAACAATCCGTGCGATTTTCGGACATTTTCGTTCCAGAGGCTTACAGGCCTAAAAAACGTGTATTATATACTCATCAATTCGAGATGTTTCGGGTGGTCGGAGCGGCCATTTTTATTTTTCACCTTGTTTTTCTAGCACGTGTCCGAAATCGCATCATGAGGTATCTTATTCAATTCTAGACCCTATAAACAATTATAAATCACTTTTACACGGTTATCCGATTTTCGGACGAAATTGGTTTATAGCATTCCGATAACGTCAAATGTCTTCCGATGTTTTGGAAAATTTTTGTGCCCGCTTTATCTGACTCGATTAACCATCCGTTTAATTTTCGGTCATTTTTGTTTCAGGAGCTCAGAGGCCTAAAAAAAGCGTATTATATATAAACCCTTCAATTCAAGCTGTTTCGGGTGGTCGGAGCGGCTATTCTTATTTTCCAACCTGATTTTCTACCACGTGTCCGGAATCGCATCATGAGATATCATATTTGATTCTAGACCGTATAAATAACTATAAATTACTTTTACGTGGTTATCCGATATTCGCCCGAAACTGGTTTCTAGCATACAGGTAACGTCAAATGTCTTCTGTAATTTTTGAATTTTTTTGAGTCCGGTTTATCTGACTCGATTAACAATCCGTGCGATTTTCGGACATTTTCGTTCCAGAGGCTTAGAGGCCTAAAAAACGTGTATTATATACTCATCAATTCGAGATGATTCGGGTGGTCGGAGCGGCCATTTTTATTTTTCACCTTGTTATTCTAGCACGTGTCCGAAATCGCATCATGAGGTATCTTATTCAATTCTAGACGCTATAAACAATTATAAATTACTTTTACACGGTTATCCGATTTTCGGACGAAATTGGTTTATAGCATTCCGATAACGTCAAATGTCCTCCGATGTTTTTGAAAATTTTTGTGCCCGCTTTATCTGACTCGATTAACCATCCGTTTGATTTTCGGTCATTTTTGTTTCAGGAGCTCAGAGGCCTAAAACAAGCGTATTATATATAAACCCTTCAATTCGAGCTGTTTCGGGTGGTCGGAGCGGCTATTTTTATTTTCCAGCCTGATTTTCTACCACGTGTCCGGAATCGCATCATGAGATATCATATTTGATTCTAGACCCTATAAACAACTATAAATTACTTTTACGTGGTTATCCGATTTTCGCCCGAAACTGGTTTATAGCATACCGGTAACGTCAAATGTCTTCTGTAATTTTTGAATTTTTTTGTGTCCGCTTTATCTGGCTCGATTAACAATCCGTGCGATTTTCGGACATTTTCGTTCCAGAGGCTTAGAGGCCTAAAAAACGTGTATTATATACTCATCAATTCGAGATTATTCGGGTGGTCGGAGCGGCCATTTTTATTTTTCACCTTGTTATTCTAGCACGTGTCCGAAATCGCATCATGAGGTATCTTATTCAATTCTAGACCCTATAAACAATTATAAATTACTTTTACACGGTTATCCGATTTTCGGACGAAATTGGTTTATAGCATTCCGATAATGTCAAATGTCCTCCGATGTTTTTGAAAATTTTTGTGCCCGCTTTATCTGACTCGATTAACCATCCGTTTGATTTTCGGTCATTTTTGTTTCAGGAGCTCAGAGGCCTAAAAAAAGCGTATTATATATAAATCCTTCAATTCGAGCTGTTTCGGGTTGTCAGAGCGGCTATTTTTATTTTCCAGCCTGATTTTCTACCACGTGTCCGGAATCGCATCATGAGATATCATATTTGATTCTAGACCCTATAAACAACTATAAATTACTTTTACGTGGTTATCCGATTTTCGCCCGAAACTGGTTTATAGCATACCGGTAACGTCAAATGTCTTCTGTAATTTTTGAATTTTTTTGTGTCCGCTTTATTTGACTCGATTAACAATCCGTGCGATTTTCGGACATTTTCGTTCCAGAGTTATGCCTTAAACTGGCCTCTGAACTTAATACGTGAGTTGATTGTCATATATGGGGATATGCCTTAAGTTGGCCTCTGAGCCCTATATGTGTATGAGTGTCGTGTCTGGGATATGCCTTAAGCTGGCCTCTGAGCCCAGACATGTTTGATTGTGATCGCGTTGGAACATGCCTTAAGTTGGCCTCTGAGTCTGACGAGTAGAGCAGCTGCACAACGGGGTAGCTAAGGAACTGACACCATGCCCGGAGTGCAGATGTTTGATGCTAGGACATGCCTTAAGCTGGCCTCTGAGTCTAGTGTCTTGTGATGTGGTGAAGGGACATGCCTTAAGCTGGCCTCTAAGTCCTTTACTTTTGGGTGCTAGTCTATGCCTTAAGTTGGCCTCTGAGTCTAGTGTCTTGCTGATTGGCAGGTGCATGCCTTAAGTTGGCCTCTGAGTCCTTGCTTGCTGAATGATTAGTGTTTACGTTATGTCTTAAGTTGACCGCTGAACCTTTATACTTGCTGAATATGATTGGTGTTTAGGTTATGTCTTAAGTTGACCGCTGAACCTTTATACTTGCTGAATATGATTGGTAATTAGGGTTATGTCTTAAGTTGACCGCTGAACCTTATACTTGTTGTTTTATATTTGCTTGCCTTGAGTTGGTACAATGTCAGATATGTATGATGATAGTGATGTTTACAGTACTTTGAGTTTGATGTTGTTCATCCAAGGCATTAGATGACTCTTTAGTCAGTTTCGTAAATGGTTTGTACTGAAAGACCCCCCGACCGGGCAACCGGTAGGGAAACCGGCTCTCCTTCCAAATAGTTTCCGAAGTTGGTTGAGAGCAGTGCATTAGTGATTGCATGATGATATGAGTTTCAGCTATTGAGATATTGTATGCTTCACATGTTTATATATGTTGGAGTATTCTGTTTGCTTTGCTTGTTACCTGTCGTTACAAAAGGTGGCTATGAGAACTCTAGTCACTCCCCACTGATTGTGGCGTACATGTTTTCATGTATGTAGGTACACGCAGCTTGGACGGGGTTCATTGAGAGCTAGCGAGTGATGATCCACTTGTCATCTTATGACTTACACTTTCGATTAGCTAGACTCCAATTTGATACTGTTTATCTTTTGGTGCCTGTAGGGATGTTCCATCCCAGGCTTTGTATATATTTGGTTTCAGTACTTAGAACTGTTATACTTATCTATTTTGTTTATATCAGTTTCCAGTTTCAATTTTAATTCACCTCGCATGTTGTTTATGTTTAAAAAGTTTTAATTCCGCTACATTTTTAGTACTTTGTGTGTTTTATATTTCCGCTTTCGCGAGGGGTTTTACAGTTGGTATCAGAGCATTATTGCTCCAGACGCACTCATGTGACCCCCAACCTTAACTTGACCAAATAAACAAATAATGAATGAGAGATGGGGTAGATCTAAGGATTTATATTGTAGTCTATTTGTGAATGCTAATTGCTAAGTTAACACTTGTTTTTCTTTTGAAGGATGGTGAGAACCACGGCTGCTGAGAACACTATAATGCAAGCACTTCATCAGTTGCTTGAGAACCAGAGACAGCAGGCATAGACTGTTCCACCTCCTCCAACGCCAGGGAATGAGGCCAATAGGCCTATTAGCTTTTCTTGGATAGCATCACAGATGTCCAGGAGCCACGTGAAGACTTTTGGAGGCGAAGTTGATCCGGTAGCTCTTACTGAGTGGTTCCGTGAGATGGAGAGGAGCTTCACCATGTACTCGGTTGTCAGAGAGGATAGAGTGCGGCTAGCCACTCACTTTTTGACCCTAAAGGCCGATAGATGGTGGGCATTGATCGGACCGACCTTCATTCGTGATCCTTTATTTGATTGGGAGGCTTTTAAGGATAAGCTCGAGACGAGGTTTTATCCTAAGGAGCTTAGATCACAGAGACTTCCAGTGTTTCTTCGCACCAGAGATCCGTGTACCAAGGGAAGAGAGCGTTTGTTCCATCCACTTCTTCGCTTTCTTCTCAGAAGAAGTGATTTGAGAGGTTTTCTGCTCCAGTTGCTAAGACCACTTTCCACACTGATACTACTTCTAGTGTTTGCCACCGTTGTGGTAAACCATCTCATCTGGGTTTTGACTGTTTCAAGAATGCTTTTAAGTGTTATACCTGCAATGGATTTGGGCATAAGTCCTTTGAGTGTCCCGAGAAGAACACCGCACTTGGCAAGGCTGCCACAGCTGCTGCAGCGACTAGAGGAGGAAAGCCGAAGGGGAAGATCTTCGTGATGACTAGAGCTGAGGCTGAGGCTCATCCTGATATTGTGGCTGGTATCTTTTCTGTTCTTGGCGCTGAGTGCCTTATTTTTTTTGACACTGGAGCTTCTTTATCATTTATATCGACTCAGTTCGCAGACCATTTAGCTCTTGAGTCTTCCATGGTTGAGGAGACTTCCATTTCCTTACCTTCGGGAGACGTGTTTTCCTGCTCTTTGTCCCATAGGGATGTTCCAATTATTATTGGTCAATACACATTTCCAGCGGACTTACTGAGATTTCCTCTCGAGGAGTTTGACATTATCCTCGGTATGGATTGGTTATCGCGATACCATGCTCGCTTCGAGTGTCGCGACCAGAAAATCTGCTTGAGGAGTTCTTCCGGAGTTCGTGTTTCCTATAGGGGAACTCGCCCTAAAAAGGGTGTTCGTGTTATCTCTTTGATGAAAGCATCACATCTTCTTAGGAAGGGTTGCCAAGCCTTCCTGTGTGTTGTTTCAGCTGCTAAACCATTGCTACCGAAGCTTGAGGACGTAGCCATTGTTCGTGAGTTTCCAGACGTTTTCCCAGACGACTTGCCAGGGATACCGCCAGAGGGAGATGTGGAGTTTACTATCGAGCTTGTTCCAGGTACTGGACCGATATCTAAGGCTCCCTACCGTATGGCTCCACCCGAGTTGAAAGAATTGAGGCAACAGTTGGAAGAGATGATCGAGAAGGGATTCATTAGACCGAGTGCTTCTCCGTGGGGTGCTCCAGTTTTATTTGTCAAGAAGAAAGATGGTTCCATGAGACTTTGCATTGATTATAGAGAGTTGAACAGAGTGACTGTGAAGAACAAATATCCTTTGCCGAGAATTGATGATTTGTTCGATCAGTTGAGGGGTGCTTCTAGGTTTTCTAAGATTGATCTTCGATCGGGTTATCATCAGATCCCAGTGAGAGAGGCCGATATTGCGAAGACCGCCTTTCGTACTCGTTATGGGCATTTTGAGTTTGTGGTCATGCCTTTTGCGTTGACTAATGCACCTGCTATTTTTATGGATCAGATGAACCGCACCTTTAGTGAGTTTCTTGACACTTGTGTTGTGGTGTTTATTGATGACATTCTCATTTACTCGAAGACCGATGAGGAGCATGCCGAGCATCTCCGATTGATCCTTGGGATTTTACGTCGATAGAAGTGGTTCGCGAAGTTCCCTAAGTGTGAGTTTTGGCTTTCTAAGGTTGCATTTCTTGGACATGTGATATCTAGTGAGGGAGTTATGGTTGATCCCGCGAAGATTGAGGTCGTTGTTCATTGGGAGAGTCCCGAAGATGTGGGAGAGATCCATAGTTTCCTTGGTTTAGCGGGTTACTACCGTCGTTTTGTTGAGGACTTCTCTCGATTGGCTCGTCCGATGACACGGTTATTGAAGAAGGAATCTAAATTTGTTTGGACCGACAAGTGTGAGAGCTCTTTCCAGGATTTGAAGACTAGGTTGACTTCCGCTCCTATACTTGCTTTGCCAGAGATTGGGGTTGACTTTGATGTTTACTGCGATGCTTCGATGTTAGGGCTTGGATGTGTGTTGATGCAGAGTGGTAAGGTGATAGCTTACTCATCTAGACAGCTGCGAGTTCACGAGGTGAACTATCCGACGCATGATCTTGAGTTAGCTGCGGTCGTTCACGCCCTGAAGATGTGGCGTCATTACTTGATTGGATCTCATTGTCGCATTTTCACGGATCACAAGAGTCTAAAGTACATTTTCACCCAGAAGGACCTCAATATGCGACAGCGTCGTTGGCTAGAGTTGGTTAAGGATTACGACATTGAGTTATTGTATCATAAGGGTAAGGCCAATGTGGTTGCTGATGCGCTTAGCCGCAAGACTTCTCATTCGATGAGTGCTATGCGTGCGTTGCCCGAGGAGTTGTGTTCCGAGTACCGGAAGTTGAGATTAGAGATGGTCGGTAGTGGTTTTGATTGGTTATCTGCTATGACTGCCGAGCCGACATTGTATTGGTTATCTGCTAGAGTTTGCCTACAGATGCTGCTTTCCGGAAGTTCGAAGCTAAGATTTCGAGTGGTGTTGCACCAGATTTAGTGATTGATTCTAATGGTTTCCTCCGGTTCTGAGGTAGGATGTATGTTCCAGATGTGCCAGATTTGAGGAAGAGGGTTTTAGATGAGGCTCACCTGACGCGTTATTCAGTTCATCCGGGCGGAGAGAAGATGCACAAGGACTTGAGACTTATATTTTGGTGGCCCGGGATGAAGAAAGACGTATTGGATTACGTGAGTAGGTGCTTGACTTGTCAACAAGTCAAGATAGAGCTTAGGAGGCCAGGTGGTTTGTTACAGCCGCTCCACGTTCCTCAGTGGAAGTGGGAGTGCATATCGATGGACTTCGTGACTGCATTGCCTAAGAGAGTGGGAGGCAAGGATGCGATTTGGGTTGTGGTTGATAGGTTAACTAAGTGTGCCAGCTTTGTGCCAATTCGTGAGACATGGGATATGGACCGTTTAGCCAGGGCTGATATTGCTGAGATAGTCCGTTACCATGGTGTCCCGAGAGAGATCGTTTCTGATCGTGATCCTCGTTTTTGTTCTAGATTTTGGAAGGCTCTACAGGAAGCTATGGGTAGCCGTTTGCTGATGAGTACCGCATTTCATGCCGCGACTGATGGACAGTCCGAGAGGACTATTCAGACATTAGAGGACTTGCTCCGTGCTTGTGCACTTTATTTCCAGAGTTCTTGGGAGCAGTGTCTACCGTTAGTTGAGTTTTCCTACAACAACAATTACCATTCATCTATCGGTATGGCTCCGTATGAGGCGCTCTATGGTAGGAAGTGCCGTAGTCCGATCTGTTGGGATCAGGCGAGCAACGTGCACGACCTAGGACCACACCAGTTTGCTGTGACGATTGACCATGTTCAGCTTATCAGAGGTAGGATGAAGGCCGCACAGGATCGGCAGAAATCCTATGCAGATGTCCGCCGTAGACCTCTCAAGTTTGAGGTGGGTGACAGAGTTTTCTTGAGAGTTTCACCGATGAAGGGCGTTAAGAGGTTTGGAGTTAAGGGCAAGTTGA
Source organism: Silene conica (assembly GCA_029255685.2). Taxonomy (NCBI): domain Eukaryota; kingdom Viridiplantae; phylum Streptophyta; class Magnoliopsida; order Caryophyllales; family Caryophyllaceae; genus Silene; species Silene conica. Next base: position 42,005,855 of record CM055316.2, on the reverse strand, counting down.
GTCCTAAGTATATTGGGCCATTCGAGATCGTGAAGAGGATTGGTGCTGCTGCTTACCGTTTGGACTTGCCTCCTAGTTTGGGCAAGGTTCATAGTGTCTTTCATGTTTCTCAGCTCCGTAAGTATGTTAGTGACCCGAGTCATGTTCTTCCTAGAGAGATCGAGAACTTAGAGCCGAGTCTTGCTTTCGAGGAGCGTCCCGTGAAGATTCTAGACCGTCAGGACAGGAAGCTTAGGAGCAAGGTGGTACCATTAGTGAAGATCCTTTGGCATTGCGGTGATCTTGAGGAGTAGACGTGGGAGACCGAGGCATCGATGCGTGCTGCGCATCCTTCTCTTTTCGATTGAGGTATAGTTATCTAGAGTTTATCTTCGTTCGAGTTTCGAGGACGAAACTTTTTGAAGTTGGGGTGATTGTAACATCCTGTATTTTCGTAAAATATATTTGAAGGGTTTTTAATTATTTTAAGTAATAAAATAATATTTTTATAATTTATTGAGAAAGTATTTTAATAAATCATAAGATCCGCCTTAAGAACCTTAAGTCCTTAAGACGAATAGAATTTGGCAACTTGAATCCGTATCATAAAACCCGTTCATGTTTCCAAACCCGTTTTCCTTTGAAACGGAAAGGACACTTATAAACCCTTCTAAAACCCCTTGGATGTCGACATATTTCATATTCACCAAATAAGAACATTGTTCTTCATTCTTCTCATTTTCTCTCTTAAAACTCAATCTCTTAATCCATTTTTCTTCATCATCCGGACTCCAAATCAAGGTAATAAATACATTTTCATAATCCTCATGAAATTTGCAAGTCATCTGTCATTTCCGATTTTTGTTTCTTTCAATTCGAAAACTGGCCTGATTTTGTAAAATCCATCCTTTAAGGTCTAAAATCCGTTGTCTTGATTGTAGGTGAAGGATTAGACGACCCTTGTGTGGATAGCTACGTGGTGGAAGAGGAGCTTTGATCGGAATTGCTTTTAAGGTGACGATAATGAGAAACTCGGCCTTTATTTGTAATATTAGCACTTTTCATGTTTAGGATGGTTTAAGCTTCTGAATTTTCATGTTGTTGTTGTTGATTGAACTTAGAAACAGGACAGGAATGTTCACATATGATGATTATATGCTTAGATGATGTTTAACATGCTTAGTTGTTGATTTCCTGACATTCATGCTTCAGACGGATACAAATAATATTCTTGTTGAGGATTGTTTGTGGAATTAATTGTTGGTAGATAGTGTATTTGATGTTTATACATGCTGGGTAAACATTTGATGTTGCGATTTTAGAAGTCTTGAATCGATTTGAGGAGATTTGTATATTGTAGGAAATGTGATTTTCGCGTACAACGGACTCTGAGCCGGTAGGCTGACCGACAGCCGGTCGGCCGGCTCAGAGTCGGGCTGTCTTCATTTGAATGTTCTGAAATGTGAGAAAGGTTTCTGAGCCGGTCAGTCGGCCGCCGGTCGACCGGCTCAGGATCCTTCTTGTGCGTTTTTCAAACTTTGCAAAGGTTTGGGAAATGACTCCCAGCCGGCAGGCAGGCAGCCGGCCAACCGGCTGAGGGTCACTCCTTGTATTTAGTTTTGAACTTTGGCTTATGGGAAGGGACTCCCAGCCGGCTGGCCGGCGGACGGTCCACCGACTGAGAGCCTCTTCTCATCGATTTTCAGACGGTGATTGGGCATGGGAAGGGACTTCCAGCCGGTGGACCGGCAGACGGTCTGGGATCGGCTGAGAGCCCCTGTTCTCATTGTTTTGCTTATAACTTTCAAGCGATTATTCGGTTTTGTTTGAGATTCGTTCCGTGTACCTTTCTTGTTTGTTTGAGGTCCCCGGAGGATGGGCGACACTATATTGGGTTCGGGAATGGAGAGAGGATAGAGACCCCCCCGGTCGGGTAACCGAAAAGGAAACCGGCTCTCCCTCAACTTAGTTCTCGGGATCAATTAAGTGTTGATTAGAAGTATATGAAAGTAGAACTATGGATTAGTTCCTAGACTTGGATGATATTGTGTTGATGCGTATTGAGTTATGCCTTAAACTGGCCTCTGAACTTAATACGTGAGTTGATTGTCATATATGGGGATATGCCTTAAGTTGGCCTCTGAGCCCTATATGTGTATAATGTCGTGTCTGGGATATGCCTTAAGCTGGCCTTTGAGCCCAGACATGTTTGATTGTGATCGCGTTGGAACATGCCTTAAGTTGGCCTCTGAGTCTGACGAGTAGAGCAGCTGCACAACGGGGTAGCTAAGGAACTGACACCTTGCCCGGAGTGCAGATGTTTGATGCTAGGACATGCCTTAAGCTGGCCTCTGAGTCTAGTGTCTTGTGATGTGGTGAAGGGACATGCCTTAAGCTGGCCTCTGAGTCCTTTACTTTTGGGTGCTAGTCTATGCCTTAAGTTGGCCTCGGAGTCTAGTGTCTTGCTGATTGGCAGGTCCATGCCTTAAGTTGGCCTCTGAGTCCTTGCTTGCTGAATGATTAGTGTTTAGGTTATGTCTTAAGTTGACCGCTGAACCTTTATACTTGCTGAATATGATTGGTGTTTAGGTTATCTCTTAAGTTGACCGCTGAACCTTTATACTTGCTGAATATGATTGGTAATTAGGGCTATGTCTTAAGTTGACCGCTGAACCTTATACTTGCTGTTTTATATCTGTTTGCCTTGAGTTGGTACAGTGTCAGATATGTATGATGATAGTGATGTTTACAGTACTTTGACTTTGATATTGTTCATCCAAGGCATTGGATGACTCTTTAGACAGTTTCGTAAATGGTTTGGACTGAAAGACCCCTCGACCGGGCAACCGGTAGGGAAACCGGCTCTCCTTCCAAATAGTTTCCAAAGTTGGTTGAGAGCCGTGCATTAGTGATTGCATGATGATATGAGTTTCAGCTATTGAGATATTGTATGCTTCACATGTTTATATATGTTGGAGTATTCTGTTTTCTTTGCTTGTTACGTGTCGTTACAAAAGGTGGCTAGGAGAACTCTAGTCACTCCCCACTGATTGTGGCGTACATGTTTTCATGTATGTAGGTACATGCAGGTTGGACGGAGTTCATTGAGAGCTAGCGAGTGATGATCCACTTGTCATCTTATGACTTACACTTACGATTAGCTAGACTCCAGTTTGATACTGTTTATCTTTTGGTGCCTGTAGGGATGTTCCATCCCAGGCTTTGTATATATTTGGTTTCAGTACTTAGATGAGTTTCCAGTTTCAGTTTTAATTCACCTCGCATGTTGTTTATGTTTAAAAAGTTTTAATTCCGCTACATTTTTAGTACTTTGTGTGTTTTATATTTCTGCTTTCGCGAGGGGTTTTACAGTTGGTATCAGAGAATTATTGCTCCCGACGCACTCATGTGACCCCCAACCTTAACTTGACCAAATAAACAAATAATGAATGAGAGATGGGGTAGATCTAAGGATTTATATTGTAGTCTATTTGTGAATGCTAATTGCTAAGTTAACACTTGTTTTTCTTTTGAAGGATGGTGAGAACCACGGCTGCTGAGAACACTATAATGCAAGCACTTCATCAGTTGCTTGAGAATCAAAGACAGCAGGCAGAGACTGTTCCACCTCCTCCACCGCCAGGGAATGAGGCCAATAGGCCTGGTAGCTTCTCTTGGATAGCATCACAAATGTCCAGGAGCCACGTGAAGACGTATGGAGGCGAGCTTGATCCGGTAGCTCTTACTGAGTGGTTCCGTGAGATGGAGAGGAGCTTCACCATGTACTCGGTTGTCAGAGAGGATAGAGTGCGGCTAGCCACTCACTTTTTGACCCTAAAGGCCGATAGATGGTGGGCATTGATCGGACCGACCTTCATTCGTGATCCTTTATTTGATTGGGAGGCTTTTAAGGATAAGCTCGAGACGAGGTTTTATCCTAAGGAGCTTAGATCACAGAGACTTAAGGAGTTCATGGACTTGAAACAGGGTAAGATGTCCGTTCAGGACACCGACAAATTTAACCAGCTTGCACATTTCGCTTCGAAGTTTGTCAGGGATGAGGCTGAGAGAGTTTACTTCTATCGTGGGAAGTTAAGGCCGGGCATCGAGAGTATGGTTCGCCGTGACTCGACTTCTTTTGTGGAGATTTACGATGATGCTATTTGGGCCGAGAGTTCCATTCGTGCCATAGATGCTGAGACCCGAGCTGCTACTTCCAGTGTTTCTTTGCACCAGAGATCCGTGTACCAAGGGAAGAGACCGTTTGTTCCATCCACTTCTCCGCCTTCTTCTCAGAAGAAGCGATTTGAGAGGTTTTCTGCTCCGGTTGCTAAGACCACTTTCCACACTGATACTGCTTCTAGTGCTTGCCACCGTTGTGGTAAACCATCTCATCCGGGTTTTGACTGTTTCAAGAATTTTTTTAAGTGTTATACCTGCAATGGATTTGGGCATAAGTCCTTTGAGTGTCCCGAGAAGAACACCGCACTTGGCAAGGCTGCCACAGCTGCTGCAACGACTAGAGGAGGAAAGCCGAAGGGGAAGATCTTCGTGATGACTAGAGCTGAGGCTGAGGCTCATCCAGATATTGTGGCTGGTATCTTTTCTGTTCTTGGCGCTGAGTGCCTTATTTGTTTTGACACTGGAGCTTCTTTATCATTTATATCGACTCAGTTCGCAGACCGTTTAGCTATTGAGTCTTCCATGGTTGAGGAGACTTCCATTTCCTTACCTTCGGGAGACGTGTTTTCCTGCTCTTTGTCCCATAGGGATGTTCCGATTATTATTGGTCAAGCCACATTTCCAGCGAACTTACTGAGATTTCCTCTTGAGGAGTTTGACATTATCCTCTGTATGGATTGGTTATCGCGATACCATGCTCGCTTCGAGTGTCGCGACCAGAAAATCTGCTTGAGGAGTTCTTCAGGAGTTCGTGTTTCCTATAGGGGAACTCGCCCTAAAAAGGGTGTTCGTGTTATCTCTTCGATGAAAGCATCACATCTTCTTAGGAAGGGTTGCCAAGCCTTCCTGTGTGTTGTTTCAGCTGCTAAACCATCGCTATCGAAGCTTGTGGATGTAGCCATTGTTCGTGAGTTTCCAGACGTTTTCCCAGACGACATGCCAGGGATACCGCCAGAGGGAGATGTGGAGTTTACTATCAAGCTTGTTCCAGGTACCGGACCAATATCTACGGCTCCCTACCGTATGGCTCCACCCGAGTTAAAAGAATTGAAGCAACAGTTGGATGAGATGAGCAAGAAGGGATTCATTAGACCGAGTGCTTCTCCTTGGGGTGCTCCAGTTTTATTTGTCAAGAAGAAAGATGGTTCCATGAGACTTTGCATTGATTATAGAGAGTTGAACAGAATGACTGTGAAGAACAGATATCCTTTGCCGAGAATTGATGATTTGTTCGATCAGTTGAGGGGTGCTTCTAGGTTTTCTAAGATTGATCTTCGATCGGGTTATCATCAGATCCCAGTGAGAGAGGCCGATATTGCGAAGACCGCCTTTCGTACTCATTATGGGCATTTTGAGTTCGTGGTCATGCCTTTTGGGTTGACTAATGCACCTGCTATTTTTATGGATCAGATGAACTGCACCTTTAGTGAGTTTCTTGACACTTGTGTTGTGGTGTTTATTGATGACATTCTCATTTACTCGAAGACCGATGAGGAGCATGCCGAGCATCTCCGATTGATCCTTGGGATTTTATGTCGACAGAAGTGGTTCGCGAAGTTCTCTAAGTGTGAGTTTTTGCTTTCTAAGGTTTCATTTCTTGGACATGTGATATCTAGTGAGGGAGTTATTGTTGATCCCGCAAATATTGAGGCCGTTGTTGATTGGGAGAGTCCCAAAGATGTGGGAGAGATTCGTAGTTTCCTTGGTTTAGCGGGTTAGTACCGTCGTTTTGTTGAGGACTTCTCTCGATTGGCTCGTCCGATGACTCAGTTATTGAAGAAGGAGGCTAAATTTGTTTGGCCCGACAAGTGTGAGAGCTCTTTCCAGGAATTGAAGACTAGGTTAACTTCCGCTCCTATACTTGCTTTAACAGAGATTGGGGTTGACTTTGATGTTTACTGCGATGCATCGATGTTAGGGCTTGGATGTGTGTTGATGCAGAGTGGTAAGGTGATAGCTTACTCATCTAGACAGCTGCGAGTTCACGAGGTGGACTATCCGATGCATGATCTTGAGTTAGCTGCGGTCGTTCACGCCCTGAAGATGTGGCGTCATTACTTGATTGGATCTCATTGTCGCATTTTCACGGTTCACAAGAGTCTAAAGTACATTTTCACCCGGACGGACCTCAATATGCGACAGCGTCGTTGGCTAGAGTTGGTTAAGGATTACGACATTGAGTTATTGTATCATGAGGGTAAGGCCAATGTGGTTGCTGATGCGCTTAGTCGGTAGTGGTTTTGATTGGTTATCTGCTATGACTACCGAGCCGACATTGTATTGGGAGATTCGCCAGAGTTTGCCTACAGATGCTGCTTTCCGGAAGTTCGAAGCTATGATTTTGAGTGGTGTTGCACCAGATTTAGTGATTGATTCTGATGGTTTCCTTCGGTTCCGAGGTAGGATGTATGTTCCAGATGTGCCAGATTTGAGGAAGAGGGTTTTAGATGAGGGTCACCTGACGCTTTATTCAGTTCATCCGGGTGGAGAGAAGATGCACAAGGACTTGAGACTTATATTTTGGTGGCCCGGGATGAAGAAAGACGTATTGGATTACGTGAGTAGGTGCTTGACTTGTCAACAAGTCAAGATAGAGCTTAGGAGGCCAGGTGGTTTGTTATAGCCGCTCCACGTTCCTCTGTGGAATGGGAGTGCATATCGATGGACTTCGTGACTGCATTGCCTAAGACAGTGGGAGGCAAGGATGCGATTTGGGTTGTGCTTGATAGGTTAACTAAGTGTGCCAGATTTGTGCCAATTCGTGAGACATGGGATATGGATCGTTTAGCCAGGGCTTATATTGCAGAGATAGTCTGTTACCATGGTGTCCCGAGAGAGATCGTTTCTGATCGTGATCCTCGTTTCTGTTCTAGATTTTGGAAGGCTCTACAGGAAGCTATGGGTAGCCGTTTGCTGATGAGTACCGCATTTCATGCCGCGACTAATGGACAGTCCGAGAGGACTATTCAGACATTAGAGGACTTGCTCCGTGCTTGTGCACTTGATTTCCAGAGTTCTTGGGAGCAGTGTCTACCGTTAGTTGAGTTTTCCTACAACAACAGTTACCATTCATCTATCGGTATGGCTCTGTATGAGGCGCTCTATGGTAGGAAGTGCCGTAGTCCGATCTGTTGGGATCAGACGAGCGGCGTGCACGACCTAGGACCAGACCAGTTAACTGTGACGATTGACCAGGTTCAGCTTATCAGAGGTAGGATGAAGGCCGCACAGGATCGACAGAAATCCTATGAAGATGTCCGCCGTAGACCTCTCGAGTTTGAGGTGGGTGATAGAGTTTTCTTGAGAGTTTCACCGATCAAGGGCGTTAAGAGGTTTGGAGTTAAGGGCAAGTTGAGTCCTAAGTATATTGGGCCATTTGAGATCGCGAAGAGGATTGGTGCTGCTGCTTACTGTTTGGACTTGCCTCCTAGTTTGGGCAAGGTTCATAGTGTCTTTCATGTTTCTCAGCTCCGTAAGTATGTTAGTGACCCGAGTCATATTCTTCCTAGAGAGATCGAGAACTTAGAGCCGAGTCTTGCTTTCGAGGAGCGTCCCGTGAATATTCTAGACCGTCAGGACAGGAAGCTTAGGAGCAAGGTGGTGCCATTAGTGAAGATCCTTTGGCGTTGCGGTGATGTTGAGGAGCAGACGTGGGAGACCGAGGCATCGATGCGTGCTGCGCATCCTTCTCTTCGTTCGAGTTTCAAGGACGAAACTTTTTGAAGTTGGGGTGATTGTAACATCCCGTATTTTCGTAAAATATATTTTAAGGGTTTTAAATTATTCTAAGTAATAAAATAATATTTTTATAATTTATTGAGAAAGTATTTTAATAAATCATAAGATCCGTCTTAAGAACCTTAAGTCCTTAAGACGAATACAATTTGGCAACTTGAATCCGTATCATAAAACCCGTTCCTGTTTCCAAACCTGTTTTCCTTTGAAACGGAAAGGACACTTATAAACCCTTCTAAAACCCCTTGGATGTCGACATATTTCACATTCACCAAATAAGAACTGTAACATCCCGTATTTTCGTAAAATCTATTTTTAAGCGTTTTAAATTATTTTAAGTAATAAAATAATATTTTAATAATTTATTGTGAAAGGTTTTAATTTAATTAGTAAGATCCGTCTTAAGCACCTTAAGTCCTTAAGACGAATACAAACTTGGTGAACTTAAACTCATATCTTAAATATCCGTTCAAGTGTCCGACCCGTTTAATTGACTCGGAAAGGACAACCCATAAAACCCCCATAAACCCTTTAGTCGACATAATGCATCCTCCTTCAACATTTCCACTGTAAAAACAATTCTCATAAAACCTCCATTGTTAACATCTTCTTTTGATCTTTTCTCAATCATCCGTTAATCAAATCGAGGTAACAATTGCATTTTCGGAATCCTCATTTAATTTCCAAGCCATCTATCACTTTAGTTTTTCATTTCCTTCACTCCGAAAAATCTGTCCGTTTTGTAAGAATCCGTTTTCTGTCCTAAATTTCGGTTTTTATGTTTGTAGGTGTGGGCTTAGACAATCCAGAGGTTGATAGCTACGTGGTAGAGGAGGATCTTTAGCCGGAATCGCTTGAGAGGTGACGATAATGAGAAACTCGGCCTTAATGTGAATATTAGCAAGTTTGATGTGTTCTTATGTTAGTTTCTGATTTTTGTTAAAGTATAATGTTTAAAGGACTTAGTAACATGATTAGGAATGTTTTATTGAGATGAATTCATGCTTGTTGATGTTCATATGCTCATATGTTGTTTTCTGAAAATTTACACATTTTGCGACGGATACTTGTTATAATCGTTTGAGGATTGTTATGGGATTTGTTTGCTGATAGAAAGTAGTGTTGGATGATTAGAAATGTTGGGCAAATCATACTTGTAGCAATTATTGAAGGTTGTATGTCGAATTGTGAAGTTTTGAATTGGCTGGAAAATCACGATTTCAGCGACAGGCTCTCTGAGCCGGTCCACCGGCTGGGAGCGCTTCTTTGTGTTTTTGCGATTTTTGAAAAAAAAATAGGCTTGGGACTGCCAGCCGGCCGACCGGCTGCCTGCCGACCGGCTGGTAGTCTCCTTGTGTTGTTTGTGTTTGCGAAGAACATAGGAAAGAAGGGAGCCTAGCCAGCAGACCGGCCGCCTGCCAGCCGGCTGGGAGTGCATGTGGGTTGGTGTATGAATTTGTGAAGGCTAGGGAAATGGATTCCCAGCCGGCCGACCGGCTGCCTACCGACCGGCTGGGAGTCCTTGTGTTGTTCTTCCTTTGAAAAAGAAAGAGAGGCTGAGTGGGTCACCAGCCGGCCGACCGGCTGCCTGCCGACCGGCTGGGGACCCCTGTAAGCTATTTTGAATTCGTAATTCATTCGTAACTTTCAAACGGTTAATCGGTTTCGATTGAAACTCGTTTTGTGTACCCGTGATATGTATTTGAGGTCCCCGGAGGATGGGCAACATTATATTGGGTTCGGGAATGGAGTAAGGATAGAGACCCCCCGGTCGGGTAACCGAAAGGGAAACCGGCTCTCCCTCAACTTAGTTCCCGGGGTCAATTAAGTGTTGACTAGAGGTTAAGAAAGTAGAACTATAGATTAGTTCATAGGCTTTGGTTGATATTGTATTGATGCGTATTAAGTTATGCCTTAAGCTGGCCTCTGAACTTAATACGTGAGTTGTTTGTCATATATGGAAATATGCCTTAAGCTGGCCTCTGAGCTCAATATGTGTATGTTTGTCGTGTCTGGGACATGCCTTAAGCTGGCCTCTGAGTCCAGACATGTTTGATAGTGATCGCGTTGGAACATGCCTTAAGTTGGCCTCTGAGTCTGACGAGTAGAGCAGCTGCACAACGGGGTAGCTAAGGAACTGACACCTTGCCCGGAGTGCAGATGTTTGGTGCTAGAACATGCCTTAAGCTGGCCTCTGAGTTTAGTACCTTGTGATGTGGTGAAGGGACATGCCTTAAGCTGGCCTCTGAGTCCTTTATTTTTGTATGCTAGTCTATGCCTTAAGTTGGCCGCTGAGTCTAGTGTCTTGCTGATTGGCAGGTCCATGCCTTAAGTTGGCCTCTGAGTCCTTGCTTGCTGAATGTTTTGGTGTTTAGGTTATGTCTTAAGTTGACCGCTGAACCTTTACACTTGCTGATTGATTTGTATTAGGTTATGTCTTAAGTTGACCGCTGAACCTTTTACTTGCTGGATTTATCTGCTTGCCTTGAGTTGGCACGTGTCAGAGATAGATGTTGATAATGATGAGTAAATGAATGTTTGTTTGAGTTGTGGTTTGATCATCCAAGGCATTGGGTAACTCTTAGTTCGGTTTCATAAATAGTTGGATTGAAAGACCCCCCGACTGGGTAACCAGTAGGGAAACCGACTCTCCTTCCTAACGGTTTATGAAGTTGGTTGAGACCCGTGCATTAGAGTTTGCATGATAGTATGAGATCAGTAGATGAGATGTTTATGCTTCACATGTTTATATATGTTTGAGTATTCTGTATTGCTTTATCTGTTACGTGTTGTCACAAAAGGTGGCTAGGAGAACTCTAGTCACTCCCCACTGATTGTGGCGTACATGTTTTCATGTATGTAGGTACATGCAGGTTGGAGCGGGGTTCACGAGAGGGCTAGCGAGTGATGATCCTGTTGTCATCATATGACTTACCTTTATATCGCCTAGCTAGACTCTTAGTCTTTTGATACAGTTGTTTTGGTGCCTGTAGGGATGTTCCATCCCAGGCTGATGTACATATTTGTTTTTGATACTTAGAACTGTTACTTATCTATTTTGGTTTTATTTCAGTTCCAGTTTCCGTTTCAGTTTAAGACTTCTCGCATGTTGTTTACTTTAAAAAGTTTTAATTCCGCTGCATTTTTAGTACTTTTGTATGTTTATATTTCCGCTTTCGCGAGGGGTTTTACAGTTGGTATCAGAGCATTATTGCTCCCAACGCACTCATGTGACCCCCAACCTTAACTTGACCAAATAAACAAATAATGAATGAGAGATGGGTAGATCTAAGGATTTACTTTGTAGTCTATTTGTGAATGCTAATTGCTAAGCTAATACTTGTTTTCTCTTTTGAAGGATGGTGAGACCTACGGCTGCTGATAACATTATGTTCCAAGCAATTCATCACTTGCTAGAGACTCAGAGACTGTAACACCCCCACTTATTTAAGGGCCTGAACTAGGACTCCTCAGATAAATAAAGGTGTTACCATCTCGGTTTCCCGAGGCAGTAGATACAAAGGAAGATAAACAGTACTTTATATTCAATTTAAACTCAAAACATGTTCTGACAAAACCAAATAGAAAACTGTTCTGATAAAAGTAAAAGTACAACTCATAGACTACTATCACGTGGTCTAGACTCTAAACAGGTCCGGGTCCATGCATCTCCCTTCCCAGATGCTCCCATAGTCTTTATACCTGTCAGTCTGCTCCCCAATAATTGGTTCATCACAGGTGATCACGAATACACAGGGTCAACCACGAGGTTGAGTAGAGTAAAACTGAAAACAAACCATATTACTAAAAATAGAAAGTCGATCATCTCCACTCCGAATCACAAGACCCAATATCTCCGCACCAATCACAAGACCCATTATCTCCACGCCAATCACAAGACCCATTATATCCGCACCAATCACAAGACCCATTATCTCCGCGCCAATCACAAGACCCATCATTTCATCGCCACATCGTTATCACAGTGTAATATAAATGCACAATATAAAGATCACATGATAATATATAACAACATGTTTGATATCAATTATGAACGTTTTACACATCATCACACATTAGTAGTTTCCCCTACCTCAAAGCTGTAGAAGAAAGATAACTGCGCGACTGCTTCTAAAAATGCTCTACACGGAAACTTCCACCTAAATAAGTATTACTTTAATTAATACTTTCCTAATGCACGTAATACATGTACACACTCTATTTATAGACACTTCCTATATTTAGAAAGCTTCCCAACAACCGAGTTACCCAAAATAGTAACTTTCTAAATATAGTAGCTTCTAAAAATAGCAACTCCTAAAACATAAATAAACACTTGAGTTTTGAAATTCAAATTATTAAAAGTGCATAAATACCATATCAAACATTAAATACCCAAAATATCTTTACTTAAAATAAACCTAATATTACCATAATTAAATACTAATTATAATAATATTAACAATAATAAAAACAATAAAAGAATAACGTAACTAAGGTAACCAAAAACACCCCCCTCCATTCGCATACACTACCCGTGGTCTCCCAACACCAATTCCCGCCACCTGACCAGCCAAGACCCTGCCGGAAACCAACTGCCATGTCACCCACACTGTCCCCTACAACTCTGACCACCACCAACCAGGTCGACCTCCCACGGCGAGGTGAACCAGGGCCATTACCAGACCTGGTTCACGACCCTCTGCTCTCTATCCCCTCAACAGCCCCCAACGAAAAACCCTGCAACCACCACGCGCCTGACTGACGACGACCACACGACCCATAACCACCACTACAGACATCTGACCCCTACAACCACCATGGTACCACCGCATAGACCTCCCCCTAGTCGGCGGTGGCACCATTCCAACAACCCCTTAACACCCGGTCACAAACAACTCCCCGACACCCCTTCCAGAACCACCAACGAACCTCCCTGTTTACACCGTACCCAGACCTTACCAACCCCGTGACTACCACCACACGAACTACCAGCCAACCCACCATCTAATAACACAAAGACCCAGGGTAAACGTTAAGTGAATTAACTTCGAAATCCCACGCAAAACACCATGTACCCGACTCTATTCTGAAATGTTAAGAAAAAAGGTTTGACACAGACAACAAAACCACCACGACTGGTGGTTTAGGGTGGTCAAGGGTGGCCCTACAACAACCAAAGCGCGACTACCAACATCAGAGGCCAAAATTATAAAACAAAACAAAATTAATACGCATTATAACATGATCGAAACATACGAACAACAAGGAAGGCAGAATGCGAATTTATGGAACAGTGGTGAGCATACCCGGTTCTTGACCAATTCGAGGTACCTTAGGTCAATCTATAACAACCGTGAACAGGCTCTCCTTCTTCCCTACAGTGACGGCTAGATGGGTGTGAGATCTGATTTGTGTTTATGTGATGATTAGGGCACGAAAACTGAGGTACTTATAAGGCGGCTGACACTAGGCTATCTTCTTTGTTTCAGAATTCCGTGTGGGCTGGTATTGTCACGCCTTTCGAAGCCCATTACTAGGGTAACAATAGGTCCCAAGTTCGACCCACACTAACTCCATACTACAACGATATTATAGCATGCCTTGGTTCCCATTTCGAGTCCCACTGACGACCAAAACACTCCTCAAAAGAGTGGGTGCGCGAGAGCTTGTAAAACGACCAAAAAGAATAAATAACTCGTCGTCCAACCATAATTTACCCATAAGTCCTATATATGAAAAGTTACAAAATCGGGTTATTACATTCTTCCCCCCTTAAAGGAACTTCGTCCCGAAGTTCACCCACTCATAAAGCCAACAAGCAAACACAACACCCGCAGTCATGTTAAAACATAAAAAAAAACGCGAAATGTTACATTCTACCCCACTAAAAAAAAAGAGTTACGTCCTCGTAACTTACCTCAACCAAACAAATGTGGGTAACGCTCCCTCATAGATGCCTCAGGCTCCCACGTAGCCTCTTCCTGATTATGATTGGTCCACAAGACCTTTACCAAGGACGTCTCCCCATTGCGAGTCTTTCGTACCTTCCTGTCCAGAATTTCCTTCGGAGTCTCAATGTATGCCAACTGCTCATCTACCTCAATCACCTCATGCTGGAGCACATGTGATGGATCACTCACGTATCTCCTCAACTGGGACACATGGAACACATTATGGACCTTGGATAGGGTTGGAGGCAAAGCTAAGCGATATGCCACCTCTCCAACTCTGTCCAAGATCTCAAATGGTCCTATAAATTTCTGACTCAGTTTGCCACGCTTGCCGAATCTCATCACACCCCTCATCGGAGAGACTTTCAGTAGTACTTTCTCTCCGGCCTCAAATGCAATATCGCTCCTCTTCAGATCGGCATAGCTCTTCTGTCTATCCTGAGCGGCTCTCATCCTCTGTCGAATAATCTGAACTTGCTCCACCATCTCCTGGATCATATCTGGCCCCAAAGTCACCACATCAGCTCGATCATCCCAACACACAGGGCTCCGACACTTCCTCCCGTATAGAGCCTTGAAAGGGGCCATGCCTATGCTTGCATGATAACTGTTATTATAGGAAAACTCGATCAACCCCAGTCGATCCTCCCAAGATCCTCCGAACTCAAGTACACAAGCCCTCAACATATCCTCAAGAGTCTGAATTGTCCTCTCAGTCTGACCACTTGTAGCCGGATGAAAAGCTGTACTCATCTTCAACTGGGTGCCCAAAGCAGCCTGCAACTCCTGCCAAAATCTGGATATAAACCTCGAGTCCCGATCTGAAACAATGTCCTTGGGTACGCCATGCAGTTTGACTACATTCTGAACATATGACTTAGCCAACTCAGCTTTACTCCAGGTATCTTTCATCGGAATGAAGTGAGCTGACTTAGTTAAACGATCCACAATCACCCAAATCATGTTGTTGCCCCTCTGAGTCCGAGGCAACCCCACGATAAAATCCATCGAAATGTTCTCCCACTTCCACTCTGGCACATCCAACGGTTGAACTTTCCCTTGAGGTCTCTTATGCTCCCCTTTCACTCGCTGACAAGTCAAACACCTCGACACAAACTCTGCGACTTCCTTCTTCATATTAGGCCACCAGAACGTCTTCTTAAGATCTTTATATAACTTATCACCCCCTGGGTGAACGGAATATGGAGTAGCATGAGCTTCAGTCAGGATCTTCTTCTTTAGCTCTTCAACATTCGGTACACACCATCGCCCACTGAACCTCAAACTACCGTCGGTATGAATACTGAACTTGGATGCCACATCACCATTTCCATTTTCCACCAACAAACGCCACTTCTGGATTCTCTCATCGTTCTGCTGTAACTCCCGAATCTCCCCATACAACTCAGGCTCCACTGTCAAGTCACCAACGGCATCCCCTTTCCGGATCATGAAAATTCCCATCTCTCTTAGTTCGCCATACAACCTCACCCTCGATCTGGCACTACTCAAAGCATGCACTGACTTCCTACTTAGGGCATCGGCCACTACATTCGCCTTGCCCTCGTGGTAGACAATCTGCATATCATAGTCGCCAATTAACTCTATCCACCTCCTCTGCCTCATGTTCAACTCCTTCTGGGTGTAGATATATTTCAGGCTCTTATGATCAGAAAACACCTTAAAAGTGGCTCCATAAAGGTAATGACGCCACAATTTCAGTGCAAAGACCACAGCGCCCAATTCCAAATCATGAGTCGGATAATTCTCTTCGTAGGTCTTCAACTGGCGAGAAGCATACGCGATCACTCTCCCATTCTGCATTAGCACACAACCCAACCCATGCTTTGAAGCGTCGGTGTATACTTCAAAATTATCACTTCCAACTGGCAAGGCCAGGATAGGAGCTGTTGTCAGGCGTTCCTTAAGGGTTAGGAATGCCTTCTCACAACTCTCATCCCAGATATAACGGTTCTCCTTCCTCATTAACGAAGTCAACGGCTTCGCTATCTTTGAAAAGTCTTTGACGAATCTCCGGTAATAACCTGCCAACCCCAGGAAACTTCGAATCTCACTCACATTCTTCGGACTTTGCCATTTAGTCACAGCTTCGATTTTACTAGGGTCGACAGATACCCCTTCTTTGGAAATGACATGCCCCAGAAACGCCACTTTCTCCAACCAGAACTCACACTTACTCAACTTAGCATTGAGTTTATGTTCTTCCAAAGTCTGAAGTACCTTCCTCAAATGATCCTCGTGCTCTTCTGCATTCTTGGAATATACCAAGATATCATCTATGAATACCACCACGAACTTGTCCAGATAAGGACTGAAGACTCGATTCATCAAGTCCATGAACACAGCTGGAGCATTAGTCAATCCAAAGGGCATAACCACAAATTCATAGTGGCCATACCTTGTTCGGAAAGCGGTCTTCGGAATATCTTCATCCTTTATCCTCAATTGATGATACCCGGATCTCAAATCAATCTTGGAGAAAACCCCGGCTCCACTCAACTGATCGAACAAGTCGTCAATTCTTGGCAAAGGGTAACGGTTCTTGATAGTCACATTGTTCAGCTCTCGGTAGTCAACACACAACCTCAAACTCCCATCCTTCTTCTTCACAAACAGAACTGGTGCACCCCAGGGCGACACACTGGGTCGAATGAACCCTTTCTCAGCTAGTTCATCCAACTGCTTCTTCAATTCCTCCATCTCTTTAGGTCCCATACGATATGGTGATTTAGATATCGGTCCCGCTCCTGGTTTGAGGTCAATGGAAAATTCCACTTCCCTCCTCGGCGGTAACCCTGGAACGTCGTCTCGAAAAACTCCCTCAAACTCCCGCACCACAGGTATCTCACTAGTCTTGGGGGTCTCAGCCTCACAATCCCACATTTGGCATAGGATTAGGCTCTCTCCTTTCCTCAAGCCAGACTTAAGGGTATTGACAGAAATGAATTTGATTTTTGGTTTAACTCGGTATCCCTTGTAGGACACCCTCACTCCCTTGGGTCCCCTCAAGGAAATCTTTTTCTGATGACAGTCGATAAAATCCCTATATTTCCCCAACCAGTCCATCCCTAGGATCACCTCAAAACCCCCCAGTGGAAACTCTATGAGGTCACAATAGAAAATTGCTTCCCCGATTTTGATAGGTACACTTCGATAAACCCTACTACAGGTGATTGACTCTCCCGAGGGTATGGTCACTGAGTCCGCGACCCAGTCGAATCTCTCAAGTCCTAAAGTCTTGACATGATCTCTAGACACAAACGAATGGGTGGCACCGGAATCGAAAAGTACGAAAGTAGGTTTAGAGTTCACAAGAAAAGTACCGGTAACCACATGAGCATCCTCCTGAGCGGCCTGCTTTCCCATGGCAAAGAGTTTGCCACTGGACTTGACCCCACTCTGGCTGGCAGAAGATGTCCCAGCCTGCTGATTTCCTGCCGTCCCCGTCTTGTTGTTGTTCCCACTTCCATTGTACTGATTCTGATATGAACGGTTCTGATTATTGTTGTTGCTGTAGTTCCTCTGATAGTTGCTGCTGCCTCCAGACTTCGCACCCCCACCATAGTTTGTCATGGGTGTGCGATAGCCACTGCTGCCATAGGACTGAGTGCGAGGTCCCTGGTATCCGGATGTAGGTGTACGATAGCCCCCGGACTGGTTTCCCCCAGATGAACGACACACCGCTTGCTTGTGTCCCGTCTTTCCACAGCCGAAGCAAACTATTCCTACAGAACCACTGCCGGAACCTCCACTCCTGAAGCTGCCCCCACTCTGGTTCCTTCCACCACCAGAGGCACTACTCCCGAAGTACCCACTGAACTTGTTAGAGCTCTGCTTTTTCGATCCTGAACCCTCAGCTACTGATTCAGCCTTCCTCTTTTCTGACTTGGACTTCTTGTCCTCTTTGATCATATCCGATAGCCTCTCCGCCGCCCCAGCCCTTAAATAGATGTCACGGACTGTGGTGGGCGGAGCTGCAATCAGTCTCTTTTTGACGGCGATTGATAACCCTCTCTCAAATTTCATTGCTAACATAGCATCGTCAAATCCCATATCTCCCACATAGTGTACCAGCTGGATGAATTTCCTGTAGTAAACCTCTACCGTCATGTCCTCCGACATCTTGAATGAGTCGAACTCCTCCCTCAGCTTGCTCTTTTGGAATTCTGGTATAAACGCCTCGTTCAAGACCCCCTTGAATGCATCCCACGGAACAAACGCGGATCCACCCTCTGCAGCTGCTTCCCGGATCTCTCCCTTATTCGCTGTCCACCAGTCTCCAGCCATACCCCTCAGATAGTGGGCAGCCTGGTCCACCCTCAATTCTTCAGGGCAATCCACCAACTCGAACAGGTTACCGAATTCCCGGCACCGGGCTCCCAGCAGATGAGGTTCCCCCTCCCCGGTGAATTGGGTAGGGTGATGTCTTGCGATGATTGTGCTCATTTTCGCGGAGCTCATACGTTTGGCCTTTAGGGCCTCATTTTCAGCTATCAAACGGTCCACCTCCTCTTGGGTGATGTTAACGGCATTATCTCTTCGCGGAGGCATACTATAAAACAAGAAAAGAAATGAATCCCGACGTACATGGGTACCCATTTGGTTTAGGGCTATGTCCCCTAAGCATCAAAATCTATAACACTTATCATAAAGAGTAGTTTGCTTCTATAACATGGCTCAGGGATCACATAACTGCATTTCATTTAGACATGAAGAAAGAAAGATTCTTAACAGGTTTCAATCACTTAAAATATCACATCAATATACACTTTTCCAACCATTAAAGATTCATCCTTGCTCATGTCCCTTCCGGCTTTTTCAAAAGTCACTTATACTCAGAATTCTCATAACATACTTACCACAGTATGCTATTACTTTCACCACTTCCTATTCTACCCTTTTCTCTCATATATGCACTCTG
The DNA here is from genome assembly GCA_029255685.2 of Silene conica. Lineage (NCBI taxonomy): Eukaryota > Viridiplantae > Streptophyta > Magnoliopsida > Caryophyllales > Caryophyllaceae > Silene > Silene conica. The sequence continues at coordinate 41,987,063 of CM055316.2, read as the reverse complement.
GGTTCCCGGGTAAAACTGATAGGGCCTATGGTTCGGTGTGAGGGGGCCCCAGACTCATACTTTGCCTTTAATGTGCTCCTAACAGTCCTATCCCGGGGTTCATTTTATTTAGACTCTCCTACATTCATTGGGTTCATTAGGTTAGGCCTGAGGATCGTTCGCTCTGATACCACTTTGTAACACCCCCACTTATTTAAGGGCCTGAACTAGGACTCCTCAGATAAATAAAGGTGTTACCATCTCGGTTTCCCAAGGCAGTAGATACAAAGGAAGATAAACAGTACTTTATATTCAATTTAAACTCAAAACATGTTCTTACAAAACCAAATAGAAAACTGTTCTGATAAAAGTAAAAGTACAACTCATAGACTACTATCACGTGGTCTAGACTCTAAACAGGTCCGGGTCCATGCATCTCCCTTCCCAGATGCTCCCATAGTCTTTATACCTGTCAGTCTGCTCCCCAATAATTGGTTCATCACTGGTGATCACGAATACACAGGGTCAACCACGAGGTTGAGTAGAGTAAAACTGAAAACAAACCATATTACTAAAAATAGAAAGTCGATCATCTCCACTCCGAATCACAAGACCCAATATCTCCGCACCAATCACAAGACCCATTATCTCCACGCCAATCACAAGACCCATTATCTCCGCACCAATCACAAGACCCATTATCTCCGCGCCAATCACAAGACCCATCATCTCATCGCCTCATCGTTATCACAGTGTAATATAAATGCACAATATAAAGATCACATGATAATATATAACAACATGTTTGATATCAATTATGAACGGTTTACACATCATCACACATTAGTAGTTTCCCCTACCTCAAAGCTGTAGAAGAAAGATAACTGCGCGACTGCTTCTAAAAATGCTCCACACGGAAACTTCCACCTAAATAAGTATTACTTTAATTAATACTTTCCTAATGCACGTAATACATGTACACACTCTATTTATAGACACTTCATATATTTAGAAAGCTTCCCAACAACCGAGTTACCCAAAATAGTAACTTTCTAAATATAGTAGCTTCTAAAAATAGCAACTCCTAAAACATAAATAAACACTTGAGTTTTGAAATTCAAATTATTAAAAGTGCATAAATACCATATCAAACATTAAATACCCAAAATATCTTTACTTAAAATAAACCTAATATTACCATAATTAAATACTAATTATAATAATATTAACAATAATAAAAACAATAAAAGAATAACGTAACTAAGGTAACCAAAAACACCCCCCTCCATTCGCATACACTACCCGTGGTCTCCCAACACAAATTCCCGCCACCTGACCAGCCAAGACCCTGCCGGAAACCACCTGCCATGTCACCCACACCGTCCCCTACAACTCTGACCACCACCAACCAGGTCGACCTCCCACGGCGAGGTGAACCAGGGCCATTACCAGACCTGGTTCACGACCCTCTGCTCTCTATCCCCTCAACAGCCCCTAACGAAAAACCCTGCAACCACCACGCGCCTGACTGACGACGACCACACGACCCATAACCACCACTACAGACATCTGACCCCTACAACCACCATGGTACCACCGCATAGACCTCCCCCTAGTCGGCGGTGGCACCATTCCAACAACCCCTTAACACCCGGTCACAAACAACTCCCCGACACCCCTTCCAGAACCACCAACGAACCTCCCTGTTTACACCGTACCCAGACCTTACCAACCCCGTGACTACCACCACACGAACTACCAGCCAACCCACCATCTAATAACACAAAGACCCAGGGTAAACGTTAAGTGAATTAACTTCGAAATCCCACGCAAAACACCATGTACCCGACTCTATTCTGAAATGTTAAGAAAAAAGGTTTGACACAGACAACAAAACCACCACGACTGGTGGTTTAGGGTGGTCAAGGGTGGCCCTACAACAACAAAAGCGCGACTACCAACATCAGAGGCCAAAATTATAAAACAAAACAGAATTAATACGCATTATAACATGATCGAAACATACGAACAACAAGGAAGGCAGAATGCGAATTTATGGAACAATGGTGAGCATACCCGGTTCTTGACCAATTCGAGGTACCTTAGGTCAATCTATAACCACCGTGAACAGGCTCTCCTTCTTCCCTACAGTGACGGCTAGATGGGTGTGAGATCTGATTTGTGTTTATGTGATGATTAGGGCACGAATAAATAACTCGTCGTCCAACCATAATTTACCCATAAGTCCTATATATGAAAAGTTACAAAATCGGGTTATTACAGAGACAGCAAGCAGGGAATGTTCCACCTCCTCCACCGCCAGGCAATGAGGCTAATCGTCCTGGTAGTTTCTCATGGATACCTTCGCAGATGTCCTGTAGCCACGTGAAGACTTATGGTGGCGAGGTTGATCCGGTAGCTCTTACCGAGTGGTTCAGGGAGATGGAAAAGAGCTTTACTATGTATTCGGTGGGTAGAGAGGATAGAGTGCGGCTAGCCACTCACTTTCTTACCCTTGAGGCCGATAGGTGGTGGGCGTTGACCGGACCTACTTTCACTCTTGATCCTTTGTTCGATTGGGAGGCTTCTAAGGATAAGCTCGAGACGAGGTTTAATCCTAAAGAGCTCAGATCACAACGACTCAAAGAATTCATGGATTTGAAGCAAGGCAAGATGTCAGTTCAGGAGTTTACAGACCGATTCAACAAACTTGCTCACTTCGCATCGAGATTTGTCAGAGATGAGGCCGAGAGAGTCTACTTTTACCGTCGCAAGCTAGGACCGCGCATCGAGAGCATGGTTCGTCGTGACTCGACTTCTTTTGTGGAGGTATATGATGATGCTATATGGGCCGAGAGTTCTATTCGTGCCATAGATGCTGAGACCCGAGCTGGTACTTCCAGTGTGACTCCTTACCAGAGATCAGTGTACCAGGGGAAGAGACCGTTTGTTCCTTCTACTTCTTCGCCTTCTTCTCAGAAGAAGCGGTTTGAGAGGTTCTCTGCTCCGGTTGCTAAGACTATTGTTCACACCGACACAGCTGCTAGTGTTTGCCACCGTTGTGGTAAACCTTCTCATCCGGGTTTTGACTGTTTCAAGAATGCTTTCAAGTGCTACACTTGCAATGGATTTGGGCATAAGTCTTATGTGTGTCCTGAGAGGAACACCGCACTTGGCAAGGCTGCCTTTACTGCTGCAGCGACTAGAGGAGGAAAGCCGAAAGGGAAGATTTTTGTGATGACTAGGGCTGAGGCTGAGGCTCATCCAGACATTGTTGCCGGTATCTTTTCTGTTCTTGGCGCTGAGTGCCTTATTTTGTTCGATACTGGAGCTTCTTTATCATTTATATCGAATCAGTTCGCCGACCGTTTAGCTCTTGAGTCTTCATTGGTTGAGGAGACTTCCATTTCCTTACCTTCTGGAGACGTGTTTTCCTGCTCTTCGTCCCATAGGGATGTTCCGATTATTATTGGTCAAGCCACATTTCCAGCGGACTTACTGAGATTTCCTCTCGAGGAGTTTGACATTATCCTCGGTATGGATTGGTTATCGCGATACCATGCTCGCTTCGAGTGTCGCGACCAGAAAATCTGCTTGAGGAGTTCTTCAAGAGTTCGTGTTTCCTATAGGGGAACTCGCCTTCAAAGGGGTGTTCGTGTTATCTCTTCGATGAAAGCATCTCATCTTCTTAGGAAGGGTTGCCAAGCCTTCTTGTGTGTTGTTTCAGCTGCTAAGCCATCGCTACCGAAGCTTGAGGATGTAGCCATTGTTCGTGAGTATCCAGATGTTTTCCCAGATGACTTGCCAAGGATACCGCCAGAGAGAGATGTGGAGTTTACCATTGAGCTTGTTCCAGGTACCGGACCGATTTCCAAAGCTCCTTACCGTATGGCTCCACTAGAGTTGAAAGAGTTGAAGCAGCAATTGGAAGAGATGATCGAGAAAGGATTCATTAGACCGAGTGCTTCTCCGTGGGGTGCTCCAGTTTTGTTTGTTAAGAAGAAAGATGGTTCCATGAGACTTTGCATTGACTATAGAGAGCTGAACCGAGTGACCGTGAAGAACAAATATCCTTTGCTTAGGATAGATGACTTGTTTGACCAGTTGAGAGGTGCTTCTAGGTTTTCTAAGATTAATCTTCGATCGGGTTATCATCAGATTCCAGTGAGATAGGCTGATATTGTGAAGACTGCTTTTCGTACCAGATATGGGCATTTTGAGTTCGTGGTTATGCCTTTTAGGTTGACTAATGCACCTGCTATCTTCATGGATCAGATGAACCGTACCTTTAGTGAGTATCTTGACACTTGTGTTGTGGTGTTTATCGATGATATCCTCATTTACTCTAAGACCGATGAGGAGCATGCTGAGCATCTTAGATTGATTCTTGGGATTTTACGTCGTTAGAAGTGGTTCGCGAAGTTCTCTAAGTGTGAGTTTTGGCTTTCTAAGGTTGCATTTCTTGGACATGTGATATCTAGTGAGGGAGTTATGGTTGATCCCGCGAAGATTGAGGCCGTTGTTGATTGGGAGAGTCCCAAAGATGTTGGAGAGATCTGTAGTTTCCTCGGATTGGCTGGTTATTATCGTAGATTTGTTGAGGATTTCTCTAGATTAGCTCGCCCGATGACTCAGTTACTGAAGAAAGAAGCTAAGTTTGTGTGGACCGACAAGTGTGAGAGTTCTTTCCAGGAGTTGAAGACTAGGTTGACCTCCGCTCCTATACTTGCTTTGCCAGAGATCGGAGTTGACTTTGATGTGTATTGTGATGCTTCGATGTTAGGACTTGGATGTGTACTGATGCAAAGTGGTAAGGTGATAGCTTACTCATCTAGACAGTTGAGAGTTCATGAGGTGAACTATCCGACAGATGATCTGGAGTTGGCTGCGGTCGTTCATGCTTTGAAGATGTGGCGTCATTACCTGATTGGATCCCATTGCCGCATTTTCACAGATCACAAGAGTCTTAAGTACATTTTCACCCAGAAAGACCTTAACATGAGACAGAGACGTTGGCTAGAGTTAGTTAAGGATTACAACCTTGAGTTGTTATATCATGAGGGAAAAGCCAATGTAGTTGCTGATGCGCTTAGCCGCAAGGACTTCTCACTCGTTGAGTGCCATGTGAGTATTGCCCGATGAGTTGTGTTCCGAGTTCCGGAAGTTGAGACTAGAGATGGTGGGTAGTGGTTTTGATTGGTTAGCCGCTATGACTGCCGAGCCGTCGTTATATTGGGAGATTCGCCAGAGTTTACCTTCAAATGCTGATTTCAAGAAGTTCGAGGCTAAGATTTCGAGTGGTGTTGCACCTGAGTTAGTGATTGATGTTGATGGTTTCCTTAGGTTCCGTGGTAGGATGTATGTCCCCGATGTGCCAGATTTGAGGAAGAGGGTTCTTGACGAGGCTCACTTGACACCGTATTCAGTTCAACCAGGAGGAGAGAAGATGCACAAGGATTTGAGGCTTATGTTTTGGTGGCCCGGTATGAAGAAAGAGATCTTGGATTACGTGAGTAGGTGCTTGACTTGTCAACAAGTCAAGATAGAGCATAGGAGGCCAGGTGGTTTGCTACAGCCGCTTCCCGTTCCTCAGTGGAAGTGGGAGTGTATATCGATGGACTTCGTTACAGCATTGCCTAAGAAAGTAGGAGGCAAGGATGCGATTTGGGTTATAGTGGATAGGCTAACTAAGTGTGCCCGATTTGTGCCTATCAGAGAGACATGGGATATGGACCGTTTAGCCAGGGCTTATATTGCAGAGATAGTCCGTTACCATTGATGCGTGTCTATTTTATGATGTTTTTCATCTATTTTTACACGCATTTGGTCGCTCATTTACTATGTTTTAGCCATTATTTCCCAACAATCGTGTACTTTCGTATTTTTATGCACTTTTACAGATTTATGCGGAAAAGGGACGATTTAGCACCAAATTCATGTCCTCGAGTCATCTGCATAATTAAGGAACGAAGGAAAGTCAACTGGAGTCTTTTATTTAAGTACCAAAGTCAAATCAAGAAGAAAACCTGAGATTTTCTATGCGGATACGGTCGACCGACCTACTATATGGGTCGGCCGACCAGGCCCAATTTTTATGAAGTCCAAAATCTTGAAGAAAGCCCAGAATTCGCTCAAGTCCGTAAAAGAGGTCGATCGACCCACCAAACTGGTCGACCGACCTCAGCGAAGCCCAGGAACAGTTTTCGGAAATAGTTTAGAAGTAGCAGTCTTTAGGAAACTCTAATTTTCTGCCCTATATAAGCTAATCTTGTAATTAGGGTTTGGCATTGGGTTTTTACATCAAGTTTTATTATCAAGCCACAATTAGTTATTATCTAGTTCTCAATTCTAGTTTTCAACTTTAGTTTGTAATCTTTCAATAATTCTCAAGCATTCAGTAAAGTTTGTTCCTTTCTGCCTTAATTCCGACTTTGGTAATTACTCTTTTAATCTAGTTTTATTATTGTTCCTGTTACTATTGCATTCAATTAAGATAGAATTCCCAAGTTTTATTGAATCTTGTATGCTTAGATTATTATTCATTATGTTCTCCATGTTTATTCCCGTCTTTATTATCGTTTCATTTACCATGCGTAGCTAAATTTCATATGTTAGGATGTAGGGGATGAATATGCGTAGGTAGTATAGATTCCGAGACCGACTTGTAGCAGAGCCGTGGTCGGCCGACTCAAATAATGGGTCGGTCGACCAGGGCGGTGGTCGGCCGACTGGAGTAGCTGGCCGGTCGACCAACTCGCGCATGAATCTTGTTTCGTCTTTCCTTGTTGACTATAATATTCTACAATGAGACTGAAAGGAGACTTGTAGGACGTTAGTAATGACCTACCCAAGATTGAGAGATACGGGAACGGCATTAGTTTACACCTTAAGACGGCTAGGTTACTTAAGACTGAAAGGTATGTGACCTAGGATTTCGGAATCACCCTTATTGTTGACACCCAATAATTATGAGACCTAGGAACTAATAGCATAGGCCGAAAGGAGCTATTAGGTGCCATAGACCGAAAGGATATGTTACACCCCTTACGCGACTGTAATACATGTTGACCTTAGGATTTATATTACCTTAGCTATTTATTACCCAAACATCCTAGCATCCCTTTTATTATAATTTTATTCTCGTCTTTAATTACTTATTTTATTTTATTCCTTGCTTAGACTTAGTAATCAACAATCATACCCCCAAATTTGTTACCTTTAAAACATTGACACCAAACAATAAACATTCCTCACCTCTTTGTGGTTCGACCCTGACTTTCACTATCTATTGTTAAAGTTAGGAATTATAAATCTTATCTTTGGTACCCTCAACGACGGGCATCAAATTTTGGCGCCGTTGCCGGGGAGGTGACGCCAGTGTTTATTGTTTTTGTTTTTGTTTCTCTTTGTTTAAGGAACTTTTTTTTCCTTAAACCTTCTCACCTTTTTCTTGTAGTTTCCATCTTATGCGCAGGTCAGTTCAAGGAGAACTCCTACCACTTGACCACGAGATTGAGAGGACTCTTAGAGAAAGGAGAAAGCAACTTCTAGCGAATCAGGAGGGAGGTTCACCATCTTCCTTATTCCAAGAAGATTTATTTGAACAACCATCACTACCATCTTCACCAAAAACGCCTACTTCACAATCAAATTCACCCAACAATCCACTTTCACCAAGAACACCACCTTTTACCTACTTTCCAGTTTTTCCAAAAGAAGAAGAAAACATGACAGAGGAAGCTACTATTGCCAGTCACTCCATGCCTCAGGCAAAGGACCTATACAAAGGGTTCACTTTACCTGCAGGTACTGGGAAGCCATTCGAGGCCAAGCCTGCCTATATTATTATGGTTGAAAGAAACCAATTTGGAGGCTCGGCCAATGAGGATGCTGCAAAGCATATCGAAATCTTCACAGATTACATATGCTCTATTGCACCCCCAGAAGGAGTGATGCAGGACCAGATTAAGCAGACCATGTTTATCTTCTCTCTTAGGGACGCTGCGAGGGAATGGTACAAAGATTTGGACCGCACTGCTGCGGGAGTCACAGATTGGAACACCCTAGCCTTGGCATTCTACAGGAAATATTATTCTGCATCCAAGACTAATGCTTTGAGGGCGCAGATCACAAATTTTAAGCAAGGCCCCAATGAGGACTTTAGTGAGGCGTGGGACAGGTTCAAGAGACTTGTTTGATCCATACCACATCACGGATTCGAACAATGGTTTCTTTGTAACCAGTTCTACAATGGCCTTTACGATGACAACAGGGCCTATCTAGATGTTGCAGCTAATGGGAGATTTCAAGATAATTCCGGAGAGACTAAGGGTCTCAAATTGATAGAGGATGTTGTTGTACACCGTGCTGAACATGGAACTTCCCGAGGCAATCAAAGGAAATCTGAGTATAACCTATCAGCAATTGAGGCCCTGACAGCCAAGTTAGAGAAACTAGAGGCTGGAGGGAAGTTGGATCTAGGAAGTGGGAGCAAGGGAGGAATTTATCAGGTGAACGTCGTTCAAGACGAACCCTTTGCTTGTGAGAGGTGCGGTGGAAAAGGGCACGTGTCGAAATTCTGTACTTCATCAAACGAGACATGTGCTGCTTTCCAACACTATCGTGGGAACAATTTCTATGACCCAAATAATAATAATGTCCATCCCAACATGAGGTGGACAAGCCAGAATGTTCTCAACCCACAACACATGCAACCTCAGCAAAATTCCACATATATCCCCCCACATAAGCAAGGTTTCCAAAAACCACCCTTCAACCCTCAACCACCTTCTAATCCACCACCCAACACAGACACTCTTATCCAAAATCTTATTGGGTTGGTTCAGAAGGAGTCACAGGCTAGAGAGGCAGGGATGAAGATGTTAGAATCTCAGATTGCTCAAAATGCGGGCAAAAACGATACTAGGGCTCCGGGTCAACTTCCGACCAAGACGGACCAGAAAAAAGAGACTCTAAACATCATATCCCTACAAAGCGGGGCTAAAGTGGGGGTCGAGAAAAAAAAACAGCCGAGTAGCAGCGAGGAAGGTCGACCGACCCAGGAGCCAGGTCGACCGACCCAGGAGCCAGGTCGACCGACCTCTGAGCAGAACCCGAAAAACATCGCTGAACAGGAGAGTGGTCGACCGACCGAAGAAGAGGGTCGACCGACCACCGAGGCAGAACCAGAAGCCCCTTTTCGTCCCGAATTGCCGAACAACTTAAGGGATTTTCTTTTCCGGGGTGATAAGACCCCCATGTTTCTGAAAAGGGCTGCAAATACTGAATCTTCAGCCCCTCCTTTCCCAGAAAGACTCATACCTTCGAAGGATCAGGTATCTTTTGACAAATTTAAAGACGTAATTCGTTCATTAAATGTTCAAGTTCCGTTTCTAGAATTAGTCCAACAAGTTCCTTCATATCTTAAATTTATGAGACAACTTTTGTCAAGAAAGAGGTCTGTAGATAAGGTTGAGTCGGTGGCCCTCACTGAAGAGTCATCTAGCTTTTTAACACATGTTATTGCTCCTCACAAATTAGAGGACCCTGGTAGTTTCTCTGTCCCTTGCAATATAGGAACTTTCCCAGTAAAGAAGGCTTTATGCGACTTAGGTGCTAGTATCAGTGTCATGCCCCTAAGCGTTACCTTAAAATTAGGAATGACCGAATTTGCAGTAACCAGCATGACTGTCCAGATGGCAGATCGTACATCTATGGAACCTGTAGGGGTGTTGGAAAACATCCCTGTGCGCATTGTCAGGTTTTTCTTCCCGGTTGACTTCGTAGTTTTGGACATCCCAGAGGATGCCCACATACCTATAATACTAGGAAGACCTTTCCTCCACAGTGCAGGAGCCATTATAGATGTAGGCATTGGGACTTTGACCTTTAAAGTAGGAAAGCATTCTATTATATATGGCCTATCTTATAGGAAGAAGGATGCTATGACCCCCATCACTTGTAATACTATCACTTCTGAAAAGAAGTACGAGGTCATCACTACTTCTCCTACTTTATTGCCTATTCCTGTATCTGTTTTTACACCTCCGCTCCAGATTGGGAGCAATATGGAGGACACTTCTATTATGGCTAGTGCAGGAATTGGTTTGGGGAAACCTAAAGTGAAGGAAGTCATAGTCCAGAGAGGAGGAATGGGATGCTTAAGCTATAAAGAAGATGAAGACCCGGATGTCGCGGATCGGGAAGAGAAGAAAAAGAGGAGGCAAGCTCAAGAAGAGAGGTCGTCGCATATGCTTTGCGACGGCGGGAAGAAGATGCGTTTTCCTAATCAAGAGAACACCGTGGAGACTACGGCATGTCGTCAAAAGCCGTGGTCGAATATTTTCCGCATCTTTAGCGGATAGTTGTTTCAAATTTCAGCTTTTAAGACAATTTAGTTTTGTTGTGTGAGACTTTTAAATTTGGTTTGCTCGTAGTTTTAGAACTTTTTCCTTTATGCTTGCGTAGTTAAGAGACTTGTTTCTGGAATCTCGCGCATTTGTTGGGCGCATATTTAATGCTTTTTCAGGTTTTACGAAGAAACAAAGACCGCTGGGACACAGAGGGGTCGACCGACCAGATACACAAGTCGGTCGACTTACTCGCTGTATCGCTAAAATTCCTGTAGTCTACAAGAAGGTCGGTCGACCTAGTATATGGGTCGGTCAACCTACCTGTCTGTCGCAGTCGGTTCGTTTCTTCCTCGGAGATCGTGCAACCGTTCTTTGGTACTTGAGTGGCATTGCTAGCCACCAAACCTCCCAGCTTACGCTGGTTTGGGGAGGTTTTTCTCATACACTTAACAACCCAGTGAGTTCTTTCCGGTTTTTCCTTGGTTTTTACTTTTTGTTTTAATTTTATGAAACCTTTACTTAAGCTAATGCACAATGGGGACATTGTGCGGGTTGGTTTGGGGAATGGTTTCGTGTCACATGCAATGCATCCCGTCACACGTTTAATGCATTTCCGTATTGCATTGTTCTTTTCTTTATTTTCCTTGCATATACAAAAATCCAAAAAAATAGAAAAATTCAAAAATTCAAAAAAATGCACGTTTATTTTAGCATATAGGTCGAGTCGGAACGAAAGTATTTCAAGGATGAATTAAGCTATCTTACATGTTTATGCCTTTACCTTGCCTTGTCAACTTGTTTTAGTATAAAAGTTTTTTGCATATCTACGAGTTTTTGTCAATTTGCATATCTTGAGACTTGACTTATACCTTGGCAACCTACAATACATTCTAAGTTTTAGAGCCTTATTCCTGGTTCATTCTTAAACCAGTTGTCTAGGATGTGAGTAGTACTCCCCTTGAAACATGTTATATCAATATGCATAAACTTGAACTTGAATTGCTATATACTTGTTTTACTATCTTGTTTTGTGAGTCTTGATGCGTGCATTTGGGATCCCTTTTCTCATTTTTTCCCATAAGCTTCACATAGCCAAAATTGCCTTTTCATTCCCCCAAAACTACATCCCATACTTAGCCTACCCTTCCAAGCTAGTATTTGTAGCCCTTGGTCCATCTTGAGGCATCTTGGTTTATATGCTATTTTGAGCAAAAAGAGAAAAGAAAGAAAGAAAGCAAGAAAAGAGAAAAAGAACAAAAAAATTCAGAAAAAGAAAGAAAGAAAAGAAAAACGAAAAAAATCAATATTTACAACAAAGTCAGTCGACCGACCACCTTCATAGGTCGGTCGACCAGCTGACAACATCAGAAATTCGAAATTTCGTTCTGAAATTCCCTTTCTTTTATGTGTTATCACTCCCGTACCTCATTCAAAAATATTTGGGAGTCCTTTCTTATATTTAATGTGAGAGTTGTGCTACAAAAGAGCACTTCCTTAATAACAAAAGTTGTGAAATATGTTGTTGGGAAACGGTTTTACTAGCTTGGCTACTAACCCCACAAATCCAAAAACGTTCTTAACCACTTTTTACCTTTTACCTCACATATCCTTCATTACCTCAATTGCATGTATCTAGGCTACTTAAATGAGATTGTTATACGAAGTTGTAGAATTCTTATTCATGTTAGATTGCAGGCATGTTTCCATGGGTCGCAGTTAGGTGAGTGTCTCTACAAAATTACTTCTTTCTATCTTTTACATATACTCACCCTATGCTTCATGAGTGTCTCGAGCGTACCGCGAGAGTCCATGGTATAAGTCTCTATAACCTCTAGGTTTGCAAGTTTGAAGACCTTATAACTCGTTTGCATGATTTGAATACTTTCTCATTTTGTACTTGGCATTGGTATAGGTTTACATGTAAATTTCGCTCTGAGATTGAAATCGTTCCATTAGTTAACATCGAGTCTATTTCTTGCTTGAGGACAAGCAAGGGTTTGGTTTGGGGAATTTGATGCGTGTCTATTTTATGATGTTTTTCATCTATTTTTACACGCATTTGGTCGCTCATTTACTATGTTTTAGCCATTATTTCCCAACAATCGTGTACTTTCGTATTTTTATGCACTTTTACAGATTTATGCGGAAAAGGGACGATTTAGCACCGAATTCATGTCCTCGAGTCATCTGCATAATTAAGGAACGAAAGAAAGTCAACGGGAGTCTTTTATTTAAGTACCAAAGTCAAATCAAGAAGAAAACCGGAGATTTTCTATGCGGATACGGTCGACCGACCTACTATATGGGTCGGCCGACCAGGCCCAATTTTTATGAAGTCCAAAATCTTGAAGGAAGCCCAGAATTTGCTCAAGTCCGTAAAAGAGGTCGACCGACCCACCAAACTGGTCGACCGACCTCAGCGAAGCCCAAGAACAGTTTTCGGAAATAGTTTAGAAGTAGGAGTCTTTAGGAAACTCTAATTTTCTGCCCTATATAAGCTAATCTTGTAATTAGGGTTTGGCATTGGGTTTTTACATCAAGTTTTATTATCAAGCCACAATTAGTTATTATCTAGTTCTCAATTCTAGTTTTCAACTTTAGTTTGTAATCTTTCAATAATTCTCAAGCATTCAGTAAAGTTTGTTCCTTTCTGCCTTAATTCCGACTTTGGTAATTACTCTTTTAATCTAGTTTTATTATTGTTCCTATTACTATTGCATTCAATTAAGATAGAATTCCCAAGTTTTATTGAATCTTGCATGCTTAGATTATTATTCACTATGTTCTCCATGTTTATTCCCGTCTTTATTATCGTTTCAATTACCATGCGTAGCTAAATTTCATATGTTAGGATGTAGGAGATGAATATGCGTAAGTAGTATAGATTCTGAGACCGACTTGTAGCAGAGCCGTGGTCGGCCGACTCAAATAATGGGTCGGTCGACCAGGGCGGTGGTCGACCGACTGGAGTAGTTGGTCGGTCGACCAACTCGCGCATGAATCCTGTTTCGTCTTTCCTTGTTGACTATAATATCCTACAATGAGACTGAAAGGAGACTTGTAGGACGTTACTAATGACCTACCCAAGATTGAGAGATACGGGAAGGGCATTGGTTTACACCTTAAGACGGCTAGGTTACTTAAGACTGAAAGGTATGTGACCTAGGATTTAGGAATCACCCTTATTGTTGACACCCAATAATTGTGAGACCTAGGAACTAATAGCATAGGCCGAAAGGAGCTATTAGGTGCCATAGACCGAAAGGATATGTTACACCCCTTACGCGACTGCAATACATGTTGACCTTAGGATTTATATTACCTTAGCTATTTATTACCCAAACATCCTAGCATCCCTTTTATTATAATTTTATTCTCGTCTTTAATTACTTATTTTATTTTATTCCTAGCTTAGACTTGGTAATCAACAATCATACCCCCAAATTTGTTACCTTTAAAACATTGACACCAAACAATAAACATTCCCCACTTCCTTGTGGTTCGACCGTGACTTTCACTATCTATTGTTAAAGTTAGGAATTATAAATCTTATCTTTGGTAACCTCAACGACGGGCATCAACCATGGTGTCCCGAGAGAGATCGTTTCAGATCGAGATCCGAGGTTTTGTTCCAGATTCTGGAAGGCTTTACAGGAGGCTATGGGTAGCCGTTTGTTGATGAGCACCGCTTTTCATGCCGCGACCGATGGTCAGTCCGAGAGGACTATTCAGACACTAGAGGATTTGCTCCGCGCTTGTGCGCTCGACTTTCAGAGTTCTTGGGAGCAGTGATTGCCGTTGGTAGAGTTTTCTTACAACAACAGTTACCATTCATCTATTGGTATGGCTCCGTACGAGGCTCTTTATGGTAGGAAGTGCCGTAGTCCGATCTGCTGGGATCAGGCGAGTGACGTGCACGACCTAGGACCGGACCAGTTAGCTGTTACTATCGACCAGGTCCAGCTTATCAGAGGTAGGATGAAGGCCGCACAGGATCGGCAGAAATCCTATGCCGATGTTCGCCGTAGACCCTTAGAGTTTGAGGTGGGTGACAGAGTCTTCTTGAGAGTTTCACCGATGAAGGGTGTTAAGAGGTTTGGAGTTAAGGGCAAGTTGAGTCCTAAGTTTATTGGGCCTTTTGAGACCGTGAAGAGGATTGGTGCTGCTGCTTATCGTTTGGATTTGCCTCCTAGTTTGGGCAAGGTTCATAGTGTCTTTCATGTTTCTCAGCTCCGTAAGTATGTTAGTGACCCGAGTCATGTTCTGCCTAGAGAGATCGAGAACTTGGAGCCGAGTCTTGCTTTCGAGGAGCGTCCCGTGAAGATCCTTGACCGTCAGGATAGGAAGCTTAGGAGCAAGGTGGTGCCGCTAGTGAAGATCATTTGGCGTTGCGGTGATGTTGAGGAGCAGACGTGGGAGACCGAGGCATCGATGCGTATCGCGCATCCTCCTCTTTTCGATTGAGGTAGAGTTAGTTAGAATTTATCTCCGTTCGAGTTTCGAGGACGAAATTTTTTGAAGTTGGGGTGATTGTAACATCCCGTATTTGCGTAAAATCTATTTTTCAGCGTTTTAAATTATTTTAAGTAATAAAATAATATTTTAATAATTTATTGTGAAAGGTTTTAATTTAATTAGTAAGATCCGTCTTAAGAACCTTAAGTCCTTAAGACGAATACAAACTTGGTGAACTTAAACTCATATCTTATATATCCGTTCAAGTGTCCGACCCGTTTAATTGACTCGGAAAGGACAACCCATAAAACCCCCATAAACCCTTTAGTCGTCATAATGCATCCTCCTTCAACATTTCCACTGTAAAAACAATTCTCATAAAACCTCCATTGTTAACATCTTCTTTTGATCTTTTCTCCAGCATCCGTTAATCAAATCGAGGTAACAATAGCATTTTCGGAATCCTCATTTAATTTCCAAGGCATCTATCACTTTAGTTTTTCATTTCCTTCACGCCGAAAAATCTGTCCGTTTTGTAAGAATCCGTTTTCTGTCCTAAATTTCGGTTTTTATGTTTATAGGTGTGGGCTTAGACAATCCAGAGGTTGATAGCTACGTGGTAGGACTTAGTAACATGATTAGGAATGTTTTATTGAGATGAATTCATGCTTGTTGATGTTCATATGCTCATATGTTGTTTTCTGAAAATTTACACATTTTGCGACGGATACTTGTTATAATCGTTTGAGGATTGTTATGGCATTTGTTTGCTGATAGAAAGTAGTGTTGGATGATTAGAAATGTTGGGCAAATCATACTTGTAGCAATTATTGAAGGTTGTATGTCGAATTGTGAAGTTTTGAATTGGCTGGAAAATCACGATTTCAGCGACAGGCTCTCTGAGCCGGTCGACCGGCTGGGAGCGCTTCTTTGTGTTTTTGCGATTTTTGAAAAAAAAATAGGCTTGGGACTGCCAGCCGGCCGACCGGCTGCCTGCCGACCAGCTGGTAGTCTCCTTGTGTTGTTTGTGTTTGCGAAGAACATAGGAAAGAAAGGAGCCCAGCCGGCAGACCGGCCGCCTGCCAGCCGGCTGGGAGTGCATGTGGGTTGGTGTACGAATTTGTGAAGGCTAGGGAAATGGATTCCCAGCCGGCCGACCGGCTGCCTGCCGACCGGCTGGGAGTCCTTGTGTTGTTCTTCCTTTGAAAAAGAAAGAGAGGCTGAGTGGGTCACCAGCCGGCCGACCGGCTGCCTGCCGACCGGCTGGGGACCCCTTTAAGCTATTTTGAATTCGTAATTGATGCGGGAGCATTAGCAAGGATTCGAGGTCGTGACCCACGACCCAAAGAAAGGCTAAAAATGTTCGATACGGGTTCAATACGGATTTTCAAGTTAGCTTGGGAAGACGTATTAAAGGAACAAAAGAAAGATCCGGGTAGGGACCTTGGGAACCGTGCCCAACGAGTGGGACCACACGGTTAGGGTTTCCTAATTTTATTAGGGATTGTGTGATTTAATTTATCTTATTTTTATTTTAATTAGTTAATTAATTTTGTTACTAGTTTGTTACAACAAAGTTGTTAAGGTTGTTACAAGGTGGTTACAAAGTTAGTTATTAGTTTATTAGAGTTTGTTATTAAGTTGTTAGGGTTGTTACTACAACTTAATCTTTTATTTATTATTTTATCTTTTAGATTAAATAAGGATTATCTTTAATCCATAGGATAGAAATAGAAACCCTAGGAGAAGTGGAATACACGGTTTGGCCGAGTATTGGGAACCGTGTAGGGTTCTTATTTTGTGTCCTATTTCGATTCTAAGTTTGTGACGGATGACCTTACTATAAATAGGCATCCTTAGTTGTTTGTTTGATTATTCAAGTGATAAATTAAAAACCTTTTTGTTAAGTTTTACTTACAAATCTAAAGTATCTGCGTGAGCTTTAAAACCCGAAGTATCTGTGTGAGCTTCAAAATAATTGAGAGAATATCTGTGTGAGTTTGATCAATTATTCCTATCCATCGACATACATAATTCATTCATCAAATCGTTTCACAAATCTTTCAAGTATTAAGTGCTGTGCCTTATTACGTCATCAAGATTCATCCAAGATTCATCAAGAACGTCCAAGAAACACCACCACCGTGCCACGTCAGCCCTGACGTGCTGCCACGTCATCACCACCGTGCCACCATTCATCCGTTTTCATCTTTCTTGGTTACTTTTTCGTTCTTTATTCGTTCAAGATTGTAATATTTCTTTAATATTTTTATTCCGCTGCAACATCCGTATTTTAGTTGATTATCTTTATTGATTATCACCCCAAATACGCATCAAATTGGTATCAGAGCTTCGGCTCTTGGTCTAATTTTTATTACACCAGTTCTTGGGAAAGTTTTGTCAACATGGTAGGATCTCAAGACGGAGAAGAAAAATCATGGGAGGAGAGCAATATGGAATTAAAGTCCGAAATCCAAGAGCTCAAGTATCTCATAAAGACTATGATGACCAAAGGAGGTCATAAGAAAACGGGAGAGTCCTCATCTAGGGCGAGTGACTCGGAAGAAGAGGCTGAATTTAAGGGCAAGACTTGGGACAAGAACGATGATGATAGAGGTCTCAAACTTGACATCCCTGAATTCAAAGGAGACATGGATCCGGAGGATTTCTTGGAATGGCTAAGACAAACGGAGAGAGTCTTTGAATACAAGGAATACGATGACCGGAAACAATTCAAGGTTGCTATCTTAAAGCTTACTAAATACGCTTCGCTGTGGTATGAGAATCTTGTGAAGCAAAGGAAGAAGCAACGAAAGGAGAAGATCAAATCTTGGGCAAAGTTAAAAAAACACATGGTAAAGAAATTCTTGCCAAAAGACTACAATCAAGAAAATTACTTAAAACTCCATTCTTTAGCTCAAGATAATATGACCGTCTCAGAATACATTAGGGAATTTGAAAAGATGACCATTGTATGTGATCTAGATGAGAGGGAGGAGTTGAAAGTTGCTAGATTTATTCGTGGTTTAGTACCAACCCTAGCTTCAAGGGTTGAGATTCAAAACTATGAAGATTATTATGATGTGTGCAGGATTGCTTTAAAGTTCGAAAGACATGACAAAGCAAGGAAAACAAATTCTTATAAGAGCACAAGAGTCGGAGAAGGCTCATCATCATACACTACCACTACCACGCCCAAAGCCAAGGAGGCGTCGAAGGAAGATGGGGCCGAAAAGGCCAAAGGAGCATTCAAGCCAAGTATTCCTGATCCAAGAGGGAGTACAATTAGAAGATGTTATAAGTGTCAAGGCTATGGACACATCGCTACGGATTGCCCTCAAAAGAGAACCTTATCCATTCAAGAACTTCAAGGTATGGTTCCAAACTTTGTTGTACCTGAAATTGTTGAGGAGGAGAAAATTGAGGAGGAAAAGGAGGATAGGAAAGTCGTGGGAGCCGAGAGTGAGGACGAAGGAGAGTGCCTCGTAGTACGTGCTTTACATGTGGAGTCCACAATGGAAGGGAAGGAACAAAGGGATAATGTGTTCCATACTCGTTGTAAGGTAGAGGGAAAAAAGTGCGACTTGATTATTGATAGCGGGTCTTGCACCAATGTTGTTTCAAAAACCTTAGTTTCGGAGTTGGAGTTAAGTATTAGGGCTAGAGAAAAACCATACAAGTTGCAATGGTTAGATGGAAACCAAGGAGTACGGGTGGAAAAACAAGCCTTAATTTCTTTCAACATTGGACCTTATGAGGATAAACTGTGGTGTGACATCGTCCCTATGAACGCATGTCATATATTACTTGGAAGGCCTTGGCAATACGATAGGAACGTTATACATGATGGGAGAGCAAATGTATATAGCGTTACTAAAGGAGGTACCATCTATGATCTCCAACCTTTATCAAGAATCAAACCTAGGCCACATAATTCAAAGAAGAGTCTGTTTATGGAGGTAGGAGAGGGGTCACCAAGCGAGGAGGCCGCGGGAACGGTTAAGCGAGAGGTTGGGTTGGTTGAGATTCATGGGGGAGATGGTAGTTGTGAGGGGCTGCCGAGTAAGGAGGAGCGCGGAGGTTTGAAGGGTGCGACAACCGTGCGCTTGATGGAGGAAGTTGGCCGTGAAGTTGCTAGGGCCAAAGGCGAGGGGTCCATGGTGCATAAGGACTTTTGGAACATGAATTTGATAAGTCAAGGAAACCGTGTTCTCAACAAATCAAGGGCTAACATATCCAAGTCTACTCGAGAGTTACATGATCTTAATTTGAGGTCAAATTCTCAAAAACTGAGAGAGTATGATGCGGGAGCATTAGCAAGGATTCGAGGTCGTGACCCACGACCCAAAGAAAGGCTAAAAATGTTCGATACGGGTTCAATACGGATTTTCAAGTTAGCTTGGGAAGACGTATTAAAGGAACAAAAGAAAGATCCGGGTAGGGACCTTGGGAACCGTGCCCAACGAGTGGGACCACACGGTTAGGGTTTCCTAATTTTATTAGGGATTGTGTGATTTAATTTATCTTATTTTTATTTTAATTAGTTAATTAATTTTGTTACTAGTTTGTTACAACAAAGTTGTTAAGGTTG
Source organism: Silene conica (assembly GCA_029255685.2). Classification (NCBI taxonomy): domain Eukaryota; kingdom Viridiplantae; phylum Streptophyta; class Magnoliopsida; order Caryophyllales; family Caryophyllaceae; genus Silene; species Silene conica. The sequence continues at coordinate 41,967,686 of CM055316.2, read as the reverse complement.
TTACAAGGTGGTTACAAAGTTAGTTATTAGTTTATTAGAGTTTGTTATTAAGTTGTTAGGGTTGTTACTACAACTTAATCTTTTATTTATTATTTTATCTTTTAGATTAAATAAGGATTATCTTTAATCCATAGGATAGAAATAGAAACCCTAGGAGAAGTAGAATACACGGTTTGGCCGAGTATTGGGAACCGTGTAGGGTTCTTATTTTGTGTCCTATTTCGATTCTAAGTTTGTGACGGATGACCTTACTATAAATAGGCATCCTTAGTTGTTTGTTTGATTATTCAAGTGATAAATTAAAAACCTTTTTGTTAAGTTTTACTTACAAATCTAAAGTATCTGTGTGAGCTTTAAAACCCGAAGTATCTGTGTGAGCTTCAAAATAATTGAGAGAATATCTGTGTGAGTTTGATCAATTATTCCTATCCATCGACATACATAATTCATTCATCAAATCGTTTCACAAATCTTTCAAGTATTAAGTGCTGTGCCTTATTACGTCATCAAGATTCATCCAAGATTCATCAAGAACGTCCAAGAAACACCACCACCGTGCCACGTCAGCCCTGCCGTGCTGCCACGTCATCACCACCGTGCCACCATTCATCCGTTTTCATCTTTCTTGGTTACTTTTTCGTTCTTTATTCGTTCAAGATTGTAATATTTCTTTAATATTTTTATTCCGCTGCAACATCCGTATTTTAGTTGATTATCTTTATTGATTATCACCCCAAATACGCATCAGTAATTCATTCGTAACTTTCAAAAGGTTAATCGGTTTTGATCGAAACTCGTTTTGTGTAACCGTGATATGTATTTGTGGTCCCCGAAGGATGGGCAACATTATATTGGGTTCGGGAATGGAGTAAGGATAGAGACCCCCCGGTCGGGTAACCGAAAGGGAAACCGGCTCTCCCTCAACTTAGTTCCCGGGGTCAATTAAGTGTTGACTAGAGGTTAAGAAAGTAGAACTATAGATTAGTTCATAGGCTTTGGTTGATATTGTATTGATGCGTATTAAGTTATGCCTTAAGCTGGCCTCTGAACTTAATACATGAGTTGTTTGTCATATATGGAAATATGCCTTAAGCTGGCCTCTGAGCTCCATTTGTGTATGTTTGTCGTGTCTGGGACATGCCTTAAGCTGGCCTCTGAGTCCAGACATGTTTGATAGTGATCGCGTTGGAACATGCCTTAAGTTGGCCTCTGAGTCTGACGAGTAGAGCAGCTGCACAACGGGGTAGCTAAGGAACTGACACCTTGCCCGGAGTGCAGATGTTTGGTGCTAGAACATGCCTTAAGCTGGCCTCTGAGTTTAGTACCTTGTGATGTGGTGAAGGGTCATGCCTTAAGCTGGCCTCTGAGTCCTTTACTTTTGGATGCTAGTCTATGCCTTAAGTTGGCCGCTGAGTCTAGTGTCTTGCTGATTGGCAGGTCCATGCCTTAAGTTGGCCTCTGTGTCCTTGCTTGCTGAATGTTTTGGTGTTTAGGTTATGTCTTAAGTTGACCGCTGAACCTTTACACTTGCTGATTGATTTGTATTAGGTTATGTCTTAAGTTGACCGCTGAACCTTTTACTTGCTGGATTTATCTGCTTGCCTTGAGTTGGTACGTGTCAGAGATAGATGTTGATAATGATGAGTAAATGAATGTTTGTTTGAGTTGTGGTTTGATCATCCAAGGCATTGGGTGACTCTTAGTTCGGATTCATAAATAGTTGGATTGAAAGACCCCCCGACTGGGTAACCAATAGGGAAACCGGCTCTCCTTCCTAACGGTTTATGAAGTTGGTTGAGAGCCGTGCATTAGAGTTTGCATGATAGTATGAGATCAGTTGAAGAGATGTTTATATATGTTGGAGTATTCTGTATTGCTTTATCTGTTACGTGTTGTCACAAAAGGTGGCTAGGAGAACTCTAGTCACTCCCCACTGATTGTGGCGTACATGTTTTCATGTATGTAGGTACATGCAGGTTGGAGCGGGGTTCACGAGAGGGCTAGCGAGTGATGATCCTGTTGTCATCATATGACTTACCTTTATATCGCCTAGCTAGACTCTTAGTCTTTTGATACAGTTGTTTTGGTGCCTGTAGGGATGTTCCATCCCAGGCTGATGTACATATTTGTTTTTGATACTTAGAACTGTTACTTATCTATTTTGGTTTTATTTCAGTTTCAGTTTCCGTTTCAGTTTAAGACTTCTCGCATGTTGTTTACTTTAAAAAGTTTTAATTCCGCTGCATTTTTAGTACTTTTGTATGTTTATATTTCCGCTTTCGCGAGGGGTTTTACAGTTGGTATCAGAGCATTATTGCTCCCGACGCACTCATGTGACCCCCAACCTTAACTTGACCAAATAAACAAATAATGAATGAGAGATGGGTAGATCTAAGGATTTACTTTGTAGTCTATTTGTGAATGCTAATTGCTAAGCTAATACTTGTTTTCTCTTTTGAAGGATGTTGAGACCTACGGCTGCTGATAACATTATGTTGCAAGCAATTCATCACTTGCTAGAGACTCAGAGACAGCAAGCAGGGAATGTTCCACCTCCTCCACCGCCAGGCAATAAGGCTAATCGTCCTGGTAGTTTCTCATGGATACCTTCGCAGATGTCCCGTAGCCACGTGAAGACTTATGGTGGCGAGGTTGATCCGGTAGCTCTTACCGAGTGGTTCAGGGAGATGGAAAAGAGTTTTACTATGTATTCGGTGGGTAGAGAGGATAGAGTGCGGACGCACTCATGTTCTTCATTCTTCTCATTTTCTCTCTTAAAACTCAATCTCTTAATCCATTTTTCTTCATCATCCGGACTCCAAATCAAGGTAATAAATACATTTTCGGAATCCTCATGAAATTTGCAAGTCATCCGTCATTTCCGATTTTCGTTTCCTTCAATTCGAAAACTGGCCTGATTTTGTAAAATCCATCCTTTAAGCTCTAAAATCCGTTTTCTTGATTGTAGGTGAAGGATTAGACGACCCTTGTGTGGATAACTATGTGGTGGAAGAGGAGCTTTGATCGGAATTGCTTTTAAGGTGACAATAATGAGAAACTCGGCCTTTATTTTTAATATTAGCACTTTTCATGTTTAGGATGGTTTAAGCTTCTGAATTTTCATGTTGTTGTTGTTGATTGAACTTAGAAACATGATAGGAATGTTCACATATGATGATTATATGCTTAGATGATGTTTCACATGCTTAGTTGTAGATTTCCAGAAATTCATGCTTAAGACGGATACAAATAATATTCTTGTTGAGGATTGTTTGTGGAATTAATTGCTGGTAGATAGTGTATTTGATGTTTATACATGCTGGGTAAACATTTGATGTTGCGATTTTAGAAGTCTTGAATCGATTTGAGGAGATTTGTATATTGTAGGAAATGTGATTTTCGCGTACAACGGACTTTGAGCCGGTAGGCTGACCGGCAGCCGGTCGGCCGGCTCAGAGTCGGGGTGTCTTCATTTGAATGTTCTGAAATGTGAGAAAGGTTTCTGAGCCGGTCAGTCGGCCGCCGGTCGACCGGCTCAGGATCCTTCTTGTGCATTTTTCAAATTTTGCAAAGGTTTGGGAAATGACTCCGAGCCGGCAGGCAGGCAGCCGGCCAACCGGCTGAGGGTCACTCCTTGTATTTAGTTTTGAACTTTGGCTTATGGGAAGGGACTCCCAACTGGCTGGCCGGCGGACGGTCCACCGGCTGAGATCCTCTTCTCATCGATTTTCAGACGGTGATTGGGCATGGGAAGGGACTCCCAGCCGGTGGACCGGCAGACGGTCTGGGACCGGCTGAGAGCCCCTATTCTCATTGTTTTGCTTATAACTTTCAAGCGATTATTCGGTTTTGCTTGAGATTCGTTCCGTGTACCTTCCATGTTTGTTTGAGGTCCCCGGAAGATGGGCGACACTATATTGGGTTCGGGAATGGAGAGAGGATAGAGACCCCCCGGTCGGGTAACCGAAAGGGAAACCGGCTCTCCCTCAACTTAGTTCCCGGGATCAATTAAGTGTTGATTAGAAGTATAAGAAAGTAGAACTATGGATTAGTTCCTAGACTTGGATGATATTGTGTTGATGCGTATTGAGTTATGCCTTAAGCTGGCCTCTGAGCTTAATACGTGAGTTGATTGTCATATATGGGGATATGCCTTAAGTTGGCCTCTGAGCCCTATATGTGTATGAGTGTCGTGTCTGGGATATGCCATAAGCTGGCCTCTGAGCCCAGACATGTTTGATTGTGATCGCGTTGGAACATGCCTTAAGTTGGCCTCTAAGTCTGACGAGTAGAGCAGCTGCACAACGGGGTAGCTAAGGAACTGACACCTTGCCCAGAGTGCAGATGTTTGATGCTAGGACATGTATGTAGGTACATGACAGGTGGTTGGCAGACACAGAGGCCAGCTTAAGGCATGTCCTAGCATCAAACATCTGCACTCCGGGCAAGGTGTCAGTTCCTTAGCTACCCCGTTGTGCAGCTGCTCTACTCGTCAGACTCAGAGGCCAGCTTAAGGCATGTTCCGACGCGATCACAATCAAACATGTCTGGGCTCAGAGGCCAGCTTAAGGCATATCCCAGACACGACAACAATACACATATAGGGCTCAGAGGCCAACTTAAGGCATATCCCCATATATGACAACAAGCTCATGTATTAAGCTCAGAGGCCAGCTTAAGGCATACCTTAATACGCATCAATACAATATCATCCAAGTATAGAAACTAATCTATAGTTCTACTTTCTTAAATTTCTAATCAACACTTAATTGATCCCGGGAACTAAGTTGAGGGAGAGCCGGTTTCTGTAACACCCCCAATTACCTAGGAGCCTGAACTAGGCCTTCCAGTGTAATTGGGACTGTTACCATCCTGGATTAACCAGGGTAGTAGATAGTCATAGTGAAAGATAAACAGTACTTTAATATATGAAAGACTGAACTGTAAACGGTTACAAAACAAAGTCCAACATAAGAAGTTCAATACAACTGATATAAAACAGGTGAAGACTAGAACAGAGACTAAGTGATCTAAGCTAGGTCGGTCCAATCCATGTCTCTCCTCCATGCCCAAGTCCTAGTCCATCTGTCTCTGACCTGAAAGATCTACTCCCCATTCCGGATCATTGTAGGTGAACACGAATACACTGTCAACCTCGCGGTTGAGTAGGATAGCACAAAATATAAAATGCAACAAGTAATAATATGCAAATGCTTATAACATGCTCGAGCTCCATCTCATTCTCAATACTCATACCCTTGCACCAAGCATACCGAACCACCCGGCAGACTATAGTCGGTCGTCGCCGAACACCAACATAACAGCTGAGGTCACCAGGTCTAGTCCTGCAGAACTAGCCTGGGCCCAAAATATCTCGTAATCTCAACTCCATATCCAATGCATATGCTATGCTTATGAATGCAATATAAAATGTTCAACCAATTTATATCATTCTCATAATAATTACAATTGCATCGACAACATACAATATATAAATCCATTCATAAAACGTCATAGCTTATGGTACAGTGTATCCTACCTGGAATAGCAAGTCTGAAATAAGCAGTCACCGCCTAGTAGTATTCCACCTCGAAATCCGTTCCTATATTTATTACTTAAATATTAAATTCTACTCGTTCAAGCACATGTTGTTAACTAATTATAACTTACTAAATATGGACTTACCAAAAATAGATTTGTTAACAAGGTAACGTATCATTAACATATTCTTATACATTACTAATATTATTTCTTACCATAACATTATTAATAGTCATTCAATCAACACTACTATTAATACTAACAATTTCAACAACAACAACTAACTAATTAATACAAGTCATTATATATTTCCATAATAATAATAATAATAATAAGAATAATAATAATAAATAAATAATAGTAGTAATCATAACAATAATAATGATAGTAATATTAGTGGTAAGAAAAACTCTAATCTAACTCAATTAGACGACCCACGCAACAACACGCAACAAAAAAGACGCGTTCAGGAAAGTACACCCAGCAGACCCTACACCGACCTCCACGAACACCACCGCTGACACCACCAGGCTCGCCACTGAGCCACGGCGGTTCCAGGGGAGGAGTCAGTGGTTGCCGACAAGCCTCGACCACCATTTAACACCATCACAAAAACCCTGTACCCGTGTTTGTTCCCTGCTGGCTTTATCCGCGACACTAAACGAAACCCATTACAACTTCTGACACCCTAACCACGGCCTTCACGCTAACCCAAAACCCACCCAAAATTATAACCAAATCATTAAACGAATCGGGTTTAAACATGGTGACTCAAAACGCTGTTAGTGGTTGTAAGAAAACACAACTCCGACACCCTACACTGTACCCTCCATCGACAGCCACCCAAAGCCAACAACGGCGACGACACCACCCTTACATCATTAACATAGAACATAGATTAAGATTACGAAAAGGAACAGCGAAATTAACCCTAATCACAGAACGAATACACGCATAAAAGATACTCGTATACACCCCTGTTTCCGCAACCCAGAAAATGAAATCATACCCAGAAACGAGACTCCCTAAACGACAACTTTAAATCATAAAAGACGACTCCTAGATGACCAAAACATGATGAATACATAACATAGATTACGAATTTATAAAGAGGCATGATTTTAATCGCATGAGGTAAACACAAATTGAATCAGAACGTAAGGCAGAAAACACGAATTCAAGAAAACGAGATCAATGTTGTGTTCTTACCTCCTTGCCCTTGCCAAAGACCACCCGTTAACCCCTAGAACCACCGTGAAAAACACCCCCCTCTTTGCAATCCCAGCAGTGGCGGCAGACGAAGATGTGTGTGTGTGTGTATAGATTAGGTCAAGAAAGGTCTTAGTTTCATGCTATTAGTAGGACGGCTGAGTCTTGGTTTCAGAAATTCTGAAATCAAGGAATAATAACGTGTATGGGCTAGGGTTTGGGGTACGCAACCCTAGGCCCAATGACTCAGCTACCCGTGTATGCTTCAACCCATCACGCACTCCAATACCCACATAACATGAATCAAGTACGGGTTTGTTAAATATTCACTTATACGATTCTAAAAAACAACGCGTAAAACACCTCGTCCACAAATATTATATCGCTTTTATTATAACCCATCGACATCGAAATCTAATAAAGTTAACATAAATAAATAAAACGAAATAAAAATACGAGGTGACATCATATAACCTTAAAAGCTAATAAAGCACTTTAAAACACGAATTGTCACATTCTACCCGCCTAAAAAAAAAGTTACGTCCTCGTAACATACCTTAAGTAAACAGTTCAGGATACTTTTCCCTCATCGAAACCTCAGTCTCCCAAGTAGCTTCCTCGACATTATGATTTGTCCATAATACTTTGACAAGCGCGGTCTCCCCATTTCTGATCTTCCGCACCTTCCTGTCTAGTATTTCCTTGGGTCTCTCCTCGTAAGTCAATTGCTCATCGACCTCGATGACCTCATGGTCAAGGATATGCGAAGGGTCACTGATATATCTCCGCAGTTGCGATACATGGAACACATTGTGCACCCTGGCTAAAGCTGGAGGTAGAGCTAATCGATAAGCTACCTCACCAAGTCGCTCTAAAATCTCGAATGGTCCAATGAATTTCTGGCTCAACTTTCCCCTCTTGCCAAACCTCATCACTCCTCTCATTGGTGACACTTTCAGTAGAACTTTCTCTCCCGCCTCAAAGGTGATGTCACTCCTCTTTAAATCCGCATAACTCTTTTGTCTATCTTGGGCAGCTCTCATCTTTTGACGGATCACCTGGACCTGTGCTATCATCTCCTGTATCATCTCAGGTCCCAAAGTCACTGTGTCAGCTCGATCATCCCAGCAGACTAGACTCCTACACTTCCTCCCATACAACGCCTCAAAAGGAGCCATCCCGATACTAGTATGATAGCTGTTGTTATAAGAAAACTCTATCAAATCAAGTCTGTCCTCCCAAGATCCTCCAAACTCTAGTACACAAGCCCGCAACATATCCTCCAGTGTCTAGATAGTCCTCTCAGTCTGACCATAAGTTGCTGGATGGAAAGCAGTACTCATCTTCAAGGTAGTCCCCATCAATGTCTGCAACTCCTGCCAAAACTTAGAGATGAACCTGGAATCACGATCAGAAACAATGTCCTTAGGGACACCATGAAGTTTCACCACATCCTTCACATAAGCCTTGGCCAATTTCGCCTTACTCTAAGTCTCCTTCATCGGTATGAAATGGGCCGACTTAGTCAGCCTGTCAACTATCACCCAAATCATGTCATTCCCTCTCGAAGTCCTAGGTAAGCGTACGATGAAGTCCATTGATATGCTTTCCCATTTCCACTCAGGTACATCAAGTGGTTGTAACCTCCCCTGCGGCCTCTTATGCTCTCCCTTCACTCTTTGACATACCAAACATCGAGAGACAAACTCAGCTACCTCCTGCTTCATTTTTGGCCACGAAAATGCTTTCTTCAGTTCTTTGTACAGCTTATCCCCTCCAGGATGAACGGAATAAGGCCTAGAATGAGCTTCGACCAGAATCTTTCTCTTCAATTCCTCATCATCAGGTACACACCATCTCCCATCAAATCTCAAACTATCATCACTGCAAATCTCGAACTTAGAATATGGCTCCGCTTCACTAGCTTTGCTCACTGCCTCACGCCACTTCTGTATTCTAGGATCACTCATCTGTCTTTCCCGAATCTCGGAATATAACTCAGGCTCGATCGTCAAATCTCCCATGGTCTCACCCTTCCTTATCACTGCGATTCCCATCTGTCCCAACTTACGATACATACTCAATCTGGACATGGCTGTGCACAGAGCGTGAACGGACTTCCTACTCAATGCATCAGCCACAACGTTGGCCTTTCCCTCCTTGTACAAAATCTCCATGTCATAGTCTCCAATAAGCTCTATCCACCTCCTCTGACGCATATTCAGCTCTCTCTGAGTATAGATATATTTCAAACTCTTGTGATCAGAGTACACTTTAAATGTAGCTCCATAAAGATAATGTCGCCACAACTTAAGTGCAAAAACTACCGCTCCAAGCTCCAGGTCATGCGTCGGATAATTCTCCTCATAAGGCTTCAATAACTGTCTAGAAGCATAAGCAATCACTCTCCCGTTCTGCATCAGCACACAATCCAAACCCTTCTTAGAAGCATCCGTATAGACTTCAAAATTATCACTTCCCTCCGGCAAAGCAAGGATAAGAGCTGTGGTGAGACGCTCCTTCAGGTCTAGAAATGCCTTCTCACAGCTCTCATCCCAGACGAATATGTTCTCTTTCCGCATCAACGAACTCATTGGTTTGGCTATCTTTGAAAAATCTTTCACGAATCTCCTGTAATAACCAGCCAATCCCAAGAAACTACGAATATCGGCTACATTCCTTGGTCGTTCCCATTTCGAAACGGCCTCAATCTTGCTAGGGTCAACAGACACACCCTCCTTAGACACCACATGCCCCAGAAAGACAACCTTCTCGAGCCAAAATTCGCACTTACTTAGCTTGGCATATAATTGATGGTCCCCTCAAAGTCTGTAACACCAAGCTCAAATACTTAGCATGCTCTTCTTTGTTCTTTGAATACACCAAGATGTCGTCGATAAACACCAGCACAAACTGGTCCAGGTAAGGACTAAACACTTTGTTCATCAAATCCATGAAAACAGCAGGTGCATTAGTCAAACCAAATGGCATCACTACGAATTCATAATGCCCATACCTCGATCTGAACGCAGTCTTGTGAATATCTGCATCTTTGATTCTCAGCTGATGATACCCTGACCTCAAATCGATCTTGGAAAATACACCAGCCCCACTCAACTGGTCAGAAAGATCATCGATGCGAGGTAAAGGATATCGGTTCTTGATCGTCACATTGTTAAGCTCCCTATAATCCACGCACAATCTCATGGTTCCGTCCTTCTTCTTTACAAACAGAACTGGTGCTCCCCAAGGTGACACACTCGGTCTTACGTATCCCTTGCTTGCTAGTTCATCCAACTGCTTCCTTAGTTCTTCCAATTCCTTAGGTCCCATGCGATAAGGTGCTTTAGAAATTGGCTCAGCCCCAGGTTTCAGGTCAATGTCAAAGTCCAAGTCCCTCTTTGGTGGTAACCCAGGAATCTCTTCTGGAAACACGTCTTCAAAATCCCTTACAACATCGATCTCCCTGGCTTGAGGTTTCTCTGCAGTAAGATCTCTCACATGGCACAACAACATCTCATCACCCCTCTTCAAGCAGGTCTTCAGTGCATTGATAGTTATCAGCTTCAGTTTAGGCTTTACAGAATATCCCTTGTAGGATACCCTCACTCCCTTGGGTCCCCTCAAAGTGATCTTTCCTTGGTAGCAATCAATGTAGGCCTTATACTTTTTCAGCCAGTCCATACCCAGTATCACCTCAAAGGCACCCAAGGGAAACTCGATCAAGTTCGACTCAAAACTTACATCTCCTACTTGAATCATTACATTGATGTAAACTCTATTACAAGCTATGGACTCCCCATATGGTATGGTTACAGAATCAGCTATACTACTATATACATCGAGTCCTATAGCCCTAGCATGCTCCGCAGATATGAAAGAATGCGATGCACCAGAATCAAATATAACGAAAGTAGGAAAAGAATGTACTAGAAATGTACCCGTAACAACATGAGCATCCTCCTCTGCACCTCCTTGCCCATCATAAACAGGGTCCCACTTTTCTTTTTCCCCACTCTGGTTCACAGATCCCGCACCGCTCTGGTTACTAGCTTCTGCTAAGGTCTTCTGGAAGTTACCATTGCCACTACCCTGATTTCCTTGGTAGCGGTTCTGGTTATTGAAGTTATTGTAATTCCGCTGGTAGTTGCTACCTCCAGATCTGTTATTCCCATAACCCGCATTTGGTGTTCGAAATCCAGTGCCTTGATTACTCCTTTGATAACTGCTTCCCGCACTCTGAGTTCCCGACCAACAGTTTGCCTTCTTGTGCCCAATCTTCCCACACTTGAAACATGTAGGATTAGCACCGCCCGTCCCAGACATAGATCGGTTTCCAATTCTATTGCCTCCTGGTGCACTATTAAAGAAAAAGGAACGGTACTGGTTGTTTGGTTTCTTGCTCCCCGAGCCCTCGGTCGTAGACTCGGACTTTCTCTTCTCGCCCTTTGTCTTCTCCTCTTCCTTAATCATATCAGCGAGCCTTTCTGCCTGGCTAGCCCTCTCATATATATCTTCCACAGTCGTGGGCTTAGTCGCCAGCATGCTTCTCTTGATATTGAGGGTCAGCCCCTTCTCAAACCTTGCTGCTAACATCTCCTGTGTGTAGCCTAAGTCAGCTACATTCTCTGCCAGCTGCAAAAACTTACTGTGATACTCCTCCACAGTCATCCCTTCAGCCATTTGGAATGAATCGAACTCTGCTCTCAGCTTCCCTTTTACATGCTCCGGCACGAACTTAGAGGATAAAATCCCCTTGAACTCCTCCCAGCGTACATATTTTGAACCGATCTCTTCGGCAGCTGCCTTGATTTCTTCTTTATTGTTATTCCACCATAACCTAGCCGTACCCTTTAGATAGAATACAGCTTGGTCCACCTTCGTAGATTCTGGTACAGACAGTAGTTCAAAGATACTCTCGAACTCTCGGCACCACTCCGCAAGTAAACTCGGTGCTCCTTCCCCATCGTACTTGGTGGGGTTATGCCTAGAAATATTATTACTCATCTTAATTGCATCAGACTGAGTGTTTGCCCCAATCCTAGCTAGGAGAGCAGCGTTCATAGCTAGTAGGCGATCGAATTCTTCTTGCGATACATTAGCAGTGTTTGGTTCTCTCCTGGGAGGCATTTTGCTACACAAGTGACAAAATTTTATGAGCATCCTAGGTCAACTCCTATTCTGATTTGGTCTTGCTAACATACATACTTAGCATGTAACTTTTCCATACGGTTAAATCCTTATTAAAGGTCTACCTAAAGGCTTAGAGATCACATAACCACATGCATATACAAATCTCACTTATAGACAAAATTAAGATATAAACTCATTTTCTCAATGCTTGAAAATAACAAATATACATGCCAATCATCATGTAACATCACTTTCATGCCTTACAGTATACATGTATATACTCATCCATTTTTCACATCATAACTTACCTCATTCCCTTGGCGCTGAAAGGTTAGTACATATACATATATTATATATCTGCCTTGGTCCAAACTACCCACACTCTTCAACTCTCAAGGTAACCAGGTTAGACTGAAAGGGCCAGTGGCTTGGTTTGAGGGGGCCCCTAACTCATCCCAACTCCTATGGGGCTCCTAACAGTTACTAGCCTGGGGTTCATTTTATTTAGACTCTCATATGTTCATTATTTTCATTTTAGTTTAGGCCTGAGAATCGTTCGCTCTGATACCACTTTGTAACACCCCCAATTACCTAGGAGCCTGAACTAGGCCTTCCAGGGTAATTGGGACTGTTACCATCCTGGATAAACCATGGTAGTAGATAGTCATAGTGAAAGATAAACAGTACTTTAATATATGAAAGACTGAACTGTAAACGGTTACAAAACAAAGTCCAACATAAGAAGTTCAATACAACTGATATAAAACAGGTGAAGACTATAACAGAGACTAAGTGATCTAAACTAGGTCGGTCCAATCCATGTCTCTCCTCCATGCCCAAGTCCTAGTCCATCTGTCTCTGACCTGAAAGATCTACTCCCCATTCCGGATCATTGTAGGTGAACACGAATACACTGTCAACCTCGCGGTTGAGTAGGATAGCACAAAATATAAAATGCAACAAGTAATAATATGCGAATGCTTATAACATGCTCGAGCTCCATCTCATTCTCAATACTCATACCCTTGCACCAAGCCATACCGAACCTCCCGGCAGACTATAGTCGGCCGTCGCCGAACACCAGCATAACAGCTGAGGTCACCAGGTCTAGTCCTACAGAACTAGCCTGGGCCCAAAATATCCCGTAATCTCAACTCCATATCCAATGCATATGCTATGCTTATGAATGCAATATAAAATGTTCAACCAATTTATATCATTCTCATAATAATTACAATTGCATCGACAACATACAATATACAAATCCATTCAAAACACGTCATAGCTTATGGTACAGTGTATCCTACCTGGAATAGCAAGTCTGAAATAAGCAGTCACCGCCTAGTAGTATTCCACCTCGAAATCCGTTCCTATATTTATTACTTAAATATTAAATTCTACTCGTACAAGCACATGTTGTTAACTAATTATAACTTACTAAATATGGACTTACCAAAAATAGATTTGTTAACAAGGTAACGTATCATTAACATATTCTTATACATTACTAATATTATTTCTTACCATAACATTATTAATAGTCATTCAATCAACACTACTATTAATACTAACAATTTCAACAACAACAACTAACTAAGTAATACAAGTCATTATATATTTCCATAATAATAATAATAATAATAAGAATAATAATAATAAATAAATAATAGTAGTAATCATAACAATAATAATGATAGTAATATTAGTGGTAAGAAAAACTCTAATCTAACTCAATTAGACGACCCACGCAGCAACACGCAACAAAAAAGACGCGTTCAGGAAAGTACACCCAGCAGACCCTACACCGACCTCCACGAACACCACCGCTGACACCACCAGGCTCGCCACTGAGCCACGGCGGTTCCAGGGGAGGAGTCAGTGGTTGCCGAAAAGCCTCGACCACCATTTAACACCATCACAAAAACCCTGTACCCGTGTTTGTTCCCTGCTGGCTTTATCCGTGACACTAAACGAAACCCATTACAACTTCTGACACAACAACCCATAACCACCATGACAGGCACCCTACTGACACCCTAACCACGGCCTTCACGCTAACCCAGAACCCACACAAAATTATAACCAAATCATTAAACGAATCGGGTTTAAACATGGTGACTCAAAACGCTGTTAGTGGTTGTAAGAAAACACGACTCCGACACCCTACACTGTACCCTCCATCGACAGCCACCCAAAGCCAACGACGGCCACGACACCACCCTTACATCATTAACATAGAACATAGATTAAGATTACGAAAAAGAACAGCGAAATGAACCCTAATCACAGAACGAATACACGCATAAAAGATACTCGTATACACCCCTGTTTCCGCAACCCAGAAAATGAAATCATACGCAGAAACGAGACTCCCTAAACGACAACTTTAAATCATAAAAGACGACTCCTAGATAACCAAAACATGATGAATACATAACATAGATTACGAATTTATAAAGAGGCATGATTTTAATCGCATGAGGTAAACACAAATTGAATCAGAACGTAAGGCAGAAAACGCGAATTCCAGAAAACGAGATCAGTGTTGTGTTCTTACCTCCTTGCCCTTGCCAAAGACCACCCTTTAACCCCTAGAACCACCGTGAAAAACCCCTCTTTGCAATCCCAGCAGTGGCGGCAGGCGAAGATGTGTGTGTGTGTGTATAGATTAGGTCAAGAAAGGTCTTAGTTTCATGCTATAAGTAGGATGGCTGAGTCTTGATTTCAAAAATTCTGAAATCAAGGAATAATAACGTGTATGGGCTAGGGTTTGGGGCACGCAACCCTAGGCCCAATGACTCAGCTACCCGTGTATGCTTCAACCCATCACGCACTCCAATACCCACATAACATGAATCAAGTACGGGTTTGTTAAATATTCACTTATACGATTCTAGAAAACAACGCGTAAAACACCTCGTCCACAAATATTATATCGCTTTTATTATAACCCATCGACATCGAAATCTAATAAAGTTAACATAAATAAATAAAACGAAATAAAAATACGAGGTATTACAGTTTCCTTTCGGTTACCCGACCGGGGGGTCTCTATCCTTTCTCCATTCCCGAACCCAATATAGTGTCGCCCATCCTCCGGGGACCTCAAACACACATAAGCAAGGGATAACCAAGCTCAACAACAATTATGACCAACTTAAGACTTTCCTTCCACAAATTAAGGGTCATTAAACACCTAACTAGGTCTACTAGGTCTCTTTACAAACCTAGGATAAGATTGACTTAACAGGAGAGCAACATTCTAAACTTTGATTACCAACTACCCATTACCAATAAATGATAACTAACTTTAGCTAATAAACAACATCCTAAGACGTTGCTTGCTAACTACCCATTAACCATGACCTTAAACATCACAACCTATGATACTTAAGCATATTAAACAACTTAGAAAGGAACCTTACAACAAACGATCGAAAAGGATTAACAGGAGGCAATTAGCTAACCACTTTGCTAGACCTTACCTAGCTCAAACATCCATTTAAAACCAAGTAAATATATCCATAAACATCACTTAAACATCACTTAAACAATTGGGAAAAAAGTACCCAAAACAATCACGAAAACAATTGAACAATTGAAAGCTACAGCGGTTTTTGCGCAGCCTGCACAATGGGGTGCGCAGCAGCGCCTGAATTGTGCAGCCTGCGCAGGGCGTTGCGCAGCCTGCGCCTGAACACGCACCAGGACTGTTCAGGAAATTCCTGAAATTCGCCATTTCAATCCAACTTTCGACAAATGATTTTACACTATTATTTCAAGCCATAAATCTATCCTACCAGCACATATAATCCCATAACAATCCCAAATATACATCAAACATGATTATTGAACAATCAAAACATAATTTATGAACAATCTTTGTATTCGTCTTCAGAACATGAAATCTGAAAAATGAGTAAACAATCATATGAATACCAAACTAAACATGTGAATGTCTCTTAAAATCAAACCTAACATGCTTCTAAGTCCTAAACAAGAACAAACATCATCAAAATCAGAAACTTTCATCATAAACACCAAGAACGTGCTATTTTAACAATAAAGGTCGAGTTTCTCATTATCGTCACCTCAAAAGCAATTAAGCTCCAAGATCTTCTTCAACAATGAAACTATCAACACCAAAATCCTCTAAGTCTTCTCCTACAACAAAGAAAATGGTTTTTAGAAGCTAAAAACGGAAATTACACAAAACAGCCTCTTTTTCAAGTTGAACGAAAATGGAATTGAAACAGACGGATGTCTTGGAAATCTCGCAAGGATTCCGAAAAGGTATGACTTGCCTTGATTCGACTTCGGGAAGACCTCTAAATGTTGAGTTGAAGCTTGAAGAAATAAGAAAAATGGAGGTTGTAGGAAGTCAGTAGAAAGAGTTGCGAGGAAGGAGGTTATGTCGACATTAAGGGTTTTTGGGGGGTTTAAGTAGTCTTTTTTCTTATTTGAGTCGGGTCAATAGTTGTGAACGGGTTTTGAGTCGGGTTTGATTTAAGCCAAGTTATTAACATCTTAAGGACTTAAGGTTTCTTAAGACGGATCTTAACGAAAGATTTAAAAAAATAACTTAACAATTTATATTAAAATATTATTTTATTCCGTTAATTAATTTAAAATTATTAAAATATTATTTAAGAAAATACGGGATGTTACAATCACCCCATCTTTCAAAAAGATCCGTCCTCGAAACTTGAAGACAGAATTAAGTACGAAAACAACTCTAGCTACTAAAGCGTACTACTCGGGTTATGGTAACCCAAAAGCTTATCTTTCGAAAAGGTTTCAAGAATAGAAAGATTTCAAGGCACAAGTCTTGTCAATGGACATTGGGATTCTCGTTACGTATTCAAGAGTCCGACATTCCAAATCTCGGCCAAGACCCAAAATTAGATCAATAAAAGTTCAAATTTAGATCAATCCGGTGTCGGTAAGCATAGTTCAGGTTATCAGACGTCTCCAATAACGAGTTCAAATTTCAAATCGACGCTGAGATCAATCAAATTGTAAATAAATCAGTTCTTTTAAACCAAACTCCCCAAATTAAATCTTTATTTTCGATTTCTCAAAAGAGTAAAATTGCAACACGGCAAAAGGTTACTTTCAACAAAACAGGGAGCAGTTTCGAATCCTGAAAAGAGTCAAGATTTTCCAAAAACTACAAACTTTCAGAGTTAACGATGGGAAACAAATTTCGAAAACAGTCACCGAGAGCGTAGAAACAACCAAAAGATTACTTTCGACACGAAGGATTGAGAGTTTTTAGTTTCACAGCTGACAGAACATACAAGGAAGGATCGAAAGAACGAAGCAACCAGGTTAGAGGTCGAGGAAGACGGTAACACTCGCCAAACATGGGTACACTGACCGCTCAATCCTAAATCCAAAACATCGTTGCAACGATTCCCAGTATATTCCAAGGAGGGCGATTTCAGTAATCTCTAGACTCACAATGGTTTCACGATCCCTCTTATTATCATCTCATCTGCAGAACAAGGTATTCCTCAACCAGAAGGTTTCCAAAACTCTCACTCAGTTCACACTACAATCCGCTCAACCACGGTTAAGGATCTCTCACTCAAGGTGGAAGCCTAATACACATACCTCAGACCAAGGTTCACGCCCTTTCAGCACTTTAAACCAGGATTCTATTACCATGACACCGGACCTCGAAACCCAAAATATGGCATTCATCATCCTATAACCTTAACTTTTAACAGTTCGATCTTAGCTAACCTATTCCACAAGGTTCGACATCCTAAATTCCCAAATCTTATTACCACAATGAACATTCAAATCAAGACCTTATTAAGGTAACAACTCTTAAATCCTCTGGTTTCTAACCACTTACCAACAATACGCATCCCAAGGAAAAGCACCAAAGAAGTAGCCACTTTCACTCTTACAGTTTCCATAAGGTTTAGTTATTCAAATCCCGAGATTCTCAAATGATATGTAGGAACACTTATAATTTACGAATTTGTACTCTATGATTACCTCAGACATCAATGGTTACCTGTCAACCACTCATGAAGCATTATTAAGCCAACAGGCCTCCATTATTCCACAAGTTATCATAAACGATTCCCCTAACAGTGGGGCATTTTCCAATCCCATTAAGTATTACAATAGGTAAACGTTGAGGTTCCATAAGTGTCCTAAGGTCAAACACTCAGTCAACTCCACCAGTCATATTGTAAATGTCTCAACATTCTCACACCGTTATTACTAACTCTCGTCTCTCAAGTATGCGGTCCTTCCTGCAATTAAGTGATTCCTCAAGATCAAGTAGCACTAACTTACTTCATTCATCCATCTAACCACATCATCATTACCTAAGGCACATTCCTCTAAATTCATCTAGAACTCCAAGCATTCTATTCAAATCCTCAAATGGTACTTCAAAATCTACAATTATCACTTACATGCCGATCCATCTAACATGGACTCCCAAGGCGGCACACTATTCAATATCGCCCGAACAATATTATCATAAACTTCCTCAACCCAATTATGACAACGTGAAATCAAGCATTCCTCAAGGCACGTATCACTACACCCAGAAGAAGTCAATCTCGCAACTAATCTAAATGAAAAGGAACAAGGCTCACAGAAGAGGAGATGAGATACGAACTTTAGGGCCAAACATGATACAGATCTCGAGAGAGGCATAAGGAATCGGCTCGAGGCACAACGACATGACAAGGTAAGGAACTTCAGGTGGACTCCAATAAAATTGAAGCCAAGATCAAAAGGAGAAGTAAAGGAGAAGAAGGTGAAGAAGCGACATGAAAGAACGATTACGGAAATCTCCCAAGGTTCGGGTCTCTCACTATTCTCACGGGGTTCTCACTTCTTACTTTCCAAATCAAGTCATTCCAATAGCGGTTCTCACGAACAATTCCTCCAATGATTTCTATACCCTAATCCTCTAAACTTTAAACGATATCATCATTACAACTACCTATTCCCAAAAGTTTGAGATGTCACATCTCTGCTAGTTCCTCAAATGACAATTCAATAACAAATCCTTAGTTCTAATCTCTTACATTTCTATATCCACTTTACTTACCTTACTATCCACCCGACAACCATCAAGTTTTTCCGAACTTTCATCTCTCAATGAATTACCGTATTCCATTCACAAACTGGCGGTGCATCCTCAAGCTTCCCTTAAGTTCTTCAATAGAAGAACGTTAAGATCCATGAAATAACCTAAGGTCAGATAAGAGTCACTTACTCCAAGTTTTGATCTTAAATTTTTCGAGTATAAAACTATTATAGCCAATGATTCGTATTCCTCAGCAACGGACCTTTCTCAGCTCAATCCCTCATCTAAGTCAAGTGATACTAACTCACATCACTCATCCACTCATCATCATTAGCTTCTTAAGCCCATTCTCTCAGGCCGCTCTATATCCTCAAGTATTTTATCTAACTCCTTAAGCAGTACTCTTCAATCCACAATTTTTCCCAATCTAAGCATGGTTCTCAAGATTAAGCTCCACAGAAGACTAAGTATACAACTCAACCTTCAAGCAAGTACCCTATCACTCACTTACACTCTCCCAATTGGATAGACGACTAGACACCTGGATCATCAAAACATGTCTCTCGATACCTCTTAAGTTCTTCCTCAAATAACAACCTTCTCATCACACGGATTTATGGTTATACTGTAACTAGTTCCTCAGAATTCTACAAATGGAAGATCACCTACAAGGCACCTTGAGAAAGCCAGCAACAAGGTTAAGTTGAAAAGATAGGAAGATCTGTTCAAGTAAGATAGACAAATATTCTAAAGAAGGATGTGCATCCGGAGTTATCAAGAAGGTGATGCACAAAGAAAGAGGAGTATCTTCAAGGCTCAGAAGCATTCTACAACAGTAGCACGAATCTTCTATCTCCGGTTGAAACTCCGATCTTGATCGCCAAATGGATAAGCTCACGGTTCGTCAATTGGAAGGTGTAACAGTAGGATCAATGACAATCAACAAACACGTTAGAGCCTAATAAAAGCAATCACAAAACAGGCTACAATATAAGTCCTTAAATCTACCCCATCTCTCATTCATTATTCAATTATATGGTCAAGTTAAGGTTGGGGTTACATGAGTGCGTCGGGAGCGATAACGCTCTGATACCAACTGTAAAACCCCTCGCGAAAGCGGAATTGATAAACACACAAAGTACTAAAAATGCAGCGGAATTAAAACTTTTTAACATAAACATGCGAGGTGAATTAAAACTGAAACTGAAGGTATAATATAAATACAACCAGCCTGGGATAGCACATCCCTACAGGTACTCAAAACTGAAATGTAAACTAAAGTCTAGCTAACGTAAACGTGTAAGTCAATCGATGAATAGGATCATCGCTCGCTAGCTCCATGCAACCCTCTGCCAACCACCTGTCATGTACCTACACACATGTAAACATGTACGCCACAATCAGTGGGGAGTGACTAGAGTTCTCCTAGCCACCTTTTGTAACGACACGTAACACATAAACATACAATATACTCCAACATATATATAATATGTGAAGCATACAAATCTCGATAACTAAATCTCATATCATCATGCAATTACTTATGCAAGGCTCTCAACCAACTTCGGAAACTATTTGGAAGGAGAGTCGGTTTCCCTACCGGTCACCCGGTCGGGGGGTCTTTCAGTCCAAACCATTTACGAAACTGACTAAAGAGTCATCCAATGCCTTGGATGAACAATATCAAAGTCAAAGTACTGTAAACATCACTATCATCATACATATCTGACACTGTACCAACTCAAGGCAAGCAGATATAAAACAGCAAGTATAAGGTTCAGCGGTCAACTTAAGACATAACCCTAATTACCAATCATATTCAGCAAGTATAAAGGTTCAGCGGTCAACTTAAGACATAACCTAAACACCAAGGCATTGAGTTGGTACAGTGTCAGATATGTATGATGATAGTGATGTTTACAGTACTTTGACTTTGATATTGTTCATCCAAGGCATTGGATGACTCTTTAGTCAGTTTCGTAAATAGTTTGGACTGAAAGAACCCCCCCCCCCCCCCCCCCCCCGGCCGGGCAACCGGTAGGGAAAACGGCTCTCCTTCCAAATAGTTTCCGAAGTTGGTTGAGAGCCGTGCATTAGTGATTGCATGATGATATGAGTTTCAGCTATTGAGATATTGTATGCTTCACATGTTTATATATGTTAGAGTATTCTGTTTGCTTTGCTTGTTACGTGTCGTTACAAAAGGTGGCTAGGAGAACTCTAGTCAGTCCCCACTGATTGTGGCGTACATGTTTTCATGTATGTAGGTACATGCAGGTTGGACGGGGTTCATTGAGAGCTAGTGTAATAACCCGTTTTATTATTTAATTTATATAAAGGTTACGGGTCGTGTGTTAATTAAACTCGTGGGCATTCGTATTATTTTATGTGTACTAGGCCTTGTGAGATTCGATTTTGGGGATTTAAACCATCAAAAGAATGTTAATAGTAGTATGGTGTTAGTGGGGCTCGAACATGTGACCTGTTGTGTCTCGCATTGGGCCTCGTAATGCGTGACAATGCAAACAGCCCACTCACGTTTCAGAACACCCTGAACAAGACCTATAGCATGCCGTCATTTATATGATAGCTTTGCATACCCTAAACCCTACTCAAACTTAAAAACAACCACACCAAACCCTAGCCGCCACAGTAGAGAAGGAGAGGAACCTGTTCACGGTGGTTGTAAGCCGACTTAAGGTGGTTCGAATTGGTCAAAGATCTGGTATGTTCACCACCATCTCGTTAAATTCTGTTTTCTGTAGGGTTTTCGTCACCTGTTTAAGAAGGGTATAACACGTCTAATTCTTATTGTTTTTACATAATAATATACTAGGAAGTATAATGTTTATATGTAGGCTATAGGTTAAGTGTCGATGGCTGTTGTTGCATATTTTCGAGGGTGTTTATTTTGGTGTCAGAACAGTAGTTGCAATAATACGTTAACAGGTGTTTTTATGTGCGTATTGTAATCGGTTTTATTGATGAGTCCGTATGTTATTAGTATGGGTCTTTGCGTGTTGGGACAGGTGGTAGTAGGGGGTTGCTCATGGTGGTAGTCTCGAGGTTCAGTGGTGGTTGGTTATGGTGGTACAGGGGTGGTTGATGGTGGTGGTTAGAAGGTCGTTTTTATCTCTGTTGTTGCTCTGTTAGGCTGCGTGTGTCAGGGGTGTTTGGGGATGGTAACACCGTCGACTAGGGGGAGGTCAGCACGGTGTTACCATCGTGTATTTTGGGTCTGGTGTCAGGGGTGGTGTTGGGTGGTAGAGTCGGTGTTGTTAGGGTCGGAAAAGTGTGTCGATGGTTATGTTTTCAGGGACTGTTCAAGTGGCTGCGTGATGAACCAAGCCTGGTCTAGGGCCTGGCTCACCAAGTCGGCACTGAACGACGGTGCTGGTGGGTGAGGCGGTGGTAGACGGTGGTTCTGGGTACGTGTGCTGGTGGTTGTTGGGGTCGGTAAGAGAGTCACGTGGTGGTTGTAGGGGTTGTTGTCACGGGCTGTTGTCGGAGGGTAATGGCTGTTTTGGGCGAAATATCATGTTGTTTTTATTATTATTAATATTATTGTTATTAAAACATTATGATGTTTATTATGGTTAATATTATTACTAAGTTTACCTTAATACGTTATCCTTTACTTGCGTTGGTCTGAATCGTATTAATTTAAGTTGCGAGTCGGGAATTACTTAAGTCATGGGAGTTCCTATATTTGGAAAGTTATATATTTGGAAGGTTTCTATAATTGGAGGGTTTCTATTTTTGGAAACTTTCCACTTATGGAAGGTTTCTATTTATAGTAAGTGTGGTTGTTAAGGGGTTCGGGAAGGTTATTTATTCGTTACGTATATGTGTTTAGGTAGCGGGTTTCGCGTGGAACATTTCTAGCAAGCCTTGGATTATTTGCGTTCCTGCTATTTCAGGTAGGGGAAATTACTGCACATATAAATGTGATTATTTACTTGGTTGATTGACGTTAAGCATGATTATTTTACATTATCCTATGACTTGGAATATTGTATTGTTTGATTATATATATATATATATATATATATATATATATATATATATATATATATATATATATATATATATATATATATATATATATATATATATATATATATCTGTGATACGAAATGAGGTGATGAGTATTGGCGTTGTCATTGGTGCGGAGTTTATTTGGTGTTGGATCGGTGCGGAGTTTATTTGGCGTTGGATCGGTGCGGAGTTTATTTGGTGTTGGATCGGTGCGGAGTTTATTTGGCGTTGGATCGGTGCGGAGTTAATGGCCTTGGGAGCGGTGCGGAGTTATTGGCCTTGTGATCGGTGCGGAGAAAGGATGATTGAATCCCTATATACGTATGATATTGTTTGTTTATATTTTCCTCTACTCAACCTCGTGGTTGACCCTGTGTATACGTGATCACCTGTGATGAACCAATTTATTGGGGAGAAGATTGACAGGTGTTGAGACTATGGGAGCTAAGGGAAGGGAGAAGCTTGGATTCGGACCAGCCTAGAGTCTAGATCACCATAGTAGTCTTTCATGAGTTGTACTTTAGTTTTATAAGACAGTTTTATAAGTTGCTTGTATGAACACGTTCTTTGAGTTTAACCTTATTTAATAAAAGTATTGTTTATCTTCCTTTGTATCTACTGCCTCGGAAAACCGAGATGGTAACACCCTTATTTACTTGGGGAGTCCTAGTACAGTCCCTTAAATAAATGGGGGTGTTACAAAGTGGTATCAGAGCGAACGATCCTCAGGCCTAACCTAATGAACCAAATGAATATAGGAGAGTCTAAATAAAATGAACCCCGGGATAGGACTGTTAGGAGCACACTAAAGGAAACGTATGAGTCTGGGGCCCCCTCACACCGAACCATTGGCCCTCTCAGTTTTACCCGGGAACCCAGAGTGCATATACGAGAGAAAAGGGTAGAATAGGAGGTGATGGAAGTAATGGTTAATTATGATGGAAATGTTATGAGAATTCTTCGTATATGTGAACGACTGGAAAAGCCAGTAAGGGCATGAACATGAAAGAAGTTTTATTTATATGAGTACAAAAAGGTGTATATTAATATGGATGCATGAGGTGATTCGAATTATATCAGTAGTTATATCATGTCTAGCGATATCCGGTTATGTGATTCCCGAGCCATATGATAGAGAGTACTACACTAGATGATAGTTATTTATTGACTGTGATGCTTAGGGAACATGGCCTAACCCCAAATGGGTGCCCACGTGAGTCGTGACTCATTTCTTTCTTTTGTATTATAGTATGCCTCCGCGAAGAAACAATGTCGCTAACCTCACGCAAGAAGAATTGGATCGTTTGATAGCTGAGAATGAGGCCCTAAAGGCCAAACGCATGGACTCCGCAAAGATGAGCACGATTATCGCGAGGCATCACCCTACCCAATTCACCGGGGAGGGGAAACCTCATTTGCTAGGAGCTTGGTGCCGGGAATTCAGTAATCTGTTCGAGTTGGTGGATTGTCCTGAAGAATTAAGGGTTGACCAAGCAGCCCACTATCTGAGGGGTATGGCCGGAGATTGGTGGACCGGGAACAAGGGAGAGATCCGTGAGGCAGCTAGAGAGGATGGGACCGAGTTTGTTGCTTAGATCGCATTCAAGAGGATCTTATATGAAGTGTTTCTACCAGAATTCCAGAAAAGCAAGCAAAGAGAGGAGTTTGATACCTTCAGGATGACGGAAGACATGACAGTAGAGGCCTATTACAGAAAATTTATCCAGTTGGTGAGCTATGTAGGGAACATGGGGTTTGACGATGCCATGCTGGCGATGAAATTTGAGAGGGGGTTATCAATCGCCATCAAGAAGAGGCTGATTGCGGATCCGCCTACCACAGTCCGGGACATCTATTTACGGGCTGGGGCGGCGGAGACGCTCTCAGAAATGATCAAAGAGGACAAGAAGTCCAAATCCGAAAAGAGAAAGGCTGAGGCAGTAACTGAAAGTTCTGGGTCAAAGAAGCAAAGCACCAACAAGTTTAGTGGTTCCTTCAGTAACAACACTTCCGGAGGAGTGAGAAATCAAAGTGGGGCAAATCACATGAGTGGGGCTTCTGGCGGTGGTTCAACGGGAATAGTTTGTTTTGGCTGTGGAAAGAGGGGACACAAGCAGGCAGTGTGTCGTTCATCTGGAGGGAACCAGTCCGGGGGTTATCGTACGCCTACAGCAGGATATCAGGGATCTCGCACCCATTCTTATGGTAGCAGTGGCTATCGCACACCCATGACCAACTATGGTGGGGGTGCGAAGTCTGGAGGGAGCAGCAATTATCAAAGGAGCTATAACAACTATCAGAACCGCTTGTACCGGAACCAATACAATGGGGGTGGAAGCAATCAGAAGACGGAAGAAGAAGGAAACCAGCAGGCTGGGACATCCACTGCCAGTCAGAGTGGGGCCAAATCCAGTGGCAAGCTCTTTGCCATGGGAAAGCAGGCAGCTAGGGATGATGCTCATGTGGTGACCGGTACTTTTCTTGTGAACTCTAAACCTACTTTCGTACTTTTCGATTCTGGTGCCACCCATTCGTTTGTGTCTAGAGGTCATGTTAGGGCTTTGGGACTTGATAGATTTGATTGGGTCGCGGACTCAGTGACCATACCTTCAGGCGAGTCAATAACTTGTAATAGAATATATGGTAGTGTCCCCATCAAAATCGGGCAAGCAATATTTTATTGTGACCTCATAGAATTTCCATTGGGGGGTTTTGAAATGATCCTAGGGATGGACTGGCTGGAGAAGTATATAGCTTTTATCGACTGTCATCAAAAGAAAATTTCCTTGAGGGGACCTAAGGGAGTGAGGGTGTCCTACAAGGGATATCGAGTCAAGCCTAAAATCAAATTCATTTCCGTCAATACTCTTAAGTCCGGCCTAATGAAGGGAGAGAGTCTGATCTTATGCCAAATGTGGGATTGTGAGGCTGAGACCCCCAAGACTAGTGAGATACCTGTAGTACGGGAGTTTGAGGGAGTATTTCGAGACGACGTTCCAGGGTTACCGCCAAGGAGGGAGGTGGAATTTTCCATTGATCTAAAACCAGGGGCGGGACCAATATCTAAATCACCGTACCGTATGGGACCGAAGGAGATGGAGGAATTGAAAAAGCAGTTGGATGAACTAGCTGAGAAAGGGTTCATTCGACCCAGTGTGTCGCCCTGGGGAGCACCCGTTTTGTTCGTAAAGAAGAAAGATGGGAGTTTAAGGCTTTGTGTTGACTACCGAGAGCTGAACAATGTGACCATCAAGAACCGTTATCCTTTGCCAAGAATTGACGACTTGTTCGATCAGTTAAGTTGAGCTGGGGTTTTCTCTAAGATTGATTTGAGATCCGGGTATCACCAGTTGAGAATAAAAGATGAAGATATTCCCAAGACCGCTTTCAGAACGAGGTATGGCCACTACGAATTTGTGGTTATGCCATTTGGGTTGACTAACGCTTTGGCTGTGTTCATGGATTTGATGAACCGAGTCTTCAGCCCGTATCTGGATAAGTTCGTGGTGGTATTTATCGATGATATCCTAGTGTATTCCAAGAATGCAGAAGAGCACGAGGATCATTTGAGGAGAGTGCTCCAGACCTTGGAGGAGCATAAGCTCAATGCTAAATTGAGCAAGTGTGAGTTCTGGTTGGAGAAAGTCGCATTTCTGGGGCATGTAATTTCCAAGGAGGGGGTATCTGTCGATCCTAGTAAGATCGATGACGTGACCAAGTGGCAAAGTCCGAAGAATGTAAGTGAGATTCGAAGCTTCCTGGGATTGGCAGGTTATTATCGGAGGTTTGTGAAGGACTTCTCAAAGATAGCAAAGTCGTTGACCTCGTTAATGAGAAAGGAGAACCGTTTCGTCTGGGATGAGAGTTGTGAGAAGGCATTCCTGACCCTTAAGGAACGTCTGACCACCGCTCCTATCCTTGCTTTGCCTGTCGGGAGTGATAATTTCGAAGTTTATACTGACGCTTCGAAGCATGGATTGGGTTGTGTGTTAATGCAGAATGGAAGAGTGATCGCGTATGCTTCTCGCCAATTGAAGACCTATGAAGAAAATTATCCGACTCATGATTTGGAATTGGGAGCAGTGGTTTTTGCACTGAAATTGTGGCGCCATTACCTTTATGGAGCCACTTTTAAGGTGTTTTCTGATCATAAGAGTCTGAAGTATATCTACACCCAGAAGGAGTTGAACATGAGACAGATGAGGTGGATAGAGTTGATTGGGGACTATGATATGCAGATTGTCTACCATGAAGGCAAGGCGAATGTGGTAGCTGATGCCCTAAGTAGGAAGTCAGTTCATGCTTTGAGTTGTGCCAGATCGAGAGTGAGGTTGCATGGTGAACTAAGGGAGATGGGAATTTTCATGATCCGGAAAGGGGATACTCTTAGTGACTTGACAGTGGAGCCTGAGTTGTATGGGGAGATTCGGGAGTTGCAAAAGAGTGATGCGAGAATCCAGAAGTGGCGCGGAATGGTTGTGAGTGAGGTTGGAGAGGCTGCATCCAAGTTCAGTATTCATACTGACGGTAGTTTGAGGTTCAGTGGGCGATGGTGTGTTCCGGATATTGAGGAGCTAAAGAAGAAAATCCTGACTGAAGCTCATGCTACTCCATATTCCGTTCACCCAGGGGGTGATAAGTTGTATAAAGATCTCAAGAAGTCGTTCTGGTGGCCTAATATGAAGAAGGAAGTCGCCGAGTTTGTGTCCAGGTGTTTGACATGTCAGAGAGTGAAAGGGGAGCATAAGAGACCACAAGGAAAAGTTCAACCTTTAGATGTACCAGAGTGGAAGTGGGAGAACATTTCGATGGATTTTATCGTGGGGTTGCCTCGGACTCAGAGGGGCAACAATATGATTTGGGTGATTGTGGATCGTTTGACCAAGTCTGCTCACTTTATTCCGAGGAAAGATACCTGGAGTAAAGCCGAGTTGGCTAAGTCATACGTTCAGAATGTGGTCAAATTGCATGGCGTACCCAAGGACATTGTTTCAGATCGAGACTCGAGGTTCATATCTAGATTTTGGCAGGAGTTGCAGGCCGCTTTGGGTACCCAATTGAAGATGAGTAAAGCTTTCCATCCAGCTACTGACGGTCAGACCGAGATAACGATTCAGACCCTTGAAGACATGTTGAGAACTTGCGTACTTGAGTTCGGAGGATCTTGGGAGGATCGACTCGGATTGATAGAGTTTTCGTATAACAACAGTTATCATGACAGTATAGGGATGGCCCCTTTTGAGGCTTTGTACGGGAGGAAGTGTCGGAGCCCTGTGCGTTGGGATGATCGAGCTGATGTTGTGACTTTAGGGCCAGATATGATCCAGGAGATGGTGGAGCAGGTTCAGATTATTCGACAGAGGATGAAGGTCGTTCAGGATAGACAGAAGAGCTATGCAGATCTGAAGAGGAGTGATATTTCCTTCGAGGCAGGAGAGAAGGTACTGCTGAAAGTATCTCCAATGAAGGGTGTGATGAGATTCGGCAAGCGTGGCAAACTGAGTCAGAAATTTATTGGGCCGTTTGAGATCTTGGACAGAGTTGGGGAGGTGGCATATCAATTAGCTTTGCCTCCAGCCCTATCCAAGGTCCATAATGTGTTCCATGTTTCTCAACTAAGGAAATATGTGAGTGACCCCTCGTATGTGTTGAACCATGAAGAAATTGAGTTAGATGAGCAACTTGCCTATGCTGAGATTCCAAAGGAGATTTTGGATAGAAAGATTCGGAAGACTCGGAATGGAGAGACAGTGTTAATGAAGGTCTTGTGGACCAATCACAACGTGGAGGAAGCTACTTGGGAGTCTGAGGCGTCCATGAAGGAGCGTTACCCACATCTATTTGTTTGAGGTAAGTTACGAGGACCTAACTCTTTTTTTTAGTGGGGTAGAATGTAACATTTCGTTATTTTAATACGATTAAGTCGTGTTGTGCGTATAGTGGCTGGCGATATGAGTGGGTGAACTTCGGGACGAAGTTCATTTTAAGGGGGGAAGATTGTAATAACCCGTTTTATTATTTAATTTATTTAAAGGTTGCGGGCCGTGTGTTAATTAAACTCGTGGGCATTCGTATTATTTTATGTGTACTAGGCTTTGTGAGACTCGATTTTGGGGATTTAAACCATCAAAAGAATGTTAATAGTAGTATGGTGTTAGTGGGGCTCGAACCTGTGACTTGTTGTGTCTCGCATTGGGCCTCGTAATGCGTGATAATGCAAACAACCCACTCACGTTTCAGAACACCCTGAACAAGACCTATAGCCTGCCGTCATTTATATGATAGCTTTGCATACCCTAAACCCTACTCAAACTCAAAAACAACCACACCAAACCCTAGCCGCCACAGTAGAGAAGGAGAGGAACCTGTTCACGGTGGTTGTAGGCCGACTTAGGGTGGTTCGAATTGGTCAAAGATCTGGTATGTTCACCACCATCTCGTTAAATTCTGTTTTCTGTAGGGTTTTCGTCACCTGTTTAAGAAGGGTATAACACGTCTGATTCTTATTGTTTTTACATAATAATATACTAGGAAGTATAATGTTTATATGTAGGCTATAGGTTAGGTGTCGATGGCTGTTGTTGCATATTTTCGAGGGTGTTTATTTTGGTGTCAGAACAGTAGTTCCAATAATACGTTAACAGGTGTTTTTATGTGCGCATTGTAATCGGTTTTATTGATGAGTCCGTATGTTATTAGTATGGGTCTTTGCGTGTTGGGACAGGTGGTAGTAGGGGGTTTCTCATGGTGGTAGTCTCGAGGTTCAGTGGTGGTTGGTTATGGTGGTACAGGGGTGGTTGATGGTGGTGGTTAGAGGGTCGTTTTTATCTCTGTTGTTGCTCTGTTAGTCTGCGTGTGTCAGGGGTGTTTGGGGATGGTAACACCGTCGACTAGGGGGAGGTCAGCACGGTGTTACCATCGTGTATTTTGGGTCTGGTGTCAGGGGTGGTGTTGGGTGGTAGAGTCGGTGTTGTTAGGGTCGGAAAAGTGTGTGGATGGTTATGTTTTTAGGGACTGTTCAAGTGGCTGCGTGATGAACCAGGCCTGGTCTAGGGCCTGGCTCACCAAGTCGGCACTGAACGACGGTGCTGGTGGGTGAGGCGGTGGTAGCCGGTGGTTCTGGGTACGTGTGCTGGTGGTTGTTGGGGTCGGTAAGAGAGTCACGTGGTGGTTGTAGGGGTTGTTGTCACGGGTTGTTGTCGGAGGGGTAATGGCTGTTTTGGGCGAAATATCATGTTGTTTTTATTATTTTTATTATTATTATTATTAATATTATTGTTATTAAAACATTATGATGTTTATTATGGTTAATATTATTACTAAGTTTACCTTAATACGTTATCCTTTACTTGCGTTGGTCTGAATCGTATTAATTTAAGTTGCGAGTCAGGAATTAATTAAGTCATGGGAGTTCCTATATTTGGATAGCTATATATTTGGAAGGTTTCTATAATTGGAGGGTTTCTATTTTTGGAAACTTTCCACTTATGGAAGGTTTCTATTTATAGTAAGTGTGGTTGTTAAGGGGTTCGGGAAGGTTATTTATTCGTTACGTATATGTGTTTAGGTAGCGGGTTTCGCGTGGAACATTTCTAGCAAGCCTTGGATTATTTGCGTTCCTGCTATTTCAGGTAGGGGAAATTACTGCACATATAAATGTGATTATTTACTTGGTTGATTGACGTTAAGCATGATTATTTTACATTATCCTATGACTTGGAATATTGTATTGTTTGATTATATATATATATATATATATATATATATATATATATATATATATATATATATATATATATATATATATATATATATATATATATCTGTGATACGAAATGAGGTGATGAGTATTGGCGTTGTCATTGGTGCGGAGTTTATTTGGTGTTGGATCGGTGCGGAGTTTATTTGGCGTTGGATCGGTGCGGAGTTAATGGCCTTGGGAGCGGTGCGGAGTTATTGGCCTTGTGATCAGTGCGGAGAAAGGATGATTAAATCCCTATATACGTATGATATTGTTTATTTATATTTTCCTCTACTTAACCTCGTGGTTGACCCTGTGTATTCGTGATCACCTGTGATGAACCAATTTATTGGGGATCATATTGACAAGTGTTGAGACTATGGGACCTTAGGGAAGGGAGAAGCTTGGATCCGGACCAGCCAAGAGTCTAGATCACCATAGTAGTCTTTCATGAGTTGTACTTTAGTTTTATAAGACAGTTTTATAAGTTGGTTGTATGAACACGTTCTTTGAGTTTAACCTTATTTAATAAAAGTACTGTTTATCTTCCTTTGTATCTACTGCCTCGGAAAACCGAGATGGTAACACCTTTATTTACTTGGGGAATCCTAGTACAAGCCCTTAAATAAATGGGGGTGTTACAGCTAGCGAGTGATGATCCACTTGTCATCTTATGACTTACAATTTCGATTAGCTAGACTCTAGTTTGATATTGTTTATCTTTTGGTGCCTGTAGGGATGTTCCATCCCAGGCTTTGTATATATTTGGTTTCAGTACTTAGAACTGTTATACTTATCTATTTTGTTTATATCAGTTTCCAGTTTCAGTTTTAATTCACCTCGCATGTTGTCTATGTTTAAAAAGTTTTAATTCCACTGCATTTTTAGTACTTTGTGTGTTTTATATTTCCGCTTTCGCGAGGGGTTTTACATAACGTCAAATGTCTTTTGAAATTTTTGAAAACTTTTGAGTCCGCTTTATCTGACTCGATTAAGAATCTGTGGGATTTTCGGACATTGTCGTTCCGGAAAGCTCAGTGGCCTGAAAAACGTGTATTATATACCCTTCAATTCAAGCTGTTTCGGGTGGTCGTAGCGACCACTTTTATTTTTCAGCCTGTTTTTCTACCACGTGTCCGAAATCGCATATATATGTTATTCGATTCTAGACCCTATAAACAACTATTAATCACTTTTACCCGGTTATCTGATTTTCGGCCGAAATTGGTTTATATCATACCGGTAACGTCAAATGTCTTTCGATGTTTTTGAAAATTTTTGTGCCCACTTTATCTAACTCGATTAATCATCTTTACAATTTTCGGTCATTTTCGTTTCGGGAGCTCAGAGGCCTAAAAAACGTGTATTATATATAGCATTCAATTCGAGCCGTTTCGGGGTGGTCGGAGTGGCCATTTTTATTTTTCTGCCTGTTTTTATACCACGTGACCGAAATCGCATCATGTGGTTTATTATTCGATTCTTTACCCTATAAACAATTATAAGTCACTTTTACACGGTTATCCGATTTTCAGACGAAATTGGTTTTTAGTATTCCGATAACGTCAAATGTCTTCCGATGTTTTTTTAAATTTTTGTGCCCGCTTTATTTGATTCAATTATACATACGTGCAATTTTCGGTCATTTTTGTTTCAAGAGCTTAGAAGCCTAAATAACGTGTATTATAAAACATTCAATTTGAGCTGTTTCGGGTGGTCGGAGCGGCCATTTTTATTTTTCAGCCTCTTTTTCTACCACGTGTCCGAAATCGCATCATGAGATATCTTATTCGATTCTAGACCCTATAAACAACTATTAATCACTTTTAAACGGTTATCCGATTTTCAGCCGAAATTGGTTTATAGGATACTGGTAACGTCAAATGTCTTCCGATGTTTTTCCAAATATTTGAGTCCGCTTTATCGGACTCGATTGACTATCCGTGCGATTTTCGGACATTTTCGTCATGGGTGGTCAGAGGCCTAAAAAACCTGTATTATATAACCTTCAATTCGAGCTGTGTCAGGTGTTCGGAGCAGCCATTTTTATTACCCAGCCTGTTTTTCTACCACGTGACTGAAATCGCATCATGAGGTATCTTATTCAATTCTAGACCCTATAAACAACTATAAATCACTTATACATGGTTGTCAGAGGCCTAAAAAACGTGTATTATATACTCATCAATATGAGCTGTTTCTGGTTGTCGGAGCGGCCATTTTTATTTTTCACCTTGTTTTTCTAGCACGTGTCCGAAGTCGCATCATGTGGTATCTTATTCGATTCTAGACCCAATAAACAACTATAAATTACTTTTACGTGGTTATCCGATTTTCGCCCGAAACTGGTTATAGCAAACCGGTAACGTCAAATGTCTTCTGTAACTTTTGAATTTTTTTGAGTCCGGTTTATCTGACTTGTTTAACAATCCGTGCGATTTTCGGACATTTTCGTTCCAGAGGCTTAGAGGCCTAAAAAACGTGTATTATATACTCATCAATTCGAGCTGTTTCGGGTGGTCGGAGCGGTCATTTTTATTTTTCACTCTATTTTTCTAGCACGTGTCCGAAATCACATCATCAGGTATCTTATACGATTCTAGACCATATAAACAACTCTAAATTACTTTTACTTGGTTATCCGATTTTCGGCCGAAACTGGTTTATAGCTTACCGGTAACGTCAAATGTCTTTTGAAATTTTTGAAAACTTTTGAGTCCGCTTTATCCGACTCGATTAAGAATACGTGGGATTTTCGAACATTTTCGTTCCGGAAAGCTCAGAGGCCTAGAAAACGTGTATTATATATAGCATTCAATTCGAGCCGTTTCGGGGTGGTCGGAGTGGCCATTTTTATTTTTCTGCCTGTTTTTATACCACGTGCCCGAAATCGCATCATGTGGTTTATTATTCGATTCTTTACCCTATAAACAATTATAAGTCACTTTTACACGGTTATCCGATTTTCAGACGAAATTTGTTTATAGTATTTCGATAACGTCAAATGTGTTCCAATGTTTTTTTAAATTTTTGTGCCCGCTTGATTTGATTCAATTATATATACGTGCAATTTTCGGTCATTTTTGTTTCAGGAGATCAGAAGCCTAAATAACGTGTATTATAAAACCTTCAATTTGAGCTGTTTCGGGTGGTCGGAGCGGCCATTTTTATTTTTCAGCCTCTTTTTCTACCACGTGTCCGAAATCGCATCATGAGATATCTTATTCGATTCTAGACCTTATAAACAACTATAAATCACTTATACATGGTTATCCGGTTTTCGGCCGAAAATGGTTTATAACATACCGGTAACGTCAAATGTCTTCCGATATTTTTGAAAATTTTTGTGCCGCTTTATCTGATTCGATTAACCATCCTTGCAATTTTCGGTCATTTTCGTTTCGGGAACTCAGAGGCCTGAAAAACGTGTATTATATAACCTTCAATTCGAGCCGTTTCGGGTGGGTAAGCGACGATTTTTTCAGCTTGTTTTTCTACCACGTGTCCGAAATCGCATCATAAGGTATCTTATTCGATTCTAGACCCTATAAACAACAATAAATTACTTTTACATGATTATCCGATTTTCGGGCGAAACTGGTTTATAGCATACTGGTAACGTCAAATGTCTTCTGAAATTTTTGAAAATTTTTGACTCCGCTTTATTTGACTCGATTAACAATCCGTGAGATTTTCAGACAGTTTTGTTCCGGAGAGCTCAGAGGCCTAAAAAACGTGTATTATATACTCATCAATATGAGCTGTTTCGGGTTGTCGGAGCGGCCATTTTTATTTTTCACCTTGTTTTTCTAGCACGTGTCCGAAATCGCATCATGCGGTATCTTATTCGATTCTAGACCGAATAAACAACTCTAAATTACTTTTACTTGGTTATCCGATTTTCGGCCGAAACTGGTTTATAGCATACCAGTAACGTCAAATGTCTTTTGAAATTTTTGAAAACTTTTGAGTCCGCTTTATCTGACTCGATGAAGAATCCGTGGGATTTTCGGACATTTTCGTTCCGGAAAGCTCAGAGGCCTAGAAAACGTGTATTATATATACCATTCAATTCGAGCCGTTTCGGGGTGGTCGGAGTGGCCATTTTTATTTTTCTGTCTGTTTTTATACCACGTGTCCGAAATCGCATCATGTGGTTTATTATTCGATTCTTTACCCTATAAACAATTATAAGTCACTTTTACACGGTTATCCGATTTTCAGACGAAATTGGTTTATAGTATTCCGATAACGTCAAATGTGTTCCGATGTTTTTTTAAATTTTTGTGCCCGCTTTATTTGATTCAATTATACATACGTGCAATTTTCGGTCATTTTTGTTTCAGGAGATCAGAAGCCTAAATAACGTGTATTATAAAACCTTCAATTTGAGCTGTTTCAGGTGGTCGGAGCGGCCATTTTTATTTTTCAGCCTCTTTTTCCACCACGTGTCCGAAATCGCATCATGAGATATCTTATTCGATTCTAGAGCCTATATACAACTATTAATCACTTTTAAACGGTTATCCGATTTTCAGCCGAAATTGGTTTATTGCATACTGGTAACGTCAAATGTCTTCCGATGTTTTTCCAAATATTTGAGTCCGCTTTATCTGATTCGATTAACCATCCGTGCGATTTTCGGACAATTTCGTCCCGGGTAGTCAGAGGCCTAAAAAACGTGTATTATATAACCTTCAATTCGAGCTGTTTCAGGTGGTCGGAGCAGCCATTTTTATTTCCCAGCCTGTTTTTCTACCACGTGTCTGAAATCGCATCATGAGTTATCTTATTCGATTCTAGACCTTATAAACAACTATAAATCACTTATACATGGTTATCCGGTTTTCGGCCGAAAATGGTTTATAGCATACCGGTAACGTCAAATGTCTTCCGATATTTTTGAAAATTTTTGTGCCGCTCTATCTGATTCGATTAACCATCCTTGCAATTTTCGGTCATTTTCGTTTCGGGAACTCAGAGGCCTGAAAACCGTGTATTATATAACCTTCAATTCGAGCCGTTTCGGGTGGGTAAGCGACCATTTTTTTCAGCTTGTTTTTCTACCACGTGTCCGAAATCGCATCATAAGGTATCTTATTCGATTCTAGACCCTATAAACAACAATAAATTACTTTTACATGGTTATCCGATTTTCGGCCGAAACTGGTTTATAGCATACCGGTAACGTCAAATGTCTTCTGAAATTTTTGAAAATTTTTGAGTCCCCTTTATTTGACTCGATTAACAATCCGTGAGATTTTCAGACATTTTTGTTCCGGAGAGCTCAGACGCCTAAAAAACGTGTATTATATACTTATCAATATGAGGTGTTTCGGGTTGTCGGAGCGGCCATTTTTATTTTTCACCTTGTTTTTCTAGCACGTGTCCGAAATCGCATCATGTGGTATCTTATTCGATTCTAGACCGAATAAACAACTATAAATTACTTTTACATGGTTATCCGATTTTCGGCCGAAACTGGTTTATAGCATACCGGTAACGTCAAATGTCTTTTGAAATTTTTGAAAACTTTTGAGTCCGCTTTATCTGACTCGATTAAGAATCCGTGGGATTTTCGGACATTTTCGTTCCGGAAAGCTCAGAGGCCTAGAAAACGTGTATTATATATAGCATTCAATTCGAGCCGTTTCGGGGTTGTCGGAGTGGCCATTTTTATTTTTCTGTCTGTTTTTATACCACGTGTCCGAAATCGCATCATGTGGTTTATTATTCGATTCTTTACCCTATAAACAATTATAAGTCACTTTTACACGGTTATCCGATTTTCAGACGAAATTGGTTTATCGTATTCCGATAACGTCAAATGTGTTCCGATGTTTTTTTAAATTTTTGTGCCCGCTTTATTTGATTCAATTATACATACGTGCAATTTTCGGTCATTTTTGTTTCAGGAGATCAGAAGCCTAAATAACGTGTATTATAAAACCTTCAATTTGAGCTGTTTCAGGTGGTCGGAGCGGCCATTTTTATTTTTCAGCCTCTTTTTCCACCACTTGTCCGAAATCGCATCATGAGATATCTTATTCGATTCTAGAGCCTATATACAACTATTAATCACTTTTAAACGGTTATCCGATTTTCAGCCGAAATTGGTTTATAGCATACTGGTAACGTCAAATGTCTACCGATGTTTTTCCAAATATTTGAGTCCGCTTTATCTGATTCGATTAACCATCCGTGCGATTTTCGGACATTTTCGTTCCGGGTGGTCAGAGGCCTAAAAAACGTGTATTATATAACCTTCAATTCGAGCTGTTTCAGGTGGTCGGAGCAGCCATTTTTATTTCCCAGCCTGTTTTTCTACCACGTGTCTGAAATCGCATCATGAGTTATCTTATTCGATTCTAGACCTTATAAACAACTATAAATCACTTATACATGGTTATCCGGTTTTCGGCCGAAAATGGTTTATAGCATACCGGTAACGTCAAATGTCTTCCGATATTTTTGAAAATTTTTGTGCCGCTCTATCTGATTCGATTAACCATCCTTGCAATTTTCGGTCATTTTCGTTTCGGGAACTCAGAGGCCTGAAAAACGTGTATTATATAACCTTCAATTCGAGCCGTTTCGGGTGGGTAAGCGACCATGTTTTTCAGCTTGTTTTTCTACCACGTGTCCGAAATCGCATCATAAGGTATCTTATTCGATTCTAGACCCTATAAACAACAATAAATTACTTTTACATGGTTATATGATTTTCGGCCGAAACTGGTTTATAGCATACCGGTAACGTCAAATGTCTTCTGAAATTTTTGAAAATTTTTGAGTCCCCTTTATTTGACTCGATTAACAATCCGTGAGATTTTCAGACAATTTTTTTCCGGAGAGCTCAGACGCCTAAAAAACGTGTATTATATACTTATCAATATGAGCTGTTTCGGGTTGTCGGAGCGGCCATTTTTATTTTTCACCTTGTTTTTCTAGCACGTGTCCGAAATCGCATCATGTGGTATCTTATTCGATTCTAGACCGAATAAAGAACTCTAAATTACTTTTTCTTGGTTATCCGATTTTCGGCCGAAACTGGTTTATAGCATACCGGTAACGTCAAATGTCTTTTGAAATTTTTGAAAACTTTTGAGTCCGCTTTATCTGACTCGATTAAGAATCCGTGGGATTTTCGGACATTTTCGTTCCGGAAAGCTCAGAGGCCTAGAAAACGTGTATTATATATAGCATTCAATTCGAGCCGTTTCGGGGTTGTCGGAGTGGCCATTTTTATTTTTCTGTCTGTTTTTATACCACGTGTTCGAAATCGCATCATGTGGTTTATTATTCGATTCTTTACCCTATAAATAATTATAAGTCACTTTTACACGGTTATCCGATTTTCAGACGAAATTGGTTTATCGTATTCCGATAACGTCAAATGTGTTCCGATGTTTTTTTAAATTTTTGTGCCCGCTTTATTTGATTCAATTATACATACGTGCAATTTTCGGTCATTTTTGTTTCAGGAGATCAGAAGCCTAAATAACGTGTATTATAAAACCTTCAATTTGAGCTGTTTCAGGTGGTCGGAGCGGCCATTTTTATTTTTCAGCCTCTTTTTCCACCACTTGTCCGAAATCGCATCATGAGATATCTTATTCGATTCTAGAGCCTATATACAACTATTAATCACTTTTAAACGGTTATCCGATTTTCAGCCGAAATTGGTTTATAGCATACTGGTAACGTCAAATGTCTTCCGATGTTTTTCCAAATATTTGAGTCCGCTTTATCTGATTCGATTAACCATCCGTGCGATTTTCGGACATTTTCGTTCCGGGTGGTCAGAGGCCTAAAAAACGTGTATTATATAACCTTCAATTCGAGCTGTTTCAGGTGGTCGGAGCAGCCATTTTTATTTCCCAGCCTGTTTTTCTACCACGTGTCTGAAATCGCATCATGAGTTATCTTATTCGATTCTAGACCTTATAAACAACTATAAATCACTTATACATGGTTATCCGGTTTTCGGCCGAAAATGGTTTATAGCATACCGGTAACGTCAAATGTCTTCCGATATTTTTGAAAATTTTTGTGCCGCTCTATCTGATTCGATTAACCATCCTTGCAATTTTCGGTCATTTTCGTTTCGGGAACTCAGAGGCCTGAAAAACGTGTATTATATAACCTTCAATTCGAGCCGTTTCGGGTGGGTAAGCGACCATGTTTTTCAGCTTGTTTTTCTACCACGTGTCCGAAATCGCATCATAAGGTATCTTATTCGATTCTAGACCCTATAAACAACAATAAATTACTTTTACATGGTTATATGATTTTCGGCCGAAACTGGTTTATAGCATACCGGTAACGTCAAATGTCTTCTGAAATTTTTGAAAATTTTTGAGTCCCCTTTATTTGACTCGATTAACAATCCGTGAGATTTTCAGACAATTTTTTTCCGGAGAGCTCAGACGCCTAAAAAACGTGTATTATATACTTATCAATATGAGCTGTTTCGGGTTGTCGGAGCGGCCATTTTTATTTTTCACCTTGTTTTTCTAGCACGTGTCCGAAATCGCATCATGTGGTATCTTATTCGATTCTAGACCGAATAAAGAACTCTAAATTACTTTTTCTTGGTTATCCGATTTTCGGCCGAAACTGGTTTATAGCATACCGGTAACGTCAAATGTCTTTTGAAATTTTTGAAAACTTTTGAGTCCGCTTTATCTGACTCGATTAAGAATCCGTGGGATTTTCGGACATTTTCGTTCCGGAAAGCTCAGAGGCCTAGAAAACGTGTATTATATATAGCATTCAATTCGAGCCGTTTCGGGGTTGTCGGAGTGGCCATTTTTATTTTTCTGTCTGTTTTTATACCACGTGTCCGAAATCGCATCATGTGGTTTATTATTCGATTCTTTACCCTATAAATAATTATAAGTCACTTTTACACGGTTATCCGATTTTCAGACGAAATTGGTTTATCGTATTCCGATAACGTCAAATGTGTTCCGATGTTTTTTTAAATTTTTGTGCCCGCTTTATTTGATTCAATTATACATACGTGCAATTTTCGGTCATTTTTGTTTCAGGAGATCAGAAGCCTAAATAACGTGTATTATAAAACCTTCAATTTGAGCTGTTTCAGGTGGTCGGAGCGGCCATTTTTATTTTTCAGCCTCTTTTTCCACCACGTGTCCGAAATCGCATCATGAGATATCTTATTCGATTCTAGAGCCTATATACAACTATTAATCACTTTTAAACGGTTATCCGATTTTCAGCCGAAATTGGTTTATAGCATACTGGTAACGTCAAATGTCTTCCAATGTTTTTCCAAATATTTGAGTCCGCTTTATCTGATTCGATTAACCATCCGTGCGATTTTCGGACATTTTCGTTCCGGGTGGTCAGAGGCCTAAAAAACGTGTATTATATAACCTTCAATTCGAGCTGTTTCAGGTGGTCGGAGCAGCCATTTTTATTTCCCAGCCTGTTTTTCTACCACGTGTCTGAAATCGCATCATGAGTTATCTTATTCGATTCTAGACCTTATAAACAACTATAAATCACTTATACATGGTTATCCGGTTTTCGGCCGAAAATGGTTTATAGCATACCGGTAACGTCAAATGTCTTCCGATATTTTTGAAAATTTTTGTGCCGCTCTATCTGATTCGATTAACCATCCTTGCAATTTTCGGTCATTTTCGTTTCGGGAACTCAGAGGCCTGAAAAACGTGTATTATATAACCTTCAATTCGAGCCGTTTCGGGTGGGTAAGCGACCATGTTTTTCAGCTTGTTTTTCTACCACGTGTCCGAAATCGCATCATAAGGATTCTAGACCCTATAAACAACAATAAATTACTTTTACATGATTATCCGATTTTCGGCCGAAACTGATTTATAGCATACCGGTAACGTCAAATGTCTTCTGAAATTTTTTAAAATTTTTGACTCCGCTTTATTTGACTCGATTAACAATCCGTGAGATTTTCAGACAGTTTTGTTCCGGAGAGCTCAGAGGCCTAAAAAACGTGTATTATATACTCATCAATATGAGCTGTTTCGGGTTGTCGGAGCGGCCATTTTTATTTTTTACCTTGTTTTTCTAGCACGCGTCCGAAATCGCATCATGTGGTATCTTATTCGATTCTAGACCGAATAAACAACTCTAAATTACTTTTTCTTGGTTATCCGATTTTCGGCCGAAACTGGTTTATAGCATACCGGTAACGTCAAATGTCTTTTGAAATTTTTGAAAACTTTTGAGTCCGCTTTATCTGACTCGATTAAGAATCCGTGGGATTTTCGGACATTTTCGTTCCGGAAAGCTCAGAGGCCTAGAAAACGTGTATTATATATAGTATTCAATTCGAGCCGTTTCGGGGTGGTCGGAGTGGCCATTTTTATTTTTCTGTCTGTTTTTATACCACGTGTCCGAAATCGCATCATGTGGTTTATTATTCGATTCTTTACCCTATAAACAATTATAAGTCACTTTTACACGGTTATCCGATTTTCAGACGAAATTGGTTTATAGTATTCCGATAACGTCAAATGTGTTCTGATATTTTTTTAAGTTTTTGTGCCCGCTTTATTTGATTCAATTATACATACGTGCAATTTTCGGTCATTTTTGTTTCAGGAGATCAGAAGCCTAAATAACGTGTATTATAAAACCTTCAATTTGAGCTGTTTCAGGTGGTCGGAGCGGCCATTTTTATTTTTCAGCCTCTTTTTCCACCACGTGTCCGAAATCGCATCATGAGATATCTTATTCGATTCTAGAGCCTATATACAACTATTAATCACTTTTAAACGGTTATCCGATTTTCAGCCGAAATTGGTTTATAGCATACTGGTAACGTCAAATGTCTTCCGATGTTTTTCCAAATATTTGAGTCCGCTTTATCTGATTCGATTATACATCCGTGCGATTTTCGGACATTTTCGTCCCGGGTGGTCAGAGGCCTAAAAAACGTGTATTATATAACCTTCTATTCGAGCTGTTTCAGGTGGTCGGAGCAGCCATTTTTATTTCCCAGCCTGTTTTTCTACCACGTGTCTGAAATCGCATCATGAGTTATCTTATTCGATTCTAGACCTTATAAACAACTATAAATCACTTATACATGGTTATCCGGTTTTCGGCCGAAAATGGTTTATAGCATACCGGTAACGTCAAATGTCTTCCGATATTTTTGGAAATTTTGGTGCCGCTTTATCTGATTCGATTAACCATCCTTGCAATTTTCGGTTATTTTCGTTTCGGGAACTCAGAGGCCTGAAAAACGTGTATTATATAACCTTCAATTCGAGCCGTTTCGGGTGGGTAAGCGACCATTTTTTTCAGCTTGTTTTTCTACCACGTGTCCGAAATCGCATCATAAGGTATCTTATTCGATTCTAGACCCTATAAACAACAATAAATTACTTTTACATGGTAATCCGATTTTCGGCCGAAACTGGTTTATAGCATACCGGTAACGTCAAATGTTTTGAAATTTTAGAAAACTTTTGAGTCCGCTTTATCTGACTCGATTAAGAATCCGTGGGATTTTCGGACATTTTCGTTACGGAAAGCTCAGAGGCCTAGAAAACGTTTATTATATATAGTATTCAATTCGAGCCGTTTCGGGGTGGTCGGAGTGGCCATTTTTATTTTTCTGTCTGTTTTTATACCACGTGTCCGAAATCGCATCATGTGGTTTATTTTTCGATTCTTTACCCTATAAACCAATAATAAGTCACTTTTACACGGTTATCCGATTTTCAGACGAAATTGGTTTATATTATTCCGATAACGTCAAATGTGTTCCGATGTTTTTTAAAATTTTTGTGCCCGCTTTATTTGATTCAATTATACATACGTACAATTTTCGGTCATTTTTGTTTCAGGAGATCAGAAGCCTAAATAACGTGTATTATAAAACCTTCAATTTGAGTTGTTTCAGGTGGTCGGAGCGGCCATTTTTATTTTTCAGCCTCTTTTTCCACCACGTGTCCGAAATCGCATCATGAGATATCTTAATCGATTCTAGAGCCTATATACAACTATTAATCACTTTTAAACGGTTATCCGATTTTCAGCCGAAATTGGTTTATAGCATACTGGTAACGTCAAATGTCTTCCGATGTTTTTCCAAATATTTGAGTCCGCTTTATCTGATTCGATTAACCATCCGTGCGATTTTCGGACATTTTCGTCCCGGGTGGTCAGAGGCCTAAAAAACGTGTATTATATAAGCTTCAATTCGAGCTGTTTCAGGTGGTCGGAGCAGCCATTTTTATTTCCCAGCCTGTTTTTCTACCACGTGTCTGAAATCGCATCATGAGTTATCTTATTCGATTCTAGACCTTATAAACAACTATAAATCACTTATACATGGTTATCCGGTTTTCGGCCGAAAATGGTTTATAGCATACCGGTAACGTCAAATGTCTTCCGATATTTTTGAAAATTTTGGTGCCGCTTTATCTGATTCGATTAACCATCCTTGCAATTTTCGGTTATTTTCGTTTCGGGAACTAAGAGGCCTGAAAAACGTGTATTATATAACCTTCAATTCGAGCCGTTTCGGGTGGGTAAGCGACCATTTTTTTCAGCTTGTTTTT
Organism: Silene conica; assembly: GCA_029255685.2. Classification (NCBI taxonomy): domain Eukaryota; kingdom Viridiplantae; phylum Streptophyta; class Magnoliopsida; order Caryophyllales; family Caryophyllaceae; genus Silene; species Silene conica. The sequence continues at coordinate 41,924,380 of CM055316.2, read as the reverse complement.
CTACCACGTGTCCGAAATCGCATCATAAGGTATCTTATTCGATTCTATACCCTATAAACAACAATAAATTACTTTTACATGGTTATCCGATTTTCGGACGGAACTGGTTTATAGCATACCGGTAACGTCAAATGTCTTCTGAAATTTTTGAAAATTTTTGAGTCCCCTTTATTTGACTCGATTAACAATCCGTGAGATTTTCAGACATTTTTGTTCCGGAGAGCTCAGACGCCTAAAAAACGTGTATTATATACTCATCAATATGAGCTGTTTCGGGTTGTCGGAGCGGCCATTTTTATTTTTCACCTTGTTTTTCTAGCACGTGTCCGAAATCGCATCATGTGGTATCTTATTCGATTCTAGACCGAATAAACAACTATAAATTACTTTTACATGGTTATCCGATTTTCGGCCGAAACTGGTTTATAGCATACCGGTAACGTCAAATGTCTTTTGAAAATTTTGAAAACTTTTGAGTCCGCTTTATCTTACTCGATTAAGAATCCGTGGAATTTTCGGACATTTTCGTTCCGGAAAGCTTAGAGGCCTAGAAAACGTGTATTATATATAGCATTCAATTCGAGCCGTTTCGGGGTGGTCGGAGTGGCCATTTTTATTTTTCTGTCTGTTTTTATACCACGTGTCCGAAATCGCAACATGTGGTTTATTATTCGATTCTTTACCCTATAAACAATTATAAGTCACTTTTACACGGTTATCTGATTTTCAGACGAAATTGGTTTATAGTATTCCGATAACGTCAAATGCGTTCCGATGTTTTTTTAAATTTTTGTGCCCGCTTTATTTGATTCAATTATACATACGTGCAATTTTCGGTCATTTTTGTTTCAGGAGATCAGAAGCCTAAATAACGTGGATTATAAAACCTTCAATTTGAGCTGTTTCAGATGGTCGGAGCGGCCATTTTTATTTTTCAGCCTCTTTTTCCACCACGTGTCCGAAATCGCATCATGAGATATCTTAATCGATTCTAGAGCCTATATACAACTATTAATCACTTTTAAACGGTTATCCGATTTTCAGCCGAAATTGGTTTATAGCATACTGGTAACGTCAAATGTCTTCCGATGTTTTTCCAAATATTTGAGTCCGCTTTATCTGATTCGATTAACCATCCGTGCGATTTTCGGACATTTTCGTCCCGGGTGGTCAGAGGCCTAAAAAACGTGTATTATATAAGCTTCAATTCGAGCTGTTTCAGGTGGTCGGAGCAGCCATTTTTATTTCCCAGCCTGTTTTTCTACCACGTGTCTGAAATCGCATCATGAGTTATCTTATTCGATTCTAGACCTTATAAACAACTATAAATCACTTATACATGGTTATCCGGTTTTCGGCCGAAAATGGTTTATAGCATACCGGTAACGTCAAATGTCTTCCGATATTTTTGGAAATTTTGGTGCCGCTTTATCTGATTCGATTAACCATCCTTGCAATTTTCGGTTATTTTCGTTTCGGGAACTCAGAGGCCTGAAAAACGTGTATTATATAACCTTCAATTCGAGCCGTTTCGGGTGGGTAAGCGACCATTTTTTTCAGCTTGTTTTTCTACCACGTGTCCGAAATCGCATCATAAGGTATCTTATTCGATTCTAGACCCTATAAACAACAATAAATTACTTTTACATGGTAATCCGATTTTCGGCCGAAACTGGTTTATAGCATACCGGTAACGTCAAATGTTTTGAAATTTTAGAAAACTTTTGAGTCCGCTTTATCTGACTCGATTAAGAATCCGTGGGATTTTCGGACATTTTCGTTACGGAAAGCTCAGAGGCCTAGAAAACGTTTATTATATATAGTATTCAATTCGAGCCGTTTCGGGGTGGTCGGAGTGGCCATTTTTATTTTTCTGTCTGTTTTTATACCACGTGTCCGAAATCGCATCATGTGGTTTATTTTTCGATTCTTTACCCTATAAACCAATAATAAGTCACTTTTACACGGTTATCCGATTTTCAGACGAAATTGGTTTATATTATTCCGATAACGTCAAATGTGTTCCGATGTTTTTTAAAATTTTTGTGCCCGCTTTATTTGATTCAATTATACATACGTGCAATTTTCGGTCATTTTTGTTTCAGGAGATCAGAAGCCTAAATAACGTGTATTATAAAACCTTCAATTTGAGTTGTTTCAGGTGGTCGGAGCGGCCATTTTTATTTTTCAGCCTCTTTTTCCACCACGTGTCCGAAATCGCATCATGAGATATCTTAATCGATTCTAGAGCCTATATACAACTATTAATCACTTTTAAACGGTTATCCGATTTTCAGCCGAAATTGGTTTATAGCATACTGGTAACGTCAAATGTCTTCCGATGTTTTTCCAAATATTTGAGTCCGCTTTATCTGATTCGATTAACCATCCGTGCGATTTTCGGACATTTTCGTCCCGGGTGGTCAGAGGCCTAAAAAACGTGTATTATATAAGCTTCAATTCGAGCTGTTTCAGGTGGTCGGAGCAGCCATTTTTATTTCCCAGCCTGTTTTTCTACCACGTGTCTGAAATCGCATCATGAGTTATCTTATTCGATTCTAGACCTTATAAACAACTATAAATCACTTATACATGGTTATCCGGTTTTCGGCCGAAAATGGTTTATAGCATACCGGTAACGTCAAATGTCTTCCGATATTTTTGAAAATTTTGGTGCCGCTTTATCTGATTCGATTAACCATCCTTGCAATTTTCGGTTATTTTCGTTTCGGGAACTAAGAGGCCTGAAAAACGTGTATTATATAACCTTCAATTCGAGCCGTTTCGGGTGGGTAAGCGACCATTTTTTTCAGCTTGTTTTTCTACCACGTGTCCGAAATCGCATCATAAGGTATCTTATTCGATTCTATACCCTATAAACAACAATAAATTACTTTTACATGGTTATCCGATTTTCGGACGGAACTGGTTTATAGCATACCGGTAACGTCAAATGTCTTCTGAAATTTTTGAAAATTTTTGAGTCCCCTTTATTTGACTCGATTAACAATCCGTGAGATTTTCAGACATTTTTGTTCCGGAGAGCTCAGACGCCTAAAAAACGTGTATTATATACTCATCAATATGAGCTGTTTCGGGTTGTCGGAGCGGCCATTTTTATTTTTCACCTTGTTTTTCTAGCATGTGTCCGAAATCGCATCATGTGGTATCTTATTCGATTCTAGACCGAATAAAGAACTCCAAATTACTTTTTCTTGGTTATCCGATTTTCGGCCGAAACTGGTTTATAGCATACCGGTAACGTCAAATGTCTTTTGAAATTTTTGAAAACTTTTGAGTCCGCTTTATCTGACTCGATTAAGAATCCGTGGGATTTTCGGACATTTTCGTTCCGGAAAGCTCAGAGGCCTAGAAAACGTGTATTATATATAGCATTCAATTCGAGCCGTTTCGGGGTTGTCGGAGTGGCCATTTTTATTTTTCTGTCTGTTTTTATACCACGTGTCCGAAATCGCATCATGTGGTTTATTATTCGATTCTTTACCCTATAAATAATTATAAGTCACTTTTACACGGTTATCCGATTTTCAGACGAAATTGGTTTATCGTATTCCGATAACGTCAAATGTGTTCCGATGTTTTTTTAAATTTTTGTGCCCGCTTTATTTGATTCAATTATACATACGTGCAATTTTCGGTCATTTTTGTTTCAGGAGATCAGAAGCCTAAATAACGTGTATTATAAAACCTTCAATTTGAGCTGTTTCAGGTGGTCGGAGCGGCCATTTTTATTTTTCAGCCTCTTTTTCCACCACGTGTCCGAAATCGCATCATGAGATATCTTATTCGATTCTAGAGCCTATATACAACTATTAATCACTTTTAAACGGTTATCCGATTTTCAGCCGAAATTGGTTTATAGCATACTGGTAACGTCAAATGTCTTCCAATGTTTTTCCAAATATTTGAGTCCGCTTTATCTGATTCGATTAACCATCCGTGCGATTTTCGGACATTTTCGTTCCGGGTGGTCAGAGGCCTAAAAAACGTGTATTATATAACCTTCAATTCGAGCTGTTTCAGGTGGTCGGAGCAGCCATTTTTATTTCCCAGCCTGTTTTTCTACCACGTGTCTGAAATCGCATCATGAGTTATCTTATTCGATTCTAGACCTTATAAACAACTATAAATCACTTATACATGGTTATCCGGTTTTCGGCTGAAAATGGTTTATAGCATACCGGTAACGTCAAATGTCTTCCGATATTTTTGAAAATTTTTGTGCCGCTCTATCTGATTCGATTAACCATCCTTGAAATTTTCGGTCATTTTCGTTTCGGGAACTCAGAGGCCTGAAAAACGTGTATTATATAACCTTCAATTCGAGCCGTTTCGGGTGGGTAAGCGACCATGTTTTTCAGCTTGTTTTTCTACCACGTGTCCGAAATCGCATCATAAGGATTCTAGACCCTATAAACAACAATAAATTACTTTTACATGATTATCCGATTTTCGGCCGAAACTGATTTATAGCATACCGGTAACGTCAAATGTCTTCTGAAATTTTTTAAAATTTTTGACTCCGCTTTATTTGACTCGATTAACAATCCGTGAGATTTTCAGACAGTTTTGTTCCGGAGAGCTCAGAGGCCTAAAAAACGTGTATTATATACTCATCAATATGAGCTGTTTCGGGTTGTCGGAGCGGCCATTTTTATTTTTTACCTTGTTTTTCTAGCACGCGTCCGAAATCGCATCATGTGGTATCTTATTCGATTCTAGACCGAATAAACAACTCTAAATTACTTTTTCTTGGTTATCCGATTTTCGGCCGAAACTGGTTTATAGCATACCGGTAACGTCAAATGTCTTTTGAAATTTTTGAAAACTTTTGAGTCCGCTTTATCTGACTCGATTAAGAATCCGTGGGATTTTCGGACATTTTCGTTCCGGAAAGCTCAGAGGCCTAGAAAACGTGTATTATATATAGTATTCAATTCGAGCCGTTTCGGGGTGGTCGGAGTGGCCATTTTTATTTTTCTGTCTGTTTTTATACCACGTGTCCGAAATCGCATCATGTGGTTTATTATTCGATTCTTTACCCTATAAACAATTATAAGTCACTTTTACACGGTTATCCGATTTTCAGACGAAATTGGTTTATAGTATTCCGATAACGTCAAATGTGTTCTGATATTTTTTTAAGTTTTTGTGCCCGCTTTATTTGATTCAATTATACATACGTGCAATTTTCGGTCATTTTTGTTTCAGGAGATCAGAAGCCTAAATAACGTGTATTATAAAACCTTCAATTTGAGCTGTTTCAGGTGGTCGGAGCGGCCATTTTTATTTTTCAGCCTCTTTTTCCACCACGTGTCCGAAATCGCATCATGAGATATCTTATTCGATTCTAGAGCCTATATACAACTATTAATCACTTTTAAACGGTTATCCGATTTTCAGCCGAAATTGGTTTATAGCATACTGGTAACGTCAAATGTCTTCCGATGTTTTTCCAAATATTTGAGTCCGCTTTATCTGATTCGATTAACCATCCGTGTGATTTTCGGACATTTTCGTTCCGGGTGGTCAGAGGCCTAAAAAACGTGTATTATATAACCTTCAATTCGAGCTGTTTCAGGTGGTCGGAGCAGCCATTTTTATTTCCCAGCCTGTTTTTCTACCACGTGTCTGAAATCGCATCATGAGTTATCTTATTCGATTCTAGACCTTATAAACAACTATAAATCACTTATACATGGTTATCCGGTTTTCGGCCGAAAATGGTTTATAGCATACCGGTAACGTCAAATGTCTTCCGATATTTTTGAAAATTTTTGTGCCGCTTTATCTGATTCGATTAACCATCCTTGCAATTTTCGGTCATTTTCGTTTCGGGAACTCAGAGGCCTGAAAAACGTGTATTATATAACCTTCAATTCGAGCCGTTTCGGGTGGGTAAGCGACCATGTTTTTCAGCTTGTTTTTCTACCACGTGTCCGAAATCGCATCATAAGGATTCTAGACCCTATAAACAACAATAAATTACTTTTACATGATTATCCGATTTTCGGCCGAAACTGATTTATAGCATACCGGTAACGTCAAATGTCTTCTGAAATTTTTTAAAATTTTTGACTCCGCTTTATTTGACTCGATTAACAATCCGTGAGATTTTCAGACAGTTTTGTTCCGGAGAGCTCAGAGGCCTAAAAAACGTGTATTATATACTCATCAATATGAGCTGTTTCGGGTTGTCGGAGCGGCCATTTTTATTTTTTACCTTGTTTTTCTAGCACGCGTCCGAAATCGCATCATGTGGTATCTTATTCGATTCTAGACCGAATAAACAACTCTAAATTACTTTTTCTTGGTTATCCGATTTTCGGCCGAAACTGGTTTATAGCATACCGGTAACGTCAAATGTCTTTTGAAATTTTTGAAAACTTTTGAGTCCGCTTTATCTGACTCGATTAAGAATCCGTGGGATTTTCGGACATTTTCGTTCCGGAAAGCTCAGAGGCCTAGAAAACGTGTATTATATATAGTATTCAATTCGAGCCGTTTCGGGGTGGTCGGAGTGGCCATTTTTATTTTTCTGTCTGTTTTTATACCACGTGTCCGAAATCGCATCATGTGGTTTATTATTCGATTCTTTACCCTATAAACAATTATAAGTCACTTTTACACGGTTATCCGATTTTCAGACGAAATTGGTTTATAGTATTCCGATAACGTCAAATGTGTTCTGATATTTTTTTAAGTTTTTGTGCCCGCTTTATTTGATTCAATTATACATACGTGCAATTTTCGGTCATTTTTGTTTCAGGAGATCAGAAGCCTAAATAACGTGTATTATAAAACCTTCAATTTGAGCTGTTTCAGGTGGTCGAAGCGGCCATTTTTATTTTTCAGCCTCTTTTTCCACCACGTGTCCGAAATCGCATCATGAGATATCTTATTCGATTCTAGAGCCTATATACAACTATTAATCACTTTTAAACGGTTATCCGATTTTCAGCCGAAATTGGTTTATAGCATACTGGTAACGTCAAATGTCTTCCGATGTTTTTCCAAATATTTGAGTCCGCTTTATCTGATTCGATTATACATCCGTGCGATTTTCGGACATTTTCGTCCCGGGTGGTCAGAGGCCTAAAAAACGTGTATTATATAACCTTCTATTCGAGCTGTTTCAGGTGGTCGGAGCAGCCATTTTTATTTCCCAGCCTGTTTTTCTACCACGTGTCTGAAATCGCATCATGAGTTATCTTATTCGATTCTAGACCTTATAAACAACTATAAATCACTTATACATGGTTATCCGGTTTTCGGCCGAAAATGGTTTATAGCATACCGGTAACGTCAAATGTCTTCCGATATTTTTGGAAATTTTGGTGCCGCTTTATCTGATTCGATTAACCATCCTTGCAATTTTCGGTTATTTTCGTTTCGGGAACTCAGAGGCCTGAAAAACGTGTATTATATAACCTTCAATTCGAGCCGTTTCGGGTGGGTAAGCGACCATTTTTTTCAGCTTGTTTTTCTACCACGTGTCCGAAATCGCATCATAAGGTATCTTATTCGATTCTAGACCCTATAAACAACAATAAATTACTTTTACATGGTAATCCGATTTTCGGCCGAAACTGGTTTATAGCATACCGGTAACGTCAAATGTTTTGAAATTTTAGAAAACTTTTGAGTCCGCTTTATCTGACTCGATTAAGAATCCGTGGGATTTTCGGACATTTTCGTTACGGAAAGCTCAGAGGCCTAGAAAACGTTTATTATATATAGTATTCAATTCGAGCCGTTTCGGGGTGGTCGGAGTGGCCATTTTTATTTTTCTGTCTGTTTTTATACCACGTGTCCGAAATCGCATCATGTGGTTTATTTTTCGATTCTTTACCCTATAAACCAATAATAAGTCACTTTTACACGGTTATCCGATTTTCAGACGAAATTGGTTTATATTATTCCGATAACGTCAAATGTGTTCCGATGTTTTTTAAAATTTTTGTGCCCGCTTTATTTGATTCAATTATACATACGTGCAATTTTCGGTCATTTTTGTTTCAGGAGATCAGAAGCCTAAATAACGTGTATTATAAAACCTTCAATTTGAGTTGTTTCAGGTGGTCGGAGCGGCCATTTTTATTTTTCAGCCTCTTTTTCCACCACGTGTCCGAAATCGCATCATGAGATATCTTAATCGATTCTAGAGCCTATATACAACTATTAATCACTTTTAAACGGTTATCCGATTTTCAGCCGAAATTGGTTTATAGCATACTGGTAACGTCAAATGTCTTCCGATGTTTTTCCAAATATTTGAGTCCGCTTTATCTGATTCGATTAACCATCCGTGCGATTTTTGGACATTTTCGTCCCGGGTGGTCAGAGGCCTAAAAAACGTGTATTATATAAGCTTCAATTCGAGCTGTTTCAGGTGGTCGGAGCAGCCATTTTTATTTCCCAGCCTGTTTTTCTACCACGTGTCTGAAATCGCATCATGAGTTATCTTATTCGATTCTAGACCTTATAAACAACTATAAATCACTTATACATGGTTATCCGGTTTTCGGCCGAAAATGGTTTATAGCATACCGGTAACGTCAAATGTCTTCCGATATTTTTGAAAATTTTGGTGCCGCTTTATCTGATTCGATTAACCATCCTTGCAATTTTCGGTTATTTTCGTTTCGGGAACTAAGAGGCCTGAAAAACGTGTATTATATAACCTTCAATTCGAGCCGTTTCGGGTGGGTAAGCGACCATTTTTTTCAGCTTGTTTTTCTACCACGTGTCCGAAATCGCATCATAAGGTATCTTATTCGATTCTATACCCTATAAACAACAATAAATTACTTTTACATGGTTATCCGATTTTCGGACGGAACTGGTTTATAGCATACCGGTAACGTCAAATGTCTTCTGAAATTTTTGAAAATTTTTGAGTCCCCTTTATTTGACTCGATTAACAATCCGTGAGATTTTCAGACATTTTTGTTCCGGAGAGCTCAGACGCCTAAAAAACGTGTATTATATACTCATCAATATGAGCTGTTTCGGGTTGTCGGAGCGGCCATTTTTATTTTTCACCTTGTTTTTCTAGCACGTGTCCGAAATCGCATCATGTGGTATCTTATTCGATTCTAGACCGAATAAACAACTATAAATTACTTTTACATGGTTATCCGATTTTCGGCCGAAACTGGTTTATAGCATACCGGTAACGTCAAATGTCTTTTGAAAATTTTGAAAACTTTTGAGTCCGCTTTATCTTACTCGATTAAGAATCCGTGGAATTTTCGGACATTTTCGTTCCGGAAAGCTCAGAGGCCTAGAAAACGTGTATTATATATAGCATTCAATTCGAGCCGTTTCGGGGTGGTCGGAGTGGCCATTTTTATTTTTCTGTCTGTTTTTATACCACGTGTCCGAAATCGCAACATGTGGTTTATTATTCGATTCTTTACCCTATAAACAATTATAAGTCACTTTTACACGGTTATCTGATTTTCAGACGAAATTGGTTTATAGTATTCCGATAACGTCAAATGCGTTCCGATGTTTTTTTAAATTTTTGTGCCCGCTTTATTTGATTCAATTATACATACGTGCAATTTTCGGTCATTTTTGTTTCAGGAGATCAGAAGCCTAAATAACGTGGATTATAAAACCTTCAATTTGAGCTGTTTCAGATGGTCGGAGCGGCCATTTTTATTTTTCAGCCTCTTTTTCCACCACGTGTCCGAAATCGCATCATGAGATATCTTAATCGATTCTAGAGCCTATATACAACTATTAATCACTTTTAAACGGTTATCCGATTTTCAGCCGAAATTGGTTTATAGCATACTGGTAACGTCAAATGTCTTCCGATGTTTTTCCAAATATTTGAGTCCGCTTTATCTGATTCGATTAACCATCCGTGCGATTTTCGGACATTTTCGTCCCGGGTGGTCAGAGGCCTAAAAAACGTGTATTATATAAGCTTCAATTCGAGCTGTTTCAGGTGGTCGGAGCAGCCATTTTTATTTCCCAGCCTGTTTTTCTACCACGTGTCTGAAATCGCATCATGAGTTATCTTATTCGATTCTAGACCTTATAAACAACTATAAATCACTTATACATGGTTATCCGGTTTTCGGCCGAAAATGGTTTATAGCATACCGGTAACGTCAAATGTCTTCCGATATTTTTGGAAATTTTGGTGCCGCTTTATCTGATTCGATTAACCATCCTTGCAATTTTCGGTTATTTTCGTTTCGGGAACTCAGAGGCCTGAAAAACGTGTATTATATAACCTTCAATTCGAGCCGTTTCGGGTGGGTAAGCGACCATTTTTTTCAGCTTGTTTTTCTACCACGTGTCCGAAATCGCATCATAAGGTATCTTATTCGATTCTAGACCCTATAAATAACAATAAATTACTTTTACATGGTAATCCGATTTTCGGCCGAAACTGGTTTATAGCATACCGGTAACGTCAAATGTTTTGAAATTTTAGAAAACTTTTGAGTCCGCTTTATCTGACTCGATTAAGAATCCGTGGGATTTTCGGACATTTTCGTTACGGAAAGCTCAGAGGCCTAGAAAACGTTTATTTTATATAGTATTCAATTCGAGCCGTTTCGGGGTGGTCGGAGTGGCCATTTTTATTTTTCTGTCTGTTTTTATACCACGTGTCCGAAATCGCATCATGTGGTTTATTTTTCGATTCTTTACCCTATAAACCAATAATAAGTCACTTTTACACGGTTATCCGATTTTCAGACGAAATTGGTTTATATTATTCCGATAACGTCAAATGTGTTCCGATGTTTTTTAAAATTTTTGTGCCCGCTTTATTTGATTCAATTATACATACGTGCAATTTTCGGTCATTTTTGTTTCAGGAGATCAGAAGCCTAAATAACGTGTATTATAAAACCTTCAATTTGAGTTGTTTCAGGTGGTCGGAGCGGCCATTTTTATTTTTCAGCCTCTTTTTCCACCACGTGTCCGAAATCGCATCATGAGATATCTTAATCGATTCTAGAGCCTATATACAACTATTAATCACTTTTAAACGGTTATCCGATTTTCAGCCGAAATTGGTTTATAGCATACTGGTAACGTCAAATGTCTTCCGATGTTTTTCCAAATATTTGAGTCCGCTTTATCTGATTCGATTAACCATCCGTGCGATTTTCGGACATTTTCGTCCCGGGTGGTCAGAGGCCTAAAAAACGTGTATTATATAAGCTTCAATTCGAGCTGTTTCAGGTGGTCGGAGCAGCCATTTTTATTTCCCAGCCTGTTTTTCTACCACGTGTCTGAAATCGCATCATGAGTTATCTTATTCGATTCTAGACCTTATAAACAACTATAAATCACTTATACATGGTTATCCGGTTTTCGGCCGAAAATGGTTTATAGCATACCGGTAACGTCAAATGTCTTCCGATATTTTTGAAAATTTTGGTGCCGCTTTATCTGATTCGATTAACCATCCTTGCAATTTTCGGTTATTTTCGTTTCGGGAACTAAGAGGCCTGAAAAACGTGTATTATATAACCTTCAATTCGAGCCGTTTCGGGTGGGTAAGCGACCATTTTTTTCAGCTTGTTTTTCTACCACGTGTCCGAAATCGCATCATAAGGTATCTTATTCGATTCTATACCCTATAAACAACAATAAATTACTTTTACATGGTTATCCGATTTTCGGACGGAACTGGTTTATAGCATACCGGTAACGTCAAATGTCTTCTGAAATTTTTGAAAATTTTTGAGTCCCCTTTATTTGACTCGATTAACAATCCGTGAGATTTTCAGACATTTTTGTTCCGGAGAGCTCAGACGCCTAAAAAACGTGTATTATATACTCATCAATATGAGCTGTTTCGGGTTGTCGGAGCGGCCATTTTTATTTTTCACCTTGTTTTTCTAGCATGTGTCCGAAATCGCATCATGTGGTATCTTATTCGATTCTAGACCGAATAAACAACTATAAATTACTTTTACATGGTTATCCGATTTTCGGCCGAAATTGGTTTATAGCATACCGGTAACGTCAAATGTCTTTTGAAAATTTTGAAAACTTTTGAGTCCGCTTTATCTGACTCGATTAAGAATCCGTGGAATTTTCGGACATTTTCGTTCCGGAAAGCTCAGAGGCCTAGAAAACGTGTATTATATATAGCATTCAATTCGAGCCGTTTCGGGGTGGTCGGAGTGGCCATTTTTATTTTTCTGTCTGTTTTTATACCACGTGTCCGAAATCGCATCATGTGGTTTATTATTCGATTCTTTACCCTATAAACAATTATAAGTCACTTTTACACGGTTATCTGATTTTCAGACGAAATTGGTTTATAGTATTCCGATAACGTCAAATGCGTTCCGATGTTTTTTTAAATTTTTGTGCCCGCTTTATTTGATTCAATTATACATACGTGCAATTTTCGGTCATTTTTGTTTCAGGAGATCAGAAGCCTAAATAACGTGGATTATAAAACCTTCAATTTGAGCTGTTTCAGATGGTCGGAGCGGCCATTTTTATTTTTCAGCCTCTTTTTCCACCACGTGTCCGAAATCGCATCATGAGATATCTTAATCGATTCTAGAGCCTATATACAACTATTAATCACTTTTAAACGGTTATCCGATTTTCAGCCGAAATTGGTTTATAGCATACTGGTAACGTCAAATGTCTTCCGATGTTTTTCCAAATATTTGAGTCCGCTTTATCTGATTCGATTAACCATCCGTGCGATTTTCGGACATTTTCGTCCCGGGTGGTCAGAGGCCTAAAAAACGTGTATTATATAAGCTTCAATTCGAGCTGTTTCAGGTGGTCGGAGCAGCCATTTTTATTTCCCAGCCTGTTTTTCTACCACGTGTCTGAAATCGCATCATGAGTTATCTTATTCGATTCTAGACCTTATAAACAACTATAAATCACTTATACATGGTTATCCGGTTTTCGGCCGAAAATGGTTTATAGCATACCGGTAACGTCAAATGTCTTCCGATATTTTTGGAAATTTTGGTGCCGCTTTATCTGATTCGATTAACCATCCTTGCAATTTTCGGTTATTTTCGTTTCGGGAACTCAGAGGCCTGAAAAACGTGTATTATATAACCTTCAATTCGAGCCGTTTCGGGTGGGTAAGCGACCATTTTTTTCAGCTTGTTTTTCTACCACGTGTCCGAAATCGCATCATAAGGTATCTTATTCGATTCTAGACCCTATAAACAACAATAAATTACTTTTACATGGTAATCCGATTTTCGGCCGAAACTGGTTTATAGCATACCGGTAACGTCAAATGTTTTGAAATTTTAGAAAACTTTTGAGTCCGCTTTATCTGACTCGATTAAGAATCCGTGGGATTTTCGGACATTTTCGTTACGGAAAGCTCAGAGGCCTAGAAAACGTTTATTATATATAGTATTCAATTCGAGCCGTTTCGGGGTGGTCGGAGTGGCCATTTTTATTTTTCTGTCTGTTTTTATACCACGTGTCCGAAATCGCATCATGTGGTTTATTTTTCGATTCTTTACCCTATAAACCAATAATAAGTCACTTTTACACGGTTATCCGATTTTCAGACGAAATTGGTTTATATTATTCCGATAACGTCAAATGTGTTCCGATGTTTTTTAAAATTTTTGTGCCCGCTTTATTTGATTCAATTATACATACGTGCAATTTTCGGTCATTTTTGTTTCAGGAGATCAGAAGCCTAAATAACGTGTATTATAAAACCTTCAATTTGAGTTGTTTCAGGTGGTCGGAGCGGCCATTTTTATTTTTCAGCCTCTTTTTCCACCACGTGTCCGAAATCGCATCATGAGATATCTTAATCGATTCTAGAGCCTATATACAACTATTAATCACTTTTAAACGGTTATCCGATTTTCAGCCGAAATTGGTTTATAGCATACTGGTAACGTCAAATGTCTTCCGATGTTTTTCCAAATATTTGAGTCCGCTTTATCTGATTCGATTAACCATCCGTGCGATTTTCGGACATTTTCGTCCCGGGTGGTCAGAGGCCTAAAAAACGTGTATTATATAAGCTTCAATTCGAGCTGTTTCAGGTGGTCGGAGCAGCCATTTTTATTTCCCAGCCTGTTTTTCTACCACGTGTCTGAAATCGCATCATGAGTTATCTTATTCGATTCTAGACCTTATAAACAACTATAAATCACTTATACATGGTTATCCGGTTTTCGGCCGAAAATGGTTTATAGCATACCGGTAACGTCAAATGTCTTCCGATATTTTTGAAAATTTTGGTGCCGCTTTATCTGATTCGATTAACCATCCTTGCAATTTTCGGTTATTTTCGTTTCGGGAACTAAGAGGCCTGAAAAACGTGTATTATATAACCTTCAATTCGAGCCGTTTCGGGTGGGTAAGCGACCATTTTTTTCAGCTTGTTTTTCTACCACGTGTCCGAAATCGCATCATAAGGTATCTTATTCGATTCTATACCCTATAAACAACAATAAATTACTTTTACATGGTTATCCGATTTTCGGACGGAACTGGTTTATAGCATACCGGTAACGTCAAATGTCTTCTGAAATTTTTGAAAATTTTTGAGTCCCCTTTATTTGACTCGATTAACAATCCGTGAGATTTTCAGACATTTTTGTTCCGGAGAGCTCAGACGCCTAAAAAACGTGTATTATATACTCATCAATATGAGCTGTTTCGGGTTGTCGGAGCGGCCATTTTTATTTTTCACCTTGTTTTTCTAGCACGTGTCCGAAATCGCATCATGTGGTATCTTATTCGATTCTAGACCGAATAAACAACTATAAATTACTTTTACATGGTTATCCGATTTTCGGCCGAAACTGGTTTATAGCATACCGGTAACGTCAAATGTCTTTTGAAAATTTTGAAAACTTTTGAGTCCGCTTTATCTGACTCGATTAAGAATCCGTGGAATTTTCGGACATTTTCGTTCCGGAAAGCTCAGAGGCCTAGAAAACGTGTATTATATATAGCATTCAATTCGAGCCGTTTCGGGGTGGTCGGAGTGGCCATTTTTATTTTTCTGTCTGTTTTTATACCACGTGTCCGAAATCGCATCATGTGGTTTATTATTCGATTCTTTACCCTATAAACAATTATAAGTCACTTTTACACGGTTATCTGATTTTCAGACGAAATTGGTTTATAGTATTCCGATAACGTCAAATGCGTTCCGATGTTTTTTTAAATTTTTGTGCCCGCTTTATTTGATTCAATTATACATACGTGCAATTTTCGGTCATTTTTGTTTCAGGAGATCAGAAGCCTAAATAACGTGGATTATAAAACCTTCAATTTGAGCTGTTTCAGATGGTCGGAGCGGCCATTTTTATTTTTCAGCCTCTTTTTCCACCACGTGTCCGAAATCGCATCATGAGATATCTTAATCGATTCTAGAGCCTATATACAACTATTAATCACTTTTAAACGGTTATCCGATTTTCAGCCGAAATTGGTTTATAGCATACTGGTAACGTCAAATGTCTTCCGATGTTTTTCCAAATATTTGAGTCCGCTTTATCTGATTCGATTAACCATCCGTGCGATTTTCGGACATTTTCGTCCCGGGTGGTCAGAGGCCTAAAAAACGTGTATTATATAAGCTTCAATTCGAGCTGTTTCAGGTGGTCGGAGCAGCCATTTTTATTTCCCAGCCTGTTTTTCTACCACGTGTCTGAAATCGCATCATGAGTTATCTTATTCGATTCTAGACCTTATAAACAACTATAAATCACTTATACATGGTTATCCGGTTTTCGGCCGAAAATGGTTTATAGCATACCGGTAACGTCAAATGTCTTCCGATATTTTTGAAAATTTTGGTGCCGCTTTATCTGATTCGATTAACCATCCTTGCAATTTTCGGTTATTTTCGTTTCGGGAACTAAGAGGCCTGAAAAACGTGTATTATATAACCTTCAATTCGAGCCGTTTCGGGTGGGTAAGCGACCATTTTTTTCAGCTTGTTTTTCTACCACGTGTCCGAAATCGCATCATAAGGTATCTTATTCGATTCTATACCCTATAAACAACAATAAATTACTTTTACATGGTTATCCGATTTTCGGCCGGAACTGGTTTATAGCATACCGGTAACGTCAAATGTCTTCTGAAATTTTTGAAAATTTTTGAGTCCCCTTTATTTGACTCGATTAACAATCCGTGAGATTTTCAGACATTTTTGTTCCGGAGAGCTCAGACGCCTAAAAAACGTGTATTATATACTCATCAATATGAGCTGTTTCGGGTTGTCGGAGCGGCCATTTTTATTTTTCACCTTGTTTTTCTAGCACGTGTCCGAAATGGCATCATGTGGTATCTTATTCGATTCTAGACCGAATAAACAACTATAAATTACTTTTACATGGTTATCCGATTTTCGGCCGAAACTGGTTTATAGCATACCGGTAACGTCAAATGTCTTTTGAAAATTTTGAAAACTTTTGAGTCCGCTTTATCTGACTCGATTAAGAATCCGTGGAATTTTCGGACATTTTCGTTCCGGAAAGCTCAGAGGCCTAGAAAACGTGTATTATATATAGCATTCAATTCGAGCCGTTTCGGGGTGGTCGGAGTGGCCATTTTTATTTTTCTGTCTGTTTTTATACCACGTGTCCGAAATCGCATCATGTGGTTTATTATTCGATTCTTTACCCTATAAACAATTATAAGTCACTTTTACACGGTTATCCGATTTTCAGACGAAATTGGTTTATAGTATTCCGATAACGTCAAATGCGTTCCGATGTTTTTTTAAATTTTTGTGCCCGCTTTATTTGATTCAATTATACATACGTGCAATTTTCGGTCATTTTTGTTTCAAGAGATCAGAAGCCTAAATAACGTGTATTATAAAACCTTCAATTTGAGCTGTTTCAGGTGGTCGGAGCGGCCATTTTTATTTTTCAGCCTCTTTTTCCACCACGTGTCCGAAATCGCATCATGAGATATCTTATTCGATTCTAGAGCCTATATACAACTATTAATCACTTTTAAACGGTTATCCGATTTTCAGCCGAAATTGGTTTATAGCATACTGGTAACGTCAAATGTCTTCCGATGTTTTTCCAAATATTTGAGTCCGCTTTATCTGATTCGATTAACCATCCGTGCGATTTTCGGACATTTTCGTCCCGGGTGGTCAGAGGCCTAAAAAACGTGTATTATATAACCTTCAATTCGAGCTGTTTCAGGTGGTCGGAGCAGCCATTTATATTTCCCAGCCTGTTTTTCTACCACGTGTCTGAAATCGCATCATGAGTTATCTTATTCGATTCTAGACCTTATAAACAACTATAAATCACTTATACATGGTTATCCGGTTTTCGGCCGAAAATGGTTTATAGCATACCGGTAACGTCAAATGTCTTCCGATATTTTTGAAAATTTTGGTGCCGCTTTATCTGATTCGATTAACCATCCTTGCAATTTTCGGTTATTTTCGTTTCGGGAACTAAGAGGCCTGAAAAACGTGTATTATATAACCTTCAATTCGAGCCGTTTCGGGTGGGTAAGCGACCATTTTTTTCAGCTTGTTTTTCTACCACGTGTCCGAAATCGCATCATAAGGTATCTTATTCGATTCTATACCCTATAAACAACAATAAATTACTTTTACATGGTTATCCGATTTTCGGCCGGAACTGGTTTATAGCATACCGGTAACGTCAAATGTCTTCTGAAATTTTTGAAAATTTTTGAGTCCCCTTTATTTGACTCGATTAACAATCCGTGAGATTTTCAGACATTTTTGTTCCGGAGAGCTCAGACGCCTAAAAAACGTGTATTATATACTCATCAATATGAGCTGTTTCGGGTTGTCGGAGCGGCCATTTTTATTTTTCACCTTGTTTTTCTAGCACGTGTCCGAAATGGCATCATGTGGTATCTTATTCGATTCTAGACCGAATAAACAACTATAAATTACTTTTACATGGTTATCCGATTTTCGGCCGAAACTGGTTTATAGCATACCGGTAACGTCAAATGTCTTTTGAAAATTTTGAAAACTTTTGAGTCCGCTTTATCTGACTCGATTAAGAATCCGTGGAATTTTCGGACATTTTCGTTCCGGAAAGCTCAGAGGCCTAGAAAACGTGTATTATATATAGCATTCAATTCGAGCCGTTTCGGGGTGGTCGGAGTGGCCATTTTTATTTTTCTGTCTGTTTTTATACCACGTGTCCGAAATCGCATCATGTGGTTTATTATTCGATTCTTTACCCTATAAACAATTATAAGTCACTTTTACACGGTTATCCGATTTTCAGACGAAATTGGTTTATAGTATTCCGATAACGTCAAATGCGTTCCGATGTTTTTTTAAATTTTTGTGCCCGCTTTATTTGATTCAATTATACATACGTGCAATTTTCGGTCATTTTTGTTTCAAGAGATCAGAAGCCTAAATAACGTGTATTATAAAACCTTCAATTTGAGCTGTTTCAGGTGGTCGGAGCGGCCATTTTTATTTTTCAGCCTCTTTTTCCACCACGTGTCCGAAATCGCATCATGAGATATCTTATTCGATTCTAGAGCCTATATACAACTATTAATCACTTTTAAACGGTTATCCGATTTTCAGCCGAAATTGGTTTATAGCATACTGGTAACGTCAAATGTCTTCCGATGTTTTTCCAAATATTTGAGTCCGCTTTATCTGATTCGATTAACCATCCGTGCGATTTTCGGACATTTTCGTCCCGGGTGGTCAGAGGCCTAAAAAACGTGTATTATATAACCTTCAATTCGAGCTGTTTCAGGTGGTCGGAGCAGCCATTTATATTTCCCAGCCTGTTTTTCTACCACGTGTCTGAAATCGCATCATGAGTTATCTTATTCGATTCCAGACCTTATAAACAACTATAAATCACTTATACATGGTTATCCGGTTTTCGGCCGAAAATGGTTTATAGCATACCGGTAACGTCAAATGTCTTCCGATATTGTTGAAAATTTTTGTGCCGCTCTATCTGATTCGATTAACCATCCTTGCAATTTTCGGTCATTTTCGTTTCGGGAACTCAGAGGCCTGAAAAACGTGTATTATATAACCTTCAATTCGAGCCGTTTCGGGTGGGTAAGCGACCATTTTTTTCAGCTTGTTTTTCTACCACGTGTCCGAAATCGCATCATAAGGTATCTTATTCGATTCTAGACCCTATAAACAACAATAAAGTACTTTTACATGGTTATCCGATTTTCGGCCGGAACTGGTTTATAGCATACCGGTAACGTCAAATGTCTTCTGAAATTTTTGAAAATTTTTGAGTCCCCTTTATTTGACTCGATTAACAATCCGTGAGATTTTCAGACATTTTTGTTTCGGAGAGCTCAGACGCCTAAAAAACGTGTATTATATACTCATCAATATGAGCTGTTTCGGGTTGTCGGAGCGGCCATTTTTATTTTTCACCTTGTTTTTCTTGCACGTGTCCGAAATCGCATCATGTGGTATCTTATTCGATTCTAGACCGAATAAACAACTATAAATTACTTTTACATGGTTTTCCGATTTTCGGCCGAAACTGGTTTATAGCATACCGATAACGTCAAATGTCTTTTGAAATTTTTGAAAACTTTTGAGTCCGCTTTATCTGACTCGATTAAGAATCCGTGGGATTTTCGGACATTTTCGTTCCGGAAAGCTCAGAGGCCTAGAAAACGTGTATTATATATAGCATTCAATTCGAGCCGTTTCGGGGTGGTCGGAGTGGCCATTTTTATTTTTCTGTCTGTTTTTATACCACGTGTCCGAAATCGCATCATGTGGTTTATTATTCGATTCTTTACCCTATAAACAATTATAAGTCACTTTTACACGGTTATCCGATTTTCAGACGAAATTGGTTTATAGTATTCCGATAACGTCAAATGTGTTCCGATGTTTTTTTAAATTTTTGTGCCCGCTTTATTTGATTCAATTATACATACGTGCAATTTTCGGTCATTTTTGTTTCAGGAGATCAGAAGCCTAAATAACGTGTATTATAAAACCTTCAATTTGAGCTGTTTCAGATGGTCGGAGCGGCCATTTTTATTTTTCAGCCTCTTTTTCCACCACGTGTCCGAAATCGCATCATGAGATATCTTATTCGATTCTAGAGCCTATATACAACTATTAATCACTTTTAAACGGTTATCCGATTTTCAGCCGAAATTGGTTTATAGCATACTGGTAACGTCAAATGTCTTCCGATGTTTTTCCAAATATTTGAGTCCGCTTTATCTGATTCGATTAACCATCCGTGCGATTTTCGGACATTTTCGTCCCGGGTGGTCAGAGGCCTAAAAAACGTGTATTATATAACCTTCAATTCGAGCTGTTTCAGGTGGTCGGAGCAGCCATTTATATTTCCCAGCCTGTTTTTCTACCACGTGTCTGAAATCGCATCATGAGTTATCTTATTCGATTCCAGACCTTATAAACAACTATAAATCACTTATACATGGTTATCCGGTTTTCGGCCGAAAATGGTTTATAGCATACCGGTAACGTCAAATGTCTTCCGATATTTTTGCAAATTTTTGTGCCGCTCTATCTGATTCGATTAACCATCCTTGCAATTTTCGGTCATTTTCGTTTCGGGAACTCAGAGGCCTGAAAAACGTGTATTATATAACCTTCAATTCGAGCCGTTTCGGGTGGGTAAGCGACCATTTTTTCCAGCTTGTTTTTCTACCACGTGTCCGAAATCGCATCATAAGGTATCTTATTCGATTCTAGACCCTATAAACAACAATAAATTACTTTTACATGGTTATCCGATTTTCGGCCGGAACTGGTTTATAGCATACCGGTAACGTCAAATGTCTTCTGAAATTTTTGAAAATTTTTGAGTCCCCTTTATTTGACTCGATTAACAATCCGTGAGATTTTCAGACATTTTTGTTCCGGAGAGCTCAGACGCCTAAAAAACGTGTATTATATACTCATCAATATGAGCTGTTTCGGGTTGTCGGAGCGGCCATTTTTATTTTTCACCTTGTTTTTCTTGCACGTGTCCGAAATCGCATCATGTGGTATCTTATTCGATTCTAGACCGAATAAACAACTATAAATTACTTTTACATGGTTTTCCGATTTTCGGCCGAAACTGGTTTATAGCATACCGATAACGTCAAATGTCTTTTGAAATTTTTGAAAACTTTTGAGTCCGCTTTATCTGACTCGATTAAGAATCCGTGGGATTTTCGGACATTTTCGTTCCGGAAAGCTCAGAGGCCTAGAAAACGTGTATTATATATAGCATTCAATTCGAGCCGTTTCGGGGTGGTCGGAGTGGCCATTTTTATTTTTCTGTCTGTTTTTATACCACGTGTCCGAAATCGCATCATGTGGTTTATTATTCGATTCTTTACCCTATAAACAATTATAAGTCACTTTTACACGGTTATCCGATTTTCAGACGAAATTGGTTTATAGTATTCCGATAACGTCAAATGTGTTCCGATGTTTTTTTAAATTTTTGTGCCCGCTTTATTTGATTCAATTATACATACGTGCAATTTTCGGTCATTTTTGTTTCAGGAGATCAGAAGCCTAAATAACGTGTATTATAAAACCTTCAATTTGAGCTGTTTCAGATGGTCGGAGCGGCCATTTTTATTTTTCAGCCTCTTTTTCCACCACGTGTCCGAAATCGCATCATGAGATATCTTATTCGATTCTAGAGCCTATATACAACTATTAATCACTTTTAAACGGTTATCCGATTTTCAGCCGAAATTGGTTTATAGCATACTGGTAACGTCAAATGTCTTCCGATGTTTTTCCAAATATTTGAGTCCGCTTTATCTGATTCGATTAACCATCCGTGCGATTTTCGGACATTTTCGTCCCGGGTGGTCAGAGGCCTAAAAAACGTGTATTATATAACCTTCAATTCGAGCTGTTTCAGGTGGTCGGAGCAGCCATTTATATTTCCCAGCCTGTTTTTCTACCACGTGTCTGAAATCGCATCATGAGTTATCTTATTCGATTCTAGACCTTATAAACAACTATAAATCACTTATACATGGTTATCCGGTTTTCGGCCGAAAATGGTTTATAGCATACCGGTAACGTCAAATGTCTTCCGATATTTTTGAAAATTTTTGTGCCGCTCTATCTGATTCGATTAACCATCCTTGCAATTTTCGGTCATTTTCGTTTCGGGAACTCAGAGGCCTGAAAAACGTGTATTATATAACCTTCAATTCGAGCCGTTTCGGGTGGGTAAGCGACCATTTTTTTCAGCTTGTTTTTCTACCACGTGTCCGAAATCGCATCATAAGGTATCTTATTCGATTCTAGACCCTATAAACAACAATAAATTACTTTTACATGGTTATCCGATTTTCGGCCGGAACTGGTTTATAGCATACCGGTAACGTCAAATGTCTTCTGAAATTTTTGAAAATTTTTGAGTCCCCTTTATTTGACTCGATTAACAATCCGTGAGATTTTCAGACATTTTTGTTCCGGAGAGCTCAGAAGCCTAAAAAACGTGTATTATATACTCATCAATATGAGCTGTTTCGGGTTGTCGGAGCGGCCATTTTTATTTTTCACCTTGTTTTTCTTGCACGTGTCCGAAATCGCATCATGTGGTATCTTATTCGATTCTAGACCGAATAAACAACTATAAATTACTTTTACATGGTTATCCGATTTTCGGCCGAAACTGGTTTATAGCATACCGGTAACGTCAAATGTCTTTTGAAAATTTTGAAAACTTTTGAGTCCGCTTTATCTAACTCGATTAAGAATCCGTGGGATTTTCGGACATTTTCGTTCCGGAAAGCTCAGAGGCCTAGAAAACGTGTATTATATATATCATTCAATTCGAGCCGTTTCGGGGTGGTCGGAGTGGCCATTTTTATTTTTCTGTCTGTTTTTATACCACGTGTCCGAAATCGCATCATGTGGTTTATTATTCGATTCTTTACCCTATAAACAATTATAAGTCACTTTTACACGGTTATCCGATTTTCAGACGAAATTGGTTTATAGTATTCCGATAACGTCAAATGTGTTCCGATATTTTTTTAAGTTTTTGTGCCCGCTTTATTTGATTCAATTATACATACGTGCAATTTTCGGTCATTTTTGTTTCAGGAGATCAGAAGCCTAAATAACGTGTATTATAAAACCTTCAATTTGAGCTGTTTCAGGTGGTCGGAGCGGCCATTTTTATTTTTCAGCCTCTTTTTCCACCACGTGTCCGAAATCGCATCATGAGATATCTTATTCGATTCTAGAGCCTATATACAACTATTAATCACTTTTAAACGGTTATCCGATTTTCAGCCGAAATTGGTTTATAGCATACTGGTAACGTCAAATGTCTTCCGATGTTTTTCCAAATATTTGAGTCTGCTTTATCTGATTCGATTAACCATCCGTGCGATTTTCGGACATTTTCGTCCCGGGTGGTCAGAGGCCTAAAAAACGTGTATTATATAACCTTCAATTCGAGCTGTTTCAGGTGGTCGGAGCAGCCATTTATATTTCCCAGCCTGTTTTTCTACCACGTGTCTGAAATCGCATCATGAGTTATCTTATTCGATTCTAGACCTTATAAACAACTATAAATCACTTATACATGGTTATCCGGTTTTCGGCCGAAAATGGTTTATAGCATACCGGTAACGTCAAATGTCTTCCGATATTTTTGAAAATTTTTGTGCCGCTCTATCTGATTCGATTAACCATCCTTGCAATTTTCGGTCATTTTCGTTTCGGGAACTCAGAGGCCTGAAAAACGTGTATTATATAACCTTCAATTCGAGCCGTTTCGGGTGGGTAAGCGACCATTTTTTTCAGCTTGTTTTTCTACCACGTGTCCGAAATCGCATCATAAGGTATCTTATTCGATTCTAGACCCTATAAACAACAATAAATTACTTTTACATGGTTATCTGATTTTCGGCCGGAACTGGTTTATAGCATACCGGTAACGTCAAATGTCTTCTGAAATTTTTGAAAATTTTTGAGTCCCCTTTATTTGACTCGATTAACAATCCATGAGATTTTCAGACATTTTTGTTCCGGAGAGCTCAGACGCCTAAAAAACGTGTATTATATACTCATCAATATGAGCTGTTTCGGGTTGTCGGAGCGGCCATTTTTATTTTTCACCTTGTTTTTCTTGCACGTGTCCGAAATCGCATCATGTGGTATCTTATTCGATTCTAGACCGAATAAACAACTATAAATTACTTTTACATGGTTATCCGATTTTCGGCCGAAACTGGTTTATAGCATACCGGTAACGTCAAATGTCTTTTGAAATTTTTGAAAACTTTTGAGTCCGCTTTATCTAACTCGATTAAGAATCCGTGGGATTTTCGGACATTTTCGTTCCGGAAAGCTCAGAGGCCTAGAAAACGTGTATTATATATAGCATTCAATTCGAGCCGTTTCGGGGTGGTCGGAGTGGCCATTTTTATTTTTCTGTCTGTTTTTATACCACGTGTCCGAAATCGCATCATGTGGTTTATTATTCGATTCTTTACCCTATAAACAATTATAAGTCACTTTTACACGGTTATCCGATTTTCAGACGAAATTGGTTTATAGTATTCCGATAACGTCAAATGTGTTCCGATATTTTTTTAAGTTTTTGTGCCCGCTTTATTTGATTCAATTATACATACGTGCAATTTTCGGTCATTTTTGTTTCAGGAGATCAGAAGCCTAAATAACGTGTATTATAAAACCTTCAATTTGAGCTGTTTCAGGTGGTCGGAGCGGCCATTTTTATTTTTCAGCCTCTTTTTCCACCACGTGTCCGAAATCGCATCATGAGATATCTTATTCGATTCTAGAGCCTATATACAACTATTAATCACTTTTAAACGGTTATCCGATTTTCAGCCGAAATTGGTTTATAGCATACTGGTAACGTCAAATGTCTTCCGATGTTTTTCCAAATATTTGAGTCCGCTTTATCTGATTCGATTAACCATCCGTGCGATTTTCGGACATTTTCGTCCCGGGTGGTCAGAGGCCTAAAAAACGTGTATTATATAACCTTCAATTCGAGCTGTTTCAGGTGGTCGGAGCAGCCATTTATATTTCCCAGCCTGTTTTTCTACCACGTGTCTGAAATCGCATCATGAGTTATCTTATTCGATTCTAGACCTTATAAACAACTATAAATCACTTATACATGGTTATCCGGTTTTCGGCCGAAAATGGTTTATAGCATACCGGTAACGTCAAATGTCTTCCGATATTTTTGAAAATTTTTGTGCCGCTCTATCTGATTCGATTAACCATCCTTGCAATTTTTGGTCATTTTCGTTTCGGGAACTCAGAGGCCTGAAAAACGTGTATTATATAACCTTCAATTCGAGCCGTTTCGGGTGGGTAAGCGACCATTTTTTCCAGCTTGTTTTTCTACCACGTGTCCGAAATCGTATCATAAGGTATCTTATTCGATTCTAGACCCTATAAACAACAATAAATTACTTTTACATGGTTATCCGATTTTCGGCTGGAACTGGTTTATAGCATACCGGTAACGTCAAATGTCTTCTGAAATTTTTGAAAATTTTTGAGTCCCCTTTATTTGACTCGATTAACAATCCGTGAGATTTTCAGACATTTTTGTTCCGGAGAGCTCAGACGCCTAAAAAACGTGTATTATATACTCATCAATATGAGCTGTTTCGGGTTGTCGGAGCGGCCATTTTTATTTTTCACCTTGTTTTTCTTGCACGTGTCCGAAATCGCATCATGTGGTATCTTATTCGATTCTAGACCGAATAAACAACTATAAATTACTTTTACATGGTTATCCGATTTTCGGCCGAAACTGGTTTATAGCATACCGGTAACGTCAAATGTCTTTTGAAATTTTTGAAAACTTTTGAGTCCGCTTTATCTGACTCGATTAAGAATCCGTGGGATTTTCGGACATTTTCGTTCCGGAAAGCTCAGAGGCCTAGAAAACGTGTATTATATATAGCATTCAATTCGAGCCGTTTCGGGGTGGTCGGAGTGGCCATTTTTATTTTTCTGTCTGCTTTTATACCACGTGTCCGAAATCGCATCATGTGGTTTATTATTCGATTCTTTACCCTATAAACAATTATAAGTCACTTTTACACGGTTATCCGATTTTCAGACGAAATTGGTTTATAGTATTCCGATAACGTCAAATGTGTTCCGATATTTTTTTAAGTTTTTGTGCCCGCTTTATTTGATTCAATTATACATACGTGCAATTTTCGGTCATTTTTGTTTCAGGAGATCAGAAGCCTAAATAACGTGTATTATAAAACCTTCAATTTGAGCTGTTTCAGGTGGTCGGAGCGGCCATTTTTATTTTTCAGCCTCTTTTTCCACCACGTGTCCGAAATCGCATCATGAGATATCTTATTCGATTCTAGAGCCTATATACAACTATTAATCACTTTTAAACGGTTATCCGATTTTCAGCCGAAATTGGTTTATGGCATACTGGTAACGTCAAATGTCTTCCGATGTTTTTCCAAATATTTGAGTCCGCTTTATCTGATTCGATTAACCATCCGTGCGATTTTCGGACATTTTCGTCCCGGGTGGTCAGAGGCCTAAAAAACGTGTATTATATAACCTTCAATTCGAGCTGTTTCAGGTGGTCGGAGCAGCCATTTATATTTCCCAGCCTGTTTTTCTACCACGTGTCTGAAATCGCATCATGAGTTATCTTATTCGATTCTAGACCTTATAAACAACTATAAAATCACTTATACATGGTTATCCGGTTTTCGGCCGAAAATGGTTTATAGCATACCGGTAACGTCAAATGTCTTCCGATATTTTTGAAAATTTTTGTGCCGCTCTATCTGATTCGATTAACCATCCTTGCAATTTTCGGTCATTTTCGTTTCGGGAACTCAGAGGCCTGAAAAACGTGTATTATATAACCTTCAATTCGAGCCGTTTCGGGTGGGTAAGCGACCATTTTTTCCAGCTTGTTTTTCTACCACGTGTCCGAAATCGCATCATAAGGTATCTTATTCGATTCTAGACCCTATAAACAACAATAAATTACTTTTACATGGTTATCCGATTTTCGGCCGGAACTGGTTTATAGCATACCGGTAACGTCAAATGTCTTCTGAAATTTTTGAAAATTTTTGAGTCCCCTTTATTTGACTCGATTAACAATCCGTGAGATTTTCAGACATTTTTGTTCCGGAGAGCTCAGACGCCTAAAAAACGTGTATTATATACTCATCAATATGAGCTGTTTCGGGTTGTCGGAGCGGCCATTTTTATTTTTCACCTTGTTTTTCTTGCACGTGTCCGAAATCGCATCATGTGGTATCTTATTCGATTCTAGACCGAATAAACAACTATAAATTACTTTTACATGGTTATCCGATTTTCGGCCGAAACTGGTTTATAGCATACCGGTAACGTCAAATGTCTTTTGAAATTTTTGAAAACTTTTGAGTCCGCTTTATCTGACTCGATTAAGAATCCGTGGGATTTTCGGACATTTTCGTTCCGGAAAGCTCAGAGGCCTAGAAAACGTGTATTATATATAGCATTCAATTCGAGCCGTTTCGGGGTGGTCGGAGTGGCCATTTTTATTTTTCTGTCTGCTTTTATACCACGTGTCCGAAATCGCATCATGTGGTTTATTATTCGATTCTTTACCCTATAAACAATTATAAGTCACTTTTACACGGTTATCCGATTTTCAGACGAAATTGGTTTATAGTATTCCGATAACGTCAAATGTGTTCCGATATTTTTTTAAGTTTTTGTGCCCGCTTTATTTGATTCAGTTATACATACGTGCAATTTTCGGTCATTTTTGTTTCAGGAGATCAGAAGCCTAAATAACGTGTATTATAAAACCTTCAATTTGAGCTGTTTCAGGTGGTCGGAGCGGCCATTTTTATTTTTCAGCCTCTTTTTCCACCACGTGTCCGAAATCGCATCATGAGATATCTTATTCGATTCTAGAGCCTATATACAACTATTAATCACTTTTAAACGGTTATCCGATTTTCAGCCGAAATTGGTTTATAGCATACTGGTAACGTCAAATGTCTTCCGATGTTTTTCCAAATATTTGAGTCCGCTTTATCTGATTCGATTAACCATCCGTGCGATTTTCGGACATTTTCGTCCCGGGTGGTCAGAGGCCTAAAAAACGTGTATTATATAACCTTCAATTCGAGCTGTTTCAGGTGGTCGGAGCAGCCATTTATATTTCCCAGCCTGTTTTTCTACCACGTGTCTGAAATCGCATCATGAGTTATCTTATTCGATTCTAGACCTTATAAACAACTATAAAATCACTTATACATGGTTATCCGGTTTTCGGCCGAAAATGGTTTATAGCATACCGGTAACGTCAAATGTCTTCCGATATTTTTGAAAATTTTTGTGCCGCTCTATCTGATTCGATTAACCATCCTTGCAATTTTCGGTCATTTTCGTTTCGGGAACTCAGAGGCCTGAAAAACGTGTATTATATAACCTTCAATTCGAGCCGTTTCGGGTGGGTAAGCGACCATTTTTTTCAGCTTGTTTTTCTACCACGTGTCCGAAATCGCATCATAAGGTATCTTATTCGATTCTAGACCCTATAAACAACAATAAATTACTTTTACATGGTTATCCGATTTTCGGCCGGAACTGGTTTATAGCATACCGGTAACGTCAAATGTCTTCTGAAATTTTTGAAAATTTTTGAGTCCCCTTTATTTGACTCGATTAACAATCCGTGAGATTTTCAGACATTTTTGTTCCGGAGAGCTCAGACGCCTAAAAAACGTGTATTATATACTCATCAATATGAGCTGTTTCGGGTTGTCGGAGCGGCCATTTTTATTTTTCACCTTGTTTTTCTTGCACGTGTCCGAAATCGCATCATGTGGTATCTTATTCGATTCTAGACCGAATAAACAACTATAAATTACTTTTACATGGTTATCCGATTTTCGGCCAAAACCGGTTTATAGCATACTGGTAACGTCAAATGTCTTTTGAAATTTTTGAAAACTTTTGAGTCCGCTTTATCTGACTCGATTAAGAATCCGTGGAATTTTCGGACATTTTCGTTCCGGAAAGCCCAGAGGCCTAAAAAACGTGTATTATATATAGCATTCAATTCGAGCCGTTTCGGGGTGGTCGGAATGGCCATTTTTATTTTTCTGCCTGTTTTTATACCACGTGTCCGAAATCGCATCATGTGGTTTATTATTCGATTCTTTACCCTATAAACAATTATAAGTCACTTTTACACGGTTATCCGATTTTCAGACGAAATTGGTTTATAGTATTCCGATAACGTCAAATGTCTTCCGATGTTTTTATTAAATTTTTGTGCCTACTTTATTTGACTCGATTATACATACGTCCAATTTTCGGTCATTTTTGTTTCAGGAGCTCAGAAGCCTAAATAACGTGTATTATAAAACTTTCAATTTGAGCTGTTCGGGTGGTCGGAGCGGCCATTTTTATTTTTTAGCCTCTTTTTCTACCACGTGTCCGAAATCGCATCATGAGATATCTTATTCGATTCTAGACCCTATAAAAAACTATTAATCACATTTAAACAGTTATCCGATTTTCAGCCGAAATTGTTTTATAGCATACTGGTAACGTCAAATGTCTTCCGATGTTTTTCCAAATATTTGAGTCCGCTTTATCTGACTCGATTTACCATCCGTGCGATTTTCGGACATTTTCGTCCCGGGTGGTCAGAGGCCTAAAAAATGTGTATTATATAACCTTCAATTCGAGATGTTTCAGGTGGTCGGAGCAGCCATTTTTATTTCCCAGCCTGTTTTTCTACCACGTGTCTGAAATCGCATGATGAGTTATCTTATTCGATTCTAGACCCTATAAACAACTATAAATCACTTATACATGGTTATCCGGTTTTCGGCCGAAAATGGTTTATAGCATACCGGTAACGTCAAATGTCTTCCGATATTTTTGAAAATTTTTGTGCCGCTTTATCTGATTCGATTAACCATCCTTGTAATTTTCGGTCATTTTCGTTTCGGGAGCTCAGAGGCCTGAAAAACGTGTATTATATAACCTTCAATTCGAGCCGTTTCGGGTGGGAAAGCTACCATTTTTTTTCAGCTTGTTTTTCTACCACGTGTCCGAAATCGCATCATTAGGTATCTTATTCGATTCTAGACCCTATAAACAACTATAAAATACTTTTACATGGTTATCCGATTTTCGGCCGAAACTGGTTTATAGCATACCGGTAACGTCAAATGTCTTCTGAAAATTTTGAAATTTTTTGATTCCGCTTTTACTGGTCGATTAACAATCCGTGTGATTTTCGGACATTTTCGTTCCGGAGAGCTCAGAGGCCTAACGTGTATTATATATGATGCGGGAGCATTGACCTCAAGGAAAGAGTTAAGACCAAGGCCTTAGCTTGATCATAATATGTTCGAATTGGGTTCAATACGTATATTCAAGTTGGCTTGGCAAGACGTCTTAAAAGAACAAGGGAGGCTACACGGTGGCTCGTTGGTGGCTAGCCAACGTGAGACTAGTACGTGTGATGTTCCACGTTTTTAGTACTACTATTATTAGGATTATTATTTAGTCTTAATTTTATTTATAGTATTAATTTAATTAAGTTTGTTAAAGTTAGTTAAGGTAGCTACTAGTTTATTAATTAGGTTGTTACAACTAGTCAGTTATGGTTGTTACAAGTTAGTTATGAATTAGTTAGAGTTTGTTATTAGGTTGTTAGGAGTTAGTTACAGCCTAATCTAGTTTATTATTATTTTATTAAAAAGGATTTATTTTAATCCATTAAGATAGAATTAGGAAACCTAATTTAGGAAGAACTCGAGCCCTTAGGCCGAGTACTTTTAGGCTTGTGAGTTGTTGTGTTGTGACAGATGTTCTTACTATAAATAGGCATCCTTAGTTATTGTTTTAGGTACTTTTTGAATTATTATTATTTTGAGTTACAAACTTAACACCCAAAGTATCTGTGTGAGCTTTACAATTATTGATTGAATATCTTAGTGAGCTTGATCTTTAGGGTTTAATCGTGGATTCGATTAAATTGTAGAATAATCAAATCTTCTTGGATTAGAGGGCGAGATTATTAACTATCCATCTACAAATCATTCACAAAACATAAATAACATCGTTCCATCAATCTTTCATAAATCATCTACGATCACATGTACTATTCGTCTGTGTTACACGACCGTCAACCACCAAGCACCACTGTCATCAACGCCGGCCACCATCTTCATCGTCGTTCAACATCACCATCGTCGTTCATCATCATCATCGTTCATCGTTCATTAGTTCGTTGTTTACGTTATTTATTAATCCTAATTCGTGATATTTCACATATGGTTTTATTCCGCTGCAACTTTAGTATTCTTGTTGATCGTCTTATTTGATACCAATCAATTCGAGCCGTTTCGGGTGGTCGTAGAGGCCATTTTTACTTTCAACCTGTTTTTATAGCACGTGTCCGAAATCGCATCATGAGGTATCTTATTCGATTCTAGACCCTATAAACAACTATAAATCACTTATACACGGTTATCCGATTTTCGAACGAAATTGGTTTATGGCATTCCGGTAACGTCAAATGTCTTCCAATGTTTTTGAAAATTTTTGTGCCCGCTTTATCTGACTCGATTAACCATCCGTGCGATTTTCGGTCATTTTTGTTTCAGGAGCTCAGAGGCCTAAAATACGTGTATTATATACCCTACAATTCGAGCTATTTCGGGTGGTCGGAGCGACATTTTTTATTTTTCACCCTGTTTTCCTAGCACGTGTCCGAAATCACATCATGAGGTATCTTATTCTATTCTAGACCCTATAAATAACTATAAATTGCTTTTACATGGTTATCCGATTTTCGGTCGAAACTGGTTTATAGCATACCGGAAACGTCAAATGTCTTCCAATGTTTTTGAAAAATTTTGTGCCCACTTTATCTGACTCGATTAACCATCTTTGCAATTTTCGGTGATTTTCGTTTCGGGAGCTTAGAGGCCTAAAAAACGTGTATCATATATACCCTTCAATTCGAGCCGTTTCGGGGTGGGTAGAACGACCATTTTTATTTTTCGGCTTGTTTTTCTACCACTTGTCCGAAATCGGATCATGAGGTATCTTATTCGATTCTAGACCCTCTAAACAACTATAAATCACTTTTATATGATTATCTGATATTCGGCCGAAATTGGTTTATAGCATAC
This sequence comes from Silene conica, assembly GCA_029255685.2. Taxonomy (NCBI): domain Eukaryota; kingdom Viridiplantae; phylum Streptophyta; class Magnoliopsida; order Caryophyllales; family Caryophyllaceae; genus Silene; species Silene conica. The sequence goes on along the minus strand of CM055316.2, from coordinate 41,892,178 downwards.
CGGTAACGTGAAATATCTTCTGAAGTTGTTGAAACTTTTTAAGTCAGCTTTATCTGACTCCATTAAAAATCTGTGCGATTTTCGGAAATTTTCGTTCCGAAGAGCTCAGAGGCCTAAAAAACGTGTATTATATACCATCAATTCGAGGTATTTCGGATGGTCGGAGCGGCAATTTTTATTTTTCACCCTGTTTTCCTAGCACGTGTCCGAAATCACATCATGAGGTATCTTATTCGATTCTAGACCCTATAAACAACTATAAATTACTTTTACAGGGTTATCCGATTTTCGGCCGAAACTGGTTTATAGCATACCGGTAACGTCAAATGTCTTCTGAAATTTTTGAAATTTTTTGAGTCCGCTTTATCTGACTCGATTAACAATCCGTGGATTTTTCGGACATTTTCGTTCCGGAAAGCTCAGAGGCCTAAATAACGTGTATTATATACCCTTCAATTCAAGCTGTTTCGGGTGGTCGTAGCGACCACTTTTATTTTTCAGCTTGTTTTTTTACAACGTGTCCGAAATCGCATCATGAGATATCTTATTCGTTTCTAGACCCTATAAACAATTATAAATCACTTATACATGGTTATCCGATTTTCGGCCGAAACTAGTTTATAGCATACCGGTAACGTCAAATATCATCCGATGTTTTTGAACATTTTTGTGCCCGCTTTATCTGACTCAATTAACCATCCTTTGTAACATCCCATATTTTCGTAAATTATATTTTAAAGGTTTTAATTTATTTTACGGAATAAAATAATATTTTAAATATATATTGTTATGTTATTTTAAATCTTCCGTTAAGATCCGTCTTAAGAAACCTTAACTCCTTAAGATGTAATAACTTGGCATGTCTTCAACCCGATTCATAAAACCCGTTCACAACAAATAACCCGTTTCATTTAAGGAAAAAGGACGACTTAAAACCCTAAACCCAAGGCTTATGTCGACATTTACATTAGTTCTTCATTTCTTCATCTCTTTTCAATCTTAAGATCAACATTTCACGCTCTTCCCAATCCCGAATCAAGGTATGTTATACATTTTTGGAATCCTTGCGAAATTTCCAAGACATCTATCTCTTTCAATTTCATTTTCGTTCAACTTGAAAAAGAGGTTGTTTTAGCTTGATTCCGTTTTTAGCTTCTAAAAACCGTTTTCTCTGTTGTAGGAGAGAATTTAGAGGATCTTGAGGTCGATAGCTTCATTGTTGAACAGGAGCTAGGAGCGTAAAACGCTTTTGAGGTGACGATAATGAGAAACTCGGCCTTTTTGTTAAAATAACATGTTTCGTGATATTGATTGTTAAAGTCTCTGAATTTATTGGTTGTTGTGGTTGTTTGGACTTAGAAACATGTTAGGGTTTACTCTTATATGATGTTCACATGCTAGGTTTGGTATTCATATGGTTATTTGTTCATTTTCAGATTTTTCATCCTTAAGACGAATATAAGATATGATCCTAATGTGGCTTTATTGTGGAAATTGATGCTTGCTATTGATGCACATAAGTGTTATATATGCTGGGTAATGTATGTTGGTTGCAATTTTGGGATTTTGGTATCGATTTTGGGAGTTTAGAATCATTTGCGATTTTTGCGAATTTTGCGTGCAGGGACTCTGAGCCGGTAGGCTGACCGGCAGCCGGTCGACCGGCTCAGAGTCAGGCTTGTTGTATTTTCATATGTTTGGAAAAATGTGAAAGAACTCTGAGCCGGGTGGTCGGCCGCCGGTCGACCGACACAGAGTCTCTTCTTGGATGCTCGTTTTATTCAAAAGGAGGCCGTGACATGATTCCTAGCCGGTTGGCCGGCGGCCGGGCGGCCGGCTAAGAGTCATGTCCTCTTTTTCGTAAAATCGTGGAAGGTTTTGTGGGAAGGGACTCCCAGCCGGCAGACGGGCTGGGAATCTCTTTCCCTTGTTTTTAAAAGTTAAGTCTGCATATGGGAAGGGACTCCCAGCCGGCAGACCGGCAGACGGTCCACCACCGGCTGAGAGCCCCTATTCTCACTAAATCATTTTTATCTTTTGATCGGCTAGTCCGATTTGTTTGAGACTCGTTCCGTGTACCTTGTGTGTGTGTTTGAGGTCCTCGGAGGATGGGCGACACTATATTGGGTTTGGGAATGGAGAGAGGATAGAGACCCCCCGGTTGGGTAACCGAAAGGGAAACCGGCTCTCCCTTAACTTAGTTCCCAGGATCAATTAAGTGTTGTTTAGAAGTCTAAAAGATTAAAACTAATGATCCAGTTGTAGCTTATATCGGATTATGTTTGAGATAGGACAGCTAGAGTCCTATATATGTATGATGTTGTATTGATGCGTATTAAGGTATGCCTTAAGTTGGCCTCTGAGCTTGATATGTGAGCTATCTGTCATATACGGGGGTATGCGTTGAGATGTCGCCTATGAGCCCTATATGTGTATGCTTGTCGTGTCTGGGGTATGCGTTGAGATGTCGCCTCTGAGCCCAGACATGTTTATATGTGATCGCGTCAGTCTATGTGTAAAACCCCTCGTCGCAGCGGAAAAATAAAACATACAACATGCCAAAATTTAAGCAGAATTTAAACTTTAACATGCATAAAAACGAGGTGAATTAAAACTAAAACTGAAACAACCGATATAAACAGAAATATAGATTAGTATAACTGTCTAAGTACTGAAAGTAAAATCTATACAAACAGCCTGGGATGGCATGTAACATCCCGTATTTTCGTAAATTATATTTTAGAGGTTTTAAATTATTTTACGGAATAAAATAATATTTTAATATAAATCGTTAAGTTATTTTTAAATCTTCCGTTAAGATCTGTCTTAAGAAACCTTAAGTCCTTAAGATGTAATAACTTGGCAAGTTTAAACCCGACTCATAAAACCCGTTCACAACTAATGACCCGACTCAAATAAGAAAAAGGACTACTTAAACCCCACCACCAAAACCCTTATGTCGACTCATTTCACTGCTTTCTCTTTTCCTCCATTTTCCCTTTTTATTTCAAGCTTAAAATCGACATTTCAAGGCCTTCCCAAACTCCAATCACGGTAAGTCTTACATTTTCGGAATCCTTGCGAGATTTCTAAGCTTTCTATCTCTTTCAATTTCAATTTCGTTGAGCTCGAAAAAGACGCTGTTTTGGGTAAATTCCGTTTTAAGCTTATAAAACCTGTTTCTTTTGTTGTAGGGGTTGATTTAGAGGATCCTAAAGTTGATAGCTTCATCATTGAAGAAGATTTTGGAGCATAAACGCTTTTGAGGTGACGATTATGAGAAACTCGGCCTTTTTGTTAAAATAGCATTCTTTGTGTTGTGTTCTTGCTTAAGCTTTCTGATTTTTGTATTGTTGATGAGGTTTGAGTTTAGGTTTATGTTAGGAATGTATTTTATATGTTCATCACATGGTTTGATTGAAGTTTTAGATGTTCATATGCTAGTATTGTTCATTTTTCAGATTTTGAGTTCTTAAGACGAATACGATGTTTGATTCTAATTCGTGTTTTATTTGTTCAAAATCGTGTTTGTGACATACTTGGGATTGTTATGGGTTTATATGTGTTGATAGTATAGGTTTGATGCTAGAAATCATGGTTTAGAAGTGGTTGTCGAATGATTGATTGAATTGGCGAATTGAAGGGAACTTACGAAACAAACCTAGCCCATGCTTGGGCGCAGGCTGCGCCTCAAATTGCGCAAGCTGCGCAGCCCAGGCACAGCTGCGCACCCCTTGTGCAGGCTGCGCAAAAACCGCTGTAACTTTCTGCTCGTTTATCGGATTGTCGAGCTGTTTTGGGGGCTTGTTTCCCAATTGTTTTTAGGATGTTTTAAGTGATGTTTGGTGGTATATATACTTGGTATTAGATGTATATTTTAGCTAGGAAAGTCATCATAAGAAGCGTGGTTATCCGTCTCGAGTCGATTAGCTCATAAGGAGTTGATTACGGAAATTGTGCATGAAGATAGTTAACTTTTAGGGATTTGCTTGTGAAGAATCTAAGCATATTTTTAATCATGTTGTGAGGCTCATATAGTTGGTTTAAGATGTATATTTATTTAATATGAGACTCTCCGCGTGTGGCCAACCTGCTAGGAGCCCCAATTAGCTACGTTTGCTTCATAACTTTTGATTCACAAGTCGGATTTCGTTGATTCTTTTTCCGTATGTTTCGTATGTGTGTTTGAGGTCCCCGGAGGATGGGCGACACTATATTGGGTTCGCTAATGGAGAGAGGATAGAGACCCCCCGGTCGGGTAACCAGAAGGGAAACCGCCTCTTCCCTCAACTTAGTTCCCGGGATCAATTAAGTGTTGTTTAGAAGTCTAGAAGGCTAGATTTAATGATCCGGTTGTTGAGCCGTGTGTGTTTGTCGCATGATGGGATATGTGTTAAGTTCACCTCTGGACCCATTACGTGTTTTGGTTTGTCGCGTGATGGAATATGTGTTAAGTTCACCTCTGGACCCATTACGTGTTTTGTTTGTGGCGTATCGGGATATGTGTTAAGTTCACCTTTGGACCCGGTACGTGTATGGATGTGGCGTGTCAGGATATGTGTTAAGTTCACCTCTGGTCCTGACACGTGATTGGTTGTTGCATGTTGGGATATGTGTTAATTTCACCTCTGGACCCAGCGTGCGATAGCTGTGTATTGGGATATGTGTTAAGTTCACCTCTGGACCCAATACTTGTGTGTAGCAGTGGGATATGTGTTAAGTTCACCTCTGGACCCGACATTTGATGGTAATGGGATATGTATTAAGTTCACCTATGGACCCATTGCTTGTGAATGTGAAATTGGTATCTAGGTTATGCGTTAAGATGTCACCTCTGAACCTTTATACTTGCTGATTATTTGGTATTTAGGTTATGTCTTAAGTTGACCACTGAACCTTTATACTTGCTGTTGATTGTAATGGATATAGTGTATTGATTTTGGAACTGTTCATCCAAGGCATTGGATGACTCTTTGGCTAGTTTCGTAAAAGGTTTGGATTGAAAGACCCCCCGGCCAGGCAACCGAAAGGGAAACCGACTCTCCTTCCAAATAGTTTCCGAAGTTGGTTGAGAGCCTTGCTTAGTATTTGCATGTTGACTTGAGATTCAGATATTGAGATTTATATGCTTCACGTGTTTATATATGTTGGAGTATGTTTTGTATTTCTGTGTTACGTGTCGTTACAAAAGGTGGCTAGGAGAACTCTAGTCACTCCCCGCTTATTGTGGCGTACATGTTTACATGTATTTAGGTACATGACAGGTGGTTAGCAGAGGGTTGCATGGAGCTAGCGAGCGATGATCCTTCATCGATTGACTTACACTTTTACGTTAGCTAGACTTTAGATTTAGATTTCATTTCTTGAGTGCCTGAAGGGGTGTGCCATCCCGGGCTGCTTTTATGTTGCACTTTTGTACTTATTTATGTTTCAGTTTTGTAGTAGGACACCTCGCATGTTTAGTTATGTTTAAAAGTTTTAATTCCGCTGCATTTTTAGTACTTTGTATGTTTATTATTTCTGCTTTCGCGAGGGGTTTTATGTAAAACCCCTCGCGAAAGCGGAAATATAAAACACACAAAGTACCAAAAATGCAGCGGAATTAAAAACTTTTTAAACATAAACAGCATGCGAGGTGAATTAAAAACTGAAACTGGAAACTGATATAAACAAAATAGATAAGTATAACAGTTCTAAGTACGGAAACCAAATATATACAAAGCCTGGGATAGAACATCCCTACAGGAACCAAAAGATAAACAGTATCAAAACTAGAGTCTAGCTACTCGAAAGGTGTAAGTCATAAGATGACAAGTGGATCATCACTCGCTAGCTCTCAGCAAACCCCGACCAACCTGCATGTACCTACATACATGTAAACAATCGAAAAGAGAAGGATGCATAGCACGCATCGAAGCCTCGATCTCCCACGTCTGCTCCTCAACGTCGCCACAACGCCAAAGAATCTTCACTAGGGGCACCACCTTGCTCCTAAGCTTCCGGTCCTGACGATCCAAAATCTTCACGGGACGCTCCTCGAAAGCAAGACTCGGCTCTAGGTTCTCGATCTCTCTATGAAGCACGTGACTAGGGTCACTAACGTACTTGCGGAGCTGAGAAACATAAAAAAACACTATGAACCTTGCCCAAACTAGGAGGCAAGTCTAATCGGTATGCAGCAGCACCAATCCTCTTCACGATCTCGAACGGCCCAATATACTTAGGGCTCAATTTGCCCTTGACACCAAATCTCTTGACGCCCTTCATCGGAGAAACTCAAAGTAAAACTCTGTCACCCACCTCAAACTCGAGAGGTCTACGACGGACATCTGCATAGGATTTATGCCGATCCTGTGCGGCCTTCATCCTACCTCTGATAAGCTGAACGTGATCAATCGTCGCAGCCAACTGGTCAGGTCCTAAGTCATGCACGTTGCTCGAATGATCCCAACAGATCGGGCGACGACACTTCCTACCATAGAGCGCCTCATACGGAGCCATACCAATAGACGAGTGAAAACTGTTGTTGTAGGAAAACTCAACTAACGGAAGACATTGTTCCCACGAACTGTAACACTCCGTAATTTCCAAGTATTTATATATTATTAAAATATTATTTTAGTAATAATAATGTTCCACAATAAATAAAATTCCTTTTAAAATTTATCGTTTTCGATAATGATATTAATATGTCCGTCTTAAACTTATACTCCTTAAACTTGTGAAACGCTACTCTGTCCTTGTTACTAATTTTGAGATATTTTAAAGGCATATCTAGCTTTGTCTTATAAAATAAACGTTTTAGCTCTTTCTCTTAGCTTTCCAACGCCACCGAAAACACCTTATTACAAGTTCTGTAGTAGAAATTATGCCGACAATACGAAAGGTTGTCACAGACCATCCGCAAACGAGACACTCGCTCGTTGCTTACTCTTTACTCTTTTCCACATGTTCTTTGGGACACTTGGCTAAGTATGAAGACTTTGCCTTGCTGCCCAAGGTCAATATCCTTCTTCCTTCTTCTTCTTCAACCCTTCATTTTTTTCAGCAAAGAGCTCACAAAACACTAAACAAGAAGAACACCATTGTTGTGCACCTCACCTTAAAACGATCATAAAATCTTCGCTTCTTATCGGTTTTCGACGATTTTCGCATCTATCTCTTCCTCTACTCGCCCTCCATATTTCTAGGTAAGAAAATTCGCTAATATATTCCTTCCTCTACTCTGTTCGTGGCCTCTAAGGCACAGTTTTCGAATGCTAACTCGTTTATTTGTGTGTAGCTAGTTCGGTTGTCCAAACCGGAGTGGTTTTGAGTCAAAATCATGCTTATTGAACAGCTGCTATAAGGTAACGGTGATGGGTTACTCGACTTTAATCGTCTTTGTTTGCATGACTATATGCTAGTAATGTTTAGTATACTAGAATTGTTTTTGATTAAATAGTGGCATGATTAGGTTCATAAAGCATATGTTTGGATGAATTTTATCATGCATGGTTGTGTTGGATGAGATTTTAATTGTGGAAATTCATTAAGGATTGTTTTGTTAAATGAGGTTATGATCATTGAGAATGGTTAGTTTGATGGTCTTTCAAGTTCATAGTGTTTTGTTTACAATGGTTAATTCATGATGTTACAGCACCTTGACAAATCTGTCCATAATCCTGTACAATTTATTTCGACATCTTAGAGTATCCATATTTGAAAATGTTGAAAAGAGACCCCTGTTCATTTTAAGTTTAGAGTCTACCTCTAAAATTTCGTAATTTTCTTGCATGTCGTTTGTTTACAATAAATTATTTACGAACATTGCGCTGAAATATTCGCAGAACGGACAGTAGCTTAAAGATTATTTCGAAAACCCTTTTTATACTTTATGAATATTCTGGTCCTTTTCCATAATTAAACTTTTAAGAGTTTAGATGATGTTAGGAGTTTACTTTTCCCCAAAATGTTTTGTTAAACCCGTTTTATGAAGCAATACTTTTAATGCGACGATTTATGACATACTGTAAATATCAGATTATAAACCCCTGTTAAGTTCATCTTTTGAAAATGGTTATCTGATGAAAATGTAGCTAAAAGTCTTATTAATCCGACCCAACTGGCCTTGTATCATTTGGATTTTATTTGAATTAATTATGAAGTTTACGGCAGAGGACAGCTGAAATGTAAAACGCTTTTAAGACTTATGTTTTATTAATCAGTTCCGTTTATTCTTCTCCCGTATGGAATGGTCTTAAGTGTTGTCTTATTTATCGATTGTTGGCTCTTGTATGTAAATGAGTTGGTTAACGGTTATGTTAGCTTAAATTGTGTTTTGATGACGGCTATGTTATCTTAAGATGAGTAGGGTGACGGTTATGTTGCCTTGCTTGTGGTTTAGGTGACGGTTATGTCACCCTAAATTGTGTTGGTAACGGTTATGTTGGCTTGGTTGTGAATGGATACGGTGATACGATTTGTGTATCACTGTAATGAATAAACGCCACTCCTATTATGGGATTTTTGTGGGGAATAAAGCATGTATTCGCCCTAAACTTGCAGGATTATAATGAAAATTACAGTTGTGATTATAGTCATAAGATAAATAAAAACATGAATAGAGTACAACCTTTAGTCCTTGTGCGAAAGGCCTAAGAACAGGAATTAACACAAATTCCCTCCTATAACTTTCACCCAAGACTTAGATTGAGACGATGCCGCGTGTGCTAGAAATCCACTCCAACTGCCTTGCAATATAGGGAGAGCTATTGAGGTTTTAGATGTGAGATCTGAGGTTTTGGGAGAAGAGTGCTCTCAAAACCCTAATTTTCTTTGAGATTTGTTTTTTTTACAGTGAAACCAGAGTACTTGACATAAGGAGAAGTCTTCTCCTTATGTACTACATTCGGCCGAAATTTCGAATAGGGTGGGAGTGGGCTTTCCACTCCTACCTTATTCTAATACGTGATTCGACCCATTTAGCTAAAATTTATTCCCGGGTTTTATTTATAAATCGAAACATGTTATCAGATATTAATACAGTCGATATATTAATAATGGTCTGATAAAAACGATATTGTATAATTACCCAAATTAATATAACAGTTTATATTAATTCGCGAATACAATATTTAATTAAATATAACCGTTTATATTTAATTTACGAATTAATCATGTAATCCGTCTTAGCTAAAATTATTTAATCCGTATTAAATAATAATCTCAACATCTTATTGACTAATTTAATAGTCAATACCTCTGACTAACTGTTTAGTCATATTCGGCATAAATGTGACTATATTTTCATACCTTCACATCTCTCAAACGTGTCTTATAGGTGTGATGTATAGGGACCAGTTGATCACCGCCATCCATATGACAATAACGTCAAACTTATCTAGCAAGCCAACCGTTATTGATAAACGTGGATCAACTGGTAATAATACAGAAGTATGCCCTTGTGATCCTTAAAGAGATTTAATAAGTCATTGTACTTAATTGTCAAGGACACCAGCCCCAACAATTTTATCTAACTATGTTCGGGATTGGTCGGTGTCCGTGGTTATGCGGCCCGGTCCCCATGTGTCGTTCGGTGTAGGTTATTACATCGAGAGGTCTAGCCAGGTCTTAGGCATATAGTTTTCGGTTATGCGCTATACATAGTATCCGGATGACGTGGTTATGCGCTCCGGTAGCTAGGGCGCGGTTATACGCCCTAGCCTGTTAGTGGAGCGGTTATATTCCCTGACTGTCAGTTGTAGCGGTTATGCTACCTGACGGCGTTCATTTTATTCTTGGTTGTTGTTGTTTGTGTGATTGGACATGCCATCAAGTGTTGGTCTCTTAGTCGATCACCCGGTTGTTTACCTGATTTTGAGTATCATGCTTTGATATTTCTCATATTCACATGTAATACTCCATATACAATATGTTCTTATTATTATCTATTTGTATTCTAACATAAAGTGGCTGGGAGAACCCTGAGTTACTCCCCACTGACTGTGGCGTTCATGTTTCATGAATGTAGGTTGGTGCTGTTTGGGGAAGACGTGTGGCTAGCGAGCATTATTGATCATTCGACAATTACCCTTACGTTTAGATTAGATTTAATTCATGTTGTTATCGTGGGATACTTTATCCCTCGTTTATTTAATTATTCGTGTATAACTTATACTTTCTTGTTAGTTTTAGTCTTCCGCTTGTTGTTTTGATATTCCGCGAAAAAGTTCTAATAAATATGTCGAAAAGTTTTTAAAAGTATCGTATTTCCCCTGCAAATTACTTGATTATTTTTATGCTATATCGCGGGGTGTCACACGAACTCTGGAAGTCAAGTGCACAAGCATGAAGCAAGTCCTCTAAAGTCTGAATAGTCCTCTCGGACCGTCCATTAGTCGCGGCATGAAATGTTGTACTCATTAGTAGACGGCTACCCATAGCCTCCTGTAGAGCCTTCCAAAATCTGGAACAGAAACGCGGATCTCGATCAGAAACAATCTCTCTCGGGACACCATGGTAACGGACAATCTCTGCAATGTAGGCCCTGGCTAAGCGGTCCATATCCCAAGTCTCACGAAAAGGTACAAATCTGGCACACTTGGTCAATCTATCAACCACAACCCAAATAGCATCCTTGCCTCCAGCTGTCTTAGGCAATGCGGTCACGAAATCCATCGAAATACACTCCAACTTCCACTAAGGAACGTGGAGCAGCTGTAACAAACCACCTGGTCTCTTGTCCTATATCTTGACTTGCTGACAAGTCAAACACCTACTCACGTAGTCCAAAATCTCTTTCTTCATCCCTGGCCACCAAAGTATGAGTCTAAGGTCCTTATGCATCTTCTCGCTACCCGGATGAACAGAATAAGGCGTCAAATAAGCCTCATCCAATACTCTCTTCCTCAAATCAGGTACATCTGGCACATACATCCGGCCTCGAAAACGAAGAAAACCATCAGAACCAATCACAAAATCATGTGCCTCACCACTAGCAATCTTGGCCTCGAAGTTCTGGAAAGCAGCATCTGTAGGCAAACCCTGGCGAATCTCCCAATACAATGTCGGCTCAGCAGTCATAGCAGATAACCAATCAAAACCGCTACCAACCATCTCTAATCTCAACTTCCTGAACTCTGAACAAAGCTCCTCAAGAAACACACGAATAACACTCATCGAATGAGAAGTCTTGCGGCTAAGCGCATCAGCAACAACATTGGCCTTACCCTCATGATACAACAACTCAATATCATAGTCCTTAACCAATTCTAACCAACGAAGCTGTCGCATATTAAGGTCCTTCTGTGTGAAAATGTACTTCAAACTCTTATGATCCGTGAAAATGCAACAATGAGAACCAATCAAGTAATGACGCCACATCTTCAAGGCATGAACAACAGCAGCCTGTGGGGAATAAAGCATGTATTCGCCCCAAACTTGCAGGATTATAATGAAACATACAATTGTGATTATAGTCATAAGTTAATTAAAAGCATGAAAAAGAAATCAACCTTTGGTCCTTTGTGCTTATGGCCTAAGAACAGGAATTAAAGTAAATTCCCTCCTATAACTTGCACCCAAGACTTTGTTTGAGATGATGCCGCGTGTGCTAGAAAGTACTCTCCAATTGCCTTGCAATATGGGGAGAGCTATTGAGGTTTTAGATGTGAGATCTGAGTTTTTGGGAGAAGAATGCTCTCAAAAACCCTAATTTCTTGAGATGTGTTTTATCAGTAAAAACCAACCAAAAGCAGTAACCTGACAAAAGGAGAAGTCCTCTCCTTTTGTATTACTTGGTTCGGCCGAATTAGGGTTCGGGTAGGAGTGGGCTTTCCACTCTTACCTTATTCCAATGCGTGATTCGACCCGTTTTGCTAAAATATGATTCGCGGGTATTTATTATAAATCGCACACATGTTATCAGATATTAATACAGTCGATATATTAATAATGGTCTGATAAAATACGATATTGTATAATTGGCCAAATTAATATAACTGTTTATATTAATACGCAAATTCAATATTTAATTAAATATAACTGCTTGTATTTAATTTTACGAATTAATCATGTAATTCGCATTAGCTAAAATTATTTAATCCGTATTAAATAATAATCTCAACATCTCATTGACTAATTTAATAGTCAATACCTCTGATTAACTGTTTAGTCATATCCGGCATAAATGTGACTGTATTTTCATACCTTCACATTTCTCAAACGTGTCCTATAGGTGTGACGTATAGGGACCAGTTGATCACCGCCATCCGTATGACAATAACGTCAAACTTATCTAGCAAGCCAACCGTTATTGATAAACGTGAATCAACTGATAATAATACAAAAGTATGCCCTTGTGATCCTTTAAGAGATTTAGTAAGTCATTGTAGTAACTGTCAAGGACACCAGCCCCAACAATCTCCCACTTGTCCGTACAAGGGTATGTGCAATGACGTTATCACACTACATGTGGAGGACACAAGTCTCCAACAAACTCCCACTTGTCCGTACAAGTGTAGGTGCGATAACCGAATCTCATATCCTTTTAAAATTTCTCCCACTCAATGTAAGACAATTTGCAAATCCGCATTCGCAAAGGTCGTATCTCACAAGCGATCTGTATCAAGAGTGGTTTCCCCGACTAGAGAGTAACTTAACTGATAAAACGAATCTGTATTCGAGCATGGCCATGCATTTCAGTTACTACTCCTCGAGTGGCCCTGAGAAATGATAAAATCCTGATAAGGGTTTGGATATTTCCTTCAACTCGAATCCTGCCGATATCGCGCAACATGAAATAACCCAGAAAAAATCCTCTTGGCCCCTGTTACGGTGACCGTGGGAAAGAAACCAAAGTTACCCGAAATCTGCTTTAATCTCAAGAGACAGTTGAAAGTCAAAAGACTCGACTCTAAGCAACACTATGGAGGTCCTATCCACGACCCGGCACCCAATGTTATAAAACATTTAGGACTCCATAACGTTGTCACGGGGTCTCCTACGAGATATCCGTATAACTCGCCTTTGTGATTGGTCAGTCAGCCGCGTGACTTATGGCTCGTTGAACCCACCATCAACCAACGTCACAAAATGATTACCTGAGTTATCAGCTCAAGTGGGTAATCAAGGACCAAAATGATGTAATGTTAATCAGTTCACTTTGTGGTGTTCAAAATTGGCGTACAATTCCACATGAAAAACAAAACATTTTATATCATAACAATAAGGTTGAATAAAGTACATGAGAAAATGAATTATTACATGAATTCATAAAAGAGTACTACAACTTAGGAACACATCTAATTCCCATGGAATGAATGTGTGCTTCATGCTTATCACGTGGTAATGCTTTTGTGAGATGATCAGCTATGTTGTCATCCGTAGCGATCTTATCACTGAATATCTTCTTTTACGCGGACTCAGTTGTAGAATCTGCTGTAACACTCTGTTTAGAAATTTTCCAGCTGACAGCAGCGCCATTAAGAGTAAAAACGAATCCAGACTGAGATTTCGAGTCATCGCGATCCGTTTGGAAGCTAGCATCTGCGTAACCCGTGGCGCAGAGCGTCGAGTTGCCTCCGTAAGTCAATCCCCAATCTTTAGTCCTCCGTAGGTACTTAAGAATGTTTTTCACGGCCATCCAGTGTTGTTCACCTGGATGAGCTTGGAATCGACTGGTCATACTCAATGCATATACAACGTCTGGACGTGTGCATATCATGCATACATGATCGATCCTATTGCCGAAGCATAAGGAATCCGACTCATGCACTCTTTCTCTTCCAATGTCTTAGCTTCTTGAGACTTGCTCAAGTGAAGCCCAGTAGTCATAGGAAGGAACCCTTTCTTGGAGTTCGTCATGCTGAATCTCTCTAGAATCTTATCTATGTAAGACTCCTGACTGAGAGACAACATCCGTCGTGATCTATCCCTGTAGATACGGATGCCCAAAATTCTTTGTGCCTCTCCCAGATCTTTCATCTGGAAATGGTTTTTCAACCATGCTTTAACCGAAGACAGGAGAGGTATGTCATTCCCAATCAAGAGTATGTCGTCGACATACAGTACTAGGAATACAATCTTGCTCCCACTCGACTTGATATAGAGACATGGTTCCTCGACTGATCGAATGAATCCACTCTCTTTTATCACTTGGTCGAAGCGATGATTCCAACTCCGCGATGCTTGCTTAAGTCCATAGATGGAACGCTTAAGCTTGCAAACCTTCTTAGGATGTTCTGGATCAACAAAACCCTCAGGTTATACCATGTACAACTCTTCCTCCAAATAACCGTTTAAGAAGGCAGTTTTAACGTCCATTTGCCATATTTCACAATCGTGAAATGCGGCGATCGCTAAGATAATCCGAACGGAACGTAGCATGACTACGGGTGCAAAGATCTCATCGTAGTGCAAGCCTGGCACTTGGGTGAAACCTTTAGCAACTAGTCTTGCCTTATGGATATCTTGTTTACCTTCCACGGCATGCTTTATTTTGTAAAGCCATTTGCATTGAAGGGGACGTACCTTTGCAGGTAGGTCCACAAGATCCCACACGTTGTTCTCATACATGGAGTCCATCTCGGATTGCATGGCTTCTAGCCATAGCTTTGAGTCAGAACTGGTCATGGCACCTTTATAGGTTGAGGGTTCATTACCCTCTAGAAATAAGACGTCATCTGTATCATGTTCCTCGACCATACCAATGTATCTGTCTGGAGGAATAGAGACTCTTCCCGACCTCCTAGGTTCCTCAGGAATATCTACCGCAGCCTCGGTTGAAGGAACCGTTTCCTCCAATGGTTGCTCGGCAGTTGGTTCTTGAACCTCCGATAACTCGAAGGTTCTATTACTCGACTTGTTCTCGAGAAATTGTTTCTCTAAGAACGTCGCACTAGCCGCAACAAAAACACGTTGTTCGGTTGGCGAGTAGAAGTAATGACCAAAAGTTCCCTTTGGATAGCCTATAAAGTATGTTTTGACCGATCGCGGGCCGAGCTTATCCTCGTGTCTCCACTTGACATAAGCCTCGCAGCCCCAAACCCGAATAAAGGACAAGTTGGGGACCGTTCCCTTCCATAATTCGTATGGAGACTTGTCAACAGCTTTAGACGGACTTCGGTTAAGAATTAGAGCGGCCGACAAAAGAGCATAGCCCCACAATGAATCAGGCACAACGGTGTGACTCATCATGGATCGAACCATATCAAGTAAAGTCCGATTTCTCCGTTCGGACACACCATTTAATTGTGGTGTTCCAGGTGGAGTTAACTGTAGCACGATGCCACAGTCTTTAAGGTGTTGATCAAACTCGTGTGAAAGATACTCACCACCACGATCAGAACGTAGTGCTTTAATCTTTCTTCCCAGTTGGTTTTGTACCCGATTCTGGTATTCTTTGAACTTGTCAAAGGATTCACTTTTGTGCTTCATTAAGTAGACATAGCCATATCTACTCAAATCATCCGTGAAAGTGATGAAATACCTATAGCCTTCTCGTGCGTTGATCGACATAGGGCCACATACGACCGTATGTATGAGTCCTAATAGGTCGGCAGCGCGCATTCCAACACCTTTGAAGGAAATACGAGTCATCTTACCGATGAGACATGATTCACACGTGCCATATGATTCGAAATCAAAGGGCGAGATAGCTCCATTCTGTATGAGCTGTTTCACGCGTTTCTCATTTATGTGTCCCATACGACAATGCCATAGGTAAGTTTGATCTTTTTCACCTACCTTTAATTTCTTATTATTCACATGTAATATTTCGGTGGTTTGATCTAAAACATAAATTCCATTCATGGAAACTGCCTTGCCATAAATCATATTGTGTAAGGAGAAAATACAGCTATTATTCTCTATTACAAATGAAAAACCGAGTTTGTCAAGCGCAGAAACTGAAATAATGTTTTTGGACAAACAAGGAACATAATAACAGTTATATAAAGATAACTCGAATCCACTTGGAAGCTGGATCACGTATGTTCCCCTTGAGATTGCAGCAACACGTGCTCCATTCCCGACACGCAGGTCAACCTCACCCTTGATTAGGGGTTCTTGGTTTTGGAGGCCCTGCACATGATTACATAGATGAGAACCACAACCAGTATCTAGTACCCAAGTTCCGTAACTTGCATGGTTAATCTCAATCATGTGAATAAAAGAAGTAGAAGACATACCAACAGGAGTAACGCGGCCTGCCTTAATGTCCTCACGATACACGGGGCATGAGCGCCTCCAATGCCCAGTCTTGTGGCAATGGTGACATTCCATGCTAGTATCCTTGCTCTTTGTTTTGCCCTGTGAGTTGCTTGACTCACCTGGCCCACTCTTAGTAAATCCTGACTTCTTAAACTTGGGCTTGCCTACTGTTAGGTCGCCCTGAGCTTTAGCTTTACCCTTACCCTTACCCTTACTGGAGATCATGAGAACATCTTGCTTCACGCTCCCACTTAATTTCAGATCCTTCTCGGTCTGTACGAGAAGGGAGTGGAGCTCATGAGGAGTCTTCTTCATGTCATTCATGTAATAGTTGGCCCTAAAGAGGGCGAACCCATCATGAAGTGAATGAAGCATTCGATCAACGATTATGTTCTCACTGATCTTGCAGTTTAGGGCCTCCAGTTTCTCGATATTCTCAATCATGTGAAGAATATGTGGGCTAACAGCTTGGCCCTTCTGGAGTTTCGCCTCAAAGAAGCGACAGGTATGCTCATAAGAAACGATTCTCGGAGCCTTTGAGAATTCGTTAGTGAGCGTGGTGAAAATCTTGTTTGCACCATGGGTTATGAAGCGTCTTTGCAAATTGGATTCCATTGCATAGATGAGTACGTTCTTTATCGCACTCGCTTCCATGACGAAGTCGCTATGAGCGCGAACTTCGTTAGCTCTAGCTCCAGTTCCTGGGTGTGGCGGAATGGGCTCAGTTAAGTACTTGAGCTTTCCGTCAGCAATGGCAGCATTCCGTAGTGCTGCCTCCCAGTCAGAGAAGTTTGACCCATCATTCCTCAGTCTTGTGGACTGATTCATGGAGTCCATGAAGGCTTTTAGCCAGGATTCACGTGCTAGCTTGGCACTTGGCATTGGGTCTTCACCAGCCATTTAGTTATACAGCCGTTTAATTGAACGTGTTCTAGACTGAAAAGAAGATAAAACAAAACCATATAAGCAACTCATTGTTGTGATTTAAGTCTATATTAAATTGAATTTAAACTCGTAGACTCATGCATTTATATAATTGATCTCCCTCAAGAATTATATAAATGATCCCAAGACTCAATTTCCGTATATTGATAAGCCCACAGTTTGGCTAATTCCACCGTTGGAACTCTTGGTCGATAGATTTCCGTAAATCCTATCTATTAGTCCATCTCAGTCACTGGATATTATCGAGTGACCATGATGTTGAGATAAAATAAATCTTCTGTTCCCACTTACCCGACGTAGAAGGGGTCATATTATGCCTACCGACGAAGAAGGGATTCATGGGAGGCTGATTTATAAAGACTATTCTCAATTTTTTGTTATACGAGGAAGACCCCATCGACTTATATTTATTCATATTAAGTGAACTAAAATCTAGCATATTCGTGAATGAATGAAATAAAGTGATGGCTTTGCAATTGACATGTGACATCTGTATTGTCACAGAAAACTAACGCGTAACCTCTACATGAGTCAGTTTTCAGGCATGTAATAGGTGGTTTGGTTTTAGGCGGAATATGATGCAAGCTATTATCGATGAAAGCATAAAATAAATGCGATAAACGTAAATAAAAGTCCTAGTGTGGCCTATCCTACCAAAATAAACATAAAACAACTTGGAATCCACTGTTGGACCCTTGAAGCTTGTCTTGATGTTCCATCTTGGTCCTTGCAGTGAGAGTGAGCATCCGGTCTCCGTCTTTGGTCTTCACAAAATTACTAATTTAAATTACAAATATAATCCTATTTACATTCTAATTTAAATACAAAAGTAATTACATGGCAAAAACCCAAAACGGAGATACAAGATCTCAAAATTACAAGCAAGACTGTGTCCCATCATTACGGTAACACAATCTACTAAGGCCACACTAAGTTACAACCGTTTGCAAAATTAAATACGTTATTGAAAGCATTCACAAGGCATTCAACAAGACGATAAATAAAATGCATCAACTAAATAAAATTCATACATGACATAGTACTGGTATTATGACTAATAAATTTTTACCAAACCACCTTACGGGATTAAAATTATGTGATTATACCGTTTTAATCACCCAATTTTAAAAAATTTATAATCCTATTATCTTAAACCGTTTTAAAATAATATGTATCAAACGAGGGTGAACCGTTTCACAAAATTAATAATATACTATTTCCGTATATAGTATATTACTAAAGGCCATGTGAAAATAAAACATGTTATTTTCGGAAAATAAAAAAAACGAGTCTGTTACAGGGGTGGTCTACCGACCCAATAAACAGGTCTACCGACCACCTGGCGAAAAAAAAAGAAGTTTTTTTTTTTTTTTTTTAAAGCAGAATGGTCGACCGACCCGAAAAACAGGTCGACCGACCACAAAACACGAAACCGAGTTTCTGAACACGATTTCTCACAAAAGATAAACTGTCGAAACAGAAAAACACACAGGAGGCGGTCGACCGACCGCAACGGGGGGTCGATCGACCGACTTAGCGGCAGAAGACGATATTTCAGGTTTTAAAACTTACGAAAAACACAAAGGTAAAATTTTCATGGCCTGGCTCTGATACCACTTGTGGGGAATAAAGCATGTATTCGCCCCAAACTTGCAGGATTATAATGAAACATACAATTGTGATTATAGTCATAAGTTAATTAAAAGCATGAAAAAGAAATCAACCTTTGGTCCTTTGTGCTTATGGCCTAAGAACAGGAATTAAAGTAAATTCCCTCCTATAACTTGCACCCAAGACTTTGTTTGAGATGATGCCGCGTGTGCTAGAAAGTACTCTCCAATTGCCTTGCAATATGAGGAGAGCTATTGAGGTTTTAGATGTGAGATCTGAGTTTTTGGGAGAAGAATGCTCTCAAAAACCCTATTTTCTTGAGATGTGTTTTATCAGTAAAAACCAACCAAAAGCAGTAACCTGACAAAAGGAGAAGTCCTCTCCTTTTGTATTACTTGGTTCGGCCGAATTAGGGTTCGGGTAGGAGTGGGCTTTCCACTCTTACCTTATTCCAATGCGTCATTCGACCCGTTTTGCTAAAATATGATTCGCGGGTATTTATTATAAATCGCACACATGTTATCAGATATTAATACAGTCGATATATTAATAATGGTCTGATAAAATACGATATTGTATAATTGGCCAAATTAATATAACTGTTTATATTAATACGCAAATTCAATATTTAATTAAATATAACTGCTTGTATTTAATTTTACGAATTAATCATGTAATTCGCATTAGCTAAAATTATTTAATCCGTATTAAATAATAATCTCAACATCTCATTGACTAATTTAATAGTCAATACCTCTGACTAACTGTTTAGTCATATCCGGCATAAATGTGACTGTATTTTCATACCTTCACATCTCTCAAACGTGTCCTATAGGTGTGACGTATAGGGACCAGTTGATCACCGCCATGCGTATGACAATAATGTCAAACTTATTTAGCAAGCCAACCGTTATTGATAAACGTGGATCAACTGATAATAATACAAAAGTATGCCCTTGTGATCCTTTAAGAGATTTAGTAAGTCATTGTACTAACTGTCAAGGACACCAGCCCCAACACAACCAACTCAAGATCATGCGTAGGATAGTTCACCTCGTGAACTCGCAGTTGTCTGGAAGAGTAAGCAATCACCTTACCACTCTGCATCAACACACATCCAAGCCCTAGCATAGAAGCATCGCAGTAGACATCGAAATCAACGCCAATCTCTGGCAAAGTAAGCACTGGAGCAGATGTCAACCTAGTATTCAATTCCTGAAATGAGCTCTCACACTTATATGTCCAAACAAACTTGGCTTCTTTCTTCAGCAACTGGGTCATCGGACGACCCAATCTAGAGAAATCTCAACAAACCGACGGTAGTATCCAGCCAAACCGAGGAAACTACGAATATCTCCTACATCTTTGGGACTCTCCCAATCAATAACAACCTCAATCTTAGCGGGATCAACCATAACTCCCTCGCTAGATATCACATGTCCAAGAAATGCAACCTTAGATAACCAAAACTCACACTTAGAAAATTTCGCAAACCACTTCTGTTGACGTAAAATCCCAAGTATCAATCGAAGATGTTCGGCATGCTCAGCATCAGTCTTCGAATAAATGAGGATATCATCAATAAACACCACAACATAAGTGTTTAAGTACTCATTGAACGTCCTGTTCATCTGAACCATGAATATAGCAGGAGCATTCGTCAAACCAAAGGCATGACAACGAGCTCAAAGTGCCCATATCTGGTACGGAAAGCAGTCTTCGCAATATCAGCCTCCCTAACTGGAATCTGATGATAACCGAAACGAAGGTCAATCTTCGAAAATCTGGAAGCACCTCTCAGCTGATCAAACAAGTCATCGATCCTAGGCAAAGGATATTTGTTCTTCGCCGTAACTCTATTCAATTCGCTATAATCAATGCAAAGTCTCATGGAACCATCCTTCTTCTTGACGAAAAGCACTGGAGCACCCCAAGGAGAGGCACTCGGTCGAATGAACCCTTTCTCTATCATCTCTTCAAGTTGCTGCTTCAATTCTTTCAACTCAGGTGGAGCCATATGGTAGGGAGCCTTAGATATAGGTCCTGTACCTAGAACAAGCTCGATGGTAAACTCCACATCTCTCTCAGGCGGTATTCCCGGCAACTCCTCTGGAAAGACATCTCGAAACTCACGAATAATAGTTACATCCTCAAGCTTCGGTAGCGATGGTTTTGCAGCTGAAACAACACACAGTAAGGCTTGACAACCCTTCCTTAGAAGATGAGAAGCTTTCATCGATGAGATAAAACGAACACCCTTTTTAGGGCGAGTTCCCCTATAGGAAACACGAACTCCTGAAGAACTCCTCAAGCAGATTTTCTGGTCGCGACACTCGAGGCGAGCATGGTATCGCGATAACCAATCCATACCGAGGATAATGTCAAATTCCTCGAGAGGGAATCTCAGTAAGTCCGCTGGAAATGTGGCACAACCAATAATAATCGGTAAATCCCTATGGGAAAAACAGGAGAAAACATCTCCCGAAGGCAATGAGATAGAAGTCTCCGCTACAACAGAAGACTCCAGAGCTAGTCTGTCGGCGACCTGGGTGGATATGAACGATAGAGAAACACCAGTATCAAATAAAATCAAGCACTCAGCGCCAAGAACAGAAGAGATACCAGCAACGATGTCAAGATGAGCCTTAGCCTCTGCTCTGGTCATAACAAAGATCTTCCCCTTCGCCTTGCCTCCTCTAGTAGCTGCAGCAGCATTAACAGCCTTGCCAAGTGCGTTGCTCCTCTCAGGACAATCAAAAGACCTATGCCCAAATCAATTACAAGTAAAACACTTGTAGGCATTCTCGAAACAGTCAAAACCCGGATGAAGTGGTTTACCACAACGGTGGCAAACACTAGAAGCAGTATCCGTGTGAACAATGGTCTTAGCGACCGGTGTAGAGAACCTCTCAAATGAAGGAAAAAACGTGTAGTCTTACTAGTTATTTAGTTATAATTAATCTCATATTAATTTATGTTCAGGATCTTATGCATGCAAAACTAAAGCGGAAATTAAGAGAATCGTATTCTTACACACGGTCCGAAATCTTGCTAGGACGATCCTCCAAAAGCAACCAAGTAAGCTTACCTCCAATACCTAAACACCAAGACCTACCCTTTAATCGGACCAAAAACCGAACCCGAGCTACGAGACGGAATTAGGTTCTTAAAACCGTAAACTAATACTTATTATTAGTATACTAGAATACTACAATAAATTGTAGTATGAATATTATGAATAATATTTTAGAGGATTTTCTAATTAATTTCTTACACTAGAAATTTTATTAGCATGATGGTTTTTATTTCTTACTTTAGAAATAAACTTAGGTTAGTGTCATATAATGTGAATCATTCACATATATATTATGGTGGGTTATGGGTTTAGGCGTGTGAAGGGTGCATGTGAAGGGTTAGGGGTTGCTTGTTCTCTTACCCATGCACATAGGCATGCATACCTACATATTAGGTATCACACTCATGCAATGATTGTGTTTTATTTGTCCACAAATTTCAAACAAAATTGTGCTTATAACATACACATTCTCACGCCACATGCAAATGTAAAATGGACTTCCATTTTACAATTTGTAATTTGTACAATTGTAAACATGTGACATCCCATGTAACATAAAATAATTGTATTAATTTTAAAATAAACATTTATCAAATAAATATTATTTCAAAATTAATTAAATCATATTTAACAAATTAATTTAGTAATTCGTAATTACTGTCCCAACATATGGTTATCATAATAATCGTCGATACGATATATTTACAACGTTTGTTATAACCATTAACCCTTCATATTCTAACTCCGATATTTCTAAAATATCGATTAATATTTGACAATCAACACATTTCAATTTCAAATATAAATCTTACTTTAAGATTCAACCTCTGATTTCTCGATATACGGTTTTAAGGAATCGATCAATTCGTATCATATGCAATTGATCAATATATATATTTAAGGGGTTAGTCCTAAAGCTGTGACCTAAAGGGATCAACTGACCACCACCGTCATACGACAGTAATGTCAAACTCTAGTCAGCCAATCATTACCGATTAATGTTGGTCAGTTGACTATATCAAATATCGGATCCTTTGAAATAACCGTTATTTAAGAAGGATATCATTTTCGCCCGTCAACAATGTTTTGGATAAAGAATTATATGAGTAGTGAGACATTAGTACTCTCATTCATTTAAGCTGAAAATCTTATAATGAACTAATGTTCTCATGTTTGAGTTTGAAGTATTTCACGGGATGTAATTCTCGATTTAAGTAAGTCGTATTACTTTAATAATGATCCAATCATGTCAATCGTATGGTGAATCATTCAAGGTACCTTATTACGATCTATGAAAATCGTATCAACTCATGTTATGTATCACATAAAAGCATTTTAAAAAACCAACATATTTGATTAAGAACAAAAGGATGACTTGGGTTGAAAACCAAGTCACCAATATTACAACCATTGTTCAACAAGATTCTTGTCATACAAGAAATACAAAGTTCTTAAATTAAAATGCAAAATGAAAGAAGACATCAAAATGAAAAATTAGAGTCATGCTCTTCATGTCTTCAATCTTGGATGCTACCTTAGCCATCCATGGAAGGAACTTCAAGCTTCCTTCTCCTTCTCCTTGCCTTTGTCTTTGGTAGGAGCCCCTTTAAAACAATTTATAAACGGGTAAGAATCAATAACTTGTATCAATATACAAAAATTAATCAAATAACATGAATTAGACGAGAATTAATACCTACCGCAAGAACCTTTCCGGCTTTGAGGTCATGGAGATACTTCGGGCAATTGCGCTTCCAATGCCCCATCTTAGTGCAATAATGGCACTTGTCTTCAACCTTTGACGACGACGAAGAAGAAGCACCTTTCGTAAAAGTCTTCTCCTTAGGAGATGCGGGTTTGAAGGCTTTGACATTTTTACCCTTGTTAGCCCTGCGCTTAATCTTCCCCTTGCTTTTCTTCTCGATATTTAGTACATCCTTCGTGGAACTTTCATTAAGTCCCATATCCCTCTCAGCTTGGACTAACATCTTATGTAACTCGTCCAAGGAGGTTATTTGATTACGCATGTTATAGTTTACCCGAAACTGAATATACGATTTCACTTTGTTGAGGGAGTGAAGAATTTTGTCAATAATAAGCGAGTCGGGAACATTCACCCCTTGCAACTTCAAGGTTTCGTCTAGCTCAACCAATTTGAGCACATGAGGACTAATCCTTTGTCCTTCATTTAAGGTCAAATCAAAGAAGGCGGAGGCCGCGTCATATTGGATTACCCTAGGAGCTTGCGAAAACATAGTCGCAATTCTAGTATAAATCTCATTAGCCGTGGTTAGCTTAATCATTCTTCTTTGGAGATCCGGCTCCATCGAAAATATAAGCACGCTCTTTAAAGCATGTGACTCCTTCATGTAGGTCTCATAGGCCTCACGAGTCGCTTCCGATGAACGAGCACCGGGAGTGGGAGGAGCGGCAATGGTAAGATAACGAGTCTTATCGTCGGCTTCCGCGGCCAATACCAATTGGGCGTCCCAATCCTTAAAATTGGCGCCATGCTTCTCAAGCTTGCAACGGTCCATAAAGGACCGAAGCCATGAAACGTGTGGGAGAGGTGGAGCGTTATTTGCCATTGATGATTGATAGTCGAAAATGAACTACAAATGAAAATAAAGGAATTAAAACACAATTATCGTTTTAATAATTTAAACTTGTAAATTTAAACAAGTTAAACATCTACTTAATAATCTCTTACCCAATCAAGTAAATGATCCCGAGACCCAAATACACACTAAATCGGGCACGGTTTAGCCGATACATCCCTCATTAATATGACTCGGTAGATTAACCCTTTAATCGATTCTACTTTTAGAACTCTCGGTCGATAAAATTACACTAATTCTTATCCTGGCCCGAACTTATTACGACTACGGTGGCTCGAATACCTTCGTCGACATCAACCAAATTTCGAGAACGTAATCATATTACCCCACTTCACCAACGTAATAAGGTTTGCACCTCGGTTTAGCCGAGCCTACTCCCTTATGATGAAGATCCTTCGCGGGTTCTTTACTATTTGGTAAGGCTATGTCTCGATTTTTAAATAACGTAAGAGATCTTGTCAATTTATTATCTATCTCCTTTAAGTGAACTAAGTCGGTGAATTATCGATAAATTAATTGACGGGGTCGATGAAATCGATGAAATGAATGATTTGAATGACGATTTGGCTATGCATGCAAACATGATAAGCATAAATAAAAGCATAAAACTTAAAAGCATAAATAAAACCCTAGTATGGCCTTTCCTAAAATAGAAAATAAAGTAAATTACAAATTCGGAAACCATCTCCTTTGGTCCCTTGAACTTTACACGCGGCACGCATCCCAAGGCAAACTCCGTCTTGGTCGGAACTCCTTTCCGAAATGGCACCGTCTTCAAGGATCTCCGAAATTACAAATAATTACAAATTTTATATCTATTTTACACATTATAAAATAAAATAAAACAATAAAATAAAGTGATACGAGATCACATTAAATTACAACCGAATCGATAAACCCTTACATTACGGGAAATATCGATTAAAATCTAAGGCCATACTAAGCAAATTACATAATTCAAAATTACGTAAATAAATTATGACATTCATAAACAATAATTAAATATGCAATGCTTATGTAAAATGCAAAACCTAAGCCAAATCGTCCTATTTAAACACATTTTAAATATCGTTATTCGTAATAACACGGTTTTATGGAACAACGTGATTTAAACAATTTTAAAATCACTTATTACTCTATGAATCATTATTCATGATTTAGTTAAGTTTCCTAACACATTTTAGGATTCAAAATTTAGTCTTACTCAAATTTCGAAATAACTTATCCTTTTTTTTTTTTTTGGTGACGAGGGGTTTAATCCCCCGGGTCCATGCATTCCCGCACCACCGCATGAACCATGTAAGCCACCCCTTTGGGGGCTGCAGTGGCCAAGTGGTCATCTCCCCAGCTGGTAATCGAACCTGAGACCTCTCAACTCCTGCATTTCTGCAAGCTTTAAGGTTTAACTCAGTTACCACTGGACTTTATCCTTTTATTTTAATATTGTTCGGTTTTAAACGGTTTTACGGGAAATAGCATTAAAATAATCAAACGAGTCATAAAAATTTCGAAAAATGCAAAATTCAAAATTTTGAACATACTGAAAATTTTCAAAATTTTCAGATCCTTAAAATTTAAATATTTTCGAAATATACTATTTATTTCGTAAACTAGCCGTGTAATATGCATAATAATTCGAAAAATTCAAAACTACTTCAAAAATCATGCTATAATATACCAATATAATTTTTACATCTTCCTAGACACTCAAAGTATCTGAAAATGCAGAAAAATCAGGCTGAAAAACACTGTTTAAGGTCTGAAAATTTATGATTATGACTCTTACAATACTCAATTTCAACTTTAACTTTTAAAATGAAAATTTAAAATTTCAGAAACTTATGGCACTAAATAAAAATATGTTAATGATCATATCTAATATGACTAATATGGGTGAATTTTTCGGACCATTTAGGTAACTTTTACTATTTTTAATAATTTGTGTCACATATTACTCGATTTTACGGATTAAAATCATTTCTCATGCAAAATTCGAAATAATTAGCTCAAAAATTATATGCATGCTTGAAATAATATATGTGACACTATATAAAATTTTTATGGTCAAATTCGAAATTAAACTATTTCAGCTAAAAATATGTCACTAATATTACGATTTTTACGATAAAAATCAATATTCATGCAATAGTAAAGAAACATTTCTGAAAAATTCATCATATATTTTATATATTGCATGTGACATCTACAAAAAAATTTATAGTTAAATTCATAATATAACTATTTAACCCATATTTATCTCATTTTATGACTATTTAACCTTTAAAAATCATAAACCATGCATAAAAACTCAATAATTTCGAAAATTATATATATTCATAATATGTTAAATGCATGTGAGAACATATTTAAAAAATCTCGGCCAGGAAACATTATGTAGCTATTTATCCCATAATAAAACATTTTTTAACCGATTTTAAGCATAAATTAAATATTTTAATTACAATATTGAATAATAGTATTCCATAAATCATCAAAATGACTTAAAACTATTTTAAGACCAGAAAGTATACATGCATTATGATTTTCGTGCATATCCTATATGTACTAATCATTTTCGTTTTTAATTAAAATCGTATTTTCTCGCAAAAACGTTAAAAATCAAGTTGCATGCAAGCAACCTAATGCTCTGATACCACTTCTACAACCCCTATAAATTTGCAAACTTGGTAAATTATGAACAGTAGGCCTGTAACTTTCGTGCCTTGCATATGATGAACAGCGTTGCCTTTGTCATCTTCTTCCTTCAGCCATTATAAATACCGGAACATTCATGCTCTGTTCTTTGTTTAGAAGGTAATTGACTGTTTGCCTTTAGTCTGTTGTTTTTTTCTTTCGTTTGGTTTCTTTCTTCATTTTTTACATTCGCTTAAGTTTAATTATGTTACTTTTGTTAGGATTATTACCGGAAATCTTTTCTTGTTTTCTGTAAAATTAATGATTACTAATCGTTCCTTGTTTTCTCTGTTTTATGTGGTTAGAGTGTGATTCGGTATGCCTATGAATAACGTTGATAAGGTGCATTATCTTCAAGAACGGATTGATGGTATTGTTGATGGATTTCGTCCTTTGTTCCATCGTTTGATGGTTGTTCTTAACAACGATGTTATTTGGAATCTCATGAGGCGGGAGGGTTTCGGTCTTTCATCATTGGAATTGACAATGACTCGCCGGTACAAGGTTCAAAGACCTGATATTCCTGATGAGAATATAACTAAGGGTATGTTTAATACGCTTTGCTTTAATTATAAGTATGATTCAGTTTCTTTGCTTTTAGGACTTTTGATTAACTTTCTCTGGCTGTTCTGCAAATCATCTTCATGTATTTGATAATTTTGCTACTTCTTCTCAACTGCTTAATATCTTTGTTTCTTGATCTTTTCACCAGTTTTGTCGTCCTGGGAAATTTTGTTTTCTGATTTCCATTGAATTAGTTACCTGGTTATTGGTTGAGATTACATATTCTGTAATTTAAGGAGTTCCGATTTACTTCTTGGTACTGTTCTCCTTAGTTTCTTTATTTATATGCTTGCTCTTTTATGTATTGTCAACTGCATATTCTATTTATTTTTTTATCTTTACACATCTTTTATCAACTTGAGAGTTCTCACTTTCTGATTTAAATTGAATTGGTTATCTGATTATTGATTGTGCTTACATATTCTGTGATTTAGGGACTTTTGGTTTGACTTTTGTTGCTGCTCGCTGATGAAATTGATTTAGTTACCTGATTATTGATTATGCTTGGTGTCAATACTTAAATAGTTAACCTAATTATTGATACTGCTCACATATTATGTGATTGACATTATTTAAGTTAACTGACACAGTTTTGTTATTGTGTTACACAGAAGTTGTTGCGATGAAAAGGGTTGAATTAAGCAACTTAGAGGTTGAGGTTGTTGAGTTCTTCAAGAGATGTGAAACTATTGTTCCTCATATGACTCTATATCATCTATGCATGGCTACAGGTGAGGTATTCGGAACGAACTTTAACAAGCTTGATATATATGAAATCTATTATATTCATCTGGAAGAAGAGTTATGGAAGCCAAATTGTTCCTCGTCTGATGGTTGTTCTACGGATTAGGGGTTATAGTGGTTTAGTGACTCTCGCTGATGAAATTGTGATGTATTATCTTAGTTGTTGTGTGATTAGTTGTGGGTGGAGGTTGCGTTTCAATCTCTATGGAGATGTGATTTGTTTTGCAACGTTGCTGTAATATCTGGTGCTGTATTTTTTAACATATGTTTAATAGAAGTTTTAGTTAATTTAACATGTATAATTGTCTTATCCGCAAACTATAATGATAATGGTGTATTCAGAAACTTATCATTTATTACTGAAATCTTTGATCTTGATATTGTAGGGTGTTTGCCTAGGTAAGTAGGGGTGTTGTCTCGTCAGGAGACCTTACTTTTGCCCATACTCTAAGTACTAACAACTACTATAGTAGTATTGTTTATCTAAGTTTGCAAGCAACTTAAAAAGTATGGAGTTATTTCCACTGTACACTTTTATGTACTATATTATGGAAGCATAAGCTGAGATTGTGTCTGTCCATTTACTAAGCTGATTATTATAGCTAATGATGAAAATTTTAAGCAATGTCTATACAGTCTTCCTATGTTGATAGATGGCTTTTGGTTAATTCTGAGTATTGTTGAACAATTACGATGGCTTGCTTTGTTACACGCAACTGGAATTATATATAACTATCAATTATGATAGATGAAGATAGACATTTCTGGTACATTGTTATTTATTTGTTCATATAAATACCTTTACCAGTTTTGCTATTGAAGAATTGTTATGGGTTGCGCGACCATTGCTATCGGGAGGTTGTATGTTGAACTCATGTGTTACATGGTTCTGCGTTGGAGAGTTGTCTGTTAGATGTGTATAATTGCGGATATTATTTATGTCATCTTCTAAATACACACAATCGGCGATCTTATTTATAAGATTTTTATCCATCCCAGATGTATTTTTTTTTTAAAAAAAGGTCTTGTAGTTCGACTGACTCATTTCCACATGTTTGTAATTCGCCTTTGGTAAAAGACATAAAAAATGCTTATAAGTCTTGATCAGACTTAGCTCTTACATTGACAATTATGTTTTTTTTATAAGATGTGGCTAAACATCAAAAGAGACCATCGTTGGGTGAATGAACTACCTATTTGGTCTTCTCAGAGGGTACCATTATAGAGTGAATATTAACTACTGGTGTTAAATTTATACCATGTGTTTGTAAGAGCTTCTGTTTAATAATCTTTACTTGAGGAAGCGTGTGAGTGGATTTTGACCTATGTTCTTCTATAATTGTAGGCATGTCTGTACGACTTACATTTCAGCTTATGCATCCCGTTTGCAGTCCCTATGTCGCCTCATTTGTTCAAAAAGTTCGTGACAAATATTTCACCGGTGTATAAACTTTACATCTACAACCTGTTTACAGACCTTATGTCGCCTCATTTGTACAAAAAAGGTAATGACAAATATGTCACTTGTGTATAAACTTGACATATATTTTTTCGATTCAAGGGGGATAATACTGTTAAATATGGAAAACTGACGTTTTGTTTGGAGCCTAAATTATTTGACGCTGTTATGTTGGTTATGAAGTATATGAATTGCCATGGGCAATAACGATGGCTGTTTATAAACAATTCGACATTGTAGTTATTGATAGTTACTTTATCATGTTGTAATAAGTTAATATTTGTATCTGACACAGACTTTGCAACTTAAACGACCAGATATTAACTTAATAAGTACATTTACCTATAAAATTTGATACAAATCTTGTTGTGCGTGCCATAGTCGGGATTGGTTATTCATACGTAGGATATTATTAGTTTGGGTGTAAGAGATGTCACTAATTATATTTTGTATGTCTGAATTAGGTTCTGTAAGTTATACCTGGGATACATTCACATTGTCACATAATAGGCTTTATTATTTGGTCTGATGCAAGTAATTGGTCTGTGGTCTTCTAACTTTTGCGTTAGATACTAATGTTATGTTTGTTTTTCTGACTTAAATGATTACCTTACCTCTATGACCACATTTTATAGATTAACCATTCTTACACTCAATTCTGTACACTAGGTAATGTAATTGTTGTACTTTTCCTATATCTAGGGGATTTGTTTAGTTACTATCCATCTATATCTTTTAAATAACTGATACACAGTAGTTATAGAACCATACCTTTCTGTTGCAGTCTTTATATAGGCAAAAGAGTTAATATCTTGGCATTCTGTAGTTTCATTATCTATAATTCATTATCCTAATTTAGGTTTGTTTGAATCGAACTCTAATCATGCAGTTTAAAATTGTTTGGTATATAGTTGGTTTTAATTTGCTTGGTTGTGTTGTGAAATGGATTTTACAAATTTTAATAAGCTTGATAAGTGTGCTATTGTATTCTGAACTATTGTCTTACATATATGAAGGCTTGCTTCGACGATTCTATTTAGGTGGATGATTGTTATTGTTTAGTTGTTTGTTATTTAAATTGGGTGGAGGGTGGGGTGGCCTAACATCATGAGCTGTGGTAAACTTCTATTCCTATGTATATAGTATGTATGTTTTTTTTTCCTCGGGATTCTGGTAGACCGTGAAATGTAAAATGAGTTTTTGTTTAGTACCTCGTTCTGTTTCATTGCAAATTACTTTCAAACTTTGTTGTGAAGGTACTAACTTATAGCTCAATTTCATAGCTATTTGGCATGATGTCACTTTACCTACATATTCTTGATTATATATTTCCCTGCATTCATTTTGCTTTCGTAATGATTGTTATATTTGCTGAAATTGCAGATGGCGCTTGCTACTCCGTTACAAATAGTGGTTCCTTACCATCCTTTACTTAAACAGATCACTGCTGAACTGCAGTTTCCTGAACCTGCGTATCATGTTCTAGATGTGTCTGAAAATAACGTTTACGTCGTAGTGGAAACGAGGTTTCGTTATCGTTCTACTAATAAGCCTGAAAAGTTAACATATGTGTGCGAACGTGCAGTTACGCTTGAAGACTCATGTGAGCTTGCTGCTAAGAAAGCTGTCCACAACCTTATTCGACGATGGGCATTAGTTGTTGAGGACTTCTCGTTCGAGAGGTGTGATATCCTTAAGCATTGCAGTGAATTATATCATTTGAAGCGCAGAGAACTCCAGAGTATCTACAAGAATGCTTCGAACTGTGGAGTAGGTGGAACTACATGTGGGCAGCGTGTCAGTAATAATCACATTTATTTGGAATATGTGCCTTTACTTAGGAAGATTATCAAAACCCTACTAATACAGTGTACTCCGTTATAGTCTGTTATGCATTCTGCTGGGAACTACAGCGCTTGGATTACTATTTTGTCTTCGGCCAGCCCTACCTATAACCCAATATTTATTGTATCGGGGCGTGAAACTCTTGCTGATGCCAGGAACTGTTTAGCTAAGAAGGTTGTCATGTACTTGGCATCGGCTTACCACCTTGAAATTATTGACGTGAATTATCAATCTTCAGAGTCTGAAATGGCTGCATTGTTATATAACCTTGAGATACAGAGTTATTTGACTGTGAGGGGGCGGATATATGAGATATTTGATGAGCCTACTTTTTCCAATAATCTTATTGAGCGGGATGAATTTGCATCTGACTATGGAGTTGATGACACTGCAATTATTACCCCAGCCTCTCCCACGAAGGACACAGTGCATACCCGTTTTGGAAGTCCTGATAATGTCGTATACTGCCTGTCAGGTCCCTTTCCTGTTCCTTATTTGCTACCAGCAGTACGTGACTCGGGCTGCTGAAGTAGAGTGGCTGTTTAGTTATCTGAATCTGGTTGAATGATGTGCGTGGCTTCGAATTCTGGATATGACATTTTGTGACACTGAGATAACGCTCTCTCTAGCTCATCTGTTATTGCTTTTGATTAGCTATTTTTTTTTTACAGTGGTAGCATCACTGAACATTGTGATGTATCACTTCTGGTATTCTCATGTATGCACGTTCTGTTGTTATTGGAAGATTAATGATTATGTTGAATGTCTGTATTGTATGTACATGGCTAACGTAGAATTCCATTAGATCCGTTTCTAATGCATAGCTATATAATATATAGATTGGTTTTTAGCAGGAATTGCTTATGATTGTGTGAACATGATCAGTAACAAATGGGATGTAATTACTATAGTCTTGTCGGTCTAAACATGCCTTAGGATAGGGTTGGCGATGGCTCTTAGTGGATAGACTGACGAATCTACAGATATTTCTAAATAATGATAAATGTATCCAGATTACTTCTTTTCAGTTAACTGTTGTCTAAACACAACGGACGTTACAGTAGTTATTACGTTTGCATTCTTCAATAGTCATAGTTTCTATACTTTCCGCGTTGGTGGAGTGTACGTCAATCTAAATAAAACAAGGCTACGCCATTGAGTATGTTTGACTGACCGTGATATCTACGCTGTAGTTTGTATTTGTTCTAATTTATAAATGTTTATATCGAGTGTTTAAATATTGCTGAATGTTATCCTCCATTCACTTTGGATAGTTAAACGCGTCTATAACTATAGCTGCGGTACTGTGGTGTTCAGTAACTTTACCGATTGAGCTTTAGGGTGTGAACAGTTTAGATTTGAAGATGGTTAGGATACAATGTAGTTAACTGATTGCTGGATATGTTTATAGTACATACTTGTAGATATGCACAAGTAATGTCCTGTCAGAAAATCTTAACTTCCCCCATACTGTCAATCAAACTTTTCCTCTATTTGTGAGTTTATATAATCATTAAATCTTGTTTACAATTAATATAAATTGCTGCAGATGTTATTCTAAAAGTTGTATGTATACTTCTTGCAAACTCATTTACAAAGGTCTGTTTTTATTTCATTTCTTATTTTATTGTTGGTGCATAATGTTTGTGAGTGTATTTTGTCATATTTAATGTTTGTTAGTAGTCGTAATACAGAATGGCACAGTTGAGGCAGAGCGCTAGATCCCTTGCAGGCAGAGATGGTGGGTATTCTTTGAGAGTTAGGGTTATTGAGACAATCAGCATACATGGTTCGTTAGGTGCGTGTGATCTCGAGTGTCAGCTAATTACGTTTGAAGATGAAAAGGTAATTATTTACAGACCTTGACTATATATTATATATGTTTATGACATTGTAGAACTAACTTGTGTGGTCTATTTTGGAAATTATCGTGGTACTGTTTCGAGCTTTGTGTTAGTGTTCTTAGATAATGTATGGATTTATATTTTTCTTTGCGTATCTGCGTGATTAAGAGAGTACTATATGTTGTGCAACTGTAGCTGCAGTATATTATATGTTCCTTACAAGTATCTATTAGCTCTGGGTCTACTTAAACATTGGTATTGCTAATAATTACATTTGTTAGTTTAATTCCTTCGGACAGTAACCTCTTATAATGAGCAATTGAGAAAGCCTCATTTAAACCAGTATTAGTTTTGGCTATTTCGTGATGTATAAGTGGCTAATGCCATTAAGTTTCTGCCTTTTTCTTGTAATGAAATACAACTGCTGATGTAATTGTAGGGTGCTAAGATAAGGGCTGAGTTTCATAATGAAGAGTTGGAGTTGTTCGGTGATGTTATGCAAAATAATGTGGAATATGAGATTACCAATGCCAGGGTCAGAGTGGTTGGAGGTTTCTGCTTAGGCCATCAAGATGACCAAGTTTATGAAATTATATTCAACAAAGATACCGTTGTTCAGCCTGTATGTTGTAGGGTTGTTATTGATCCTCAGATTTATGTGGTGGTCGCATCCATTCCGCGAAAACTCTCCTTGGAAACTAAATATAGTAAGACATTAGTTACCATTATTTTGTTGATGACCTCGTACTTAATACCGCTGACTGTTTTGGCTCCTTTTCTTAATGTAGATGTACTAGCTGTTGTTGTCTTTGTTGAACATATATGTCAGAAGCCAAGACCAGCTGGTCATACTTCTGAAATATGTGAAGTTTTCATCATCGATCAAAGGTATGCGATGTTTACAGCTGCTAAACCTTTGGAGCTCTTGATCCATTAATTGTTGTTTTGAATCATTTACTTGTGGATCCTGATAACTTTGATCCCCTTGAGTAGTTTCGAGCAGATTACGCTGGTTACTGTATGGGAAAAAGCAGTTGTGAAGCAGTGCAGGAACTTGCAGTGGAACACAGGTTCCTATCCTGTTGTCAGTTTCACGCATCTGAGAACGTCCAACCGAAATGGTTGTTATTTTACGCTAATAGTTGGAAATATGGATAGGCAATCTTTATGATATATGTAAATAATGATGATATGTGTTGAAATGTGTAGGTTTTTCCCTTTCAACGACCAGAGAAACAACTGTCGACATCAACCCACAGGGTGAAATGGCTGATACTTTGCGTGACTGGTAAGAGATTATAATCCTTAGGTTATTTTATATTGATCCTTTACATGGTAGTAACGTCTTATCGTTTCAGGCAAGCTGGTAATTACGCAAGCCTGAATGTTAAAAATGGTGTACTTTGGGATGTTCGTCGTCCGTCTAATGAGCGCGTTATCACCTCTATTGGATGGCTGCTCCAACAGGATGTATGTAGACGCTTTTTGAATTCTACGTTGCCATTTTAAACTGACATGACCCAGGGATGTTAGTTTAGCAATCTGTGAGGGCATGTTTTGTTGTGTATTCAACGATAAGAATTCAGTTAAAAACTCTTACAATCGGTCGCTTAGATTTATTACGCTCTAATGTGTTATCAGGGGAGGAGCATCTACCAAGAGGAGCGATATTGGCCGTGTGTGCATCTTGCTAAGCTAGATCAGATGAACATCCAATATTACACAGGGTGTAGTCATTGTGGAACTGGTGGTTACGAGGATGTAGGTGTCATGTATACATGCTATACGTGCATAAAAGAGAACGTTATCTCAACCCCGAGGTACTAAATTAGTGGTCTGCATGGTACATGTGTTTACGCTTATGTCGTTCTGACATTTCATTTGAACAGGCTAATGGTTACCCTCAGCGTAACGGATGAAACTGGATCTTGTACTTTCACTGCACTTACTGAAAATGCTGAAAAACTACTAGATGTCGACGCATATACCCTCCACTTAATGCTTCCACAGGTATTTTTAACTTATGCTGTTTTTTTTGTTAATGTGGTTGTTCAGTATACGTGCTTGGGAAGATAGTTCCTGCAAATATGGTACTACGATTCTAATATTATCTGGTTATCATGAAGCGTTAATCTGCGCTATCTCCGTGTCTGTGTCAGGAAAAGCAGGACTACCTTTCTCAAGTTGAAAATCATCTGAAGACTAGCCAATTTTACATCCAAGTGAAGCCAGCTAGATCATTTTTCTTGACTCGCCAGTTGGTTTGGGAATTGTCTGAAATATCTCTCAATTAGGGGTGTCTATTGTTAGGCTATTGTGAGTGCTGGCGATATGTTTTGTATGTATGTTTGAACTTGATTACGCTATCCTGAAATGTTAGAACCTATTTGGCCATCAGCTTTAACAGGCTGTGATATAGTACTGTCTTTGTAGTTGTACGGTATGTTCTATAACACGCCGGCTGTTGTCGATTTTATGTTCATGTTTACAAGTTTCCTGCTGCGCTATCTAAGCGTTACTTAGTTATGGAACGAACCAACCATACTCTTAAAATTAAGCCATTCATTCCAACAACAACATCAGAAAATTACAACGTCTTTGTTACTGTCAGGATTACATCTTCTGGAAAATTACATCCTTATGTTAAACTGTGATAACAATATTGCGATGTTAAAAAACGAAATGTTTTCCTTAGTCAAGCCGTAGTCTAGGATTTGCAAGTAATATAATGGCCTAAATATTCATTGCTTCAGCAGTCAGAGTCATAGTATCCTTCACTGCCCGACTCGTCACTGGGACGATCTGCATATTATGCTTCCAATCTGGCGATCTTCTGGTTTCTCCTGATTCTACCGTGAATTTTTCGCTTCTCCCTTTTTGACTTGGCGTACAAGCAGCAGCAGTAGATTGCAACTGTGCGATAGCATCTGGTTACTCTTATAATGCCGTTGACATTTTCTTTCACTAATTGCCTCGCATAATCTACATCGACCTTTGAGGTTTCGGTCCCAACTAGAAATAGTGATGCCCAGGCTTTGCCAAAGGCTGATTGCTCTTCCACAGTTGTTGTTGAGAACAGAGACTTAGATGTAAATTGTTCTCTCTTCCAACTATCATAGTTTTTAACAAAATCGAGCTTGTCCTGGTTCCTAATGTCCTTAATTACTTTGCAGGTAAAAGCCATTGCTAAATTGTAAGTGTTTTCAGGGGGTGGTAGTTTCACCAGTTATCACGAAGAGAATGAAGTTTGAGGAGTTTACTTTTGGGCAGTTGTGATGGAATTTAGTTATGATGATGCAGAATTATGTCTAATCACTTCCTTTATAGGGAATGTGTAAGGAAGGCCAAAGGGCATGCTTTGAGTAGAGTGTATTTAATTTGTAACAATATATTCTAACCTGTACTTTACGATTCGATATAATTCGTTATGTCGTCGGATTGTGTTGTCTGCATATTTATGTCGGAATATGTATTGATTAATATTCTTGGTAATTAATGTTGGGGCTGGTGTCCTTGACAGTTAGTACAATGACTTACTAAATCTCTTAAAGGATCATAAGGGCATACTTTTGTATTATTATCAGTTGATCCCCGTTTATCAATAACGGTTGGTGATACCCGTCGTTGTGGGTGTCAAAGATAAGATTTATAAACCAAACTAAAACTATAGATAGTGATAGTAAGGGTCGAACCACAGAGAGACAAGGTTAATTCCGTTTGCTAATTTTTAATCTATAAAATAATAATAAAGAGGGGGTTTGATTGATTATTGCTGAGTCTAAAATAAATATAAAATAAAACAAGTAAATTAAGATGAAAATAAAATATAATAAAAGAGATGCTAGGATGTTCGGGTAATAAACAGCTAAGGTAATATAAATCCTAAGTCAACATGTATTGCAGTCGCATAAGGGGTGTAACATATCCTTTAGGTCTATGCTATTAGTTCCTAGGTCTCACAATTATTGGGTGTCAACAATAAGGGTGATTCCTAAATTCTGGGTCACAAACCTTTCAGTCTTAAGTAACCTATCCGTCTTAAGATGTAAACCAATGCCTTTCCCAAATCTCTCAATCTTGGGTAGGTCAATACTAACATCCTACAAGTCTCCTTTTGGTCTCATTGTAGGTTATTATAGTCTACAAATAAAAGCGAAACAGAATTCGAACACGAGTCGGTCGGCCGACCTGTAATGGTGGTCGGTCGACCTCCTGCCTGCGACATGTCAATTCGGGAACTATACTACCTATGCATATTTACTCCCTACATCCTAACATATGAAATTAGCTACTCATAGTTACTGGAACAATAATAAAAATAGGAATAAACATGAAAGTTATAAAGAACATTAATCTAAACATGCAATAATAAAAAAGGAAATTAAAATAAGGGGAAAAGGAGATTAGGAACTTTGGTTCCCCATGGTTAAAACAAGTTAATGAAAGGTAAAATAATCAAATAACACAATCCCAAGGAACAAAGAATAAACCTTTAGGTCAATATTCTACCCAATCCTTACGGTCTTAGGGTTCCTAGAAAAGCACTAAACTTTCGTTCAAGGGCAATCCCAAAGTTGTTGTTAAACTAATCCTAATAATCTTTCAATCCTAAGGATCAGTTCACCAACAACAATGGGGGATTGGTAATTCAATCATTAAATTATCAAAATCAAGTCTTTACCATGGTTCCCCTAATTCCTAATCACAAGAATTAGTTATGCATAGTCTCAATTGTAAAACTAACAATAACAAGAATCAAGAATATCAAAGGAATTAACATAATTAAAGATGATAATAAAGAGGAAACATGAATTGAGAAACAACAATAAGATGAACAACAAGATTAATTAAAAGGGAAAGATTGAATTGTAGCAAACTTACAACTTAATTGGAAAATCTAAGAACAAAGATGAAAGCTTGAATAAAATCTATGATAGAAAACTAGATTAAGAACTTGATGGATAAAAACTAGGTAGAAAACTTGATGGTTCTGAATTAGGGACTGAATTTGCTTAAATAGGCAGAATTAAAGAGTTTCCTAATGACCTAAACACTTGTATGGGCTTTTCGGAAACTTCTGGGTCGGCGCTGTGGTCGGTCGACCAGTATTTTCGGTCGGTCGACCGCTTTACGGATTTTATGCAATTTTTTGGGCTTCAGGCAAATTCTGGGCTTTTTCAATAGGCACCTGGTCGATCGACCGACTTTGTTGGTCGGTCGACCAACTGACGGGACTGCAGCGCGCATCGATCTTAAAACAGCTGCCATTTCTTCGTTACTTATCGAAATCAAGCGATTCTCGCAGCGTTGGAAAGCTAAGAGGATAAGCTTTCACCTCCAACTGGAATCACTCCATTATCAGCTCTAGAACTCGAGATATAGCCATTTGAAACAGGCTGCAACATCGAAGATCGATTCTTTGCTTGTAAAAGTTATCTTCAGGCCTTGAAATGTGCGCTAGGCTTCGTTCCTTCTTATCCTTAGTCATAAAAAGTCCCGAGGGCATAAATTTGGTATAAAATCGTCCCTTTTCCGCATAATTCTGCAAAAGAGCATAAAAATACGAAAGTAGACAATTATTGGGAAATAAGGGCTAAAACATCGTAAATGAGCGACAAAATGCGTGTAAAAATAGATGTAAAACATCATAAAATAGGCACGCATCAAATTCCCCAAACCAAACCTTGCTTGCCCTCAAGCAAGAAATAGACTCGATCTTAACTAATGGAACGATTTCAATCTCAGAGCGAAATTTACATGTAAGTCTAAACGAATGCCAAGTACAAAAATGAGAAAGCATTTAAATCATGCAAACGAGTGTTGTCAGACTTGCAAAAATAAAGACTATAGAGACTTTATACCATGGACTCTCGCGGTACGCTCGAGACACTCATGAAGCAAAGGGTGAGTATATGTAAAAGATAGAAAGAAGTAATTTGTCATGACACTCACCTAACTGCGACCCATGGAAACATGCCTGCAATCTAACATGAACAAGAATTCTACAACTTCGTATAACAATCTCATTTAAGTGGCCTAAATACATGCAAATGAGGTAATGAAAGATAAGTGAGGTAAAAGGTAAGAAGTGGTTAAGATGTTTTTTTGGATTTGTGGGGTTAGTAGCCAAGCTAGTAAAACCGGTTCCCAACAACATATTTCACAACTTTTGATATTAAGAAGGTGCTCTTTTGTAGCACAACTCTCACATTAAACATAAGAAAGGACTCCCAAATATTTTTTTGAATGAAGTATGGGAGTGATAACATATAAAAGAAAGCAATTTGGAGCGTTTTTTTTTTTCCTGATGGTGCCAGGTGGTCGATCGACCTATACAGGCGGTCGGTCGACTGCCTTCTGCATTTTCCGGATTTTTTTCTTTTTCTTTTTCGTTTTTTTTTTTTTTTTTCTTTTCTTTCTTTCTTTTCTGAATTTTTTTCTGTTCTTGTTCTTTTCTTTCTTTCTTTTCTTTTCTCTTTGCTTAAGATAGCTTACAAACCAAGATACCTCCAATAAGTCAAACCAAAGACCACAAATACTAGCTTGGAAAGGTAGGCTAAGTATGAGATGTAGTTTTGGGGGAATAAAAAGGCAAATTTGGCTTTGTAAAGCTTATGGGTAAATATGAGAAAAGGGATCCCAAATGCACGTACCAAGACTCACAAAATGAGATAGTAAAACAAGTATATAGCAATTCAAGTTCATGTTTATGCATATTGATGTAACATGTTCCAAGGGGAGTACTACTCACATCCTAGACGACTGGTTTAAGAATGAAACCAGGAATAAGGCTCTAAAACTCAGAATGTATAGTAGGTTGCCAAGGTATAAGTCAAGTCTCAAGATATGCAAGTTGACAAAAACTCGTAGATATGCAAAAGACTTTCATACTAAAACAAGTTGACAAGGCAAGGTAAAGGCATAAACATGTAAGATAGCTAAATCATCCTTGAAATACTTTCGTTCCGACTCGACCTATATGCTAAAATAAACGTGCATTTTTTTGAATTTTTTTTTTTTGAATTTTTTTAATTTTTTTTGGATTTTTGTATATATAAGGAAAATAAAGAAAAGAACGATGCAAGACAGAAATGCAATAAACGTGTGACAGAATGCAATGCATGTAACACGAAACCATTCCCCAAACCAACCCGCACAATGTCCCCATTGTGCATTAGCCTAAGTAAAGGTTTCAGAAAATTAAAAGAAAAGATGCAAGTAAAATAAAAGACCAAGGAAAAACTGGAAAGAACTCACTGGATCATGAAGCGCATTAGAAAAACCTCCCCAAACCAGCGTAAGCTGGGAGGTTTTGGTGGCTAGCAGTGCCACTCAAGTGCCCTAGAACGGTTGCACGGTTCCCGAGGAAGAAACGAAAGACTGCGACGGACGGGCAGGTCGACCGACCTAGAGGACAGGTCGACCGACCTTTCCTGCAGAAAACAGGAATTCAGCGATACGGCGGCTAGGTCGACCGACTGGTGTATCTGGTCGGTCGACCCTCTGAGTCTCAACGATCTCCGTTTCTTCGTAAAAACCTGAAAAAGCAATAAATATGCGCCCAACAAATGCGCGAGATCCCAGAAACAAGTCCAAAAAGTCTTAACCACGTAAACAAAAAAAAAGTTGTCCTAAAAACTTAAAGAAAGCAAGCAAGAAAGTCTTAGCAAAACAAAAAAAATCTTAAGAAAAACAGAAACGAGCAAAAAAGAAGAAGTCATCCGCGAAGGATTCGGCATTTCTTTGACCAAGGGCTCTGACTACAGGCTACTCCTTCAGCTATGGTGATTTGGGTAGATGATTTTCTCTCCACCATGTAGATGGGTGGGTCATCATCCACAGCTTTAGCCATCCATCTCCCGGAGTTGTCGACTCCCAAGTCGTGGGTCGACACCTTCCTGGGTTTCTTCTTCTTAGGGCTCTTTTCTTTAGCCAAATGATCACTTGCTTGAGTGACCTCGTTCTCTACATCATTTGATCGAGTAAGTGGTACTACTCGATCGAGAACATCTCTCTTCCTACTGCTTATAGACTTTATCACTAGTGTCGCAATTTCTGGAGCATCCAAATCAGCCTTTTGAGCAAGAGATTCACCTGCACATGCCTCAAAACACATCAAAGCCTCCAAAGGATCCTTTGAAAAGGATCCTTGCATAGAACATTCACTAATATTATTAAAAACATTAGGAATGTCAAAAAATGAATCCTGCAAAAAACAAGGTTCATCAACAGAGGGTTCAATCATATTAGGAACATGTTCGTCACTAATACCTATAAAAATAGGTTGGTCAGTCAAGGGGTGAAAGTCTAACTCATTGGTTGTTTCTAGATCCAAGTTAGTATCATCAACGGGGAGGGAGAGGGAATCAAGTAACCTATCATTCTCATCCCTAAGAATGAGCGACTCTTTAGTAATGGGTGTGATGGGATCACACTTGACAGAAATATCTGGGTTACTAATATCAACGCCCTCATACCTCTCCAAGAATTTTTTGGACTGATGCTCCAACATTAATTTCTCCAAATGATACGGACACGGGACCACAATGCTTGTCGCAGAATCGGCAAGCCTTGGCTCTTTTAACTTCAGAATCTCCGTTGAGTCATTGTCGAGAGGAGAGTCAGGTATCTTAGGAGGTGAATCCACAATCTGCTCAGGAACCCTGGTCGGTCGACCTGGTACAGTGGTCGGTCGACCGACTTCTGTATTATCGGAATTTTTCTGGTCTGTAGAAACTGATCTCACGTCAGGCGTCGAGGTCGGTCGACCTGATGTTGTGGTCGGTCGACCTCCTGACCTGTGCACGGGATCGATTTCTTCGTCCTGAGCTTTGGC
This sequence comes from Silene conica, assembly GCA_029255685.2. Classification (NCBI taxonomy): domain Eukaryota; kingdom Viridiplantae; phylum Streptophyta; class Magnoliopsida; order Caryophyllales; family Caryophyllaceae; genus Silene; species Silene conica. Next base: position 41,849,751 of record CM055316.2, on the reverse strand, counting down.
ATCATCATCCTTTGGGGTTGGTCTCTCATAAGCACGAGCACTCCTAGGATCTATAGCATTTAATGTCTCTATGGGACTCTTACAACCAACTGGAGAGCTAGCAACCTGATTAGCTATGATTACTAATTGCCTTTCAATATTCTTATAAATTGCATCTTGTTTCTTAATCATTTCCGATAACAATGCTTCTAACTCAGATGCAGTAACCATGATCGCAATAGCGCTGAGAGTACTCAAGTCTTCCTCTCAAAAACCTGTCTTCTGAAACAAAACTAGAAGAGAAGGTAAGAACGGTCTTAAGGAACCTAAGTTCCTTAAGACAAGAAAAATAAACTAAAAACTAACAAACAAAATTATACCGTCTCCCCGGCAACGGCGCCAAAATTTGATACCCGTCGTTGTGGGTGTCAAAGATAAGATTTATAAACCAAACTAAAACTATAGATAGTGATAGTAAGGGTCGAACCACAGAGAGACAAGGTTAATTCCGTTTGCTAATTTTTAATCTATAAAATAATAATAAAGAGGGGGTTTGATTGATTATTGCTGAGTCTAAAATAAATATAAAATAAAACAAGTAAATTAAGATGAAAATAAAATATAATAAAAGAGATGCTAGGATGTTCGGGTAATAAACAGCTAAGGTAATATAAATCCTAAGTCAACATGTATTGCAGTCGCATAAGGGGTGTAACATATCCTTTAGGTCTATGCTATTAGTTCCTAGGTCTCACAATTATTGGGTGTCAACAATAAGGGTGATTCCTAAATTCTGGGTCACAAACCTTTCAGTCTTAAGTAACCTATCCGTCTTAAGATGTAAACCAATGCCTTTCCCAAATCTCTCAATCTTGGGTAGGTCAATACTAACATCCTACAAGTCTCCTTTTGGTCTCATTGTAGGTTATTATAGTCTACAAATAAAAGCGAAACAGAATTCGAACACGAGTCGGTCGGCCGACCTGTAATGGTGGTCGGTCGACCTCCTGCCTGCGACATGTCAATTCGGGAACTATACTACCTATGCATATTTACTCCCTACATCCTAACATATGAAATTAGCTACTCATAGTTACTGGAACAATAATAAAAATAGGAATAAACATGAAAGTTATAAAGAACATTAATCTAAACATGCAATAATAAAAAAGGAAATTAAAATAAGGGGAAAAGGAGATTAGGAACTTTGGTTCCCCATGGTTAAACAAGTTAATGAAAGGTAAAATAATCAAATAACACAATCCCAAGGAACAAAGAATAAACCTTTAGGTCAATATTCTACCCAATCCTTACGGTCTTAGGGTTCCTAGAAAAGCACTAAACTTTCGTTCAAGGGCAATCCCAAAGTTGTTGTTAAACTAATCCTAATAATCTTTCAATCCTAAGGATCAGTTCACCAACAACAATGGGGGATTGGTAATTCAATCATTAAATTATCAAAATCAAGTCTTTACCATGGTTCCCCTAATTCCTAATCACAAGAATTAGTTATGCATAGTCTCAATTGTAAAACTAACAATAACAAGAATCAAGAATATCAAAGGAATTAACATAATTAAAGATGATAATAAAGAGGAAACATGAATTGAGAAACAACAATAAGATGAACAACAAGATTAATTAAAAGGGAAAGATTGAATTGTAGCAAACTTACAACTTAATTGGAAAATCTAAGAACAAAGATGAAAGCTTGAATAAAATCTATGATAGAAAACTAGATTAAGAACTTGATGGATAAAAACTAGGTAGAAAACTTGATGGTTCTGAATTAGGGACTGAATTTGCTTAAATAGGCAGAATTAAAGAGTTTCCTAATGACCTAAACACTTGTATGGGCTTTTCGGAAACTTCTGGGTCGGCGCTGTGGTCGGTCGACCAGTATTTTCGGTCGGTCGACCGCTTTACGGGTTTTATGCAATTTTTTGGGCTTCAGGCAAATTCTGGGCTTTTTCAATAGGCACCTGGTCGATCGACCGACTTTGTTGGTCGGTCGACCAACTGACGGGACTGCAGCGCGCATCGATCTTAAAACAGCTGCCATTTCTTCGTTACTTATCGAAATCAAGCGATTCTCGCGGCGTTGGAAAGCTAAGAGGATAAGCTTTCACCTCCAACTGGAATCACTCCATTATCAGCTCTAGAACTCGAGATATAGCCATTTGAAACAGGCTGCAACATCGAAGATCGATTCTTTGCTTGTAAAAGTTATCTTCAGGCCTTGAAATGTGCGCTAGGCTTCGTTCCTTCTTATCCTTAGTCATAAAAAGTCCCGAGGGCGTAAATTTGGTATAAAATCGTCCCTTTTCCGCATAATTCTGCAAAAGAGCATAAAAATACGAAAGTAGACAATTGTTGGGAAATAAGGGCTAAAACATCGTAAATGAGCGACAAAATGCGTGTAAAAATAGATGTAAAACATCATAAAATAGGCACGCATCAGTTGGCTTGCTAGATAAGTTTGACGTTATTGTCATACGGATGGCGGTGGTCAACTGGTCCCTATACGTCACACCTATAGGACACGTTTGAGAGATGTGAAGGTATGAAAATACAATCACATTTATGCCGGATATGACTAAACAGTTAGTCAGAGGTATTGACTATTAAATTAGTCAATAAGATGTTGAGATTATTATTTAATACGGATTAAATAATTTTAGCTAATACGGATTACATGATTAATTCGTAAAATTAAATATAAACGGTTATATTTGATTAAATATTAATTTCGCGTATTAATATAAACAGTTATATTAATTTGGGTAATTATACAATATCGTAATTTTATCAGACCATTATTAATACATCGACTGCATTAATATCTGATAACATGTATACGATTTATAAATAAAACCCGCGAATAAATTTTAGCTAAATGGGTCGAATCACGAATTAGAATAAGGTAAGAGTGGAAAGCCCACTCCTACCCTATTCGAAATTTCGGCCAAGAGCTACATAAGGAGGAGGACTCTCCTTATGTGAGGTTACTCTTGTTTCACTGTAAAACAAAATCTCAAAGAAAATTAGGGTTTTGAGAGCACTCTTCTCCCAAAACCTCAGATCTCACATCTAAAACATCAATAGCTCTCCCTATATTGCAAGGCAGTTGGAGAGGATTTCTAGCACACGCGGCATCGTCTCAATCTAAGTCTTGGGTGCAAGTTATAGGAGGGAATTTGTGTTAATTCCTGTTCTTAGGCCTTTCGCACAAGGACTAAAGGTTGTACTCTATTCATGTTTTTATTTATCTTATGACAATAATCACAACTGTATTTTTCATTATAATCCTGCAAGTTTAGGGCGAATACATGCTTTATTCCCCACAAGTGGTATCAGAGCCAAGGCCATGAAAATTTTACTTTTGTGTTTTTCATAAGTTTTATTTAAAATTTTTTGAAAAATATCGTTTCTGCCGCTGTGTCGGTCGGTCGACCCCTTGTAGCGGTCGGTCGATCGCCCCTGTGTAAAGTTTCTGTTTTTCGACAGTTTCTTTTTGTGTAATCGATCTTGTTTTTCGATTCCTGTTTACATATTGTTAATTAATCGATATTCTTGACAATATGTGAACCCTCGTTGATGTTAATTTTGATTTACTTGTTTTAATCAAAGTTTAAAAGGTAAAAACTTGTTTTGATTTCGAAAAGTGCAGCGTTTTGCGTTTTCTGAAACTCGTTTCTACTGTTTGGTGGTCGGTCGACCTGATTGATAGGTCGGTCGACCGCCTATGCTGTTGCAGATTTTTTTGTTTCTCGTCTGGAGACCGGTCGAACACGTGTTTAGGTCGGTCGACCTCCCCCTCTGTAACAGACTCGTTTTTTTAATTTTTCGAAAATAACACGTTTTATTTTCACATGGCCTTTAGTAATATACTATATACGGAAATAGTATATTATTAATTTTGTGAAACGGTTCACCCTCGTATGGTACATATTATATTAAAACGGTTTAAGATAATAGGATTATGAATTTATTAAAATTGGGTGATTAAAACGGTATAATCACATAATTTTAATCCCGTAAGGTGGTTTGGTAAAAAATTATTAATCATAATAACAGTATTATGTCATGTATGAATTTTATTTAGTTGATGCATTTTATTTATCGTCTTGTGAATGCCTTGAATGCTTTCAATAACGTATTTAATTTTTGCAAACGGTTGTAACTTAGTGTGGCCTTAGTAGATTGTGTTACCGTAATGATGGAACACAGTCTTGCTTGTAATTATGAGATCTTGTATCTCCGTTTTGGGTTTTTGCCATGTAATTACTTTTGTATTTAAATTAGAATGTAAATAGGGTTATATTTGTAATTTAAATTAGTAATTTTGTGAAGACCAAAGACGGAGACCGGATGCTCACTCCCGCTGCAAGGACCAAGATGGAACATCAAGACAAGCTTCTAGGGTCCAACGGTGGATTCCAAGTTGTTTTATGTTTATTTTGGTAGGATAGGCCACACTAGGACTTTTATTTACGTTTATCGCATTTATTTTATGCTTTCATCGATAATAGCTTGCATCATATTCCGCCTAAAACCAAACCACCTATAACATGCCTGAAAATTGACTCATGTAGAGGTTACGCGTTAGTTTTCTGTGACAATACAGATGTCACATGTCAATTGCAAAGCCATCACTTTATTTCATTCATTCACGCATATGCTAGATTTTAGTTCACTTAATATGAATAAATATAAGTCGATGGGGTCTTCCTCGTATAGCCAAAAATTGAGAATAGTCATTATAAATCAGCCTCCCATGAATCCCTTCTTCATCGATAGGCATAATATGACCCCTTCTACGTCGGGTAAGTGGGAACAGATGATTTATTTTATCTCAACATCATGGTCACTCGATAATATCTAGCGACTGAGATGGACTAATAGATAGGATTTACGGAAATCTATCGACTAAGAGTTCCAACGGTGGAATTAGCCAAACTGTGGGCTTATCAATATACGGAAATTGAGTCTTGGGATCGTTTATATAATTCTTGAGGGAGATCAATTATATAAATGCTTGAGTCTACGAGTTTAAAATTCAATTTAATATAGACTTAAATCACAACAATGAGTTGCTTATATGGTTCTGTTTTATCTTCTTTTTAGTGTAGAACACGTTCAATTAAACTGCTGTATAACTAAATGGCTGGTGAAGACCCAATGCCAAGTGCCAAGCTAGCACGTGAATCCTGGCTAAAAGCCTTCATAGACTCCATGAATCAGTCTACTAGACTGAGGAATGATGGGTCAAACTTCTCTGACTGGGAGGCAGCACTACGGAATGCTGCCATTGCTGACGGAAAGCTTAAGTATTTAACTGAGCCAATTCCGGCACACCCAGGAACTGGAGCTAGAGCTAACGAAGTTCGCGCTCATAGCGACTTCGTCATGGAAGCGGGTGCGATAAAGAACGTACTCATCTATGCAATGGAATCCAATTTGCAAAGACGCTTCATAGCCCATGGTGCAAACAAGATTTTCACCACGCTCACTAACGAATTCTCAAAGGCTCCGAGGATCGTTTCTTATGAGCATACCTGTTGCTTCTTTGAGGCGAAATTCCAGAAGGGCCAAGCGGTTAGCCCACATATTCTTCACAAGATTGAAAATATCGAAAAACTGGAGGCCCTAAACTGTAAGATCAGTGAGAACATAATCGTTGATCGAATGCTTCATTCGCTTCATGATGGGTTCGCCCTCTTTAGGGCCAACTACTACATGAACGACATGAACAAGACTCCTCATGAGCTCCACTCCCTTCTCGTACAGACTGAGAAGGATCTGAAATTAAGTGGGAGCGTGAAGCAAGATGTTCTCATGATCTCCAGTAAGGGTAAGGGTAAGGGTAAAGCTAAAGCTCAGGGCGACCTAACAGTAGGCAAGCCCAAGTTTAAGAAGTCAGGATTTACTAAGAGTGGGCCAGGTGAGTCGAGCAACTCACAAGGCAAAACAAAGAGCAAGGGTACAAGCATGGAATGTCACCATTGCCACAAGACTGGGCATTGGAGGCGCTCATGCCCCGTGTATCGTGAGGACATTAAGGCAGGCCGTGTTACTCCTGTTGGTATGTCTTCTTCTTCTTTTATTCACATGATTCAGATTAACCATGCAAGTTACGGAACTTGGGTACTAGATACTGGTTGTGGTTCTCATCTATGTAATCATGTGCAGGGCCTCCGAAACCAAGAACCCCTAATCAAGGGTGAGGTTGACCTGCGTGTCGGGAATGGAGCACGTGTTGTTGCAATCTCGAGGGGAACATACGTGATCCAGCTTTCAAGTGGATTCGAGTTATCTTTATATAACTGTTATTATGTTCCTTGTTTGTCCAAAAACATTATTTCAGTTTCTGCACTTGACAAACTCGGTTTTTCATTTGTAATAGAGAATAATAGCTGTATTTTCTCCTTACACAATATGATTTATGGCAAGGCAGTTTCCATGAATGGAATTTATGTTTTAGATCAAACCACTGAAATATTACATGTGAATAATAAGAAATTAAAGGTAGGTGACAAAGATCAAACTTATCTATGGTATTGTCGTATGGGACACATAAATGAGAAACGCGTAAAACAGCTCATACAGAATGGAGCTATCTCGGCCTTTGATTTCGAATCATATGGCACGTGTGAATCATGTCTCATCGGTAAGATGACTCGTATTTCCTTCAAAGGTGTTGGAATGCGCGCTGCCGACCTATTAGGACTCATACATACGGACGTATGTGGCCCTATGTCGATCAACGCACGAGAAGGCTATAGGTATTTCATCACTTTCACGGATGATTTAAGTAGATATGGCTATGTCTACTTAATGAAGCATAAAAGTGAATCCTTTGACAAGTTCAAAGAATACCAGAATCGGGTACAGAACCAGCTGGGAAGAAAGATTAAAGCACTACGTTCTGATCGTGGTGGTGAGTATCTTTCACACGAGTTTGATCAACACCTTAAAGACTGTGGCATCGTGCTACATTTGACTCCACCTGGAACACCACAATTAAATGGTGTGTCCGAACGGAGAAATCGAACTTTACTTGATATGGTTCGATCCATGATGAGTCACACCGTCGTGCCTGATTCATTGTGGGGCTATGCTCTTTTGTCGGCCGCTCTAATACTTAACCGAAGTCCGTCTAAAGCTGTTGACAAGACTCCATACGAATTATGGAAGGGAATGGTCCCTAACTTGTCCTTTATTCGGGTTTGGGGCTGCGAGGCTTATGTCAAGTGGAGACACGAGGATAAGCTCGGCCCGCGATCGGTCAAGACATACTTTATAGGCTATCCAAAGGGAACTTTTGGTCATTACTTCTACTCGCCAACCGAACAACGTGTTTTTGTTGCGGCCAGTGCGACGTTCTTAGAGAAAGAATTTCTCGAGAACAAGTCGAGTAATAGAACCTTCGATTTATCGGAGGTTCAAGAACCCACTACCGAGCAACCATTGGAGGAAACAGTTCCTTCAACCGAGGCTGCGGTAGATATTCCTGAGGAACCTAGGAGGTCGGGAAGAGTCTCCATTCCTCCGGACAGATACATTGGTATGGTCGAGGAACATGATATGGATGACGTCTTAATCCTAGAGGGTAATGAACCCACAACCTATAAAGGTGCCATGACCAGTTCTGACTCAAAGCTATGGCTAGAAGCCATGCAATCCGAGATGGACTCCATGTATGAGAACAACGTGTGGGATCTTGTGGACCTACCTGCAAAGGTACGTCCCCTTCAATGCAAATGGCTTTACAAAATAAAGCATGTCGTAGAAGGTAAACAAGATATTCATAAGGCAAGACTAGTTGCTAAAGGTTTCACCCAAGTGTCAGGCTTGCACTACGATGAGATCTTTGCACCCGTAGTCATGCTATGTTCCATTCGGATTATCTTAGCGATAGCCGCATTTCATGACTATGAAATATGGCAAATGGACGTTAAAACCGCCTTCTTAAACGGTTATTTGGAGGAAGAGTTGTACATGGTACAACCCGAGGGTTTTATTGATTCAGAACATCCTAAGAAGGTTTGCAAGCTTAAGCGTTCCATCTATGGACTTAAGCAAGCATCGCGGAGTTGGAATCATCGCTTCGACCAAGTGATAAAAGAGAATGGATTCATTCGATCAGTCGAGGAACCATGTCTCTATATCCAGTCGAGTGGGAGCAAGATTGTATTCCTAGTACTGTATGTCGACGACATACTCTTGATCGGGAATGACATACCTCTCCTATCTTCGGTTAAAGCATGGTTGAAAAACCATTTCCAGATGAAAGATCTGGGAGAGGCACAAAGAATTTTGGGCATCCGTATCTACAGGGATAGATCACGACGGATGTTGTCTCTCAGTCAGGAGTCTTATATGGATAAGATTCTAGAGAGATTCAGCATGACGAACTCCAAGAAGGGGTTCCTTCCTATGACTCCTGGGCTTCACTTGAGCAAGACTCAAGAAGCTAAGTCATTGGAAGAGAAAGAGCGCATGAGTCGGATTCCTTATGCCTCGGCAATAGGATCGATCATGTATGCCATGATATGCACACGTCCAGACGTTGCATATGCATTGAGTATGACCAGTCGATTCCAAGCTCATCCAGGTGAACAACACTGGATGGCCGTGAAAAACATTCTTAAGTACCTACGGAGGACTAAAGATTGGGGATTGACATATGGAGGCGACTCAACGCTCTACGCCACGGGTTACGCAGATGCTAGCTTCCAAACGGATCGAGATGACTCGAAATCTCGGTCTGGATTCGTTTTTACTCTTAATGGCGCTGCTGTCAGCTGGAAAAGTTCTAAACAGAGTGTTACAGCAGATTCTACGACTGAGTCCGAGTACTATGCCGCCTCGGAAGCAGCTAAGGAAGCAATATGGATGCGTCAATTCTTACAAGGACTCACGGTAGTACCTAGTTCGAATGACCCGATCACCGTTTATTGTGACAATAAAGGTGCCATCTTCCAAGCTAAGGAGCATAAGTCTAGCAACTAAGCTAGACATGTACAACGGAAAGCTCATCTAATTAGAGATTACGTGGAGCAAAAGGAGATATTTATTGATAAGATCGCTACGGATGACAACATAGCTGATCCTCTCACAAAAGCATTACCACGTGATAGGCATGAAGGGCACATTCATTCCATGGGAATTAGATGTGTTCCTAAGTTGTAGTACTCTTTTATGAATTCATGTAATAATTCATTTTCTCGTGTACTCTATTCAACCTTATTGTTATGATATAAAATGTTTTGTTGTTTATGTGGAATTGTACGCCAATTTTGAACACCACAAAGTGAACTGATTAACATTACATCGTTTTGGTCCTTGATTACCCACTTGAGCTGATAACTCAGGTAATCATTTTGTGACGTTGGTTGATGGTGGGTTCAACGAGCCATAAGTCACGCGGCTGACTGACCAATCACAAAGGCGAGTTATACGGATATCTCGTAGGACACCCCGTGACAACGTTATGGAGTCCTAAATGTTTTATAACATTGGGTGCCGGGTCGTGGATAGGACCTCCATAGTGTTCCTTAGAGTCGAGTCTTTTGACTTTCAACTGTCTCTTGAGATTAAGGCAGATTTTGGGTAACTTTGGTTTCTTTCCCACGGTCACCGTAACAGGGGCCAAGAGGATTTTTTCTGGGTTATTTCATGCTGCGCGATATCGGCAGGATTCGAGTTGAAGGAAATATCCAAACCCTTATCAGGATTTTATCATTTCTCAGGGCCACTCGAGGAGTAGTAACTGAAATGCATGGCCATGCTCGAATACAGATTCGTTTTATCAGTTAAGTTACTCTCTAGTCGGGGAAACCACTCTTGATACAGATCGCTTGTGAGATACAACCTTTGCGAATACGGATATGCAAATTGTCTTACATTGAGTGGGAGAAATTTTAAAAGGATATGAGATTCGGTTATCGCACCTACACTTGTACGGACAAGTGGGAGTTTGTTGGAGACTTGTGTCCTCCACATGTAGTGTGATAACATCATTGCACATAACCTTGTACGGACAAGTGGGAGATTGTTGGGGCTGGTGTCCTTGACAGTTAGTACAATGACTTACTAAATCTCTTAAAGGATCACAAGGGCATACTTTTGTATTATTATCAGTTGATCCACGTTTATCAATAACGGTTGGCTTGCTAGATAAGTTTGACGCTATTGTCATACGGATGGCGGTGGTCAACTGGTCCCTATACGTCACACCTATAGGACACGTTTGAGGGATGTGAAGGTATGAAAATACAATCACATTTATGCCGCATATAACTAAACAATTAGTCAGAGGTATTGACTATTAAATTAGTCAATAAGATGTTGAGATTATTATTTAATACAGATTAAATAATTTTAGCTAATACGGATTACATGATTAATTCGTAAAATTAAATATAAACGGTTATATTTGATTAAATATTAATTTCGCGTATTAATATAAACAGTTATATTAATTTGGGTAATTATACAATATCGTAATTTTATCAGACCATTATTAATACATCGACTGCATTAATATCCGATAACATGTATACGATTTATAAATAAAACCCGCGAATAAATTTTAGCTAAATGGGTCGAATCACGAATTAGAATAAGGTAAGAGTGGAAAGCCCACTCCTACCCTATTCGAAATTTCGGCCAAGAGCTACATAAGGAGGAGGACTCTCCTTATGTGAGGTTACTCTTGTTTCACTGTAAAACAAAATCTCAAAGAAAATTAGGGTTTTGAGAGCACTCTTCTCCCAAAACCTCAGATCTCACATCTAAAACATCAATAGCTCTCCCTATATTGCAAGGCAGTTGGAGAGGATTTCTAGCACACGCGGCATCGTCTCAATCTAAGTCTTGGGTGCAAGTTATAGGAGGGAATTTGTGTTAATTTCTATTCTTAGGCCTTTCGCACAAGGACTAAAGGTTGTACTCTATTCATGTTTTTATTTATCTTATGACTATAATCACAACTGTATTTTTCATTATAATTCTGCAAGTTTAGGGCGAATACATGCTTTATTCCCCACAATTAATACAGCTGGTTTAACTTATGTTTTGTATATAATCTTATTCATGTTTCATATTTTAGATTTAACGTATCTCGGCCGGTCAGAAATCTAATTATACATGTTTTTTTTGGTTTTTAAAAATTAATAATTACTTGTTTTTATGAGCTATGTTTAAGTATACCCGTTTACAAAGTGTAAATTTCTTCTGCTAATGCAGATATATACAGCCATGTCTTAAACGTTATAAGTTTTACATTTAGAATACGTTTGAATAAAGTCCCTTCAGAATATATATGTTGTTGATCATTTTTGTTGACACGTTGATATATCACTATGTTGTTACTACGCTACCTGTATATATGTTCTAACGTCTATTAGAACCAAAATGTGATGGTTATGCTCGTGATGAAGACATAAGCTTATATTAATACACGTTTTAACTACTTGACTGTAATATTAATTGTTTGTCTGTTTATTAAGTTTGTTTTTCTTTTAACATTTATTAGAACTGCATTTAGAACCGATATTAGAATAATATCTGATTATGTGACCAACCATACCATTTGCATGTTCGATTTATAATTTGAATAGTGAATATATTTATTAACCATACTCATACTCAATGTCATATCTTAGGCAATGTAATTATTGTACTTTTCCTTAATCTAGGGGATTTCCTTTGGATAATGTATGTCTATAATTTTTACAAAGTCATAATAATTATTCGTAATATGTATTCAGATTTATGTGCAGTGTTCAATATGAATTTGATGTAGAATTTAATCAATACTCAGATTTACAAATATCGTCTTTTATTTGTTGTAGATTTATAATTATGTTTACGTTATTATTTCTGGGGTAGGGGTGACATTTATGTTAGGACAGTAAGAAGATCACAATGACATGAACAGAACAAACATGTACATGGATTGCGTTTAATACGTATAATGAAATCACATTCCGCTAATAATTTGCACGTTTCTAATTAACAAATACATAATATGAGACTACAAACCGTATACAACCTTACGAACATTTCGGACTTTTAACATTCAGAAATGTCTAACTAGCCGATATAACGGCTTGATTAACGGTTCTTGTTAAAAATTAACAATCGGAATCGTAGTATCCGTCACTCCCTGATTGCTCGGACCAATGTTCTATACTCTGTTCCTCCAACCGTGCAATCTTATATCTCCTCTCGTTCCTTGCATATAATTTCCTCTTCTCCTTCTTTGTTTTGCCAAAAAGGCAAGTACAGTATATTGCGACTGTGTGTCCATTCCTTTCTACTCTTATAGTTCCATAGTTGTTCTCCTTCGATAACTGCCTTTCATAATCTCGGGTAACTTTGGTAGTTTCTGTCCCAACTAAAAATAACGAAGCCCAAGCTTTACATACTTCTGCCATATTCCTCTTGTCTATATTTCCCAATCTGTTGAATACATTAGTAGTCAACTCGGGAAGATTTAAGAATAAGTGATGGGGTCTATTGCCAGTCTCTGTTTGCTCTTCAACGGTTGATGTCGAAAACAGCGTTGTCGACTTAAATTGTTGTTTCTTCCAGTTTACGTATCCATCGACAAAATCTTCCTTGTCATTTTCCCTCATGAAGAAAGCTTCCTTGCAATATTTAGACATTGTAATATTGATTATGGAACAAGATTACGGATTTTTACAGATTTGTAATTATGTTGAATAGTAATTTCTGATTACTTCTTATAACCCACTGTTAAAGAAGGGGAGGAGTCTTGCGTGTTGTTAAGATGGTCCAGATTCATGCCAAGTTATGTTAATTGTACTGGATGCCCTGAACCAGTGTGTCTTTTGGAGTTCTTTTCATATTAACTACATATTTTAATTATGTTGACTACTTGTATATATTATGTGCATTTAAAACGTGTATTAATTAATTATATGTGAACATTTATCATCCTTGGAATTGTAACAGTGCAATTGTATAATTGTTATCATTTTAGTTTGTTAGGGCGTATAACAAACTCTGAATTTAGGAATTGTTCCGGTGTCCGATGTGCTTCTGTTTTAACATAATGGATGGCTTACCCGGTAGTGGGATGGTATAGACACCCGTATACGCAAAACAAAAGGTTACCAAGTCATGTAAGGTTATATATCTTATGTGCTTGGATATAAGATCCCTGCAATTTATCAAGGTGGAAATCAAATACCGCGACAAATTTTCGTTAACTGTATAATATTTGAACCACGAATTATTTATTAACTTAACATGTTAAATAACGCAGTCTATTGTCATCTCAGTACTATCCGTCAGTAACAAGAGGGTTATTAATCCTCAAATGCAAAACCGTAAATTATTAATAAATTTTTATGGCAAAACCAATAACCCGCCCATAGTTTACTAGAAGAGGAAAGGGGGATCATCGTGCACTTAGACCAAGTTAGACCTACTTGTTCCTTTAAAAATATACTTAAAATGTAGACCTTAAAGCTTATATGGTAAAAATGTGGAAATGATATGAGAGTACAAGTATAATATGAGAGTACAAGTATAATAATCATACTAACTTTATACACTACCTCTATTGACTATATTCATACTCAATGTCATGTTTTAGACCAAAGAGAGGTTGTTTCCCTAATTATTATACTTAGAAGTCTACTACTCCAATTCATATAAAATCTTTTAATAAACGTAGCCTAGGTCTGATTACAGTATGTTAACAAGATTTAAAAATTCGCAATTAACGGTTAAATAGAAGCTCTACATATTATAGGATATGTGAATCTGAAATGTTCACTAAGACCATATGTTGTGTGTGTTTAGTTATGCATTGATACTATCTTCGGTTTGACGTACAATGGTAAAAAGGTAGGCTCTAATTAATACGGAGTAATAGATAACGTCATCAGTTAACGTCAATATTGTGTTCTACGTTTTTACCTTTTGGAAATTAAGTTTTGAAATATATATTAATTTAGAGCGTGTAAATGGGCTGTATAATAATAAACGATGGCATACTGTAGTGTAAGTATTAAATCAAGTATGAAATATAAGGATATCGTGTATAGCTAACTCAAGTATATGCCATTGCGTAGTAGTGTTATGAGTACCCCTGCTTTTCGATGGATACGCTGGAAAACAGATGGCCGTCTTGATTGACATTACTGGTTTCCAAATACTATCCACCTTTAACTCAGTGCTTTTACAATTCTAGACTTCTCAAAATATACCGTAAGATAGACGATTGGTGTCAAACTACACCGGAAGAATAACAAATCATAGAATAACTGAAATTGAAATAATAGTGGATGCTATATTTACTAGGTTTGCTGGAGTGGTGTAGCATCCTAAACTCGATGCTATGGACATTAGTTATGAGATCTTAACTTATACTTTTACGATACATATACTGATTTGCTAAGTTTCTTATTTTACTTTCTTCTGTCTTAGCATTTAGTTTTGTAGGATTGTATTTCCTAAAGTTTTTGGATATATGTATGCGAATTCAACTTATGTATCCACTGTTATCAAAACTTTCTAATAGTTAACACTCTCAAATGAACTGTACTGTAGTATAATTAGGCAGTATTGTAGTCTGAATTACAGTGGTCCCTGAGGCTTCAGCTTTGTCCACTCAATACGTTTATTAAGTCATTGGTAATACTTATCAGCCATAACTTTTTACATTTAAAAAATTACTATACAGTGTTTATCAGTATATACAATCCAGTATATGATACTGCTACAAGATATGCAGTATGGCGCCAAACGTACCTATCTGTTACTCACTTACCTACTTTGATGAACATACTTCCAACTGTTTTTCCTCTTCTTTATCATTATAAAAAAAAAAGTATGTCATAAGGATTGTACTTAACTGACGTCAATGTTAGGGATCCTATATATATATATATATATATATATATATATATATATATATATATATATATATATATATATATATATATATATATATATATATATATATATATATATATATATATATATATATATATATATATATATATATATATATATATATATATATATATATATAGTGATATAAAGAAAGAACATCAACATATCATTACCATATTAACTACTTCTACTAATAAGCTCAACCCCTTGTCGTATAAAGGAAATTTCAAGTCTACCTTCCAGGTGGTTAAGTGTTTCTCTTTTATTTGCTTCATTAATTGTGAGGTGTTAGCACAATTAAGTTTTCTTGAAATGACAAACAGCAATAACATTTATTTATTAGGAATGTTATGTGATGTTGTTTAAATAGAGTATCATTCACTTAAATATGGTATTTACATTAAATATTGTCGTTAAACAATACAGACCTGACACGAACTTATGCTCATAATCTTTCAGAAATTTCCCATGAATGTGTTTACATATTGATCAATATACATTCTGTACAGTTTGTTAAATATCGTTTGTGTTAGAATCTGGTAGTTTATATGCAATTGTATGACATTGGTAAGCCCTATTGGATTGATCGTTTTATACACCTCGAGATGTTAGTTTTTGTATGCATTCAATTCTAAATTATTATCTTGTTTGAGATATCTCATTGACAGGAAATGACGTCTCCGGTTCTAACAATCTCAATTCCTTTCCGACCTTTACTCAGTAGAATTACTGAATTACTGAAATTTGAGGAGCCTCACTACGCCCTGTACGATAAAGTACATAACGTTGGGTCTGTAACTGTGAAAAATGATTTAGAACATAAGGAGTATGTCTTCATAGGTGATTCGTCATCTAACTTCGGAGGGTCTTGTGAACAAGCAGCAAGGCTAGCTGTCACTGATTTAATAGAGAAATTCGACATTTATATTGGTGATTTCACAGCTGCCACCAAACAGGCGTATGAGAGGTGCGCAAACCTCTGGAGATTGAAACATAAGGAACTAAAACGCAAATCTAAGGGGTTTCCTAAAGTTCCGTTAGTAGAAGAATTCGTGTGCCATGAAATGTGTCATTACCAATCACTTGCGTTAGACATGGTGTCTATCTTGCGTGTAGTTACTAATAAGATCCCTATCAAGTGCAGCTCTATCACCACATTAGAGCAAAAACCTTCCTGTTTCCTATCATGGTCGACTATAAATCGTGACAGGATAGAGTGTGGTCCTACGCATATTGTAGGTGAAATAACTTCATCTGAAGCTGTAGCTGAGCGAAACCTTGCTTATAAAACTATCAAATATCTGATTCCTATATATAATATTGATCTGATCGATGCAAATTATGCACCCAAAGATGTTAAGCTAGCTGCGTTGACATGCGAATGTGCTAGGAATCATTTCGAAAATCTACAGAAGCGCCTGTCAGCAACTCAGGGAATACCTCTTGGTATCCAAACAGAGTTTCCAGGGTCTGTAGTCTTAAATGAAGATGAATGTATTACCCCAAAGAGCTCTCCACACACAATTCCTAATCAATCATACCCACCACCACCTCCCAAAAAACAGAAAACACCCCCACAGTTAGTCGATATACGTGGCTGTACGTCTCGAACTAACAAGATTGTTGCATATCCCAGACCTGTCTCTAAAAGGAGCGTGTTCTACAAACCTTCCAAGTAACTTTGAAGCTTTAATGGTAGTTGCTGCATTATTTGAAAATTTGCTCATACATGAGAGCTTATGTTTAGCAGTGATATGTTAAGAGGGATCTTATTAGTCGTAAAGGATTAGTTTTGTCGGTTATGTGATCAGTAGTTGTAACCTATTTTATCACTATCTTTTACATTGTTAATGATCAAGTTTATGCTTTTTAAAAATCTATATAACAAGTAATGGCTTGTTTGTGCAACTACTTCTTAGAAATGACAACATTCTATTGTTCCACTTGTTTTTGTCTACGCGTAGTTGCATCTTAAATGATTTGTTTGGCTATATACTAGGAGCTCGTGAGATCCGTCAATTGTTACCTATTACGCTTACGAGCGTATTCATTTTGTCCTTGAGGTTATATTTTTCTATCGGTACGTACATATACGTTTTAATCCTCAACGTTTTGATGTTGCCAGTGCTGCAGGAATCACGGGATTGATATCATTATATACGTACTTTACAGTAACCCATTGTGCAATGGGTATGTTGTAAGTTACAATGGTATTTAACCAGCTTGATTTATGTAACGTGTACCCATTGTAAGTGTTGATATCTTGGATTTCAGATGACAGTTTCCCTTATTATATAGAAAAAGACGTTAGTGGACGAAAAAAACGCAAATGTAGGGCTCAGAAACAGATTGATCCTATTGTGACAAGGTAATGTAATACAACCTGTTTCTCCTTATTGAGTTCCTTCCATATTATCATTTAGCAACTACTAACAGTTGCTTGTTTGCACTTAGTCATACCTCAAAAAAGGCGGATGTTGATGTCGCTGCAAAGCGTCCCGGAAGACCCCGTTTGCAATTACAGATTGGTCAGTGTCTGTGTAGCTGTAATGTATATTATTCTCTTACGTATGGTATAGTTTACAATTGCTATGCTTAATTGCAGGGTTACCTGCTGCTATGATTGGTCAGCCATTAGTCGGCACTCCTTACAAGTTGTCGGATGTGCAATCATGTGTACATTGCTTGGCAAAGAAATTTGTGTATGAAACTAGGAATTTCTGTTGTGGCAATGGATCAATTGTCTTGCCGTCCAACACGTATCCACTGCTGCTCACAAAGTTATACACTTCATTAGACGATATTTCAGTCCACTTCCGGCAATACGCCCGCTTGTACAATAACTTGTTTGCTTTTACATCTATTGGAGGTAAATTTGACTCCAAAACCATAAAGGGTATATATGTGTTCAAACTACATGGTCAAATGTATCACAATGTCCCAGATCTATTGCCATGTGGTTCTCACCCAAGGTATCTTCAACTGTATTTCTATGATGGCCAACATGAAGCTGCAAATCGTGTGGCGTGTTTCAACGAGCTGAATGCGGCTGTTATAGAAATTCTAATGAAAGTCAGCCAATCTAACCCATATGCGCGTTTCTTCCGATCACTGAAAGATGTTCCCCTTACTGTCCATAGTCAAATAGTTATAACAAAAAATCCTAGACAGGATCAGCGTGTGAGCAATGCTCCTACGTCGAACGAGGTGGCTGCTATATGGCCCGAAAACTCTACATCTGGTGAGACTGATGGACCACACATATTAGTTACCAGCCATTCTCAAAAATCCCACCGAGTTATGCATTACTATGGATGTTATGACCTATTGCAATATCCCTTATTATTTCCCAACGGTGAATGTGGATGGCAACAAGGACTGAAGAAGCACGTTGGTCTACGTCAGACAACATCACCTGCAGAGCCTTCAGCACCACTTCCATCCAGTTATCCAGATGCTGAATCTTTATTAGAGTCTGAGGCAAACCGTAAGTTATCGGTGTATATTATAATTATGTATTTTTTAATAACTCTCGTAAACGGAATGTACTCTTTAATCTGTATAACGATATCTAATAGTGTTTTTCCCTCCTGGCAGATAACTCTTTTCAAACAAGTACAAGTGAAAAAAATGTGTCTTGCCGAGAGTACTATTGTTACAAACTACAGAATAGGCCAGGTAATATGATGCTGAGAGCTGGGAGATGTCTTCAGCAATATGTTGTGGACATGTATGTCAAATTAGAGAACACACGGCTAGACTATTTGAGGCATAATCAGGATACAATAAGATCTGAGTTATACCAAGGTTTGATTGACACAATTGATGCTGGAGAGCAGTGCGCTGCAAATGTGGGTAGACGGGTCATTTTACCAGCAACTGATATTGGAGGACCTCGGGATATGAAAAGGAGATACTTAAATGCAATGGCACTTGTACAGCATTATGGAAAGCCAGATTTTTTCATTACTATAACTTGTAATGCGAATTGGCCTGAAATAAAAAATGAATTGGCGGCTGGGGAGGAAGCTCAGAACCGGCCCGATCTGGTAGCTAGAGTATTTCGAGCTAAATTGCTTTTGTTGAAAAAAAACTGGTTGAGGAAAAAATATTTGGGGAGGTTGCTGCGTTTGTGTATGTGGTCGAATTCCAGAAAAGAGGACTACCTCATGCTCATTTGTTGTTGATAATGAAGCCTGGGAGTAGAATTAATTGCCCGGCCGACTTTGACAAATTCGTATCAGCTGAAATACCTCCTGAGGCTAATGGGAACCTCCGTGCATCAGTGTTAAAACATATGATGCATGGACCATGTGGGAAGTTTGATCCTGACTGTGCATGTTGTTGGGAAATGTGTCCTCAACAATAAGTGCGATCACGTAATTAAATCTCATGACAAGAATGCGCAAGGGATGATACGAATTATTAGTCAACTGACCAACATTAATCGGTAATGATTGGCTAGCTAGAGTTTGACATTACTGTCGTATGACGGTGATGGTCAGTTGATCCCTTTAGGTCACACCTTTAGGACAATTCCCTCGATTGATAAAATGATCAAATGTATATTGATACGATTTGATCATATTCCTTAAACTCGTGTATCGAGAAATTAGAGGTTGGATCTTAATGTAAGATTTATGTTTAAAATTGAAACGTGTCAATTGTTAAACATTAAACGATATTTTATTATATCGTTATTAGAATGAATTGGGTTAAAATTAATACAAAGGTTGTAAATCGTATTGACGATAAATGATCATTTTACATTTGTAATTTCGAATTACTCATTGATGAATAAATATAATTTATTTATGTATAATATTTATATGATAAATATTTATATGTTTTAAATGTACTAAAACATATTATATGACATATAGGATGTCACACTTTGTATAAATTATACATTTTACAAAGTTGTAAAATGAAATCCTTTTTAAGGATTAAGTGGCCGGTTAAGTGGAGTTGGTTGTGTGGGTGATTAGTGTATTAAACACACTATAATCATTGCTTGAGACATTGTTCTTGAGACACCAACCTAGAGCCACCCTATCTACATGGGAAAGTGTTGATGTTCCCTTTTGATCCCTCCCATACCCGGCCACACTCAACAACTCACAACACCCCTTAAAATTAATAGGTTAATTTAAGTTTAGGGTAAGTGAGTTATATAAGTAGATGAGTACCCATTTCATACTAGTTTAGCCGTGATTTTTCAAGGAAAAATACATTCAAAACCTCTCATATTATAAGATAATATTTGTACTAAATATATTAAGAGATATATTATTAGTATAATAAGTTCATATTAGAACTTATATTGTATTAAGGAAAAACCGATTTTGATGCTAGCTTGTTCCAAATTTCGGTTGATTGTGGGATAGTCTTGGTGCATCTTTAAAGGAGGTATTCTAATTTGGGTACTTTGGAGGATCATCCTTGCCAAGCTTGGACCGTGTGTAAGGGTCATTTTCTCCTCCTTCCGCATATTTTAGCATGCATAAGATCTAATAAACGAGTTTATAAATAAATTAATTAAAAGTTAATTAAAGGGTTTTGTTAATATGACTAAATTAGTTTATGAGCAACTAGTTAAAACCAACAATTGGTATCAGAGCAATAGGTTGTTTGCATGCTTTCCGTTTACGTTTTTACGGAGTTATTAGGATAACAAAATAAAACTTGATAATTTTCGTTTTGATATATGATATGCACGAAATTAATTTAGCATGATACCTACTGTTTTCTAAAATGTTTTAGAATATTTGGAATATATTTTGCATGAATATTGGTTATTGGTACTTATATCTCGGTTTTTATTGATTTTTAATGGTTAAAAATAGTTTATTTTGGGAAAAAATAGTTAAAATAAGCTTCTGGCCGAGATTTTTCAGTATGATATCACATGTATTTTCTATAATATGAATATGAATTTTCGTAAATTATGGACCATTAAATCGTGTGATATGAATTTTAAGTGTTAAAATGCAAAAAGATGAATAAAAATGGGTTAAAATAGTTATATTATGAATTTGACTATAAACATTTATGAGGATGTCACATGCAATATTTAAAATTTATGTTGAATTTTCCAGAAATTTATCTCAAATATTGCAATTTTATAGATTTTTGATGTAAAAATCGGGTATTTAGTGACATAATTTCGACTTTAATAGTTTAAGTTGGAATTTGGCCATAAAAATTTAACACGATGTCATATATATTATTTCCAGCATGTATAAAAGTTTCGAGAATTTTATCTTATTTTATGCTTGAGAAATAATTTTAAAAGTTAAAATCGTACGATATATGACGTAAATCGTTAAAATTTGCAAATGTTGTTAAAAATGGCCGAAAAATGTAACCCATATTAGTCATATGTGATATGTTCATCATGAAAATATTCTTGGGAGCCAAAAGTTTCAGATTTGATTTGATTTTATTTAATTTTAATTTGATAAAAAAGTTACATTTAAAATTAATTAAAAGAGTCATGCAATTATTTCGGCTATGGGGCAATGTGCCATTTAATTTTCTGTCCATCTTGTGTTCTTAAAATGTTTTGGAAGGTATAAAAATATTATTAGTATTTAATTTGCATTTATGAAGTTAATTATTGAATTTTCCGACTTAAATTGCTCGTTTTACGTGTTATTTTCGAAATAATTATAAAACCGTATAAAATACTAATATTTTAACTTTCTGAAAATTTTAAGAACATTCTGGATTTTTCAAAATTTGAATTTTGAATTTTCGAAATTTTAATGACTCTTTTGAATTTTATATTATTTTTCCCGAAAAACCGAGTAATACCGATCAATATTAAAATATATTAAGTTAATTCATGTTCAAAGTTCGAGTAAGACTAAATTTTGAATCCTATGCGAGTTAGGATGATTAACTTAACGATGAAAACCGTTTCATTTAATGCATAGTGTTGTTAACCGTTAAAACACGCGATTTCATAAACCAAGGTTTGCGATAACTATTTAAATAAGTGTTTTAAATAGGACGATTTGGCTTAGGATTTGCATGTTAATTCATATTTATATAAGCATTGCATATTTATATTATGAATGTCATGATTTATTTTTACGTAATTTTGGGAATTATGTAATTTACTTAGTATGGCCTAGTTTTTAAATCGGTATTTCCCGTAATGTAAGGGGTTACCGATTCGGTTGTAATTTTGTGATCTTGTATCACCCAATTGTAATTTATTTCTATTTTATAATGTATAAAGTAGACTAGAAAAGTTGTAATATTTGTAAAATCCGGAGTTCCTTGAAGACGGTGCCATTCGGAAAGGAGTTCCGATCAAGACGGTGTTTACCTCGAAGTGCGTGCCGCGTGAAGTTCAAGGGACCAAAGGAGTTGGTTTCCGAATTTGTACTTTGTTATTTCTTTTCTAGGAAAGGCCATACTAGGGTTTATTTTATGCTTTCTTTTTGCTTTTATATGTTTGCATGCATAGCCAAATCGTCATACATCGTATCATGCATGTTTCGACCTAGTCGACCTAGTCTTTTATTTTATCGATAATTCACCGACTTAGTTCACTTAAACGGAGATAGATAATAATTTGACTAGATCTCTTACATATAAATATTGAGACTTAGCCTTACCAAAAAGTACGGACCCATGAATCCCTTCTTCACAAAGACGTAGGCTCGGCTACACCGGGGTACTAAAATTGTCACGTTGCGTAAGTGGGGTAATAAGATTACACCTTGAAATTTGGTTGATCTCAACGAAAGTATTCGTAACCGTAGTTGCAATAAGTTCGGGCTAAAGATAATTTTAAGAAAATTGTCGACCGAGAGTTCTAAGAGTAGAACCGATTAAAGGGTTAATCCACCAAATTATACCGATACGGGTTGAATCGGCTACACCGTGCCCGGATTAGTATGGGTTTGGGTCTCGGGATTGTTTACTTAATTGGGTAAGAGATCATTAAGTAAATATGTATAACTAAACTTGTTAAAGTTTCTAGTTTAAAATTATGAATTTAAAATGATGTTGTTTTTCCTTTTATTATTGTAGTTTAATTTTCAACATCGACTATGGCAACCAACGCTCCACCTCTCACTAACGTATCATGACTTCGATCCTTTATGGATCGTTGTAAACTCGATAAGCATGGTTCCAATTTTAAGGATTGGGATGCGCAATTGCTTTTGGCCGCTCAAGGTGACGATAAGAGTCGTTACCTATCCGAAGCCGCTCCTCCCGCTCCGACCGTTCGTTCATCGGTCCAAACTCGTGAGGCCTATGAAGCCTACATGAAAGAGTCCTCCGCTCTTAAAAATGTGCTCATCTTCTCCATGGAGCCGGATCTCCAAAGGAGTATGATCAAGTTGGCCACATCATATGAGATATACACCAAGCTTGCGACCATGTTTTCGCAAACTCCTAGGGTGATTCAATACGAGGCGGCTTCCGCCTTCTTTGACATTACTTTCAAGGAAGGGCAAAAGATAAGCCCTCATGTGCTCAAACTCGTTGAGCTCGCGGAGACTCTAAAAGCTCAAGATGTTGATGTTCCCGACTCTCTTATCATTGACCGAGTTCTTCACTCGCTCAATAAGGTTAAGGCGTATGCTCAATTCCGGGTGAATTTCAATATGCGAAACCAAGAGACCTCGTTAGACGAGTTGCATAAGATGCTAGTCCAAGCCGAAAGGGACATGGGACTTCATGAAAGTTCCACCAAGGATGTTTTGAACATCGAAAAGAAAGGGAAAACGAGCTTCAAGAGGAATGCCTCGAAAGGCAAGGGCAAGAAAACGTTCAAGCCCAAGGAGACCAAAGAAAAGACCTTTTCGAAAGGCGCTTCCACCTCGTCTTCAAAAGAGCAAGACAAGTGCCATTATTGCACGAGGATCGGTCATTGGAAGAGAAATTGCCCCAAATACTTAAGCGATCTCAAAAATGGGAAGGCAACCGCCGTAGGTAATAATTCTCGTGTATAATTCATGTCGTTTATCAACTTATGTATAGTGATACAAATGTGTTGATATTTACCCTTTTTAATTGTTTTAAAGGGCCACCCCCGAATAATGATAAGGGCAAGGAGAAGGAAGCTTGAGGTTCCTTACTTGGATGGCTCCGGTAGCATCCAATTGATCGAAGACTTGAAGAGCTAGGCTCTAATTTTCATATCGTCTTCTTTCATATTTTGCATTTATTTATGGAACAATTTAATTTTCTTGTAAGACAAGGATTAAAATCCTAAAACAATGGTTGTAATTTTGGATATTAGTGACTTGGTTTTCAACCCGAGTCACTACTTTTGTTCTTAATCAATGTTTTGATTTCTCAAATAAATTGCATGCCTTATTTAAACATGAATGATAGTGATTTAATCACGCAATAAATATTGATACGATCAAGTATAAAAGAATCAAAGAGTTGATTAAAACGGAGAACTACACCCCATGAGATAGATTCAATCAAAATGAGACTATATCAGTTCATTATAAGATTTTCATTTTAAGTGAAAATGAGAATGTATTCATCACACCTATCAAACTTCAAACATTCAGATACATTGGTTAATCGAAATAGCTATCCTTAAACAAGTAAAGGTTATTGTTAGAAGGATAGAGTGGGAGAAAATATTTCGCTCACAAACCAATAATAAAAATAAAGGAAGGATCTTAGAGAAGATTCTTACTTGGGAGTCTTAAGAAGAGCCCTAAGTGATTTGAAGAAACTACGAGAGGACACTGAAGAAACTACGGGAGGACACTCGAAGAAAGGTTCTTTGTGTTCATTGTTTCATAGAGAGGAAACTTGAAACCCCGTATGAAATCAGTAGGAAAACGGTTCCTTAATAAACGATTCTTCTAAGTTTATAAGATAAAAGAGAAGAAATCATCTCAATCCTCTCAACGTAGTTATAAAGGAAATAATCATGTCATATTCGTCTCAAGGAAACAAAGACATGATAAGAGGGTGATGATTGATTGAATGGAAAATAGATCACTATAGGGATAGTGATAGTGATAATGATTCGAGTAATAGTTTAACATGCGAGAAATGAAAGGTTCATTTATGATATCGAGAGATATTATTTTCAGTGGGAGCAATATTCATTAAGGAATTGAAACCTACCATTTAGAGAGAATGGGTGATTCTTTAAGAGTAAAGAATAAGAGGTACTCAATTGAGATGAATAAAATAATTATATCATAAGATGATGGAGCTTTACGGGAAGGTTTATTATATGGATAATAAAAGGTCGCCCACTAGAAGTTAGAATGGTTGGATACATTGTTCATAATGATGAATGAAACCATTATCAAATAGCCAAGATGAGTGAAAATTATTAGAATGATGAAATCATAAACAAACTACAATATAGATTTCAGTACATAAGTGACTGTAGAGAGTGATTTTAATCCCTCCAGTATATTGATACGTCACAAGTTATAAGATAACAGTGGGAGCTTTCCTCCGGAAAGGAAACTCAAAATCTAGAAAGAGTTCTAGAAATGTACTCAAATAGAATCATATTATACGGGATAATATGAGAATAAAGGAGACCAAAAGTTGTAAGTTTTGCTATCATGAATAAACGTTATTCGCATGAATAAAGGTTATTCGCAAAACACTAATACAAACAGATGATTGTGCATCAAAATGCAATGTAATAATGTTGACTATTGTTGCATGACAACATCATTTGAGTTATTAATAACTCAAAGTAAAAGATACTTTGTCAGAATCCAAATGGGTTGTATGAGACAATATTGAACCCCATAAGTGAACTGGATTGACTTAGTATAGCCCCTAGCCGCTTACATGAGGTGACGTCTCAAAGCGACTAGAGTGTGAGGCGATTGATGGCAAGTTCAAGTGCCATAGAGTCATATGTGATGACTAGTCGATCACATAGGCAGACTGTAAGAGACACTCTGTTGGGCAATGTGACCGCTTATAGAGTTCTGGAAATTTTATAGCCGGGTCGTGGCGAGAGCTGCTATAGTATTCTTGTGAGTCAATTCTTTGACTAAAGACTACTCTCCCAAGATGGTACAGTTTAGGCATAACTTTGATCCATTCTCTACGACTTTTCGTAACTGGAGTCAAATGGGATTGTTTTGGGTTGTGACTAACTGTGACTAGTTGAAGGAAGTAGTGTGATAGAAATTGTCCACCCCTTGTCAGGGTTGTTCAAATCTCAGGGCCACTCGAGGAGAAGTTAACTGGAAATGCGTGGCCACGCTCGGAAGGTATCTATGGTAGATAATTCCGGTCAAACAGTTATTCTCCAGATCGAGGAAACCACTCATGATATGATCGAATGCAAGTACGACCTTAGAGAGACATCTTGCATTGAGTGGGAGATTGTAATAGGACAAGAGAATTGGTGACGCACACTTGTCGAGGACAAGTGGGAGATTGTTGGGAAATGTGTCCTCAACAATAAGTGCGATCACGTAATTAAATCTCATGACAAGAATGCGCAAGGGATGATACGAATTATTAGTCAACTGACCAACATTAATCGGTAATGATTGGCTAGCTAGAGTTTGACATTACTGTCGTATGACGGTGATGGTCAGTTGATCCCTTTAGGTCACACCTTTAGGACAATTCCCTCGATTGATAAAATGATCAAATGTATATTGATACGATTTGATCATATTCCTTAAACTCGTGTATCGAGAAATTAGAGGTTGGATCTTAATGTAAGATTTATGTTTAAAATTGAAACGTGTCAATTGTTAAACATTAAACGATATTTTATTATATCGTTATTAGAATGAATTGGGTTAAAATTAATACAAAGGTTGTAAATCGTATTGACGATAAATGATCATTTTACATTTGTAATTTCGAATTACTCATTGATGAATAAATATAATTTATTTATGTATAATATTTATATGATTAATATTTATATGTTTTAAATGTACTAAAACATATTATATGACATATAGGATGTCACACTTTGTATAAATTATACATTTTACAAAGTTGTAAAATGAAATCCTTTTTAAGGATTAAGTGGCCGGTTAAGTGGAGTTGGTTGTGTGGGTGATTAGTGTATTAACCACACTATAATCATTGCTTGAGACATTGTTCTTGAGACACCAACCTAGAGCCACCCTATCTACATGGGAAAGTGTTGATGTTCCCTTTTGATCCCTCCCATACCCGGCCACACTCAACAACTCACAACACCCCTTAAAATTAATAGGTTAATTTAAGTTTAGGGTAAGTGAGTTATATAAGTAGATGAGTACCCATTTCATACTAGTTTAGCCGTGATTTTTCAAGGAAAAATACATTCAAAACCTCTCATATTATAAGATAATATTTGTACTAAATATATTAAGAGATATATTATTAGTATAATAAGTTCATATTAGAACTTATATTGTATTAAGGAAAAACCGATTTTGATGCTAGCTTGTTCCAAATTTCGGTTGATTGTGGGATAGTCTTGGTGCATCTTTAAAGGAGGTATTCTAATTTGGGTACTTTGGAGGATCATCCTTGCCAAGCTTGGACCGTGTGTAAGGGTCATTTTCTCCTCCTTCCGCATATTTTAGCATGCATAAGATCTAATAAACGAGTTTATAAATAAATTAATTAAAAGTTAATTAAAGGGTTTTGTTAGTATGACTAAATTAGTTTATGAGCAACTAGTTAAAACCAACACATGTATGAAACATGATGATAGTCAAGGGTAGTGTAAGTTTATGTATCCTAAGCCATACACAGCTGTAACGACTAATAGTGAAGATGGCTACCCGGTGTACAAGTGGCGACCAACCAATGATATTGTACGTGTACGAGGTCAATACCTTAACAATCGCTGGGTTATCCCGTACAATCCATACCTGATAGCATTTTTTGATTGTCACTTAAATGTGGAGGTGTGCTCAACTATCCAAGCGGTGAAATATCTATACAAGTATGTTTACAAGGGCCACGACAGAATATCATTCAATGTTGAGTCTGAGGGTGAAATTAAAGTAGTCGATGAAATACAGCAATACCAGACAGGTAGATGGGTATCTCCTATAGAAGTGATGTGGCGTATTTATGGTTTCGATCTCTTCGAAATTCATCCAGCAGTGATGGCACTTCCTGTACATCTAAAAGGTATGCAGACTATACATATGAAACCCCACGAAAATTTGGTTAATGTAGTGACCAACGGGAGACGCATTAGAACTCATCTGACAGAATTTTTCCGGTTGAATACTGAAAATGCTACAAAACCTGAGTGGAAACACCTTTACGGAGCGTTTACTAAGCATTACCATTGGGTTCAGTCTGAACGGACATGGGTAAAGCGTAAGAACAAGACATGTGTAGTATCTAGACTTGTTTTTGTGGCTCCTTCAGAAGGGGAATGTTATTTTCTGCGGTTGTTGTTAACGCACGTGCCTGCACCAAAGTCGTTTGCAGATTTGAAGGTAGTTGACGGATATGAATGTGCAACCTTCCAAGAAGCGGCTTTAAAGAGAAAACTAATTGAAGATGATAATATGGTAGAGTTGTGCTTAGATGAGGCTGCGATGGTTCAAATGCCAGTCGCATTGCGACGTCTATTTGCAACTTTGCTCATATTTTGCCAACCTAAAGATCCAGGTGCATTATGGGAACGATATTACAATTCGTTATCAGAAGACTTCGGAAGAGATCACCCAAACGATGCATACGCTGCACAGGTCCTCACTGTCAAAAGGTTGGAGCAACAGTTAGAAGTGATGGGCAGATCTCTTAAGAGTTTTGGTTTATCGGGTATAATTAATCCACAAGATGAAGGGTTGCGTACATCCCAAGATACGCTTGATGCACTCAATGCTCCTATCCCGGATGAATGTGTTGTGTGCCGCAAAACCTTGAACCAAGAGCAGCAGAAGGCTTTCGATACGATCATCGATCATGCTACCTGTAATAAACCAGGGTTTTTTTTGTCGACGGGCCTGGAGGAACAGGTAAAACATACCTGTACAATGCTTTGTATGCAGAAATACGACTAATGGGTAAAATTGTACTAGCAACTGCTACCTCAGGAATTGCTGCGGCGAATATCGCATCTGGCAGAACTGCGCATTCAAGGTTTAAACTTCCTTTAGATTTTGAAGCTTCTTTATCCTGTTCTGTGCCAAAGCAAAGTAGTCTTGCTGCGTTGATTAAAGTATCCACTTTGATAATATGGGATGAAGCTTCTATGGCACGAAAGGAGAGCGTTGAGGCCTTGGATAAACTGTTACGAGACCTGTGCAATCCTGATATCCTGTTCGGTGGCAAACTTATTGTCTTTGGTGGGGATTTCAGGCAGGTTCTTTCAGTCGTTCCGAAAAAATCCAATAGTGAGCTCGTCCACTCTACAATGGCCTCTTCTGATATTTGGCCACATCTTATAAAATTCAGCTTAACTGTCAATGTAAGAGCTAAGACTGATCCAGAGTTCTCAGCATTTTTACTGTCTCTTGGAAATGGCGAGTTACAAACATGTGATTCAAAGATGGTCGAATTACCAGATCGGATAGTTTTAGATACAACTGGGATGGGTACAGATCTGATCAGCACAGTTGCTGATTTTGTGTATCCAGATGCTGACGTCAAGAACATAGGCGTTAATATATTTAACCACAGGTCTATACTTACGCCTATAAATGACGATGTTGACGATATAAACACATACATGATAAAAAAATTCCCGGGTGAAGCGGTTGTGTATAAGGGATTCGACTCGATGTTATAAGAAAACTGCAATATATACCCTTCAGAATTTATAAACACACTTTGTCCTGGTGGCATGAGCCCGTATGAATTGGTAATAAAGAAAAATGCCCCGGTTATTTTGTTGAGAAATCTACTCCCATCTGCGGGACTTTGCAATGGTACAAGACTGATATGTGCAGATTTTACCCCAAATATGATAGAATGCATCATAATTAACGGTCATTATAACGGCTAACATGTGTTTATACCTCGGATCAAGATGCGTCTATCCAGCACTTCAAATTATCCATTTCAATTCCAGCGGAATCAGTTCCCAATAAAGTTCAGTTTTGCAATGACCATCAATAAGTCACAAGGTCAGACTTTAGATAGAGTTGTTGTATACCTTCCTCAGCCTTGTTTCTCACCAGGACAATTGTATGTTGCACTGTCACGAGTGAGGGAATCTAAGAAAGTGTCTGTCGTAGCAGCAAGTAGCAACTCAGGGACAACTAAAAATTCTATCAGGAACCTGGTATCGTTCGAAGTCCTGAGGCTCGCAGGTATTATATAGATTGTACGAATGGGTTACACATCGTTTATGTACTTGTCGTCTTTAATTTAATTGTGTACCAGACCCATTTATCAATTTCATAAACGTTATTTTGGGTGGATTATACCACAGACGACAAATATGCTGCTGGTTAGGATACCGTCAGATTTGTTACATAATGTGTTTATTTTGTACTGCCTCTAATATTTAAATGTCAAAGCTGGCCTAATGAAGCTCAAAAATAATGTGTGTTATTTGCCTACTACTTGAGGTCTACCCTTGCATACTTAATTTAGATATCCTTCGAAATATGACTAAACAGTTTGCACCCAAAACAGGGAGCTTTAGAAATGGTATAATTTTCATCGTTACAGAACAATACAATTGTGTAAGCACATGAGTTCAGGCCAAACAACAGTTATTTACGAAGCTTGAAAGCGGTCTCTGAGATACAGAAATAGACGTTCCATGTTCTTTCTATTTATATCCACTTTAAAATATCGTGTAGGCATCCAATGTGAAATATTGTATCTATCGTAATGTAAAAATTTCAAGCTTCAGATTGACAATCACGCAGACATACCACACACTTCATATTAAATCTTTACACCATACCCCTATCGAGTACTATTTTAGACAAGTACACCCAGATTGATATGAACAGTATACCTACAAATTCAAATCTACTCTACATCATACGGTATGGGCTTTAGCTAATATTGCACTCTACTATGATTATATACATAGATATATAACTACTACTCACTTCATAGTCCTTCACCTTCTCCCTTAACACATATGCAGAATCAACCAACTATCTTAAAAGGTATGAATTTCCAAGACATTAATTTCATGTGATTCTACTAAAATAACAATAGTTAAAGACATAGTTGTATGAATTTAACAAATTGCCAATCCTATTAATATTCTAATGGTATTAAACTGATAATTATGGTGTGCCATAGTCCACATGCTACTTACAAGCAACTTACTAAAAATTGTAATTCAATACTGGTTTCTGACAAATCTATGTCCCTTTTGTTTTTAATTTCGGTTCTGTGATGCAGAACAATGAAATCTAGAAAGGTCTACCTTGATGAGCTAACCAACGAAAGCAAGAAATTCAAGGTTAGCGTAAAAGTGGTTGAGAAGCGTCGTCCAAAAGAGTCTCCTGTAAAAGTTCGATACCAAAGCTTGTTATTTGAAGATGATAAGGTATTTTCGGTAATTTTAACAACTTCAGTAATCTTTTTTTTTTTTTTTGATGAATTATGAAAACATTATAACACTAATTGCTCTATTATCTTCAAATGGTTATCGTTATTAAAAGTTAGATTTCTGTTTTTCTAATCCTAGCTACGAGTTTGATACGTAAGCTTCTAGATGTGTTTGTAAGTATGTTGTTTAAATTGAGGATTCATAGGACTTGGTTATGACTTATTAGTGCGAACGTGGTTAAATCTGTATAAAATGATATTCGGTTTGTCATACCAGACGCAGCCACAGGGTTGCGAACTTACGAGGTTGAACATGGTTAGTTCAGATGAAGTATTATAGGAAGGTCATTTTGGGTCACGGTTACATTCAGTCTCTGACTGTCTTGACTCTTGCTACAGCAAAATAAATACTTCTAATGTGTTTTTTCTTATGGAGAGTTTCATTAATCTGTGTTATGATGGTATAATTCATGCTAACTCTATTTGGGGTAGTTGGTAAGGTTACTGTCTGTAGCACTAGATATCCTTTCCTTTTCCTTTTTTCAAGAAGCAATGGCTGCATAAACTTCTTTACGTTTAGAAGACACCAGGTAAACCGGAAACATGTTGACCTATTCACCAGGTTCGCTCCGTTTTTTCTATTTGGGTGTGTTTGACAGATTATTAGATGTTATTGATTATATAGGCCTGCCGCGTTTAGATATATACTTCTATATAGCTAATCTTAGATCAAACCTGGTTTATAATACTATCTTCCAAATAAATAACATCGGAACATTAAACTCTTTAAAAATCTATATAACTACATCAACTCCTCCAGGTACACCACAATTAAATGGTGTGGCAGAAAGGAGGAATCGAACTTTATTAGATATGATCCGATCAATTATGAGTCAAACAGTCATAGTCCAGTCCTATACTGAATGCATCTTCATTAGCTTCCACCTATATATAACCATTTGTAAATTAATTGTAGTCATGGATAATTTTATTACCTTGAATTCTATTAACAACTGATTTTGCACCTGTGTTTATAGGTGTTGTCTTAATTAATGTTCGGCATTAGAAGTCATCATTGTAACGCGGAGCATTACAAATTTGTTGTCCTAATCTAAATTAAGCAGGTTGTTCTTTTTTAAATTTTCTTTTCCAGGGTAATAAGATGCGTGGTGCTTTATTTGATGATCAAGTAGAGATATATGAGGATGCTATTAAGCACAACCGGAGATATGAAATATCAGATGCAAGTATCAGTCCAGTTAAACCTGAGTACCAAACCCATGGTGCAGGTCTTGGATACCAGATGACCTTTAACCATCGTACAATTATCATGCCTGCTGATGATGATGAATGCACTGATGTTAAATACTGTCCAATTAACCAGCTGCCCCGATCACCTGATTATAGCGAAATGTTTGGTATATTTTCTAAGTACACTCAGAATATATACACTGGCTGTAGTACTACTGTATCCTGTTTCTATGTAATATAAAGCTGACAGTTTTCGCTCACTTTGTAGACGTAGTAGGCGTTGTACTCTTTGTGGAAGACCAGCCACGTAAGGTGCTCACATCTAAGACCAGAGAGACCAGTGTACGTGAAATTGTGTTGGTCGACCACAGGTGCGAGAATATGCCTACTAAGCTATCATTAAATTCAACGCTAAGGTTGACAAGATTATTATCTGATATATTTCTCATAGCATTAATACTATTGTTTATGCAGCACTGTACAACCATTGTCAATTTCAGTTTGGGATGATCTTGCTCATGATGATTGTACCTTATTGATACCCGTGTGTGGTAAATTCATAATCGTCGGTTTAACTGCTCTTCGGGTATCTGTGCACAGAGGTTGTCATAAAATCTACTACCATGGGCTTCAACAATTGGAACTTTGGAAATTACAATTCATCATGCTATTCTGTTATCCTTAGATATCAGGCATCTAACAATAATCTTTCCATTTTCTACAATGACACAGGTTTTTCAATGACTACAAGTGCTTCGACTGTCTTTATACATAAGCCTGTTGGTGAAAAGGCAGAGGCTATTACGTCCTGGTACTGACCCAACCTATAAATATCGCTAAATTAGAACATACGGTTAATAATTTGACACTTTACTAATGCCATATCTAAATGAGCTTGTAGGATGAATAGTCATGCTACCGCCTTGACACATCTGCAAACCAAACTTTTCAATGTAAAGATGCCTGTGCTGAATGACAACCCAATTACAATTTCCACCCTCCGCTCTAAAAAGGTATCAATGTTAGAACATAAGTTGTCGTTGCGTAGTTTGTTAATGTTTATTTTGTTTGCGAAACCGCAAACAAATCATATTTAACTTTCAGCATGTAAATCAATAAACAACGAGTAACTTGCTGATAACTGCACAAAAGCTACAATAATATTCTACCTGAAACTACATCAGGCAAATAAGCTTACAAATTAGTTATTGTTTTAGTTAACCGATATGAACAAATGTTTTCAGGCAAAAACAACATTGCAAGATGAAAAACATTGGCTAGAAGTGACTATTCCGTAAATTGATTTTGAGAAAATCAATGCATATATAGGCTGCTCAAAATGTTGGAAGCGATCCACCGTACCTCAGGGTACTACATATACATGTAACAACTGCTCCAAGCCTGACTGCACTTCAGTGCCTAAGTATGCTTATGCTGATCTTGATGCGTATTTGGGGTGATAATCAATAAAGATAATCAACAAAAATACGGATGTTGCAGCGGAATAAAAATACTATTAAAATAATACAATCTTGAACGAATAAAGAACGAAAAGTAACCAAGAAAGTGATGAACGATGGACGAATGATGACACGGTGATGATGACGTGGCCTGGCGGTCGTCGTGGTGGTCAACGGTGGACGGTGGTGTCGTTCTTGGTGTTTCTTTGATGTTCTTGATTAATGAATCTTGATGACGTAATAAGGCACGGCACTTAATACTTGAAAGATTTGTGAAACGATTTGATGAATGAATTATGTATGTCGATGGATAGGATAATTGATCAAACTCACACAGATATTCTCTCAATTATTTTGAAGCTCACACAGATACTTCGGGTTTTAAAGCTCACACAGATACTTTAGGGTTTTTTTTGTAAGATAAACTTAACAAGAAAATTTGTTTATAATTTGATAATTGAATGAATAAAACAAACAACTAAGGATGCCTATTTATAGTAAGGTCATCCGTCATAAACTAGAATCGAAATAGGACACAAAATAAGAACCCTACACGGTTCCCAATACACGGCCAAACCGTGTATTCTACTTCTCCTAGGGTTTCTATTTCTATCCTATGGATTAAAGATAATCCTTATTTAATCTAAAAGATAAAATAATAAATAAAAGATTAAGTTGTAGTAACAATCCTAACAACTTAATAACAAACTCTAATAAACTAATAACTAACTTTGTAACCAGCTTGTAACAACCTTAACAACTTTGTTGTAACAAACTAGTAACAAAATTAATTAACTAACTAAAATAAAAATAAGACAAATTAAATCACACAAACCCTAATAAAATTAGGAAACCCTAACCGTGTGGTACCACACGTTGGGCACGGTTCCCAAGATCCCTACCCGGATCTTTCTTTTGTTCCTTTAATACGTCTTCCCAAGCTAACTTGAAAATCCGTATCGAACCCATATCGAACATTTTAAACCTTTCTTTGGGTCGTGGGTCACGACCTCGAATCCTTGCTAATGCTCCCGCATCATACTCTCTCAGTTTTTGAGAATTTGACCTCAAATTAAGATCATGCAACTCCCGAGTAGACTTGGATATACTAGCTTTTGAATTGATGAGAACACGGTTTTCTTGATTTATCAAACCCTTACTCCTAGGGTTCTCCTCGTGCTTGTTGGTGTTAGCAACCAACCCTTCTTCCCGACCTCCAACACCCACGGCCTGCCCAAACTTGCGGCCTCCGACCTCCGTGATGCTCACGGCGCTCTCACCCTCACAACCTCCGTGCTCCTCCATGCTCGGCAACCCCTCACAACTACCATCTCCCCCATGAATCTCAACCAACCCAACATCTCGCTTACCCGACCCGTCGGCCTCTTTGCTTGGTGACCCCTCTCCTACCTCCATGAATAAACTTTTCTTCGAATTAGGAGGTCTAGGTTTTAATCTTGTCAATGGTTGTAGATCATAGATGGTACCTCCTTTAGTAACGCTATATACATTTGTTCTCCCATCATGTATAACTTTCCTATCGTATTGCCAAGGCCTTCCAAGTAATATATGACATGCGTTCATAGGGACGATGTCACACCACAGTTTATCCTCATAAGGTCCAATGTTGAAAGAAATTAAGGCTTGTTTTTCCACCCGTACTCCTTGGTTTCCATCTAACCACTGCAACTTGTACGGTTTTTCCCTAGCCCTAATACTTAACTCCAACTCCGAAACTAAGGTTTTTGAAACAACATTAGTGCAAGACCCACTATCAATAATTAAGTCGCACTTCTTCCCCTCAACCTTACAACGAGTATGGAACAAATTATCCCTTTGTTCCTCACCTTCCGTCGTGGACTCTACGTGTAAAGCACGTACTACGAGGCAATCCCCCTCGTCCTCACTCTCGGCTCCCACGATTTTCCTGTCCTCCTTTTCCTCCTCAATTTTTTCCTCCTCTACTAATTCAGGTACAACAAAGTTAGGAACCATACCTTGAAGTTCTTGAATTGACAAGGTTCTCTTTTGAGGGCAATCCGTAGCGATGTGTCCATAGCCTTGACACTTATAGCATCTTCTAATAGTCCTCCCTCTAGGATCAGGAATACCTTGCTTGAACGTACCTTTGGCCTTTTCGGCCGCCTCTTCCTTCGATGCCTCCTTGGCTTTGGGCGTGGTAGTGGTAGTGTATGATGATGAGCCTTCTCCGACTCTTGTGCTTTTATAAGAATTTGTTTTCCTTGTTTTGTCATGTCTTTCGAACTTTAAAGCAATCCTGCACACATCATAATAATCTTCATAGTTTTGAATCTCAACCCTTGAAGCTAGGGTTGGTATTAAACCACGAATAAATCTAGCAACTTTCAACTCCTCCCTCTCATCTAGATCACATACAATGGTCATCTTTTCAAATTCCCGAATATATTCTGAGACGGTCATATTATCTTGGGTTAAAGAATGGAGTTTTAAGTAATTTTCTTGATTGTAGTCCTTTGGCAAGAATTTCTTTACCATGTGCTTTTTCAACTTTGCCCAAGACTTAATCTTTTCTTTGTGTTGCTTCTTTCTTTGCCTCACAAGGTTTTCATACCATAGCGAAGCGTACTTGGTAAGTTTTAAGATCGCAACTTTGAATTGTTTCCGGTCATCGTATTCCTTGTATTCAAAGACTCTCTCCCTTTGTCTTAGCCACTCCAAGAAATCCTCTGGATCCATGTCTCCTTTGAATTCAGGGATGTCAAGTTTGAGACCTCTATCATCATCGTTCTTGTCCCAAGTCTTGCCCTTAAATTCAGCCTCTTCTTCCGAGTCACTCGCCCTAGATGAGGACTCTCCCGTCTTTTTATGACCTCCTTTGGTCATCATCGTCTTTATGAGATATTTGAGCTCTTGGATTTCGGACTTCAATTCCATATTGCTCTCCATATTGCTCTCCTCACACAGATACTTTAGGGTTTTTTTGTAAGATAAACTTAACAAGAAAATTTGTTTATAATTTGATAATTGAATGAATAAAACAAACAACTAAGGATGTCTATTTATAGTAAGGTCATCCGTCATAAACTAGAATCGAAATAGGACACAAAATAAGAACCCTACACGGTTCCCAATACTCGGCCAAACCGTGTATTCTACTTCTCCTAGGGTTTCTATTTCTATCCTATGGATTAAAGATAATCCTTATTTAATCTAAAAGATAAAATAATAAATAAAAGATTAAGTTGTAGTAACAATCCTAACAACTTAATAACAAACTCTAATAAACTAATAACTAACTTTGTAACCACCTTGTAACAACCTTAACAACTTTGTTGTAACAAACTAGTAACAAAATTAATTAACTAACTAAAATAAAAATAAGACAAATTAAATCACACAAACCCTAATAAAATTAGGAAACCCTAACCGTGTGGTCCCACACGTTGGGCACGGTTCCCAAGATCCCTACCCGGATCTTTCTTTTGTTCCTTTAATACGTCTTCCCAAGCTAACTTGAAAATCCGTATCGAACCCATATCGAACATTTTAAACCTTTCTTTGGGTCGTGGGTCACGACCTCGAATCCTTGCTAATGCTCCCGCATCAGATCTCTTTACTTTTGGATAACTACGTCTCCTGTTAGAAAAATCTATGCTTAGAGGCGGGAATTTATTTAGCATACATCCAACCTAAAAGATTTACACAAACTGCAGGGTCACATTCAACTGTGATATATCAGATTGATCCGATTATGGATAGGGCATTCATTCAACAAATTAAAACAAGATCAAAGGGGCAATTTTTATTAGCTATAGTTATATTATGGTTAGTATTTTGCCTATTAAAGATTCGTTGGTTCTTGAGACCTTGGGCTAATACAAGAAAATCAAGAAACCAATTAAGTCCAAGAGAAGAAGTGCGTATGAAGGCTCGGACCATGATCCGAGGGTGGCACGGACACGGCCTGATCATGGCCAGGGGTGTGCTCGGGCGCGGGCGTGTTTCTGCTCGGTCATCATTAAGGATGGCTCGGCCATCTTGGTTTCCTAACAAGATTTGGAGTATATTTAATTTCTTTGTTATTTTTATTAAGTTAGTTATTAAAGTTTGTTATTTAGTTTGTTAGGATAATTACTAGTTTGTTACAAGTTGTTACAAATTAGTTATTATCTTATTAGTTTATTTATCCTAGGATTATTAGGGTTAGTTATTTAATTCTTTTAATTCTTAGGATAGATTTTTATTTTAATAAGGATTATATTTGATCCATTTAGATAGATTTTAGGACTCCTATTCAAAGACGGATTCAAGAATCCGAGTCATAGGAGGCGTGTGATTTGGGGCGTGTGACTCTACTATATAAAGAGCACATCGTCTTTCTTGTTTTACAGTTTATCATTCAATCAATAAAATTTACAAGTTTTCTTTTTAAGGCATTCTTAAAGAAATCTCAAGGACTCATCGAGTGTTGATCCGAACCGTTGATACTTGTCGCGTTTCAAGTGTTAGCACGATTTACAAACTATAGGTCTAGGGAGTAAATCACCATTGGGTGTCCTATAGGTCTAGGGCAAACAAATATCCTTCTACCTTGGGGATTCACCTCAAGACCGTCACAACTACAATAACAACCACCAAGACCACCACCATCGACGGACCACCACCACCAAACCGACATCATCACCACCGTTCATCACCCGTTCGTTCATTATTATTTCAAGATTCATCCAAGATTATTCTTTATTTGTTCTACTTTATTAATTCATTCAAGATTGTTTCCAAGATTTACAAGAAGGCTTCCGCGGACGAGTTCTTTGATCAAGAATTCGTATCATAAGTGGTATCAGAGCTTCGGCTCTTGAATTCTTTATCTTTCAAGAAGATCCATTCGGGGCATCATGAATCTTGAAGATCCAAGGTTCTTGGAAAGTTTAAAGAAGGCATTGGAACATGTCGTTAGCAACGATAATAGGTGGCAACCAAGGAGGGAACCGGTGCGTGTGGCCGACGAATTCAAGGTCACGGAGTTACCCGAGTTCGAAGGGGGTACGGATCCGGAGGACTATCTCGAGTGGGAGCGCAAGATGGATCGTATGTTCGAGTTTAAAGAGTTAGATGATCGTAAGATGTGCAAGTACGCAATCCTAAGATTAAGCAAGGGCGCATCTTTATGGTTTGACAGTCTAAAGGCTCAAAGGGCTAGAGCCGGAAAGGAGAAAATCTGTTCTTGGGATGGTTTAAAGAAAAGATTACGAAAAAGGTATGTACCCACAACTTATAAGCTTGCTTTATATCGCAAGATTTCTAATCTTGTTCAAGGCAAGATGTCGGTGAGTGAGTATATAGAGGAATTTGAAAATCTTACTTTAATGGGGGAGGTAGAAGAGAATCAAGAACAAAAGATGGCAAGGTTCTTGCCAGGGTTAAACAAAAATATTGCTAATCCTGTAGAACTTCAAATCTATTCCGATTTTGATACTCTCACAAGTTTGTGTTTACGAGTTGAGGCACAAAGTAAGAACAGATTCGGAGGAAGTGGCATGTATAGCCGTACGTTTGAGGGCGAAGGAGAGGCGGCCAGATCTAACCCTAGTTCGGGAATGGCGAGTGGCGCGGCTAAGGCAAGTGCGAGTGGGGCGGCTCAAACTAAAGCTACTCCTACTCCAACACCGAGCGAGGTAAGCCTTTCTAAAGTCAGGTGCTTTAAGTGTCAAGGGTTTGGGCACTTCAAGAATGCTTGCCCTAATAAAAGGGTAGTCACGATGAGGGAGGCATTAACGTGCTTAAACTTAGTAGGAGATGAGGAGGAATCTGAGGAGGAGGACGAGGTGTTGGGAGGCTTCGGGGAGCGTGAGGAGGACGGCCATGGCGAACAATTCGAGGCGCCTAATGCAAACACTTTGGTGCTTAGATCCTTACAAGCACAATCTATTCCTATAATTACCGAACAACGAGATCACATCTTTCATACCAAGTGTCTTGTAAAAGATAAGTGGTGTAGCATGATCATCGATGGAGGTAGTTGTACTAATGTGGCCTCGGAAGAGATGGTGTCTAAGTTAGCCTTAACTACAGTCAAACATCCTAAACCTTATGCCTTACATTGGCTAGGAGATGCAATCAAAGTTAGGGTTACAAAACAGGTCAAGATAAACTTAGCCATGGGTTCATACAAGGATGAGGTGCTTTGTGATGTAGTGCCTATGGATGCGTGTCACATTCTTTTAGGACGTCCTTGGAAATTCGATAGGGATGTTCTACATAGGGGGAGAGTGAACGAGTATGAATTGATGGATAAGGGGACGAAGATTATCCTAAAACCTATGAGTCCCAAAGATGTAGGGTTGATGAGAGCCAACTCGGTTTTTGCTATTGCT
Organism: Silene conica; assembly: GCA_029255685.2. Taxonomy (NCBI): domain Eukaryota; kingdom Viridiplantae; phylum Streptophyta; class Magnoliopsida; order Caryophyllales; family Caryophyllaceae; genus Silene; species Silene conica. Next base: position 41,809,298 of record CM055316.2, on the reverse strand, counting down.
AGAGAGGATGAGGTGGTTAAGGAGGTGATAGGGGCTGATTTGAAGCTAGAGGAATTCAAGGGGTTGGTGTTGAGCACGGCGGTTCCAAGGGTGTCATGGAGTGATCGGAGGTTAGAGTTAACGCTTAGGTCTAGGCGTATGGAGGAAGTATTCCGGAGGGTAGCCTTGGAGCGTGGGGTTAGGGAAGCAAGGAACAAGATTGTTGGTCCTATACGGCGAGGGCTAGGGCTGAACAATTCGTGGAGCAAACATGATCACGAGCCTATGGTGGAGGATGTCAAGGTGGTTGCTAGGAAAACCAATTCCAAAAAAATTATCGTGGCAAGTCAAGATACATCTATGGATACGGGGAAGATAATCCAAGAGCAACGGTTCTTGAAGTCTATTCATCAAGAATTGAGGTCAATTCTCTTTCAAGGGGGAGGGGATGATCCGATTATGGATAGGGCATTCATTCAACAAATTAAAACAAGATCAAAGGGGCAATTTTTATTAGCTATAGTTATATTATGGTTAGTATTTTGCCTATTAAAGATTCGTTGGTTCTTGAGACCTTGGGCTAATACAAGAAAATCAAGAAACCAATTAAGTCCAAGAGAAGAAGTGCGTATGAAGGCTCGGACCATGATCCGAGGGTGGCACGGACACGGCCTGATCATGGCCAGGGGTGTGCTCGGGCGCGGGCGTGTTTCTGCTCGGTCATCATTAAGGATGGCTCGGCCATCTTGGTTTCCTAACAAGATTTGGAGTATATTTAATTTCTTTGTTATTTTTATTAAGTTAGTTATTAAAGTTTGTTATTTAGTTTGTTAGGATAATTACTAGTTTGTTACAAGTTGTTACAAATTAGTTATTATCTTATTAGTTTATTTATCCTAGGATTATTAGGGTTAGTTATTTAATTCTTTTAATTCTTAGGATAGATTTTTATTTTAATAAGGATTATATTTGATCCATTTAGATAGATTTTAGGACTCCTATTCAAAGACGGATTCAAGAATCCGAGTCATAGGAGGCGTGTGATTTGGGGCGTGTGACTCTACTATATAAAGAGCACATCGTCTTTCTTGTTTTACAGTTTATCATTCAATCAATAAAATTTACAAGTTTTCTTTTTAAGGCATTCTTAAAGAAATCTCAAGGACTCATCGAGTGTTGATCCGAACCGTTGATACTTGTCGCGTTTCAAGTGTTAGCACGATTTACAAACTATAGGTCTAGGGAGTAAATCACCATTGGGTGTCCTATAGGTCTAGGGCAAACAAATATCCTTCTACCTTGGGGATTCACCTCAAGACCGTCACAACTACAATAACAACCACCAAGACCACCACCATCGACGGACCACCACCACCAAACCGACATCATCACCACCGTTCATCACCCGTTCGTTCATTATTATTTCAAGATTCATCCAAGATTATTCTTTATTTGTTCTACTTTATTAATTCATTCAAGATTGTTTCCAAGATTTACAAGAAGGCTTCCGCGGACGAGTTCTTTGATCAAGAATTCGTATCATAAGTGGTATCAGAGCTTCGGCTCTTGAATTCTTTATCTTTCAAGAAGATCCATTCGGGGCATCATGAATCTTGAAGATCCAAGGTTCTTGGAAAGTTTAAAGAAGGCATTGGAACATGTCGTTAGCAACGATAATAGGTGGCAACCAAGGAGGAAACCGGTGCGTGTGGCCGACGAATTCAAGGTCACGGAGTTACCCGAGTTCGAAGGGGGTACGGATCCGGAGGACTATCTCGAGTGGGAGCGCAAGATGGATCGTATGTTCGAGTTTAAAGAGTTAGATGATCGTAAGATGTGCAAGTACGCAATCCTAAGATTAAGCAAGGGCGTATCTTTATGGTTTGACAGTCTAAAGGCTCAAAGGGCTAGAGCCGGAAAGGAGAAAATCTGTTCTTGGGATGGTTTAAAGAAAAGATTACGAAAAAGGTATGTACCCACAACTTATAAGCTTGCTTTATATCGCAAGATTTCTAATCTTGTTCAAGGCAAGATGTCGGTGAGTGAGTATATAGAGGAATTTGAAAATCTTACTTTAATGGGGGAGGTAGAAGAGAATCAAGAACAAAAGATGGCAAGGTTCTTGCCAGGGTTAAACAAAAATATTGCTAATCCTGTAGAACTTCAAATCTATTCCGATTTTGATACTCTCACAAGTTTGTGTTTACGAGTTGAGGCACAAAGTAAGAACAGATTCGGAGGAAGTGGCATGTATAGCCGTACGTTTGAGGGCGAAGGAGAGGCGGCCAGATCTAACCCTAGTTCGGGAATGGCGAGTGGCGCGGCTAAGGCAAGTGCGAGTGGGGCGGCTCAAACTAAAGCTACTCCTACTCCAACACCGAGCGAGGTAAGCCTTTCTAAAGTCAGGTGCTTTAAGTGTCAAGGGTTTGGGCACTTCAAGAATGCTTGCCCTAATAAAAGGGTAGTCACGATGAGGGAGGCATTAACGTGCTTAAACTTAGTAGGAGATGAGGAGGAATCTGAGGAGGAGGACGAGGTGTTGGGAGGCTTCGGGGAGCGTGAGGAGGACGGCCATGGCGAACAATTCGAGGCGCCTAATGCAAACACTTTCGTGCTTAGATCCTTACAAGCACAATCTATTCCTATAATTACCGAACAACGAGATCACATCTTTCATACCAAGTGTCTTGTAAAAGATAAGTGGTGTAGCATGATCATCGATGGAGGTAGTTGTACTAATGTGGCCTCGGAAGAGATGGTGTCTAAGTTAGCCTTAACTACAATCAAACATCCTAAACCTTATGCCTTACATTGGCTAGGAGATGCAATCAAAGTTAGGGTTACAAAACAGGTCAAGATAAACTTAGCCATGGGTTCATACAAGGATGAGGTGCTTTGTGATGTAGTGCCTATGGATGCGTGTCACATTCTTTTAGGACGTCCTTGGAAATTCGATAGGGATGTTCTACATAGGGGGAGAGTGAACGAGTATGAATTGATGGATAAGGGGACGAAGATTATCCTAAAACCTATGAGTCCCAAAGATGTAGGGTTGATGAGAGCCAACTCGGTTTTTGCTATTGCTAGAGAGGATGAGGTGGTTAAGGAGGTGATAGGGGCTGATTTGAAGCTAGAGGAATTCAAGGGGTTGGTGTTGAGCACGGCGGTTCCAAGGGTGTCATGGAGTGATCGGAGGTTAGAGTTAACGCTTAGGTCTAGGCGTATGGAGGAAGTATTCCGGAGGGTAGCCTTGGAGCGTGGGGTTAGGGAAGCAAGGAACAAGATTGTTGGTCCTATACGGCGAGGGCTAGGGCTGAACAATTCGTGGAGCAAACATGATCACGAGCCTATGGTGGAGGATGTCAAGGTGGTTGCTAGGAAAACCAATTCCAAAAAAATTATCGTGGCAAGTCAAGATACATCTATGGATACGGGGAAGATAATCCAAGAGCAACGGTTCTTGAAGTCTATTCATCAAGAATTGAGGTCAATTCTCTTTCAAGGGGGAGGGGATGATCCGATTATGGATAGGGCATTCATTCAACAAATTAAAACAAGATCAAAGGGGCAATTTTTATTAGCTATAGTTATATTATGGTTAGTATTTTGCCTATTAAAGATTCGTTGGTTCTTGAGACCTTGGGCTAATACAAGAAAATCAAGAAACCAATTAAGTCCAAGAGAAGAAGTGCGTATGAAGGCTCGGACCATGATCCGAGGGTGGCACGGACACGGCCTGATCATGGCCAGGGGTGTGCTCGGGCGCGGGCGTGTTTCTGCTCGGTCATCATTAAGGATGGCTCGGCCATCTTGGTTTCCTAACAAGATTTGGAGTATATTTAATTTCTTTGTTGTTGAACCATATATTCAAATATATATATATAGTATATATGTTTATGTTTTGATAATGACAAGTCTAGCTATTTATATATTATATACTCGTATGTATAATCGTGTGCTAAGTGTACAGAAATTAAGTAACAAGATCTAATCAATTAAGTACAAACGATTCAAGCATATTAGTCAACAAATTGACTAAGTCGAAGATTGATAGAAGATCACAAGTGCGCATAAAGAAGTAAAGTTATAATTATCAATTATAACTTTAGTACAAGATTGGTTCTAGTTATAGCCAGTAGCTATAACTCTATATCATGAAGAAATGATCGAGATTTATGTGTTTTAGTTGAAACAATTGTTTCCTAATTTGTGTCGTGAGATATTAATGTTTAAATAGGTATTCTATTTAAATATAGAATTGTTAATCTTAATAGGATTATATAAAATATCTTTTAGTTAAATAAGAAATAAATAAATATCTTATGAGATAATTATTTATTACTAAAATAAACTAAAGATTTTTATATGATTTTAATTGTCAAAAATATATAGTCTAGATATAGTTTGTTTTCGACTTTGGAAAACGTGTTGTATGTCACGTTTCTATCAGTTGTGAAGGGATTATTTAAATATTATGTATTTATTTAATGTCCTAAACAAACTAAGATTATATTATGGTAATATATTTTATTATCTTTGACATGGTTTAGGAAGTTGATTTAATATGGATACTAATTGTTTATTATATAAAGATCTTTCCTAAATATGAATTAGGAAATTGTTTCCTTATATAATACATATAGTATATTATTAAATCTTTCCTAAATATATTAAGATTAGATTTAAGGTAGTATTACTAAAAGACTAGTATTCTAGTTTAAGTAATATTCCTAAATCATCTAGGGTTTAATTTACCTAGATACATATTCTATATAAATAGACTAACTATGACACATTAAAGAACACGAAATACACAACACACATACACGCAAATCAAGAGAAAACCGCCGATCGTGTTTCTTCAATATTCGAGCTTTAATTGTCAAATCCGATTCAAGATTCAAGTGCTCAAGCATTGATCTTTTTCATTCAAGATTGTGACACCAAGAAACTGTTGAAGACTTTATCTTATTCACGTAAGATAGATTGAGTATTTAGCGGTACTCGTTGTAAGACAAATATTTAACGGTATTTGTCGTAGCTAGATATTTAGCGGTATCTAGATTGAGTTGTGACTAACATCAAAGTCACACGAGTAGGGTTGATAAAATTGTAATCCAGAGTTGGTACTAATTTTATTAATCGAGAATAGTGGACGTAGGTCTCAGAGTGTGAGACTGAACCACTTCAAAAATATCTTGTCTCTATTTTATTATTGCTCTACTCAACGATCATCATACAACTACGCATACATCGAAGAAGATTTTGAAAAGAAGGCATACTCAATTCAACCCCCCCCCCTTCTTGAGTATATCATATCAATAGACTCTTCAATTGGTATCAGAGCCTCGTGCTCTTGATCGCCTAGCCGCGTGAGTTTTGATCCTTCTATTGATTCTATATTATATACTCTATCATCAATGGATTCTAAGCATCTCAAGTGCCCTATCTTCGATGGCAAAAACTATAGTTTATGGAAAAATATGATGACTCATTATATCAAAGGTTGTGATTGGGAATGTTGGAAGATCATCCAAACTGGACCAAAGAAGATCTTGGTCGCCGCCGCCAATGGAACAACCTACGAAAAAATGGAAAGCGATTATGTGGAAAGTGACTACAAAATTGCAGAGAAAAACTCTAAGGCTATGAGCCTCCTACAGAACGGTATGATAACTTCAGAATTCGATAGATTCTCATCCTGTAGTTCCGCTAAGGAAATATGGGATAGTCTCGAACTTGCTTATGAAGGAACATCCGCAGTCAGGAAACATCGTATAGACTTGCTCGTTCAAAGATATGAACTTTTCAATATGGAAAAGAATGAATCTATTGATAGCATGTCTGCACGATTTTCTTGTATTATTAATGAACTGCGGAACCTTGGCAAAAAGATCGATTCTGAGGATATCATTCGTAAGATTCTTAGGAGTCTCACCAAAAAGTGGCAACCTAAGGTCACGGCCATAGAGGAAGCACGTGATTTATCTAAAATCACTTACCAAGAATTGATTGGATCCTTAATGGCTCACGAGATCATTCTAAATAAAAACGATGATGATCCCAAAGGAAAGGGAGTCGCTTTACAAGCCTCCACAAACGAAGTAAGCGAAGAAGAACTTGAGGATGAAACAGTTCTATTCGCTAGACGATTTAAGAAAGCAGTTTTCAAAGGTAGATACAAAAACTCGAACAACAAAACATTCGACAAAAAGAAAACTGACTCCAAACAAACATTCTTCAAAAGAGGATGTTTCAAGTGTGGACAACAAGACCATATGATCAAAGATTGTCCAAGTTGGGACAAAATCAAAGACAAGTCAAAAAGAGAAAAGACCAAAACAGAATTTAAGAAAGTAATGCTTGCGTCATGCTGGGGAGAATTAGAATCTGAAGATGACGAAGACTCTGAAGAAGAAGAGGTAGCAAACCTATGCCTAAGCAACGTCAGCCTAGATCTAACCTCAAGCGACAATGATGAAGATGACGCATCGAATATGTGTCTCCTTGGAGAATCAGACTCAGACGACGACGACGAAGAGGTAAATTTCCTTCAACTCAAAAGTCAAGTTAAAAACTTATCCAAGGCTATGCTAATTAAATATTTTGAGAAAACCCTAGACCAATGTCATGAACAAAATCTTGAGTTAGATGACTTAAAAGAGCAGATCCTCGATATTGCTGAGGAAAATCAACTTCTAAAAGCCAAAGCTAAGAAACTGAAATCCAAAATAAGCATTGAAGCAAATGCTAAGTTGGAAACAGTTATGTCTGAGAAAAAGGTTCTTGAGTCTAAAGTTATAGCTAATGAAGCTATAACCTCAAAACTAAAACTCAACATTAAAGAGCTTCAATCTAAAGTTATAGCTAATGAAGCTATAACTTCAGAATTAAGAAAGGTTAATGAACGGCTTAAGTCAGAATCTTCGACTATGGTCGAAGATGAGACTCATCAAGAAGAAGTTGAGATTCTCGAAAGCAAAATCATGGATCTAGAATTCAGTATATCTAAAATCGAGAAAGAACATGCCAAAATAGTGTCTGACTTCCATAAAGACATTCAAAACCTAAAAGAGTCTAGCAACACTGACCATAGTGAATGTAAGAAAGAAATAGACTCCCTAAAAGAACTCCTTCTTCATGCTCGGAAAGTTCACGATAAGTGGGAAGGAAGCACTAACGTTCTAAACTTCCTAACTGAACAATCCGACAACAACATGAAGATGGGTTTAGGTCACGAATGTTATGGAAGAAGAGATCACTCAAAGTGTAAACAAAGTCCAACAGATAGAGACTTTAGAAGAAGGAAATATGCTGACCTTCCTGAGTATTTAATATGCACTTATTGTGGCCATACTGGACACCTTCGAGAAAACTGTGTAAAACACGCACAAGATTTTAAAACCGGAGTTAAGTTTGTTAAATCCTTAGGAATTCCAAGCGACACTAATTCTGTCTCTAATAATGATGATGATAAAACTGAGGAAAGAAATATTGACCACAGATGGTTCTATGACATGACATTTGATTATGAAGAAAAGAAAAATAGAACCAAACAAACTCCTCAACAAGCTACACACAAAAATTGGTCACCTAGAGTCCAAACTAAGACTTACACAAGAACATCAAAACCCAACTACTACCGATATAGAAAGACCTATGTAAGACAAGTCTGGGTTAAAAAGGAAAATGTATTTGTGATTACTAACAACAAAGGACCCAAGTATGCTTGGGTACCTAAATCCTGTCTTTGAAATTATTCGTGCAGTTTGTCGCCAAGGAAAATAATCTATGGTATCTTGACAGTGGATGCTCAAGACATATGACAGGCGACGTAAATCTATTCCAAACCCTAAAACCTTTTGACGGAGGTAAAGTCACATTCGGTGATAACAAAAAGGGAAAGATCATCGGAATTGGTAAGATAGGTATCTCATCCTCTCATGCTATAAATGATGTATACCTTGTAAGTGGTCTCAAACACAATCTTATCAGTATATCTCAATTATGTGACAAAGGAAATAAAGTGGTTTTTCACTCAGATATATGCCGTATTATCCTAGAAGGCACCAGTAAAGTAATACTTGAAGGTCATAGGATGAAAAATGTTTATATGATTGATTTAAATGTTGTACCTACCGATTCTCTATCATGTATGAAAGTTACGTTAGATGATCCATGTCTATGGCACAAGAGATTTGGTCATATTAGCTCACCTATTCTAAGTAAGCTGAAAAGATGGGACTTGGTCGAAGGTCTTCCAAAGATCAAATTTGATCAAGAAAAGATGTGTGACACATGTGCACGATGTAAACACGTCAGATCATCCTTTAAGCCAAAAAGAGTGGTAAGCACAGAACAAGCTCTTGAACTAGTACACATGGATCTATGTGGCCCTATGAAGGTAAGAAGCAGAGGTGGTTCCAGGTACGTTTTCGTTCTAGTTGATGATTTCTCTAGATTTGTTTGGCCAATCTTTCTTCACTCTAAAGACGAAACATTCGATGAATTTGTTAGTCTAATGAAACTTGTCCAAAACAAATATAAATCAAACCTAGTAACAATCCGTACTGACCATGGAACTGAGTTCGACAATCATGCTTTCATCGAGTTCTGTAAAACCAATGGTGTTGGACATAACTTCTCGGCCCCTAGAACCCCACAACAAAATGGAGTCGTAGAACGAATGAACAGAACCCTAGAAGACATGGCTCGAACAATGCTTCTTTGTAGTGGCCTACCTAGAAACTTTTGGGCTGAGGCTATTAGTACAGCTTGCTATATTCATAACCGTGCTATGATTAGACCTATCCTTAAAAAGACTCCTTATGAACTTCTTCGTGGTCGCAAACCAAACATATCACATTTAAGATGCTTTGGTAGTAAATGCTTTGTTCACAACAATGGTAAAAACAGATTAAGCAAATTCGACCCTAGAAGTGATGAAGCAATCTTTATAGGATACTCAGATCATAGTAAAGCCTACAAAGTTTTTAACAAACGTACTTTATGCATAGAGGAAAGTATTCATGTTATCTTTGATGAAAATAATGCCTTCGATAAGCCATTACAGGATATAGAGGAAAACCTAGACGAACCTGATTTCAGGTTATCAAAGGAAGATCCTCTTGAAATGGAAATTGAAGAAGGAGAACCTCAAGGAACTCATGATGAACTCAACTTGGGAGAAAATGGTGCGAGAGATGAAACTACAGTTGATGATACTGTAGATAACTCTCAAACCAATGACTCGGAACCCAGAGTTACAGCTAATGAAGCTGTAACTTTGAATCAAAACCAAAGGGAAGAGGCCAGAGTTATACCTGACCCTACTATAAACCCAGGTTTGGATTCAGGGGAAACAAGTCAAAATCCCGAGTCAAGTTCAGGGAATGCAAATGATCAATCAAGGAACTGGAGATACAAAGGCTCTCATCCATTGGACAATGTCATAGGAAGCCTAACAGATGGAGTTCAAACTCGAAGGAGCTTAAACAACTTTTGCTCATTCTACTCCTTTCTCTCCACCATTGAACCTTCAAATATCAAGGAAGCTCTCGCAGAACCAGATTGGATAGTTGCCATGCAAGAAGAACTCCAGCAATTTGAAAGAAACAAAGTTTGGCATCTTGTTCCTCGACCTAAGGACAGAACTGTCATTGGAACTAGATGGGTATTCAGAAACAAATTGGATGACACTGGAGTCATTGTGCGAAATAAGGCCAGACTAGTGGTTCAAGGATACAACCAACAGGAAGGGATCGATTATGATGAAACCTTTGCTCCTGTTGCTCGTCTTGAGGCAATAAGACTACTCATTGCATTTGCAGCACACAAGGGAATGAAGCTTTTTCAGATGGACGTTAAGACTGCATTTCTTAATGGTTATCTCCAAGAGGAAGTATTTGTTGAACAACCTCCTGGATTTCCTGACAGCAAACTCAAGGATCATGTATTCAAATTGGACAAAGCACTATATGGTCTGAAACAAGCACCTAGAGCATGGTACGACAGATTATCAAAGTTCCTATTGGAGAGTGGATTCAAGAGAGGGTCTGTGGATAAAACCCTATTTCTTAAAAGCGAAAACTCAGATCTACTAGTTGTTCAGATCTATGTTGACGATATTATTTTTGGCTCAACTAATAAAAAGTTGTGCAAGTACTTCTCTGAGTTGATGACTTCTGAGTTCGAGATGAGTATGATGGGAGAACTAAAGTTCTTCCTTGGACTTCAAATACAACAAACTGAAGAAGGAATCAAGATTCATCAACAAAAATACGTCAAGGAGTTACTAAAGAAATTTGGAATGGAAACCTCTCATGCAATGCCTACTCCAATGGTCACAGATAAGAAGCTAACCAAAGACGAAGATGGTAAGTCTGTAGACGAAACAACTTACCGAGGTATGATTGGCTCACTTCTTTATCTTACAGCAAGTCGTCCAGATATAATGTTTAGTGTCTGTGTTTGTGCGAGATTCCAATCTGCACCAAAAGAATCACACATGATAGCAGTTAAGAGAATTTTAAGATACCTAATCGGAACCTCAAAATTATATCTATGGTATCCCATGGACTGTAACTTTAACCTAGTAGGATATTCAGATGCGGATTATGCAGGATGTTCTTTAGACAGAAAAAGTACCTCCGGACTTGCTACCTTTGTAGGTCCTTGTATTATATCTTAGGGATCCAAGAAACAAAATTCTGTCGCTCTCTCAACTGCTGAAGCAGAATATATTGCAGCCGCACTGGTATGTTCTCAACTTTTATGGTTAAAACAACAGTTACATGATTATGGTGTTGATGTTGGATGTGTACCTATATTATGTGATAATACGAGTGCTATAATTATATCTAAAAACCCAGCCCAGCACTCGAGGACCAAACATATTGAAATTAGACACCACTTTCTAAGAGACCATGTTGAAAAGAAAAATATAAAATTGGAATTTTGTAGTACGGAAAAACAATGGGCAGATATCTTTACTAAACCATTAGCTAGAGAACGCTTTGAGACTTTGCGATTGGAAATTGGTTTAATCGGTGGCACCTAATCAAATCTTAAAAGCAAAAATAACCCAATGATTGACTACGGTTTAGATGAGATTATATGACTGTGTCCGTATACTCCGCTGCATGTGTATGTATATATTCGATGATAAATTTTGTGTTTATAGTTATATTATACGATTTACATATGAATGTGTACACAATCGATCTCACATAATATTACGTCACATATTATAATTTACCTACATATACGTTTTAACATATTATACAAATTATAATACACAAATATTACAAAATAAACAAAACTTACCTCTTATAGTCACACAAACCGTGTGAATTAGCCCCACCATGCCACATCTCACTCTACACTCCCCACTGCCACGTACCCCAACCTATTTACCTAGCTTTTGACTTTCAACCCCACTTCAATAATTAACCCAACCAACCTATCTCCCTCAAACTTACCACCATTTACTTCCTTATTCACTTTCTTTTACCACCCCCAAACTCCTAAACCTCCAAAACCTCCATCGCCATTAAAATCTACCAAAATCTCCGACAAACAACCCAACTCAAAATACCATTTTTATCACCACCATGCCTCCATCACGCGCCACCCGATCACAACAAAAGAAACCTTCACCTCCTTCTCCCACTCCGTCACCCCCACCTTCACCAACACCCTTAGCCACCTCTGAACCACCATCTGACAAAGGCAAACGAAGGAAACTCAACCGACAATCTCCGTCCATTCCTGATAACATGCATGAAATGGGTTCTCACTCTCAAAACCCGCGTCCTCTGTTTTCCGAGTATTCAGTTGAAGCAACTAGGGAGGGTCTTGAGAAGGTGCGCATGACTAAGCAAGAAGGTATGTTAATTGAACGTATTTTACCGTATGCTATTCATGGGGGTCGATATTATCCCGAGTCTTGGGTTGAAAATACGAAATCTTTGTCGTTCTTTAAAGACTTCTTGAAGTTTCAGGGTTGGGAATTCGTTAGTAATTTCTCTGGGTTGATCTTTCCAATCGAACTTGTTCAATTCTTTGCGTCAGTAAAAGGTTGTGATGAAGGGTTACATGCTATTGTTAATGGTAAAGATGTCGTAGTCTCTGTCTCTGATTTCTGTGAAATCTTTAAGATTGATCATAGAGGTTTGGTTGTTGACCCTAGGAAGGAGTGGAATGGGGTTTCAAAAATACAAAAGATGGATATTAAGAGGTATTTTGATGAATCTGCAACGGAGACTAGTCCCCTGTTAACCGTAACCTTCTCCCCAAAACTGAAATTGTTTATCAATTATTTGTGGAACACAGTCTTACCACGAAGAGGGGGAAGGGATAAACTTTCGAGTATTGAGGCAGTGGTATTGTACAATTGGTTAGAAGGTGTCAAGATTGACTTGGCTTCGCTAACCTTGAGGCAAAGATGGATAAGCTCATTGGATTGTGTGAAGGACAGAAGTGCAATGGCGAGGCAGGAGGTAGTGGGAAGAAGAGAGGACGTGATTTTGAGGCTAATGTTCACGAATGGATGAACAAGGTTGATAAACACTTAGTTAAAATTGGCTCAGAGGTATCAGTAGTGTGCTCGGAATTGCTTAGCATTAGTGATCGACTTTCGTTCATTACGACTCAGGGAGGAGCAATGGTAAGGGATCACGGGTTGTTACGGGAAGACGCATCTCAAGCTCTCGAGGCCGTCAAAGCACTATCTCTCAAAGTGCTCAACTTTGAAATCGCGCTAAATGCTCAGGGAAGAAACGTAGCAAGTTGTTTGGATAGGCTGGAGTCGCTTGAGTATCGCACCCGACCCGATTATGTGAACCCATATGCAAAAAATCCGGGTTCAAGCTCTCGTTCTTGATGATCCGTATCCATTCCTGTTCGTCTTGGCTTACGGTTGTGATGTTGTTGTTTTCTTTTGTTTTTAAGTCAGGTGGACTTATAAAAACAATTCTCTAAGTGTGGCTCAATACCTAATCTAGCCCATTAAGGAATCCGAGGCCTTACCCCTTGTTTTTTGCCTATCTCTCGGATTTCCTAAGTTTAACAAACTCTATTATTGTTTTTGATGTGGCCCAATTGCCTATCTTATTCCTTGGCCCATCTAAATTGTTACCTTTTGCAGGAACCTATCTCTTAAGCCGGCCCAATTTTCTTTTTCACACTAGCCTATTTTCATTCGGCCCATTGGCTTAATACTTCGGATTGTTGTGTATATTTTTAACATTCCGTATGTGGTTATGTGATATTTCTATGTTCATATTATTTTGACTCGTTATGTGCTTGCTTATGTTTCGTAGTGTATTATTCTAGTCGTTTCATGTCTTTGTTCTCATCTTTTCGATGATGTCAAGAGGGGGAAATATGCGACTTAGATTAGAATATGCCTAAGCTTGCTCCTTGTCGTAATTCATTGTCTCTTAGGGTCCTTAAAGGATATGGGATAGATAGAAGATAAAAACCCTAAGTGACTCCTTGCTATGAATGACCCTTATTATATTGAGGGGGAACATACACTTAGACACGAAATCTAAGAGAGACTTGCCATCATCAAAAAGGGGGAATTTGTTGAACCATATATTCAAATATATATATATAGTATATATGTTTATGTTTTGATAATGACAAGTCTAGCTATTTATATATTATATACTCGTATGTATAATCGTGTGCTAAGTGTACAGAAATTAAGTAACAAGATCTAATCAATTAAGTACAAACGATTCAAGCATATTAGTCAACAAATTGACTAAGTCGAAGATTGATAGAAGATCACAAGTGCGCATAAAGAAGTAAAGTTATAATTATCAATTATAACTTTAGTACAAGATTGGTTCTAGTTATAGCCAGTAGCTATAACTCTATATCATGAAGAAATGATCGAGATTTATGTGTTTTAGTTGAAACAATTGTTTCCTAATTTGTGTCGTGAGATATTAATGTTTAAATAGGTATTCTATTTAAATATAGAATTGTTAATCTTAATAGGATTATATAAAATATCTTTTAGTTAAATAAGAAATAAATAAATATCTTATGAGATAATTATTTATTACTAAAATAAACTAAAGATTTTTATATGATTTTAATTGTCAAAAATATATAGTCTAGATATAGTTTGTTTTCGACTTTGGAAAACGTGTTGTATGTCACGTTTCTATAAGTTGTGAAGGGATTATTTAAATATTATGTATTTATTTAATGTCCTAAACAAACTAAGATTATATTATGGTAATATATTTTATTATCTTTGACATGGTTTAGGAAGTTGATTTAATATGGATACTAATTGTTTATTATATAAAGATCTTTCCTAAATATGAATTAGGAAATTGTTTCCTTATATAATACATATAGTATATTATTAAATCTTTCCTAAATATATTAAGATTAGATTTAAGGTAGTATTACTAAAAGACTAGTATTCTAGTTTAAGTAATATTCCTAAATCATCTAGGGTTTAATTTACCTAGATACATATTCTATATAAATAGACTAACTATGACACATTAAAGAACACGAAATACACAACACACATACACGCAAATCAAGAGAAAACCGCCGATCGTGTTTCTTCAATATTCGAGCTTTAATTGTCAAATCCGATTCAAGATTCAAGTGCTCAAGCATTGATCTTTTTCATTCAAGATTGTGACACCAAGAAACTGTTGAAGACTTTATCTTATTCACGTAAGATAGATTGAGTATTTAGCGGTACTCGTTGTAAGACAAATATTTAACGGTATTTGTCGTAGCTAGATATTTAGCGGTATCTAGATTGAGTTGTGACTAACATCAAAGTCACACGAGTAGGGTTGATAAAATTGTAATCCAGAGTTGGTACTAATTTTATTAATCGAGAATAGTGGACGTAGGTCTCAGAGTGTGAGACTGAACCACTTCAAAAATATCTTGTCTCTATTTTATTATTGCTCTACTCAACGATCATCATACAACTACGCATACATCGAAGAAGATTTTGAAAAGAAGGCATACTCAATTCAACCCCCCCCCTTCTTGAGTATATCATATCAATAGACTCTTCATTTGTTATTTTTATTAAGTTAGTTATTAAAGTTTGTTATTTAGTTTGTTAGGATAATTACTAGTTTGTTACAAGTTGTTACAAATTAGTTATTATCTTATTAGTTTATTTATCCTAGGATTATTAGGGTTAGTTATTTAATTCTTTTAATTCTTAGGATAGATTTTTATTTTAATAAGGATTATATTTGATCCATTTAGATAGATTTTAGGACTCCTATTCAAAGACGGATTCAAGAATCCGAGTCATAGGAGGCGTGTGATTTGGGGCGTGTGACTCTACTATATAAAGAGCACATCGTCTTTCTTGTTTTACAGTTTATCATTCAATCAATAAAATTTACAAGTTTTCTTTTTAAGGCATTCTTAAAGAAATCTCAAGGACTCATCGAGTGTTGATCCGAACCGTTGATACTTGTCGCGTTTCAAGTGTTAGCACGATTTACAAACTATAGGTCTAGGGAGTAAATCACCATTGGGTGTCCTATAGGTCTAGGGCAAACAAATATCCTTCTACCTTGGGGATTCACCTCAAGACCGTCACAACTACAATAACAACCACCAAGACCACCACCATCGACGGACCACCACCACCAAACCGACATCATCACCACCGTTCATCACCCGTTCGTTCATTATTATTTCAAGATTCATCCAAGATTATTCTTTATTTGTTCTACTTTATTAATTCATTCAAGATTGTTTCCAAGATTTACAAGAAGGCTTCCGCGGACGAGTTCTTTGATCAAGAATTCGTATCATAAGTGGTATCAGAGCTTCGGCTCTTGAATTCTTTATCTTTCAAGAAGATCCATTCGGGGCATCATGAATCTTGAAGATCCAAGGTTCTTGGAAAGTTTAAAGAAGGCATTGGAACATGTCGTTAGCAACGATAATAGGTGGCAACCAAGGAGGGAACCGGTGCGTGTGGCCGACGAATTCAAGGTCACGGAGTTACCCGAGTTCGAAGGGGGTACGGATCCGGAGGACTATCTCGAGTGGGAGCGCAAGATGGATCGTATGTTCGAGTTTAAAGAGTTAGATGATCGTAAGATGTGCAAGTACGCAATCCTAAGATTAAGCAAGGGCGTATCTTTATGGTTTGACAGTCTAAAGGCTCAAAGGGCTAGAGCCGGAAAGGAGAAAATCTGTTCTTGGGATGGTTTAAAGAAAAGATTACGAAAAAGGTATGTACCCACAACTTATAAGCTTGCTTTATATCGCAAGATTTCTAATCTTGTTCAAGGCAAGATGTCGGTGAGTGAGTATATAGAGGAATTTGAAAATCTTACTTTAATGGGGGAGGTAGAAGAGAATCAAGAACAAAAGATGGCAAGGTTCTTGCCAGGGTTAAACAAAAATATTGCTAATCCTGTAGAACTTCAAATCTATTCCGATTTTGATACTCTCACAAGTTTGTGTTTACGAGTTGAGGCACAAAGTAAGAACAGATTCGGAGGAAGTGGCATGTATAGCCGTACGTTTGAGGGCGAAGGAGAGGCGGCCAGATCTAACCCTAGTTCGGGAATGGCGAGTGGCGCGGCTAAGGCAAGTGCGAGTGGGGCGGCTCAAACTAAAGCTACTCCTACTCCAACACCGAGCGAGGTAAGCCTTTCTAAAGTCAGGTGCTTTAAGTGTCAAGGGTTTGGGCACTTCAAGAATGCTTGCCCTAATAAAAGGGTAGTCACGATGAGGGAGGCATTAACGTGCTTAAACTTAGTAGGAGATGAGGAGGAATCTGAGGAGGAGGACGAGGTGTTGGGAGGCTTCGGGGAGCGTGAGGAGGACGGCCATGGCGAACAATTCGAGGCGCCTAATGCAAACACTTTCGTGCTTAGATCCTTACAAGCACAATCTATTCCTATAATTACCGAACAACGAGATCACATCTTTCATACCAAGTGTCTTGTAAAAGATAAGTGGTGTAGCATGATCATCGATGGAGGTAGTTGTACTAATGTGGCCTCGGAAGAGATGGTGTCTAAGTTAGCCTTAACTACAATCAAACATCCTAAACCTTATGCCTTACATTGGCTAGGAGATGCAATCAAAGTTAGGGTTACAAAACAGGTCAAGATAAACTTAGCCATGGGTTCATACAAGGATGAGGTGCTTTGTGATGTAGTGCCTATGGATGCGTGTCACATTCTTTTAGGACGTCCTTGGAAATTCGATAGGGATGTTCTACATAGGGGGAGAGTGAACGAGTATGAATTGATGGATAAGGGGACGAAGATTATCCTAAAACCTATGAGTCCCAAAGATGTAGGGTTGATGAGAGCCAACTCGGTTTTTGCTATTGCTAGAGAGGATGAGGTGGTTAAGGAGGTGATAGGGGCTGATTTGAAGCTAGAGGAATTCAAGGGGTTGGTGTTGAGCACGGCGGTTCCAAGGGTGTCATGGAGTGATCGGAGGTTAGAGTTAACACTTAGGTCTAGGCGTATGGAGGAAGTATTCCGGAGGGTAGCCTTGGAGCGTGGGGTTAGGGAAGCAAGGAACAAGATTGTTGGTCCTATACGGCGAGGGCTAGGGCTGAACAATTCGTGGAGCAAACATGATCACGAGCCTATGGTGGAGGATGTCAAGGTGGTTGCTAGGAAAACCAATTCCAAAAAAATTATCGTGGCAAGTCAAGATACATCTATCGATACGGGGAAGATAATCCAAGAGCAACGGTTCTTGAAGTCTATTCATCAAGAATTGAGGTCAATTCTCTTTCAAGGGGGAGGGGATGATCCGATTATGGATAGGGCATTCATTCAACAAATTAAAACAAGATCAAAGGGGCAATTTTTATTAGCTATAGTTATATTATGGTTAGTATTTTGCCTATTAAAGATTCGTTGGTTCTTGAGACCTTGGGCTAATACAAGAAAATCAAGAAACCAATTAAGTCCAAGAGAAGAAGTGCGTATGAAGGCTCGGACCATGATCCGAGGGTGGCACGGACACGGCCTGATCATGGCCAGGGGTGTGCTCGGGCGCGGGCGTGTTTCTGCTCGGTCATCATTAAGGATGGCTCGGCCATCTTGGTTTCCTAACAAGATTTGGAGTATATTTAATTTCTTTGTTATTTTTATTAAGTTAGTTATTAAAGTTTGTTATTTAGTTTGTTAGGATAATTACTAGTTTGTTACAAGTTGTTACAAATTAGTTATTATCTTATTAGTTTATTTATCCTAGGATTATTAGGGTTAGTTATTTAATTCTTTTAATTCTTAGGATAGATTTTTATTTTAATAAGGATTATATTTGATCCATTTAGATAGATTTTAGGACTCCTATTCAAAGACGGATTCAAGAATCCGAGTCATAGGAGGCGTGTGATTTGGGGCGTGTGACTCTACTATATAAAGAGCACATCGTCTTTCTTGTTTTACAGTTTATCATTCAATCAATAAAATTTACAAGTTTTCTTTTTAAGGCATTCTTAAAGAAATCTCAAGGACTCATCGAGTGTTGATCCGAACCGTTGATACTTGTCGCGTTTCAAGTGTTAGCACGATTTACAAACTATAGGTCTAGGGAGTAAATCACCATTGGGTGTCCTATAGGTCTAGGGCAAACAAATATCCTTCTACCTTGGGGATTCACCTCAAGACCGTCACAACTACAATAACAACCACCAAGACCACCACCATCGACGGACCACCACCACCAAACCGACATCATCACCACCGTTCATCACCCGTTCGTTCATTATTATTTCAAGATTCATCCAAGATTATTCTTTATTTGTTCTACTTTATTAATTCATTCAAGATTGTTTCCAAGATTTACAAGAAGGCTTCCGCGGACGAGTTCTTTGATCAAGAATTCGTATCACAGATGGCACGGGAACCTTGCCCTTAACTATGTTTACGGATAATACTGAGCAACTGTTTAGGATGCCTGCTCCTCAAATATTCCACATGAAACATGCTGTAAGTGTCCAGATATGTGAATTTGTTTACATATTTTCAAATTACTACTTATAATCATGATTTTGCTTTGCAGTCAGAGGCTCAAGCTTTTTCAGCAATAAAAGAATTGCTTTCCCAAACTCCTTTTAAAGCACAAGTTGTTCCAGCCAAAACACTTTCAATAAATAACGTGTTGCAGTGGGTTGTGAAAAGGGTTGTCGTTAATGGTGACGAGGACGTTTCTTCCAAATCTGACATAAACCGCCCCAGAGCAGGACAAAACTCAAAATCAAACAACCCAGAGGGAAGTCAAACCTTAGAAGACCTTAATGAGAAGCGTCTCAGTTTCCCTAATACCATTGAACATTCTGATGAAACTTCCATCCCAGGTATTACTGAGGTTGACAGTGCTAGCAGAATTGAGAGTTCTACTTCTCCTATGGGAAATAATTCAGTAAAAGATGTCCCCTTAAGTTCATCACACTCAAACATACCAAAGAGGAAGTGCAGGAAAGATAAATCAGGTTCCCCATCTACGGTGCACGCACCCTGAAATTACACTCCCACAGTCTGTAAATCAATGAAGTCTTATAATATTAGTTTATCTTTTGCTGTTTTCGTGCATCCAGTATGCAGGGATCACTCTACTTGACCAAAATGCTTAGGAACATTGTGTCCTTATATTAGTAGGTTGCGTTTTGCTGTTTTTGTGCAACTGCTATGTCGAAGTCAACATAATATTGTAGCAGGTATTGGTTTAACTGTATGTTGCACCCGTGTTGTGATTACCTCATTTCCCGGCGGATCATATACTATATGGGTATGTAAATATAATCACTCTGTATCCCCTTTTGGCAACTTGTTATAAATCGCAACCTCTTACCATCTTAAGCTTCTAGCGGATGTTTAAGACCCAATTTACGGTTGTCCAATAATGCTCGGTTACTGAAGTAACCATCACACGCTAACAAGTTATTTATAAACAATTTGTGGACACCTGCTGTTTAATATAAAGTGCCTTACCTCATCAGAATTTTGAATTCAAACTCATTTATGAAATAGTTTGTCTTACAGTACGGAAAGCGTTTTACACTAACTCACATATCATCCCGCAATAATCATCATGATTTGTGACTTGATATAGCTAATAGGTGCAGTACGTATCAACTGTATTTAAATGCTTACTCTTCATATATCTAATATCTATAATCATATATCCTTGTACAATAGCTTAGTCATCATCATGAACGCTGTTAATTATCCATGTAGACTATCGAAGCAGGAAACTCATCCAACATTACTTAGCATTTATATAACAAATACATAATCCGATAGAGTTCTATTATAGTTTGAACATCATACGATAACAAACACAAATACATAATTTGGACACTGTTTTACCAGCACAAAAGGGGGCAATTTTATATGTACTAATACTAACATAAAGATACTTAAGTTCTTATACGATAGATCATTACCAAAATGTTGCAGAACAATCGATTATCACTACAAGAATAACTGGATCGGGCGACATTTTTTGGCGACTGCAACAGGTAGTCGCCAATTTGGCGACAGAACAAAATAATCGGGCGACTGAAATCAGTCGCCTATTTGGCGACAGAACCAATTTCCCAAATTTCTCACCACCGACACACACGGGCGACAGAAATACCAATTTGGCGACAGAAAGTAGTCGCCAAATTTGGCGACAGACCCTATTCCGTCGCCAAATTGATGAATCCGTCGCCAATCCTCTTTATAGAAACAACGAAAATCAGAACGCATCCCTTATTCGCAAATCAACAAAAACACAAACACACAAATTACCTCCTACGGCGAAAACCACCACCACCACCACCCTACCCTACGTGTTCCGGCCACCCTCAACACCACTGTCACCGGATTCCGGCCACCACCACCACCACCCTACTTGTTCTTACCTTCATTCAACCCATTTAAGGTTTGTATACTCTTTTGTATTTCAGTTTCAATTTCAATTTTTTGTTTGATTGTTGGTTTGTTTTGTGCATTTAGTGATTGTAGTAGGTTAATAAGACCGTATTAGCTTATTAGGTTGTGATTAATTAGGTATTAGAAGCCAATTAGCATATGCTAACATCAAAAACATGCATAACTTCGGGCATTGCTGAGACATAAAAACATAACCTTTTAGGGGATAGTCATCTTACCAGTCAGTTAATTATCCAAATTAACAATCAGAATCATAGTAGCCTTCGCTTCCCGATTTCTCAATGTACGGTTCATATGAGCTGTTGCACCTCCTGCTACGTTTCCTATTCTTCTGCTGCACTCGAGGCTTACGTTGCTTGATCACCTTGTAAATTGACACCACAGTCTGATCTCTCATCACCCATATTTTTTTCCCACAATTTTCCCTAACTAAACGACTTCTGTAATCTATGTCGACCTTAGAGGTCTCCATTCCAACAAGGAATTGATTAGCCCATGCTTTACAAACCTCAGCCATATTCCTTTTGCTTGCATGGTCAAGTCTGCTAAACACATTTTCTGTGAGTTCCGGCATCTCAAAAAAAGGATGATGATGTTTACTACCCATTACCGTCTCTTCTTCAACAGTTGTTTTATTAAACAGAGACTCAGACTTGAATTGAGCTTTTTTCCACTTAACATAATCTCCCAAGAAGTTTGGTTTATCATCTTTGTTAAAATATAACAGTTTTCCTAGACTTTGATCCATTGTGTGTGGGTAGATTAATTGAGTTCCCGCGTAGAAAAAGGATGATGATGAAGTAGGAAATGTTGCGTTTGATGTTAATGGCTGAATATGGGTGTAATTATGGTGTATAGTTGTGTCTAATCAAAATGGAGAGTGTACACCAAAAGCAACAAAGCCGTCTTTCGATAATTGTGTAAGTAGGCGTCTAATTAAGATAGCTAATTATTCATAATACAGCGTAAAATGTGATAGTAATACAGTATTGGTACAGTCTAGCGTAACGATTTACGTCTTGCGTAAAGTTATTTATACAAATTATAAGCATATTACGTGTGTTGGATAAATCTATAGTAAGCCTTTGACGTAAGTAGAATTATAACGGACACGGCCAACAACGTGCACACAAACACGAACAACGCTATCCATTTTAAGCTTGTAACGGATACTGTTATATCACAAAAAAAAACAATTTTGGTCCTCTCTCTAACTCATTTTGTATCCATTTCATATCACCAAATATTCGTCAAAAGTGTTAACCAGTCACAAACAAAATTTACTATATATTATATAATGACAACAATTTGTTGACATTTTAGACAGCTTATTATAACTTGAGTTAAAACCAAATCTAAAAAGTAATGTAGCTCTTAACATGTAAATCAGCCATTTGACCTTATTACAAATAGTTGTAGTTAATCAAGTTGCAATACTTACGTTTCCAATAGAAGGTTGTTGTCACGGTTGATAATAACTTAATTAAGATTAATCTTAAAAAAGATATACATTCGGAACTACTTTTAAGTTTATTTACGTTACTAGCAGACACATTGCATAGTGTCGTTGCAAATAAGAATTTGTGTTGCAAGATTAATTGATTTAACAATATAATTAACCATCCCAAAATAAATAGTTAAACTAATTGTATCGATAAGGTCAATTTAAAATTTCTTCTATATACTACAACCTGGGTTAAAATCTGTCTCTCATTACTCTTTATTCAATCTTAATTGTCAATTAATTCCTTTGTACAGCACAAATGAAAATGCGTTTGATACAGTTTAAATGCACAAATAAGCACACAAACAACCGAGAATAAGGCATACTCCGTACTATATAACTAAATTAAAATTTACCGAAGTACCGCAAAATAAAACAATAATTTGAATAAGTACATTATTGAATAATGACATAGCCAATACATGAAATAAGACGGTTAGAAAAATATGACACATTAGTTCACAACAACGACATGGTACATAAACATATTGTTGTCGTTAAGAATCATCATTATCAAAAGTCATTATTGTAATCATCATCAGATGAGATATTGTCGGTGGAAGAATAATTAAGGCGGTATGTTTGTAAATGTTGCTCGCGTAAATATTCAAGCTCTTCCTCCATTGTGACCTCGTTGTATACGTGATAATAGTGGAGGCATTCACGAGGAATGTAAAGTCTCCCAAATCCAGATAGTAGATCTAATAAAGAGTCGGGATTCATGACGTTGAACAAACGTCGAATGATTTCAACTACTTCTTTTCTTAATTTGCGATGTTCTTCTCCTTTTGAAATGTAGGTATCTACAAAAAAAAAGAGTAAAAAAACAACTGATGGATTTAACCACAAAAGGAAAATACAAAAAGAAGTTAAAAATAATAAACTACTTGGTTGAATAAAATAAATTAGAAATAACATTACCAATTGTTGAATTGTTCAAAACAGGTGGACTCAAAACAGTATGTGCATTTCCAGCTATGATTGAGATCAACATTGACAATGGTGGTGAACAATGTAACATATTCATTCATGTACACTGATTCTGGCATAACTAGATTCAAACGAGCAACAAAGTTAAGGGCATTGTCTCTTATCAAGTCTATGCCTCTTTGAAAATCCCTGACTTTATCATCCCAGTAAGTCATTCTCAAATACTCTTAATTTGATACACTAACAACTGATATAGGAGTGAAAAAAAATATGTTGGATATGATAATTTGTGACCTATAAAAATCTATTTAAATAAAGAGCTTAGGACAATATAGTAATTTGTAATAATGACATTATAGCTAATGGTAATTGAAATGGAGAACATGTAAATTCAATATATGACAAAATTATGGCTCCGTTAATTAAAACAAAAGCTTACATTTGAATAATACATTAATTAAATTAATTAGAAACTACCCAAAACAATAAAATAAATTGAAATCTTTTTTTTGGGTTTTTAAAGCTAAGAAAGGTAAAACAAGTTAGAAAAGAAATTGGTGGTGTGTTGTTGAAAAAAGTCAGTATTATTACTCATTTTTATAGACAGAAACCACTTATCCAATCTTATCCGTAATCTGAATAGCCCAATCATAATAAAGGGGTTGAGATATCATTTATTCAACCCTATCCAATCTTGTGTTGCTATAACTCGAAATATTATTGAGCTTATTTACTAACCTAATGAATTATATACTTTATTCATTTGTTAGATTTATTTACGTTATTTAAGTTCACGGGTTTACTTTATAATTTTGACGGTTTAATTTTAGTGTTATACATTGTCACTTATATATGTACTTTTTTGATTCTATTTTACTCAACTACGAAAATTAAACGCTCATTGTAAAATGATATTTAACATACTAAACTAAATTTGTCAAAATACGACAACTAATTTTAACGGTCACGTACATGAAACAGTGTACCGGCATAACCATACTAATTTTAACGGGATTCTAGAGTTACTAAACTTTTAGTAGACGAAATGTCCACTCAAAATTCAAACTATTGTAAACATCTGGTTGGTAGCGTAAATGAATTTTCACAAATATATGTTTTAGACAACACGTAATAGCTAATCTTTCTATATCCTTGATATTTTTCAAATCTCCAACTTTTTACTATCTCTGGGGAACTTCCAGTTTAGATCAAGCACGAGGACGGGATCACTAGGTCGAACAAATGTGAGATCGAAAACCCCTAACCACCATTCACCATCAAACCGGAACACGCTCATCACAAAAACTCTGTAACACCACTCATACTTCCAGCTACTTACTCACTGCTTCTCTACATCAATTTGCTCTTCGCGTTTTCAATCAATTATTCTACACATTAATTAATTAAGGTTCTATCCTTTACTTGTTCTTCAATTTTACCTTTTCTTTTCGCTTCTGTTAATCATTTATTTGCTGTTTAATCTGCACTTTTATAGTTTAATTTATTGTTCGATTTCATGATTTACTGTTGAAAGTTGATGTAACTCTATTGTGGTAGGACACTTGCCGCCCCTCCATCATTTGTTTACCTTTTTTTATCAGCTGCTAGGGGGTGTTTTAATCAAAATTAAACAAGTGATTGGGTCGGAGAGAGTATTAATTTCGGGTTTTTTAGACTTTGTGGATTCAGGAGTCCAGTCTAACTTGCAGATTTAGTAGCTTAAGTTTATGAAGGACTGGTTTTGAAATGATTTTATATCTTCAGCTCTTTTGGTTAATCA
Organism: Silene conica; assembly: GCA_029255685.2. Lineage (NCBI taxonomy): Eukaryota > Viridiplantae > Streptophyta > Magnoliopsida > Caryophyllales > Caryophyllaceae > Silene > Silene conica. The sequence goes on along the minus strand of CM055316.2, from coordinate 41,784,166 downwards.
CTTTACGTGTCTGATTCGCGTCCTGGCATGATAAGCAACCGATGGAAACATAGATAATAAGTAATAGAATTCTGAGAACTGTATTAGTATACCTAAAACTTCCTGATCTTTGTGATTTCATGACTTCTCCATGGTTTTCAGAATTTTGTTCATTAAGTTTATTGGTTTAAGTTCTAGCATCTCAACTTATAATAGCTATTTTAGTCAATCACTTTAAGTCCCCAAACCTCGACCTGTCGTGATAAGCAACTGATGAAAACAGAGATAGAAAATAATAGAATTAGGAAAGCTGTATTAGTAGGTATTAAGTTTGTTTACAAATGTTGATACTTGATAGACTTCTGCGGTTGTGAGATAATTTTGCTTGGCTTGTGTGATAATGTCGCGATTGCTTAAGAATATTGTTAAAAAAAATGTGAGGATTAGGCATTTTGCTTGTGTGATTGTATTACATTTGTTTGAGAATGTTGTTCATAGATTTGTGAGATTAAGCTTGTGTGATCATTTCGAGTTTGTTTAAGAATTTTGGTAATAGTCTGTGAGATAACTTAGCCGGGCTTCTTGTGGATCATATTGAGTTTGTTTAAGAATGTTGTAAATATACGTGTGAGATAACTTTGTTAGGTTTTTGGCTTCTGTGATCCTAATGAGCTTGCTAAATACTGTTGTTAATAGTTTGTCTCTTGTGTGATAATTTTGAGTTTGCCAGTTTTTCGTTCATCAAGTTTATTGCTTTAAGTTTTATCTTTTCGAATTATAATGGTGCTGTTTTACTGCACGGGACATCCGCATAAGATAAAAATATAGGATAAGACAATAGAACAAAAGTAAAAGAAGATGATAGTCTAAGGATATGAGCGTCAAGTAGAACTTACAAGCTTCACTGGATTACGTTTGGTTTTATAGTTGTTTGGTCTAAAATATTCATTCAATCTCTTAGCAATTAATTACTTCTTATCTATGATTTTTAGTTCACCCATGTTACCCTATCTCCTCCTGCCTCATTGCTACTTTTGCAAGGTGTTACAGTGTATCTCGCGTAGCCTTAGTGTAGTTGAATTCAACAATTACGTTTGCGACACAACTGTAAAAATATATAGCTTACTTTGTGAGGCTAAAGGAGGTCTACTTGTTAGTTGTGTAAGCATTATGCGGGATGTGCAGATTATTATGTACACATGAAAATTTGCAACTGGCTAGCAAATATCACAGTACGCCTACTACACCCATACTGGACTTAAGTATCATTGACGACTCTAACATTGAATAATTAATCAATGAAATTTTAGAAAGCTTGAAGTTTATGTCATGTAGTTCCATGTACTGCGGATATCGTACCTCTGTTCAGTATTAGTCAAATAACAATAAATAAACAGATATGACATATAAACTGTTTTGAGTTAAGGTTTGGTGGTAAATTATGTAATTTCTGCAGGATTTGATTGGGTTTCTTTGTCTGCAATTAAATAGGTATGCCTCGCTGTACTGGTGTTGGCTACTTTTACAGAGAAGACAAGCGTGAGTTTGAGAATGACTACATACTGTAATACTCCGTGTTGTAGAGTATTTTTTTTTCTTTAGCCTTGAGGTTATGTGGTATCACGTTTTGTATTCGTTACATGCCTGTAACATCTCACGGTTCTTAAGTGTTACTTGTGATTGTTCATGCTTGCTACGTGTTTCTTTACTGTTACGGGTTGGTGAACTTCGGGACGAAGTTCATTTTAAGGAGGGAAGATTGTGATACCCCGCACTTTATCGGTAATTAATATTTATATGGTTATTAAGGTGTTGATAATATTTGATTATTTATATTCGATGATTAAGTTATCGAATGCGTATTATATATCTTTTATATTATATATTATATATTATTGGGGTAATACTCCATTATAATATTTATGGTTATATGTTATATTGATGTATTGATCGTATTTGAATATTAATATTCGATAATTAATTTATCGAATATGTTATATATTTCATTTTTTTTTTAAATTAGACTCGGGTTGTGATATTATAAGTTAACCCGAGACTTATATTATAAGTTTTTTTTTACGTGTTATATTATATTTATACATCGCGTTGAGGTTGGTTCGTAGTATTTAAGACGAAGGTTGTACGGGAAGTCGAGTAGGTAAGTTAATAGTAGTGTTGGGCCAAGTCCCAAATCCCACGTTTGTACAACCGACCCAAACTATACAAACTATACAAACTATACAAAACTACTACAAACCCTATTGAAACCCTAAAAAAAAACCGTGACTTCCCATCTAAACCAAAAAGGATTTTACAATCCCGTACCCTCAACCTGGCGACGGCCGCATAGTTCGAAAAAGAGAGAGAGAGAGGGAGAGGCGGTGGTTAGGAGCGGTCATGGGCGTTGCGAGCCATCTCAGGCGAGTAAGGTAAGCTTTTATCTTCCGTTTCGGTTTTACGTTGTTGCTGTCGTTGCTGTGTTATCTCCAAGGTCGAGTCGCCGTGGTGATTAGGGTGGGTTACGGTGGTGAGGACGGTATACCGGGGGAGCTTGCGTCTGGTTGACGGCAATTTGCGAATCATGAGCGCGGGGTTGAGGGATGTTGGTTGCTGGCGTTATGGTGAGCCCGAGAGCAGGCTGTTTTGTGGTTGTGGTGGTGGCAAATACCACCACGATGATGTCAAATGAGAGGGCGTCGGAACTGAGCACTAGTATTGTGAGCGGTGGCGACGGGTTGAATTCAGGAACAATGGTGGGTTTACGTGAGGAACCAGACCTGGTTGTGGTCTCGGTTCAAACCGCCGGCTGGAGTCGACACCGGGGCTGACGTCGGTGGTGAGGCAGGGTGTGGTGAGTGTTAGCTGCGGTGGTTACCGGTAGGGTGGTTAGGTGTCGGTGGTAGTCGGGTTGGTTTGGGCAGGTTGTCGAGTCTTAGTGTTGGTTGTGAGCGAGCCATGGTTCAACTCCGGGTCGAGGAGTGGCTGGGCTTGGTGGTTGTCGGCAGGGAGTAGAGGAGGAGTGTGGTGGTTGATATGGGCTGGTTGCGCGGTGCGTTTTAACGTAAAGGAAATAGGTTAGGGAAGGCTTCCGTGTTTAACGTGTGGTTACTACAAAACCATTAATTATTAGTATATTATTATATTATTATTATATTGTTTATACTATATTACTATTATTATTATCATTATTATTTTTTATCTTATTGTTAATGATTAGTAAATTTAATATTTATGGCGGGTTAGAAGTGTTATGTTTACGGAAAGATTTTAGGAAGTTACTATTTTTGGAAGTTACTATATTTAGAAGGTTGCTATTTTGGGTAACCTCATTTGTTGGGAACTTTCTAAATATAGGAGGTTCCTATAAATAGAATGTATACGTATATTACGAGATTTAGGGTGTTTTATTAATTATATAATATATGTCTAGGTGGAGGTTTTCGCGTGGAACACTTTTAGTAGCTGTTGCGCACTTGCTGTTTTCTTCCGCAGTTTCGAGGTAGGGGAAAATACTGGTATATGATGATGTGTAAACTGTTCTTATTCGGTATTAACCATGGTTGTTATATATTATCATGTGATCATTATATTGTGTTATTTATATCATTTTGTGATACGTTAAACTTTGGGGACAAAGTTTTCTTGACGAGGGGAGAATGTAATACTCCGTGTTGTAACAACCCGACCCACCACGGTCGTAACACACCCCCAATAAGACGGGAGGTATATCTTTGGGCCCATTACTTGTCCTCACTTAAGCCCAAAAGCACAAGGCCTTGTTACTAAGTGGTGGGTGGAAGTTATTATAAACATATCACAAGCCTCACATTCTACCGATGTGGGACAACTTTCCTCTCATACTCTTGGGGTGTTACAAACTCCCTCACTTAAAGAACACAACGTCCTCGTTGTGCCTCAAACTTGACCACAACCAGGGCCAGAATCCTCCCCGCTAGGTGTGTGACCCGGGTACTCCCGACCACAGGCTCACCACACGGTCGCAGGGTCGCTCTGATACCATTTGTAACAACCCGACCCACCACGGTCGTAATACACCCCCAATAAGACGGGAGGTATATCTTTGGGCCCATTACTTGTCCTCACTTAAGCCCAAAAGCACAAGGCCTTGTTACTAAGTGGTGGGTGGAAGTTATTATAAACATATCACAAGCCTCACATTCTACCGATGTGGGACAACTTTCCTCTCATACTCTTGGAGTGTTACACATACGATGGAAAAAGGAGCAGTTCAAATCTAAATCATTGTTCGAAACACAGTATGTGCTAAAAGAGACGACGGTAGGCGATCGAATTAACCATATCTTGCTCAGTTCTGATGAGCTAATGACTAGCATTTTTGAGAGGCTCAATCATCAGGACAAACGTAGTATGTCTGAAGTGTGCAGAAAGTGGGCTTCTTTATTTGCAATTGGGAAAGATACATCTAAGATGACAACTGATTATAAAAGTCAGGTGAAGAGAGAAGAGATAAACGGGTTAATTGTCAGATCAAGATGGGGTCGTGTGTTTTCTATCCAGTGTTGCTGTCTTGATTTACCAGAAAAAGACGCAAGGTATGTCTACCATTGTTGGATGGAGGGAAACAGAGACATGGATGATCCAACTGTCCATGACGATGGCCCCTTTGATTTATGGTCAGAGGATGAAGCGTATTACGATTAAGAATAGTAAACCCAACACAGTAGGTTTAATGCGACAGTGTTGAATTGTAATCTAAATTAATGTAGACCAGGAACTCTTAGTTAAAGCTTTTATTGAATAACAACAAACAATTAATGGGTATAAACATGTTACATATTATCGTAAATTAAATCATGTCGCGATTTAGTATATTCAAATATGCTATACTCGTATTAAATTTATACTCTGCATTTGTTCTTACATTGTGAACTCTTTCCGTTTACGACATATGTAAGGCTAGGTTATTATCTATAATAATTCTTCAAATTAATACGTTCAAAGCAATTGATTAATTTGAATAAGTCAGAGTTCAATAATTAAGAAGGAAGACATTTTAAGATTGTAAGCCGACATTTGTTATAAATACAGATTAACCTGGACTATTTGTAGATTACATATATATCTTACTTATGTTCACATAATTTATACGAGGTACCCGATATGATGCGTATTTGGGGTGATAATCAATAAAGATAATCAACAAAAATACGGATGTTGCAGCGGAATAAAAATACTAATAAAATAATACAATCTTGAACGAATAAAGAACGAAAAGTAACCAAGAACGATGAAAGAATGAACGATGGGTGGCCGGTGATGGTGGCCGTCGATGGTGACGTGGCACGGTGGTGAATCTTGGTGTTTCTTGATCTTCTTGAATAAAGATTGTTGATGACGTAATAAGGCACAGCACTTAATACTTGAAAGATTTGTGAAACGATTTGATGAATGATTTATGATTGTCGATGGATAGGATAATTGATCAAGCTCACACAGATACCCTCTCAATTATTTTGAAGCTCACACAGATACTTCGGGTTTTAAAGCTCACACAGATACTTTAGATTTGTAAGTAAAACTTAACAAAAGGTTTTTAATTTATAACTTGAATATATCATCAATGAAACAAACAACTAAGGATGCCTATTTATAGTAAGGTCATCCGTCACAAACTAGAATCGAAATAGGAAAGAACAAGAACCCTACACGGTCCCCAAGTGCTCGGCCAAACCGTGTGTCCTACTCTTCTTAGGGTTTCTATTCCTATCCTATGGATTAAAGATAATCCTTATTTAATCTAAAAGATAAAATAACCAATAAAAGATTAAGTTGTAGTAACAAACCCTAACAACTTAATAACAAACCCTAATAAACTAATAACTAACTTTGTAACCACCTTGTAACAACCTTAACAACCTTGTTGTAACAAACTAGTAACAAACTTAATTAATTAAATAAAATAAAAACAAGATAAATTAAATCACACAAACCCTAATAAAATTAGGAAGCCTTAACCGAGTGGTCCCACACGTTGGGCACGATTCCCAAGATCCCTTCCCGGATCTTTCTTTTGTTCCTTTAATACGTCTTCCCAAGCTAACTTGAAAACCCGTATTGAACCCATATCGAACATTTTTAACCTTTCTTTGGGTCGTGGGTCACGACCTCGAATCCTTGCTAATGCTCCCGCATCATACTCTCTCAGTTTTTGAGAATTTGACCTCAAATTAAGATCATGCAACTCCCGAGTAGACTTGGATATACTAGCCTTTGAATTGATGAGAACACGGTTTTCTTGATTTATCAAACCCTTACTCCTAGGGTTCTCCTCGTGCTTGTTGGTGTTAGCAACCAACCCTTCTTCCCGACCTCCAACACCCACGGCCTGCCCAAACTTGTGGCCTCCGACCTCCGTGATGCTCACGGCGCTCTCACCCTCACAACCTCCGTGCTCCTCCTTGCTCGGCAACCCCTCACAACTACCATCTCCCCCATGAATCTCAACCAACCCAACATCTCGCTTAACCGACCCGTTGGCCTCTTTGCTTGGTGACCCTTCTCCTACCTCCATGAACAAACTCTTCTTTGACTTAGGAGATCTAGGTTTTAATCTTGTCAACGGTTGGAGATCATAGATGGTACTTCCTTTAGTAACGCTATACACATTTGTTCTCCCATCATGTATAACGTTCCTATCGTATTGCCATGGCCTTCCAAGTAATATATGACAAGCGTTCATAGGGACGATGTCACACCACAGTTTATCTTCATAAGGCCCAATGTTAAAAGAAATTAAGGTTGCTTCTCCACCCGTACCCCTTGGTTCCCATCTAACCATTGTAATTTGTACGGTTTTTCTCTAGCCCTAATACTTAACTCCAACTCCGAGACTAAGGTTTTTGAAACAACATTAGTGCAAGACCCGCTATCAATAATTAGGTCGCACTTCTTCCCCTCAACCTTACAACGAGTATGGAACACATTATCCCTTTGTTCCTCACCTTCCATCGTGGACTCCACATGTAAAGCACGTACTACGAGACAATCCCCCTCGTCCTCACTCTCGGCTCCCACGACTTTTCTGTCCTCCTTTTCCTCCTCAATCTTTTCCTCCTCTACTAATTCAGGTACAACAAAGTTAGGAACCATACCTTGAAGTTCTTGAATTGACAAGGTTCTCTTTTGAGGGCAATTCGTAGCGATGTGTCCGTAGCCTTGACACTTATAGCATCTTCTAATAGTACTCCCTCTAGGATCAGGAATACCTTGCTTGAACGTACCTTTGGCCTTTTCGGCCGCCTCTTCCTTCGACGCCTCCTTGGCCTTAGGCGTGGTAGTGGTAGTGTATGATGATGAGCCTTCTCCGACTCTCGTGCTTTTATAAGAACTTGTTTTCCTTGCTTTGTCATGTCTTTCGAACTTTAAAGCAATCCTGCACAAATCATAATAATCTTCATAGTTTTGAATTTCAACCCTTGAAGCTAGGGTTGGTACTAAACCACGAATAAATCTAGCCACTTTCAACTCCTCCCTCTCATCTAGATCACATACAATGGTCATCTTTTCAAATTCCTGAATGTATTCTGAGACGGTCATATTATCTTGGGTTAAAGAATGGAGTTTTAAGTAATTTTCTTGATTGTAGTCCTTTGGCAAGAATTTCTTTACCATGTGCTTTTTCAACTTTGCCCAAGACTTAATCTTTTCTTTGTGTTGCTTCTTTCTTTGCCTCACAAGGTTTTCATACCATAGCGAAGCGTACTTGGTAAGTTTTAAGATCGCAACTTTGAATTGTTTCCGGTCATCGTATTCCTTGTATTCAAAGACTCTCTCCGTTTGCCTTAGCCACTCCAAGAAATCCTCCGGATCCATGTCTCCTTTGAATTCAGGGATGTCAAGTTTGAGACCTCTATCATCATCGTTCTTGTCCCAAGTCTTGCCCTTAAATTCAGCCTCTTCTTCCGAGTCACTCGCCCTAGATGAGGACTCTCCCGTCTTCTTATGACCTCCTTTGGTCATCATAGTCTTAATGAGATATTTGAGCTCTTGGATTTCGGATTTTAATAACATGTTGCTCTCTTCCCATGATTTTTCTTCTCCGTCTTGAGATCCTACCATGTTGACAAACTTTCCCAAGAACTGGTGTAATAAAAATTAGACCAAGAGCCGAAGCTCTGATACCAATTTGATGCGTATTTGGGGTGATAATCAATAAAGATAATCAACAAAAATACGGATGTTGCAGCGGAATAAAAATACTAATAAAATAATAAAATCTTGAACGAATAAAGAACGAAAAGTAACCAAGAACGATGAAAGAATGAACGATGGGTGGCCGGTGATGGTGGCCGTCGATGGTGACGTGGCACGGTGGTGAATCTTGGTGTTTCTTGATCTTCTTGAATAAAGATTGTTGATGACGTAATAAGGCACAGCACTTAATACTTGAAAGATTTGTGAAACGATTTGATGAATGATTTATGATTGTCGATGGATAGGATAATTGATCAAGCTCACACAGATACCCTCTCAATTATTTTGAAGCTCACACAGATACTTTGGGTTTTAAAGCTCACACAGATACTTTAGATTTGTAAGTAAAACTTAACAAAAGGTTCTTAATTTATAACTTGAATATATCATCAATGAAACAAACAACTAAGGATGCCTATTTATAGTAAGGTCATCCGTCACAAACTAGAATCGAAATAGGAAAGAACAAGAACCCTACACGGTCCCCAAGTGCTCGGCCAAACCGTGTGTCCTACTCTTCTTAGGGTTTCTATTCCAATCCTATGGATTAAAGATAATCCTTATTTAATCTAAAAGATAAAATAACCAATAAAAGATTAAGTTGTAGTAACAAACCCTAACAACTTAATAACAAACCCTAATAAACTAATAACTAACTTTGTAACCACCTTGTAACAACCTTAACAACCTTGTTGTAACAAACTAGTAACAAACTTAATTAATTAAATAAATTAAAAACAAGATAAATTAAATCACACAAACCCTAATAAAATTAGGAAGCCTTAACCGTGTGGTCCCACACGTTGGGCACGATTCCCAAGATCCCTTCCCGGATCTTTCTTTTGTTCCTTTAATACGTCTTCCCAAGCTAACTTGAAAACCCGTATTATCCCATATCGAACATTTTTAACCTTTCTTTGGGTCGTGGGTCACGACCTCGAATCCTTGCTAATGCTCTCGCATCATACCCGATAGATGTACTATAACATTATATTCAAATATGTATATCTTCTTATTTTTACACACAACAAAAAATATATAAATAGATGATCAATGCAGATAGATATGATACGAAAAAATAGCTGAAATGTATTCAAATTAATAATATCAAAATAATTATAGGTTACGTTCATTGGAAGTCCGCGCGCATCGCGCGCGGAGTAGCAACTAGTGAAGGAAAAAACGTGTAGTCTTACTAGTTATTTAGTTATAATTAATCTCATATTAATTTATGTTCAAGATCTTATGCATGCAAAACTAAAGCGGAAATTAAGAGAATCGTATTCTTACACACGGTCCGAAATCTTACTAGGACGATCCTCCAAAAGCAACAAGTAAGCTTGCCTCCAATACATAAACACCAAGACCTACCCTTAAATCGGACCAAAAACCGAACCCGAGCTAGGAGACGGAATTAGGTTTAAAACCGTAAACTAATACTTATTATTAGTATACTAGAATACTACAATAAATTGTAGTATGAATATTATGAATAATATTTTAGAGGATTTTCTAATTAATTTCTTACACTAGAAATTTTATTAGCATGAAGGTTTTTATTTCTTACTTTAGAAATAAACTTAGGTTAGTGTCATATAATGTGAATCATTCACATATATTATGGTGGGGTATGGGTTTAGGCGTGTGAAGGGTGCATGGGAAGGGTTAGAGGTTGCTTGTCCTCTTACCCATGCACATAGGCATGCATACCTACATATTAGGTATCACACTCATGCAATGATTGTGTTTTATTTGTCCACAAATTTCAAACAAAATTGTGCTTATAACATACACATTCTCACGCCACATGCAAATGTAAAATGGACTTCCATTTTACAATTTTTAATTTGTACAATTGTATAACATGTGACATCCCATGTAACATAAAATAATTGTATTAATTTTAAAATAAACATTTATCAAATAAATATTATTTCAAAATTAATTAAATCATATTTAATAAATTTATTTAGTAATTCGTAATTACCGTCCCAACATATGGTTAACATAATAATCGTCGATACGATATATTTACAACGTTTGTTATAACCATTAACCATTCATATTCTAATTTCGATATTTCTAAAATATCGATTAATATTTGACAATCGACACATTTCAATTTCAAATATAAATCTTACTTTAAGATTCAACCTCTGATTTCTCGATATACGGTTTTAAGGAATCGATCAATTCGTATCATATACAATTGATCAATATATAATTTAAGGGGTTAGTCCTAAAGGTGTGACCTAAAGGGATCAACTGACCACCACCGTCATACGACAGTAATGTCAAACTCTAGTCAGCCAATCATTACCGATTAATGTTGGTCAGTTGACTATATCAAATATCGGATCGTCCCTTGCATATTCATTTCATAAGATTTATGACAATGATTTTTATCACTGTCGTGATCGCACTATTGTTGAGGACACATTTCCCAGCATCAAATCGCTTCTTCTAAGAAGAAGGTGCAGATGTATATGGAACAAACGGCCTCTTCCCCTGGTAGATAGACCTCTGGTGTGAAGACACACTAGTAGCAGCAGCTCGGATCTCAACATCTATAGCTCGAATGGAACTCTCAGCCCAAATAGCATCATCATAAACCTCAACAAAAGAAGTCGAGTCTCGGCGGACCATACTCTCAATGCGAGGCCCCAACTTCCCCCAATAGAATTAAACTCTCTCAGCCTCATCCCTCACGAATCTCGAAGCAAAATGTGCAAGCTGGTTAAACTTGTCGGTGAACTCCAGTACGGACATCTTTCCCTGCTTCAAGTCCATGAACTCCTTAAGTCTCTGTGATCGAAGCTCCATAGGATAAAATCTAGTCTCAATCTTCTCCTTAAAAGCTTCCCAGTCAAATAGCAGATCCAGAACGAATTGAAAGTCGGACCAGTCAAAGTCCACCATCTATCGGCCTCTAAAGTCAAAAACTGAGTGGCTAGACGCACCCTATCCTCTCTGACTACCGAGAACACTGTAAAACCCCTCGCGAAAGCGGAAATATAAACATACAAAAGTACTAAAAATGCAGCGGAATTAGAACTTTTTAAAGTAAACAACATGCGAGAAGAATTAAACTGAAACGGAAACTGAAATAGATAAGTAACAGTTCTAAGTATGAACGAAAGCATAAATACAAAGCCTGGGATGGAACATCCCTACAGGCACCAACAAAACTGTATCAAAAGAAACTAAGAGTCTAGCTAATCGATAAACGTGTGTGTCATATGATGAAAGGATCATCACTCGCTAGCTATCGTGTGAACCCCGATCCAACCTGCATGTACCTACATACATGAAAACATGTACGCCACAATCAGTGGGGAGTGACTAGAGTTCTCCTAGCCACCTTTTGTGACAACACGAAACACATAAAGCAATACAGAATATTCCAACATATATAAACATGTGAAGCATAAATATCTCCTCAACTGATCTCATACTATCATGCGATACTAAAGCATAGCTCTCAACCCAACTTCATAAACCGTTAGGAAGGAGAGCCGTTTTCCCTACTGGTTACCCAGACGGGGGGTCTTTCAGTCCAACTATTTATGAAACCGATCAAAGAGTCATCCAATGCCTTGGATGAACAAACTATAACTCAAACAATGTAATCATCAACTTCATCATGCATATCTGACACTGTACCAATCTCAAGGCAAGCAGATATAAACATCAACAAACACTAGCAATGGGTCCAGAGGTGAACTTAACACATATCCCAACATGCAAATCAAGTAAAGATCCAGAGGTGAACTTAACACATATCCCTATACTTACAATTCAAGAAAAGGGTCCAGAGGTGAGCTTAACACATATCCCTAATCATCCATAAGCAAAGGGTCCAGAGGTGAGCTTAACACATTTCCCAATGCTACAAACAAGTATTGGGTCCAGAGGTGAGCTTAACACATATCCCAATACACAACTATCGCACAACGGGTCCAGAGGTGAGCTTAACACATATCCCGTGTATGACGACTGATCACGTGTCAGGTCCAGAGGTCAGCTTAACACATATCCTGACACGCCACAAACAAAACACGTAACGGGTCCAGAGGTGAGCTTAACACATATCCCGTCACGCGACATACAAAACACGTAGTGGGTCCAGAGGTGAGCTTGACACATATCCCACCACGCGACATCCAACTTAATCATTAGCATCCAAATATAGAAACTAACCTATAGTTCTAACTTCTTAAACCACTAATCGACACTTAATTGATCCCGTGAATTAAGACGAGGGAGATCCGGTTTCCCTTTCGGTTACCCGATCGGGGGGTCTCTATCCTCACTCCATTCCCGAACCCAATATAGTGTCGCCCGTCCTCCGGGGACCTCAAATACATATCAAAGATACAAGGAACGAGTTTCAATCAAAACCGATCAACCGTTTAAAGGTTACGAATAAATTAAGAATAAAAAATAACTTACAAGGGCCCCCAGCCGGTCGGTAGGCAGCCGGTCGGCCGGCTGGTGGTCCTCTCAGCCTACGCCTTTTGAAAACAACAACAATGCAAAAGGACTCCCAGCCGGTCGGCAGGCAGCCAGTCGGCCGGCTGGGAACCTGAATTCCTAGCCTTCACAAAATTCGTAACCCACCCCAAATGTACTCCCAGCCGGCTGGCAGGCGGCCGGTCTGCCGGCTGGGCTCCCTTTTCCTTATGTCCTTCGTCAATACGCAAAACAACACAAGAGACCACCAGCCGGTCGGCAGGCAGCCGGTCGGCCGACTGGTAGTCCCAAAGCCTATTTTCTTCAAATTTCGCAAAAACACAAGAAGACGCTCCCAGCCGGTCGACCGGCGGCTGGTCGGTCGACCGGCTCAGAGAGCCTGTTCGATAAAAACGCATTTCTCAGCCTACACAAAATTCCACAATTCGACATACATACTTTAATAAATGCTACATGTAAGATTTACCCAACATCTTGAATCATCTAAAATCATTATCTATCAGCAAACAAACCCATAACAATCCTCAATACGGTTATAACAAGTATCCGTCGCAAGACATGTACTTTTCAGAAAAATAGCATATGAGTATATGAACATCAACAAGCATGAATTCATCACAATAAAACATTCCTAAGCATGTTACTAAGTCCATTAACCATCAAACTTTAACGAAAATCAGAATAACAACAAGAACTCATCAAAATTGCTAATATTCACAACAAGGCCGAGTTTTCTCATTATCGTCACCTTAAATGCAATCCGGCCTAAAGATCCTCCTCTACCACGAAGCTATCGACTTCCGGGTCGTCCAAGCCCACGCCTACAAGCACGAAAAACGATGTTAACGGAGTAAAAACGGAATTAAGCAAAACATCCCGATTTTCGAAGTCGATGAAATGCAAAACGAAAGTGATAGATGGCTTGCAAATTCGATGAGGATTCCGAAAATGTTATTGTTACCTTGGTTTGATGAACGGATGATGGAGAAATGATCAAAAGAAGATGAATAAAATGGAGGTTTTAAGAGAAATGGAGTTTACTGTTTATTTGCTTTTGATGAAGATGTCGACAAATGGGTCTTAAGAGGGTTTAAGGACCTGTCCTTTCCGTCACAATTGAAACGGGTTAGGATATTTGAACGGGCTTTTAATATGGGAACTTAAATTACCAAGTTTGTATTCGTCTTAAGGACTTGAGGTTCTTAAGACGGATCTTACTATTATTTAAAATACCTTTAACTAAGTTACTAAAATATTATTTTATTACTTAAAATAATAAAAAATGCTTAAAATATATTTATAAAAATACGGGCTGTTACAATAACCCCAACTTCAAAAAGTTTCGTCCTCGAAACTCGAACGAAGATAAATTCTAACTAACTATACCTCAATCGAAAAGAGAAGGATGCGCGATACGCATCGATGCCTCGGTCTCCCACGTCTGCTCCTCAATATCACCGCAACGCCAAAGGATCTTCACTAAAGGCACCACCTTGCTCCTAAGCTTCCTATCCTGACGGTCAAGGATCTTCACTGGACGCTCCTCGAAAGCATGACTCGGCTCTAAGTTCTCGATCTCTCTAGGCAGAACATGACTCGGATCACTAACATACTTACGGAGCTGAGAAACATGAAAGACACTATGAACCTTGCCCAAACTAGGAGGCAATTCCAAACGATAAGCAGCAGCACCAATCCTCTTCACGATCTCAAATGGCCCAATATACTTAGGACTCAACTTGCCCTTAACGCCAAACCTCTTGACGCTCTTCATCGGAGACACCCTCAAAAAGACACGATCACCCTCCTCAAACTCTAAAGGTCTACGACGGACATCAGCATAGGACTTATGCCGGTCCTGAGCGGCCTTCATCCTATTCCTAATAAGCTGTACACGGTCAATGGTCTCAGCTAGCTGGTCAGGTCCAAGGTCGTGCACGTCGCTCGCCTGATCCCAACAGATCGGGCTACGACACTTCCTCCCGTAAAGAGCCTCGTACGGAGCCGTACCAATGGAAGAATGGTAACTGTTGTTGTAAGAAAACTCCACCAACGGCAAACACTGCTCCCAAGAACTCTGAAAATCGAGAGCACAAGCGCGGAGCAAATCCTCTAGTGTCTGTATGGTCCTCTCGGACTGCCCATTGGGCGCGGCATGAAAAGCAGTACTCATCAACAAACGGTTACCCATAGCCTCCTGTAAAGCCTTCCAGAATCTGGAGCAAAAACGAGGATCACGATCTGAAACGATCTCTCTCGGCACACCATGATAGCGGACTATCTCAGCAATATAAGCCCTGGCTAATCGATCCATATCCAATGTCTCTCTGATCGGCACGAATCTGGCACACTTAGTTAGCTTATCGACAATAACCCAAATCGCATCTTTGCCTCCCACAGTCTTAGGCAATGCTGTCACGAAGTCCATCGATATACACTCCCACTTCCACTGAGGAACGGGAAGCGGCTGTAGCAAACCACCTGGCCTCCTATGCTCTATCTTCACTTGCTGACAAGTCAAGCACCTACCCACGTAATCCAAGATCTCTCTCTTCATACCAGGCCACCAAAACATAAGCCTCAAATCCTTGTGCATCTTCTCTCCTCCTGGATGAACTGAATACGGTGTCAAGTGAGCCTCATCAAGAACCCTCTTCCTCAAGTCTGGCACATCGGGGACATACATCCTACCACGGAATCTAAGGAAACCCTCAGCATCAATCACTAAGTCAGGTGCAACTCCACTCGAAATCTTAGCCTCAAACTTCTTGAAATCAGCATCTGAAGGCAAACCCTGACGAATCTCCCAATATAAAGACGGCTCGGCAGTCATAGCAGCTAACCAATCGAAACCACTACCAACCATCTCTAATCTCAGCTTCCGGAACTCGGAACACAACTCATCGGGCAACACTCGCATAGCACTCATCGAATGAGAAGTCTTGCGGCTAAGCGCATCTGCAACTACATTGGCCTTTCCCTCATGATACAATAACTCAATGTCATAATCCTAACCAACTCTAGCCAACGTCTCTGTCGCATATTAAGGTCTTTCTGTGTGAAAATGTACTTAAGGCTCTTATGATCCGTGAAAATGCGACAATGAGATCCGATCAAGTAACGACGCCACATCTTCAAGGCATGAACAACTGCAGCTAACTCAAGATCATGTGTAGGATAGTTCACCTCGTGAACTCGCAACTGTCTAGATGAGTAAGCTATCACCTTACCACTCTGCATCAACACACATCCAAGCCCTAACATCGAAGCATCACAATAAACATCAAAGTCAACTCCAATCTCTGGCAAAGCAAGTACGGGAGCGGAAGTCAACCTAGTCTTCAATACCTGTAAAGAGCTCTCACACTTGTCGGTCCACACAAACTTAGCTTCCTTCTTCAGTAACTAAGTCATCGGGCGAGCTAACCTAGAGAAATCCTCAACAAATCTACGACAATAACCAGCCAATCCAAGGAAACTACGGATCTCTCCCACATCTTTGGGACTCTCCCAATCAACAACAGCCTCAATCTTCGCGGGATCAACCATAACTCCCTCACTAGATATCACATGTCCAAGAAATGCAACCTTAGAAAGCCAAAACTCACACTTAGAGAACTTCACGAACCACTTCTATCGACGTAAAATCCCAAGAATCAATCGAAGATGCTCAGCATGTTCCTCGTCGGTCTTCGAATAAATGAGAATGTCATCAATAAACACCACAACACAAGTGTCAAGATACTCGCTAAAGGTGCGGTTCATCTGATCCATGAAGATAGCAGGTGCATTAGTCAACCCAAAAGGCATAACTACAAACTCAAAATGTCCATATCTGGTACGAAAAGCAGTCTTCGCAATATCAGCCTCTCTCACTGGAATCTGATGATAACCCGATCGAAGATCAATCTTAGAAAATCTCGAAGCACCCCTCCACTGATCAAACAAATCATCTATCCTAGGCAAAGGATATCTGTTCTTCACGGTCACTCTGTTCAGCTCTCTATAGTCGATGCAAAGTCTCATGGAACCATCTTTCTTCTTAACGAACAAAACTGGAGCACCCCACGAAGAAGCACTCGGTCTAATGAAACCTTTCTCGATCATCTCTTCCAACTGTTGCTTCAACTCTTTCAACTATGGCGGAGCCATACGGTAAGGAGCCTTAGATATAGGTCCCGTACCCGGAATGAGTTCAATGGTAAACTCCACATCTCTCTCTGGCGGTATCCCTGGTAAGTCATCTGGAAAAACATCTGGATACTCACGAACAATGGCTACATCCTCAAGCTTCGGTAGCGATGGCTTAGCAGCTGTAACAACACACAGGAAGGCTTGGCAACCCTTCCTAAGAAGATGAGAAGCTTTCATGGAAGAAATCACACGAACACCCTTTCTAGGGCGAGTCCCCCTATAGGAAACACGAACTCCTGAAGAACTCCTCAAGCAAATTTTCTGGTCGCGACACTCGAAGCGAGCATGGTATCGCGATAACCAATCCATACCGAGGATAATATCAAACTCCTCGAGAGGAAATCTCAGTAAGTCCGCTGGAAATGTGGCTTGACCAATAATAATAGGAACATCCCTATGGGAAGATGAGCAAGAAAATACGTTTCCAGAAGGCAAGGAAATAGAAGTCTCCTCAACCAACGAAGACTCAAGGGCTAAACGGTCTGCGAACCGTGTCGATATAAATGATAAAGAAGCTCCAGTATCAAATAGAATAAGGCACTCAGCGCCAAGAACAGAAAAGATACCGGCAACAATGTCTGGATGAGCCTCAGCCTCAGCCCTAGTCATCACGAAAATCTTCCCCTTCGGCTTTCCTCCTCTAGTCGCTGCAGCAGCAGTGGCAGCCTTGCCAAGAGCGGTGTTCCTCTCAGGACACTCATACGATCGATGGCCATATCCATTACAAGTGAAACACTTATAGGCATTCTTGAAACAGTCGAAACCCTGGTGAGATGGTTTACCACAACGAGGGCAAACACTAGGAGATGTGTCGGTGTGAACAATAGTCTTAGCAACCGGAGCAGAAAACCTCTCAAACCGCTTCTTCTGAGAAGAAGGCGAAGAAGTAGAAGGAACAAACGGTCTCTTCCCCTGGTACACTGATCTCTGCTGAGGAGTCACACTAGAAGTAGCAGCTCGGGTCTCAGCATCTATGGCACGAATGGAACTCTCGGCCCAAATAGCATCATCATATACCTCCACAAAAGAAGTCGAGTCACGACGAACCATACTCTCAATGCGCGGTCCTAGCTTCCCACGGTAAAAGTAGACTCTCTCAGCCTCATCTCTGACAAACCTCGATGCAAAATGAGCAAGTTGGTTGAAACGGTCGGTAAACTCCTGAACTGACATCTTGCCTTGCTTCAAATCCATGAATTCTTTGAGTCGCTGTGATCTGAGCTCCTTAGGATAAAACCTCGTCTCGAGCTTATCCTTAAAAGCCTCCCAATCGAACAAAGGGTCAAGAGTGAAAGTCGGTCCGCTCAATGCCCGCCATATATCGGCCTCAAGGGTCAGAAAGTGAGTGGCTAGCCGCACTTTATCCTCTCTACCCACCGAATACATGGTAAAGCTCTTTTCCATCTCCCTGAACCACTCGGTAAGAGCTACCGGATCAACCTCGCCTCCATAAGTCTTCACATGGCTCTTGGACATTTGGGATGCTATCCAAGAGAAGCTACCAGGACGATTAGCCTCATTGCCCGGCGGTGGAGGAGGTGGAACATTCCCTGCTTGCTGTCTCTGGGTGTCAAGCAAGTGATGAATTGCTTGCAACATAATGTTATCAGCAGCTGTGGGTCTCACCATCCTTCAAAAGAGAAAACAAGTATTAGCTTAGCAATAAGCAATCACAAATAGACTACAAAATAAATCCTTAGATCTACCCCGTCTCTCATTCATTATTTGTTTATTTGGTCAAGTTAAGGTTGGGGGTCACATGAGTGTGTCGGGAGCAACAATGCTCTGATACCAACTGTAAAACCCCTCGCGAAAGCGGAAATATAAACATACAAAAGTACTAAAAATGCAGCGGAATTAGAACTTTTTAAAGTAAACAACATGCGAGAAGAATTAAACTGAAACGAAAACTGAAATAGATAAGTAACAGTTCTAAGTATGAACGAAAGCATAAATACAAAGCCTAGGATGGAACATCCCTACAGGCACCAACAAAACTGTATCAAAAGAAACTAAGAGTCTAGCTAATCGATAAACGTGTATGTCATATGATGAAAGGATCATCACTCGCTAGCTCTCGTGTGAACCCTGATCCAACCTGCATGTACCTACATACATGAAAACATGTACGGCACAATAAGTGGAGAGTGACTAGAGTTCTCCTAGCCACCTTTTGTGACAACACGAAACACATAAAGCAATACAGAATACTCCAACATATATAAACATGTGAAGCATAAATATCTCATCAACTGATCTCATACTATCATGCGATACTAAAGCATAGCTCTCAACCCAACTTCATAAACCGTTAGGAAGGGGAGCCGGTTTCCCTACTGGTTACCCAGTTGGGGGGTCTTTCAGTCCAACTATTTATGAAACCGATCAAAGAGTCATCCAATGCCTTGTATGAACAAACTATAACTCAAACAATGTAATCATCAACTTCTTCGTGCATATCTGACACTGTACCAATCTCAAGGCAAGCAGATATAAACATCAATAAACACTAGCAATGGGTCCAGAGGAGAACTTAACACAATCCCACTACCAAACAATGTCGGGTCCAGAGGTAAACTTAACACATATCCCAACATGCAAATCAAGTAAAGGGTCCAGAGGTGAACTTAACACATATCCCTATACTTACAATTAAAGAAAAGGGTCCAGAGGTGAGCTTAACACATATCCCTAATCATCCATAAGCAAAGGGTCCAGAGGTGAGCTTAACACATTTCCCAATGCTACAAACAAGTATTGGGTCCAGAGGTGAGCTTAACACATATCCCAATACACAACTATCGCACAACGGGTCCAGAGGTGAGCTTAACACATATCCCGTGTACGACGACCGATCACGTGTCAGGTCCAGAGGTGAGCTTAACACATATCCTGACACGCCACAAGCAAAACACGTAACGGGTCTAGAGGTGAGCTTAACACATATCCCGTCACGCGACATAAAGAACACGTAGTGGGTCCAGAGGTGAGCTTAACACATATCCCACCACGCGACATCCAACTCAATCATTAGCATCCAAAGATAGAAACTAACCTATAGTTCTAACTTCTTAAACCACTAATCGACACTTAATTAATCCCGGGAATTAAGACGAGGGAGAGCCGGTTTCCCTTTCGGTTACCCGACCGGGGGGTCTCTATCCTCACTCCATTCTTGAACCCAATATAGTGTCGCCCGTCCTCCGGGGACCTCAAATACATATCAAAGATACAAGGAACGAGTTTCAATCAAAACCGATAACCCGTTTAAAAGTTACAAATAAATTAAGAATCAAAAATAACTTACAGGGGGCCCCAGCCGGTCGGCAGGCACCGGTTGGCCGGCTGGTGGTCCTCTCAGCCTACGCCTTTTGAAAACAACAACAATGCAAAGGGACTCCCAGCCGGTCGGCCGGCTGGGAACCCGAATTCCTAGCCTTCACAAAATTCGTAACCCACCCCAAATGTACTCCCAGCCGGCTGGCAGGCGGCCGGTCTGCCGGCTGGGCTCCCTTTTCCTCATGTCCTTCGTCAATACGCAAAACAACACAAGAGACCACCAGCCGGTCGGCAAGCAGCCGGTCGGCCGGCTGACAGTCCCAAAGCCTATTTTCTTCAAATTTTGCAAAAACACAAGAAGACGCTCCCGGCCGGTCGGTCGACCGGCTCAGAGAGCCTGTTCGATAAAAACGCATTTCTCAGCCTACACAAAATTCCACAATTCGACATACAAACTTTAATAAATGCTACATGTAAGATTTACCCAACATCATGAATCATCTAAAATCATTATCTATCAGCAAACAAACCCATAACAATCCTCAATACGGTTATAACAAGTATCCGTCGCAAGACATGTACTTTTCAGAAAAATAGCATATGAGTATATGAACATCAACAAGCATGAATTCATCACAATAAAACATTCCTAAGCATGTTACTAAGTCTATTAACCATCAAACTTTAACGAAAATCAGAATAACAACAAGAACTCATCAAAATTGCTAATATTCACAACAGGGCCGAGTTTTCTCATTATCGTCACCTTAAATGCAATCTGGCCTAAAGATCCTCCTCTACCACGAAGCTATCGACTTCCGGGTCGTCCAAGCCCACGCCTACAAGGACAAAAAACGATGTTAACGGAGTAAAAACGGAATTAAGCAAAACAGACCGATTTTCGAAGTCGATGAAATGCAAAACGAAAGTGATAGATGGCTTGCAAATTCGATGAGGATTCCGAAAATGTTATTGTTACCTTGGTTTGATGAACGGATGATGGAGAAATGATCAAAAGAAGATGAATAAAATGGAGGTTTTAAGAGAAATGGAGTTTACTGTTTATTTGCTTTTGATGAAGAAGATGTCGACAAATAGGTCTTAAGAGGGTTTAAGGACTTGTCCTTTCCGTCACAATTGAAATGGGTTAGGATATTTGAACGGGCTTTTAAGATGGGAACTTAAATTACGAAGTTTGTATTCGTCTTAAGGACTTGAGGTTCTTAAGACGGATCTAACTATTATTTAAAATACCTTTAACTAAGTTACTAAAATATTATTTTATTACTTAAAATAATTAAAAACGCTTAAAATATATTTATAAAAATACGGGCTGTTACAAACATGGTGAAACTCTTCTCCATCTCACGGAACCACTCAGAAAGAGCAACATGATCAACTTCGCCTCCGTAGGTCTTCCCGTGATTCTTGGACATCTGTGATGCGATCCAAGAAAAGCCACCAGGTCGGTTGGCATCATTGCCTGGCGGAGGAGGAGGAGGAACAGTCTCAGCCTGATGTCTCTGGTTCTCAAGCACTTGGAGAAGCTCTTGCATTATCGTATTCTCAGCAGCTGTATTCCTCACCATCCTTCAAAAGAAAAGCAAGTGTTAACTTAGCAATTAGCAATCACAAATATACTACAATATAAATCCTTAAATCTACCCCATCTCTCATTCATTATTCAATTATATGGTCAAGTTAAGGTTGGGGGTCACATGAGTGCGTCGGGAGCGCCATCGCTGTGATACCAACTGTAAAACCCCTCGTCGCAGCGGAAAAATAAAACATACAACATGCCAAAATTTAAGCGGAATTTAAACTTTAACATGCATAAAAACGAGGTGAATTAAAACTGAAACTGAAATAACCGATATAAACAAAAATATGGATAAGTATAACTGTCTAAGTACTGAAAGTAAAATATATACAAACATCCTGGGATGGCACATCCCTACAGGCACTCAAAACTGTACTGAAAGTCTAGAGTCTAGCTAACGTAAATGTGTAAGTCAAAATCGATGAATAGGATCATCGCTCGCTAGCTCCATGCAAACCCCTCTGCCAACCTGTCATGTACCTACATACATGTAAAATATGTACGCCACAATCAGTGGGGAGTGACTAGAGTTCTCCTAGCCACCTTTTGTAACCTTTCGTCACACAGAAACATATAATATACTCCAACATATACATAACATGTGAAGCATATAAATTCAATATCTGAATCTCAAGTCAACATGCAAATACTATGCAAGGCTCTTAACCAACTTCGAAAACTATTTGGAAGGAGAGCCGGTTTCCCTTCCGGTTGCCCGGCCGGGGGGTCGTTCAATCCAAACCATTTACGAAACTAGCCAAAGGGTTATCCAATGCCTTGAATGAACAGTTCTAAAAATCAATACACTATATCCATCACAATCAATCAGCAAGTATAAAGGTTCAGCGGTCAACTTAAGACATAACCTAGATACCAAATAATCACAAGCAATGGGTCGAGAGGTGAACTTAACACATATCCCAGGCAAATGGACGTTAAAACCGCCTTCTTAAACGGTTATTTGGAGGAAGAGTTGTACATGGTACAACCCGAGGGTTTTATTGATCCAGAACATCCTAAGAAGGTTTGCAAGCTTAAGCGTTCCATCTATGGACTTAAGCAAGCATCGCGGAGTTGGAATCATCGCTTCGACCAAGTGATAAAAGAAAATGGATTTGTTCAATCAGTCGAGGAACCATGTCTCTATATCAAGTCGAGTGGGAGCAAGATTGTCTTCCTAGTACTGTATGTCGATGACATACTCTTGATTGGGAATGACATACCTCTCCTTTCTTCGGTTAAAGCATGGTTGAAAAACCATTTCCAGATGAAAGATCTGGGAGAGGCACAAAGAATTTTGGGCATCCGTATCTACAGGGATAGATCACGACGGATGTTGTCTCTCAGTCAGGAGTCTTACATAGATAAGATTCTAGAGAGATTCAGCATGACGAACTCCAAGAAAGGGTTCCTTCCTATGACTACTGGGCTTCATTTGAGCAAGTCTCAAGAAGCTAAGACATTGGAAGAGAAAGAGCGCATGAGTCGGATTCCTTATGCTTCGGCAATAGGATCGATCATGTATGCCATGATATGCACACGTCCAGACGTTGCATATGCATTGAGTATGACCAGTCGATTCCAAGCTCATCCAGGTGAACAACACTGGATGGCCGTGAAAAACATTCTTAAGTACCTACGGAGGACTAAAGATTGGGGATTAACTTATGGAGGCGACTCAACGCTCTGCGCCACGGGTTACGCAGATGCTAGCTTCCAAACGGATCGAGACGACTCGAAATCTCAGTCTGGATTCGTTTTTACTCTTAATGGCGCTACTGTCAGCTGGAAAAGTTCTAAACAAAGTGTTATAGCAGATTCTACAACTGAGTCCGCGTAAAAGAAGATATTCATTTATAAGATCGCTACGGATAACAACATAGCTGATCCTCTCACTAAAGCATTACCACGTGATAAGCATAAAGGGCACATAATTCCATGGGAATTAGATGTGTTCCTAAGTTGTAGTACTCTTTTATGAATTCAAGTAATAATTCATTTTCTCGTGTACTCTATTCAACCTCATTGTTATGATATATAATGTTTTGTTTTTCATGTGGAATTGTACGCCAATTTTGAACACCACAAAGTGACTGATTAACATTACATCGTTTTAGTCCTTGATTACCCACTGGAGCTGATAACTCAGGTAATCATTTTGTGACGTTGGTTGATGGTGGGTTCAACGAGCCAAAAGTCACACGGTTGACTGACCAATCACAAAGGCGAGTTATACGGATATCTCGTAGGACACCCCGTGACAACGTTATGGAGTTTTAAATGTTTTATAACATTGGGTGCCAGGTCGTGGATAGGACCTCCATAGTGTTCCTTAGAGTCGAGTCTTTTGACTTTCAACTGTCTCTTGAGATTAAGGCAGATTTTGGGTAACTTTGGTTTCTTTCCCATGGTCATCGTAACAGGGGCCAAGAGGATTTTTTCTGGGTTATTTCATGCTGCGCGATATCGGCAGGATTCGAGTTGAGGGAAATATCCAAACCCTTATCAGGATTTTATCATTTCTCAGGGCCACTCGAGGAGTAGTAACTGAAATGCATGGCCATGCTCGAATACAGATTCGTTTTATAAGTTAAGTTACTCTCTAGTCGGGAAAACCACTCTTGATACAGATCGCTTGTGAGATACGACCTTTGCGAATGCGGATTTGCAAATTGTCTTACATTGAGTGGGAGAAATTTTAAAAGGATATGAGAATCGGTTATCACACCTACACTTGTACGGACAAGTGGGAGTTTGTTGGAGCCTTGTGTCCTCCACATGTAGTGTGATAACGTCATTGCACATACCCTTGTACGGACAAGTGGGAGATTGTTGGGTCTGGTGTCCTTGACAATTAAGTACAATGACTTATTAAATCTCTTTAAGGATCACAAGGGCATACTTCAGTATTATTACCAGTTGATCCACGTTTATCAATAACGGTTGGCTTGCTAGATAAGTTTGACGTTATTGTCATACGGATGACGGTGATCAACTGGTCCCTATACGTCACACCTATAGGACACGTTTGAGAGATGTGAAGGTATGAAAATACAGTCACATTTATGCCGAATACGACTAAACAGTTAGTCAGAGGTATTGACTATTAAATTAGTCAATAAGATGTTGAGATTATTATTTAATACGGATTAAATAATTTTAGCTAATACGGATTACATGATTAATTCGTACAATTAAATATAAGCAGTTATATTTAATTAAATATTGTATTCGCGTATTAATATAAACAGTTATATTAATTTGGGTAATTATACAATATCGTAATTTTATCAGGCCATTATTAATACATCGACTGCATTAATACCTGATAACACGTATGCAATTTATAATAAAAATCCCGCGAATAATATTTAGCTAATCGGGTCGAATCATGCAAAGGAATAAGGTAAGAGTGGAGAAAGCCCACTCTTACCCTAATTCGGCCGACCCACCATAAGTGCTACATAAGGAGAGTCCTTCTCCTTATGTCAGTAACTGTTGAATCATAATTCTCACAATTAGGGTTTTGAGAACATTCTTCTCCCAAAAACTCAGATCTCACATCTAAAACCTCAATAACTCTCCCCATATTGCAAGGCAATTGGAGAGCCTTTCTAGCACACGTGGCATCGTCTCAAACAAAGTCTTGGGTGCAAGTTATAGGAGGGATTTTACTTTAATTCCTGTTCTTAGGCCTATTCAAGCAAGGACCCAAGGTTGTATTCTTTTTCATGTTTTTATTTATCTTATGACAATAATCACAACTGTAATTTTCATTATAATCCTGCAAGTTTAGGGCGAATACATGCTTTATTCCCCACAATATCATATGGGTTGATAGCCTGAGAGTGTTGTTGAATTGTCATTTGAGGAACTGGCAAGGATGAGATATCTAAAACCTTCGGCAATAAGTAGCTAGAAGGTTGACATTGCTTAGATTTTGCGGAATTTTGGTATCTAGATCGATTTGAGGAAATGTTTGTGAGAACCGATCATAAGCTTACTTAATTGGGAGTTGTTGCTTTAGTAAGGCCTTATCTAGGATGGAATTGAGCCATGTAGGACTAAATGTTATAAATGATTTTGGTTATGGCCTATCTGATTGGGAAGAGCCATGATGTAGAGAGTATGGTACCCTAAATTTTTGAAATTTGATGTTATAATGGAATTTTTGGTTTAGAATTTTGGAAGTGCGCAAACCTTGACCTGGAATATGGACTTAAGCTTCTACCGTGAGTGAGGAAATACCTTGTTCTGTGGATGAGATAATGGTAAGAGGGATCGTGAAACTATTGAGAGTCTAGAAATCATTGGAATCGACCTTTTTGGGATATACGATCCTTCCTTGTATGTCCTGTCAACTGTGAACCTAGAAACTTTTGACCCTTCGCGTCAAAGGTAACCTCTCTATGATTGTTCTGCCTGCCCAGTGACCGTTTTTGAAATTGATTCCCTATTGTTCACTTCAAAGGTTCGCAATTTTTGGAAAGTCTTAATTGTTTTGAGAATTTGAAACTGCGCCCTCTTTTGTTGAAATTGATCTTTTGTCGTTGCTGCGGTTTTTCTCCTTTGGGAATTCGAAACTAAGGTTATTTTGGGAAATTTTGTTTTGAAAGAACTGAATGATTTGCAATTTGATGGATCTCAGCATCGATTTGTCATCTGAACTCGTTCTTGGAGACGTCTGATAACCTGTAATGTGCTTATCAACACCGGATCGATCGGGATTTTGCACTTTTAATGATTTAATTTTGGGACTTGTCTCAAATTTGGAATGTCGGACTCTTGAATACGTAACGAGAATCTCAATGTCCATTGACAAAGACTTGTGCCTTGAAATCTAATCTTCTGGAAACCTTGTTGAAAGATAAAGTTTTGGGTTACCATAACCCGGGTAGTACACTTTGATAGCCAGAGTTGTTTTCTTACGTATTTCTGTATCTTCAAGTTTCGAGGACGAAACTTTTTGAAAGATGGGGTGATTGTAACATCCCGTATTTTCGTAAATAATATTTTAGTACTTTTCAAGTATTTTTCGGAATATAATGTTATTTTAGTAATAAACCGTAAGTTTTATTTTAAGTTTTCCATTAAGTTCCGTCATAAGAATATTCTTAATTCTTAAGATGTCGTTCACTTGGCATTTCATTCCCCGACTTGAGTCCGTATCACTTAAACAAATAATCCGACTCAAATAAAGTGAAAGGACAATATAAAACCCTACCTTAAACCTCTCCATCGACATCTTATTTCATTTCACAGTAAACAACTCAACTCCATTGTTCACATTTTCTTCAAGCTTCAAATCATCATCTCGACCTCTTCCCGAACTCGTATCGAGGTAATTTTTATATTTTAGAAATCCTCTCGAGATTTGCAATCTTTCTATCTCTTTCAATTTCAGTTTTATTGATTTCGAAAAATGGGCTGTTTTGAACCAATTCCGTTCTAAGCTTGTAATTCTCATTTTTATGGTTGTCGGAGGTGGTTTAGGAGACCTGGAGGTCGATACTTACATAGTTGAAGAAGAATTCGGAGCTTAACTCACTTTGAGGTGACAATTACGAGTAACTCGGCCTTTTTGTTAAAGTAGCACAATTTGTGTTGTTCTTGATGTGGTTTCTGATTTTTGAGTTGTTATTGATGTAGAACATAGGAATATGTTAGGAATTCGGTTTACATATTCTTCACATGATTTAATTAAAGTTTGGTGATGTTCATATGTGATGCGGGAGCATTAGCAAGGATTCGAGGTCGTGACCCACGACCCAAAGAAAGGTTTAAAATGTTCGATATGGGTTCGATACGGATTTTCAAGTTAGCTTGGTAAGATGAAATGAACCAAGGAAACCTATCTACTACCTAAGTCAAGTCCAAGCTCTATTTCGTCCAAGGGGCTGCCCTAAGCCACTTTTTAGTCTTACCAAGTACATATCCTAAGTGGTGGGACATTTCTTATGTTATGCATCTTATTTTATGTTAAGTAAAGAAGGCAAAACAAATCTGATGTCAAGGTGAATAAGGGCCACGGCTAGCATGTGAGCAAGGGTCCTTGTTTTCCTCTTTTGGTTAGACATCTTAAGAAAGCAAAAGGAAGCAAGTGCCAAGAATGGAAGGTCAACAAGGGCTGTTTTATGCATCAGAAAAGGGCTGCAAAAGAGGACTGAAAATCTGATTTGTGTAAGATAAAGCAAGGCAATGTCACTTTCAATGTAAGAGCAGCCTGTTTTGCTCAGTTTTTTGCTCCAAAACAGCCGTTACATAGGCCTTGTACTTAGCTTATTTCTGAAAACTTTTGTGCACCACAAGATTAACATGTATTGTAGGGTGTGGATTGGTTTGCTTGGCCTATAAAAGCATCCATTCTAACACTCACAAATCAGATTTGATTAAGTTATAAAAATCAGAAACTTTTCTAAGTTTTCTAAACTACATTGCTTAGTGCTTGTAGAGACCATTTGCTTAGTGCTTTGGTTTGTTACCTTACTTTGCTTAGTGCTTGAAAGGTAATTAGCTCTTAGTTAGTGGCTGTGTGCTTGACTAAGTTCATATCCCAACCAAAAACATCAACAAAATCAACACTCAAAACCCTCTAAAACTTTCTGTTTTCGACTCAAAATATGACTAAGTACTAAATCTAACTAGTTTTAGTTCAATTGGTTATCAGAGCTTAGGTTTTTCTTTGTGAGGATACATCCCTAGCTACGTTAAAAAACACAAAAAACAACCATGAGTGAAGAGAGAATAGCTGGTATGGAGACTAAGTTGGAGACTCTACATGAGGAAGTTCAAGTCATGATGGAGGCCATGAACACCATAATGGCTAACATCCCTACTCCAAGGAGAGGAGCACAACCAAACCGTGGAAGGGGCAGGGGGCGTGGCTTTGTGGGGGCTGGAAGAGGAGTTCACGAGGAGGAAGAGGAGGCCAACTCAGATTCCGAGGAGTCCACCATAGAAGCTCACCATGGAGGCCTCAACAAAGATGTCAAGGTAGAACTTCCTGAATTTCTTGGTAATTTAAATCCCGAGGACCTCTTAGATTGGCTTAGAAGTGTTGAGAGAGTCTTTGAATTTAAAGGATATTCTGATTCTAAGGCTTTTAAAGTTGCTATCCTTAAGTTCAAAGGCTATGCCTCTCTTTGGTATGAGAACATGAAAAACCAAAGGAGAAGGGAGGGTAAAGAAACCATTAAGTCATGGACTAAATTGAAAAAGAAACTTAAGGAAAAGTTTGTACCAAGAGACTACACCCAAGACATATTTGTTAAACTCACCACCCTTAAACAAGACCAACAACCACTTGAGACTTACCTTAGGGAGTTTGAACAACTCACTTTACAATGTGAAATGAATGAGAAACCCGAACAGAAAATTGCTAGGTTTGTTGAGGGCCTAGATTACCACATTGCTAGTAGAGTCAAAATGCAACAAGTATGGTCCTTTGATGAAGCCGTGAACTTGGCTATGAGAGTGGAAAAGATGGGTAAGGGTCGAACCAATGCTACACAAAAACAGCCACAAAAACAACCTACACCTAAGCCTCCTTTTGGAACGAAAACCAATGAACCACCCACACAAAATCGAACCACCACCTTTGACAAAAAATCAGAAACTAATACCACACAAAAACAGCCCATTCCCCTCAAAAGATGCTACCAATGTCAAGGCTATGGCCATTTTGCAAAAGATTGTGCTTCCAAAAGAGCCCTTAGCACATTTGAAGTAGTCCATTGGGGTGAAGATGAGATCCTTGTGTGTGATGATATGGAGGAAGTGTCGGAGGAAGTAGAGGATGAGGTGGTGATGCCGGATGCGGGGCTTAGCCTAGTCACATGGAGAGTGATGCACACCCAACCACAACCTTTAGAAATGGACCAAAGACAACAAATCTTTCGTTCTAGATGCACCATCAAAGATAGGGTTTGTAATGTGATCATAGATGGAGGGAGTTGTACCAATGTGGCCTCAAGTACCCTTGTTGAAAAACTATCTTTAACCACCCAAGAACACCCTAGTCCTTACAAATTGAGGTGGCTCAACAAAGGGGCAGAAGTTAGAGTGGATAAGCAATGTGTTGTACCCTTCTCAATTGGCAAGAACTACAATGATGAGGTCCTTTGTGATGTGTTGCCTATGGATGCTTGTCATTTGTTGCTTGGGAGGCCATGGGAGTTTGATAGAGATTCTGTCTATCATGGGAGGGATAACACTTACTCTTTCAAGTTTGGTTCAAGGAAAGTCATACTAACACCCCTACCACCATCCATCAAAAGCACAACACCACCATCCATGCTTGAACCCTCAAGAGAAGTCCTATTGATTAATGAGGCCGAGATGTTGCAAGAGCTAAAAGGGGAGGATGATGTGTACCTCCTAGTGACCAAAACAGGCCGTGGGGAAGGAGAAGAGGGGCTGTCCATAGAGGTTCAAAACTTGCTTAAGGCTTATGAAGATGTGTTCCCTAGTGAGCTTCCTAGTGAGCTTCCTAGTGGCCTACCTCCATATAGAGGCATTGAACACCAAATTGATCTTATTCCGGGAGCCACATTACCAAACAAGGCAGCCTATAGGAGTGACCCAAAGGCCACACAAGAGCTACAACAACAAATTAGTGAACTAATAAGCAAGGGTTTCGTGAGAGAGTCCCTTAGTCCTTGTGCGGTTCCGGCCTTGCTTGTGCCAAAGAAAGATGGTTCATGGAGGATGTGTACGGATAGTAGGGCCATCAACAACATCACCACCAAGTATAGGTTCCCTATACCTAGGCTTGATGACATTTTGGATGAGCTAAGTGGAGCTAAGTTGTTCTCTAAGGTTGATCTAAGGCAAGGGTACCACCAAGTGAGGATCAAGGAGGGTGACGAGTGGAAAACAGCCTTCAAGACTAAGCATGGGTTGTATGAGTGGCTTGTGATGCAATTTGGTCTTTCTAATGCACCTAGCACCTTCATGAGGCTCATGACCGAGGTGCTTAGGCCACACTTGGGGAAGTTTGTAGTTGTGTACTTTGATGACATACTCATCTATAGTCCATCCAAAGAGGAACACCTTAAGCACCTCCAAATCTTGTTTGAAACACTTAGGGAGCACAAGTTGTATGGGAAGCTAGAGAAGTGCTCTTTTATGCAAAGGGAAGTTCAATTCTTGGGGTTCATCATTTCTGACCGTGGCATTTTGGTTGATCAAGAGAAGATAAAAGCCATTGAGTCTTGGCCTATACCTAAGAACATAACGGAGGTGAGGAGTTTCCATGGCTTAGCATCCTTCTATAGGAGGTTCATCAAAGATTTTAGCACCATCATGGCTCCCATAACCGAGTGTATGAAGAAGGGGGAGTTCAAATGGACACCAAGGGCAGAAACTTCTTTCAATGATATCAAGAACAAGCTATGTGAGTCTCCTATTCTTTCCTTACCCAATTTCGAAAAGTTGTTTGAGGTTGAGTGTGATGCAAGTGGTGTTGGCATTGGGGCTGTCCTAGTACAAGAACACAAGCCCATAGCATACTTTAGTGAGAAGTTGAGTGGTGCTAAGCTCAATTATTCAACCTATGACAAAGAGTTTTATGCCATCATTAGAACCTTAAACCATTGGAGTCACTACCTTAAACCAAAGCCTTTTGTGTTACATTCTGACCATGAGGCCCTCAAATACATCAATGGGCAACATAAGTTAAACCATAGGCATGCTAAGTGGGTAGAGTTCCTCCAATCCTTTAACTTTTCAAGCAAGTACATTGAGGGTAAGAACAATGTGGTAGCGGATGCTTTGTCTAGGAGGTCACTCATGTTGAGTTACATGGAGCAAAGGGTGCTTGGGTTTGAGTATATGAAGGAGCTTTATCATGAAGATGTAGACTTTAAAGAGGAGTGGGAGTTGCTCAATGAGGGGCGTGGGAAGGAAGGAGGCAAGTATTGGCTTCAAGAGGGGTTCTTGTTCTTGAGGAACCGATTGTGCATACCAAAGAGTCCCTATAGAAACTTGCTTGTGAAGGAGGTACACTCCAATGGGCTGGCCGGCCATTTTGGCATACAAAAGACCTATGACATCCTCCAAGAGCAATTCAATTGGCCTAAGATGCTTGGGGATGTGCAAGGTGTGATCAAGAGGTGTGCTCCTTGTCAACATTCGAAGGCTCATTTCAAAACAGCCCCCTATACACCCTTACCCGTTCCAAACAAGCCATGGGAGGACCTAAGTATGGATTTCATTGTTGCACTACCAAGAACTCAAAGAGGAAAGGATTCTATCATGGTGGTTGTGGATCGTTTTAGCAAGATGGCTCACTTCATTGCTTGCAAGAAAACAGAAGATGCTAGTAGCGTTGCCGAGCTATACTTCAAGGAGATTGTCAAGTTACATGGTGTACCAAGGTCCATTGTGTCGGATAGGGATACTAAGTTTGTAAGTCACTTTTGGAGGACCCTATGGAAGCTACTCAATACTAGGCTCTTGTTTAGTACCTCTCATCATCCTCAAACCGATGGGCAAACCGAGGTTACTAACAAGACTCTAGGGAAGATCCTAAGGTGCATAGTGGCTAAGTCCTTGAAGGATTGGGATCTCAAGCTAGCTCAAGCCGAGTTTGCCTTCAATAGAGCTCCATCAACAAGCACGGGCAGGTCTCCCTTTGAGGTTGTGTATGGTGAGAACCCCCTCATACCTACTGATTTGGCTCCTATCAAGAGGGTTTCCATGGATTATGATGCTAAGAAGAGAGTAGAACAAATGCTTAACATCCACCAACAAGTGAAGAGGCAAATTGAGAGGTCCAATGAGCAATACAAAGCTCGTGCCAAGGGGAACAAGAACATCAAAAGCTTTGAGCCGGGGGACTTAGTATGGGTGCACTTAAGGAAAGAGAGGTTCCCACTCAAGAGGAAGAACAAGTTAATGCCTAGGGCAGATGGTCCTTTTGAGATCATTGAAAAACTTGGTCCAAATGCTTACAAAGTTGATCTTCCGGGAGAGTATGGAGTCCATGGCACCTTCAATGTGGGTGATTTGAGTCCATATTATGAAGACATGGAGGTTGAGGATGCACCGGATTTGAGGACAAATCCTTTTGAAGAAGGGGAGATTGAAATGAACCAAGGAAACCTATCTACTACCTAAGTCAAGTCCAAGCTCTATTTCGTCCAAGGGGCTGCCCTAAGCCACTTTTTAGTCTTACCAAGTACATATCCTAAGTGGTGGGACATTTCTTATGTTATGCATCTTATTTTATGTTAAGTAAAGAAGGCAAAACAAATCTGATGTCAAGGTGAATAAGGGCCACGGCTAGCATGTGAGCAAGGGTCCTTGTTTTCCTCTTTTGGTTAGACATCTTAAGAAAGCAAAAGGAAGCAAGTGCCAAGAATGGAAGGTCAACAAGGGCTGTTTTATGCATCAGAAAAGGGCTGCAAAAGAGGACTGAAAATCTGATTTGTGTAAGATAAAGCAAGGCAATGTCACTTTCAATGTAAGAGCAGCCTGTTTTGCTCAGTTTTTTGCTCCAAAACAGCCGTTACATAGGCCTTGTACTTAGCTTATTTCTGAAAAGGACACAAGCTCCAACACAAGGTTCATAGTGTCTTTCATGTTTCTCAGCTCCGTAAGTATGTTAGTGACCCGAGTCATGTTCTTCCTAGAGAGATCGAGAACTTAGAGCCGAGTCTTGCTTTCGAGGAGCGTCCCGTGAAGATTCTAGACCGTCAGGATAGGAAGCTTAGGAGCAACGTGGTGCCATTGGTGAAGATCCTTTGGCGTTGCGGTGATGTTGAGGAGCAGAAGTGGGAGACCGAGGCTTCGATGCGTGCTGCGCATCCTTCTCTTTTCGATTGAGGTATAGTTATTTAGAATTTATCTTCGATCGAGTTTCGAGGACGGAACTTTTTGAAGTTGGGGTGATTGTAACATCCTGTATTTTCATAAAATATATTTTAAGGGATTTTAATTATTTTAAGTAATAAAATAATATTTTTATAATTTATTGAGAAGTATTTTAATAAATCTTAAGATCCGTCTTAAGAACCTCAAGTCCTTAAGACGAACTCAACTTGGCAAAACTTAAGTCCGTGTCAAATAAAACCCGTTCATGTTACCAAACCCGTTTTCCTTTGAAACGGAAAGGACACATAAAACCCCCCTTGTAACACCCCAAGAGTATGAGAAGAGATTTGTCCCACATCGGTAGAATGTGAGGCTTGTGATATGTTTATAATAACTTCCACCCACCACTTACTAACAAGGCCTTGTACTTTTGGGCTTAAGTGAGGACAAATAATGGGCCCAAAAGTGTGCACCCATCTTATTGGGGTTGTGTTACGACCGTGGTGGGTCGGGTTGTTACAAATGGTATCAGAGCGACCCAACGACCGTGTGGTGAGCCTGTGGTCGGGAGTACCCGGGTCACCCACCTAGCGGGGGAGGATTCTGGGCTTGGCTGCGGTCAAGTTTGAGGCACAACGAGGACGTTGTGTTCTTTAAGTGGGGGAGTTTGTAACACCCCAAGAGTATGAGAGGAGATTTGTCCCACATCGGTAGAATGTGAGGCTTGTGATATGTTTATAATAACTTCCACCCACCACTTAGTAACAAGGCCTTGTACTTTTGGGCTTAAGTGAGGACAAATAATGGGCCCAAAAGTGTGCACCCATCTTATTGGGGTTGTGTTACGACCGTGGTGGGTCGGGTTGTTACACCCCTAAACCCTCAATATGTCGACATATCCATCTTCTCAAAATAAGAACACAGTGTTCTTCATTTCTCATTTTCCTCCTTAAAACTCAATCTCTTAATCCATTTTTCTTCATCATCCGGACTCCAAATCAAGGTAATAAATACATTTTCGGAATCCTCATGGAATTTGCAAGTCATCCGTCACTTCCAATTTTCGTTTCCTTCAACTCGAAAAAGTGACTGATTTTGTAGAATCTGTCTTTAAGCTCTAAAATCCATTTTTCTTGATTGTAGGTGAAGGTTTAGACGACCCTAGTGTGTATAGCTACATGGTGGAAGAGGAGCTTTGATCGGAATTATTTTTAAGGTGACGATAATGAGAAACTCGGCCTTTATTTGTAATATTAGCACTTTTCATGTTTAGGATGTTTAAGTTTCTGTTTTTACATATGGTTTATGTTCAATGAGTTTATAAATTATGCTAGGAATACATGTGTATGATGTTCATTTGTCTTGATGATGTTTCACATGCTTAGTTGTTGATTTTCAGAAAATTGTGCTTAAGACGGATACAAATAATATTCTTGTTGAGGATTGTTTGTGGAATTAATTGCTGGTAATTAGTGTATTTGATGATTATACATGCTGGGTAAACATTTGATGTTGCAATTTTAGGAGTCTTGAATCGATTTGAGGTGATTTGTAATTGATAGGGAAAATGCGTTTTGCATACAGCGGACTCTGAGCCGGTAGGCT
Source organism: Silene conica (assembly GCA_029255685.2). Classification (NCBI taxonomy): domain Eukaryota; kingdom Viridiplantae; phylum Streptophyta; class Magnoliopsida; order Caryophyllales; family Caryophyllaceae; genus Silene; species Silene conica. The sequence goes on along the minus strand of CM055316.2, from coordinate 41,748,987 downwards.
GACCGGAAGCTGGTCGGCCGGCTCAGAGTCGAGGTGTAATTTTCGAATGTTCAGAAATTAGGAGAAAAGGGTCCTGAGCCGGTAGGTCGGCCGCCGGTCGACCGGCTCAGGATACCAGTTGTGTGTATTGGAAAATTTGCAAAGGTTTGGGAAGTGACTCCTAGCCGGCAGCCGGTACACCGGCTGAGAGTTATTTCTTGTATTTTGGATTTTCGAAGTTTGGCTATGGGAAGGGACTCCCAGCCGGCTGGCCGGCAGACGGTCCACCGGCTGAGAGCCTCTTCTCATTTATTTCAGATTTTTGTAAAAGGCTTAGGGGAAGGGACTCCCAGCCGGTGGACCGGCAGACGGTCTGGGACCGGCTGAGAGCCCCTGTTCTCATTGTTTTGCTCTTAACTTTCAAACGTTTATTCGGTTTTGATTGAAACTCGTTCCTTGTACCTTTGATGTGTGTTGGAGGTCCCCGGAGGATGGGCGACACTATATTGGGTTCGGGAATGGAGTGAGGATAGAGACCCCCCGGTCGGGTAACCGAAAGGGAAACCGGCTCTCCCTCAACTTAGTTCCCGGGGTCAATTAAGTGTTGACTAGAAACATAAGTGATAAGAAAGAAAGAGTTAGTTATTGACTTGAATGCTTTTATAGTGATGCGTATTAAGTTATGCGTTAAGAGGTCGCCTCTAAACTTAGTACGTAGAATGTTTGTCATATATAGGGGTATGCGTTAAGGCGTCGCCTCTGAGCCCTATATGTGTTGTTTGTCGTGTATGGAGGTATGCGTTATGGTGTCGCCTCTGAGCTCCATACATGTTTGATTGTCGTGTCTGGGACATGCGTTGAGTTTTCGCCTCTGAGTCCAGACATGTTTGAGTGATCGCGTCAGGACATGCCTTAAGCTGGCCTCTGAGTCTGACGAGTAGAGCAACTGCACGACGGGCCAGTCAGGTTGTCATACCTTACCCGGAGTGCGGGTGTTTGGTGCTAGTCCATGCGTTGAGTTTTCATTTCTGAGTCTAGTATCTTGTGATGTAGTAGGGGAACATGCGTTGAGTTTTCGCCTATGAGTTCCTTACTTATGATTGTGAATTGAGTGCTAGTCCATGCGTTGAGTTTTCGCCTCTGAGTCTAGTATCTTGTTGATAGCCGGTCTTATTAGGGTTGTGTTACGACCGTGGTGGGTCGGGTTGTTACAAATGGTATCAGAGCGACCCAACGACCGTGTGGTGAGCCTGTGGTCGGGAGTACCCGGGTCACCCACCTAGCGGGGGAGGATTCTGGGCTTGGCTGCGGTCAAGTTTGAGGCACAACGAGGACGTTGTGTTCTTTAAGTGGGAGAGTTTCTAACACCCCAAGAGTATGAGAGGAGATTTGTCCTACATCGGTAGAATGTGAGGCTTGTGATATGTTTATAATAACTTCCACCCACCACTTAGTAACAAGGCCTTGTACTTTTGGGCTTAAGTGAGGACAAATAATGGGCCCAAAAGTGTGCACCCATCTTATTGGGGTTGTGTTACGACCGTGGTGGGTCGGGTTGTTACACCCCTAAACCCTCAATATGTCGACATATCCATCTTCTCAAAATAAGAACACAGTGTTCTTCATTTCTCATTTTCCTCCTTAAAACTCAATCTCTTAATCCATTTTTCTTCATCATCCGGACTCCAAATCAAGGTAATAAATACATTTTCGGAATCCTCATGAAATTTGAAAGTCATCCGTCACTTCCAATTTTCGTTTCCTTCAACTTGAAAAAGTGATTGATTTTGTAGAATCCGTCTTTAAGCTCTAAAATCCGTTTTTCTTGATTGTAGGTGAAGGTTTAGACGACCCTAGTGTGTATAGCTACGTGGTGGAAGAGGAGCTTTGATCGGAATTGTTTTTAAGGTGACGATAATGAGAAAGTCGGCCTTTATTTGTAATATTAGCACTTTTCACGTTTAGGATGTTTAAGTTTCTGTTTTTACATATGGTTTATGTTCAATGAGTTTATAAATTATGCTAGGAATACATGTGTATGATGTTCATTTGTCTTGATGATGTTTCACATGCTTAGTTGTTGATTTTCAGAAAATTGTGCTTAAGACGGATACAAATAATATTCTTGTTGAGGATTGTTTGTGGAATTAATTGCTGGTAATTAGTGTATTTGATGATTATACATGCTGGGTAAACATTTGATGTTGCAATTTTAGGAGTCTTGAATCGATTTGAGGTGATTTGTAATTGATAGGGAAAATGCGTTTTGCATACAGCGGACTCTGAGCCGGTAGGCTGACCGGAAGCTGGTCGGCCGGCTCAGAGTCGAGGTATAATTTTCGAATGTTCAGAAATTAGGAGAAAAGGGTCCTGAGCCGGTAGGTCGGCCGCCGGTCGACCGGCTCAGGATACCAGTTGTGTGTATTGGAAAATTTGCAAAGGTTTGGGAAGTGACTCCTAGCCGGCAGCCGGTACACCGGCTGAGAGTTATTTCTTGTATTTTGGATTTTCGAAGTTTGGCTATGGGAAGGGACTCCCAGCCGGCTGGCCGGCAGACGGTCCACCGGCTGAGAGCCTCTTCTCATTTATTTCAGATTTTTGTAAAAGGCTTAGGGGAAGGGACTCCCAGCCGGTGGACCGGCAGACGGTCTGGGACCGGCTGAGAGCCTCTGTTCTCATTGTTTTGCTCTTAACTTTCAAACGTTTATTCGGTTTTGATTGAAACTCGTTCCTTGTACCTTTGATGTGTGTTGGAGGTCCCCGGAGCATGGGCGACACTATATTGGGTTCGGGAATGGAGTGAGGATAGAGACCCCCCGGTCGGGTAACCGAAAGGGAAACCGGCTCTCCCTCAACTTACTTCCCGGGGTCAATTAAGTGTTGACTAGAAACATAAGTGATAAGAAAGAAAGAGTTAGTTATTGACTTGAATGCTTTTATAGTGATGCGTATTAAGTTATGCGTTAAGAGGTCGCCTCTAAACTTAGTACGTAGAATGTTTGTCATATATAGGGGTATGTGTCAAGGCGTCGCCTCTGAGCCCTATATGTGTTGTTTGTCGTGTATGGAGGTATGCGTTATGGTGTCGCCTCTGAGCTCCATACATGTTTGATTGTCGTGTTTGGGACATGCGTTGAGTTTTCGCCTCTGAGTCCAGACATGTTTGAGTGATCGCGTCAGGACATGCCTTAAGCTGGCCTCTGAGTCTGACGAGTAGAGCAACTGCACGACGGGCCAGTCAGGTTGTCATACCTTACCCGGAGTGCGGGTGTTTGGTGCTAGTCCATGCGTTGAGTTTTCATTTCTGAGTCTAGTATCTTGTGATGTAGTAGGGGAACATGCGTTGAGTTTTCGCCTATGAGTTCCTTACTTATGATTGTGAATTGAGTGCTAGTCCATGCGTTGAGTTTTCGCCTCTGAGTCTAGTATCTTGTTGATAGCCGGTCTTATTAGGGTTGTGTTACGACCGTGGTGGGTCGGGTTGTTACAAATGGTATCAGAGCGACCTAACGACCGTGTGGTGAGCCTGTGGTCGGGAGTACCCGGGTCACCCACCTAGCGGGGGAGGATTATGGGCTTGGCTGCGGTCAAGTTTGAGGCACAACGAGGACGTTGTGTTCTTTAAGTGGGGGAGTTTCTAACACCCCAAGAGTATGAGAGGAGATTTGTCCTATATCGGTAGAATGTGAGGCTTGTGATATGTTTATAATAACTTCCACCCACCACTTAGTAACAAGGTCTTGTACTTTTGGGCTTAAGTGAGGACAAATAATGGGCCGAAAAGTGTGCACCCATCTTATTGGGGTTGTGTTACGACCGTGGTGGGTCCGGTTGTTACACCCCTAAACCCTCAATATGTCGACATATCCATCTTCTCAAAATAAGAACACAGTGTTCTTCATTTCTCATTTTCCTCCTTAAAACTCAATCTCTTAATCCATTTTTCTTCATCATCCGGACTCCAAATCAAGGTAATAAATACATTTTCGGAATCCTCATGAAATTTGAAAGTCATCCGTCACTTCCAATTTTCGTTTCCTTCAACTTGAAAAAGTGATTGATTTTGTAGAATCCGTCTTTAAGCTCTAAAATCCGTTTTTCTTGATTGTAGGTGAAGGTTTAGACGACCCTAGTGTGTATAGCTACGTGGTGGAAGAGGAGCTTTGATCGGAATTGTTTTTAAGGTGACGATAGTGAGAAAGTCGGCCTTTATTTGTAATATTAGCACTTTTCACGTTTAGGATGTTTAAGTTTCTGTTTTTACATATGGTTTATGTTCAATGAGTTTATAAATTATGCTAGGAATACATGTGTATGATGTTCATTTGTCTTGATGATGTTTCACATGCTTAGTTGTTGATTTTCAGAAAATTGTGCTTAAGACGGATACAAATAATATTCTTGTTGAGGATTGTTTGTGGAATTAATTGTTGGTAATTAGTGTATTTGATGATTATACATGCTGGGTAAACATTTGATGTTGCAATTTTAGGAGTCTTGAATCGATTTGAGGTGATTTGTAATTGATAGGGAAAATGCGTTTTGCATACAGCGGACTCTGAGCCGGTAGGCTGACCGGAAGCTGGTCGGCCGGCTCAGAGTCGAGGTGTAATTTTCGAATGTTCAGAAATTAGGAGAAAAGGGTCCTGAGCCGGTAGGTCGGCCGCCGGTCGACCGGCTCAGGATACCAGTTGTGTGTATTGGAAAATTTGCAAAGGTTTGGGAAGTGACTCCTAGCCGGCAGCCGGTACACCGGCTGAGAGTTATTTCTTGTATTTTGGATTTTCGAAGTTTGGCTATGGGAAGGGACTCCCAGCCGGCTGGCCGGCAGACGGTCCACCGGCTGAGAGCCTCTTCTCATTTATTTCAGATTTTTGTAAAAGGCTTAGGGGAAGGGACTCCCAGCCGGTGGACCGGCAGACGGTCTGGGACCGGCTGAGAGCCCCTGTTCTCATTGTTTTGCTCTTAACTTTCAAACGTTTATTCGGTTTTGATTGAAACTCGTTCCTTGTACCTTTGATGTGTGTTGGAGGTCCCCGGAGGATGGGCGACACTATATTGGGTTCGGGAATGGAGTGAGGATAGAGACCCCCCGGTCGGGTAACCGAAAGGGAAACCGGCTCTCCCTCAACTTAGTTCCCGGGGTCAATTAAGTGTTGACTAGAAACATAAGTGATAAGAAAGAAAGAGTTAGTTATTGACTTGAATGCTTTTATAGTGATGCGTATTAAGTTATGCGTTAAGAGGTCGCCTCTAAACTTAGTACGTAGAATGTTTGTCATATATAGGGGTATGCGTTAAGGCGTCGCCTCTGAGCCCTATATGTGTTGTTTGTCGTGTATGGAGGTATGCGTTATGGTGTCGCCTCTGAGCTCCATACATGTTTGATTGTCGTGTCTGGGACATGCGTTGAGTTTTCGCCTCTGAGTCCAGACATGTTTGAGTGATCGCGTCAGGACATGCCTTAAGCTGGCCTCTGAGTCTGACGAGTAGAGCAACTGCACGACGGGCCAGTCAGGTTGTCATACCTTACCCGGAGTGCGGGTGTTTGGTGCTAGTCCATGCGTTGAGTTTTCATTTCTGAGTCTAGTATCTTGTGATGTAGTAGGGGAACATGCGTTGAGTTTTCGCCTATGAGTTCCTTACTTATGATTGTGAATTGAGTGCTAGTCCATGCGTTGAGTTTTCGCCTCTGAGTCTAGTATCTTGTTGATAGCCGGTCTTATTAGGGTTGTGTTACGACCGTGGTGGGTCGGGTTGTTACAAATGGTATGAGAGCGACCTAACGACCGTGTGGTGAGCCTGTGGTCGGGAGTACCCGGGTCACCCACCTAGCGGGGGAGGATTCTGGGCTTGGCTGCGGTCAAGTTTGAGGCACAACGAGGACGTTGTGTTCTTTAAGTGGGGGAGTTTCTAACACCCCAAGAGTATGAGAGGAGATTTGTCCTACATCGGTAGAATGTGAGGCTTGTGATATGTTTATAATAACTTCCACCCACCACTTAGTAACAAGGTCTTGTACTTTTGGGCTTAAGTGAGGACAAATAATGGGCCCAAAAGTGTGCACCCATCTTATTGGGGTTGTGTTACGACCGTGGTGGGTCGGGTTGTTACACCCCTAAACCCTCAATATGTCGACATATCCATCTTCTCAAAATAAGAACACAGTGTTCTTCATTTCTCATTTTCCTCCTTAAAACTCAATCTCTTAATCCATTTTTCTTCATCATCCGGACTCCAAATCAAGGTAATAAATACATTTTCGGAATCCTCATGAAATTTGAAAGTCATCCGTCACTTCCAATTTTCGTTTCCTTCAACTTGAAAAAGTGACTGATTTTGTAGAATCCGTCTTTAAGCTCTAAAATCCGTTTTTTTCTATTGTAGGTGAAGGTTTAGACGACCCTAGTGTGTATAGCTACGTGGTGGAAGAGGAGCTTTGATCGGAATTGTTTTTAAGGTGACGATAATGAGAAAGTCGGCCTTTATTTGTAATATTAGCACTTTTCACGTTTAGGATGTTTAAGTTTCTGTTTTTACATATGGTTTATGTTCAATGAGTTTATAAATTATGCTATGAATACATGTGTATGATGTTCATTTGTCTTGATGATGTTTCACATGCTTAGTTGTTGATTTTCAGAAAATTGTGCTTAAGACGGATACAAATAATATTCTTGTTGAGGATTGTTTGTGGAATTAATTGCTGGTAATTAGTGTATTTGATGATTATACATGCTGGGTAAACATTTGATGTTGCAATTTTAGGAGTCTTGAATCGATTTGTGGTGATTTGTAATTGATAGGGAAAATGCGTTTTGCATACAGCGGACTCTGAGCCGGTAGGCTGACCGGCAGTCGGTCGGCCGGCTCAGAGTCGAGGTGTAATTTTCGAATGTTCAGAAATTAGGAGAAAAGGGTCCTGAGCCGGTAGGTCGGCCGCCGGTCGACCGGCTCAGGATACCTGTTGTGTGTTTTGGAAAATTTGCAAAGGTTTCGGAAGTGACTCCTTGCCGGCAGGCCGGCAGCCGGTACACCGGCTGAGAGTTATTTCTTGTATTTTGGATTTTCGAAGTTTTGCTATGGGAAGGGACTCCCAGCCGGCTGGCCGGCGGACGGTCCACCGGCTGAGAGCCTCTTCTCATTTATTTAAGATTTTTGTAAAGGCTTAGGGGAAGGGACTCCCAGCTGGTGGACCGGCAAACGGTCTGGGACCGGCTGAGAGCCCCTGTTCTCATTGTTTTGCTCATAACTTTCAAACGTTTATTCGGTTTTGATTGAAACTCGTTCCTTGTACCTTTGATGTGTGTTGGAGGTCCCCGGAGGATGGGCGACACTATATTGGGTTCGGGAATGGAGTGAGGATAGAGACCCCCCGGTCGGGTAACCGAAAGGGAAACCGGCTCTCCCTCAACTTAGTTCCCGGGGTCAATTAAGTGTTGACTAGAAACATAAGTGATAAGAAAGAAAGAGTTAGTTATTGACTTGAATGCTTTTATAGTGATGCGTATTAAGTTATGCGTTAAGAGGTCGCCTCTAAACTTAGTACGTAGAATGTTTGTCATATATAGGGGTATGCGTTAAGGCGTCGCCTCTGAGCCCTATATGTGTTGTTTGTCGTGTATGGAGGTATGCGTTATGTGTTGGGGCTGGTGTCCTTGACAATTAAGTACAATGACTTATTAAATCTCTTTAAGGATCACAAGGGCATACTTCTGTATTATTACCAGTTGATCCACGTTTATCAATAACGGTTGGCTTGCTAGATAAGTTTGACGTTATTGTCATACGGATGGCGGTGGTCAACTGGTCCCTATACGTCACACCTATAGGACACGTTTGAGAGATGTGAAGGTATGAAAATACAGTCACATTTTGCCGGATATGACTAAACGGTTAGTCAGAGGTATTGACTATTAAATTAGTCAATAAGATGTTGAGATTATTATTTAATACGGATTAAATAATTTTAGCTAATACGGATTACATGATTAATTCGTAAATTAAATATAAACGGTTATATTTAATTAAATATTGTATTCGCGTATTAATATAAACAGTTATATTAATTTGGGTAATTATACAATATCGTATTTTATCAGACCGTTATTAATATCTGATAACATGTTACGATTTATAATTAAAAATACCGCGAACAACTTAAAGCTAAATGGGTCGAATCACGCATTGGAATAAGGTAAGAGTGGAAAGCCCACTCCTACCCTATGTCCAATTTCGGCCGGCCATGTGTAGTATATAAGGAGAGTCCTTCTCCTTATATCAACCACTCTTGTTGCACTGTAAAATAATCTCAGGGTAAAATTAGGGTTTGAGAAAATCCTCCTCCCAAAACCTCAGATCTCACATCTAAAACCTCAAGGGCTCTCCCTATATTGCAAGGCAATTGGAGAGGATTTCTAGCACACGCGGCCACGTCTCAAACTAAGTCTTGGGTGCAAGTTATAGGAGGGAATTTGCATTAATTCCTGTTCTTAGGCCTTTTTGCGCGAGGACTAAAGGTTGTACTTCTTTTCTCATGTTTTTAATCTTATGACGATATTCACAATTGCATTTTTCATTATAATCCTGCAAATTTAGGGTGAATACGCGTTTTATTCCCCACAAGTGGTATCAGAGCCTTAGGCCATGAAAATTTTACAATTGTGTCTTTCATAAGTTTTAAAAATTTTGAAAACCGTACACTGTGCTTAGGCACTCGATCGAGTACCAGTTGCACTCGATCGAGTGCCCTCGTACCAGGCCCATGCGTGTGATTTTTGTGAGAAATCGATCTTGTTTTTCGATTATAATTTGCATATTGTTAATTAATCGATATTTTTAGCAATATGTGAATCTTTTGTTGTTGTTTATTTATGATTTACACGTTTTAAATCCATGTTATAAACCCGTTTTAATTTAAAAGTGCAGCGATTTGCAGTTTTTACGAGCCACTCGATCGAGCCCTGCTGCACTCGATCGAGTGACCCTGACACTCGATCGAGTGCCCTTGTTACTCGATCGAGTGCTCTCGTTTCGGGGTGTTTATTTTCGAAAATAACTTGTTTCTTATTTTCACATGGCTTAAAATAATATACTGTATACGGAAATAGTATATTATTTAGTGAAACGGTTCACCCTCGTTTGATACATATTGTTTTAAAACAGTTTAAAACAATGGATTATATGTTTTTTAAAATTGGTGATTAAAGCGGTATAGTCACATAATTTTAATCTTAAAAGGTGGTTTGGTATAAATTTATTAACCATAATAACAGTATTATGTCATGTATAAATTTTATTTAGTTGATGCATTTTATTTATCGTCTTGTGAATGCCTTGAATGCTTTCAATAACGTATTTAATTTTTGCAAACGGTTGTAACTTAGTGTGGCCTTAGAAGATTGTGTTACCGTAATGATGGGACACGATCTTGCTTGTAATTTTGAGATCTTGAATCTCCGTTTTGGGTTTTTGCCATGTAATTACTTTTGTATTTAAATTAGAATGTATCTAGGATTACTTTTGTAATTTAAATTAGTAATTTTGTGAAGACCAAAGACAAGACGGAGACCGGATGCTCACTCCCGCTGCAAGGACCAAGATAGAACATCAAGACAAGCTTCTAGGGTCCAACGGTGGATTCCAAGTTGTTTTATGTTTATTTTGGTAGGATAGGCCACACTAGGACTTCTATTTACGTTTATTGCATTTATCTTTACGCTTTCATCGATAATAGCTTGCATCATATTCCGCCTAAAAACCAAACCACCTATATCATGCCTGAAAACTGACTCATGTAGAGGTCACGCGTTAGTTTTCTGTGACAATACAGATGTCACATGTCAATTTAAAAGCCATCACTTTATTTAATTCATTCACGCAAATGCTAGTTTTTAGTTCACTTAAATATGGATAGATAAGAGTTGATGGGGTCTTCCTCGTATAACCAAAAATTGAGATTAGTCTTTATAAATCAGCCTCCCATGAATCCCTTCTTCGTCGGTCGGCATAATATGACCCCTTCTACGTCGGGTAAGTGGGAACAGATGATTTATTTTATCTCAACATCATGGTCACTCGATAATATTCCAGTGACTGAGATGGACTAATAGATAGGATTTACGGAAATCTATCGACCAAGAGTTCCAACGATTGGAATTAGCCAAACTGTGGGCTTATCAATATACGGAAATTGAGTCTTGGGATCGTTTATATAATTCTTGAGGGAGATCAATTATATAAATGCATGAGTCTACGAGTTTAAATTCAATTTAATACAGACTTAAATCACAACAATAAGTTGCTTATATGGTTTTGTTTTATCTTCTTTCAGTGTAGAACACGTTCATTAAAACTGCTGTAAAACTAAAATGGCTGGTGAAGACCCAATGCCAAGTGCCAAGCTAGCACGTGAATCCTGGCTAAAAGCCTTCATGGACTCCATGAATCAGTCAAATAGACTGAGGAATGATGGGTCAAACTTCTCTGACTGGGAGGCAGCACTACGGAATGCTGCCATTGCTGACGGAAAGCTTAAGTATTTAACTGAGCCAATTCCGGCACACCCAGGAACTGGAGCTAGAGCCAACGATGTTCGCGCTCATAGCGACTTCGTCATGGAAGCGGGTGCGATAAAGAACGTACTCATCTATGCAATGGAATCTAATTTGCAAAGACGCTTCATAACCCATGGTGCAAACAAGATTTTCACCACGCTCACTAACGAATTCTCCAAGGCTCCGAGAATCGTTTCATATGAGCATACCTGTCGCTTCTTTGAGGCAAAACTCCAGAAGGGCCAAGCTGTTAGCCCACATATTCTTCACATGATTGAGAATATCGAGAAACTGGAGGCCCTAAACTGCAAGATCAGTGAGAACATCATCGTTGATCGCATGCTTCATTCGCTTCATGATGGGTTCGCCCTCTTTAGGGCCAACTACTACATGAACGACATGAAGAAGACTCCCCATGAGCTCCACTCCCTTCTCGTACAGACTGAGAAGGATCTAAAGTTGAGTGGGAGTCTAAAGCAGGATGTTCTCATGATCTCAAGTAAGGGAAAAGGTAAAGGGAAGGCTAAAGCTCAGGGCGACCTAGCGGTAGGTAGGCCCAGGTTCAAGAAACCAGGATTTGCTAAGAGTGGGCCTGGTGAGTCGAGTAACTCACAAGGCAAGACAAAGAGCAAGGATACAAGCATGGAATGTCACCATTGCCACAAGACTGGGCATTGGAGGCGCTCATGCCCCGTGTATCGCGAGGACATTAAAGCAGGCCGTGTTACTCCTGTTGGTATGTCTTCTTCTTCTTTTATTCACATGATTGAGATTAACCATGCAAGTTGCGGAACTTGGGTACTTGATACTGGTTGTGGTTCTCATCTATGTAATCATGTGCAGGGCCTCCGAAACCAAGAACCCCTAATCAAGGGTGAGGTGGACCTGCGTGTCGGGAATGGAGCACGTGTGGCTGCAGTCTCGAAGGGAACATACGTAATCCAGCTTCCAAGTGGATTCGAGTTATTTTTATATAACTGTTATTATGTTCCTAGTTTGTCCAAAAACATTATTTCAGTTTCTGCACTTGACAAACTCGGCTTTTCATTTGTAATAGAGAATAATAGCTGTATTTTCTCCTTACACAATATGATTTATGGCAAGGCAGTTTCCATGAATGGAATTTATGTTTTAGATCAAACCACCGAGATATTACATGTGAATAATAAAAGATTAAAGGTAGGTGACAAAGATCAAACTTACCTATGGCATTGTCGTATGGGACACATAAATGAGAAACGCGTAAAACAGCTCATACAGAATGGAGCTATATCGCCCTTTGATTTCGAATCATATGGCACGTGTGAATCATGTCTCATCGGCAAAATGACTCGTATTTCCTTCAAAGGTGTTGGAATGCGCGCTGCCGACCTATTAGGACTCATACATACGGACGTATGTGGCCCTATGTCGATCAACGCACGAGAAGGCTATATATTTCATCACTTTCACGGATGATTTGAGTAGATATGGCTATGTCTACTTGATGAAACATAAAAGTGAATCCTTTGACAAGTTCAAAGAATACCAGAATCTGGTACAGAACCAGCTGGGTAGAAAGATTAAAGCACTACGTTCGGATCGTGGTGGTGAGTATCTTTCACACGAGTTTGATCAACACCTCAAAGACTGTGGGATCGTGCTACAGTTGACTCCACCTGGAACACCACAATTAAATGGTGTGTCCGAACGGAGAAATCGAACTTTACTTGATATGGTTCGATCCATGATGAGTCACACCGTTGTGCCTGATTCATTGTGGGGCTATGCTCTTTTGTCGGCCGCTCTAATACTTAACCGAAGTCCGTCTAAAGCTGTTGACAAGACTCCATTCGAGTTATGGAAGGGAACGGTCCCTAACTTGTCCTTTATTCGGGTTTGGGGCTGCGAGGCTTATGTCAAGTGGAGACACGAGGATAAGCTCGGCCCGCGATCGGTCAAGACATACTTTATAGGCTATCCAAAGGGAATGTTTGGTCATTACTTCTACTCACCTACCGAACAACGTGTTTTTGTTGCGGCTAGTGCAACGTTCTTAGAGAAAGAATTTCTCGAGAACAAGTCGAGTAATAGAACCTTCGAGTTATCGGAGGTTCAAGAACCAACTACCGAGCAACCATTGGAGGAAACAGTTCCTTCACCCGAGGCTGCGGTAGATATCCCTGAGGAACCTAGGAGGTCAGGAAGAGTCTCTATTCCACCGGACAGATACATTGGTATGGTCGAGGAACACGATACAGATGACGTCTTACTCCTAGAGGGTAATGAACCCACAACCTATAAAGGTGCCATGACCAGTTCTGACTCAAAGCTATGGCTAGAAGCCATGCAATCCGAGATGGACTCCATGTATGAGAACAACGTGTGGGATCTTGTGGACCTGCCTGCAAAGGTACGTCCCCTTCAATGCAAATGGCTTTACAAGATAAAGCATGCCGTGGAAGGACAACAAGATATCCATAAGGCTAGACTAGTTGCTAAAGGTTTCACCCAAGTGCCAGGCTTGCACTACGATGAGATCTTTGCACCCGTAGTCATGCTACGTTACATTCGGATTATCTTAGCGATCGCCGCATTTCATGACTATGAAATATGGCAAATGGACGTTAAAACCGCCTTCTTAAACGGTTATTTGGAGGAAGAGTTGTACATGGTACAACCCGAGGGTTTTATCGATCCAGCACATCCTAAGAAAGTTTGCAAGCTTAAGCGTTCCATCTATGGACTTAAGCAAGCATCGCGGAGTTGGAATCATCGCTTCGACCAAGTGATAAAAGAGAATGGGTTCATTCGATCAGTCGAGGAACCATGTCTCTATATCAAGTCGAGTGGGAGTAAGATTGTATTCCTAGTACTGTATGTCGATGACATACTTTTGATTGGGAATGACATACCTCTCTTATCTTCGGTTAAAGCATGGTTGAAAAACCATTTCCAGATGAAAGATCTGGGAGAGGCACAAAGAATTTTGGGCATCCGTATCTACAGGGATAGATCACGACGGATGTTGTCTCTCAGTCAGGAGTCTTATATAGAGAAGATTCTGGAGAGATTCAGTATGACGAACTCCAAGAAGGGGTTCCTTCCCATGACTCCTGGGCTTCACTTGAGCAAGACTCAAGAAGCTAAGTCAGTGGAAGAGAAAGAGCGCATGAGTCGGATTCCTTATGCCTCGGCCATAGGATCGATCATGTATGCCATGATATGCACACGTCCAGACGTTGCATATGCATTGAGTATGACCAGTCGATTCCAAGCTCATCCAGGTGAACCACACTGGATGGCCGTGAAAAACATTCTTAAGTACCTACGGAGGACTAAAGATTGGGGATTGACTTATGGAGGCGACTCAACGCTCTGCGCCACGGGTTACGCAGATGCTAGCTTCCAAACAGATCGAGATGACTCGAAATCTCAGTCTGGATTTGTCTTTACTCTTAATGGCGCTGCTGTCAGCTGGAAAAGTTCTAAACAGAGTGTTACAGCAGATTCTACGACTGAGTCCGAGTACTATGCCGCCTCAGAAGCAGCTAAGGAAGCAATATGGATGCGTCAATTCTTACAAGGACTATCAGTAGTGCCTAGTTCGAATGACCCAATCACCGTCTATTGTGACAATAGCGGTGCCATCTTCCAAGCTAAGGAGCATAAGTCTAGCAGCAAGGCTAGGCATGTACAACGGAAAGCTCATCTAATCAGAGATTACGTGGAGCAAAAGGAGATTTTTATTGAAAAGATCGCTACGGATGACAACATAGCTGATCCTCTCACAAAAGCATTACCACGTGATAAGCATGAAGGGCACATTCAGTCCATGGGAATTGGATGTGTTCCTAAGTTGTAGTACTCTTTTATGAATTCATGTTAATTCATTTTCTCGTGTACTCTATTCAACCTTATTGTTATGATATAAAATGTTTTGTTTCTCATGTGGAATTGTACGCCAATTTTGAACACCACAAAGTGAACTGATTAACATTACATCGTTTTGGTCCTTGATTACCCACTTGAGCTGATAACTCAGGTAATCATTTTGTGACGTTGGTTGATGGTGGGTTCAACGAGCCATAAGTCACGTGGATGACTGACCAATCACAAAGGCGAGTTATACGGATATCTCGTAGGACACCCCGTGACATCGTTATGGAGTCCTAAATGTTTTATAACATTGGGTGCCAGGTCGTGGATAGGACCTCCATAGTGTTCCTTAGAGTCGAGTCTTTTGACTTTCAACTGTTTCTTGAGATTAAGACAGATTTTGGGTAACTTTGGTTTCTTTCCCACGGTCACCGTAACAGGGGCCAAGAGGATTTTTTTCTGGGTTATTTCATGCTGGGCGATATCGGCAGGATTCGAGTTGAGGGAAATATCCAAACCCTTATCAGGATTTTATCATTTCTCAGGGCCACTCGAGGAGTAGTAACTGAAATGCATGGCCATGCTCGAATACAGATTCGTTTTATCAGTTAAGTTACTCTCTAGTCGGGGAAACCACTCTTGATACAGATCGCTTGTGAGATACGACCTTTGCGAATGCGGATTTGCAAATTGTCTTACATTGAGTGGGAGAAATTTTAAAAGGATATGAGATTCGGTTATCGCACCTACACTTGTACGGACAAGTGGGAGTTTGTTGGAGATTGTGTCCTCCACATGTAGTGTGATAACGTCATTGAACATACCCTTGTACGGACAAGTGGGAGATTGTTGGGGCTGGTGTCCTTGACAATTAAGTACAATGACTTATTAAATCTCTTTAAGGATCACAAGGGCATACTTCTGTATTATTACCAGTTGATCCACGTTTATCAATAACGGTTGGCTTGCTAGATAAGTTTGACGTTATTGTCATACGGATGGCGGTGGTCAACTGGTCCCTATACGTCACACCTATAGGACACGTTTGAGAGATGTGAAGGTATGAAAATACAGTCACATTTTGCCGGATATGACTAAACGGTTAGTCAGAGGTATTGACTATTAAATTAGTCAATAAGATGTTGAGATTATTATTTAATACGGATTAAATATTTTAGCTAATACGGATTACATGATTAATTCGTAAATTAAATATAAACGGTTATATTTAATTAAATATTGTATTCGCGTATTAATATAAACAGTTATATTAATTTGGGTAATTATACAATATCGTATTTTATCAGACCGTTATTAATATCTGATAACATGTTACGATTTATAATTAAAAATACCGCGAACAACTTAAAGCTAAATGGGTCGAATCACGCATTGGAATAAGGTAAGAGTGGAAAGCCCACTCCTACCCTATGTCCAATTTCGGCCGGCCATGTGTAGTATATAAGGAGAGTCCTTCTCCTTATATCAACCACTCTTGTTGCACTGTAAAATAATCTCAGGGTAAAATTAGGGTTTGAGAGCATCCTCCTCCCAAAACCTCAGATCTCACATCTAAAACCTCAAGGGCTCTCCCTATATTGCAAGGCAATTGGAGAGGATTTCTAGCACACGCGGCCACGTCTCAAACTAAGTCTTGGGTGCAAGTTATAGGAGGGAATTTGCATTAATTCCTGTTCTTAGGCCTTTTTGCGCGAGGACTAAAGGTTGTACTTCTTTTCTCATGTTTTTAATCTTATGACGATATTCACAATTGCATTTTTCATTATAATCCTGCAAATTTAGGGTGAATACGCGTTTTATTCCCCACATTATGGTGTCGCCTCGGAGCTCCATACATGTTTGATTGTCGTGTCTGGGACATGCTTTGAGTTTTCGCCTCTGAGTCCAGACATGTTTGAGTGATCGCGTCAAGACATGCATTAAGCTGGCCTCTGAGTCTGACGAGTAGAGCAACTGCACGACGGGGCAGTCAGCTTGTCATACCTTACTCGGAGTGCAGGTGTTTGGTGCTAGTCCATGCGTTGAGTTTTCGCCTCTGAGTCTAGTATCTTGTGATGTAGTAGGGGAACATGCGTTGCGTTTTCGCCTCTGAGTTCCTTACTTGTGATTGTGAATTGAGTGCTAGTCCATGCGTTGAGTTTTCGCCTCTGAGTCTAGTATCTTGTTGATAGCCGGTCCATGCGTTGAGTTTTCGCCTCTGAGTCCTTGCTTGATATTGTGAACTTGGTATCTAGGTTATGCGTTAAGATGTCACCTATGAACCTTTTTACTTGCTGAATGATTGGTATTTAGGTTATGTCTTAAGTTGACCGCTGAACCTTATAATTGTTGAGTTTATCTGCTTGCCTAGAGTTGGTACAGTGTCAGATATATATGTTGATAGTGATGAATGTGATACCTTGACTTTGATATTGTTCATCCAAGGCATTGGATGACTCTTTAGTCAGTTTCGTAAATGGTTTGGACTGAAAGACCCCCCGACCGGGCAACCGGTAGGGAAACCGGCTCTCCGTCCAAATAGTTTCCGAAGTTGGTTGAGAGCCGTGCATTAGTGATTGCATGATAGTATGAGATCAGTTATTGAGATATTGATATACTTCACATGTTTATATATGTTGGAGTGTTCTGTTTGTATTGCTTGTTACGTGTCGTTACAACAAGTGAATAGGAGAACTCTAGTCACTCCCACTGATTGTGGCGTACATGTTTTCATGTATGTACCACATGCAGGTTGGACGGGGTTCATTGAGAGCTAGCGAGTGATGATCCACTTGTCATCTTATTATGACTTACACTTTCGAGTAGCTAGACTCTAGTTTTGGATACTGTTTATCTTTTGGTGCCTGTAGGGATGTTCCATCCCAGGCTTGTATATATTTGATTTCCGTACTTAGAACTGTTATACTTACCTATTTTGTTTATATCAGTTTCCAGTTTCAGTTTTAATTCACCTCGCATGTTGTTTATGTTTAAAAAGTTTTAATTCCGCTGCATTTTTAGTACTTTGTATGTTTTATATTTCCGCTTTCGCGAGGGGTTTTACATTTTTGTTAAAATAGCATCCTTTGTGTTGTGTTCTTGATTAAAGTTTCTGATTTTGGGTTATTGATGATGTTTAAGTTTAAGTTTATGTTAGGAAATATGTTTTATATGATATTCACATGATTTGATTGAAGATTTGGATATATGATAGTATGTTCATTTTCAGATTTTATGTTCTTAAGACGAATATCATGTTTGATATCAATTCATGTTTTAATTGTTGGTTTCGGCTTAATAATCATATGGAGATAAACTTGGGATTGTTTGGGATACTTGTATGTTGTAGAATAGTAGAATTTCATGCTTGGAAAGAATGGGAAACGGAAATGGTGAAATTGTATGTGTGTCGTGCTGTGTAGGAAGAACAGAATCGCGACCTGCAGCGGAAACCGCAGGCTGCGGCTTTCACTGCAGGCATGCGGTCTGATTTGCGCAGGCTGCGGTTTTCTCGGGCCTGTGCTGTTTGTGCGTGGTCTGTAGGGGTTTGTGTGCATTGTTTTGATACTAGTTTTAAAGTATGTTTTAGTGGCATATGTTGCTTGCTATGTACTTGAATTGTAATGGGCTATAGCTAGTAAGTATTTACCTATTTTTTTTTTTTGGTGAAATGTGAGAAGTAATATATATCATGAACATAGAAATACAAGGAGGTAAGGGGTTCAAGCCCCTTACAAGCATTACATCTTAGAAAGACATCTTTGAAACCATTCAATACATTGTTGATCATCTAGCTTATCTAATTTCTTAGCTAGTCTTCCTCTAACCTCACGCTTGATATTGGATATCACTACTTCTGGTCGTAAGATGCATTCAAGGAACCGAGCCCCATTTCTCTGTTGCCAAATATGATATTGGAGGGCATTATAAGAGTTTTTTTTCAAAATAGGCCATTTTTGATAATTAATTAACGTAATAGGTAACTTTTGTAATTTATTACCCAAAATGGGTCCACGTCATCACCGAACCTAAGCTCGAATTAAAGTCGCTTTCTCGGAGGGCGACCTTGTCCAAGGTGTAAAAGTTTGGAACCCGAAGCTATAAACCGACTTTCTGACTCCCACGGGAAAGTCGCCATGGTGGGAGGCGACTTGGAGTTAAATTACTCTCTAAATTCTCTCTCTTACTCCAAGATTATTACCACCGACTTTCTACCTTCTTTGTCTCTTATTTCATCCACCCAGCTAAGTTCTTACCCTTAGCCAGCATCTCAAACACAAGATAACTAAAATGAAGATGTATTTTGTTGGTAGCTTGCTCATCTTAGCCATCATGCTTCATCGTTCAAGTATTCTACCACTTTCCTCTTCTTTTATTTTCTTATTATTTACTATTTACTACACTATTCATGAACCAAATCCTTTCCCCCTGGTTCAACATCCAATTACCAAATACTTTCCTTGACCAACATCCAATTACTACTTGCCATACAATTGATTTTATCATCCGAAACTTGCCATGTTAGCTATTTTAGAAAACGATTTCATCATCCGAAACTTGCCTCGTAGTCGAATTCGGTTTTTTGGGTTGGGTGCCGCGTATAGACGGAGAATTGGTTTCTGAATCTGATTATGATGAGCAAAAAGAAGAGGAAAACGAGAGGAAGGAGAAAACCGAGGAAGAGAAAGTGTTGCTGCCCTATGCCTACCATGTCAGGGATGGGTTGAGGAAGCAGGTGTTACTCGAAGCCAAGTCGCCCTGCTGGCCAGCGACTTGCTGGAGTGTTTTTTATGTGAAGTCGCTCAGCGGGGCAGCGATTTGGTTCCGGAAACAGCTTCGCATAATCCCGTCCTACGTGGACCCATTTTTGATAATAAATTTCAAAACTTACCTATTCTGTTAGTTAATTACCGAGATTCGCCTATTTCGGAAAATAACTCGCATTATAAACTGTCATCTGTACTTTCCAAAAAGGAGATGATCTGTTGCGGGAAGTGAGCTCAACAGTTGCAGGTATCTTCCTTCCAAACCAGTGAATCAGGTAATCTTTCACCTTTGTAGTATAAGCACAATCTTCAAATAAATGCTCTATGGTTTCTGGCTTGTCCTGGCATAACAATCAAAGATCATCTGAACAAATGCCCATACCAAATAGCTTACTTCTTGTATTCATGCCTCCCTGTAATCTGAGCCAAGACACAATGGAATGTTTTGGTACATTCCAAGAGTTCCAGACAGCAGCAGCCCAAGTCTGATGAGTACCCTGGGGATTGAGCCAATTGTAGCCATTTTTGACAGAGTATCCATTAGGATGTGCAGTCCACACATTATCAGAAAACCCTTGTTTCAGGACCTCCTTCACCTTACAGATGCTTTTCCACACCCATGGAGAGTCAGGGCGAGGAGAGTAATCATGCCATTGTTGCTCTTTGAGATAGATAGCCTGAACCCATCTAATCCACAATCTATCAGCATTGGTATATAGCCAGTTAACAAGCTTACCAACAGTTGCTTTGTTCCATAATTCAGCATTTTTTATACCAAGACCCCCCATCTCCTTAGCATTAGTCACTTTGTCCCATGCCACCAAGGGGACCCTATGAAATTCTGAGGAACCATCCCATAAGAAATTTCTACATATAGCAGAAATCCTTTTGATCACACTCTTTGGAAAAACAAAGAGTTGAGCCCAGTAGTTATGTAATGTATTGAGCACTGCATTAATCAAAGTTAGTCTGCCAGCATAAGATAGCTTCTTACCCCCTAGGCTTCTGATCTTAGCAACCAATTTCTCAGTGATAGAAGTACAATCTTGCTTAGAGAGCTTCCCTGGCTGGATGGGCACTCCCAAATATCTGAAAGGGAATGAACCTTCCCTGAAACCAGTTACCTGCTTAATGCCAGTCTTTAGGTCTTCATCCATCCCACTAAAGTAGATCTCAGACTTAGAGTTGTTCATGCTAAGTCCAGTAGCGTTTGAGAAGGAAGCAAAGGCCCTCATGAGGAGCCATATGGAGGCTGGATTGCCCTTACAGAACATAAGGAGATCATCTGCAAACATTAGGTGAGTGAGCTTCATAGTATTTACCTATTGTCTTAAGATGGTTGTTTCTTATTTAATTTAGTGACTCCTTAATGTTAATGGGTAATTAGTAAGCCATATTTAGAATGTTGTTTCTTATCTTAGGCTAATCATCTTCTTAGGTTGTTTATGAGACCTAGTGGATCGGACTTAGTTAATGATTAGAAACCCTTAGGCTTATGGAAAGAGTCTTAGGCTGTTCTTGATTTGTATTGAACTCGGTTGTCTCTCATGCTTGTGTGTGTGTTGAGGTCCCCGGAGGATGGGCGTCACTATATTGGGCTTGGGAATGGAGAGAGGATAGAGATCCCCCGGTCGGGTAACCGAAAGGGAATCCGGCTCTCCCTCAACTTAGTTCCCGGGGCCAATTAAGTGTTGATTAGAAGTCTAGAAAGATAGGACTAAGGACCTGGTTGTAGTATATATCGGAATATGTCTGAGTTGGGACCGCTGGAGTACGATATATACTGATGTTTAATGCGTGTCAAGCTATGGTCTGAGTTGTGATCCTCTAGTTTGACATGTGGGTGTTTGTGGCGTGACGGCCTAGTCTGAGTTGCGACGTACGTTCCATCTCGTGTATGGATGATGCAGTAGGGAAATGTCTGAGTTGCGACCTCAGCCCTATCGTGAGTGTAACACCCCGTAATTTCCAAGTCATTATATATTAATAAAATCTTATTTTAGTAATAATAATGCTCCATAGTAAATAAAATTCCATTTAAAATATATCGTTTTTGACAATGATATTAATATGTCCGTCTTAAACTTATACTCCTTAAACTTGTGAAACGCTATTCTGTCCTTGTTACTAATTTTGTGATATTTTAACGGCATATATATCTTTTGATTATAAAATAAAATTTTTAGCTCTTTCTCTTAGCTTTCCAACGCCACCGAAAACACCTCATTACGAGTTATGTGGAGGAAATTATGCCGAAAATACGAAAGGGTGTCACGGACTATCCGCCAACATAATCTCGCCCGTCGCTTACTCTTATTCCACTTGTCCTTTGTGACACTTGTCTTAATATACCAATTTTGCCTTGCAGCTCAAGGTCTTCCCCCTCCTCTTTCCTTCTTCTTCATTCCTTTATTTTTTTTCAGCCATACACACTAAACACAAAAGAATAAGAAACACCATTGTTGCTTGTGCATCTCCACCGTAAAACCATCGTAAAATCTTTGTTTCTTATCCGTTTTCGACGATTTTCACGCCTATCTCTTCCTCTCCTCGCCCTCCATCTTTATAGGTAATAAAAGTATCAAATTTCTTCCTTAATATACTCTGGTCGTGGCCTTTAAGGCACGGTTCTCTTAGCTAACCTCGTTTATTTATGTGTAGCTAGTTCGGTTGTCCAAACCGGAGTGGCTTTGAGTCAAAATCATGCTTATTGAAGAGCTATAAGGTAACGGTGATGGGTTAATCGACTTATCGTCTTTGTTTGCATGTGTTCTATATGCTAGTATATGCTAGTAATGTTTAGTACACTAGAATTGTGTTTGGTTAAATAGTGACATGATTAAGTTCATAAGTCATATGTTTGGATGAATTCCATTTTGCATGGTTGTGTTGGGTGATATTCTAGTTGGAAATTCATTAAGAATTGTATTGTTAAATGAGGTTGTGATCATTGAGGATGATTAGTTTGATAGTCTTTCAAGTTCATAATGCTTGGTTTACTTTGGTTATTTGATAAGTTTCAGCACGTTGACAAATCTGTCCATTGTCTTGTACAATTTATTTCGACACCTTAGCGTATCCGTCTTTGCAAATGTTGAAAAGAGACCCCTGTTTATTTTAAGTGTAGAGTCTACCTCTAAAATTTCGTAATTTTCTTGCATGTCTTTTGTTCACAATAAATTATTTACGAACATTCACTACTACAAATATAGGTTTAGGAGACGGGGCTAATGGAACGAAATTTTGCGGAATCGTCCTAATGTGTCACTAAAGATGCGCGGGATTTTTTAATTCAGAAATACAAGATGGTTCCCATTATAACCCGTCTTTATTTGTTCTAAATAAACTAAAGAGAACGGTTAAAATACTTAACCGTGCTCTTTTGTTATCAGTTAGAAAGCTAAGAGAACGATTGCCTAGAGAACCGTGCTCTTTGCTCTTCGTTAAAACTAAAAGAAGGCTAAGAGAACGGTTGCCTAGAGAACCGTGCTCTTTGGTTTCCGTAAAAACTAAAAGAAGACGGTTGCCTAGAGAACCGTTCTCTTTGCTTTTACAAAAAGAGAACGGTGGCCTATAGAACCGTTCTCTTTTCTTCTAAAAGAAGACGGTTGCTTAGTGAACCGTTCTCTTTTCTTTTCATAAAAATTAAACAAACGTAGCATACAGTACAACTGCAAAAGTTTGCAAAACCTTCGAAATTCTGAAGTCTGCGAAAGTCTGCTGCAAAACCGTTGTCTTTCTCCTTCACTAAGCAAACGAAATTCTGAAGTCTTGCTATCAATCGTCCGTCATAGTTTCTTCTTCACCAAGCAACTGAACCATAATCGTACGCCCTCTTTCTCCTTTACTCTTGTTTGAATTACCAATTTTCTCGATTTTATTTGGGTTATTAGGTTTTATGAATGTTTATGTGGTTTTGATGTTGAATATATGATGTATAATTTGTGGTTTTGATGTTGAATATATGGTTTGTATGTGATTTGATGTTAAACTGTCCCTGCAGCAACTCTTCTGTCCAGCAACATCTACACCTGTAGTACTGCTACTCCATACCCTATTGTTAAATCAAATTTTTATCAATAGTTACTGCCAGTCCTATTTTTTAACTTCTTGTCACTAATCGGATCAATGGTGAAGTTGTTGGGAAATGTGTCCTCAACAATAGTGCGATCACATAATTAAATCTCATAACGAGAATGCGCAAGGGATGATACGATTTTATATTAGTCAACTGACCAACATTAATCGGTAATGATTGGCTAGCTAGAGTTTGACATTACTGTCGTATGACGGTGGTGGTCAGTTGATCCCTTTAGGTCACACCTTTAGGACAATTCCCTTAATTGTTAAAGTGATCAAATGTATAATGATACGATTTGATCATATTCCTTAAACTCGTATATCGAGAAATTAGAGGTTAAATCTTAACGTAAGATTTATGTTTAAAATTGAAACGTGTCAATTGTTAAACATTAAACGATATTTTATAATATTGTAATTAGAATGAATTGGGTTATAATTATTACCAAAGTTGTAAATCGTGTTGACGATTATTATAAGTGACCATTTTTCATTTAGTAATTTCGAATTACTTGTCAACTTGATAAATGAGATTTATTAATTTATGAATAATATTTATTTGATAAATATGTATGATTAAATTAAAACAATTGTTATATTTTTGACATATTGTATGTCACATAACTTGAAATTGTAAGGTTGATAAAATTGTAAAATAAGGTCCATTTTAAATGTGTATGTGCCGGTTTTATAAGGCTCATTTATGGGGTGTTTTATGTGGGTATTATTATGTTAATTACCCAACAAACATAATCATTAAGGTGACCTTGGAACTAATACCTATGGCCACCCTAATGACTTAGAAAAGGGTGAATGTCCCCCTTGTTCTTCCCCATGAACCCGGCCACCCACAAAACCCTAGCCACACCTAAATAAATATTGTGGCATGCTCACAAATTCATTCTATTCGTAATGCTTGTATATTTTCTAAGAGTAAGAAAAATAAAAAAATCCTCTAAATTATTATTGTGAGTTAATAATAATACTAATAATAAAAGTTATAATATTAGTATTTATATTCTAATTAGAGAGATTAGAATAAGTTTAAGGAGAAACCGGTTTTGTGCTAGCTTGTTCAAGATCTCGGTTGGTTAAGGGTTGTCTTGGTGCATCCAAAGGAGGTATTCTGTAACAACCCGACCCGCCACCGTCGTAACACAAACCCAATAAGATGAGTGTGCACTTTTGGGCCCGTTATTTGTCCTCACTTAAGCCCAAAAGCACAAGGCCTTGTTACTAAGTGGTGGGTGGAAGTTATTATAAACATATCACAAGCCTCACATTCTACCGATGTGGGACAACTTTCTTCTCATACTCTTGGGGTGTTACAAATTCCCCCACTTTAAGAACACAACGTCCTCGTTGTGCCTCAAACTTGACCACAACCAGGGCCAGAATCCTCCCCGCTAGGTGTGTGACCCGGGTACTCCCGACCACAGGCTCACCACACGGTCGCATGGTCGCTCTGATACCATTTGTAACGACCCGACCCGCCACCGTCGGAACACAAACCCAATAAGATGAGTGTGCACTTTTGGGCCCGTTATTTGTCATCACTTAAGCCCAAAAGCACAAGGCCTTGTTACTAAGTGGTGGGTGGAAGTTATTATAAACATATCACAAGCCTCACATTCTACCGATGTGGGACAACTTTCTTCTCATACTCTTGGGGTGTTACAAATTTGTAATAACTCGACCCACCACGGTCGTAACACACCCCCAATAAGATGGGAGGTAAGCCTTTGGGCCCATTATTTGTCCTCACTTAAGCCCAAAAGCACAAGGCCTTGTTACTAAGTGGTGGGTGGAAGCTATTATAAATATATCACAAGCCTGACAATCTACCGATGTGGGACAAATTTCCTCTCTTACTCTTGGGGTGTTACATATTCTTATTTGGGTACTAGGAGGATCATCCATGCCATACTTTCGGACCGTGTGTAAGGGTTCGAGAACTCTCTTATTTCCGCATTTTAGCATGCATAAGATCACTAACAATATGTTATTTAAAGGGTTAATTAAAAGATTGTGTTAGTATGACTAAAAGATTAGTTTATGAGTAACTTATAAACCCTTCAATTGGTATCAGAGCAATAGGTTGTTTGCATGCTTTCCGTTTACGTTTTTACGGAGTTATAGCGATAACAAAATAAAATTTGGTATTTTTCGTTTAATATATGATATGCACGAAATTTTTAAGCATGAATACCTACTGTTTCTAAAATGTTTTTAGAATATTTGGAATATATTTTGCATGAATATTGGTTAATGGTATTATATTTTCGGTTTTATTAAGTTTTTAATGGTTAAAAATGTTTATTTTTGGGAAAAATAGTTAAAATAAGCTTCTGGCCGAGATTTTTCAGTATGTTATCACATGTATATCCTATGTTATGAATATGAATTTTCGTAAATTATGGACTTATAAAACGTTGATATGAATTTGAAGGGTTAAAATGCAATAAGATGAATAAAAATGGGTTAAAATAGTTATATTATGAATTTGACTATACAAATTTATGAGTATGTCACATGCAATATTTAAAATATATGTTGAAGTTTCCAGAAATTTATCTCAAATATTGCAATATTATAGATTTTTAATGTAAAAATCGGGTAATTAGTTACATAATTTCGACTTTAATAGTTTAAGTTGGAATTTGGCCATAAAAATTTAACACGATGTCATATATATTATTTCCAGCATGTATAAAAATTTCGAAATTTTTATCTTATTTTATGCTTGAGAAATAATTTTAAAGGTTAAAATCGTACGATATATGACGAAAATCGTTAAAATTTGCAATAGTTGTTAAAATGGCCGAACAATTTAACCCATATTAGTCATATATGATATGTTCATCATGAAAATATTCTTGGGAGCCAAAAGTTTCAGATTTGATTTAATTTTAATTTGTTAAAATGTTGCATTTAAAATTGAATAAAAGGAGTCATGTAATTAAAATTTCAGCTATGGGGCAATGTGCCATTTAATTTTCTGTCCATTTTGTGTTCTTAAAGTATTTTGGAAAGTGTAAAAATATTATTAGTATTTTATTTGCATTTATGGTGTTAATTATTGAATTTTCCGAGTTAAATTGCTCGTTTTACGTATTATTTTCGAAATAATGTTAAAACCGTTTAAATACTAATATTTTTAAAGTTCTGAAATTTTAAGAACATTCTGGGAATTTTCAAAATTTGAATTTTGAAATTTTCAAAATTTTTATGACTCTTTTGGATTTTTATATTATTTTTCCCGTAAAACCGAGTAATACCGAACAATATTTAATATGTTAAGTTAAGTCATGTTCAAAGTTTGAGTAAGACTAAATTTTGAAACCTATATGAGTTAGGATGATTAACTTAAGGATGAATACCGATTCATTTTATGCATAGTGTTGTTAAACGTTAAAACACGCGATTCCATAAACCGAGGTATACGATAACTATTTATTTAAATAGGACGATTTGGCTTAGGATTTGCATGGTAGCTCATATATTCATAAGCATTGCATATTTTATTATGAATGTCATGATTTATTTACGTAATTTTGAGAATTATGTAATTTACTTAGTATGGCCTTAGTTTTTAATCGGTATTTCCCGTAATGTAAGGGGTTACCGATTGGGTTGTAATTTTGTGATCTCGTATCACCCAATTGTAATTTATTTCTATTTTATAATGTATAAAGTAGACTAGAAAAGTTGTAATTTTGTAAATTCCGGAGATCCTTGAAGACGGTGCCATTCGGAAAGGAGTTCCGACAAAGACGGTGTTTACCTCGAAGTGCGTGCCTCGTGAAGTTCAAGGGACCAAAGGAGTTGGTTTCCGAATTTGTACTTTATTATTTCTTTTCTAGGAAAGGTCATACTAGGGTTTATTTTATGCTTTCATTTTTACTTTTTATATGTTTGCATGCATAGCCAAATCGTCATATATCGTCTCATGCATTTTCGATTTAGTCGACCTAGTCATTTATTTTATCGATAATTCACCGACTTAGTTCACTTAAACGGAGATAGATAATAATTTGACTAGATCTCTCACATATAAATATTGAGACTTAGCCTTACCAAAAAGTACGGACCCATGAATCCCTTCTTCACAAGAACGTAGGCTCGGCTATACCGGGGTACTAAATTTGTCACGTTGGGTAAGTGGGGTAATAAGATTACACCTTGAAATTTGGTTGATCTCAACGAAAGTATTCGTAACCGTAGTTGCAATAAGTTCGGGCTAAAGACGATTTTTAGAAAATTTTCGACCGAGAGTTCTAAGGTAGAACCGATTAAAGGGTTAATCCACAAAATTATACCGATACGGGTTGAATCGGCTACACCGTGCCCGGATTAGTATGGGTTTGGGTCTCGGGATTGTTTACTTAATTGGGTAAGAGATCATTAAGTAAATATACTTAACTTATTTAAGTTTTTAGTTTAAATTAGGAATTTAAAAATGATGTTGTTTTATTTCCTTCATTTTATTGTAGTTTTATTTTCAACATCATCAATGGCAACCAACGCTCCACCTCTCACTAACGTTTCATGGCTTCGATCCTTCATGGATCGTTGCAAACTCGATAAGCATGGTTCCAATTTTAAGGATTGGGATGCGCAATTACTTTTGGCCACTCAAGGTGACGATAAGAGTCGTTACCTATCCAAAGCCGCTCCGACCGTTCCGACCGCTCGTTCATCGGTCCAAACTCGTGAGGCCTATGAAGCCTACATGAAAGAGTCTTCCGCTCTTAAAATGTGCTCATCTTCTCCATGGAGCCGGATCTCCAAAGGAGTATGATTAAGTTGACCACATCATATGAGATTTACACCAAGCTTGCGACCATGTTTTCGCAAACTCCAAGGGTGATCCAATATGAGGCGGCTTCCGCCTTCTTTGACATTACGTTGAAGGAAGGGCAAAAGATAAGCCTTCATGTGCTCAAACTCGTTAAGCTCGCGGAGACTCTAAAAACGCAAGACGTTGATGTTCCCGACTCTCTCATAATTGACCGAGTTCTTCACTCGCTCAATAAAGTAAAAGCGTATGCTCAATTCCGGGTGAATTTTAATATGCGAAACAAAGAGACGACATTGGATGAGTTGCATAAGATGCTCGTCCAAGCCGAAAGGGACATGGGACTTCATGAAAGTTCCACCAAGGATGTTTTAAACATCGAAAAGAAAGGGAAAACGAGCTTCAAGAAGAATGCCTATAAAGGCAAGGGCAAGAAAACGTTCAAGCCCAAAGCGACCAAAGAAAAGACCTTTTCGCAAGGCGCTTCCACCTCGTCTTCAAAATCGGAAGACAAGTGCCATTATTGCACGAGGATCGGTCATTGGAAGCGTAATTGCCCCAAGTACTTAAGTGATCTCAAAAATGGGAAGGCAACCGCCGTAGGTTATAATACTCGTTTACTTTCATGTTCTTTTGTTAACTTTTGTATGGCGATACAAGTTGTTGACTATCACCCCTTTTAAATTGTTTTAAAGGGGCTTCTTATAAAGATAAGGGCAAGGAGAAGGAAGCATGAGGTTCATTACTTGGATGGCTACGGTAGCATCCAATTGATCGAAGACTTGAAGAGCTAGGCTCTAATTTTCATAGCGTCTTCTTTCATATTTTGCATTTTATTTATGGAACAATTTACTTTCTTGTAAGACAAGGATTAAAATCCTAAAACAATGGTTGTAATTTTGGATTGGTGACTTGGTTTTCAACCCGAGTCACTACTTTTGTTCTTAATCAATGTCTTGATTTCTCAAATAAATTGCATACCTTGTTTAAAACATGAATAATGGTGATTTTATCACGCAATAAACCTTGATACGATCAATATAATCAAAGTGTTGGTTAAAACGGAGAACTACACCCATGAGATACTTTCAATCAAATTAAGAAATCATTAATTCATTATACGATGATCATTTTAAGAGAAAATGAGAATGTATACATCATACCTATAAAACTTCAAACATTCATATGCATTGGTTAATCGAAATAGCTATCCTTATACAAATAAAGGTTATTGTTAGAAGGATAGAGTGGGAGAAAATATTTCGCTCGCAAACCAATGATATAAATAACGGATCTTAGAGAAGATTCCTACTTGGGAGTCTTAAGAAGAGCCCTAAATGATTTGAAGAAACTACGGGAGGACACTCGAAGAAAGGTTCTTTATGTTCATTGTTTCAAAGAGAGGAGACATGAAACCCCGTATGAATTCGGAAGGAATATCGGCTCCTTGAGATAATGATTATTTAAAGATTATAAGATAATAGAGGAGAAATCATCTATCTATACGGGGAAAGACCGGTTCCTAAATAAATGATTTTTCTAAGTTTATAAGATAAAAGAGAAGAAATCATCTCAATTCTCCCAATGTAGTTATAAGGAAATTATCATGTCATATTCGTCTCGAGGAAACGAAGACATGATAAGAGGGTGATGATTGATTGAAAGGGAATAGATCACTATAGGGATAGTGATGGTGATAATGATTCAAGATATAAATAAAAGATTTACATGCGAGAAATGAAAGGTTCATTTAAGAGATCGAGTAATACTGATTTTAGTGGGAGCAATGCTCATTAAAAGAATTAAGCCTACCATTTAGAGAGGATGGGTGATTCTTTAAGGTGTAAAGAATAAGAGGTTTTCAATTCTAGATGAACTAATACCTTATATCATAAGATGACGGAGCCTTACGGGAAGGTTTATTATATTGATAATAAAAGGTCGCCCATTAGAAATTAGAATGGTTGGATACGTTGTTCATAACGATGAATAAAAACCATAATCAAATTGCCAAGATGATAGAAAATTATAAGAGTGATGAAATCACTAATAACTACAATATAGATTTCAGAGCATAAGTGACTAGATAATTCCGAATGATTCCTTAATCCCTCTAGTATATCGATACGTCACGAGTTATAAGATAACAGTGGGAGCTTTCCTCAGGAAAGGAAACTCAAAATCTAGAATGGGTTCTAGATATGTGCTTGAATAAGATCATATTATGTGAGATAATATGAGTCGGAAGGAGACCAAAATTTGTAAGTTTTGCAATCATGAATAAAGGTTATTCGCAAAACACTAATACAAATAGATGATTGTGCATCAAATGCAATGTAATAGTATTGACTATTGTTGCATGACAACATCATTTGAGTTATAATTAACTCAAAGTAAAAGATACTTTGTCAGAATCCAAATGGGTTGTAAGAGACAATATTGAACCCCATAAGTGAACTGGATTGACTTAGTATGGCCCCTAGCCGCTTACATGAGGTGACATCTCAAAGCGACTAGAGTGTGAGGCGATTGATGGCAAGTTCAAGTGCCATAGAGTCATATGTCATGACTAGTCGATCACATAGGCAGACTGTAAGAGACACTCTGTCGGGCAATGTGACCGCTTATAGAGTTCTGGAAATTTTATAGCCGGGTCGTGGCGAGAGCTACTATAGTATTCTTGTGAGTCAATTCTTAGACTAAAGACTACTCTCCCAAGATGGTACAGTTTAGGCATAACCTTGATCCATTCTCTACGACTTTTCGTAACTGGAGTCAAATGGGATTGTTTTGGGTTGTGACTAACTGTGACTAGTTGAAGGAAGTAGTGCGATAGAAATTGTCCACCCCTTGTCAGGGTTGTTCAAATCTCAGGGCCACTCGAGGAGAAGTTAACTGGAAATGCGTGGCCACGCTCGGAAGGTATCTATAGTAGATAATTCCGGTCAAACAGTTATTCTCCAGATCGAGGAAACCACTCATGACATGATCGAATGCAAGTACGACCTTAGAGAGACACCTTGCATTGAGTGGGAGATTGTAATAGGACAAGAGAATTGGTGACGCACACTTGTCGAGGACAAGTGGGAGATTGTTGGGAAATGTGTCCTCAACAATAGTACGATCACATAATTAAATATCATAACGAGAATGCGCAAGGGATGATACGATTTTATATTAGTCAACTGACCAACATTAATCGGTAATGATTGGCTAGCTAGAGTTTGACATTACTGTCGTATGACGGTGGTGGTCAGTTGATCCCTTTAGGTCACACGTTTAGGACAATTCCCTTAATTGTTAAAGTGATCAAATGTATAATGATACGATTTGATCATATTCCTTAAACTCGTATATCGAGAAATTAGAGGTTAAATCTTAATGTAAGATTTATGTTTAAAATTGAAACGTGTCAATTGTTAAACATTAAATGATATTTTATAATATTGTAATTAGAATGAATTGGGTTATAATTATTACAAAAGTTGTAAATCGTGTTGACGATTATTATAAGTGACCATTTTACATTTAGTAATTTCGAATTACTTGTCAACTTGATAAATGAGATTTATTAATTTATGAATAATATTTATTTGATAAATATGTATGATTAAATTAAAACAATTGTTATATTTTTGACATATTGTATGTCACATAACTTGGAATTGTAAGGTTGATAAAATTTTAAAATAAGGTCCATTTTACATGTGTATGTGCCGGTTTTATAAGGCTCATTTATGGGGTGTTTTATGTGGGTATTATTATGTTAATTACCCAACAAACATAATCATTAAGGTGACCTTGGAACTAATACCTATGGCCACCCTAATGACTTAGAAAAGGGTGAATGTCCCCCTTGTTCTTCCCCATGAACCCGGCCACCCACAAAACCCTAGCCACACCTAAATAAATATTGTGGCATGCTCACAAATTCATTCTATTCCTAATGCTTGTATATTTTCTAAGAGTAAGAAAAATAACAAAATCCTCTAAATTATTATTGTGAGATAATAATAATACTAATAATAAAAGTTATAATATTAGTATTTATATTCTAATTAGAGAGATTAGAATAAGTTTAAGAAGAAACCGGTTTTGTGCTAGCTTGTTCAAGATCTCGGTTGGTTAAGGGTTGTCTTGGTGCATCCAAAGGAGGTATTCTTATTTGGGTACTAGGAGGATCATCCTTGCCATACTTTCGGACCGTGTGTAAGGGTTCGAGAACTCTCTTATTTCCGCATTTTAGCATGCATAAGATCACTAACAATATGTTATTTAAAGGGTTAATTAAAAGATTGTGTTAGTATGACTAAAAGATTAGTTTATGAGTAACTTATAAACCCTTCAGAAGTTGCAACGACTATGATGTATAATTGTGGGTTAATGTATATGATGAAGGGCTTAGTAGGATTTGGGTTTTTGGGTGTTGACATTCTGAATTGGTATGTCATTACGTACTTCTATTTGCTACTACTCAATGTTGCTAGTCTAATGCTATGATTACTTCTACACTACAACTCTACTGCCTACACTTCACTTACCACCTACATACTACTATACTACTATTACTTCCTACTACTCAATGCTACAACACTCACCATTGTTACCACCCACTACACACTGCTACTAAAATTATTATTGTTGTTGATTATTTATAAATAGTTGTTACTAGTAATATTGATATTCATAATTGGAAAATGTTATCTTATTAAGTCGAGTAATAATTATTTGGTAGTTGAATGTTATCACCAATATGTTATAAATATTATTAATATTTTTATTAATCATGTTATTAGCAATTGTGGTTATTAATATTATTGAGTAATTTTGTGATGACCTTTAATTATTTATATTGTTGTGGTTATCGATTTAGTAATAGTTGGTTAATTGTTGTACTCTATATTTAGTAAATATCTATATAGTAAGTCTATATTTAGTAAGGTTATAAATGGTTAATGATGATTATGTATGTGAGCATGTTTACAAATGTGTAGTAATGTGTTGTAAGTATATAGCTCTGAATTTGGTAATGATGATTGAATGAGTAGAATTTGATATAAGTAACATGTATAGGGATGGAATTCGAGGTGGAATATTGCTAGACGGTGTTGCTTATTTTTCAGACTGCTATTCCAGGTAGGACACACTGGCACTATACTCTATGATGTGTTATGGATGGGTGTTAAATTGTGTGTTATGGATGCTGAGCATGATTGATATAGTAATGATATTGGTTGGATTAAGTGTTGATTATTATTAATGGCATGAGCATTGCATTATTTACCAGTATGATCGATTAAGAGTATTGTTGCATTCATGAGCATGGCATATGCATTGGTTATTGAGAAAGATGTGAATCAGATGTTGTTCTGATATAAAGCCCAGGGTGGTTCTGCAGACCAGGCCTGGTGTCTTATCAGCTATTGAGCTGGTGTTCGGTGACGACCGATTATAGTCTGCCGGGAGGTACGGTATGGCTTGGTGCAAGGGTATGAGATTGTGATTGAGATTGAGATTGAGCTCGAGCATATCATTGCATTTGCATATCATAATTGTTGCATTATCTACTCTTGTGTTATCCTACTCAACCGCGAGGTTGACAGTGTATTCGTGTACACCTACGATGATCCGGAATGGGGAGTAGATTCTACAGGTCAGAGACAGATGGATTAGGAGCTTGGGCATGGAGAGAGACATGGCTTGGACCTACCTAGAATTAGACCACATACTTAGATGTTATCAGTTGTATTTTTATTCCCTGCATAACAGTTGTAATACCAAAAGTT
The DNA here is from genome assembly GCA_029255685.2 of Silene conica. NCBI lineage: Eukaryota > Viridiplantae > Streptophyta > Magnoliopsida > Caryophyllales > Caryophyllaceae > Silene > Silene conica. The sequence goes on along the minus strand of CM055316.2, from coordinate 41,715,164 downwards.
TAAATTTAATCAGTTTTTACATAAAGTACTTTGGTTTGTTTACTTCGTTATTCACTACCTCGGACATTCCGAGACGGTAACAGCTCCATTTATCTGAGAATGTCTTGCTAAAGGCTCTTAAATAAATGGGGGTGTTACAAACTTAGTAAATAAAATCACATAAGATAAAAACACAAACCCTAACTCAAATAGGAACCCTAGACGTGTGGTCCCACAGTGACACTTGGGCACGATTCCCAAGGTCCCTACCCGGATCCTTCTTTCGTTCCTTTAATACGTCCTCCCAAGCAAACTTGAAAATCCGTATTGAACCCAAATCGAACATTTTTAATCTTTCTTTGGGTCGTGGGTCACGACCTCTAATCCGTGCTAATGCTCCCGCATCAATTTGATGCGTATTTAGGGTGATAATCAAATAAGACGATCAACGAAAATACGTATGTTTCAGCGGAAATAATATACTTGTGAAATATCACGAATTAGAACAAATAAAGAACGAAAAATAACAAAGAACGATGAAGGATGAACGATTGATGGTGACCGGCGGTGATGACGTGGCTAGTGGTTGACGTGGTGGTCAACGGTGGTCGGTGGTGGTTGTTCTTGGACGGTGATGTTCTTGAATGATGATGATCGTTGATGACGTCGTAAGGCACAACACTTAATACTTGAAATATTGATGAGACGATGTAATGAATGAATTATGTATATTTGAAGGATAGGATAATTGATTAAGCTCACACAGATACCCTCTCAATTATTTTGAAGCTCACACAGATACTTCGGGTTAAAGCTCACACAGATACTTTAGGTTTTTGTAAGTAAAACTTAACAAAGAGAATTTATTTTATAACTTGAATACTTAAAACAATAACTAAGGATGCCTATTTATAGTAAGGTCATCCGTCACAAAACTGACTCAAAATAGGAAACAACTAAGAATGCTACACGGTTCCCAAGAACTCGGCCAACTCGTGTGCCTCTAAGGTTTCCTAAATCTATCTTATGGATTAAAGATAATCCTTATTTAAATCTAAAAGATAAAAATAATAAAAGAAAAGATTAAGTTGTAACAAACTCCTAACATCTTAATAACTAATCCTAACAAACTAGTAACTAACTTTGGAACAACCTTAACTAACTTGTAACAAACTTAGTTAAATAAATAACAAACTTAGTAAATAAAATAACATAAGATAAAAACACAAACCCTAACTCAAATAGGGTTCCCAAGGTCCCTACCCGGATCCTAATTCGTTCCTTTAATATGTCCTCCCAAGCTAACTTGAAAATCCGTATTGAACCCAAATCGAACATTTTTAATCTTTCTTTAGGTCGTGTGTCACGACCTCTAATCCGTGCTAATGCTCCCGCATCAAACACAAACTAACTACTTCCTGATTCGTTCCCCCTAGTTCTTGTTCGTTCAACCGTCACTAACCCTAACTTCCTCTTGGTCACCTCGGACACCATCTGCTCCTCCTCGGTCACCTCAGTCCTCACTAACTCGTCACACCTGCTCTTGAATAACTCAGCCCCCACTGGTTCCATCTTGGTCTCATCTCCTAATTCTTTAATTACCTTGTACGAACCTTCGACCCCAGATATTAGTTCCCTTCTTCCTTTGCTTGGAACCGGCTGCCCCTTCTTCGGATTCACCCTCACCACCTCTCCGTGGTCTAACACAATGGGCTGATGATGTTAAATGGATTTATGATTAGAGGACTCTTCTTCGACCACTTTCTCCTTCGCTAATCCTTCTTCTAAACCCAAAGCATCCACCTTTTTGTCTCCCTCGATGGATCGCTCCTCTCCTTCACTCGCAAACACCTTAGGATCAGGCTTCTTGTTGTTTTTGGTGGTCATCTCTAATACGGCTTGGGGTGTCATAGGTTTTAGTATGATTCTTTTATCCTTATCCCTCAATTAGTATTCGTTTGTCCTCCCTCGATGCACTACATCTCTATCGAACTGCCATGGACGCCCCAATAATAGGTGACACGCATCCATAGGTGTTACATCACATAAAATATCGTCCTTGTATGATCCCATGGTAATCCCTACTCTAACTTCCCTCGTCACCCTTATAACCCTCCCGTCATCCAACCAATGTAGTAAATAGGGTTTTGGGTGTGTGGTGGTGGTTAGGTTAAGTTTGGATACCATCTCTTCGGAAGCAACGTTTGCAAAACTACCTCCATCAATAATTACGCTGCACCACTTATCTTGTACTTGGCACTTGGTGTAGAATATTTGGTTTCTTTGATCGCTTGAGATTGGGTCGGTTTGAACTTGTAGGTTACGTAGCATTAGGTTTCTTGGTAATTGCAATGGAACCCCAACTTCGGTCTCTCCCTCGAATCTCACGCCCTCCATACTATCTCCCCTCGTGGATCGTCTTGTAGAAAAAAGAAAATCAAGAGCCGAAGCTCTGATACCACTGATGATATGAATTCTTGAGCAAAGAAATCGTCCGCGGAAGCTTCTTGGAATATTTTAGAACAATCTTGAATGAATTAGCAATTTAGGTAAATTATGGAACGATCTTTGATGAATCTTGATTGATGATGATGATGAACGATGAAGATGGTGGTGGTGATGTCGTTGATGATGGTGATGGCCGTCGATGGTGGTGGTAGTGGTGGTGGTTGTTGTAGTTGTGACGGTCTTGAGGTGAATCCCCAAGGTAGAAGGATATTTGTTTGCCCTAGACCTATATGACACCCAATGGTGAATTACTCCCTAGACCTATAGTTTGTAATTCGTGCTAATACTTGAAACGCGACAAATATTAACGGTTCGGATCAACACTCGATGATTCCTTGAGATTTCTTTAAGAATGTGATACGAGTTCTTGAGCAAACAAATCGTCCGCGGAAGCTTTCTTGGAAATCTTGAGAACAATCTTGAATGAATTAGTAAAATAGGGACAATCTTGAAACAATCTTGAAAATAATGAATGATGGATGATGAGGTGAACGGTGGTGATGTCGTTGATGATGATGGCGGCCGTCGGTGGTGGTGATAATGGTGGTTGTTATTGTAGTTGTGACGGTCTTGAGGTGAATCCCCAAGGTAGAAGGATATTTGTTTGCCCTAGACCTATAGGACACCCAATGGTGAATTACTCCCTAGACCTATAGTTTGTAATTCGTGCTAATATTTGAAACGCGACAAATACTAACGGTTCGGATCAACACTCGATGAGTCCTTGAGATGTCCTTAAGAATGCCTTAAAAGAAAACTTGTAAATTTTATTGAATACTTGAATATTGAATGATTAACTGTCAAACAAGAAGAACTTATGTGCCTATTTATAGTAAGGCACATGACACACCTACACGCCCTAGGTATCACACGCCTCCTATGATTCGTAGATGAATCGGGAGTCCTAAACCCTATTTAGGTGGATTAAATATAATCCTTATTTAAATAAACTCTATCCTAGGAAAAAAGAATTAAATAACAAATCCTAATAACCCTAGGATAACAAACTTAACAAGATAATAACTACTTTGTAACTAACTTTTTAACTAACAAACTTTCCTAACAAACTTAAGAAAATAACAACTTATAAAGATAACATAATAATTAAATTTACTCCAAAACCTAATAAGAAACAAAGATGGCCGAGCCATCCCACTCGAAGCCCGAGCACATACACGGCCGTGTCCGAGCACGCACCAGGCCACGATCAGGCCATGACCGAGCACTCTACGGTCCATGGGCCGAGTCTTCTTGCGTATTCCTTTTCTTGGACTCGATTCATTTCTTGATATTCTTGTACTAGCCCAAGGTCTTAAAGCCCAAGGAATCTTTATGAGCCAATATACTAGCCATATGATAAATAATATTAATTTAGCCAATAAAATTTGCTTTAGCGATTTCCAAATGAAATGATGATTCGTTGCCCTATCCATAATCGGATCAGAATTCCTTAAAAGAAAACTTGTAAATTTTATTGAATACTTGAATATTGGATGATAAAACAAGAAGAACAATGTGCCTATTTATAACATAGGTCACACGTCCAAAGAGCAATCCCACATGCCTCCGTATTCTCGAAACCCTAATGAGAATAGAAGTCCTAAACTTAATCTAATGGATTAAAATAATCCTTATTAAATAAACTCTATCCTAGGAATTAAAAAGAATTAAATAGCTAACCCTAATAACCCTAGGATAACAAACTAACAAGATAGTAACTACCTTGTAACTAACTTACAACAAACATAACAAACTATTCTAACAACTTTAATAACTAACTTCCTAAAGATAATAAAAATAATTAAATAATTAAATTTACTCCAAAACTTATTAGGAGACCATGAATTTCGTGACCCATGAGTAGTCACACGGTCCTTGGGAGCCGTGCCTAAACGCCTAGCCATGACCCTCACACGGTGGTCCGTCCACCTAGCCCTCCTTTGTCGTGTTTTGCTCTTCATTATTATCTCGTTAGCCCATGGTTGTAACACCCAACGAATCTTTACTAGACAATATACTAGCCATATGATAATTAATGATAAAATAGCTAACATAAATTGCCTTATCGATCTTTGATCATAGCGACGAATCGATGCCCTATCCATAATCGTTTCAATGTTTATCGTACTTATCGCTATGAGTATCGTTGTTATTATCGTAGTTATTGTTCTTACTGTTTTTATGAGTAGCTAAACTTCATATGTTAGGATGTAGGCGAGAAATAGCGTAGATGGCATAAATTAGGGCGACCTGTAGCAGACCTTGGTCGACCGACCAGCTCATCCGACTGGATCAGCTGGTCGGTCGACCAACTCCGTGTATGATCAGACCTGTTTTCTTATGTTAATAGCATTATCTTATGATGAGACCGAAAGGAGACTTATAGGATGCTTAATAATGACCACTCCGGGATTGAAAAATAAGGGAATAGAATTAGGTAACGTTTTAAGACAGCTAGGTTACTAAGACTGAAAGGTATGTGACCCAGACTTTAGGAATCACCTGTATTGTTGACAACTGATATTTGTGAGACCTAGGAACTAATAGCATAGGCCGAAAGGAGCTATTAGATAACATAGACAGAAAGGATTTGTTATAGCCCTTACACAACTGCAATACATGTTGACCTAGACTATGTTCCATCGTAGCTATAAAGAACTGATCATCCTAACATCTCCTTTCATCATAGTTTTTCACATCTTTATTTTAGTCTTATTCCTGTTTTATTTATTAGACTTAGTGACAATCAATCATCAACATACAAAACCCCCAATGTTACCCTAAAACATAGACTTAAAACAATTAACACTCCCAATCCTCCTTGTGATTCGACCCTGACTTTCACTATCTATAATTAAAGCTAGGAAATTATAAATCTTATCTTTGATACCCACAACGACGGGTATCAAATTTTGGCGCCGTTGCCGGGGAGGTAGTGCTAGTGCTTATTGTTTATTGTTTTTGTTTTATTTTTGTGTTTAAGGAACTTTGTTCCTTAAACTGTTCTCACTTTTTCTTTGGAGTGTATACTACTGGTAAGTGGTTAGAAACCAGAGGATTTAAGAGTTGTTACCTTAGCAAGGTCCTGATTTGAATGTTCATTCTGGTAATAAGATTTGGGAATTTAGGATGTCGAACCTTGTGGAATAGGTTAGCTAGGATCGAACTGTTAAAAGTTAAGGTTATAGGATGATGAATGCCATATTTTGGGTTTCGAGGTTCGGTGTCATGGTAGTATAATTCTGGTTTAAAGTGCTGAAAGTGCGTGAACCTTGTTCTGAGGTATGTGTATTAGGCTTCCACCTTGAGTGAGAGATCCTTAAACGTGGTTGAACGGATTTTAGTGTGAATTGAGTGAGAGTTTTGGAAACCTTCTTGTTGAGGAATACCTTGTTCTGTGGATGAGATGATAGTAAGAGGGATCGTGAAACCATTGTGAGTCTAGAGATTACTGAAATCGCCCTTCTTGGGATATACTAGGAATCGTTGTAACGATGTTTTTATTTAGGATCGAGCGGTTAGTGTACCCATGTTTGGCGAGAGTTACCGTCTTCCTCGACCTCTAACCTGGTTGTTTCGTTCTTTCGATCCTTCCTTGTATGTCCTATCAGCTTTGAAACTAAAAACTCTCAATCCTTCGTGTCGAAGGTAATCTTTTGGTTGTTTCTACGCCCTCGGTGACTGTTTTAAATTTTGTTTCCCATTGTTAATTCTGAAAGTTTGTAGTTTTTGGAAAATCTTAATTGTTTTGAGGATTTGAGACTGCTCCCTCTTTTGGTGAAAGTGCCCTTTTTGCCCTTGTTGCAATTTTACTCGTTTGAGGAATCAAAATAAAGGTTCTTGTGGGAAATTTGGTTTTGAAAGAACTAATTGATTGCAATTTGGATTGCTCTCAGCGTTGATTCGTCATCTGAACTCGTTATTGGAGACGTCTGATAACCCGTACTGTGCTTATCAACAACGGATCGATCGGGATTTTGAACTTTTAATGATTTAACTTTGAGATTTATCTCAGATTTGGAATGTCGGACTCTTGAATACGTAACGAGAATCCCAATGTCCATTGACAAGACTTGTGCCTTGAAATCTTTTTCTTCTTGAAACCTTTTGAAAGATAAGATTTTGGGTTACCGAAACCCAGGTAGTACGTTTTAATAGCTAGTGTTGTTTTCTTACTTATTTCCGTTTTCAAGTTTCGAGGACGAAACTTTTTGAAAGATGGGGTGATTGTAACATCCCAATATTTCGGGACTTGGAAGTTTAAAGATTTTAAGTTCAAGTTCGAGAAATAATTTATATTTCGTAATTCTTGGTATTTCATTTAAATAACTGATTAATTTATGTGAGAATTTTTAAAAGGATTTAAATAAGATTTCATTTAATTGCGTAATTTACGTCTTAACAATTTAGTTTCATAGTCCGGAAATATTTATATCGTCTTAAGTTTGTAGTTACCTTAGGTCGGAGTTCTTAGCTTAAACCGTCTTAAAACTCATCTTATGGGCCTAACTTGTTATTGGACCCATTTCCTCTCTTTTTCCTCACAAAGCCCTAACCCCACCATCCTCCACCTCTCTTCTTCATTTTCATTTTTCAGATTGGCAAACATAACAACAAACACCATTTTTGCATCTTTTCTCCTTCAATCTTAAAATGCTCATAGAATATTCGTTTCATATCCGATTGGGACGATTTTCACGGCCACGGATTCCTCTTCTCGCCCTCCATCTTTCTAGGTAAGTTTTTACCCAAAATAATTCCGTCTTATAATCTGGCTGTGACCCTAAGGTCACGTTTTTCGAGGTTTAAGGATGTTCGTTTTGTTTCTAGCGCGGACTTGGACAAAAGGAGTAGCTTGGAGTCGGATTCATGTTGGTTTACGATGTTAAGGTGACAATAATGAGAAACTCGGCCTTTATTTGTTAAAATAGCATTTTCTTGATGTTTGGTGTGGAAAGTTTCTGATTTTGTATATTGTTGTTGTTGTTGGACTTAGAAACATGCTAGGATTTCTCATATATGATGTTTATATGCTTAGGTGGTGATTCACAGGCTTATAAGTTCATTTTCAGATTTTTCATCCTTAAGACGAATACTAGCGATGATCTTAATATGCCTTTATTGTTGAAATTTATGCTTACCATTGAGTTACATAGATGTTATGTATACTGGGTAATGTACGTTGGTTGCAATTTTGGAAGTTTGGTATCGACTTGTGAAGTTTAGGAGTAAATGCGATTTTGGCGATTTTGCGTACAGAGACTCTGAGCCGGTAGGCTGACCGGCAGCCGGTCGGCCGGCTCAGAGTCAGGCTTGAGAGTTTTGAATGTTCTGAAATTGTGGAAGAACTCTGAGCCGGCAGGTCGGCCGCCGGTCGACCGGCTCAGAGCCCCTCCTTGGGTTTTTGGTAAAATTGTAGGAAGTGAGGTGGGAAGGGACTCCCAGCCGGCAGGCCGGCAGACAGTCCACTGGCTGAGAGCCTCTTTCCTTCGTTTTTGAAAGTAAGTATGCTCATGGGAAGGGACTCCCAGCCGGCAGACCGGCAGACGGTCCAACACCGGCTGAGAGCCCTGTTCACATTAATATGCGGTTTTATCTTTTGATCGGTTAATCGGTTTTGTTTGTGATTCGTTCTGTGTACCTTGTATGTGTGTTTGAGGTCCCCGGAGGATGGGCGACACTATATTGGGTTCGGGAATGGAGAGAGTATAGAGACCCCCCCGGTCGGGTAACCGAAAGGGAAACCAGCTCTCCCTCAACTTAGTTCCCGGGATCAATTAAGTGTTGTTTAGAAGTATAAGAGATTAGAACTAAGGATCTAGTTACTATATTTGGATGCTATTGCATTGATGCGTATTAAGGTATGCCTTAAGCTGGCCTCTGAGCATAATACGTGAGTTATCTGTCGCGTGATGGGATATGTGTTAAGTTCACCTCTGGACCCATTACCTGTTTTGCTTGTGGCGTGTCAGGATATGTGTTAAGTTCACCTCTGGACCTGACACGTTATCGGTTATTGCATGTTGGGATATGTGTTAAGTTCACCTCTGGACCCAGTGTGCGATAGCTGTGTATTGGGATATGTGTTATGTTCACCTCTGGACCCAATACTTGTATGTGGTAGTGGGATATGTGTTAAGTTCACCTCTAGACCCATTGCTAGTGTATGTATGTTGGGATATGTGTTAAGTTCACCTCTGGACCCGACATTTGTTTGTAGTGGGATATGTGTTAAGTTCACCTCTGGACCCATTGCTTGTGTATGTATGTTGTGATATGTGTTAAGTTCACCTCTAGACCCGACGTTTGTTTGTAGTGGGATATGTGTTAAGTTCACCTCTAGACCCATTGCTTGTGTATGTATGTTGGGATATGGGTTAAGTTCACCTCTGGACCCGACATTTGTTTGTAGTGGGATATGTGTTAAGTTCACCTCTGAACCCATTGCTTGTGTATGTATGTTGGGATATATGTTAAGTTCACCTCTGGACCCGACATTTGTTTGTAGTGGGATATGTGTTAAGTTCACCTTTGGACCCATTACTAAGTTGTGTATTGGGATATGTGTTAAGTTCACCTCTAGACCCTTTACTTGTATGGTGGTGGGATATGTGTTAAGTTCACCTCTGGACCCATTGCTTGTGATTATTTGGTATCTAGGTTATGCGTTAAGATGTCGCCTCTGAACCTTTATACTTGTTGAATTATTGATATCAAGGTCTATGCCTTAAGTTGGCCTCTGAGTCCTTGTTTGTGGAAGTGATTGAGTATCTAGGTTATGTCTTAAGTTGACCGTTGAACCTTTATACTTGATGTTGTTATGATGGATATAATGAATTGATTGTTGAGCGGTTCATACAAGGCATTGGATCACTCTATAGCTAGTTTCGTAAATGGTTTGGTTTGAAAGACCCCCGGCCGGGCAACCGGAAGGGAAATCGGCTCTCCTTCCAAATAGTTTCCGAAGTTGGTTGAGAGCCTTGCATAGTAATTGCATGTTGACTTGAGATTCAGATATTGAGATTTATATGCTTCACATGTTTTATATATGCTGGAGTATGTTGTATTGTTTATGTCTTACGTGTCGTTACAAAAGGTGGCTAGGAGAACTCTAGTCACTCCACACTGATTGTGGCGTACATGTTTACATGTATGTAGGTACATGACAGGTTGGCAGAGGGGTTGCATGGAGCTAGCGAGCGATGATCCTTCATCGATTGACTTACACTTTTACGTTAGCTAGACTTTAGATTTACATTTCAGTTCTTGAGTGCCTGTAGGGATGTGCCATCCCGGGCTGCTTTTATATTGCACTTATGTACTTATTTATGTTTCAGTTTTGTAGTAGGACACCTCGCATGTTTAGTTACGTTAATAAGTTTTAATTCCGCTGCATTTTTAGTACTTTGTATGTTTATTATTTCCGCTTTCGCGAGGGGTTTTACAGTAAATGGTCTGGATTGAAAGACCCCCCGGCCGGGCAACCGGAAGGGAAACCGGCTCTCCTTCCAAATAGTTTCCGAAGTTGGTTAAGAGCCTTGCATAATAATTGCATGATGATATGAGGTTCAGATATTGAGATATATATGCTTCACATGTTATGTATATGTTGGGGTATATTGTATGTTTATGTGTTACGTGTGTTGGGAAATGTGTCCTCAACAATAGTGCGATCACGTAATTAAATCTCATAACGAGAATGCGCAAGGGATGATACGAATTATATTAGTCAACTGAACAACATTAATCGGTAATGATTGGCTAGCTAGAGTTTGACATTACTGGCGTATGACGGTGGTGGTCAGTTGATCCCTTTAGGTCACACCTTTAGGACAATTCCCTTAATTGATAAAGTGATCAAATGTATATTGATACGATTTGATCATATTCCTTAAACTCATATATCGAGAAATCAGAGCTTAAATCTTATTGTAAGATTTATGTTTAAAATTGAAACGTGTCAATTGTTAAACATTAAACGATATTTCATAATATCGTAATTAGAATGAATAGGGTTGTATATTATTACAAGTGTTGTAAATCGTATTGACGATTATTGAAATGACCATTTTATACATAAGTAATTATGATTTACTAGTCAAATTGTTAAATATGATTTATTTATAAATGATATTTATTTGATAAATATGCATTTTTAAATTAGAACAATTAATTTTATGTTGTGACATTTTGTATGTCACACATAAGTATACAAATTATACAAAATGACATTTCATAAAATGGAAGTCCATTTTAATTGTGATGGTACCGGTTTTGGGAAGGTGTAAATTGAAGTGTGTTTTGTGTTTTAAGAACATAAAAACACAATCCTTAAAAGGGTACCTTGTGAATTGCACCTACACCCACCTATGTAAATAGGAAAGACAAAATGTTCCCTCTTGGTGTGTCTCACGCCTAAACCAAGTGACCACCATCAAATGTAAAGTGGTTAACATATTATTATTCATTCTAATATTTTTATGCCAAGGTTTTCTAAGGAAGAAAACTAATAAAAATCTCTCAAAATTATTATAAGGATAATAATGATATATACTATATTAGTGATAGTATTTAGATTAATATTTCTAATAAAGATTAGTATATTGTTTAAGGATAATCCGATTCTTATACTAGCTTGTTCTAAGTCTCGGTTTGTTAAGGGGTTGTCTTGGTGCATCCAAAGGAGGTGTTCTTGTTGAATACTTGGAGGATCATCCTTGCTAATATTCGGACCGTGAGTAAGGGTTCGAAATCTCTTCTATTTCCGCACATTTTTAGCATACATAAGATCATATAATAAAATAATTAAAATGTTAATTATAAGATTAGTTTTAGTATGACTAAAATAATTAGTTTATGAGTAACTAAACCCAACAACGTGTCCTTACAAAAGGTGGCTAGGAGAACTCTAGTCACTCCCCACTGATTGTGGCGTACATGTTTACATGTATGTAGGTACATGACAGGTTGGCAGAGGGGTTTGCATGGAGCTAGCGAGCGATGATCCGTTATTCATCGATTTGACTTTACACTTGCGTTAGCTAGACTCTAGTTACATTTCAGGTTTTGAGTGCCTGTAGAGATGTGCCATCCCAGGCTGTTGTATATGTTTACTTTCAGTACTTAGACTTTATACTTATCTATGTTTCTGTTTATATCAGTTGTTTCAGTTTAAGTTTTAATTCACCTCGTTTTTATGCATGTTAAAGTTTAAATTTCGTGTAAATTTTGGCATGTTGTATGTTTTATTTTTCCGCTGCGACGAGGGGTTTTATAGTTGGTATCTGAGCGTTATCGCTCCCGACGCACTCATGTAACCCCCAACCTTAACTTGACCATAGAATTGAATAATGAATGAGAGATGGGGTAGATTTAACGACTTATATTGTAGCCTGTTTTGTGATTGCTTTTATTAGAGTCTAACGTGTTTGTTGATTGTCATTGACTCTACTTTTATACCTTCCAATCGACGAACCGTGAGCTTATCCATTTGGCGATCAAGACCGGAGTGTCTACCGAAGATAGAAGGTCCGTGCTACTGTTGGAGAATGCTTCTGAGCCTTGAAGATACTCCTCTTTCTTTGTGCACCACCTTCTTTGATAAGTCCGGAGGCACATCCTTCTTTTAGAATATTTGTCTATCTTACTTGAACAGATCTTCATACCTTTTCAACTAGTCACAGTATAACAGTAAATCCGAGTGATGAGAATGTTGTTATTTGAGGAAAAACCTAAGAGGTATCGAGAGACATGTTTTGGTGTCCAAGTGTCTAGTTGTCTATCCAATTGGGAGAGTGAAAGTGAGTGATAGGGTACTTGCTTGAAGGTTGAGTTGTATACTTAGTCTTCTGTGGAGCTTAATCTTGAGAACCATGCTTAGACTGTGAAAATTTGTGGATAGAAGAGTACTGTGTAAGGGTTAGATAAGATACTTGAGGATATAAAGCGACCTCAGAGGATAGGCTTAAGATGCCATTGATGAAGAATAGATGATTTAAGTGAGTTAGTATCACTTGACTTAGGTGAGTGATTGAGCTGAGAAAGGCCCGTTGTTGAGGAATACGAATCATTGGCTATAATAGTTGGGTACTCGAAAAAAATTTATGATTTAAACTTGGAGGAAGTGAATCGTTATCTGGCCTTAGGTTATTTAATGGATCTTAGTGTTCTTGTATTGAAGAACTTAAAGGAAACTTGAGGATGCACCGCTAGTTTGTGAATGGAATAGAGTAATTCATTGGGAGATGAAAGTTCGGAAAAACTTGATGGTTTAAGAATTGTTATCTGGTAGACAGTAAGCTAAGTAGAGTGGATAGAGCATATGGGGGTGATGGTCTGAAAGTGTTATTGAATTGTCATTGGAGGAACTAGCAAAGATGGGACATCTCAAACTTTTGGGAACAGGTAGCCGTAATGGTGGAAAGTAGGAAGTGAGAACCCCGTGAGAATAGTGGGAGACCCGCACCTTGGGAGATTTCTGTAATCGTTCCTTCATGTCGCTTCTCTCCTTTCTTCTCCTTTGCTTCTCCTTCTGATCTTGACTTCATTTTAATGGAGTACATAGCCGCGTAAATTTTGGCATGTTGTATGTTTTATTTTTCCGTTGCGATGAGGGGTTTTACATCTATAAACAACTATTAATCACTTTTACCCGGTTATCCGATTTTCAGCCGAAATTAGTTTGTAGCATACTGGTAAAGTCAAATGTCTTCCGATGTTTTTGAAAATTTTTGTGCCCACTTTATCTTACTCGATTAACCATACGTGCGATTTTCGGTCATTTTTGTTTCAGGAGCTCAAAGGCCTAAAAAACGTGTAGTATATACCTTTCAATTCGAGCTGTTTCGGGTGGTCGGAAAGGCCATTTTTATTTTTCAGCCTGTTTTTCTACCACGTGTCCGAAATCGCATCATGAGATATCTTATTCGATTCTAGACACTATAAACAACTATAAATCACTTTTACACGGTTATCCGATTTTCGGCTGAAATTGTTTTATAGCATACCGGTAACGTCAAATGTCTTCCGATGTTTTTGCAAATTTGTTGTGACCGCTTTATCTGACTCGATTAACCATCCGTGCGATTTTCGAACATTTTCGTCACGGGAGGTTAGAGGCCTAAAAAACGTGAATTATATACCCTTCAATTCGAGCTGTTTCGGGTGGTCGGAACAACCATTTTTATTTTTCAGCCTGTTTTTGTACCATGTCTTCGAAATCGCATCATAAGGTATCTTATTGGATTCTAGACCCTATTAACAACTATAAATCACTTTTACACGGTTATCTGATTTTCGAACGAAATTGGTTTATGGCATTCCGGTAACGTCAAATGTCTTCCAATGTTTTTGAAAATTTTTGTGCCCGCTTTATTTACCTCAATTAACCATCCGTGCAATTTTCGGTCATTTTTGTTTCAGGAGCTCAGAGGCCTAAAAAACGTGTAATATTATACCCTTCAATTCAAGCTGTTTCGGGTGGTCGGAACGACCATTTTTATTTTTCAGCCTGTTTTTCTACCACGTGTCCGAAATCGCATCATGAGATATCTTATTCGATTCTAGACGCAAAAACAACTATAAATCACTTTTACACGGTTATCCGATTTTCGGTTGAAATTGTTTTATAGCATACCGGTAACGTCAAATGTCTTCCGATGTTTTTGCAAATTTGTTGAGTCCGCTTTATCTGACTCGATTAACTGTCCGTGCGATTTTCGGACATTTTCGTCACGGGAGGTTAGAGGCCTAAAAAACGTGAATTAAATACCCTTCAATTCGAGCTGTTTCGGGTGGTCGGAACGACCATTTTTATTTTTCAGCCTGTTTTTCTACCATGTGTCCGAAATCACATCATGAGGTATCTTATTCGATTCTAGACCCTATAAAAAACTATAAATCAGTTATACATGGTTATCCGATTTTTGGCCGAAACTGGTTTATAGCATACCGGTAACGTCAAATGTCTTCCGATGTTTTTGAAACAAAAACTTGCGTGTTTTTTTAGACTCGATTAACCATCCGTGCGATTTTCGATCATTTTTTTTTCGATAGCTCAGAGGCCAAAAAAACGTGTGTTATATACGCTTCAATTCTAGCTATTTCGGGTGGTCGGAGCGACCATTTTCGTTTTGCAGCCTGTTTTTCTACCACGTGTCCGAAATCGCATCATGAGATATCATATTCGATTCTAGACCCTATAAACAACTATTAATCACTTTTACACGCTTATCCGATTTTCGGCCGAAATTGGTTTATAGCATTCCGGTAACGTCAAATGTCTTTTCGATGTTTTTGAAAATTTTTGTGCCCGCTTTATCTGACTCGATTAACAATCCGTGCGATTTTCGAACATTTTCGTTCCGGAAAGCTCAGAGGCCCAAAAAACGTGTATTATATACTCAAATATTCTTGCTGTTTCGGGTTGTCGATGTAAAACCCCTCGTTGCAGCGGAAAGATAAAACATACAACATGCCAAAATTTACGCGAAATTTAAACTTTAACATGCATAAAAACGAGGCACTCGAAAGAGCGACAGTGACAGCTCTGTCAATGGCGACCTTACCCACGGGGCACTCGAAAGAGCGATGTCCAACTTTCCCGCAGGTATGGCAAAGATAAGGGTTACCATAGCAGTCAACTCCAGGATGAAGGTCTTTGCGGCACTTGAAACACTTTAGGGGAGCGTCAGGTGGAAGACTCATGCTTCGAACCTGAGAAGTCTTAGCTTCCTTGGACTTCTTCTTCTGGGGACGCTTCCTTTATCCAAGGGGAGAGGAGGCAGAAGGACTAAGAGGTCTCCCGCTTCGGCATCTATGCAAAGGCGGTCGAGGAGGAGAGAAGGCTCTAGCTCCTTCACAATAGATTTGGTAGGGGTCCTCTGCTCGTAAGACACCGTAGTAACTCTGGAAGTAAGAAGTCGGGTCACCACTAGCTACACTCCTAATCTCAGCATTAAGCTTGCTCCGAAACAGGTAAGCTTTGTCTTCTTCTTTCTCAACTAGCTATGGGACAAAGTGGATTAGCTCCTCAAATCGATTGGTGAAGGCTTGAACAGAAAGGGTTCCTTGGCGAAGGTTCATGAACTCGGTCATCTTATCTTGGCGTATGTCCCTGTGGTAAAACCTCATGCCAAGAAGAGTCTTGAAACGACTCCAAGTGAAAGTAGGGTCACGAGTAGCAGGAGCACTGATCGTCAACCACCAACGTCTAGCCTCACAAACTAAGAACTGAGATGCTACTCGGGTCTGATCCTCAGGACGAACACCATAAATCATGAAGTTCCTTTCCATGTCAAAGAACCAAGCGGTGAGGGTCGCAGCACTGGTCTCTCCGTCGAATGTCTTAGCTGCATTCCTCCACATCTGTGTGATAATCCAAGCCAATCCTCCAGGTTGGTTAATGAAGAAGAAGGCATAGACGACATAGCTATGCAATTCTGAAGAGTTTGAATGAGGGCTTGCGTCTCAGCATTCTCATCATCGGTTGGCTCTGCCATTCTTCAATCATAAGAGAATAAACCGTTAGACTTATTCCTAACAAGGCACTGACAGACTACAATATAAGTCCTTAAATTTACCCCATCTCTCGTTCATTATTTAATTATATGGTCAAGTTAAGGTTGGGGGTCACATGAGTGCGTCGGGAGCAATAATGCTCTGATACCAACTGTAAAACCCCTCGCGAAAGCGAAAATAAAAATCATACAAAGTACTAAAAATGCAGCGGAATTAAAAACTTTTCAACATAACTAACATGCGAGGTGAATTAAAACTTAAACTGAAACAACTGAAATAAACCGAAATAGATAAGTGTAACTGTCTAAGTACTGAGAGTAAATATATACAAACAGCCTGGGATGGCACATCCCTACAGGCACTCAAAACAGTAACTGAAATGGCTAGAGTCTAGCTAACGAAATGTGTAAGTCAATCGATGATAAACGGATCATCGCTCGCTAGTTCTCAGCAACCCCTGCCAACCTCATGCATGTACCTACATACATGTAAACATGTACGCCACAATCAGTGGGGAATGACTAGAGTTCTCCTAGCCACCTTTTGTAACGACACGTAACACAGAAATACAAATAGAATACTCCAACATATATAAACATGTGAAGTATATAATCTCAATAACTGAATCTCATATCATCATGCAATTACTATGCAAGGCTCTCAACCAACTTCGGAATCCATTTGGAAGGAGAGCCGGTTTCCCTGCCGGTTACCCGGCCGGGGGGGGGGGGGGGGTCTTTCCGTCCAAACTATTTACGAAACTGACTAAAGAGTCATCCAATGCCTTGGATGAACCATACCATAATCAAAGTACTATATTCATCAATATCAACAACTACATCTAACACTGTACCAACTCTAGGCAAGCAGATAAAACTCAACAAGTATAAGGTTCAGCGGTCAACTTAAGACATGACCTAAATACCAACAATCAGCAAGTATAAAGGTTCAGAGGCGACATCTTAACGCATAACCTAGATACCAAATTCACAATCTCAAGCAAGGACTCAGAGGCGACAACTCAACAGATGGACCTGCTACTCGACAAGACACTAGACTCTGAGGCGACAACTTAACGCATGGACTAGCATCCAAATTCACAATCACAAGTAAGGAACTCAGAGGCGACAACTCAACGCATGTTCCCTTACTACATCACAAGACACTAGACTCAGAGGCGATAACTCAACGCATGGCCTAGCATCAACACCTGCACCCCGGGTAAGGTATTAAAACCTGACTGCCGCGTTGTGCAGTTGCTCTACTCGTCAGACTCAAAGGCCAACTTAAGGCATGTCCCGACGCGATCACTCAAACATGTCTGGGCTCAGAGGCGACATCTCAACGCATCCCCCAGACACGACAACCAAACACGTATAGGGCTCAGAGGCGACATCTCAACGCATACCCCCATACATGACAAACATACACATATAGGGCTCAGAGGCGACATCTCAACGCATACCCCTATATATGACAAACAATCTACGTATTAAGTTTAGAGGCGACATCTCAACGCATAACTTAATACGCAACACTACAATAGCATTCAATTCAATAACAAACCCTTAGGTTTTATCTCTTATACTTCTAAACAACACTTAATTGATTCCGGGAACTAAGTTGAGGGAGAGCCGGTTTCCCTTTCGGTTACCCGACCGGGGGGTCTCTATCCTCTCTCCATTCCCAAACCCAATATAGTGTCGCCCATCCTCCGGGGACCTCAAACATACATATAAGGTACATGGAACGAATTTCAAACAAAACGGATCAACCAATTAAAAGTTATAAACGATTTAAGGCAAACAGGGGCTCTCAGCCGGTCAGTGGCAGGCGGTCGGCTGACCGTCTGACAATCCCTCTTTCTTTACACTTCTGAAATTCCAAACAATGCACAAAGGCCCTCAGCCGGTCGGCAGGAAGCCGGCCTACCGGCTGGGGAACCCAACTCCTTACATTTTCCTTAATTTCAAAACAACCTATAAGGGTCCTCAGCCGGTCGGAAGGCAGCCGGCCTACCGGCTGGGGAACCCATTCCCTCAATTCTATCTTACGCTACATTAACAAGAAGGACTCCCAGCCGGTCAGCAGGCAGCCGGCCTACCGGCTGGGCACCCCAAATACAAAATTTCCAACTTTCGTAAAACAACAATAAAACACTCCCAGCCGGTCGACCGGCGGCCGGTCGGTGGACCGGCTCAGAGTCACTGAGCAGAAAGTCGTAATTCGCAGTAATGTTCAAAGTCGACCAAATCGACACCAATCTTCCAAATTCGCAACAACAACATGCTACCCAGTATATACACTATACCTATAAACAAGCCACCAATTCAACAGTAAGGCCATATTATACTCATACTTAGTATCCGTCGCAAAGATGGAAAAACTGAAAATGCACTTATGAACATATGAAACATAATCAAAGCATATGAATATCATTCTTGGGTATTCCTAGCATGATTCTAAGTTCATTCAACATAATTAACATATGAAATCAGAAGCTTTCATCATCAAAACCAAGAAACATGCTAATATCACAAATAAAGGCCGAGTTTCTCATTATCGTCACCTCTAAAGCGATTATGCTCCTAGCTCCTCTTCAATCACTACACTAACCACCTTGGGATCTTCTAAACCTTCTCCTACAACATGAAAAACGATTATGGAAGCTAGAATCAAATTCCACCAAAAACAGTCCATTTTTTCAAGTTGGACGAAATGGAAATTGAAAGTGATAGATGTCTTGCAAATTTCGAGAGGATTTCAGAAATGTATAACATGCCTTGGTTTGGAAAACGTATGATGACTGAAAATCGATTTGAAGCTTGAAAGGTTGAAGAACAAATGAGAAAATGGAGAAGCAATGTTTGTTATTTTTGTGAAGTATGAATGTCGACATATGCAAAGGGGTTTAGGGTTTTAATTGTCCTTTCCCCTTTAAGTGAAACGGGTTTGTAAAGGGAACGGGTTTGATGAGTCGGATTTAACTTGCCAAGTTGTTACGTCTTAAGGACTTAAGGTTCTTAAGACGGATCTTAACTGAGTATTCTAAAATAACTTAACAATAAATATTAGAATATTATTTTCTTCCGAAAAGTAAATTAAAATCTTTAAAATATGATTTACGAAAATGCGGGATGTTATAATCCAAATATAGTAACTAGATCCTTAGTTCTAATCTCTTATACTTCTAAACAACACTTAATTGATCCCGGGAACTAAGTTGAGGGAGAGCCGGTTTCCCTTTCGGTTACCCGACCGGGGGGTCTCTATCCTCTCTCCATTCCCGAACCCAATATAGTGTCGCCCATCCTCCGGGGACCTCAAACACACATACAAGGTACACGGAACGAATCTCAAACAAAACTTGATTAGTCTAGTTTAGTAGGGTTTAATAAAGGTGATTTTGATGGTTATTTGATGGGGTGAGAAGCATTTTATTGGGTTTTAATTCACATGTCTTTGATATTGGGTTGATGATGGATTTGCATGTTTTTATGGGATTATTGGATTGATTTGTTAATTTGATGGAGTAGGCTTCTTTGGAGGTTGTTGTTGGGCTAAAGATGTCTCATGCAATATGGTTTTGAAGCAAGTCAAGTTACTATGGTCCAAGCAAGTTAACATCAAAATGAACATTGGATTCCATGGATTCCATGCATTCAACTCATATTTTATGACACAAACATTGGATTCAAACCCTAGTTTACGACACAACATGGGACTTAATGCAATTTCAACAACTCCTTAATTCTCATTTATTTTGGTAATAATACCTATAATTTAAGAGACATTAAGGAGTTGTCCTTTGAATACCTATATAAGAAGATGTTGTTGACACTTTTAGGGGTGTGCTTTCATATGCTTTTACATACTTCTCCATCATTTTAATCATTAGAATATACACAAACATTTTCCATTTTCCATTTTCTAGTTTATTTTAGTTAGTTTTATTTTTATAGAGAGCTAAATTCTACATCTTGGAACAAGTTCTTGAAGCCATATTAGTGTTGAATTGTAAGACTCTTATTCTATTTCTATTTTATGATTTGAATATCAAGTTTAATTTGGTTTAATGTTGGTTTGTTAATTAAGCACCTAGAGTGATCAACTAGTTGTTATTAATTTACCATTGCTAGATTAGATGAATGAATCTTTTGTTTGTTTATCTATTTCATTGTAGCAATTATAATTCATCAAGTAGTATGCTAATTCATCATTGTTGAGTTATAAACGATTAAACTTGTATGAATAAAAGTGAAGCATCGCTTGTTTTCTTCATTAATTCATCTTTGCTAAACTCCATAGCTTTATTCTACAATTTTGATACGATTAAGCACTTGGCTAAATTGACAATTTGGTAAGAGTTATTTGTTTACGCTTGTAGCTACTAACTAATCATATGTGGAATTAGAAGTTGACACCCGTCATTGAGGGGTGTCAAAGATAAGATTTATAAAAACCTCAGCTTAAACTAGAAAGGATAAGTCAAGGGTCGAACCACAGAGAGACAAGGTTAATTATGTTTGTGAATTTAAAGTCTATTGAAAGTAACCAAAAAGGGGGGGGTTTGATTTATGGTTGGGACTAACAACTAATAACAAAATAAACAAGAGAATTAAAACAAGGTAAAAAGGAGATTAGGAACTTCGGTTCCCCATGGTTAAAACAATTCAATGAAGGGTAAAATAACCAAACAACACAATCCCAAGGAACAAAGAATAAACCTTTAGGTCAATATTCTACCCAATCCTTACGGTCTTAGGGTTCCTAGAAAAGCACTAAACTTTCGTTCATAGGGCAATCCCAAAGTTGTTGTTAAACTAATCCTAATAATCTTTCGATCTTAAGAATTAGTTCACCAACAACAATGGGGGATTGGTAATTTAATCATTAAACTATCAAAATCAAATCTTTACCATGGTTCCCCTAATTCCTAATCACAAGAATTAGCTATGCATAATTTTAATTATGAAATTAACAATGACAAGATTGAAGAACATCAAAGAAAATAACATGACTAAAGATGAGAATTCAAAAGAAAGAAACATGAATTGAATAACATTAATAAGATGAACAGCAAGATTAATTGAAAAGGGAAAGATTAAATTGTAGCAAACTTACAAACTTAATTGGCATTCAAGAACAAAAGATTAAAAATAGGAAAATCTTCTCTCTAAACTTAGGAGTTTTGACTAACACGGACTGCTTAACCTAATTCTAGAGTTTAGGCGTCCTTAAATAAGCTTCTAATTACAAGATTAAAAAAGTAAAACCCGAAATAAAAGTCGCGGACACAGTCGCTGGGTCGGTCGACCTACTATCCGTGTAATACCCCATATTTATGGTGTTTTAATTAATATTAATATTTATGTTAAAGTGTTGATAATTACTTGAACGTTTAAGTTCGATAATTAAGTTATCGAACAAGTGTTCTTATATTTTATTAGTAAAGTGTCGAGTACGGGTTTTATTCATCGATAACTTGGGTACGAGAGTTGTTTTATATAATTGTTGAGTCAGTAGTTATCAACGCTTTTACATTCGATAAATATAGTAGTGGATGGTATAGAGTTTGAGACATGTCGACTAAGGGGTTTGATCTCGGGACCTTGTGATCACTTGGGCCTCGTTTTGTGTGTCAACACACAACAGCCATACACGTTAATTTCCCTTACTCCATACTAAACCCTAATTCACACAAACACCTCACCCTCCTCCTCTATGCCGTCAAGTAAGAAGGGTTTTACCCTAGATCTAACTCACTTTTCACACAACCCACATCCTTATACTTCTGCTGCCACCACACGGAGGAGACAAGAGGTGTTCACGGTCAGTATAGTCGTCTCTAGAGCCCTTCGATTTGGTCCAAAGTAGGTACGCACAAGCATGTTTTATTCGTTCTGTTATATGTCGCATGTTTGTATGGTGATTTAAGCGTGTATATGAGTCTTGAGGTTATGTTTTTGGTGTATTTATAATCTATGGGATTGGTGTGTCGCGTCTGACCATTGTCGTATGTATGTCGACCACCGTATGACGTCATGGAAGGCGTCTGAAAACCGCCTGTCACAGGGATGCGAAAAGTAGATGAGTCTGGTCAGTAATGTTTGTTGTAGTGTCGATGTCTTTTCTGTGCGCGTCTTTGAGGGTTGTTGGGGTGTTGGAACAGGTGGTGGCCAGGAGGTTGTTAGGGTGGTTGTCAAGGTGGGTTTTGAGTGGTGTAGGCAGTGTCGTTAGGGTAGTTGCTCTCTGTTTTCGTTCAGAGTCTTTATATGTATGGTTTCTGGTCGTGTTTGGGGGTGGTGCCACCGCGGACTCGGGGGAGGTCGACGCGGTGGTACCACCATGTCTGGGTGTTTAGGGTCAGGGGTGGTTGTGGTGTTATGGTAGGGTGGAAGTGGCGGCTGATTGGTTGTCGATGGGGGTGATGTTCAGGCGGGTCTGGTGAGTGTCGTGATGAACCAAGCCTGTTTTGGGCTCTGGTTCACCACGACGGTGATGGTCGAAGGGCTGTCGATGGTCGTGGTGGTAGGTGGTAGTGCTGGGCTCACGGGCTGGTGGTGGTTGGTGGTTGCGGCAGTGTACGGTAGGGTTTTAGGGGTATGTTTAGCCGTGAGTCGGGTTTGGGTTAAAGGGCGTAGTGTTATGTTTATTATTATTATTATTATTATTATTATTATTATTATTATTATTATTATTAGTATTATTATTATTATTATTATTATTGTTAAAATTATTTTGTGTTGTTATCTTTTATTTAGTGTTATTATTTTACTAGCTACTATCGTTATAAAGTCGTATTTCGTGATTTCAATATTATTCGTTCTATGTAGTTGAAGTATACGAGTCGGGAAATCTTTAAGTTAGGAAAGTTTCTATTTATAGAAACTTTCCATTTATGTTGGGTTTCTATTTTTGGAAACTTTCCATTTATGGAAGGTTTCTATTTATAGTATAGGTTGTTAAGGGGTTTAGGGAAGGTTATTAATTCGTTACATATACGTGTTTAGGTAGCGAGTTTCGTGTGGAACACTTCTAGCGAGCTTGGACTTATCTACAATTCTGCTATTCGAGGTAGGGGATTACTGTGATAATAGTGTTGAACATGCTGTTAATATTTGATGATTTCCGTGTTTATCTTATGCTATAACATGACTGTTATATGAGCTATTCATTTATATCCTTCTGTGATACGTTATGATCGGTGCGGAGTTTATTTGGCGTTGGATCGGTGCGGAGTTTACTTGGCGTTGGATCGGTGCGGAGTTTATTTGGCGTTGGATTGGTGCGGAGTTTATTTGGCGTTGGATCGGTGCGGAGTTTATTTGGTGTTGGATCGGTGCGGAGTTAAGGGATGATTGATCCCAATATTTATATAATAATGTTTATTGTTTATTTTCCTCTACTCAACCTCGTGGTTGACCATGTGTATTCGTGATCACCTGTGATGAACCAATTTATTGGGGAGCAGATTGTCAGGTGGCTGAGACTATGGGAAGCTGTGGGAGGAGAGAGCTTGGATCCGGACCAGACTAGAGTCTAGATCACCATAGTCAGTTAGCATGAGTTGTACTTACTTTTCATAAGACAGTTTTACTACAGTTGTAAGAGCATGTTATGGAGTTTAACTTTTAATTAAAGGACTGTTTATCTTTCCTTTGTATCTACTGCCTCGGGAAACCGAGATGGTAACACCCTTATTTATCTGGGGAGTCCTAGTACAGGCCCTTAAATAAATGGGGGTGTTACAAAGTGGTATCAGAGCGAACGATCCTCAGGCCTAAATCAAATGAATAATAATGAACGTAGGAAGAGTCAAATAAAATGAACCCCGAGACGAAATGGTTAGGAGCCCCAAAAAGGAACGGGATGAGTTAGGGGCCCCCTCACACCAAATGTAACACCCCGATATTTTCCGTATTATAAATTTAAAGATTTAATTTAATTTAAAGAATAATTTATATTTTATTATATTTCGTAAATATATTTTTGTGATATGAATATTTCATTTTAAAGCACTTTAATTTCAAATGATATTTCGAGTTTTATAAATTTAAGTTTCGGTTTTAATTTTCGAAAATGACAAGTATGTAGATAATTTCATGAGTTGTGGGTTATTTGCATAATTGGTCCTATCTTGAGTAATTTTGGTCTTAGGATGCTATTTCCGTCTTAGTTAATGAATTTTGAGTCATCCCGACTCATTAAATGAATCCCGAGTCATTCCCGACTCAAAACCCCTTATAACCCCTATGTTGTGTTTTATTTCACATAACCCATCAATTCTTCATCCTCTTCAAAAATCAGAAAACTCCATTTCACCATTGTTGGTGTTTCTCCATGAGCACAAAATCGATTCTAGCGTCTTCGTTTCTTGCTCAAATTCCGAGTTCTTTATAGGTTTGTTCTCCTCTTCTTCTCCTCCTTCTTTTGATACAAACGATTTCTAGTCTTGTTGAGTTTTACGAAAACCCGTCTTTCTAGGGTTACGTTTTTAATTCGTTTTTCTTATTGTTTGTTGGTGAGAATGGACGTTTGGACTTCAATGAAGGATTCTTTGAAGATTTGAAGAGCTTTAAAGGTAACTTTGAGAGGTTACTCGACTTTAAGTCAAAAATCGTTTGTATATTGTTGTTGTTGGTTAATTTCTTTAAGTTTGAGGATTGTATGGTTTAATTTCTGAAATTTGTGAAGTATTGTGTTGTTTATTTTGTTAATCAATTGAATGAAATGAGTTTCTAGTTAATTAGTAGTAATGAAGGATGAAATTTGGTTGTGTTTATTGAATAAATTGATATCGGTCTCATGCTCCTTATGTTCATAGCGATAATGTGTTTTTGGGATCGATTTAATCTATGTCAAGTGTGATAGTTGTGCTCCTTATTAATCATTTACACATGAATAATGTATGCCCATGAACTAATAAGTTTACATGTTGATAATACCGCTTGAATCATGTATAAACCCGTCTAAAAATCGTTGTTCAAAGTATTGGAATGATGGTGCAAAGGGTGTGTGTCTTGCGTGAGCTGTGAGCAGCCCGTGAAGGGCGCAGCCTGCGGCCTACACGGCAGGCTGCGGTTTTCACTGTGTTCCGACGTTTTGGTTGGGCTGTTTTGAGGCTGTTTCGGGGGCTGTTCGGGGCTGTTTCCGGGGCTGTTTTGGGTGCAGTTTTAAGGGCTGTTTAGGGGCTGTTTTGAGGCTTGTTTTGGGGCTGTTTTGAAGGTTGATTCGGGGCTGTGTCGTGGCTGTTTCGAGAGGCTGTTTCGGGGCTGTTTCGATGGGTTGTTCGGGGCTGTTTTGAGTTGTCCTTATTGGCTTGTTTTAGTGTTTGTCGAGTGTTGTTACATGATAAAAATACTTGGTTAATGATGTATAAATATATTATATGAGTTTCGTAAATCAAACTTCCTTTAGGCCTATGTTTATTTATCACATGAATAATAAGAAGAAGTTACTCATCGTTTTATCGCTTGTTCGGACATTGTTAAGCATGTTAAATCATTATAAATTTTATATTAGGAAGTGTATATTTATCATGTGTGATTCATGAGTTGATTTACGTACATCCTTCATTGTTTAATTCACATGTTTACGACATTAACTTGTCTTTAAATTCTAGTTGGTTTTATTTCCGAATGAAATGTAAACTTGTAGAATGAGACTTGTCAAATGAATTATCGTTATCTTATACTCATGTGAATCGTATGCTTGGGTGTTTCCGTTGTTGTTGTATGAATGAATGTTTAAGCCGTTTTAGAAGCTAAGTTGAGGAGGAAGACCCCCCGGCCGGGCAACCGGAAGGGAAACTGGCTCCCGCTTCAAGTTAGCTTCTCAAAACTAGCTTAAGTGTTGTCTTGATTGATTTGAAGCTCACATGTATTAAATGAGTTAGTTAACGGATATGTTAGCTCGAGTTAAATTGATAACGGTTATGTTGTCTTGTGTTGAGTCGAGTAACGGTTATGTTGCTTGACTTATGTTTTGATAACGGTTATGTAATCTTAAATTGAGTCGCGTAACGGTTATGTTACCTAGCTTGTGTTTGGGTGACGGTTATGTCATCCTAAGTTATGTTAGTGACGGTTATGTCACCTTGTTTGCGAATGGATAGCGGTGGTACGATTTGTGTATCATTGTAATGAACTAATGCCACCCCGGTTATGGGTTTTATCTATGTTCATGATTGGTCGGTGTCCGTGGTTATGCGGCCCGGTCCCCGTGTGTCGTTCGGTGTAGGTTATTACATCGAGAGGTCTGGCCAGGTCTTAGGCATATAGTTGTCGGTTATGCACTATACATAGAGTCGGTGTCCGTGGTTATGCGTCCCGATAGCTAGTGTCGTGGTTATGCGACCTAGTGGTCAGTGGTAACGGTTATGTTCCCTGACGGCGTTCATTCTATTCTTGTATGTTCTGTGACTGGCCATGCCATCTACTGTTGGCCTCTGAGTCGGTCACTTGCTTGTTGATTGTGCGAATGAACATGCCATCAAGTGTTGGCCGCTGAGTCATTTACTTGGTTGTTTGTTGGTCTTCATAATAGTTCATATGAGGACTCGATTATGTTTCACATGTTGATTCATGTCTTGATCATATTTGTTGTATTTTATTATGTCATATTTGATTACTTATCATTGTATATGCATGTTCATATGTATATGTTGCGTTGTATTACCGTTTACGTGTTTTCTGACAAAAAGTGGCTGGGAGAATCTCGAGTTACTCCCCACTGACTGTGGCGTACATGTTTCATGTATGTAGGTTGGTGTTGTTTGGGGAAGACGTGTGGCTAGCGAGCATTGTTGACTATTCGACATATACCTATTTACGATTAGATTAGTTTTAAATTGTATTGCTATCAAGGGATACCTTATCCCTTGTTCTTTTAATTTATCTTGTATAAGTTATACTTTTTTCTTTAGTTTTAAACCTTCCGCATGTTGTTTTTGATATTCCGCGATTAAGTTTATTTATATATGTCGAAAGTTTTTAAAACACCGTATTTCCGCTGCAAGTTGCTTGTTTATTTTTATGTAATATCGCGGGGTGTCACAGTTGGTATCAGAGCAGTAATGCTCCCGACGCACGCACGTGTACCCCAATTTAAATATGAACTTGACCTGAAATAATGAATAAGATATGGGTAGAGTTAAGGACCAAGTGGTAGTCTGTACTGTGATTTCTCTATGTTAGGTCTAACCGGTTTGTTAATTGTCCTTGAGTTTATTTTTGTGCTTTAGAACAGGTGAACCGTGAGCTCATCTGAATGGTGATAAAGACTGGTGCCTACTACCGAAGTTGGAAGATTCAAGCATGTTAGTCAATGAATTGACTAAGTCGAAGATTGATAGAAAATCACAAGCGCGCATAATAAACTAAAGTTATACTTATCAACTATAGCTTTAGTACAAGTTTGGTTCAAGTTATAGCTCATAACTATAACTCTATATCTATGAAGAAATGGTCGAAATATATGTGTTTTGATGAAACAATTGTTTCCAAATTAGTGTCGTGTATAATTAGTGTTTAATTGGTATTCTATTTTAAATATGGAATTGTTAATCTTGATAGGATTATATAAAATATCTTTAAGTTAAATAAGGAATAAATAAATGTCTTATGAGATAATTATTTATTACTAAAATAAACTAAGGATTTTTATATAATCTTAATTGTCAAAAATATATATAATCTAGGTATAGTTTGTTACGATTTTGGAGAACGTGTAATATGTCACGTTACCATAAATCGTGTAGGATTAGTTTAAATAAATATTATGTATTTATTTAACTTCCTAAATAAACTAAGATTATATTGTGATAATATATTTTATTATCTTTGACATGGTTTAGGAAATCGTTTTGATAAGGATACTAATTATTTATTATATAAAGATCTTTCCTAAATATGAATTAGGAAATTGATTCCTTATATAATACTTATAGTATATTATTAAATCTTTCCTAAATATATTAAGATTAGATTTAAGGTAGTATTACTAAAAGACTAGTATTCTAGTTTTAGTAATATTCCTAAATCATCTAGGGTTTGACTTACCTAGATATATATTCTATATAAATAGACTACCTATGACACATTAAGATACACGAAATACACACAGATATTCACGCAAATCGAGAGAGAGAACCGCCGATCATCTACTTCAATATTCGAGCTTTTCATTGTCATATCGATTCAAGATTCAAGTGCTCAAGCATTGATCTTATTCATTCAAGATTGTGACATCAAGAAACATTGAAGACTTTATCTTATTAACATAAGATAGAACGAGTATTTAGCGGTACTCATTGTAAGACAAATATTTAACGGTATTTGTCGTAGCTAGATATTTAACGGTATCTAGATAGAGTTGCGACTAACATCAAAGTTGCACGAGTAGGATTGATAAAATTGTAATCCAGAGTTGGTACTAATTTTATTAATCGAGAATAGTGGACATAGGTCTCAAACTGTGAGACTGAACCACTTCAAAAATATTGTGTCTCTCCTTATTATTTGTTTTATTCGAAGATCATCATACAACCGTACACACATCGAAGAAGATTTAAAAAGAAGGCATACTCAATTCAACCCCCCCTTCTTGAGTATATTATATCAATAGACTCTTCAATTGGTATCAGAGCCTCGTGCTCTTGATCGCCTAGCCGCGTGAGTTTTGATCCTTCTATTGATTCTATATTATATACTCTTTCGACAATGGATTCCAAGCATCTCAAGTGCCCTATCTTCGATGGCAAAAACTACAGTCTATGGAAGAATATGATGACTCATTACATCAAGGGATGTGATTGGGAATGTTGGAAGATCATCCAAACTGGACCAAAGAAGATCTTGGTCGCCGCCGCCAATGGAACAACCTATGAAAAGATGGAAAGCGATTATGTGGAAAGTGACTACAAAATTGCAGAGAAAAACTCTAAAGCCATGAGCCTCCTACAAAACGGTATGATAACCTCAGAATTTGATAGATTCTCATCTTGTAGTTCCGCTAAGGAAATATGGGATAGTCTCGAACTTGCTTATGAAGGAACATCCGCAGTCAGGAAACATCGGATAGACTTGCTCATTCAAAGATATGAACTTTTCAATATGGAAAAGAATGAATCTATTGATAGCATGTCTGCACGATTTTCTTGTATTATTAACGAACTACGGAACCTTGGCAGAAAGATCGATTCTGAAGATATTATTCGAAAGATTCTTAGGAGTCTCACTAAAAAATGGCAACAAAAGGTCACGGCCATAGAGGAAGCACGTGATCTATCTCAGATTACTTACCAAGAGTTGATTGGATCTCTAATGGCACACGAGATCATGCTAAATAAAGACGATGATGATTCTAAAGGGAAAGGAGTCGCCCTACAAGCCTCCACAAGCGAAGTATGCGAAGAGGAACTTGAGGACGAAACAGTTCTATTCGCAAGACGATTTAAGAAAGCAGTTTTCAAGGGTAGATACAAAAACCCTAGCAACAAAACGGTCGATAAAAAGAAAACTGACACCAAACAAACATTCTTCAAAAGAGGATGCTTTAAGTGTGGTCAACAAGATCATATGATCAAGGATTGTCCAAGCTGGGACAAAATCAAAGATAAGTCAAAAAGAGAAAAGACCAAAACAGAGTTCAAGAAAGTAATGCTTGCGTCATGCTGGGGAGAATTAGAATCTAAGGATGACGAGGACTCAGAAGAAGAAGAGGTAGCACACTTGTGCCTAAGCAACGTCAGCCTAGATCTAATCCTAGACAACAATGATGAAGATGACGCATCTCATATGTGTCTCCTTGGAGAATCCGACTCAGACGACGACGACGATGAAGAGGTAAATTTTCTTCAACTCAAAAGTCAGGTTAAAAATCTATCTAAGGCTATGTTAATTAAATACTTTGAGGAAACCTTAGATCAATGTCATGAACAAAGTCTTGAATTAGATGACTTGAAAGAACAGATCCTCGATATTGCTGAGGAAAATCAACTTCTGAAAGCCAAAGCTAAGAAACTGAAATCCAAAATAAGCATTGAAGCCAATGCTAAGTTGGAAGCAGTTATGTCTGAGAAAAAGGTTCTTGAGTCTAAAGTTATAGCTAATGAAGCTATAACCTCAAAACTGAAACTCAACATCAAAGAGCTTCAATCCAAAGTTATAGCTAATGAAGCTATAACTTCAGATTTAAGAAAGGCTAATGAGCTTCTAAAGTCAAAATCTTCGATTATGGTCGAAGATGAGACTCATCTAGAAGAAGTTGAGATCCTCGAAAGCAAAATTATGGATCTAGAATTCAATCTATCTAAAATCAAGAAGGAACATGCCAAAATTGTGTCTAACTTTCATAGAGACATTCAAAACTTAAAAGAATCTAGCAACACTGACCATAGTGAATGTAAGAAAGAAGTAGTCTCCTTAAAAGACCTCCTTCTTCATGCTCGGAAAGTTCACGACAAATGGGAAGGAAGCACTAACGTTCTAAACTTCCTAACTGAACAATCCGACAACAACATGAAGATGGGATTAAGTCACGAATGCTATGGAAGAAGGGATCACTCAAAGTGTAAACAAAGCCCAACAGACAGAGACTTTAGAAGAAGAAAATATGCCGACCTTCCTGAGTATTTAATATGCACTTATTGTGGCCATACTGGACACCTCCGAGAAAACTGTGTGAAACATGCACAAGACTTTAAAACCGGAGTCAAGTTTGTTAAATCCTTAGGAATCCCAAGCGACACTATTTCTGTCTCTGATAGTGATGATGACAAAACTGAGGAAAGAAACATTGACCACAGATGGTTCTATGACATGACATTTGACTACGAAGAAAAGAAAAATAGAACCAAACAAACTCCTCAAACAGCACACAAAAATTGGTCACCAAGACTCCAAACTAAGACTTACACAAAAACATCAAAACCCAACTACTACCAATATAGAAAGACCTATGTAAGACAAGTTTGGGTTAAAAATAAAGATGTATTTGTTATTACTAACAACAAAGGACCCAAGTATGCTTGGGTACCTAAATCCTGTCTTTGAAATCATTCGTGCAGTTTGTCGCCAAGGAAAATAACCTATGGTATCTCGACAGTGGATGCTCAAGACATATGACAGGCGACGTAAATCTATTCCAAACTCTTAAACCCTTTGATGGAGGAAAAGTCACATTTGGTGATAACAAAAAGGGAAAAATCATCGAAATTGGTAAGATAGGTATTTTATCTTCTCATACTATAAATGATGTATACCTTGTAAGTGGTCTCAAACACAATCTTATTAGTATATCTCAATTGTGTGACAAAGGAAACAAAGTAGTTTTCCATTCAGATATATGTCGTATAATCTTAGAAGGCACCAGTAAAGTAATACTTGAAGGTGTAACACCCCCATTTATTTAAGAGCCTTTAGCAAGACATTCCCAAATAAATAGAGCTGTTACCATCTCGGAATATCCGAGGTAGTGAATAACAAAGTAAACAAACCAAAGTACTTTATATAAAAACCGATTAAATTTAAACTTGATATTACAACAACTACGTGGTCCGAACTTTGATAAGATAAAAGTACAACTGAAGATATCTAAGTGTGGTCTAACTCTAAGTAGGTCCAAGCCATGTCTCTCTCCATGCCCAAGCTCCTAATCCATCATGTCTCTGACCTGTAGAATCTACTCCCCATTCCGGATCATCGTAGGTGTACACGAATACACTGTCAACCTCGCGGTTGAGTAGGATAACACAAAAATAGATAATGCAACAATTATGATATGCAAATGCAATGATATGCTCGAGCTCAATCTCAATCTCAATCACAATCTCAAACCCGTAACGCCTAGCCATACCGAACCTCCCGGCAGACTATAATCGGCCGTCGCCGAACACCAGCATAACAGCTGAGGTCACCAGGTCTAGTCCTGCAGAACTAGCCTGGGCCCAATAGTATCTCATCAATAATATCTCATCATCTCAAATCCGTATCCAATGCATATGCCATGCTTATGAATGCAATATAAAAATGTTCAACCACTATATATCATTCTCATAATAATCACACTTGCATCCATAACACACAATCCAAAATCCATTCATAACACATCATAGATTATAAGGTCAGTGTATCCTACCTGGATAGCAATATAATCCAATAGCAAGCCAACGAGTAAGCAGAATAATGCCACTTCAAAATCGTCACCTAACAATATAATATACGTAATCACTAACTAATACAATTATGCAAACTAATTTAATATGTCTAGCATTCAAATTAATTACTTTAAATAATATAACACGCGTAACGAGACCATATAATTATGACTATTTTAATTGGATAATCGAACATAGAAAGTATCATCGAACTATTGATAACCGTCACATGCTTGTATAATAAAATTGTTTAACCACTTAATAATTATTATACATGGGTGACACATACTAATAATAGTAAACATACTCATTACTTATGATAGCAATAGCAACAATATTAATAATAATAGACATACCACTAATAATATTATTATTATTAACACTAATAATAATATTATCAACAATCACCATGATAACATGATAAAATTAATAATGATTAGTAAATTATAATAATAATGTTAATCATACTAGTAATCATGATGGCCATATCATACAAACAATATACAAGCACGACTCACTAACAATTTAGCGTAACCGAGTAACAACCAACAACCACGACATTACAGCCCTCAAACAGCCCCTAACCACAGCCCTTTCGACACCTTTACACCACCTAGACCACAACCAGGACACGGTGGTTGCCTCCACCGCAACCCGGCAGCCCACTGGATGCTACTCTCGACAACTCCCTTGCCCAAACCTCTCGTCGACAGCCCCCGTAACAACCGTGGTCACTGTAATTCCTCCTACTACAGTACGTGTGCCCCATGTTTACCCACTAATAACCACCAACCCAGCCACCAGTAACCACCACCAAGGGTCCCCCCGACATCCTTGTACCCAGACGCAAGCTCAGACACCAAACACGACACAAGACTTGCCCCAACCAGCCTTCGAACCAGTTCCAAAACCCACTGGTTACGAACAGCAACCCCAGACTTCTAATTCACCTGTGTGTCAACCCATTGTAAACACGACCTCAACCACCTGCTTCCACCACCATTACCACCACCACTCACTTCCCTCGACACCCCATACAACCCCCAGCCCCCTGTTGGCAGGCACCAGGCTTCGACACCAGTAGAATCCTTTAACCAACGCCTCGAAAACTCCCTCGTACCACCACGTGTTTCTGCACTCTACTCCAGACTCCCTGATCACGACGGTTCTTCTACACTTCCCGACCACCACGCGCCATCCCAGCACCACCAGAACAACCTACTACAACCCATTACCAATACCCAAGACCCACGACATGAATTAAACCAAACAATGAATGAATAAGCAATAGAAACAGTTTGAATTATCACGCATAAAATAAAACAGAGCATATGAACGTTGTTTACAGTTGACATTTAAGACTGTTTTACTGCCACCCACGGTGGTCCGGTGGCGGTTTAAAGATGACTAACATGTTACACATACGACAAAGATTACATCAAATCTTAACACACATATTCGATGATACAAAGCTAACATTATAACTACTTACAAACACTATGGCGCGATTCTAAACGATGGTGGTGATGGGTAGCTCCTGCTGCGTTTCCTTCTCTCGTTCCCCTTGAATCTCACGAGGTCTAGGTGGTTTAGGGTTTAGGATCTGATAGGGAGGCTGACAAGGTGAATGAGGGTGAGGTATTAGGGTTTGTTATTGTGTTATGTCGATAGTCTTTATTGGAATGTCGATGAAATGATAAAGTTCATGGGACAAAAGAATTAGGGTTCACATTAGTATTATGTGGATATGCCGATGGGTCGTACCCTAACCCAAGTCCAAGCCCATCACCAATGGTCCATCATGCAACTCGAGGTCATATACGGCTACATCCCGATCTTTAGCCCGTAACATAAAATTAAAACATCTAAATAATACTATTAATTAATTATGTCAATATTAATTAAATTAAGAATATAAAATTATTAGCATTTATATAAGAATTAACAAAATTAGGATTTAAATATAATTACGATTTAAATAATAATAGACAAGTATAAAAGAGAAATAAATATAAATATAAAATATATTTAATTATAAATATATTATCAAAATAAAGAGATACGAACGAAATGTCAATTTATATAAAATAATCGTCAAATATAAAATGATTATGAAATACGAAATAATCGTAAAAATACGATTTATAAAGTACGATTTATAAAGTCATAATAGTTTACATAAAATGCTTTATAAACGTTCCGTTTGAAATACGTGTATAAAACATGGTTTGACTGTCGTTGACCGAGACTAAAATACGGGGTATTACAGTCTTCCCCCCTTAAAATGAACTTCGTCCCGAAGTTCACCATCCCGTAACAGTAACGAAACATATAACAAGCATAAAACAATCACAAGTAGCAGTTACATAGGCTTTAAAACGTGAAAAGTTACATTCTACCCTCGTTAAGAAAACTTTGTCCCCAAAGTTTAACATATTACAGAAAATACCTGACACTTAAAGAACCATGACATGGATCACAACATAGCAATCAAATAGGAGACTCTACATATGGTAAATTTCAGTCAAGCAATCATAATATATCAATCAATCAAATCGCTATTCATTAAGATTTTACAATCCTATCCTCCTTAAGACATGGTTACGTCCTCGTAACCTCGTTATAAATTTCGACATCCAAAGTTCCAGAAGGTCACTCAACCAACAATCACAAATCATCTGATAAGGTAATTACTCTATACTGGCAACTAGCATCCGACTTTTAAAACAACAACCCATACTCGTCAGTTTCATGCTACGTAATAGAATCAAAGTAATTAACACATACATATACTTTTGGAAACGTTAGCACAACCTAACACATTTACACCAATGTAGCCAATCCGCTAACTCATAGTTCATTCTTGACAATTAAACCATTTCATGTTCATAAACAAAGTATGGAGATAAAATCTGTCTTACGCAGATAAGAGGAATGTAATTAGACAAAAATTTAATTAATGTAATTAAACACGAGGCATTGACACATTTAACGAGAGAGACACAAATCATGGGCTAGTAAGGCTTACATCATTTATCATAAAACTAGTAATAAATAATTGCAAAATAAGAGGTTTATGTCATGTGGAACAATTTCATATTTAGGCCAATTTCATCAACATGTAGCTACAAATTCTATCAGGTTGCAAAACAATTACCATAATTATCAAACATCAGCTTTATCATGTATGATCACTCTGAAAACATTTTGAAACTCTCAAAACGATGAAGTTGTAATTAATGACAATTTATAAACACGAATCAACTGATGCTTTTACAAGTTACAGATCGAAAGCAGGACTAACACTCCCATAATTCACATGTCAACCAGATTACCAATTCAATATATTATGATCAGATTTAAACATAGCAATACGTAGTTCACCTTTAAAACTAACTTTATATAGAGCTCACCAAAACACGTAATGTTATACTATCATTAGTAAAGTTCATATCCATATCATATGCTTACTGTTCATGTTACTAATGTCATATCGGAATATTACATGGTTACATCACATAATTCTTATTTGATTAATCTTTTATATGAACCTACATAACTCACAAGCTCATCATACATAAAATTTACACATTCTTATAGAGAACACATTTTAAACGGCAGCCCATACAAATAGGTAACATTCTGGAAGCTTATTACAACGTTGGTCACTTTAATATTTCACATTATTACTTTACATCATCATATAAAAAAAAAACACAACTATTCTCAAGAACGTGTTGACGCATATATTGAAGCATAGGAATGACATTGCAC
Organism: Silene conica; assembly: GCA_029255685.2. NCBI lineage: Eukaryota > Viridiplantae > Streptophyta > Magnoliopsida > Caryophyllales > Caryophyllaceae > Silene > Silene conica. The sequence goes on along the minus strand of CM055316.2, from coordinate 41,679,226 downwards.
CACATTAATATTTATTCATTATTTCAATTTGTACTTGCCATCAAGAAAGCGGTAAAGATTGCGAAACTGAAAGTTACGATCAACTAAATAAATCAATATTTTTACATGTATATACAAATGTAACACATAGCTATATGACATTCATGGCTTGGGACAACACATTCCGCATATCACTAGACATGGATTACTATAACATTTAAATCTGATTATTCATATTCAAATTCAAGACGATATATTACATAGTTACGATGGTCGTTTAATAACCAAATATCATATGAAGATTCCTAAACACCAAAATCATATGATAATATCACTCCAAATTATTGTTTAATAATTATACATCCATTCCCTAAAATTTCAATGCAATCATTCGGATCAATCAGCATTTCAAGATCGCTCATATTCGTCTAATGCACATCATCATACAGGTCAAGCTTATATTTCAAAATCACATTCCAATTTTCATGTTCTCAATACTTGAAAATCATACAACTCAATCAACATTCAATATAAGTCTCATTCAACACAGATCTCCAACCATATTTCACATCATAACTTACCTCATTCTTTTTCTATAACAACGTTAGTACAATATATATATATTGGGTCCTGTCCTTTGTTCAATACTACCCACACTCTACATCTCTCAAGGGTGACCAGGTTAGACTGAAAGGGCCAATGGCTTGGTTTGAGGGGGCCCCTAACTCATCCGAATCCTGGGGCTCCTAACAGTTACTAGCCTGGGGTTCATTTTATTTAGACACTCCTATGTTCATTATTTCCATTTTAGTTTAGGCCTGAGGATCGTTCGCTCTGATACCACTTTGTAACACCCCCATTTATTTAAAAGCCTTTAGCAAGACATTCCCAAATAAATAGAGCTGTTACCATCTCGGAATATCCGACGTAGTGAATAACAAAGTAAACAAACCAAAGTACTTTATATAAAAACCGATTAAATTTAAACTTGATATTACAACAACTACGTGGTCCGAACTTTGATAAGATAAAAGTCCAACTGAAGATATCTAAGTGTGGTCTAACTCTAAGTAGGTCCAAGCCATGTCTCTCTCCATGCCCAAGCTCCTAATCCAACATGTCTCTGACCTGTAGAATCTACTCCCCATTCCGGATCATCGTAGGTGTACACGAATACACTGTCAACCTCGCGGTTGAGTAGGATAACACAAAAATAGATAATGCAACAATTATGATATGCAAATGCAATGATATGCTCGAGCTCAATCTCAATCTCAATCACAATCTCAAACCCGTAACGCCCAGCCATACCGAACCTCCCGGCAGACTATAATCGGCCGTCGCCGAACACCAGCATAACAGCTGAGGTCACCAGGTCTAGTCCTGCAGAACTAGCCTGGGCCCAATAGTATCTCATCAATAATATCTCATCATCTCAAATCCGTATCCAATGCATATGCCATGCTTATGAATGCAATATAAAAATGTTCAACCACTATATATCATTCTCATAATAATCACACTTGCATCCATAACACACAATCCAAAATCCATTCATAACACATCATAGATTATAAGGTCAGTGTATCCTACCTGGATAGCAATATAATCCAATAGCAAGCCAACGAGTAAGCAGAATAATGCAACTTCAAAATCGTCACCTACACTACAACAGATACGTCAGATTGCGACTGAAATTAGCGACCACAAGCGGTCGCCCTTCTAATTTTAGCGACCAATTTCAGTCGCACGCCCTTAGTCGCAGGCTGTAGTCGCTTTTAGCGACCGATATTGGTCGCCAAATTTAGCGACCGGTGAAAAAAAGGCGGGCGACCGATAGTGGTCGCTAATTTAGCGACCGACTGCGGTAGCTAAATTAGCGACCGATTTCAGTCGCCAATTTAGCGACCGTTTTCAGTCGCTAAATTGGCGACCGATTTCAGTCGCTAATTTAGCTACTGACAGCGGTCGCTAAGTGGTCGCCAATGAAAAAAAAGTTACAGGGGTTTAGCGACCGACAGTGGTCGCTAATTTTACATGTTCGGTCGCTAATTTTACATGTATTTGCCCGTAAAATTCGGTTTTGTCCTAGCCAAATCCGTAGCTACTACCGTAAAACCTGCAAGCAAACCAAAGAAGAGCAGCGCACAACCCAATTGATGCCAAATCTGATCGCTTAAATAAATAAAAGTGATTTGGATTACAAAGTACGAAATTCAAGCACTAAACTTAAAATTATCCAACACTAAACTTAAAATTATCCAACACTTAACATAAGAGTCACTAAAAACAAGAGTCACAAACTACGACACTGGAAAAGATGCTCCCGCCCCACTGCCACCTCCATAATCGGGATCTCTTGGATCCCGATCCTGTGGACGCCAACCGCTGTTACAATTAGCAAAGTAGGAAGACATCCTTTCCATCTCTTCTTTCATTCTCCTCAGCTCTTCATCTCGTTCGGCGTCCCTTCTATCCTTCTCAGCTAGTTGCATCTGAAGGTGACTGACCAAACCAGGAACATAGGGTTGATGCTGGGACGAGGACCCTCTTCTTGCCGGCGGTTCATAAAAGAGCTCTTTAGCTGAACCGGCTCCATAGACTCCTCCTTTTTGAAAACCGTCTACCAATTCATACCATAGCTGATTGTCGGAGATGTCAGGGTTCGCCTTCTTTCGTTTAAGAAATGTTTCCTACAAAAAAAATGAAACATTATTAATAATATATACAATAACACTTACATATAAATAAATCATTGATTATAAATCATTTTTTAAATGCTTTATACAATAACACTTACATATAATTCGCGATCTCCAGCATTTACGAAGACGAACCCTTTCCTTCCCTTTTTGGCATGTGTCTCAAGGAAGAGATCTACAACCGATTGTAGCTGGCCCTTATTTTTCCTTGCCTATAAAAATAATAATAAATTCATGAAGTGTTAGTCAGTTAATTAAAATTTAAAGCTAAATATATACTTCAAGATAAAAGTGATAAATTAAATCACAAGAGTAAATACTTACAGTTACCGTCACGCGTTCATGGAATGACTGAGACCCACCATAATGAGTAGCGCCAACCTCCGCTTCGGGATCATTTCCACCCCTCTTGTTCGCCTTGTTCCGCGCCGACTTTTGCTTGAACTCAGGACTTTCTCTGTACTTAGTGAATTCTTCATATGACTGACCTACAATCCAATAAAATAGAAACGATTACTATAAATTAAAAAAATGTTAAACTTTTTATTTTAATACGATTATTAATAAATTAATACCTTTCATGAACGTTGGCGGAGTCTTCCTCCTCGACACCTTATACATAATGTCCTTCAGCCTCCTTTGACCAACATCATTGAATCGATCCCAAGCCAGTCGATCAAGCGCACTTGGCCAATAGAAGACACGCTACCAAAAAAAGAAGAGTTATTAGAGAAACAAATCAACCATGAATTTATAAAAAATAAATAATTAAAGTAAAGACTTATATACGTACCCGAAAGGCGTTGTACCACATCTCCTTGTCCTCGTCACTAGCATTCGTCCAACAAGTGACGCCGTGAACCATGTTCTCTTGAATGCTATTGGTGACGCCACGAACCGTTGTTTGATGTTTAAACCTGAAACCAAACATGAATGTTAATTAATAAGACTAGTTTGAATAAAATTAATAAATAAATAAACAACTAGTGAATAAAAAATTACCAAAGACCCGTCGGATCAAGGATGATCCTGCCGTCAGTATGGCGGGGTACACGGACCTCCTCCTCCTCCTCACTGTCAGTCGACACACGGACCTCCTCCTCCCCCTGTGATCGGGCCGAGCTACTGTCCCCGCCACTACCACTAAAACCGCCCCGTTGCCTGCCTCCTCCACGAGCCATGTGAACCTATAATTGCAGGAAAAATGTTAACATACATATATATAACATAATAAATAATGTTGGTAAAAAACAGGACCTAAATAAATATATAGGATGAAAACCTCATACTACTTTTACTCATCATCATCATCATCATCGTCATCCTCTTCTTCTTCTACCTCCTCCTCCTCGTCATCATCCTCTTCCTCCTCTTCTAACTCTTCATCATTATTATCTTGTAACTGATCTTGCCCCTCCATTTCATCATCTTCTAGCTCCTCTCCCGATTCTATCTCATTTCCATAAATGACTTCTTGATCTACTGGAGACAGAATGGACTCTGATACAACTTCTTCTTGGAAAAAGGATGTGTCGACTTCTGATCGCGCCTTTGTTTTAATTACCGCACACCAATTCTTTTGTTGTCTATCTTTACTTGTGCTAGGTGACGATGCATAATAAATTTGCTGAGCTTGTTGTGCAAGTATAAATGGATCATATTTAGAATAGGTTCGAGTGTGATTCACTTCTACAAGCTTGTAGCGATCATGGACTCTCGTTCCAGCTACAGAATTATCTCTCCATTGAATCTTGAATAAGACAGCTTTGTAACCCCGTTCACGCCCATTATAGCACAACTCAAAGATATCCTCTAATATCCCATAGTAGTCGTTGCCATCAAGAGAAGAAATAGTAACGCCATAGTTGCATTTAGCCTTACTTTTCCCGTAGTCGAATGTGTGAAACTTAAACCCATTAACTAAATAATGCTTCCACGTGACAACCTTTCGAGAAGGACCCAAAGCCAAGCATCTAACCACATCATCTTGGATATTTAGCTTAACTACATGTTTTCGAAACCAACCTGGAAACTGTTCCTCGTGTTTACTCCAAACATCCTCTCTTTTAACATTAGGGTGATCAGTCATGAAATCTTTCACAAATTTTGCTTCATATGGCTCCAAAACCTCACAATTAGATAGGACATAAAGGTGAGCACGATTATACTCCTTGTCATCCAGAAATCTTGTTCCCCCAGCAGAAGAACACCCTTCATCATCTTGCACATGAAAACACTTGGGTATACTTGTATCTAACTCATCCGCTTCTTCAATGTTCAAGTCTTTTGCTTTGGTGTCAATATGTTTTTCAAAGTAAAAAGAGCAAAAATTGGCAATTTCTTCCGTTAGATATGCATTGCAAATAGAACCTTCCACACGAGCTTTATTACCAATTTTCTTTTTCACATGATTAAGAAACCTTTCGAAAGGATACATCCACCTATACTGAACGGGTCCACCAACTTTAGCTTCATATGGCAAATGAATGGGTAGATGCTCCATCGAATTGAAAAAAGAAGGCGGAAATATCATCTCAAGTTTACACAAAATTTCTGGAATTTGGTCTTCCAAACGAATCATGTCATCAACTGATATCGTGGAAGAACACAAGTCTCTGAAAAATTGACTAATTTCTGTAACTGCATTCCAAACGGTGGTCGGGAGTAAATTTTTCAAAGCCACTGGTAACAAGCGCTCCATGAAAACATGACAGTCATGACTTTTCAACCCTCTTAACTTCAATTCTTTTAAATCAACACATCGGCTGAAATCTGAGGCATAGCCATCGGGAAACTTCAAGTCTTTTACCCAATCGCACAATACCTTTCTTTGAGCTTTGTCAAGGGTAAATGGTGCTTTTGGCATTGACCCATCCCTACGAATGTGAAGTTTAGGACGATCACAAAATTTTTTCAATTCTATTCTTGAGCCAATATTGTCACGTGTCTTTCCTTTAACATCCATAATCGTATGAATAAGTAGCTCAAAGAAATTCTTCTCTATGTGCATCACATCCAAATTGTGTCTGATCAACTTTGTTTTCCAATAGGGTAGGTCCCAAAAAATACTTCTTTTAAACCAACCACTCTTTTTCTTTTTTAGCTCTCTAAATTCTTCTTCAGTCCCATCGTTGGTAGATGGCAATTCACGTATAGCCTCCCAAACTGCATCACCTGGGAGTCTATCCGGAGCATCCTCAAGCACCTCCTTTCCTTTTAAGAAGGCTTTTTTGTTCTTTCTATGGACATGCCCATCCGGTAAGAAGCATCTATGGCAATCAAACCAACTAATCTTTTTAGAATTAGGGAGGTAAAATGCTTTGCTATTATCCATGCAATAAGGGCATGCCATTCGCCCCGCTGTTGCCCAGCCTGATAGCATACCGTACGCAGGGAAATCACTTACAGTCCACAGCAATGAAGCTCTTAGTTGGAAGTTTTGCTTCTTGGACACATCAAATGTTTCGATACCGACTTCCCATAGATACTTCAGTTCTTCCACCAACGGTTGTAAATAGACATCCAAGTTATTTTTTGGGTTGTGAGGACCGGGAATAAGTAGAGAGAGGAAAATAAATTGTCTTTTGGAACATAGCCAAGGAGGTAAGTTGTACGGTGTAAGCATTACAGGCCAACACGAGTACGGTCTACCAAATTGACCAAAAGGGTCAAACCCATCCGTACACAAGCCAAGTCTCACATTGCGAGGTTCCTCGGCAAAATCAGGATACAAACTATCAAAACGCTTCCACTCCTCTCCGTCACTCGGGTGACACATCTTTCCTGGTGTACGGGGGTTTTCTTTGTGCCATCTCATTTGGTTGGCAATATTTTTCGTGGCATATAACCTTTGAAGTCTTGGAGCTAGGGGAAGATAAATTAATGGGTGTAATGATATTGGTTTCTTTGTTTTTCCACTCTTCTTACCCTTTTTTCCCTTCAAGATAATATTTCCCTCACTTGTCTCATATCTATCACTTTGACATTTCTTACATTTGGTTAGCAACGCATCATCTTTCCAAAAAAGCATACATCCTCCAGGACATGCGTCAATCTTTTCATGTGGAAGCTGAAGACCTTTGACCACTTTTTTGGTATTGTAAAAATTACGGGTCATAATGTTATTATCGGGTATAACATCTTCAATTAAAGTAGCAATACTGTCAACCGCTTTAAACGGCATATTGAACTCACATTTTAACGTTACTATCCTCGATGCAACTTGCAACAATGACATTCTACTCCCCTCATATAAAGTTTTCTCGGAGTCCCTTAGCATATCAAAAAAGGCTTTGGCTTTTGGGTTTGGATCTTCTTCCTCGGTTATAGGTACACGATCGGGATTAGTGAAAACATTCGACTCAAAGGCATCAAGTACCATTTCTCTATATGGGTTCTCGGGTTCAGAAGAGTGTTCGGGATCAGAAGAGTATTTTTCCCCATGTGATATCCAGTTGTAATAGTTTGGAAAAAACCCATTCGTAATAAGATGTTCTTCTACTTCTACCTCAGGTAAATATTTTAAGTTTTTACATTTAGTACAAGGACACCTAAGTTTGCGTTGTTCGAAATCATATGATTCTGAACATCTAGCAAATTCAATAAACCCACGAACTCCCTTTACAAATCTAGCATTGGGACGTTTCTTCTTATCTACTCTTTCTTCGTACATCCAGCTACGTTCAAATCTCTTCATTTTAATCTAGATAATATATAATAATTAAACCAAACACACAACAATAATTTCAATTCAATAAGAATTCAACAAATAATAAGTTCAAGCTAAGAATTCAATCAAGTCAATATATGTACTTAAAGATTTCAATTGGGTCCTTATCACTCCAACCTAAACCCATCAATGTATATTTCAAGTCACTAGCAAATACATAATTGTGAATTTATTAGTGGGGAAAAAAAATTTGGCAGCAATTCCCTTAAGTTCTTCAAATACACAATGTGAAATAAATTTGTATTTATTTCACATATGTATTCGAAGAACATAAAGAAATTGTTACCAAACTCTTTCCCCACTAATAAATTCACAAGTATGTATTTACTACCTAAGTGACTTGAAATATACAAAGACAGTCCCAAAATGGGGACTATTCATGAATTTCTCCTAACGAGTAATTCATGAACGGGTACTAGGTCAATAGTAATTCAATTCTTGCACGGAAAATATTCACAATAACTTACAATAACATACAAACATAATAATTAACATCACAAAATCATCCTAGAAATCTAATTACTAACTATACTCATCATCCAATTTTCCCCAATTTCTAACCCTAATCACAATAACACCCAATTTTTTTCCAATTAACTAACTAAAAACATCCTAAAAACATCTTAATAATCTAATTACTAACTAAAATCATCATCCAATTTTCCCCAATTTCTAACCCTAATCACAATAACACCCAATTTTTTTTCAATTCACTAACTAAAAACATCCTAATAATCTAATTACTAACTAAAATCATAATCCAATTTTCCCCAATTTCTAACCCTAATCACAATAACACTCCATTTTTTTTCAATTAACTAACTCAAAACATCCTAAAAAGCATCCTAATAATCTAATTACTAACTAAAAGCATCCTAATAATCTAATTATTAACTAAAAGCATCCTAATAATCTAATTACTAACTAAAAGCATCCTAATAATCTAATTACTAACTAAAAGCATCCTAATAATCTAATTACTTGTTTGAATTACAATAATACTATAAAGAGATTTAATACATAATTAAAGTTAGTAAATCGACACAAACCTGAAAAAGGAGTAAAATGTAGGTGAACGGCGGTGGTGGGTGGTGCGGTGGCGTTGCGGTGGTCCGGTATAAGGACTATCGGTCGACGGGTTTAGGGGGGTTTGAGGTTTTTTCTTTTTCAAACTTACGCAATAATGGGAATGACGGGTTGAAGAGGCGAGAAAAAAAATATAACAGGGGGTTAGCGACCGAAATCGGTCGCTAAATTCGGTCGCTAAATTTAGCGACTGAATTCGGTCGCTAAATTCGGTCGCTAAATTTAGCGACTGAAACTAAACGCGGTCGCTAAATTTAGCGACCGAATTCGGTCGCCAAATTCGGTCGCTAAACTGGCGCAATGGTTCTTTTTGGATTCCCGCGGATTTTTTCAGATAAGATTGGGATAGGCTTTCGGTCGCTAAAATTAGCGACCGACGTCGGTCGCCCGCTTTTTTTTTTTCGGTCGCTAATTTGCGACTACCATTGCGGTGGCAGGTTTGGTCGCTATCTGGGGTAATTCTTGTAGTGCTAACAATATAATATACGTAATCACTAACTAATACAATTATGCAAACTAATTTAATATGTCTAGCATTCAAATTAATTACTTTAAATAATATAACACGCGTAACGAGACCGTATAATTATGACTATTTTAATTGGATAATCGAACATAGAAAGTATCATCGAACTATTGATAACCGTCACATGCTTGTATAATAAAATTGTTTAACCACTTAATAATTATTATACATGGGTGACACATACTAATAATAGTAAACATACTCATTACTTATGATAGCAATAGCAACAATATTAATAATAATAGACATACCACTAATAATATTATTATTATTAACACTAATAATAATATTATCAACAATCACCATGATAACATGATAAAATTAATAATGATTAGTAAATTATAATAATAATGTTAATCATACTAGTAATCATGATGGCCATATCATACAAACAATATACAAGCACGACTCACTAACAATTTAGCGTAACCGAGTAACAACCAACAACCACGACATTACAGCCCTCAAAAAGCCCCTAACCACAGCCCTTTCGACACCTTTACACCACCTAGACCACAACCAGGACACGGTGGTTACCTCCACCGCAACCCGGCAGCCCACTGGATGCTACTCTCGACAACTCCCTTGCCCAAACCTCTCGTCGACAGCCCCCGTAACAACCGTGGTCACTGTAATTCCTCCTACTACAGTACGTGTGCCCCATGTTTACCCACTAATAACCACCAACCCAGCCACCAGTAACCACCACCAAGGGTCCCCCCGACATCCTTGTACCCAGACGCAAGCTCAGACACCAAACACGACACAAGACTTGCCCTAACCAGCCTTCGAACCAGTTCCAAAACCCACTGGTTACGAACAGCAACCCCAGACTTCTAATTCACCTGTGTGTCAACCCATTGTAAACACGACCTCAACCACCTGCTTCCACCACCATTACCACCACCACTCACTTCCCTCGACACCCCATACAACCCCCAACCCCCTGTTGGCAGGCACCAGGCTTCGACACCAGTAGAATCCTTTAACCAACGCCTCGAAAACTCCCTCGTACCACCACGTGTTTCTGCACTCTACTCCAGACTCCCTGATCACGACGGTTCTTCTACACTTCCCGACCACCACGCGCCATCCCAGCACCACCAGAACAACCTACTACAACCCATTACCAATACCCAAGACCCACGACATGAATTAAACCAAACAATGAATGAATAAGCAATAGAAACAGTTTGAATTATCACGCATAAAATAAAACAGAGCATATGAACGTTGTTTACAGTTGACATTTAAGACTGTTTTACTGCCACCCACGGTGGTCCGGTGGCGGTTTAAAGATGACTAACATGTTACACATACGACAAAGATTACATCAAATCTTAACACACATATTCGATGATACAAAGCTAACATTATAACTACTTACAAACACTATGGCGCGATTCTAAACGATGGTGGTGATGGGTAGCTCCTGCTGCGTTTCCTTCTCTCGTTCCCCTTGAATCTCACGAGGTCTAGGTGGTTTAGGGTTTAGGATCTGATAGGGAGGCTGACAAGGTGAATGAGGGTGAGGTATTAGGGTTTGTTATTGTGTTATGTCGATAGTCTTTATTGGAATGTCGATGAAATGATAAAGTTCATGGGACAAAAGAATTAGGGTTCACATTAGTATTATGTGGATATGCCGATGGGTCGTACCCTAACCCAAGTCCAAGCCCATCACCAATGGTCCATCATGCAACTCGAGGTCATATACGGCTACATCCCGATCTTTAGCCCGTAACATAAAATTAAAACAACATCTAAATAATACTATTAATTAATTATGTCAATATTAATTAAATTAAGAATATAAAATTATTAGCATTTATATAAGAATTAACAAAATTAGGATTTAAATATAATTACGATTTAAATAATAATAGACAAGTATAAAAGAGAAATAAATATAAATATGAAATATATTTAATTATAAATATATTATCAAAATAAAGAGATACGAACGAAATGTCAATTTATATAAAATAATCGTCAAATATAAAATGATTATGAAATACGAAATAATCGTAAAAATACGATTTATAAAGTACGATTTATAAAGTCATAATAGTTTACATAAAATGCTTTATAAACGTTCCGTTTGAAATACGTGTATAAAACATGGTTTGACTGTCGTTGACCGAGACTAAAATACGGGGTATTACAGTCTTCCCCCCTTAAAATGAACTTCGTCCCGAAGTTCACCATCCCGTAACAGTAACGAAACATATAACAAGCATAAAACAATCACAAGTAGCAGTTACATAGGCTTTAAAACGTGAAAAGTTACATTCTACCCTCGTTAAGAAAACTTTGTCCCCAAAGTTTAACATATTACAGAAAATACCTGACACTTAAAGAACCATGACATGGATCACAACATAGCAATCAAATAGGAGACTCTACATATGGTAAATTTCAGTCAAGCAATCATAATATATCAATCAATCAAATCGCTATTCATTAAGATTTTACAATCCTATCCTCCTTAAGACATGGTTACGTCCTCGTAACCTCGTTATAAATTTCGACATCCAAAGTTCCAGAAGGTCACTCAACCAACAATCACAAATCATCTGATAAGGTAATTACTCTATACTGGCAACTAGCATCCGACTTTTAAAACAACAACCCATACTCGTCAGTTTCATGCTACGTAATAGAATCAAAGTAATTAACACATACATATACTTTTGGAAACGTTAGCACAACCTAACACATTTACACCAATGTAGCCAATCCGCTAACTCATAGTTCATTCTTGACAATTAAACCATTTCATGTTCATAAACAAAGTATGGAGATAAAATCTGTCTTACGCAGATAAGAGGAATGTAATTAGACAAAAATTTAATTAATGTAATTAAACACGAGGCATTGACACATTTCACGAGAGAGACACAAATCATGGGCTAGTAAGGCTTACATCATTTATCATAAAACTAGTAATAAATAATTGCAAAATAAGAGGTTTATGTCATGTGGAACAATTTCATATTTAGGCCAATTTCATCAACATGTAGCTACAAATTCTATCAGGTTGCAAAACAATTACCATAATTATCAAACATCAGCTTTATCATGTATGATCACTCTGAAAACATTTTGAAACTCTCAAAACGATGAAGTTGTAATTAATGACAATTTATAAACACGAATCAACTGATGCTTTTACAAGTTACAGATCGAAAGCAGGACTAACACTCCCATAATTCACATGTCAACCAGATTACCAATTCAATATATTATGATCAGATTTAAACATAGCAATACGTAGTTCACCTTTAAAACTAACTTTATATAGAGCTCACCAAAACACGTAATGTTATACTATCATTAGTAAAGTTCATATCCATATCATATGCTTACTGTTCATGTTACTAATGTCATATCGGAATATTACATGGTTACATCACATAATTCTTATTTGATTAATCTTTTATATGAACCTACATAACTCACAAGCTCATCATACATAAAATTTACACATTCTTATAGAGAACACATTTTAAACGGCAGCCCATACAAATAGGTAACATTCTGGAAGCTTATTACAACGTTGGTCACTTTAATATTTCACATTATTACTTTACATCATCATATAAAAAAAAAACACAACTATTCTCAAGAACGTGTTGACGCATATATTGAAGCATAGGAATGACATTGCACCACATTAATATTTATTCATTATTTCAATTTGTACTTGCCATCAAGAAAGCGGTAAAGATTGCGAAACTGAAAGTTACGATCAACTAAATAAATCAATATTTTTACATGTATATACAAATGTAACACATAGCTATATGACATTCATGGCTTGGGACAACACATTCCGCATATCACTAGACATGGATTACTATAACATTTAAATCTGATTATTCATATTCAAATTCAAGACGATATATTACATAGTTACGATGGTCATTTAATAACCAAATATCATATGAAGATTCCTAAACACCAAAATCATATGATAATATCACTCCAAATTATTGTTTAATAATTATACATCCATTCCCTAAAATTTCAATGCAATCATTCGGATCAATCAGCATTTCAAGATCGCTCATATTCGTCTAATGCACATCATCATACAGGTCAAGCTTATATTTCAAAATCACATTCCAATTTTCATGTTCTCAATACTTGAAAATCATACAACTCAATCAACATTCAATATAAGTCTCATACAACACAGATCTCCAACCATATTTCACATCATAACTTACCTCATTCTTTTTCTATAACAACGTTAGTACAATATATATATATTGGGTCCTGTCCTTTGTTCAATACTACCCACACTCTACATCTCTCAAGGGTGACCAGGTTAGACTGAAAGGGCCAATGGCTTGGTTTGAGGGGGCCCCTAACTCATCCGAATCCTGGGGCTCCTAACAGTTACTAGCCTGGGGTTCATTTTATTTAGACACTCCTATGTTCATTATTTCCATTTTAGTTTAGGCCTGAGGATCGTTCGCTCTGATACCACTTTGTAACACCCCCATTTATTTAAGAGCCTTTAGCAAGACATTCCCAAATAAATAGAGCTGTTACCATCTCGGAATATCCGACGTAGTGAATAACAAAGTAAACAAACCAAAGTACTTTATATAAAAACCGATTAAATTTAAACTTGATATTACAACAACTACGTGGTCCGAACTTTGATAAGATAAAAGTACAACTGAAGATATCTAAGTGTGGTCTAACTCTAAGTAGGTCCAAGCCATGTCTCTCTCCATGCCCAAGCTCCTAATCCAACATGTCTCTGACCTGTAGAATCTACTCCCCATTCCGGATCATCGTAGGTGTACACGAATACACTGTCAACCTCGCGGTTGAGTAGGATAACACAAAAATAGATAATGCAACAATTATGATATGCAAATGCAATGATATGCTCGAGCTCAATCTCAATCTCAATCACAATCTCAAACCCGTAACGCCCAGCCATACCGAACCTCCCGGCAGACTATAATCGGCCGTCGCCGAACACCAGCATAACAGCTGAGGTCACCAGGTCTAGTCCTGCAGAACTAGCCTGGGCCCAATAGTATCTCATCAATAATATCTCATCATCTCAAATCCGTATCCAATGCATATGCCATGCTTATGAATGCAATATAAAAATGTTCAACCACTATATATCATTCTCATAATAATCACACTTGCATCCATAACACACAATCCAAAATCCATTCATAACACATCATAGATTATAAGGTCAGTGTATCCAACCTGGATAGCAATATAATCCAATAGCAAGCCAACGAGTAAGCAGAATAATGCCACTTCAAAATCGTCACCTAACAATATAATATACGTAATCACTAACTAATACAATTATGCAAACTAATTTAATATGTCTAGCATTCAAATTAATTACTTTAAATAATATAACACGCGTAACGAGACCGTATAATTATGACTATTTTAATTGGATAATCGAACATAGAAAGTATCATCGAACTATTGATAACCGTCACATGCTTGTATAATAAAATTGTTTAACCACTTAATAATTATTATACATGGGTGACACATACTAATAATAGTAAACATACTCATTACTTATGATAGCAATAGCAACAATATTAATAATAATAGACATACCACTAATAATATTATTATTATTAACACTAATAATAATATTATCAACAATCACCATGATAACATGATAAAATTAATAATGATTAGTAAATTATAATAATAATGTTAATCATACTAGTAATCATGATGGCCATATCATACAAACAATATACAAGCACGACTCACTAACAATTTAGCGTAACCGAGTAACAACCAACAACCACGACATTACAGCCCTCAAACAGCCCCTAACCACAGCCCTTTCGACACCTTTACACCACCTAGACCACAACCAGGACACGGTGGTTGCCTCCACCGCAACCCGGCAGCCCACTGGATGCTACTCTCGACAACTCCCTTGCCCAAACCTCTCGTCGACAGCCCCCGTAACAACCGTGGTCACTGTAATTCCTCCTACTACAGTACGTGTGCCCCATGTTTACCCACTAATAACCACCAACCCAGCCACCAGTAACCACCACCAAGGGTCCCCCCGACATCCTTGTACCCAGACGCAAGCTCAGACACCAAACACGACACAAGACTTGCCCCAACCAGCCTTCGAACCAGTTCCAAAACCCACTGGTTACGAACAGCAACCCCAGACTTCTAATTCACCTGTGTGTCAACCCATTGTAAACACGACCTCAACCACCTGCTTCCACCACCATTACCACCACCACTCACTTCCCTCGACACCCCATACAACCCCCAACCCCCTGTTGGCAGGCACCAGGCTTCGACACCAGTAGAATCCTTTAACCAACGCCTCGAAAACTCCCTCGTACCACCACGTGTTTCTGCACTCTACTCCAGACTCCCTGATCACGACGGTTCTTCTACACTTCCCGACCACCACGCGCCATCCCAACACCACCAGAACAACCTACTACAACCCATTACCAATACCCAAGACCCACGACATGAATTAAACCAAACAATGAATGAATAAGCAATAGAAACAGTTTGAATTATCACGCATAAAATAAAACAGAGCATATGAACGTTGTTTACAGTTGACATTTAAGACTGTTTTACTGCCACCCACGGTGGTCCGGTGGCGGTTTAAAGATGACTAACATGTTACACATACGACAAAGATTACATCAAATCTTAATACACATATTCGATGATACAAAGCTAACATTATAACTACTTACAAACACTATGGCGCGATTCTAAACGATGGTGGTGATGGGTAGCTCCTGCTGCGTTTCCTTCTCTCGTTCCCCTTGAATCTCACGAGGTCTAGGTGGTTTAGGGTTTAGGATCTGATAGGGAGGCTGACAAGGTGAATGAGGGTGAGGTATTAGGGTTTGTTATTGTGTTATGTCGATAGTCTGTATTGGAATGTCGATGAAATGATAAAGTTCATGGGACAAAAGAATTAGGGTTCACATTAGTATTATGTGGATATGCTGATGGGTCGTACCCTAACCCAAGTCCAAGCCCATCACCTATGGTCCATCACGCAACTCAAGGTCATATACGGCTACATCCCGATCTTTAGCCCGTAACATAAAATTAAAACAACATCTAAATAATACTATTAATTAATTATGTCAATATTAATTAAATTAAGAATATAAAATTATTAGCATTTATATAAGAATTAACAAAATTAGGATTTAAATATAATTACGATTTAAATAATAATAGACAAGTATAAAAGAGAAATAAATATAAATATGAAATATATTTAATTATAAATATATTATCAAAATAAAGAGATACGAACGAAATGTCAATTTATATAAAATAATCGTCAAACATAAAATGATTATGAAATACGAAATAATCGTAAAAATACGATTTATAAAGTACGATTTATAAAGTCATAATAGTTTACATAAAATGCTTTATAAACGTTCCGTTTGAAATACGTGTATAAAACATGGTTTGACTGTCGTTGACCGAGACTAAAATACGGGGTATTACAGAAGGTCACAGGATGAAAAATGTTTATATGATTGATTTAAATGCTGTACCTACTGATTCTCTATCATGCATGAAAGTTACGTTAGATGATCAATGTCTATGGCACAAGAGATTTGGTCATATTAGCTCACCTATTCTAAGTAAGCTGAAAAGATGGGACTTGGTCGAAGGTCTTCCAAAGATCAAATTTGATCAAGAAAAGATGTGTGACACATGTGCACGATGTAAACACGTCAGATCATCCTTTAAGCCTAAAAGAGTGGTAAGCACAAAACAAGCTCTTGAACTAGTACACATGGATCTATGTGGCCCTATGAAGGTAAGAAGCAGAGGTGGTTCCAGGTACATTTTCGTTCTAGTTGATGATTACTCTAGATTTGTTTGGCCAATCTTTCTTCATTCTAAAGACGAAACATTCGATGAATTTGTTAGTCTCATGAAACTTGTTCAAAACAAATATAAATCAAACCTAGTAACAATCCGTACTGACCATAACTTCTCGGCCCCTAGAACCCCACAACAAAATGGTGTCGTAGAACGAATGAACAGAACCCTAGAAGACATGGCTAGAACAATGCTTCTTTGTAGTGGCCTACCTAGAAACTTTTGGGCTGAGGCTATAAGTACAGCTTGTTATATTCATAACCGCGCTATGATTAGACCTATCCTTAAAAAGACACCTTATGAAATTCTTCGAGGTCGTAAACCAAACATATCTCACTTAAGATGTTTTGGTAGTAAATGCTTTTTTCACAACAATGGTAAAAACAGATTAAGCAAATTCGACCCTAGAAGTGATGAAGCAATCTTTATAGGATACTCAGATCATAGTAAGGCCTACAAAGTTTTTAACAAACGTACTCTATGCATAGAGGAAATTATTCATGTTATCTTTGATGAAAATAATGTCTTCGATAAGCCATTACAGGATATAGAGGAAAACCTAGATGAACCCGATTTCAGGTTATCAAGGGAAGATCCTCCTGAAATGGAAATTGAAGAAGGAGAACCTCAAGGAACTCATGATGAACTCAACTTGGGAGAAAATGGTGCGAGAGATGAAACTACAGTTGATGATACTGTAGATAACTCTCAAACCAATGACTTGGAACCCAGAGTTACAGCTAATGAAGCTGTAACTTTGAATCAAAACCAAGGGGAAGAGGCCAGAGTTATGCCTGACCCTACTATAAACCCAGGTTTGGATTCAGGGGGAACAAGTCAAGATCCCGAGTCAAGTTCAGGTAATGCTAATAATCAATCAAGGAACTGGAGATACAAAGGCTCTCATCCTTTGGACAATGTCATAGGAAGCCTGACAGATGGAGTTCAAACTCGAAGGAGCTTAAATAACTTTTGCTCATTTTACTCCTTTCTCTCCACCATTGAACCTTCAAATATCAAGGAAGCTCTCGCAAAACCAGACTGGATAGTTGCCATGCAAGAAGAACTCTAGCAATTTGAAAGAAACAAAGTTTGGCATCTTGTTCCTCGACCTAAGGACAGAACTGTCATTGGAACTAGATGGGTATTCAGAAACAAACTGGATGACACTGGAGTCATTGTGCGAAATAAGGCCAGACTAGTGGTTCAAGGATACAATCAACAGGAAGGGATTGATTATGACGAAACCTTTGCTCCTGTTGCTCGTCTTGAGGCAATAAGACTACTCATTGCATTTGCAGCACACAAAGGAATGAAGCTTTTTCAGATGGACGTTAAGACTTCATTTCTTAATGGCTATCTCCAAGAGGAAGTATTTGTTGAACAACCTCCTGGATTTCCTGACAGCAAACTCAAGGATCATGTATTCAAATTGGACAAAGCTCTCTATGGCCTGAAACAAGCACCTAGGGCATGGTACGACGGATTATCAAAGTTCCTATTGGAAAGTGGATTCAAGAGAGGGTCTGTAGATAAAACCCTATTTCTTAAAAGCGAAAACTCAGATCTACTAGTCGTTCAGATCTATGTTGACGATATTATTTTTGGCTCAACTAATAAAAAGTTGTGCAAGTACTTCTCTGAGTTGATGACTTCTGAGTTCGAGATGAGTATGATGGGAGAACTAAAGTTCTTTCTTGGACTTCAAATACAACAAACTGAAGAAGGAATCAAGGTTCATCAACAAAAATACGTCAAAGAGTTGCTAAAGAAATTCGGAATGGAAACCTCTCATGTAATGCCTACTCCAATGGTCACAGATAAGAAGTTAACCAAAGACGAAGATGGTAAGTCTGTAGATGAAACAACTTACCGAGGTATGATTGGCTCACTTCTTTATCTTACAGCAAGTCGTCCAGATATAATGTTTAGTGTCTGTGTTTGTGCGAGATTCCAATCTGCACCAAAAGAATCACACATGATTGCAGTTAAAAGAATTTTAAGATACCTAATCGGAACCTCAAAATTATATCTATGGTATCCTATGGACTGTAACTTTAACCTAGTAGGATATTCAGATGCGGATTATGCAGGATGTTCCTTAGACAGAAAAAGTACCTCCGGACTTGCTACCTTTGTAGATCCTTGTATTATATCTTGGGGATCCAAGAAACAAAATTCTGTCGCTCTCTCAACTGCTGAAGCAGAATATATTGCAGCCGCACTGGTATGTTCTCAACTTTTATGGTTAAAGCAATAGTTACATGATTATGGTGTTGATGTTGGATGTGTACCTATTTTATGTGATAATACGAGTGCTATTATTATATCTAAAAACCCAGCCCAACACTCGAGAACCAAACATATTGAAATTAGACATCATTTTCTAAGAGACCATGTTGAAAAGAAAAATATAAAATTGGAATTTTGTAGTACGGAAAAACAATGGGCAGATATCTTCACTAAACCATTGGCTAGAGAACGCTTTGAGACTTTTCGATTGGAAATTGGTTTAATCGGTGGCACCTAATCAAATCTTAAAAGCAAAAATAACCCAATGATTGACTATGGTTTAGATGAGATTATATGACTGTGTCCGTATACTCCGCTGCATGTGTATGTATGTATTCGATGATAAATTTTGTGATTATAGTTATATTATATAATTTACATATGAATGTGTGCACAACCGATTTCAAAATAATATTACGTCACATATTACATTTTACCTCACATATATATATTATGCATATTACAAATTATATCATACATGATAATATACAAATATTAAACAAAATTCAAAAACTTACCAAAATTAAACACACAAACCGTGTGTGGTACCCCTCACTGCCACGTACCCAAACCTACTCCCCTAGCATTTGACTTTAACCCACCCAAACATTATTACCCCAACTCCCTCAACTTACCTCCCTCTACTCCCATTATTACCGACTTCACAAACCCAAACCTCCATAAAATTCACAAAACCTCCATTAAAATTCCTTAAAACCTCCACCAAATACGTCGACTTAAGCCACCATTTTTTAACAATGCCTTCATCTCGTGCAACACGATCTCACAACAAGAAACCCACACCCCCTTCACCAACCCCATCACCACCCCCCTCTCCAACTCCGATAGCTACCACCGCTCCCACTCCAGACCAAAGCAAACGACGCAAACTTAACCGTGTCTCCTCCTCTAATTTCGACGACATGCAAGAACTCGATTCCCAAGTTCCTCGCCCTCTGTTTCCAGAGTACTCTGTCGAAGCCACTCGTGAGGGTCTTGAGAAAGTTCGAATGACCAAACAAGAAGGTCTTGAGGCAAAAATGGACAAAATTATTGGTTTGTGTGAAGGGCAGAAGCGCAATGATGAGGCAGGGGGTAGTCGTACGAAGAGGGGACATGATTTTGAAGAAGATGTGAAAGTATGGATGGAGAAGGTGGATAAGCACTTAGTTAAGATAGGCTCGGAGATCTCGGTGGTATGCTCCGAATTGCTCGCAATAAGTGATCGTCTCTCTTTTATCACAACGCAAGGAGGGGCAATGGTGCGTGATCATGGCTTATTGAAGGAAGATGCATCCAAAGCACTTGAGGCCGTCAAGGCACTCTCACTCAAAGTGTTAAACTTCGAGATCGCGCTTAATGCTCAAGGGAGAAACGTGAATAGTTGTTTGGATAGGTTGGAGACACTCGAGTTTCGTACCCGACCCGATTACGTGAACCCATATGCCAAGACACCCGCCTCCAGTTCTCGTTCTTGATCATCCATATCCGTCTCTGTTTTTCGAAATTAAAGTTGTTTTGTTGTTGTTTTGCTCAAGTCCGGTGGTGGACTTATAAACAATTTAGATTTGTGGCCCAATTGCTTCCCTGGCCCATTAGGAATCCGAGGCCTTATCTTGTTTGCCTTCCTCGGATTTCTTAACCTTAACCGGCCCAAACCTTATTCTCTTTTGATGTGGCCCAGTTTCCATGTTTTTCTTTTGCCTTGGCCCACATTACTTGTTCTCTTTTGCAGGCCCTTATCAACTAACCCTAGCCGGCCCAATTTTCTTACAACACTATTGTTACATATTCGGCCCATTGGCTTAGTATACTTTTGGATTGGTTGTGTATATTTTAACATTTTGTATGTGCTTATATGATATTTTCTATGTTCGTATCTTTTGACTCGTTTTATATGCTTACCTATGTTTCGTCGTATATTATTCTAGTCGTTTCATGTCTTTGTTCACATCTTTTCGATGATGTCAAGAGGGGGAAATATGCGACTTAGATTAGAATTTGCCTAAGCTTGCTCCTTGTCGTAATTCCTTGTCTCTTAGGGTTCTTAAAGGATATGGGTTAGATAGAAGTTAGAAACCCTAAGTTAATCTTTACTATGAATGACCATTATTATATTGAGGGGGAACATACACTTAGACACAAAATCTAAAAGAGACTTGCCATCATCAAAAAGGGGGAATTTGTTGAACCATATATTCAAATAAATATATAGTATATATGTTTATGTTTTGATAATGACAAGTCTAGCTATTTATATATTATATACTCGTATGTATAATCGTGCGCTAAGTGTACAGAATATTAGTAACAAGATCTAATCAATCAAGTATAAAAGATTCAAGCATGTTAGTCAATGAATTGACTAAGTCGAAGATTGATAGAAGATCACAAGCGCGCATAATAAACTAAAGTTATACTTATCAACTATAGCTTTAGTACAAGTTTGGTTCAAGTTATAGCTCATAACTATAACTCTATATCTATGAAGAAATGGTCGAAATATATGTGTTTTGATGAAACGATTGTTTCCAAATTAGTGTCGTGTATAATTAGTGTTTAATTGGTATTCTATTTTAAATATGGAATTGTTAATCTTGATAGGATTATATAAAATATCTTTAAGTTAAATAAGGAATAAATAATTGTCTTATGAGATAATTATTTATGACTAAAATAAACTAAGGATTTTTATATAATCTTAATTGTCAAAAATATATATAATCTAGATATAGTTTGTTACGATTTTGGAGAACGTGTAATATGTCACGTTACCATAAATCGTGTAGGATTAGTTTAAATAAATATTATGTATTTATTTAACTTCCTAAATAAACTAAGATTATATTGTGATAATATATTTTATTATCTTTGACATGGTTTAGGAAATCGTTTTGATAAGGATACTAATTATTTATTATATAAAGATCTTTCCTAAATATGAATTAGGAAATTGATTCCTTATATAATACTTATAGTATATTATTAAATCTTTCCTAAATATATTAAGATTAGATTTAAGGTAGTATTACTAAAAGACTAGTATTCTAGTTTTAGTAATATTCCTAAATCATCTAGGGTTTGACTTACCTAATTATATATTCTATATAAATAGACTACCTATGACATATTAAGATACACGAAATACACACAGATATTCACGCAAATCGAGAGAGAGAACCGCCGATCATCTACTTCAATATTCGAGCTTTTCATTATCATATCGATTCAAGATTCAAGTGCTCAAGCATTGATCTTATTCATTCAAGATTGTGACATCAAGAAACATTGAAGACTTTATCTTATTAACATAAGATAGAACGAGTATTTAGCGGAACTCATTGTAAGACAAATATTTAACGGTATTTGTCGTAGCTAGATATTTAACGGTATCTAGATAGAGTTGCGACTAACATCAAAGTTGCACGAGTAGGGTTGATAAAATTGTAATCCAGAGTTGGTACTAATTTTATTAATCGAGAATAGTGGACGTAGGTCTCAAAGTGTGAGACTGAACCACTTCAAAAATATTGTGTCTCTCCTTATTATTTGTTTTACTCGAAGATCATCATACAACCGTACACACATTGAAGACGATTTAAAAAGAAGGCATACTCAATTCAACCCCCTCTTCTTGAGTATATTATATCAATAGACTCTTCAGATATAATTGTTACAAAGGTTGTAAATCGTATTGACGATAAATTATGAATGACCATTTTATAGTAATTTCGAATTACTAGTCAACTTTATAAATATGATTTATTAATTTATGAATAATATTTACTTGTTAAATATGTATGATTAAATTAAAACAATTGTTACTTTATAACATTATGACATATTACATGTGACATAATATACAATTGTGAAGTTGACAAAAATCATAAAATGGACTATATGTAATATGGTGGCCGATTTTATGTAGGTTAGTTAAGGGGTTTGATTTGTGTTAATTAGTAAATGAAACACAATCATTAAACACCACCTTGAGAACACTAACCTAGAGCCTCTCTAGTGTCTTGAGAAGTCAAGATGTTCCCTATTGAGGCTCCCTAAAACCGGCTTCCCCTTCCCCATAAGCATGCTTAAGTTGATTTAAATTATCTTATTAAGAGCTTGCTTAATATATATGTGATATGTATAATACTCATTCTACTTCTTCTTCTTCTTACTCTTGGCCGAAAAATACACTAAGAAAAGGAGAGATTTTACAACCTCAAAATCATATTATAAGATAATATAAATATACTATTTATAGTATTGAAATAATATTCTAATTAGAGAGATTAGAATAATTTAAGGAAAACCGGTTCTTAGTCTAGCTACTACAAGATCTCGGTTGATCCAGGGGTTGTCTTGGTGCATCTTAGAGGAGGTTTTCTCGTTGAGCATTTCGGAAGATCATCCTTGCTATATATTCGGACCGTGAGTAAGGGTTCGAAAACTCTCTTATTTCCGCATCTTTTAGCATGCATAAGATCGTATTAACATTTTAATTAAAGATTTAATTACAAGGTTAATTTAGTATGACTATATATTAGTTTATGAGTAACTAATAAACCTAACAATTGGTATCAGAGCAATAGGTTGTTTGCATGCTTTCCGTTTACGTGTTTACGGAGTTATAGAGATAACAAAATAAAATTGAAATTTTCGTTTGATATAAGATATGCACGAAATAATTTTAGCATGAATACGTACTGTTTTCTAAAATGTTTTAGAATATTTGGGATATATTTTGCATGAATATTGATTAATGGTATATTAAATCTCGGGTTTTATAAAGTTTTAATGGTTAAAATCGTTTATTTTTGGAAAAATAGCTAAAATCATCTTTTGGCCGAGATTTTTCAGTATGTTATCACATGTATTTTCTATAATATGAATATGAATTTTCGTAAATTATCGACTTATAAAACGTGTGATATGAATTTTAAGTGTTAAAATGCAATAAGATGAATAAAAATGGGTTTGTATAGTTATATTATGAACTTGACTATAAAAATTTATGAGGATGTCACATGCAATATTTAAAATTTATGCTAAATTTTCCAGAAATTTATCTCTAATATTGCAATATTATAAATTTTTAATGTAAAAATCGGGTAATTAGTGACATAATTTCGACTTTAATAGTTTAAGTTGGAATTTGGCCATAAAAATTTAACACGATGTCATATATATTATTTCCAGCATGTATAAAATTTTCGAGAATTTTATCTTATTTTATGCTTGAGAAATAATTTTAAAGGTTAAAACCGTACGATATATGACGAAAATCGTTAAAATTTGCAATAGTTGTTAAAATGGCCGAAAAATTTGACCCATAATAGTAACATATGATATGTTCATCACTGAAATTTTCTTGGGAGCCAAAAGTTTCTGATTTAATTTAATTTAAATTTGTTAAAAGTAGCATTTAAAATTGAATATTTAGAGTCATCTAATTAAAATTTAGGCTATGGGGCTATGTGCCATTTAATTTTCTGTCCATTTTGTGTTCTTAAAATGTCTTGGAAGGTATAAAAATATTATTAGTATTTAATTTGCATTTATGAAATTAATTGTATAATTTTCGATTTAAAATACCGTTTTTAAGTGTTATTTACGATATAATGTTAAAACCGAATAAATACTAATATTTTTAAGGGTCTGAAATTTTAAGAACATTCTGGAATTTTCAAAATTTGAATTTTGAATTTTTCGAAATTTTTATGACTCTTTCGGATTTTTATTTTATTTTTCCCGTAAAACCGAGTAATACCGATCAATATTGAAATATATTAAGTTAAGTCATGTTCAAAGTTTGAGTAAGACTAAATTTTGAAACCTATAAGAGTTAGGATGATTAACTTAAGGATGAAAACCGTTTCATATAATGCATAGTGTTGTTAACCGTTAAAACACGCGATTCCATAAACCGAGGTTTGCGATAACTATTTAAATAAGTGTTTTAAATAGGACGATTTGGCTTAGGGTTTGCATGTTAATTCATATTTTCATAAGCATTACATATTATATTATGAATGTCATGATTTATTTTACGTAATTTTGGGAATTATGTAATTTACTTAGTATGGCCTTAGTTTTTAAATCGGTATTTCCCGTAATGTAAGGGGTTACCGATTCAGTTGTAATTTTGTGATCTCGTATCACCCAATTGTAATTTATTTCTATTTTATAATGTATAAAGTAGACTAGAAAAGTTGTAATATTTGTAATATCCGGAGTTCCTTGAAGATGGTGCCATTCGGAAAGGAGTTCCGACAAGACGGTGTTTACCTCGAAGTGCGTGCCTCGTGAAGTGCAAGGGACCAAAGGAGTTGGTTTCCGAATTTGTACTTTTATTATTTCTTTTCTAGGAAAGGCCATACTAGGGTTTATTTTTTTTTATGCTTTTATTTTTGCTTTTATATGTTTGCATGCATAGCCAAATCGTCATACATCGTATCATGCATTTTTCGATTTAGTCGACCTAGTCATTTATTTTATCGATAATTCACCGACTTAGTTCACTTAAACGGAGATAGATAATAATTTGACTAGATCTCTTACATATAAATATTGAGACTTAGCCTTACCAAAAAGTACGGACCCATGAATCCCTTCTTCACAAGAACGTAGGCTCGGCTACACCGGGGTACTAAAATTGTCACGTTGGGTAAGTGGGGTAATAAGATTACACCTTGAAATTTGGTTGATCTCAACGGAAGTATTCGTAACCGTAGTTGCAATAAGTTCGGGCTAAAGATAATTTTAAATTGTCGACCGAGAGTTCTAAGAGTAGAACCGATTAAAGGGTTAATCCACCAAATTATACCGATACGGGTGGAATCGGCTACACCGTGCCCGGATTAGTATGGGTTTGGGTCTCGGGATTGTTTACTTAATTGGGTAAGAGATCATTAAGTAAATAAACTAATCAACTTGTTTAAGTTTTAGTTCAAATTATGAATTTTAAAATGATGTTGTTTTTCCTTTTATTATTGTAGTTTAATTTTCAACATCATCAATGGCAACCAACGCTCCACCTCTCACTAACGTATCATGGCTTCGATCCTTTATGGATCGTTGCAAACTCGATAAGCATGGTTCCAATTTTAAGGATTGGGATGCGCAATTACTTTTGGCCGCTCAAGGTGACGATAAGAGTCGTTACCTATCCGAAGCCGCTCCTCCCGCACCGACCTCTCGTTCGTCGGTTCAAAATCGTGAGGCCTATGAAGCCTACATGAAAGAGTCCTCCGCTCTTAAAAATGTGCTCATCTTCTCCATGGAGGCGGATCTCTAAAGGAGTATGATTAAGTTGACCACATCGTATGAGATATACACCAAGCTTGCGACCATGTTTTCGCAAACTCCAAGGGTGATCCAATATGAGGCGGCTTCCGCCTTCTTTAACATTACGTTGAAGGAAGGGCAAAAGATAAGCCCTCACGTGCTCAAACTCGTTGAGCTCGCGGAGACTCTAAAAGCTCAAGATGTTGATGTTCCCGACTCTCTTATTATTGACCGAATTCTTCACTCGCTCAATAAGGTTAAATCGTATGCGCAATTCCGGGTGAATTTTAATATGCGAAACCAAGAGACGACATTGGATGAGTTGCATAAGATGCTAGTCCAAGCCGAAAGGGACATCGGACTTCATGAAAGTTCCACCAAGGATGTTTTAAACATCGAAAAGAAAGGGAAAACGAGCTTCAAGAAGAATGCCTTTAAAGGCAAGGGCAAGAAAACTTTCAAGCCCAAGGCGACCAAAGAAAAGACCTTTTCGAAAGGCGCTTCCACCTCGTCTTCAAAAGCGGAAGACAAGTGCCATTATTGCACGAGGATCGGTCATTGGAAGCGAAATTGCCCCAAATACTTAAGTGACCTCAAAAATGGAAAGGCAACCGCCGTAGGTAATAATTCTTGTTTAAATTCATGTCATTTCTCAACTTATGTATAGTGATACAAATGTGTTGATGTTTACCCTTTTTAAATGTTTTAAAGGGGCGCCTCCTAATAACGATAAGGGCAAGGAGAAGGAAGCATGAAGTTCCTTACTTGGATGGCTATGGTAGCATCCAAATTGATCGAAGACTTGAAGAGCTAGCCTCTAATTTTCATATCGTCTTCTTTCATATTTTGCATTTTATTTTGGAACAATTTACTTTCTTGTAAGACAAGGATTAAAATCCTAAAACAATGGTTGTAATTTTGGATATTAGTGACTTGGTTTTCAACCCGAGTCACTACTTTTGTTCTTAATCAATGTTTTGATTTATCAAATAAATTGCATACCTTGTTAAAACATGAATAATGGTGATTTTATCACACAATAAACATTGATACGATCAAGTATGAAATAATCAAAGAGTTGGTTAAAAACGGAGAACTATCCCACATGAAGGTACTTTCAATCATTTTGAGAAAATATTAATTCATTATACGATGATCATTTTGAGTGAAAATGAGAATGAATTAATCATACCAAAAACTTATATATATATTGGTTCGATCGAAATAAGCTATCCTTGTACAAATAAGGGTTATTTTAAAGGATAGAGTGGGAGAAAATATTCGACCTACAAACCAATGATATAACTATAGGATCTTAGAGAAGATTCCTGAAAGGGTTCTTAAGAAGAAACCTAAATAAGATAACAAAAGAAACTACGGGAGGACACTCGAAGAAAGGTACACTGAAGAAACTACGGGAGGACACTCGAAGAAAGGTTCTTTGTGTTCATTGTTTCAGTGGGAAACCCCGTATGAATTCGGAAGGAAGATCGGCTCCATGAGATAGTGATTTTTCAAAGATTATAAGATAATAGAGGAGAAATCATCTATCTATTCGGAGGCAAGACCAATTCCTTAAAATAATGATTTTTCTATGATTATAAGATAATAGAGGAGAAATCATCTCAGTCCCCTCGACAGTAGTTTATGTTGTGTCAGAAGGTATGATCTGAAAAGATGGATCACTATAGAGATAGTGATAATAATTCGAGTTATAGTTTAACATGCGAGAAATGAAAAGTTCATTTAAGATATCGAGAGATATTGTTTTCAGTGGGAGCAATATTCATTAAAGAATTGAAACCTACCATTTAGAGAGAATGGGTGATTCTTTAAGAGTAAAGAAAAAGAGGTACTCAATTTAGATGAATAAAATAATTTGTATCATATGATGATGGAGTTTTAAAGGGAAGGTTTATTATATGGATAATAAAAGGTCGCCCATTAGAAATTAGAATAGTTGGATACGTTATTCATAATGATGAATAAAACCATTATCAAATAGCCAAGATGAGTGAAAATTATTAGAATGATGAAATCATAAATAGACTACAATGTAGATTTCAGTACATAAGTGACTAAATAAAGAGAGTGATTCTTTAATCCCTCCACTATATCGATACGTCACAAGTTATAAGATAACAATGGGAGCTTTCCTCCGAAAAGGAAACTCAAAATCTAGAAAGAGTTCTAGATATGTACTCAAATAGAATCATATTATACGGGATAATACGAGAATGAAGGAGACCAAAATTTGTAAGTTTTGCAATCATGAATAAAGGTTATTCGCAAAACACTAATACAAATAGATGATAGTGCATCAAATGCAATATAATAGTATTGACTATTGTTGCATGACAACATCATTTGAGTTATAATAAACTCAAAGTAAAAGATACTTTGTCAAAATCCAAATGGGTTGTATGAGACAATATTGAACCCCATAAGTGAACTAGATTGACTTAGTATGGCCCCTAGCCGCTTACATGAGGTGACGTCTCTAAGCGACTAGAGTGTGAGGCGATTGATGGCAAGTTCAAGTGCCATAGAGTCATATGTGATGACTAGTCGATCACATAGGCAGACTGTTAGAAACACTCTGCCGGGCAATGTGACCGCTTATAGAGTTCTGGAAATTTTATAGCCGGGTCGTGGCGAGAGCTGCTATAGTATTCTTGTGAGTCAATTCTTAGACTAAAGATTACTCTCCCAAGATGGTACAATTTAGGCATAACCTTGATCCATTCTCTACGACTTTTCGTAACTGGAGTCAAATGGGATTGCTTCAGGCTGTGACTGACTGTGACTAGTCAAAGGAAGTAGTGCGATAGAAATTGTCCACCCCTTGTCAGGGTTGTTCAAATCTCAAGGCCACTCGAGGAGAAGTTAACTGGAAATGCGTGGCCACGCTCGGAAGGTATCTATGGTAGATAAATCCGGTCAAACAGTTATTCTCCAGATCGAGGAAACCACTCATGATATGATCGTATGCAAGTACGACCTCAGAGAGACACCTTGCATTGAGTGGGAGATTGTAATAGGACAAGAGAATTGGTGACGCACACTTGTCGAGGACAAGTGGGATATTGTTGGGAAATATGTCCTCAACAATAGTGCGATCAAGTAATTAAATCTCATGACGAGAATGCGCAAGGGATGATACGAATTATTAGTCAACTGACCAACATTAATCGGTAATGATTGGCTAGCTAGAGTTTGACATTACTGTCGTATGACGGTGATGGTCAGTTGATCCCTTTAGGTCACACCTTTAGGACAATTCCCTTAATTGATAAAATGATCAAATGTATATTGATACGATTTGATCATATTCCTTAAACTCGTATATCGAGAAATTGGAGGTTAAATCTTAATGTAAAATTTTTGTTTAAAATTGAAACGTGTCAATTGTTAAACATTGAACGATATTTTATTATATCGTTATTAGAATGAATTGGGATATAATTGTTAAAAAGGTTGTAAATCGTATTGACGATAAATTATGAATGACCATTTTATAGTAATTTTGAATTACTAGTCAACTTTATAAATATGATTTATTAATTTATGAATAATATTTACTTGTTAAATATGTATGATTAAATTAAAATAATTGTTACTTTCAAAATTTGATGCCCGTCGTTGAGGGTACCAAAGATAAATTTATAATTCCTAACTTTAACAATAGCTAGTGAAAGTCAGGGTCGAACCACAGAGAGGTGGGGAATGTTTATTGTTTGGTGTTAATGTTTAAAGGTAACAAATTTGGGGGTTTGATTGTTGATTACTAAGTCTAAGCAAAGAATTAAAATAAAACAAGAAATAAAGATGAGAATTAAATATATAAAAAGGGATGCTAGGATGTTTGGGGTAATAAATAGCTAAGGTAATATAAATCCTAAGGTCAACATGTATTGCAGTCGCGTAAGGGGTGTAACATATCTTTTCGGTCTATGGTACCTAATAGCTCCTTTCGGCCTATGCTATTAGTTCCTAGGTCTCACAATTATTGGGTGTCAACAATAAGGGTGATTCCTAAATCCTAGGTCACATACCTTTCAGTCTTAAGTAACCTAGCCGTCTTAAGGTGTAAACCAATGCCCTTCTCGTATCTCTCAATCTTGGGTAGGTCATTACTAACGTCCTACAAGTCTCCTTTCAGTCTCATTGTAGGATATTATAGTCAACAAGAAAAAGACGAAACAGGATTCATGCGCGGGTGGTCGACCGACCAGCTATTCCAGTCGGCCGACCACAGCCTCGGTCGACCGACCCACTATTTGAGTCGGCCGACCGCGGCTCTGCTACAAGGCGGTCTCGGAATTTTTACTACCTACGCATATTCATCCCCTACATCCTAACATATGAAATTTAGATACTCATGGTTATTAAGACGATTATGAAAACGGGA
The DNA here is from genome assembly GCA_029255685.2 of Silene conica. Taxonomy (NCBI): domain Eukaryota; kingdom Viridiplantae; phylum Streptophyta; class Magnoliopsida; order Caryophyllales; family Caryophyllaceae; genus Silene; species Silene conica. The sequence continues at coordinate 41,648,300 of CM055316.2, read as the reverse complement.
ATAAACATGGTAAACATAGTAAATAATCTAAACATGCGAGATTCAATAAAGCTTGAGAATTCTATCTTAATTGAATGCAATAGTAATAAGAACAATAATAAAGCTAGATTAAAAGAGTAATTACCAAAGTCGGGATTAGGGCAGAAAGGAACAAACTTTATTGAATGCTTGAGAATTATTGAAAGATTACAAATAAACTAATGAACTGAATAAACACTGAATGATTGAATCTCTCAAAACTTTATGCAAAACCCTAATCACAAGATTAGTTTATATAGGGCCAAAGATTAGAGTTTCCTAAAGACTTCACAATTCTAATTACTTTCCGAAAAATCGCTCCTGGGCTTTGCTGAGGTCGGTCGACCACTTTGGTGGGTCGGTCGACCTCTTTTACGGACTTAATTGAATTCTTGGGCTTCTCTTCAAGATTTGGACTTTATAGAAATTAGGCCTGGTCGGCCGACCCGTTTAGTTGGTCGGTCGACCGCTTCCGCAAGGAATTATTCGGTTTTCTTCTCGCTTTGACTTTTGGTACTTAAATAAAGACTCCAGTTGACTTTCCATTGTTCCTTAATTATACAAAAGACTCGAGGACATGAATTTGGTGCTAAATCGTCCCTTTTCCGCATAAATCTGCAAAAGTGCATAAAAATACGAAAGTACACGATTGTTGGGAAATAAAGGCTAAAACATAGTAAATGAGCGACCAAATGCGTGTAAAAAATAGATGAAAAACATCATAAAATTGACACGCATCAAATTCCCCAAACCAAACCCTTGCTTGCCCTCAAGCAAGAAATAGACTCGATCCTAATTAATGGAACGATTTCAATCTCAGAGCGAAATTTACATGTCAGCCTAAACCAATACCAAGTTCAAAATGAGAAAGTATTCAAATCATGCAAACGAGTTATAGTGTCGTCAAACTTGCAAACATAAAAAACTATAAAGACTTATACCATGGACTCTCGCGGTACGCTCGAGACACTCATGAAGCAAAGGGTGAGTATATGTAAAGATAGAAAGAAGTAATTTTGTCATGACACTCACCTAACTACGACCCATGGAAACATGCCTGCAATCTAACATGAACAAGAATTCTACAACTATGTAAAACAAACCCATTAAGTGACTTGGATACATGCAATCGAGGTAATGAAAGATATGTGAGGTAGAAGGTAAAAGGTGGTTAAGATGTTTTTGGATATGTGGGGTTAGTAGCCAAGCTAGTAAAACCGTTTCCCAACAACAAACTTCACAACTTTTTGGTATTAAGGAAGTGCTCTTTTGTAGCACAACTCTCACATTGAATATAAGAAAGGACTCGCAAATATTTTGAATGAAGTACGGGAGTGATAACATATAAAAGAAAGGTACTTTTTGGAAGGAATTTTGAATTTGTTGCTCGGGTGGTCGGCCGACCCATGAAGGAGGTCGGTCGACTGACTTTTGTATGTTTTTGACTTTTTTCGTTTTTCTTTTCCTTTCTTTCTTTTTCTGAATTTTTCTGTTCTTTTTCTTTTCTTTCTTTCTTTTCTTTTCTCTTTGTGCTTAAGATAGCTTACAAACCAAGATACCTCAAGATAGACCAAGGACTACAAATACTAGCTTGGAAGGGTAGGCTAAGTATGGGATGTAGTTTTTGGGGGAATAAAAAGGCAAATTTGGCAATGTAGGGCTTATGGGTAAATAAGAGAAAAGGGATCCCAAATGCACGTATCGAGATTCACAAAACGAGATAGTAAAACAACTATATAGCAATTCAAGTTTATGTTTATGCAAATTGATGTAACATGTTCCAAGGGGAGTACTACTCACATCCTAGACAACTGGTTTAAGAATGAAACCAGGAATAAGGCTCTAAAACTCAGAATGTATAGTAGGCTGCCAAGGTATAAGTCAAGTCTCAAGATATACAAATTGACAAAAACTCGTAGATATGCAAAAAGACTCTTATACTAAAACAAGTTGACAAGGCAATGTAAAGGCATAGACATATAAGATAGCTAAATCATCCTTGAAATACTATCGTTCCGACTCGACCTATATGCTAAAATAAACGTGCATTTTTTTTGGAAATTTTTAAATTTTTTTTTTTTCAGTTTTTTGTATTTTTCTTGTATATGTAAAGGAAAATAAAGAAAAGAACAATGCAATACGGAAATGCAATAAACGTGTGACAGAATGCAATGCATGTGACACGAAACCATTCCCCAAACCAACCCGCACAATGTCCCCATTGTGCATTAGCCTAAGTAAAGGTTTCAGAAAATATAAAGAAAAGATGCGAATAAATAAAAACTAAGGAAAAACTGGAAAGAACTCACTGGATTGTTAAGCGTATGAGAAAAACCTTCCCAAACCAGCGTAAGCTGGGAGGTTTTGGTGGCTAGCAGTGCCACTCAAGTACCAAAGAACGGTTGTACGGTTCCCGAGGAAGAAACGAACTGACTACGACAGATAGGTAGGTCGACCGACCAAGAGAACAGGTCGACCGACCTTCCTGCAGAATACAGGAATTGAGCGATACGGCGACTAGGTCGACCGACTGGTGTATCTGGTCGGTCGACCCTCTGCGTCCCAGTGGTCTTCGTTTCTTCGTAAAAGCCTGAAAAAGCAAGAAAAATATATGCGCCCGCAAATGCGCAAGATTCCAGAAACAAGTCTTAAAGTCTTAACTACGAAAGCATAAAGTTCTAAAACTACGAGCAAACAAAATTAAAAAGTCTCACACAACAAAAATAAATTGTCTTAAAACTGGAATTTGAAACAACTATCCGCTAAAGATGCGGAAAATATCCGACCACGGCTTTTGACGACACGCCGTAGTCTCCACGGTGTTTGCTTGAGTAGCAAAACACATCTTCTTTCCGCCGTCGCAAAGCATATGCGACGGTCTCTCCTCTTGAGCTTGCCTCCTTTTCTTCTTCTCTTCCCGATCCACGACATCTGGGTCTTCATCTTCTTTATAGCTTAGACATCCCATTCCGCCTCTCTGGACTATGACTTCCTTCACTTTGGGTTTCCCCAAACCAATTCCTGCATTAGCCACAATAGAAGTGTCCTCCATATTGCTCCCAATCTGGGGCGGAGGTGTAAAAACAGATAAAGGAACAGGTAATAAAGTAGGAGAAGTAGTGATGACCTCATACTTCTTTTCAGAAGTGATAGCATTACAAGTGATGGGGGTCATAGCATCCTTTTTCCTATAAGATAGGCCATATATAATAGAATGCTTTCCTACTTTGAAGGTCAAAGTCCCAGTGCCTACATCTATAATGGCACCTGCGGTGTGGAGGAAAGGTCTTCCTAGAATTATAGGTATATGGGCATCCTCTGGGATGTCCAAAACTACGAAGTCAACTGGGAAGAAAAACCTGTCAATACGCACAGGGATGTTTTCCAACACCCCTATAGGTTCCATAGATGTTCGATCTGCCATCTGGACTGTCATACTGGTCACTGCAAATTCGGTCATTCCTAATTTTAAGGCAACGCTTAGGGGCATGATACTTATACTAGCACCTAAATCGCATAAAGCCTTCTTAACTGGGAAGGTTCCTATATTGCAGGGGACAGAAAAACTACCAGGGTCTTCTAATTTGTGAGGGGCAATAACATGTGATAAAAAGCTAGATGACTCTTCAGTGAGAGCCACCGACTCAACCTTTTCTAAAGACCTCTTCTTGACAAAAGCTGTCTCATAAATTTAAGATAGGAAGGAACTTGTTGAACTAATTCTAGAAACGGTACCTGAACATTTAATGAACGAATCACATCCTTAAATTTGTTAAAAGATACCTGATCCTTCGAAGGTATAAGTCTTTCTGGGAAAGGAGCGGCCGAAGACTCAGTATTTACAGCCCTCTTAAGAAACCTAGGGGTCTTGTCACCCCGGAAAAGAAAATCCCTCATGTTATTTGGCAATTCGGGACGAAAAGGAGCTTCTGGTTCTGCCTCGGCGGTCGGTCGACCATCTTCCTCGGTCGGTCGACCATTCTCCTGTTCAGCGGAATTTTTCGGATTATGCTCTGTGGTCGGTCGACCTGGATCTTCGGTCGGTCGACCTTCCTCGCTGCTATTCGGCTGTTTTTCTTTCTCGCTCCCCACTTTAGCTCCACTTCGTAGGGATATGACGTTCAGAGTCTCTTTCTTCTGGTCCGGCTTGGTCGGAAGTTGACCCGGAGCCCTAGTATCATTCTTGCCCGCGATTTGAGCAATCTGAGACTCTAACATCTTCATCCCTGCCTCTCTAGCCTGAGACTCCTTCTGAACCAACCCAATAAGATTTTGAATAAGAGTGTCGGTGTTGGGTAGTGGATTTGAAGGTGGTTGAGGGTTGAAGGGTGGTTTTTGGAAACCTTGCTTATGTGGGGGGATATATGTGGAATTTTGCTGAGGTTGCATATGTTGTGGGTTTAAAACATTCTGGCTTGTCCACCTCATATTGGGATGGACATTATTATTATTCGGGTCATAGAAATTGTTCCCACGATAATGTTGAAAAGCGGCACATGTTTCATTAGACGAAGTACAGAATTTTGACACGTGCCCTTCTCCACCGCACCTTTCACAAGCAAAGGGTCCGTCTTGAACGGCGTTCACCTGATAAATACCGCCCTTGCTTCCACTTCCTAGATCGAATTTTCCTCCAGCCTCTAATTTTTCCAATTTGGCTGTCAAGGCCTCAATTGCTGATAGGTTGTATTCAGATTTCCTTTGATTTCCTCTGGAAGTGCCATGCTCAGCACGGTGTACAGCAACATTCTCTATCAATTTGAGACCCTTAGTCTCTCCTGAATTATCTTGGAATCTCCCATTAGCTGCAGCATCTAGATAGGCCCTGTTGTCATCATAGAGGCCATTGTAGAACTGGTTGCAAAGAAACCATTGTTCGAATCCGTGATGTGGTATGGATCGAACAAGTCTCTTGAACCTGTCCCACGCCTCACTAAAGTCCTTATTGGGGCCTTGCTTGAAATTTGTAATCTGCGCCCTTAAAGCATTAGTCTTTGATGCAGAATAGTATTTCCTGTAGAATGCTAAGGCTAAGGTATTCCAATCCGTGACTCCCGCAGCAGTGCGGTCTAAATCTCTGTACCACTCCCTCGCAGCGTCCCTAAGAGAGAAGATAAACATGGTCTGCTTAATCTGGTCCTGCGTCACTCCTTTTGGGGGTGCAATAGAGCATATGTAATCTGTGAAGATTTCAATATGCTTTGCAGCATCCTCATTGGCCGAACATCCAAATTGGTTTCTTTCAACCATAGTAATGTAGGCAGGCTTGGCCTCGAATGGCTTCCCAGTACCTGCAGGTAAAGTGAACCCTTTGTATAGGTCCTTTGCCTGAGGCATGGAGTGACTGGCAATAGTAGCTTCTTCTGCCATATTTTCTTCTTCTTTCGGAAAAACTGGAAAGTAGGTAAAAGGTGGTGTTCTTGGTGAAAGTGGATTGTTGGGTGAATTTGTTTGTGAAGGTGGTGTTTTTGGTGAAGATGGTAAAGATGGTTGTTCGAATAGGTCTTCTTCAAATAAGGAAGATGGTGAACCTCCTTCCTGATTTGCTAGAAATTGCTTTCTCCTTTCTCTAAGAGTCCTCTCAAGCTCGTGGTCCAGTGGTAGGAGTTCTCCTTGAACTGACCTGCGCATAAGATGGAAACTACAAGAAAATGGTGAGAAGGTTTAAGGAACAAAAAGTTCCTTAAACAAAGAGAAACAAAAACAAAAACAATAAACACTGGCGTCACCTCCCCGGCAACGGCGCCAAAATTTGATGCCCGTCGTTGAGGGTACCAAAGATAAATTTATAATTCCTAACTTTAACAATAGATAGTGAAAGTCAGGGTCGAACCACATAGAGGTGGGGAATGTTTATTGTTTGGTGTTAATGTTTAAAGGTAACAAATTTGGGGGTTTGATTGTTGATTACTAAGTCTAAGCAAAGAATTAAAATAAAACAAGAAATAAAGATGAGAATTAAATATATAAAAAGGGATGCTAGGATGTTTGGGGTAATAAATAGCTAAGGTAATATAAATCCTAAGGTCAACATGTATTGCAGTCGCGTAAGGGGTGTAACATATCTTTTCGGTCTATGGTACCTAATAGCTCCTTTCGGCCTATGCTATTAGTTCCTAGGTCTCACAATTATTGGGTGTCAACAATAAGGGTGATTCCTAAATCCTAGGTCACATACCTTTCAGTCTTAAGTAACCTAGCCGTCTTAAGGTGTAAACCAATGCCCTTCCCGTATCTCTCAATCTTGGGTAGGTCATTACTAATGTCCTACAAGTCTCCTTTCAGTCTCATTGTAGGATATTATAGTCAACAAGAAAAAGATGAAACAGGATTCATGCGCGGGTGGTCGACCGACCAGCTATTCCAGTCGGCCGACCACAGCCTCGGTCGACCGACCCACTATTTGAGTCGGCCGACCGCGGCTCTACTTCAAGGCGGTCTCGGAATTTCTACTACCTACGCATATTCATCCCCTACATCCTAACATATGAAATTTAGCTACTCATGGTTATTAAGACGATTATGAAAACGGGAATAAACATGGTAAACATAGTAAATAATCTAAACATGCGAGATTCAATAAAGCTTGAGAATTCTATCTTAATTGAATGCAATAGTAATAAGAACAATAATAAAGCTAGATTAAAAGGGTAATTACCAAAGTCGGGATTAGGGCAGAAAGGAACAAACTTTATTGAATGCTTGGGAATTATTGAAAGATTACAAATAAACTACAGAACTGAATAAACACTGAATGATTGAATCTCTCAAAACTTTATGCAAAACCCTAATCACAAGATTAGTTTATATAGGGCCAAAGATTAGAGTTTCCTAAAGACTTCACAATTCTAATTACTTTCCGAAAAATCGCTCCTGGGCTTTGCTGAGGTCGGTCGACCTCTTTTACGGACTTAATTGAATTCTTCGGTTTTCTTCTCGCTTTGACTTTTGGTACTTAAATAAAGACTCCAGTTGACTTTCCATTGTTCCTTAAATATACAAAAGACTCGAGGACATGAATTTGGTGCTAAATCGTCCCTTTTCCGCATAAATCTGCAAAAGTGCATAAAAATACGAAAGTACACGATTGTTTGGAAATAAAGGCTAAAACATAGTAAATGAGCGACCAAATGCGTGTAAAAAATAGATGAAAAACATCATAAAATAGACACGCATCAATAACATTATGACATATTACATGTGACATAATATATACAATTGTGAAGTTGACAAAAATCATAAAATGGACTATATGTAATATGGTGGCCGATTTTATGTAGGTTAGTTAAGGGGTTTGATTTGTGTTAATTAGTAAATGAAACACAATCATTAAACACCACCTTGAGAACACTAACCTAGAGCCTCCCTAGTGTCTTGAGAAGTCAAGATGTTCCCTATTGAGGCTCCCTAAAACCGGCTTCCCCTTCCCCATAAGCATGCTTAAGTTGATTTAAATTATCTTATTAAGAGCATGCATAATATATATGTGATATGTATAATACTCATTCTACTTCTTCTTCTTCTTACTCTTGGCCGAAAAATACACTAAGAAAAGGAGAGATTTTACAACCTCAAAATCATATTATAAGATAATATAAATATACTATTTATAGTATTGAAATAATATTCTAATTAGAGAGATTAGAATAATTTAAGGAAAACCGGTTCTTAGTCTAGCTACTACAAGATCTCGGTTGATCAAGGGGTTGTCTTGGTGCATCTTAGAGGAGGTTTTCTCGTTGAGCATTTCGGAAGATCATCCTTGCTATATATTCGGACCGTGAGTAAGGGTTCGAAAACTCTCTTATTTCCGCATCTTTTAGCATGCATAAGATCGTATTAACATTTTAATTAAAGAGTTAATTACAAGGTTAGTTTAGTATGACTATATATTAGTTTATGAGTAACTAATAAAACTAACAGATGGATTTTATGGGAGTGTTAGTGGCTAAGTAGAAACCGTTGGATGAGATTTGTTGCCTTTTGGGACTCTCTTTGATTGTTCGTCGACCCCTTTGGTAATAGGGTTTGATAACCGAGATCTACAAGACATAGATGTAGTTTGACTTTGAAAGGCATGTCTATTTGGGATTTAGTGCTTTGGGTGTTCGACCGACAGTCCTATGTTTGGGTATATTGGATTTTGTTTGGGTTGGTTGGTTGTCCTAAGATGTGATTGCTCCTAGACCGAGGCCCTTGTTTGATGCTTTACCTTGGTGAAAACCTTAGCTTTCGTCGGTTGGATGTGAGTTTGACCTTATCAGTAGGTTTTGGGTTTAGTCTTATGGAGGTCGTTGAATGTTGGGTAATGATCGCGAGTGGTTGAAACCCTTTGGTAATGAGGTACCTTATACCGTGGATAACGTAAAGGTGAGTGACCCAAGTGAGTTGAGAAAACCTTGAGAGTTTTGTGGATGGAAAGAGCGTTTTTTTGAGGTGTGCAAGGAATCGTGATGACGATGTTTCTTCTGTGGATCGAGTGGTTAGTGTCTCCGTATCCTCGGAGAGTTACCTATCCTCCCTTAACCTGAAGCTCTTGGTTCCATGCTCATGTTCCTTGTTGTTTTTCCTCCTTTCCTCTCTTGTTGAATACCGTCTTTTACTTTGGAAGCGATGGTTTTGATGCCTTGTCTTAGTTAATTTCCTTGTTGACCTTGTTGTGTTTCGAGTTCGTTGAGGGTCCGATCTGACTCTCTTTGGTTGTTAATATGTGGCTTTCACACTGTGTTTTGTTTTACCAATGTGCAAATTGTTTTCCTTTTATGTGTTTTGTGATTGATTTGAATAGCATTGCTTATGTTGTCGTAAGTTTCTATTTCGGTTGTAATCTTGCTCATTTTAAGATTTCAAAATGAAATTTTTTTTTCGAAATGACATGTTTTCAAAACTGTAAATCGACTTCCGAATTTTGGTTTTATTTTGGCGTTTGATTTGATGTAAGACTGGTTATTGGAGACGTCTGATGACTTGAATTACGCTTGTCGACGCATGATTTAATTTCGACTTTTGAACTTGTCCTTGTTTCGGGATGTCGGGCTTTTCAGTACGTAACGAGAACCCTAACGTTCCGTTGATGAGGACTTGTGCCCTTGGAATTTCCTTTAAAAAAAATTTTTTTTTCAAAGGAAGCTATGTTTTAGAATATCAACTTTTGATAAACACCTTTTCTACTTTCAAGTTTCGAGGACAAAACTTTTTAAAAGGTGGGGTGATTGTAACTGTGGGGAATAAAGCATGTATTCGCCCTAAACTTGCAGGATTATAATGAAAATTATAGTTGTGATTATTGTCATAAGATAAATAAAAACATGAAAAAGAATACAACCTTGGGTCCTTGCTTGAATAGGCCTAAGAACAGCAATTAAAGTAAATTCCCTTCTATAACTTGCACCCAAGACTTTGTTTGAGATGATGCCGCGTGTGCTAGAAAATACTCTCTAATTGCCTTGCAATATGGGGAGAGCTTTTGAGGTTTTAGATGTGAGATCTGAGTTTTGGGAGAAGAATGCTCTCAAAAACCCTAATTGTGAGAATTATGATTCAACAGTTAAAACCAAGAGTCCCCGACATAAGGAGAAGGACTCTCCTTATGTAGCCCTGGTCGGCCGAATTGGATATTGGGTAGGAGTGGGCTTTCCGCTCTTACCTTATTCCAATGCGTGATTCGACCCAATTGCTAAAATATAATTCGCGGGTATTTATTATAAAATCGTATACATGTTATCAGATATTAATGCAGTCGATGTATTAATAATGGTCTGATAAAATTACGATATTGTATAATTACCCAAATTAATATAACCGTTTATATTAATACGCGAATACAATATTTAATTAAATATAACCGTTTATATTTAATTTACGAATTAATCATGTAATCCGTGTTAGCTAAACTTATTTAATCCGTATTAAATAATAATCTCAACATCTTATTGACTAATTTAATAGTCAATACCTCTGACTAACTGTTTAGTCATATCCGGCATAAATGTGACTGTATTTTCATACCTTCACATCTCTCAAACGTGTCCTATAGGTGTGACGTATAGGGACCAGTTGATCACCGCCATCCGTATGACAATAACGTCAAACTTATCTAGCAAGCCAACCGTTATTGATAAACGTGGATCAACTGATAATAATACTGAAGTATGCCCTTGTGATCCTTAAAGAGATTTAATAAGTCATTGTACTTAATTGTCAAGGACACCAGCCCCAACAATCTCCCACTTGTCCGTACAAGGGTATGTGCAATGACGTTATCACACTACATGTGGAGGACACAAGCTCCAACCAACTCCCACTTGTCCGTACAAGTGTAGGTGCGATAACCGATCCTCATATCCTTTTAAAATTTCTCCCACTCAATGTAAGACAATTTGCAAATCCGCATTCGCAAAGGTCGTATCTCACAAGCGATCTGTATCAAGAGTGGTTTCCCCGACTAAAGTGTAACTTAACTGATAAAACGAATCTGTATTCGAGCATGGCCATGCATTTCAGTTACTACTCCTCGAGTGGCCCTGAGAAATGATAAAATCCTGATAAGGGTTTGGATATTTCCCTCAACTCAAATCCTGCCGATATCGCGCAGCATGAAATAACCCAGAAAAAAATCCTCTTGGCCCCTGTTACGATGACCGTGGGAAAGAAACCGAAGTTACCCAAAATCTGCCTTAATCTAAAGAGACAGTTGAAAGTCAAAAGACTCGACTCTAAGGAAGACTATGGAGGTCCTATCCACGACCTGGCACCCAATGTTTAAAAACATTTAGGACTCCATAACGTTGTCACGGGGTGTCCTACGAGATATCCGTATAACTCGCCTTTGTGATTGGTCAGTCAGCCGTGTGACTTATGGCTCGTTGAACCCACCATCAACCAACGTCACAAATTGATTACCTGAGTTATCAGCTCAAGTGGGTAATCAAGGACTAAAAACGATGTAATGTAATTCAGTTCACTTTGTGGTGTTCAAAATTGGCGTTCAATTCGACATGAAAAACAAAACATTATATATCATAACAATGAGGTTGAATAGAGTACACGAGAAAATGAATTATTACATGAATTCATAAAAGAGTACTACAACTTAGGAACACATCTAATTCCTATGGAATGAATGTGCCCTTCATGCTTATCACGTGGTAATGCTTTAGTGAGAGGATCAGCTATGTTGTCATCCGTAGCGATCTTATCAATGAAAATCTCCTTTTGCTCCACGTAATCTCTGATTAGATGAGCTTTCCGTTGTACATGTCTAGCCTTGTTGCTAAACTTATGCTCCTTAGCTTGGAAGATGGCACCTTTATTGTCACAATAAAGGGTGATTGGGTCATTCGAACTAGGCACTACTGAGAGTCCTTGTAAGAATTGACGCATCCATATTGCTTCCTTAACTGCTTCCGAGGCGGCATAATACTCAGACTCAGTAGTAGAATCTGCTATAACACTCTATTTAGAACTTTTCCAGCTGACAGCAGCGCCATTAAGAGTAAAAACGAATCCAGACTGAGATTTCGAGTCGTCTCGATCCGTTTGGAAGCTAGCATCTGCGTAACCCGTGGCGCAGAGCGTCGAGTCGCCTCCATAAGTCAATCCCCAATATTTCGTCCTCCGTAGGTACTTAAGAATGTTTTTCACGGCCATCCAGTGTTGTTCACCTGGATGAGCTTGAAATCGACTTGTCATACTCAATGCATATGCAACGTCTGGACGTGTGCATATCATGACATACATGATCGATCCTATTGCCGAAGCATAAGGAATCCGACTCATGCGCTCCTTCTCTTCCAATGTCTTAGCTTCTTGAGTCTTGCTCAAGTGAAGCCCAGTAGTCATAGGAAGGAACCCCTTCTTGGAGTTCGTCATGTTGAACCTCTCTAGAATCTTATCTATGTAAGACTCCTGACTGAGAGACAACATCCGTCGTGATCTATCCCTGTAGATACGGATGCCCAAAATTCTTTGTGCCTCTCCCAGATCTTTCATCTAGAAATGGTTTTTCAACCATGCTTTAACCGAAGAAAGGAGAGATATGTCGTTCCCAATCAAGAGTATGTCATCGACATACAGTACTAGGAAGACAATCTTGCTCCCACTCGACTTGATATAGAGACATGGTTCCTCGAATGATCGAATAAACCCATTCTCTTTTATCACTTGGTCGAAGCGATGATTCCAACTCCGTGATGCTTGCTTAAGTCCATAGATGGAACGCTTAAGCTTGCAAACCTTCTTAGGATTTTCTGGATCAATAAAACCCTCGGGTTGTACCATGTACAACTCTTCCTCCAAATTACCGTTTAAGAAGGCGGTTTTAACGTCCATTTGCCATATTTCATAATCGTGAAATGCGGCGATCGCTAAGATAATCCGAATGGAACGTAGCATGACTACGGGTGCAAAGATCTCATCGTAGTGCAAGCCTGGCACTTGGGTGAAACCTTTAGCAACTAGTCTTGCCTTATGGATATCTTGTTTACCTTCCACGGCATGCTTTATTTTGTAAAGCCATTTGCATTGAAGGGGACTTAGCTTTGCAGGTAGGTCCACAAGATCCCACACGTTGTTCTCATACATGGAGCCCATCTCGGATTGCATGGCTTCTAGCCATAGCTTTGAGTCAAAATTGGTCATGGCACCTTTATAGGTTGTGGGTTCATTACCCTCTAGGAGTAAGACGTCATCGATATAATGTTCCTCGACCATACCAATGTATTTGTCCGGAGGAATGGAGACTCTTCCCGACCTCCTAGGTTCCTCAGGAATATCTACCGCAGCCTCGGTTGAAGGAACTGTTTCCTCCAATGGTTGCTCGGTAGTTGGTTCTTGAACCTCCGATAAATCAAAGGTTCTATTACTCGACTTGTTCTCGAGAAATTTTTTCTCTAAGAACGTCGCACTAGCCGCAACAAAAACACGATGTTCGGTTGGCGAGTAGAAGTATTGACCAAAAGTTCCCTTTGGATAGCCTATAAAGTATGTCTTGACCGATCGCGGGCCGAGCTTATCCTCGTGTCTCCACTTGACATAAGCCTTGCAGCCCCAAACCCGAATATAGGACAAGTTAGGGACCGTTCCCTTCCATAATTCGTATGGAGTCTTGTCAACAGCTTTAGATGGACTTCGGTTAAGTATTAGAGCGGCCGACAATAGAGCATAGCCCCACAATGAATCAGGCACAACGGTGTGACTCATCATGGATCGAACCATATCAAGTAAAGTTCGATTTCTCCGTTCGGACACACCATTTAATTGTGGTGTTCCAGGTGGAGTCAACTGTAGCACGATGCCACAGCCTTTAAGGTGTTGATCAAACTCGTGTGAAACACTACAACGAAAACTTAATCGGGCGACAAATATTGGCGACTGAAAGCCGTCGCCAAACACCTATTGGCGACGGACAACAGTCGCCAACAACTTGTCGCTGACTTTTGTCGCCAAAAAAACTCGGGCGACTGAAATCCGTCGCCAAATTTGGCGACAGCAGAGGTAGTCGCCATAGGTACAATTTGGCGACAGAATTAGCAGTCGCTAAATTGGCGACAGAAACGGAGTAGTCGCCAAATTGGCGACAGAAAATCCGTCGCCAATTCCTTGTTTCCGTCGCCAATGCTCCTGACTTTCCAGGGGCTTTGGTTTTCTGTGCTCTGTTTTGGCGACTGAATTCAGTCGCCATTACATCATTTCAGTCGCCAAAATTCCTGGGCATTTTTCATAAAAACCATTTCGTTTCTGCCAAATCCAATACGAAATAATTTCAATACACCTGCAACCAGAAAGTAACCAGCAATTGGTGACGAACACCTTCTGAAACAACAACCAAATCTCCTTTTATAGAAAAAGAGAACCGTTATCAAATTACAAGAACACGTTAACTAAACTAATAAATCTCCACGTTCGACAATTTTTCCTAAGTTACTAAACTAATTAACTGCTTGAAATCCCATGCTAGCTCCACTACCGTCGCCTCCCTTTCCTCTTGGATCATTAGGATCTTCATTAAATGGCCGTGGACCGGGGTTGCAAGAGTAGAAATATGTCTCCATGGCTTTAAGACGTTCTCTCATCAACCGCATATCCTCATCTCTTTCCGCATTTGCGACTCTTTCTTTCTCAAGTTGCGATTGCAATTGACTTACAATAGACGGCTCATAGGTTTGTCGCGGCTCATATGAGGACCTTCTAGCCGGTTCTTTGTAAAACACCCCATGAGCTTGTCCAGCCCCATATACCATACCCTTCTTGTAACCATCCACCAATTTGAACCAAATTTCATTATCATCCCGCTCAGGGTGGGCCTCTTTCTCTGCCTCATATTTCTCCTATAACATTAAGAAAACTATTATTAGTTAAGCAAAAACAATCATTGACGAAGGTAACAAAAAAACATCATTAGTTGAGAGAAACTATCTTACATATAACTCTTTGTCCTTCGCCTTAATCCATATTCTTCTCTGCGTCTTTTCGTTGACCTTGGAATGCGTGTCAAGGAAAAGTTCGGGCATCGTCATCATCGGCTTCTTGCCGCCGTCTTTGTTGCCGCCGTCGTTGTTGCTGCTATCCTTCTTCTTCTTCCCTCCCTAAATAGGGAAAATTGTTAATATAAGAAGTATAGTATATTCATTCAAAAAAGAAGTATTCATTCAAGACTTCCACTAAAAATACGCGTCAAAAATGATCGTGATCCCCCGTGATGGGTAGGCTCGACCTCCGCATCTTTCTTCCCTCTTCTTTTGTTCATCTTCTTTTGAGCGGACACGGCTTGGAACTCGGGAGTCTCGCGTCGCTTCATGAGATCTTGATATTTCTCACCTACAATTAAAAAGTATGTTAGTAGTATTAAGATATTTCATTAATTCTTGTATTTACAAGTGACAAAACTTATATATTACATGTACCTTTTAGATGATTCGGTTCCTTCTTTCTTGTAACAATCTTGTAGATATAGTCTCTATATCTTGTTTTACCAACTTCATGGTATCTCTCAAGGACGGATTGTTCATGTTCAGGAGCCCAATAGAAAGATTGCTACAAAAAAAAAAAAAACAGTTAATGTAATTAGTAGTTAGCTTAATGAGTTAAAAAACAACTAACTATAATTAATGCAATTACCCGATACGCATTGAACCAAGCTTCTTTTTTAGCCTTGCTAGCTTTCCCCCAAGAAGTAGGCACAGGACCTAACAAGTTCTCCTTTGTGCTAGCAACGACCCCTCGACGAGGAGTCTGATGTCTAAACCTGTAACAGAAATTGTTAATTAAAACAAATCATTTTATTACTTTAAAAATTGAATAATACACATATAATAAACAACAACACTTACCATAGTCCCGCCGGATCAAGTATAATCCGGTTATCCTGGGTGTACTGAATCGGTATACCATCGTCCGAGTCCTCATCCACTTGAGGCTCAATCTGTACCTCTTCTTCTACTGGTTCCTCTTCTTCTTGCACGGATGAAATATTAGCACGATTACTGCCACCGCCTCGCACTCTACCTCGACCTCCTGCCATCTACAATCACATAAATGAAAATATTAGTAGGAGAAGAAAAAACATCAAATAAACATATCAAGCATGAATTTAAATTGTACAAATATTATATACCAAATTAATCATCATCCTCATCCTCTTCTAGATCTTCATCATCATCATCACCAACATCCTCATCCTCATCCTCATCCTCATTGTCATCATCACCAACATCGTCATCATCATGCACTCTCACTACTTCTTCAACTTCCTCCCATCCTTCTTCCAACTCAATATTCATAGTCTCATTATCCTCCTCCTCTTCCAACTCATCATCATCTTCATCTTCATTATCATGAATGATTTCGTCTGTTGGAGACAAAATTGTCCCATTTGTTACTATTTCTTCTTGAAAAAAGGAGGTATCAATTTGTGATCGTGCCTTTGTCTTAATGACTGCCCACCATGCCTTACTATTTCTATCATTTGTCGTGCTTGGATAGGAAGCGAAATACACTTGTTGAGCCTGATGTGCAAGTATAAATGGATCATACTTAGGGTATGTTCGGGTACGATTCACTTCTACAAGCTTGTAACATTCATGTGTTCTCATTCCAGCCGGGGAATTATCCTTCCACTCAATCTTGAATAAGGTAGTCTGGTAAGCTCGATCACGACCATTGTAAGACATCTCAGAAATGTCCTCTATAATACCATAGTATTCGTGGTCATCAACGGAAGAAATAGTAACACCATAATTGCATCTAGCCTTACCCTTACCATGGTCGAATGTGTGGAAATTAAATCCATTAACTGAATATCGGTTCCGCGTCTTAACCAAGCGTGAAGGACCGAAGGCTAAACTCCTTATCAAATCATCTTGGATATTGAACTCAAGCACATGGTTCAGAAACCATTTTGGGAATTTGTCTTCATGTTTATCCCAAACATCATCCCTACTTACATTAGGATGTTCCTTAATGAAATCATCCACAAACTTCGTTTCATATGGCTCTAAGATCTCGCTATTTGATAGAACGTATAAGTGAGCACGATTGTATTCCTTGTCATCCAAATATCTCGTTCCACCTTTAGAGGAACAACCTTCACCATCTTGAGTTTGAAAAAACTCGGGTATACTTGTATCAACTTCATCTGCTTCATCAAGATTCAAGTTTTTTGCTTTGGTTTCTATATGTTTTTCAAAGTAGAGAGAACAAAAATTTGCAATCTCTTCCGTTAAATAGGCATTGCATATAGAACCTTCAACCTTTGCTTTGTTTCCAATCTTTTTCTTCAAATGATTAAGAAACCTATATATAATTCATTACGTTGTTGTTAATTAAAGTTTGTAATATATTAGTAAATCTAAAATTTCAAAAATATCTAATACTCTTAGTATTACCTTTCAAATGGATACATCCATCTATATTGAACGGGTCCTCCAACTTTGGCTTCGTAGGGCAAATGGACCGGTAGATGCTCCATTGAGTTGAAAAATGAAGGGGGAAAGATCATCTCAAGCTTACATAATATTAGTGGTATTTGATCTTCGAGACGAATCATGTCATCAACACATATTGAGGACGAACATAGATCTCTAAAAAATTGACTAATCTCAACAATTGCATTCCGTACCGTGGTTGGGAGGAGATGTTTCAAAGCAACGGGTAATAGTCGCTCCATGAATACATGACAATCATGACTTTTCATGCCTTGTAACCTGAGCCTCTTAAGATCAACACATCGACGAAAATCTGAAGCATATCCATCGGGGAATTTCAGATTTCGTAACCACTCACATAATACCTTCCTTTGTGGTTTGTCCAAAGTGTAAATGGCTTTTGGCTTGGACCCATCATTGCGAATATGTAATTTGGGACGATCACAAAACAACTTCAAGTCTTTTCTTGATCCAATAGTGTCACATGTTTCGCCTTCGACATCCATGATCATGTCAATTAATTGCTCAAAAAAATTCTTTTCTATATGCATCACATCCAAGTTGTGTCTGATTAACATTGTTTTCCAATATGGAAGGTCCCAAAATATGCTTCTTTTAAACCAACCATTTTTCTTCTTTTTGAGTTCTTTAAACTCTTCTTCAGTACCATCAATAGAAGATGGGAAATCACATATCAACTCCCATACCTCATCACCCGGAAGATGGTCTGGGGCATCATCAAGTACCTCTTTCCCTTTTTTGAAAGCTTTCTTGTTTCTCCTAAGAGAATGATTTAGTGGTAAAAAGCATCTATGACAATCAAACCAACTAATTTTCTTGGAATCCGGAAGCCAAAAAGCTTTACTTTCACCCATGCAACGAGGACATGCTTTTTGTCCCGCAGTAGCCCAGCCAGATAGCATAACATATGCGGGAAAATCGTTTATTGTCCATAAAAGTGAAGCTCTTAGTTGAAAATTCTGCTTTCTGAAAACATCATATGTTTCCACCCCAACTTCCCACAATTGTCTCAATTCTTCCACTAATGGTTGTAAATAAACATCCAAATGTCCTTTCGGATTTTTAGGACCGGGAATAATGAGAGACAAGAAAATGAATTCTCTTTTCATACATAACCAAGGCGGTAAGTTGTATGGTGTGACCATTACGGGCCAACAAGAGTAATTCTTACCAAATTGGGTAAAAGGACTAAATTCATCCGTACACAAGCCAAGTCGCACATTCCGGGGTTCCTCGGCAAATTCAGGATAGATTTGATCAAATCGTTTCCATTCTTCCCCGTCACTTGGATGACACATCTTCCCAGGAGTACGTGGATTTTCTTTGTGCCATGTCATTTGTTCGGCAAGTTTTTTGGTAGAATAAATTCTTTGAAGCTTAGGGGAAAGAGGAAGGTAAATTAATTGATTTTCTGCTATCGATTTCTTACACTTTTGACCCCTATTACCACTCTTGTTGCCTTTTTTCGTTTTGAAAACAACATCTCCATCGCTTGTCTGAAATCTATCCCTTCCACATTTTCTGCACTTGTCAAGTAACGCATCATCTTTCCAAAACAACATACATCCTTCGGGACAAGCATCGATCTTTTGATGTGGTAACTGAAGACCTTTAACTACTTTTTTGGTGTTGTAGAAACTTCGAGTCATGACGTTATCTTCGGGGATAGCATCCTCAAGGAAAGAAGCAATACCATCAACGGCAGGAAATGGCATATTATACTCACACTTCAAGGTTACTATCCTAGAGGCGGCTTGTAATAATGACATTCTGCTCCCTTCGTATAAAGGTTGTTCCGCAGCTTTTAACATGTCAAAAAAAGCCTTTGCTTGGGGATTTGGAGGTTGCTCTTCATTCAAGGCTACACGATCATCGTCATTATTGACTACATTAAACTCCAAGGCATCAACAACCATATCTCTATATGGGTTTTCGTCAACATGTTCGATGTGAGGTTGTTCGTGAATTGGGGAATAGGCTTCTCCATGAGAAATCCAATTATAATAATTTGGACGAAACCCATTTGTATAGAGATGTTCTTGTACCTCAATGACATATAGGTATTTCATATTTCGACATTTGCTACAAGGACACCTAAGTTTATTTTCTAACGAGTCATACTCCTCTTGTTGCTTAGCAAACTCAATAAACTCGGCAACACCCTCTATAAACCTAGCATTAGAACGTCTCTTCTTATTATCTAATAACCCTCCATCATACATCCATGAACGTTCCAATCTCTTCATTTTAATCTAAACAAAAAAACCCAAAAAACAATTTTCAACACTAAAATTACATATATCTAAATTAAAATTACACTCACTTAATTAAAGAACAACCTCAATCACATAATAATAACAATTTATTAACAACAATTTCCAATTATACAATTAACCACAACCTAATAAGCTAATTTAAGACGGTCTTAATAAGCTAGTATAATCTAACTAACATCCTAATAAGCTATTAAACATCCTAATCGACTACTTTAATCTAATTAACCCATCAATAAGGCTAACAACATCGTCTTATACAAACTTCTTATAAACCCTAACCCACAATTATCTAATTAATATGCTAATTGGCTTCTAATACCTAATTAATCACAACCTAATAAGCTAAGACGGTCTTAATAACCTACTACAATCACTAAATGCACAAAACAAACCAACAATCAATCAAAAAATTGAAATTGAAATTGAATTATGAAGAAGTAAACAAACCTTAAATGAGTTGAATGAAGGGAAGAACAAATGTGATAGCTTGATGTTGGCCGGAATCCGGTGAAGGTGGTGTTGAGGGTGGTGGTGGTACACGTAGTAGGTGGTGGTGGTGGTTTTCGCGTGCATAGGGGTTTTGGATTTTGTTTAAGTTCAAATAATGAAAGGGGAAGAAGACTCGCTGTTTCTATAGCGCAAATTGGCGACTGAATACGCAAATTGGCGACAGAATAAAGCAGTCGCCAAATTTGGCGACAGATTTCCGTCGCTAATCTACCTTTTCTGTCGCCCGGTTGTGTCGGTGGTGGGAAATTTGGGGAAAAAGGGTAGTCGCCAAATTGGCGACTGAATTCAGTCGCCCGAGTTTTATTTCAGTCGCCAATTTGGCGACTACCTTCTGCAGTCGACAAAAAACTGTCGCCCGTTTGCGTTTTTCTTGTAGTGAAAGATACTCACCACCACGATCAGAACGTAGTGCTTTAATCTTTCTTCCCAGCTGGTTCTGTACCCGATTCTGGTATTCTTTGAACTTCTCAAAGGATTCACTTTTATGTTTCATTAAGTAGACATAGCCATATCTACTCAAATCATCCGTGAAAGTGATGAAATACCTATAGCCTTCTCGTGCATTGATCGACATAGGCCCACACACATCTGTATGTATGAGTCCTAATAGGTCGGCAGCGCGCATTCCAACACCTTTGAAGGAAATACGAGTCATCTTACCGATGAGACATGATTCACACGTGCCATATGATTCGAAATCAAAGGCCGAGATAGCTCCATTCTGTATGAGCTGTTTTACGCGTTTCTCATTTTTGTGTCCCATACGACAATGCCATAGATAAGTTTGATCTTTGTCACCTACCTTTAATCTCTTGTTATTCACATGTAATATTTCGGTGGTTTGATCTAAAACATAAATTCCATTCATGGAAACTGCCTTGCCATAAATCATATTGTGTAATGAGAAAATACAACTGTTATTTTCTATTACAAATGAAAAACCAAGTTTGTCAAGTGCAGAAACTGAAATAATGTTTTTGGATAAACAAGGAACATAATAACAGTTATATAAAGATAACTCGAATCCACTTGGAAGCTGGATCACGTATGTTCCCCTCGAGACTGCAGCAACACGTGCTCCATTCCCGACACGCAGGTCAACCTCACCCTTGATTAGGGGTTCTTGGTTTCGGAGGCCCTGCACATGATTACATAGATGAGAACCACAACCAGTATCTAGTACCCAAGTTCCGTAACTTGCATGGTTAATCTCAATCATGTGAATAAAAGAAGAAGAAGACATACCAACAGGAGTAACGCGGCCTGCCTTAATGTCCTCACGATACACGGGGCATGAGCGCCTCCAATGCCCAGTCTTGTGGCAATGGTGGCATTCCATGCTAGTATCCTTGCTCTTTGTTTTGCCCTGTAAGTTGCTTGACTCACCTGGCCCACTCTTAGTAAATCCTGACTTCTTAAACTTGGGCTTGTCTACTGTTAGGTCGCCCTGAGCTTTAGCTTTACCCTTACCCTTACCCTTACTGGAGATCATGAGAACATCTTGCTTCACGCGCCCACTTAATTTCAGATCCTTCTCGGTCTGTACGAGAAGGGAGTGGAGCTCATGAGGAGACTTCTTCATGTCGTTCATGTAATAGTTGGCCCTGAAGAGGGCGAACCCATCATGAAGCGAATGAAGCATTCGATCAACGATTATGTTCTCACTGATCTTGCAGTTTAGGGCCTCCAGTTTTTCGATATTCTCAATCATGTGAAGAATATGTGGGCTAACAGCTTGGCCCTTCTGGAGTTTCGCCTCAAAGAAGCGACAGGTATGCTCAGAAGAAACGATCCTCGGAGCTTTCGAGAATTCGTTAGTGAGCGTGGTGAAAATCTTGTTTGCACCATGGGCTATGAAGCGTCTTTGCAAATTGGATTCCATTGCATAGATGAGTACGTTCTTTATCGTACCCGCTTCCATGACGAAGTCGCTATGAGCGCGAACTTCGTTAGCTCTGGCTCCAGTTCCTGGGTGTGCCGGACTGGGCTCAGTTAAGTACTTAAGCTTTCCGTCAGCAATGGCAGCATTCCGTAGTGCTGCCTCCCAGTCAGAGAAGTTTGATCCATCATTCCTCAGTCTAGTAGACTGATTCATGGAGTCCATGAAGGCTTTTAGCCAGGATTCACGTGCTAGCTTGGCACTTGACATTGGGTCTTCACCAGCCATTAGTTATACAGCAGTTTAATTGAACGTGTTCTACACTGAAAAAGAAGATAAAAACAAAACCCTATAAGCAACTCATTGTTGTGATTTAAGTCTATATTAAATTGCATTTAAACTCGTAGACTCATGCATTTATATAATTGATCTCCCTCAAGAATTATATAAACGATCCCAAGACTCAATTTCCGTATATTGATAAGCCCACAGTTTGGCTAATTCCACCGTTGGAACTCTTGGTCGATAGATTTCCGTAAATCCTATCTATTAGTCCATCTCAGTCGCTAGATAGTATCGAGTGACCATGATGTTGAGATAAAATAAATCATCTGTTCCCACTTACCCGACGTAGAAGGGGTCATATTATGCCTACCGACGAAGAAGGGATTCATGGGAGTCTGATTTATAAGGACTATTCCCAATTTTTGGTTATACGAGGAAGACCCCATCAACTTTTATTTATCCATTTTAAGTGAACTAATATCTAGCATATGCGTGAATGAATGAAATAAAGTGATGGCTTTGCAATTGATATGTGACATCGGTATTGTCACAGAAAACTAACGCGTAACCTCTACATGAGTCAGTTTTCAGGCATGTTATAGGTGGTTTGGTTTTAGGCGGAATATGATGCAAGCGATTATCGATGAAAGCATTAAAAATAAATGCAATAAACGTAAATAAAAGTCCTAGTGTGGCCTATCCTACCAAAATAAACATAAAACAACTTGGAATCCACCGTTGGACCCTAGAAGCTTGTCTTGATGTTCCATCTTGGTCTTTGCAGCGGGAGTGAGCATCCGGTCTCCGTCTTTGGTCTTCACAAAATTACTAATTTAAATTACAAATATAACCCTATTTACATTCTAATTTAAATACAAAAGTAATTACATGGCAAAAACCCAAAACGGAGATTCAAGATCTCAAAATTACAAACAAGACTGTGTCCCATCATTACGGTGACACAATCTTCTAAGGCCACACTAGGTTACAACAGTTTGCAAAATTAAATACGTTATAGAAAGCATTCAATAGGCATTCAACAAGACGATAAATAAAATGCATCAACTAAAAATAAAATTCATAATGACATAATACTGTTATTATGATTAACAAATTTTACCAAACCACCTTTACGGGATTAAAATTATGTGATTATACCGTTTTAACCACTTTAATTTTAACAAGTTAATAATCCATTATCTTAAACCGTTTTAAAATAATATGTATCATGCGAGAGTGAACCGTTTCACAAAAATAATATACTATTTCCGTATACAGCATATTACTTTTGGCGAAGGGAAAATAAAACAAGTTATTTTCGGAAAAATAAAACACGACTGTTACAGGGAAGTGGTCGACCGACCTCAACATGGGGTCGACCGACCTACTGTCAAAAAAAAAAAAATTCTGTATCAGCAGAGAGGTCTACCGACCCATTAAACAGGTCGTCCGACCTCCTGACGAATCTTTTTTTTTTTTTTTTTTTTTTGTTATAACAGCAGAATGGTCGACCGACCTATTAACCAGGTCGACCGACCACAAAACAAGAAACCGAGTTTCTGAAAACGCAAAAGAGAAACTGCCGAAAAAACAGAAACCCTACGCGGGTGTTGGTCGACCGACCACAATAATGGGTCGACCGACCCACACGCCGGCAGAAATCGATTTTCAAAATTTTTAACCAAAACTTATGAAAAACACAAAAGTAAAATCTCGTGGCCTTGGCTCTGATTCCACTTGTGGGGAATAAAGCATGTATTCGCCCTAAACTTGCAGGATTATAATGAAAATTACAGTTGTGATTATTGTCATAAGATAAATAAAAACATGAAAAAGAATACAACCTTGGGTCCTTGCTTGAATAGGCCTAAGAACAGAAATTAAAGTAAATTCCCTCCTATAACTTGCACCCAAGACTTTGTTTGAGATGATGCCGCGTGTGCTAGAAAATACTCTCCAATTGCCTTGCAATATGGGGAGAGCTTTTGAGGTTTTAGATGTGAGATCTGAGTTTTGGGAGAAGAATGCTCTCAAAAACCCTAATTGTGAGAATTATGATTCAAAAGTTAAAACCAAGAGTCCCCGACATAAGGAGAAGGACTCTCCTTATGTAGCCCTGGTCGGCCGAATTGGATATTGGGTAGGAGTGGGCTTTCCACTCTTACCTTATTCCAATGCGTGATTCGACCCAATTGCTAAAATATAATTCGCGGGTATTTATTATAAATCGTATACATGTTATCAGATATTAATGCAGTCGATGTATTAATAATGGTCTGATAAAATTACGATATTGTATAATTACCCAAATTAATATAACCGTTTATATTAATACGCGAATACAATATTTAATTAAATATAACCGTTTATATTTAATTTACGAATTAATCATGTAATCCGTGTTAGCTAAAATTATTTAATCCGTATTAAATAATAATCTCAACATCTTATTGACTAATGTAATAGTCAATACCTCTGACTAACTGTTTAGTCATATCCGACATAAATGTGACTGTATTTTCATACCTCCACATCTCTCAAACGTGTCCTATAGGTGTGACGTATAGGGTCCAGTTGATCACCGCCATCCGTATGACAATAACGTCAAACTTATCTAGCAAGCCAACCGTTATTGATAAACGTGGATCAACTGATAATAATACTGAAGTATGCCCTTGTGATCCTTAAAGAGATTTAATAAGTCATTGTACTTAATTGTCAAGGACACCAGCCCCAACAGTAACACCCCGATATTTTCTGTATTATAAATTTAAAGATTTAATTTAATTTAAAGAATAATTTATATTTTATTATATTTCGTAAATATATTTTTGTGATATGAATATTTCATTTTAAAGCACTTTAATTTCAAATGATATTTCGAGTTTTATAAATTTAAGTTTCGGTTTTAATTTTCGAAAATGACAAGTATGTAGATAATTTCATGAGTTGTGGGTTATTTGCATAATTGGTCCTATCTTGAGTAATTTTGGTCTTAGGATGCTATTTCCGTCTTAGTTAATGAATTCCGAGTCATCCCGACTCATTAAATGAATCCCGAGTCATTCCCGACTCAAAACCCCTTATAACCCCTATGTTGTGTTTTATTTCACATAACCCATCCATTCTTCATCTTCTTCAAAAATCAGAAAACCCCATTTCACCATTGTTGGTGTTTCTCCATGAACACAAAATCGACTCTAGCATCTTCGTTTCTTGCTCAAATTCCGAGTTCTTTATAGGTTTGTTTTCCTCTTCTTCTCCTCCTTCTTTTGATACAAACGATTTCTAGTCGTGTTGAGTTTTACGAAAACCCGTCTTTCTAGGGTTACGTTTTTAATTCGTTTTTCTTATTGTTTGTTGGTGAGAATGGACGTTTGGACTTCAATGAAGGATTCTTTGAAGATTTGAAGAGCTTTAAAGGTAACTTTGAGAGGTTACTCGACTTTAAGTCAAAAATCGTTTGTATATTGTTGTTGTTGGTTAATTTCTTTAAGTTTGAGGATTGTATGGTTTAATTTCTGAAATTTGTGAAGTATTGTGTTGTTTATTTTGTTAATCAATTGAAAGAAATGAGTTTCTAGTTGATTAGTAGTAATGAAGGATGAAATTTGGTTGTGTTTATTGAATAAATTGATATCGGTCTCATGCTCCTTATGTTCATAGCGATAATGTGTTTTTGGGATCGATTTAATCTATGTCAAGTGTGATAGTTGTGCTCCTTATTAATCATTTACACATGAATAATGTATGCCCATGAACTAATAAGTTTACATGTTGATAATACCGCTTGAATCATGTATAAACCCGTCTAAAAATCGTTGTTCAAAGTATTGGAATGATGGTGCAAAGGGTGTGTGTCTTGCGTGAGCTGTGAGCAGCCCGTGAAGGGCGCATCCTGCGGCCTACACGGCAGGCTGCGGTTTTCACTGTGTTCCGGCGTTTTGGTTGGGCTGTTTTGAGGCTGTTTCGGGGGCTGTTCGGGGCTGTTTCCGGGGCTGTTTTGGGTGCAGTTTTAAGGGCTGTTTAGGGGCTGTTTTGAGGCTTGTTTTGGGGCTGTTTTGAAGGTTGATTCGGGGCTGTGTCGGGGCTGTTTCGAGAGGCTGTTTCGGGGCTGTTTCGATGGGTTGTTCGGGGCTGTTTTGCGGGCTGTTTTGAGTTGTCCTTATTGGCTTGTTTTAGTGTTTGTCGAGTGTTGTTACATGATAAAAATACTTGGTTAATGATGTATAAATATATTATATGAGTTTCGTAAATCAAACTTCCTTTAGGCCTATGTTTATTTATCACATGAATAATAAGAAGAAGTTACTCATCGTTTTATCGCTTGTTCGGACATTGTTAAGCATGTTAAATCATTATAAATTTTATATTAGGAAGTGTATATTTATCATGTGTGATTCATGAGTTGATTTACGTACATCCTTCATTGTTTAATTCACATGTT
This sequence comes from Silene conica, assembly GCA_029255685.2. Classification (NCBI taxonomy): domain Eukaryota; kingdom Viridiplantae; phylum Streptophyta; class Magnoliopsida; order Caryophyllales; family Caryophyllaceae; genus Silene; species Silene conica. The sequence goes on along the minus strand of CM055316.2, from coordinate 41,621,942 downwards.
TACGACATTAACTTGTCTTTAAATTCTAGTTGGTTTTATTTCCGAATGAAATGTAAACTTGTAGAATGAGACTTGTCAAATGAATTATCGTTATCTTATACTCATGTGAATCGTATGCTTGGGTGTTTCCGTTGTTGTTGTATGAATGAATGTTTAAGCCGTTTTAGAAGCTAAGTTGAGGAGGAAGACCCCGCGGCCGGGCAACCGGAAGGGAAACCGGCTCCCGCTTCAAGTTAGCTTCTCAAAACTAGCTTAAGTGTTGTCTTGATTGATTTGAAGCTCACAAGTATAGCAGTGGATGGTATAGAGTTTGTGACATGTCGACGAAGGGGTTTGATCTCGGGACCTTGTGATCACTTGGGCCTCGTTTTGTGTGTCAACACACAACAGCCATACACGTTAATTTCCCTTACTCCATACTAAACCCTAATTCACACAAACACCTCACCCTCCTCCTCTATGCCATCAAGTAAGAAGGGTTTTACCCTAGATCTAACTCACTTTTCACACAACCCACATCCTTATACTTCTGCTGCCACCACACGGAGAAGACAAGACGTGTTCACGGTCAGTATAGTCGTCTCTAGAGCCCTTCGATTTGGTCCAAATTAGGTACGCGCAAGCATGTTTTATTCGTTCTGTTATATGTCGCATGTTTGTATGGTGATTTAAGCGTGTATATGAGTCTTGAGGTTCTGTTCTTGGTGTATTTATAATCTATGGGATTGGTGTGTCGTGTCTGACCATTGTCGTATGTATGTCGACCACCGTATGACGTCATGGAAGGCGTCTGAAAACCGCCTGTCACAGGGATGCGAAAAGTAGATGAGTCTGGTCTGTAATGTTTGTTGTAGTGTCGATGTCTTTTCTGTGCGCGTCTTTGAGGTTTGTTGGGGTGTTGGAACAGGTGGTGGCCAGGAGGTTGTTAGGGTGGTTGTCAAGGTGGGTTTTGAGTGGTGTAGGCAGTGTCGTTAGGGTGGTTGCTCTCTGTTTTCGTTCAGAGTCTTTATATGTATGGTTGCTGGTCGTGTTTGGGGGTGGCGCCACCGCGGACTCTGGGGAGGTCGACGCGGTGGTACCACCATGTCTGGGTGTTTAGGGTCAGGGGTGGTTGTGGTGTTATGGTAGGGTGGAAGTGGCGGCTGATTGGTTGTCGATGGGGGTGATGTTCAGGCGGGTCTGGTGAGTGTCGTGATGAACCAGGCCTAATTTGGGCTGTGGTTCACCACGACGGTGGTCGAAGGGCTGCTGATGGTCGTGGTGGTAGGTGGTAGTGCTGGGCTCACGGGCTGGTGGTGGTTGGTGGTTGCGGCAGTGTACGGTAGGGTTTTAGGGGTATGTTTAGCCGTGAGTCGGGTTAGGGTTAAAGGGCGTAGTGTTATGTTTATTATTATTATTATTATTATTATTATTATTATTATTAGTATTAGTATTAGTATTATTATTATTATTATTGTTAAAATTATTTTGTATTGTTATCTTTTATTTAGTGTTATTATTTTACTAGCTACTATCGTTATAAAGTCGTATTTCGTGATTTCAATATTATTCGTTCTATGTAGTTGAAGTATACGAGTCGGGAAATCTTTAAGTTAGGAAAGTTTCTATTTATAGAAACTTTCCATTTATGTTGGGTTTCTATTTTTGGAAACTTTCCATTTATGGAAGGTTTCTATTTATAGTATAGGTTGTTAAAGGGTTTAGGGAAGGTTATTAATTCGTTACATATACGTGTTTAGGTAGCGAGTTTCGTGTGGAACACTTCTAGCGAGCTTGGACTTATCTACAATTCTGCTATTCGAGGTAGGGGATTACTGTGATAATAGTGTTGAACATGCTGTTAATATTTGGTGATTTCCGTGTTTATCTTATGCTATAACATGACTGTTATATGAGCTATTCATTTATATCTTTCTGTGATACATTATGATCGGTGCGGAGTTTATTTGGCGTTGGATCGGTGCGGAGTTTACTTGGCGTTGGATCGGTGCGGAGTTTATTTGGCGTTGGATTGGTGCGGAGTTTATTTGGCGTTGGATCGGTGCGGAGTTTATTTGGTGTTGGATCGGTGTGGAGTTAAGGGATGATTGATCCAAATATTTATATAATAATGTTTATTGTTTATTTTCCTCTACTCAACCTCGTGGTTGACCCTGTGTATTCGTGATCACCTGTGATGAACCAATTTATTGGGAGCAGATTGTCAGGTGGCTGAGACTATGGGAAGCTGTGGGAGGAGAGAGCTTGGATCCGGACCATACTAGAGTCTAGATCACCATAGTCAGTTAGCATGAGTTGTACTTACTTTTCATAAGACAGTTTTAATATAGTTGTAAGAGAATGTTATGGAGTTTAACTTTTAATTAAACTACTGTTTATCTTTCCTTTGTATCTACTGCCTCGGGAAACCGAGATGGTAACACCCTTATTTATCTAGGGAGTCCTAGTACAGGCCCTTAAATAAATGGGGGTGTTACAATCCGGGTCGGTCGACCTCTGATACTGTTATCAGGCATTCTGGATTCTGCGCGCTGGTCGGTCGACCTCTTGAGTGGGTCGGTCGACCTTTTCCTGTACGTTCCAGCGTTAATTTGGCCCGTAAACACCACTTGACTATGAATCTGGATCCTTGCTCCGCGTAAATACTCAAAATAGCTTCCGAAGGACGAATAAAGTTCGGTTTTGCTCACTTCCGCATATTCCTACAATTAAAACATAGAAATGCCAAAGTAAACCTTTTCGGGAGCAATAGCGACTAAAAGTCACGAAAACGCACAGAAATACGTGCCGAAAGTATAAATAAAATGCATAATATAGGCACGTATCAAACTCCCCAAACCAAACCTTGCTTGTCCTCAACCAAGCACTAAGACTCAAAAGAAAAGGAAAAACTTCTATTGGAACGGATTTCATACTCTTAGAACCAAACATAACACCATGCCTAACCAATTTAATGCAACTTTCAAATAAAATCAAGCATAATGTCAAGAGCAAAGCGAATTGAACATGTTGGAATAAAATGCTAAACTTTCAACCTTACAAGACTCATTCTAAATTGACTCTCGCGGTACGCTCGAGACACTCATGAAGCAAAGGGTCAAATATATATGTGAAAGATAAGAAGATAAATAAAAGTAAAGACTCTCACCTATCTACGACCCATAAGAACATGCCTGCAATCTAACATGAATAAAATCTCTACAACCGTACATATGCATTCCCACACTAAATGACCATGACACATGCCGAGGCAATTTGGGATTGTGAGGCTAAAGGTAAGAAAGGTTTAAAATAAGTTATGGGAAGAGGGGTTAAACCGAGCTAACAACCATCCATCCACACTATAGGATTACTTCCATTATATTTTTTTAAAACATGCCAATGCTCAAAATTTGAGAGCAAAATCACAATTCCTCCCTTTTCTCCCTTCTTTTTCCTTTCTTTTTTTTTTCAAAAACGCAGCCTGTCCAGTGGTCGTGGTCGACCGACCCGTGTATTAGGTCGACAGACCACCCTTGAAAACAGGCAGACTCGGAATTTTTTTTCTGATTTTTTTTCATTCTTCCTTTCTTTCTTTTTTTTTCTTTTTTTTTTTCTGATTTCAATCACCGAATTTTTTTCTTTTCTTTTCTTTTCTTTTTCTCCTTTACACCATTCTCAAAATATCAAGATTTATCAATGAAACACATACCAAAAGGATGGCCAAAAACAGTCCCATCACTTCGTTACTAGCTCGGCTAAGGTAGGCAACTTTTTGGATGTAGCATATGGGATAAAAGAGTCAATTTGGCTATGTGAGGGTTATGGGTAAAACAAGGAAAGGGAACCTCTACCAGATGTGTCAACAAACCACAAACCCGAATGCATATAGGTATTAAGTAGACAAAATTCATGCTTATGCACATTGATGTGACATGCCTTAAGAGGAGAAACTACTCACAAACCTATATGAAATCGGTCATGAATGTCACCGATTTATTAAGCTCTAAACCTTAGAATATGTAGTAGCTTGCCAAGAAGAGAGTCAAGTCTAATAATTTAGCATAAAATCAACAAAAACTCGTAGACAATGCAAAAGACTAGCTGAAATTTTTTGGAAACGCAAGGCAAGGCAATAAGTGACATGTGAGGCATAAATCGAATTTGTCCGTTCCGACTCGACCTATATGCTAAAGAAACGTGCATTTTTTGATTTTTTTTGTATGTATGCAAACTGAAATGAGAAAAAGTAACTGAAATGCAATAAACGAGCGACAGAAAAAGATGAAATAAAAATGCAAAAAAGAAAAAAACACAAGACACAAAAACAAATGCAGACTCAAAAGAAGTATGCATATACCCACCCCAAACCAAAACGCACAATGCCTCCATTGTGCTCATCAACATACATCCACAGCATAGGGATGGGGATAGGCAAAAACAAATAAAAGATGGAAAAGGAAAAAGACCAAAGCCTGCAAAAAGAGGCTAAGGAGGAAGGACGGGAAAACTAGAAATCTAAAGAAAATAAAAGAAAAAACTACTTACAAGATGGAGAACCTCCCCAAACCGAACATCGAAGAGGGGAGGTTGGGGCACGTCCCTAGTCCTCTGGGTCAAACTCCGACCCAGAGTCTTCTCCTGCCACCTCTTCCTCCTCTTCCTCATCATCGGGCCCTAAGCCTGCTGACGAGGCGGATCCCGAGGCTTCTCCGTACCCATGACCGCCCACCTGAGGTGTGTACCAGGTGGGATGATTCCAAGGGCCGGTGGGGAGCCTACCCTGAGTAGCATACTCCGAGTAGCCCGGATACTGGTAGAGACAATCGTTCAACTGTTTTTGGTTGAACTGCCTGCAAAGGTCCGCCACCATGAGTGGGAGAGATCTGTTATCAACAAATGGGGGAATAGGAACATTAGAAGGAGCAGAAAAATCAACTGGGTACCCCGTCCCAGGTGCATCAAATTGGGCACCAGGAGCAGGGACCCTACGGCCTCTAAAGGTGCCTCCTCTAAGTGGAAGGCGGTAAGATGGAAGGAGTGGTCTAGGCTCTCCCCGAAAATCATCAAGGGGTAACATGGGAGGAGCCATGGTGATGGGGATGCGATCACTGAGGTAGGTATCTACCTTCATATAATCCTTCCTATCCACCCAATGCACGGACTTGATTTAAGCCATGTCCATGTACCGGGAGAGAGGGTCAATCGCATCCTCAAAGCGAGGGAACTGAGGAACAAGTAAGCGGGCCAATCGAGTGACTAGCCCACCACAAACAATAGTAGTCAAAGAAGTTCCCTCGCCTACCGACACAAAGTGAGAGGCGACCAAATAAACAGTGTTAAAAAACTGCTGACCCGTACGTCTGACATTAAGATAGCCAGACAAAATGAAGAGCTCAATGTTTTCAACATTTTGAGACTCTTTACGGCCAAAAACAGTGCTGGCCAAAAGACGCAAATAATAACGGGGTGCGGGTAAGTGAACGATACTGTTTTTCTTCTTCCTATCGCTGGAATCAGAAAGACAGGACCACATGACATTGTACGACCCAGAAGGATCACTCAAATGACCCGTTGAAGATAAGCCTAAAAATTGGGCAAACTCATTTAAAGTTAAAGAAAATGTTTCATTGAACAATGGAAAAGAAATGCACTTATTATCATAGCCGGGATTATAAGTTTGGACATTAAAAATAAAGGAGGAAAAGAATTCAAGAGTAAGGAGGGTATAGGTGAACTCATCCATAGTGACAAGTCCTGGAAAACCCGTCCCATTGAGAAAAGACACCACATCATCATGACAACCCAAAGCTTGCAATGCCGGAGCACAAATGAACCGGGTGACCACCACGAAGCAATAAGTAGAAAGATGGGGGAACCGGGCTTTTTTGCGCCGGAGTATGGAAAATGATTTGCGGATAGTTTGGTAGACTATCCGTATCAATCACCGTCAAACCTCCTGACCCACTAGCACGGCCTCGTGATGTACTTGCTCCGGAAGTGCGAGATCGTTTCCCTCCATGTCCGCGGCTAGCCATAGCCAATATGCAAAAATTCGATAATTGTTCTCAATATTTAAACTTTGTGCAACATTAAAACATTTACTTAGCAAAAAGGAAGAGAAAAAGGAACGAAACAGAAGTTCCTATAACAGTAACGGGGTCGGCCGACCTCAGCTCGAGGACGGTCGACCAACTATCAGTAAGATCAGACTCTCTGTAACGCCACTGAGGTCGACCGACCTAATAGCCCGATCGATCGACCAACCAAACGAAAATCGTGTTTCTGGAAAATTGCAGTTTGGTCGGCCGACCTCCGTTTCAAGTCGGTCGATCGACGTTAAGCATAGTAAGGATGCGCAGGTTTCGGAATTTGACAGAAATTGAGCATAGAAATTGGAAGGGAAAATCATGCTAACCCTAACAGCACAAAACCACACACAATTACAGATCTAAAACTATAGAACCAAAAGAAGAAGGAAAATAAAAAGGAAAACACAAATATGTATAAAAATAAATTCTAGGCATCAAAACAAACTGAAAAAGAACAAACAAAAACTACCTAAAATGGAAATAAGAGACTATAGAACGAAAAAGAAGAAGAAAAACATACCTTTTGTGGAAAAAATGAGAGAAGGCAAGAAAAATGAGTGAAGGATGAAGGAGGGAGGTAGTTAGGGTTTTTAAGAGAGAGAGAGGGATGCTTTAGAAAGTGTGAGGAGAGAATGTGTTTTCAAACCAAAAAAAAAAAGATTCAAGACCCCTTACTCAAAAAAACCGGAATGCTACCTCGAGGTCGGTCGACCTAACGCGTAGGTAGGTCGACCTCTGTCCTGCGTACCTGCTCTGTCAGAAATTATTTAATGCTGTCAGAAGGTCGGTCGACCTTGCTAGTGGGTCGGTCGACCTACTTAGCTGACGATTCCTCCTATTTTTCCTGCAGAAGCTCAAAATTCCATCAGAAACAAAAAAACGACAGAAAAAGTACCAAAAATTACAGAAACATAAAATTAAGCTAAAACACTGGTTGCCTCCCGTTTAGCGCTGGTTTAAGAGGTCCCGCACGACCTTTTTACCTGTCAAGAAGCATCCGAAAAAGGGTCAAAGTAAGAAACTTCGACCTTACCAATAAATTCATTCTCCCCACGGAAGTGCTTCATATACTGGCCATTAACTTTGAACCTCTCACCGGATGAGGTTTCTAACTCTATGGACCCAAATTTCGAGACAGCTGTGATGGTGTAAGGTCCGCTTCACCTGGATTTCAGCTTACCAGGAAAAAGACGAATGCGAGCATTAAAAAGCAACACCTTATCACCTACCTGAAAATCACGTCTAATGATTCTCTTGTCATGCCAGCGCTTTGTTTTCTCTTCGTAGATTCTGGCATTGTCATAGGCTAACAACCTGAATTCCTCTAACTCGTTGAACTGCAGCAAACGTTTCTCGCGGGAAAGGTTAGGGTCTAAATTAAGATCACAAATAGCCCACCAAGACTTACGTGTCCGAAATCAATCATGAGATATCTTATTCGATTCTAGGCCCTTTAAACAACTATAAATCACTTTTACACGGTTATCCGATTTTCGCCCGAAATTGGTTTATTGCTTACCGGTAACGTCAAATGTCTTCAGATGTATTTGCAAATTTTTATGCCCGCTTTATCTGACTTGATTAACCATTCTTGCAATTTTTGACAATTTTCGTTTCGGGAGCTCAGAGGCCTTAAAAACGTGTATTATATACCCTTCAATTCGAGCCGTTTCAGGTGGTCGGAGCGACCATTTTTAATTTCAGCCTGTTTTTTTACCACGTGTCCGAAATCGTATCATGATGTATATTTTTCGATTCTAGACCCTATAAACAATTATAAATCACTTACACGGTTATCCGATTTTCGACCGAAACTGGTTTATAGCATACCAGTAACGTCAAATGTCTTCTGATGTTTTTGACAGTTTTTGTGCCCGCTTTATCTGACACGATTAACCATCCTTGCGATTTTCAGTAATTTTTGTTTCAGGAGTTCAGAGGCCTAAAGAACGTGTATAATATATCCTTCACTTCGAGCTGTTTTGGGTGGTCGGAGCGGCCATTGTTATTTTTCTTCCTGTTTTTCTACCACATGTCCGAAATTGCATCATGAGATATCTTATTCGATTCTAGATCCTATAAACAACTATAAATCACTTTTACACAGTTATCCGATTTTCGGCCGAAATTGGTTTATAGCATACCGGTAACGTCAAATGTCTTCTGATGTTTTTGCAAATTTTTGTATCCGCTTTATCTCATCCGTGCGATTTCCGGTAATTTTTGTTTCAGGAGTTCAGAGGCCTAAAAAACGTGTATTTTATATCCTTCAATTCGATCTGTTTCGGGTGGTCGGAGCGGGCATTGTTATTTTTCAGCGTGTTTTTCTACCACGTGTCCGAAATCGAAAATGAGATATCATATTCGATTCTAGACCCTATAAACAACTATAAATCACTTTCACACGGTTATCCGATTTTCGGCCGAAATTGGTTTATAGCATACCGGTAACGTCAAATGTCTTCTGATGTTTCTGCAAATTTCTGTGCCTGCTTTATCTGACTTGACTTACAATTTATGAATTTTCGATAATTTTCGTTTCGGGAGCTCAGAGGCCTAAAAAACGTATATTATATACCCTTAAATTCGAGCCGTTTCAGTTGTCGGAGCGACCATTTTTAATTTCAGCCTGTTTTTTACCACGTGTCCGAAATCGTATCATGAGGTATCTTTTTCGATTCTAGACCCTATAAACAACTATAAATCACTTTTACACAGTTATCTGATTTTCGGCTGAAATTGGTTTATTGCTTACCGGTAACGTCAAATGTCTTCGGATGTATTTGCAAATTTTTATGCCCGCTTTATCCGACTTGATTAATCATTCTTGCAATTTTCGACAATTTTCGTATCGGGAACTCAGAGGCCTTAAAAACGTGTATTATATACCCTTCAATTCGAGCCGTTTCAGGTGGTCGGAGCGACCATTTTTAATTTCAGCCTGTTTTTTACCACGTGTCCGAAATCGTATCATGAGGTATATTTTTCGATTCTAGACCCCTTAAACAATTATAAATCACTTTTACACGGTTATCCGATATACGACCGAAACTGGTTTATAGCATACCAGTAACGTCAAATGTCTTCTGATGTTTTTGACAATTTTTGTGCCCTCTTTATCTGGCTCGATTAACCATCCTTGCGATTTTCAGTAATTTCTGTTTCAGGAGTTCAGAGGCTTAAAGAACGTGTATAATATATCCTTCACTTCGAGCTGTTTTGGGTGGTCGGAGCGGCCATTGTTATTTTTCAGCCTGTTTTTCTACCACATGTCCGAAATTGCATCATGAGATATCTTATGCGATTCTAGATCCTATAAACAACTATAAATCACTTTTACACAGTTATCCGATTTTCGGACGAAATTGGTTTATAGCATACCGGTAACGTGAAATGTCTTCTGATGTTTTTGCAAATTTTTGTGTCCGCTTTATCTCATCCGTGCAATTTTGGGTAATTTTTGTTTCAGGAGTTCAGAGGCCTAAAAAACGTGTATTTTATATCCTTCAATTCGATCTGTTTCTGGTGGTCGGTGCGGGCATTGTTATTTTTCTGCGGGTTTTTCTACCACGTGTCCGAAATCAATCATGAGATATCTTATTCGATTCTAGACCCTATAAACAACTATAAATCACTTTTACACGGTTATCCGATTTTCGGCCGAAATTGGTTTATTGCTTACCGGTAACGTCAAATGTCTTCAGATGTATTTGCAAATTTTTATGCCCGCTTTTTCTGACTAGATTAACCATTCTTGCAATTTTTGACAATTTTCGTTTCGGGAGCTCAGAGGCCTTAAAAACGTGTACTATATACCCTTCAATTCGAGCCGTTTCAGGTGGTCGGAGTGACCATTTTTAATTTAAGCCTGTTTTTACCACGTGTCCAAAATCGTATCATGAGGTATATTTTTCGATTCTAGACCCTATAAACAATTATAAATCACTTTTACACGGTTATCCGATTTTCGACCGAAACTGGTTTAAAGCATACAAGTAACGTCAAATGTATTCTGATGTTTTAGACAATTTTTGTGTCCGCTTTATCTGGCTCGATGAACCATCCTTGCGATTTTCAGTAATTTTTGTTTCAGGAGTTCAGAGGCCTAAAGAACGTGTCTAATATATCCTTCACTTCGAGCTGTTTTGGGTGGTCGGAGCGGCCATTGTTATTTTTCTTCCTGTTTTTCTACCACATGTCCGAAATTGCATCATGAGATATCTTATTCGATTCTAGATCCTATAAACAACTATAAATCACTATTACACGGTTATCCGATTTTCGCCCGAAATTGGTTTATTGCTTACCGGTAACGTCAAATGTCTTCAGATGTATTTGCAAATTTTTATGCCCGCTTTATCTGACTTGATTAACCATTCCTGCAATTTTTGACAATTTTCGTTTCGGGAGCTCAGAGGCCTTAAAAACGTGTATTATATACCCTTTAATTCGAGCCGTTTCAGGTGGTCGGAGCGACCATTTTCAATTTCAGCCTGTTTTTTTACCACGTGTCCGAAATCGTATCATGAGGTATATTTTTCGATTCTAGACCCTATAAAAAATTATAAATCACTTTTACACGGTTATCCTATTTTCGACCGAAACTGGTTTATAGCATACCAGTAACGTCAAATGTCTTCTGATGTTTTTGACAATTTTTGTGCCCGCTTTATCTGGCTCGATTAACCATCCTTGCGATTTTCAGTAATTTTTGTTTCAGGAGTTCAGAGGCCTAAAGAACGTGTATAATATATCCTTCACTTCGAGCTGTTTTGGGTGGTCGGAGCGGCCATTGTTATTTTTCTTCCTGTTTTTCTACCACATGTCCGTAATTGCATCATGAGATATCTTATTCGATTCTAGATCCTATAAACAACTATAAATCACTTTTACACAGTTATCCGATTTTCGGGCTAAATTGGTTTATAGCATACCGGTAACGTCAAATGTCTTCTGATGTTTTTGCAAATTTTTGTGTCCGCTTTATCTCATTCGTGCGATTTCCGGTAATTTTTGTTTCAGGAGTTCAGAGGCCTAAAAAACGTGTATTTTATATCCTTCAATTCGATATGTTTCGGGTGGTCGGAGCGGGCATTGATATTTTTCAGCGTGTTTTTCTACCACGTGTCCGAAATCGATCCTGAGATATCATATTCGATTCTAGACCCTATAAACAACTATAAATCACTTTCACACGGTTATCCGATTTTCGGCCGAAATTGGTTTATAGCATACCGGTAACGTCAAATGTCTTCAGATGTTTTTGCAAATTTTTGTGCCTGCTTTAACTGACTTGACTTACCATTTATGAATTTTCGATAATTTTCGTTTCGGGAGCTCAGAGGCCTAAAAAACGTATATTATATACCCTTAAATTCGAGCCGTTTCAGTTGTCGGAGCGACCATTTTTAATTTCAGCCTGTTTTTTACCACGTGTCCGAAATCGTATCATGAGGTATCTTTTTCGATTCTAGACCCTATAAACAACTATAAATCACTTTTACACAGTTATCCGATTTTCGGCTGAAATTGGTTTATTGCTTGCCGGTAACGTCAAATGTCTTCAGATGTATTTGCAAATTTTTATGCCCGCTTTATCTGACTTGATTAACCATTCTTGCAATTTTCGACAATTTTCGTATCGGGAACGCAGAGGCCTTAAAAACGTGTGTTATATACCCTTCAATTCGAGCCGTTTCAGGTGGTCGGAGCGACCATTTTTAATTTCAGCCTGTTTTTTACCACGTGTCCGAAATCGTATCATGAGGTATATTTTTCGATTCTAGACCCCTTAAACAATTATAAATCACTTTTACACGGTTATCCGATATACGACCGAAACTGGTTTATAGCATACCAGTAACGTCAAATGTCTTCTGATGTTTTTGACAATTTTTGTGCCCTCTTTATCTGGCTCGATTAACCATCCTTGCGATTTTCAGTAATTTCTGTTTCAGGAGTTCAGAGGCTTAAAGAACGTGTATAATATATCCTTCACTTCGAGCTGTTTTGGGTGGTCGGAGCGGCCATTGTTATTTTTCAGCCTGTTTTTCTACCACATGTCCGAAATTGCATCATGAGATATCTTATGCGATTCTAGATCCTATAAACAACTATAAATCACTTTTACACAGTTATCCGATTTTCGGACGAAATTGGTTTATAGCATACCGGTAACGTGAAATGTCTTCTGATGTTTTTGCAAATTTTTGTGTCCGCTTTATCTCATCCGTGCAATTTTGGGTAATTTTTGTTTCAGGAGTTCAGAGGCCTAAAAAACGTGTATTTTATATCCTTCAATTCGATCTGTTTCTGGTGGTCGGAGCGGGCATTGTTATTTTTCTGCGGGTTTTTCTACCACGTGTCCGAAATCAATCATGAGATATCTTATTCGATTCTAGACCCTATAAACAACTATAAATCACTTTTACACGGTTATCCGATTTTCGGCCGAAATTGGTTTATTGCTTACCGGTAACGTCAAATGTCTTCAGATGTATTTGCAAATTTTTATGCCCGCTTTTTCTGACTAGATTAACCATTCTTGCAATTTTTGACAATTTTCGTTTCGGGAGCTCTTAGGCCTTAAAAACGTGTACTATATACCCTTCAATTCGAGCCGTTTCAGGTGGTCGGAGTGACCATTTTTAATTTAAGCCTGTTTTTACCACGTGTCCAAAATCGTATCATGAGGTATATTTTTCGATTCTAGACCCTATAAACAATTATAAATCACTTTTACACGGTTATCCGATTTTCGACCGAAACTGGTTTAAAGCATACAAGTAACGTCAAATGTATTCTGATGTTTTAGACAATTTTTGTGTCCGCTTTATCTGGCTCGATGAACCATCCTTGCGATTTTCAGTAATTTTTGTTTCAGGAGTTCAGAGGCCTAAAGAACGTGTCTAATATATCCTTCACTTCGAGCTGTTTTGGGTGGTCGGAGCGGCCATTGTTATTTTTCTTCCTGTTTTTCTACCACATGTCCGAAATTGCATCATGAGATATCTTATTCGATTCTAGATCCTATAAACAACTATAAATCACTTTTACACGGTTATCCGATTTTCGCCCGAAATTGGTTTATTGCTTACCGGTAACGTCAAATGTCTTCAGATGTATTTGCAAATTTTTATGCCCGCTTTATCTGACTTGATTAACCATTCCTGCAATTTTTGACAATTTTCGTTTCGGGAGCTCAGAGGCCTTAAAAACGTGTATTATATACCCTTTAATTCGAGCCGTTTCAGGTGGTCGGAGCGACCATTTTTAATTTCAGCCTGTTTTTTTACCACGTGTCCGAAATCGTATCATGAGGTATATTTTTCGATTCTAGACCCTATAAAAAATTATAAATCACTTTTACACGGTTATCCTATTTTCGACCGAAACTGGTTTATAGCATACCAGTAACGTCAAATGTCTTCTGATGTTTTTGACAATTTTTGTGCCCGCTTTATCTGGCTCGATTAACCATCCTTGCGATTTTCAGTAATTTTTGTTTCAGGAGTTCAGAGGCCTAAAGAACGTGTATAATATATCCTTCACTTCGAGCTGTTTTGGGTGGTCGGAGCGGCCATTGTTATTTTTCTTCCTGTTTTTCTACCACATGTCCGTAATTGCATCATGAGATATCTTATTCGATTCTAGATCCTATAAACAACTATAAATCACTTTTACACAGTTATCCGATTTTCGGGCTAAATTGGTTTATAGCATACCGGTAACGTCAAATGTCTTCTGATGTTTTTGCAAATTTTTGTGTCCGCTTTATCTCATTCGTGCGATTTCCGGTAATTTTTGTTTCAGGAGTTCAGAGGCCTAAAAAACGTGTATTTTATATCCTTCAATTCGATATGTTTCGGGTGGTCGGAGCGGGCATTGATATTTTTCAGCGTGTTTTTCTACCACGTGTCCGAAATCGATCCTGAGATATCATATTCGATTCTAGACCCTATAAACAACTATAAATCACTTTCACACGGTTATCCGATTTTCGGCCGAAATTGGTTTATAGCATACCGGTAACGTCAAATGTCTTCTGATGTTTTTGCAAATTTTTGTGCCTGCTTTAACTGACTTGACTTGCCATTTATGAATTTTCGATAATTTTCGTTTCGGGAGCTCAGAGGCCTAAAAAACGTATATTATATACCCTTAAATTTGAGCCGTTTCAGTTGTCGGAGCGACCATTTTTAATTTCAGCCTGTTTTTACCACGTGTCCGAAATCGTATCATGAGGTATCTTTTTCGATTCTAGACCCTATAAACAACTATAAATCACTTTTACACAGTTATCCGATTTTCGGCTGAAATTGGTTTATTGCTTACCGGTAACGTCAAATGTCTTCAGATGTATTTGCAAATTTTTATGCCCGCTTTATCTGACTTGATTAACCATTCTTGCAATTTTCGACAATTTTCGTATCGGGAGCTCAGAGGCCTTAAAAACGTGTGTTATATACCCTTCAATTCGAGCCGTTTCAGGTGGTCGGAGCGACCATTTTTAATTTCAGCCTGTTTTTTACCACGTGTCTGAAATCGTATCATGAGCTATAATTTTCGATTCTAGACCCTATAAACAATTATAAATCACTTTTACACGGTTATCCGATTTTCGACCGAAACTGGTTTATAGCTGTAACACCCCCATTTACCGAGGAGCCTGAACTAGGACTTCCAGAGTAATTAGAGCTGTTACCATCCTGGATAAACCAGGGTAGTAGATATTCATAGTGAAAGAAGCACAGTACTTTAAAATATAAAAGTTAACTAAAGTCTATTACAAGGCATAGTCCACATGACTTCCAAAACAACTGAATATAAATAAATGTTCAACTGAGGAAAACTAAGTGATCTAGTAACTAGGTATGTTTAGTCCATGTCTCTCTTCCATGCCCAGTCCTAGTCCACCTGTCTCTGACCTGAAAGATCTACTCCCCATTCCGGATCATTGTAGGTGAACACGAATACACTGTCAACCTCGCGGTTGAGTAGGATAACACAATAATAAATAATGCAACATATAAGGATATGCAAATGCTTATGACATGCTCGAGCTCAATCAAAATCTCATTCTCATACCCTTGCACCAAGCCATACCGAACCTCCCGGCAGACTATACTCGGTCGTCACCGAACACCAGCTCAACAGCTGATAAGACACCAGGCCTGGTCTGCAGAACCACCCTGGGCTTTACATCAGAATACAATCTGATCCATATCTTTCTCAAAACTTAATGCATATGCCATGATTATGAATGAAATGCCAAATAATTAAATAAAGACTATCATGCTCAGAAATTCATACTTGCATCCAATAGGCAAAACACAACCACACATGTATTAATACAGAGTAAGCACCAGTGTAACCTACCTGAAGGTAGCAGTCTGCAAATGTAAATACCCTCTAGAAGTATTCCACTTCGAATTCCGTTCCTATAAATTATTGTTCATATCAAATTCTGCCCTTAAACACATTGCTACTAAAATCTACTTAAAACATGTTCCTAATTGACTCCTACACAACACATTACGACTATACGTATATATATATATTTAAGCATGTCCATACATACAGTTATCGTTACCCACATTCACTTACTACTTTTAGACTTACTATAATTAGCATGTTCAACGTCATCATTAAAAGTCCCAAATACTTAGAGAATATATTAAATTGCAACCAAATTCATCGTTAGTAAACATCCCGATAAATACTATCGTGCGATTTAGACTCCATATAGATTATTAGCATCAACCCAAAACTTAACTTATAAAATAATAACAATAATAAAAAATAATAATAATAATAATAAAAGAATAATAATAATATTGTTCTTCCCAGAAAGTTGGATACATAAACAATTAAGAGAATTATTAATACTTATGAGAATTGATATAATCACATGCCAAAGCCCAAACAAAACACGACTACCCGAAACACAAACACTCGTACAACAGCCCAACCGCAACTGCCACGGCCCTGTTTACACTCTTGCCAACGCTTGCTGCCACCCCTGGCCTCCCCACTAGCGCCACCAGGCTCACCACCGAGCCACGGTGGTTCCAGGGAGGAGGTCAGTGGCTACCTGCCACCACCACAGACACCACAAACCACCACCAAAACTGACCGTGTGATGAAGCGAAAACCCGTATGTACCCAGACTGATTATAACCCCTGCGATAAACTTAGCCTCCGACACCACCCACGGCCACCACCTTCACCCCTGGCACCACCAAACTCGCCACTGAGTCGTGGTGGTTCCAATGGCGAAGGTGGTAGTCACAACCACCGTGACAGACCATACAAAAACTCTTACAAAAACCCAGATCTGACCACAACCGTGTTTACACTACTGTTTTGACAGCCACCGTTCACCACCGTGTGACACCACGATTGACAGACACGACCACCCCTCGACACTTCTGCCTATGGTCAAGCCAACTGTCCCAAAATGCAGATTACATACTCACGTAAGAGGCACTAACACCCTCATACAAACACCATACGCGGACTCTGTTTTTCCTTAAAAAAAACGAACACATAAATATTCCAGACCCGAATCACTAGCAGCCAAACGAAAAACCCTTAATACGAACATACTGATAAAACGACACCCTAAAAACGAATGAAGAAAAGTAACTACATATCATAGATTAAGGATTAGTAAGGAACTCTGATTATTATCATGTGAGGTGATTATAAATTCATCATAAACATCAAGAGAAAACTTGCAAGCAGTAAAAACGAAACAAACAGTGGTGGCCTTACCTTCTTGCCCTAGCCAACGACCACCCCTAGACCGATCTGACCACCGTGACAACCTACCCCTGACAACCTTGAAGTGGCGGCTACAGATGCTTGCGTGTGTGTGTGTTGCTTTCGGTCAGATAAGAGGGAGAGGGGATGTTTAAATAAGGCGGCAGGGAGGTTTGTGAACGATTTCTGATTTCAGTGCGTGTGGGCTGTGTTTGTGCACGCAACCCTAGGCCCATACGCATTGCTTTCCGTGTATGGGTCAGCATCTCACGCACTTCGATACCCAAATAACATGGACCAAGTACGGGTTTGCTAATTGACTACTCATACGACTCCAAAAACAACGTGTAAAAACCCTTGCCCACAACACTTTATCGCTTTGTTATAAACCCTCGACATCGAAAACTAATAAAGTTAACATAAATAAATAAATAAAACGTAATAAAAATACGAGGTATTACAGTCTTCCCCCCTTACAATGAACTTCGTCCCGAAGTTCACTATCCCAAGGTCGACACAACTGATCACTTAAGCATGTAACGAACACAGAAAGCGACATCATATAACCTTTAAAGCTAATAAAGCACTTTAAACACGAAATGTCACATTCTACTCCCCTAGAAAAAAAATTACGTCCTCGTAACATACCTTAATTAAACAGGTCCGGATATTTTCCCCTCATCGACACCTCAGTCTCCCAAGTAGCTTCCTCGACATTATGATTGGTCCATAATACTTTGACTAGCGCGGTCTCTCCATTCCTGGTTTTTCTCACCTTCCTGTCAAGGATCTCCTTGGGTCTCTCCTCGTAAGTCAACTGCTCATCCACCTCGATAACCTCATGATCAAGGACATGCGATGGGTCACTGATATACCTCCTCAGCTGTGATACATGAAACACATTATGTACTCTGGCTAAAGCTGGAGGTAGAGCTAATCGATAAGCCACCTCACCGACTCGCTCCAAAATCTCGAATGGGCCAATGAACTTCTGGCTCAACTTACCCCTCTTGCCAAATCTCATCACTCCTCTCATGGGCGACACTTTCAGTAAAACTTTCTCTCCTGCCTCAAATGTGATGTCACTCCTCTTCAGATCAGCATAACTTTTCTGTCTATCCTGTGCAGCTCTCATCTTCTGACGAATCATCTGGACCTGTGCTATCATCTCCTGAATCATCTCAGGTCCCAACGTCACTACATCAGCTCTATCATCCCAACAAACTGGACTCCTGCACTTCCTCCCATACAGTGCCTCAAAAGGAGCCATCCCAATGCTAGAATGATAACTATTGTTATAAGAAAACTCTATCAAATCAAGTCTGTCCTCCCAAGATCCTCCAAACTCTAGTACACAAGCCCGCAGCATATCCTCCAGTGTCTGGATAGTCCTCTCAGTCTGACCATCAGTTGCTGGATGGAATGCAGTACTCATCTTCAAAGTAGTTCCCATCAATGTCTGTAACTCTTGCCAGAATTTTGAAATAAATCTAGAATCACGATCAGAAATAATGTCCTTAGGGACACCATGAAGCTTAACCACATGCTTAACGTAAGCCTTGGCTAATTCAGCTTTACTCCAAGTCTCCTTCATCGGTATGAAATGGGCTGACTTAGTCAACCTGTCAACGATTACCCAAATCATGTCATTCCCTCTCGAAGTCCTAGGCAAGCGCACAATAAAATCCATCGATATGCTTTCCCACTTCCACTCAGGTACATTAAGTGGCTGTAACTTCCCTTGCGGCCTCTTATGTTCTCCCTTAACTCTTTGACATACCAAACATCGAGAGACAAACTCAGCCACCTCCTGCTTCATTTTTGGCCACCAAAATGCTTTCTTCAGGTCTTTGTACAACTTATCCCCTCCAGGATGAACGGAATAAGGTGTAGAATGAGCTTCGATCAGAATCTTTCTCTTCAATTCCTCATCGTCAGGTACACACCATCTCCCATCAAATATCAAGCTATCATCACTGTAAATCCCGAACTTAGAATAGGGCTCGTCATCACTAGCTTTTCTCACTGCCTCACGCCACTTCTGAATTCTAGGATCATTCTTCTGTCTTTCTCTGATACCATTTGTAACAACCCGACCCACCACCGTCGTAACACAAACCCAATAAGATGGGTGCACACTTTTGGGCCCACTATTTGTCCTCACTTAAGACCAAAAGCACAAGGCCTTGTTACTAAGTGGTGGGTGGGAGCTATTATAAACATATCACAAGCCTCACATTCTACCGATGTGGGACAACTTTCCTCTCATACTCTTGGGGTGTTACAAACTCCCCCACTTAAAGAACACAACGTCCTCGTTGTGCCTCAAACTTGACCACAACCAGGGCCAGAATCCACCCCCGCTAGGTGTGTGACCCGGGTACTCCCGACCACAGGCTCACCACACGGTCGCAGGGTCGCTCTGATACCACTTTGTAACACCCCCATTTACCGAGGAGCCTGAACTAGGACTTCCAGAGTAAATAGAGCTGTTACCATCCTGGATAAACCAGGGTAGTAGATATTCATAGTGAAAGAAGCACAGTACTTTAAAATATAAAAGTTAACTAAAGTCTATTACAAGGCATAGTCCACATGACTTCCAAAACAACTGAATATAAATAAATGTTCAACTGAGGAAAACTAAGTGATCTAGTAACTAGGTATGTTTAGTCCATGTCTCTCTTCCATGCCCAGTCCTAGTGCACCTGTCTCTGACCTGAAAGATCTACTCCCCATTCCGGATCATTGTAGGTGAACACGAATACACTGTCAACCTCGCGGTTGAGTAGGATAACACAATAATAAATAATGCAACATATAAGGATATGCAAATGCTTATGACATGCTCGAGCTCAATCAAAATCTCATTCTCATACCCTTGCACCAAGCCATACCGAACCTCCCGGCAGACTATACTCGGTCGTCACCGAACACCAGCTCAACAGCTGATAAGACACCAGGCCTGGTCTGCAGAACCACCCTGGGCTTTACATCAGAATACAATCTGATCCATATCTTTCTCAAAACTTAATGCATATGCCATGATTATGAATGAAATGCCAAATAATTAAATAAAGACTATCATGCTCAGAAATTCATACTTGCATCCAATAGGCAAAACACAACCACACATGTATTAATACAGAGTAAGCACCAGTGTAACCTACCTGAAGGTAGCAGTCTGCAAATGTAAATACCCTCTAGAAGTATTCCACTTCGAATTCCGTTCCTATAAATTATTGTTCATATCAAATTCTGCCCTTAAACACATTGCTACTAAAATCTACTTAAAACATGTTCCTAATTGACTCCTACACAACACATTACGACTATACGTATATATATATATTTAAGCATGTCCATACATACAGTTATCGTTACCCACATTCACTTACTACTTTTAGACTTACTATAATTAGCATGTTCAACGTCATCATTAAAAGTCCCAAATACTTAGAGAATATATTAAATTGCAACCAAATTCATCGTTAGTAAACATCCCGATAAATACTATCGTGCGATTTAGACTCCATATAGATTATTAGCATCAACCCAAAACTTAACTTATAAAATAATAACAATAATAAAAAATAATAATAATAATAATAAAAGAATAATAATAATATTGTTCTTCCCAGAAAGTTGGATACATAAACAATTAAGAGAATTATTAATACTTATGAGAATTGATATAATCACATGCCAAAGCCCAAACAAAACACGACTACCCGAAACACAAACACTCGTACAACAGCCCAACCGCAACTGCCACGGCCCTATTTACACTCTTGCCAACGCTTGCTGCCACCCCTGGCCTCCCCACTGGCGCCACCAGGCTCACCACCGAGCCACGGTGGTTCCAGGGAGGAGGTCAGTGGCTACCTGCCACCACCACAGACACCACAAACCACCACCAAAACTGACCGTGTGATGAAGCGAAAACCCGTATGTACCCAGACTGATTATAACCCCTGCGATAAACTTAGCCTCCGACACCACCCACGGCCACCACCTTCACCCCTGGCACCACCAAACTCGCCACTGAGTCGTGGTGGTTCCAATGGCGAAGGTGGTAGTCACAACCACCGTGACAGACCATACAAAAACTCTTACGAAAACCCAGATCTGACCACAACCGTGTTTACACTACTGTTTTGACAGCCACCGTTCACCACCGTGTGACACCACGATTGACAGACACGACCACCCCTCGACACTCCTGCCTATGGTCAAGCCAACTGTCCCAAAATGCAGATTACATACTCACGTAAGAGGCACTAACACCCTCATACAAACACCATACACGGACTCTGTTTTTCCTTAAAAAAAACGAACACATAAATATTCCAGACCCGACTCACTAGCAGCCAAACGAAAAACCCTTAATACGAACATACTGATAAAACGACACCCTAAAAACGAATGAAGAAAAGTAACTACATATCATAGATTAAGGATTAGTAAGGAACTCTGATTATTATCATGTGAGGTGATTATAAATTCATCATAAACATCAAGAGAAAAATTGCAAGCAGTAAAAACGAAACAAACAGTGGTGGCCTTACCTTCTTGCCCTAGCCAACGACCACCCCTAGACCGATCTGACCACCGTGACAACCTACCCCTGACAACCTTGAAGTGGCGGCTACAGATGCTTGCGTGTGTGTGTGTTGCTTTAGGTTAGATAAGAGAGAGAGGGGATGTTTAAATAAGGCGGCAGGGAGGTTTGTGAACGATTTCTGATTTCAGTGCGTGTGGGCTGTGTTTGTGCACGCAACCCTAGGCCCATACGCATTGCTTTCCGTGTATGGGTCAGCATCTCACGCACTTCGATACCCAAATAACATGGACCAAGTACGGGTTTGCTAATTGACTACTCATACGACTCCAAAAACAACGTGTAAAAACCCTTGCCCACAACACTTTATCGCTTTGTTATAAACCCTCGTCATCGAAAACTAATAAAGTTAACATAAATAAATAAATAAAACGTAATAAAAATACGAGGTATTACAATAGCATACCAGTAATGTCAAATGTCTTCTGATGTTTTTGACAATTTTTGTGCCCGGTTTATCTAGCTCGATTAACCATCCTTGCGATTTTCAGTAATTTTTGTTTCAAGAGTTCAGAGGCCTAAAGAACGTGTATAATATATCCTTCACTTCGAGCTGTTTTGGGTGGTCGGAGCGGCCATTGTTATTTTTCTTCCTGTTTTTCTACCACATGTCCGTAATTGCATCATGAGATATCTTATTCGATTCTAGATCCTATAAACAACTATAAATCACTTTTACACAGTTATCCGATTTTCGGGCTAAATTGGTTTATAGCATACCGGTAACGTCAAATGTCTTCTGATGTTTTTGCAAATTTTTGTGTCCGCTTTATCTCATTCGTGCGATTTCCGGTAATTTTTGTTTCAGGAGTTCAGAGGCCTAAAAAACGTGTATTTTATATCCTTCAATTCGATATGTTTCGGGTGGTCGGAGCGGGCATTGATATTTTTCAGCGTGTTTTTCTACCACGTGTCCGAAATCGATCCTGAGATATCATATTCGATTCTAGACCCTATAAACAACTATAAATCACTTTCACACGGTTATCCGATTTTCGGCCGAAATTGGTTTATAGCATACCGGTAACGTCAAATGTCTTCTGATGTTTTTGCAAATTTTTGTGCCTGCTTTAACTGACTTGACTTACCATTTATGAATTTTCGATAATTTTCGTTTCGGGAGCTCAGAGGCCTAAAAAACGTATATTATATACCCTTAAATTCGAGCCGTTTCAGTTGTCGGAGCGACCATTTTTAATTTCAGCCGGTTTTTTACAACGTGTCCGAAATCGTATCATGAGGTATCTTTTTCGATTCTAGACCCTATAAACAACTATAAATCACTTTTACACAGTTATCCGATTTTCGGCTGAAATTGGTTTATTGCTTACCGGTAACATCAAATGTCTTCAGATGTATTTGCAAATTTTTATGCCCGCTTTATCTGACTTGATTAACCATTCTTGCAATTTTCGACAATTTTCGTATCGGGAGCTCAGAGGCCTTAAAAACGTGTATTATATACCCTTCAATTCGAGCCGTTTCAGGTGGTCGGAGCGACCATTTTTAATTTCTGCCTGTTTTTTACCACGTGTCCGAAATCGTATCATGAGGTATATTTTTCGATTCTAGACCCTATAAACAATTATAAATCACTTTTACACGGTTATCCGATTTTCGACCGAAACTGGTTTATAGCATACCAGTAACGTCAAATGTCTTCTGATGTTTTTGACAATTTTTGTGCCCGCTTTATCTGGCTCGATTAACCATCCTTGCGATTTTCAGTAATTTTTGTTTCAAGAGTTCTGTATAATATATCCTTCACTTCGAGCTGTTTGGGTGGTCGGAGCGGCCATTGTTATTTTTGTTCCTGTTTTTCTACCACATGTACGAAATTGCATCATGAGATATCTCATTCGATTCTAGATCCTATAAACAACTATAAATCACTTTTACACAGTTATCCGATTTTCGGCCGAAATTGGTTTATAGCATACCGGTAAGGTCAAATGTCTTCTGATGGTTTTGCAAATTTTTGTGTCCGCTTTATCTCACCCGTGCGATTTCCGGTAATTTTTGTTTCAGGAGTTCAGAGGCCTAAAAAACGTGTATTTTATATCCTTCAATTCAATATGTTTCGGGTGGTCGAAGCGGGCATTGTTATTTTTCAGCGTGTTTTTCTACTACGTGTCCGAAATCGATCCTGAGATATCATATTCGATTCTAGACCCTATAAACAACTATAAATCACTTTCACACGGTTTTCCGATTTTCGGCCGAAATTGGTTTATAGCATACCGGTAACGTCAAATGTCTTCTGATGTTTTTGCAAATTTTTGTGCCTGCTTTATCTGACTTGACTTACCATTTATGAATTTTCGATAATTTTCGTTTCGGGAGCTCAGAGGCCTAAAAAACGTATATTATATACCCTTAATTCGAGCCGTTTCAGTTGTCGGAGCGACCATTTTTAATTTCAGCCTGTTTTTTACCACGTGTCCGAAATCGTATCATGAGGTATCTTTTTCGATTCTAGACCCTATAAACAACTATAAATCACTTTTACACAGTTATCCGATTTTCGGCTGAAATTGGTTTATTGCTTACCGGTAACGTCAAATGTCTTCAGATGTATTTGCAAATTTTTATGCCCGCTTTATCTGACTTGATTAACCATTCTTGCAATTTTCGACAATTTTCGTATCGGGAGCTCAGAGGCCTTAAAAACGTGTGTTATATACCCTTCAATTCGAGCCGTTTCAGGTGGTCGGAGCGACCATTTTTAATTTCAGCCTGTTTTTTACCACGTGTCCGAAATCGTATCATGAGCTATAATTTTCGATTCTAGACCCTATAAACAATTATAAATCACTTTTACACGGTTATCCGATTTTCGACCGAAACTGGTTTATAGCATACCAGTAATGTCAAATGTCTTCTGATGTTTTTGACAATTTTTGTGCCCGGTTTATCTGGCTCGATTAACCATCCTTGCGATTTTCAGTAATTTTTGTTTCAGGAGTTCAGAGGCCTAAAGAACGTGTATAATATATCCTTCACTTCGAGCTGTTTTGGGTGGTCGGAGCGGCCATTGTTATTTTTCTTCCTGTTTTTCTACCACATGTCCGTAATTGCATCATGAGATATCTTATTCGATTCTAGATCCTATAAACAACTATAAATCACTTTTACACAGTTATCCGATTTTCGGGCTAAATTGGTTTATAGCATACCGGTAACGTCAAATGTCTTCTGATGTTTTTGCAAATTTTTGTGTCCGCTTTATCTCATTCGTGCGATTTCCGGTAATTTTTGTTTCAGGAGTTCAGAGGCCTAAAAAACGTGTATTTTATATCCTTCAATTCGATATGTTTCGGGTGGTCGGAGCGGGCATTGATATTTTTCAGCGTGTTTTTCTACCACGTGTCCGAAATCGATCCTGAGATATCATATTCGATTCTAGACCCTATAAACAACTATAAATCACTTTCACACGGTTATCCGATTTTCGGCCGAAATTGGTTTATAGCATACCGGTAACGTCAAATGTCTTCTGATGTTTTTGCAAATTTTTGTGCCTGCTTTAACTGACTTGACTTACCATTTATCAATTTTCGATAATTTTCGTTTCGAGAGCTCAGAGGCCTAAAAAACATATATTATATACCCTTAAATTCGAGCCGTTTCAGTTGTCGGAGCGACCATTTTTAATTTCAGCCTGTTTTTTACCACGTGTCCGAAAGCGTATCATGAGGTATCTTTTTCGATTCTAGACCCTATAAACAACTATAAATCACTTTTACACAGTTATCCGATTTTCGGCTGAAATTGGTATATTGCTTACCGGTAACGTCAAATGTCTTCAGATGTATTTGCAAATTTTTATGCCCGCTTTATCTGACTTGATTAACCATTCTTGCAATTTTCGACAATTTTCGTATCGGGAGCTCAGAGGCCTTAAAAACGTGTATTATATACCCTTCAATTCGAGCCGTTTCAGGTGGTCGGAGCGACCATTTTTAATTTCAGCCTGTTTTTTACCACGTGTCCGAAATCGTATCATGAGGTATATTTTTCGATTCTAGACCCTATAAACAATTATAAATCACTTTTACACGGTTATCCGATTTTCGACCGAAACTGGTTTATAGCATACCAGTAACGTCAAATGTCTTGTAAAACCCCTCGCGAAAGCGGAAATATAAACACATAAAAGTACTAAAAATGCAGCGGAATTTAAACTTTTTAAAGTAAACTAAACAACATGCGAGAAGTCTTAAACTGAAACGTAACTGAAACTGAAACCAAAATAGTTATGTAGCAGTTCTAAGTACTGAAATGAAATATGTACACAGCCTGGGATGGAACATCCCTACAGGCACCAAAACAAAGTATCAAAACTACGAGTCCAGCTAAACGATAAATAAGGGTAAGTCGTGATGATAGGATCATCGCTCGCTAGCTCTCGTGAACCCCGATCTCCATACCTGCATGTACCTACATACATGAAAACATGTACGCCACAATCAGTGGGGAGTGACTAGAGTTCTCCTAGCCACCTTTTGTGACAACACGTAACATATAAAACAATACAGAATACTCCAACATATAACCACATGTGAAGTATAAACATCTCGTCAACTGTCTCAACTGGCATACGATACTAATGCATAGCTCTCAACCCAACTTCATAAACCGTTAGGAAGGAGAGCCGGTTTCCCTACTGGTTACCCAGTCGGGGGGTCTTTCAGTCCAACTATTTATGAAACCGATCAAAGAGTCACCCAATGCC
This sequence comes from Silene conica, assembly GCA_029255685.2. Classification (NCBI taxonomy): domain Eukaryota; kingdom Viridiplantae; phylum Streptophyta; class Magnoliopsida; order Caryophyllales; family Caryophyllaceae; genus Silene; species Silene conica. The sequence goes on along the minus strand of CM055316.2, from coordinate 41,595,751 downwards.
TTGGATGAACAACACTAAAGTCAACATAAGACTCAACATCTACAACATCTTAACATCCATTAACACAACTGTCTCTGATACGATACCATCACTAGGCAAGCAGACAAATTCAGCAAGTATAAGGTTCAGCGGTCAACTTAAGACATAACCTACATACCAAAACATATCAGCAAGTAAGAAGGTTCAGCGGTCAACTTAAGACATAACCTAATTACCAAAACATTCAGCAAGCAAGGACTCAGAGGCCAGCTTAAGGCATGGACCTGCCAATCAGCAAGACACTAGACTCAGCGGCCAACTTAAGGCATAGACTAGCATCCAAAAGTAAAGGACTCAGAGGCCAGCTTAAGGCATGTCCCTTCACCACATCACAAGGTACTAAACTCAGAGGCCAGCTTAAGGCATGTTCTAGCACCAAACATCTGCACTCCGGGTGAGGCGTTACGACCTAAATGCCCCGTTGTGCAGCTGCTCTACTCGTCAGACTCAGAGGCCAACTTAAGGCATGTTCCAACGCGATCACAATCATACATGTCTGGACTCAGAGGCCAGCTTAAGGCATGTTCCAGACACGACAAACATACACATATAGGGCTCAGAGGCCAGCTTAAGGCATATCCCCATATATGACAAACAACTCACGTATTAAGCTCAGAGGCCAGCTTAAGGCATACCTTAATACGCATCAATACAGTTTCATCCAAGTCTATGAACTAATCTATAGTTCTATTTACTTAACCTCTAATCAACACTTAATTGATCCCGGGAACTAAGTTGAGGGAGAGCCGGTTTCCCTTTCGGTTACCCGACCGGGGGGTCTCTATCCTCACTACATTCCCGAACCCAATATAGTGTCGCCCATCCTCCGGGGACCTCAAATACATATCACGGGTATACAAAACGAGTTTCCATCAAAACCGATTTACCGTTTGAAAGTTACAAATGATTTACGAAATCAAGATATGCTACAGGGGTTCCCAGCCGGTCGGCCGGCAGCCGGTCCACCGGCTGGCAACCCAGCCTTCTTTCCTTTCTTTAAAAAAAACAAAGACAACACAAGGGACTCCCAGCCGGTCGGCAGGCAGCCGGTCGGCCGGCTGGGAATCCATTTCCTAACCTTCACAATCTCGTATACCAACCCATGCGTACTCCCAGCCGGCTGGCAGGCGGCCGGTCTGTCGGCTGGGCTCCCATTCTTTCCTAGGTTCTTCGCAAAACAACACCAACACTACACATGAGACTACCAGCCGGTCGGCAGGCAGCCGGTCGGCCGGCTGGCAGTCCTAAGGCCAACTTTTTTCTAAAATCGCAAAACACAAAGACACACTCCCAGCCGGTCGACCGGCGGCCGGTCGGTCGACCGGCTCAGAGAGCCTGATACGCAATTTCGCAAAATCACAACCTATTGAAAACTTCATAATTCGACACGACAACTCAAGTAAGACTACAATTGATGATTTCCCAACATTATCAAACACCATGTGTAACTAATCTACCAGCACATAAGTCCCATAACAATCCTCAAGTGAATTTGATAAGCATCCGTCGCAAAATGAGAAAAAAAACTGAAAATATGCTTACGAACATATAACAACACTTTAAAGCATGAAATCTTCACATAGCAAACATCCTAAACATATTACTAAGTCCTTTGATCAATGTATAACAACAAAAACAGAAATCAACACAAGAATCACAACAAACATGCTAATATACACATAAAGGCCGAGTTTCTCATTATCGTCACCTCTCAAGCGATTCCGGCTAAAGATCCTCCTCAACTAAGTTGCTAACACCCTCTGGATCGTCTAAGCCTTCGCCTACAACATAAACAAACGAGTTTAAGGACTTAAAACGAGATTTAGGGAAAACAACCCCATTTTCGAGTTTAAGGATTTGCAAAATGAAAGTGATAGATGGCTTGGAAATCGAACGAGGATTCCGAAAACGTACTTACTTTTGCGATTTGATGAACGGATGATGAAGAACTTCACAGAAGAAGGAGAGGTTTTAAGGAGGTTTTTGTGAGATTTGGTTTACTGTAAAATGAAAGTTGAAGGAGATGAATTATGTCGACATATTACTTATAAGAGGACAAGTGAGTCGTCCTTTCCGAATAATTAAAGTGGAACGGATATTTACACGGATACTTGAGTCGGATATTAAAAGGTTTGCCAAGTTCGTATTCGTCTTAAGGACTTAAGGTTCTTAAGACGGACCTTACTTATTAAATTAAAGTCTTTCGAAATAAATTGCCAAATTATTATTTTATTACTTAAAATAATTTAAAACGCTTAAATTAGATTTACGAAAATACGGGATGTTACAATCACCCAATCTTCAAAAAGTTTCGTCCTCGAAACTCGAAGGTGGAAGTAACAATACAAATAACTCTAACTTCCAAAATATATCAAGCGGGTTATGATAACCCAAAACTTTATCTTGCAGAAAGGTTTCAAGCAATAAAAGGTTTCAAGGCACAAGTCTTGTCAATGGTTGTCGGGATTCTCGTTACGTATTCAAGAGTCCATCATTCCAGATCTAAGACAAGTCCCATAATTAAATCAGCCAAAATTCGAAATTTGGGTCGATTCGGTGTCGATGGGCACAGTACGGGTTATCAGACGTCTCCAATAACTCGTTCTAGTGGCAATCAACGCTGAAGTCTGCCAAATTGTAAAATATCCAGTTCTTCCAAATCAAGTTTTCTTCCAAATTAACCTTTATTTCTCAAATTTTTGAAGAGTACAATGGTAACCATGACTAAAAGTTGCTTCTAACGGAAGAGAAAGCAGTTTCAGCTTTTTAAAACAATTAAGCTTTTTCCCAAAAACAATGGACTTAAAGTCAACAATTGGGAAACAAGTTCCAAAACAGACGCTCGAGAGCGCGGAAACGGTCGCAGAGCTTATTTTTGATAAGAAGGATTAGGGGTTCCAAGCCTCGCGGCTGTAAGGATTCAAAAAGAAGGGTCGAAGGAACGGAACGATTAAGTCGGAGGTTAAAGAAGACGGTAACCTTTGCCAAACATGGGTGCACTAACCGCTAAATTCACAATCGAAACACCCTTCCAACGATCCCTAGTATAACCCAAAAGGCGATTCCCGTAACCTTAATGCTCACAATGGTTCGCGGTTCCTATTACCCCTATCTCATCCACAAAACAGGGCATTCCACAACAAGAAGGTTTCCAAAACTCTGAATCGAAACTTTATTACCACAACAATAAATCCTCAAAACTCAAGATATAGCATTAACTATCCTCTAATCTTAAATTCTGACCGTTCGATCCTAGCAACCTATTTCGCAAGGTTCAATATCTTAAATTCCCAAATTATAATCACAATGAGCATTCAACATAAGATCTCATTAAGGTAACAACTTCCAAGTCAGGCACGTCTATGACGGGTCTTCATGACTAGTTCCTCAAAACGATTCGAATCTCAAGGTTCCTCAAAGTCTAAAGCAACATTATCCTTTAAATGATTTATTCCTCAAATGCTGAGATAGCTCGTCACAGATAGTTCCCAAATGACGATTCAACCAAACTCTCAGGCTACTCAACTCATGTGATACATCTGCTAGACTTGTATCACAGTCCACAATAACCATACTCACGTTAACGCGTTTCTGGACTTACATCTCTCAACAAATCATTCATTCTCAAACTGCTGATGCATCCTAAATTTTCCTTTGAGTCTTTCATTGGATAAGTGCTAAGATCCATTAAGTAACCTAAGATCAACCACTCAGTCGATTCCACAAGTTCTTGTAAATGTTCCAATGTTCTCACACCATTACTAACAACTCTCGTTTCCTCAAGTTCAAATAGCAATAGCTTGACTCATTCAATTATCAGGCAACGTCAGTACCTTCATCATATTCCTCGAAATCAATCTTCACTCTAAGTTCCTCGAGATCCTCAAATGGACATTCCAACTCACAATTATCCATGACTCAGCAAGATTCTCACACCCAAATCCCATCTAAAGCCACGTAAGACACTCTACCTAGCACAATTATCTCATCATTCACTTACTCTTCAAATTAGTAACATAACAACTCTAGGGTTACCCAACACGTATTCAACAAGCTCCTTAGGTTTCCCCTCAAGTAACAACACTCTCCAAATCATGGTCTACAACAAATTCCAAGAGGTTTCCAAGTTCATCTATGGTAGGTTACCGCACAAGGTGTTTTAGAGGAAGCAAGTTATCAGGTTGAGTCAAAAGGGAATGAAGACAGATTCCAAAGAAGATTAACAGGAATCTAAGGAAGGAGATTAAGATCTTAACGGTTACAAGTATATCAACCATAAATAAGACAGTAGGCATGAACATACCAGTCGGTGGGTCAGGATGAACTCCAGTCTCAGCTTGGTCCTGAACAGCTCTGGCTCCACTGGTCTCAGCCTCTAGGTCAGTAGTAACAGCCCTGTCAACGGCGGTATTCCTCTCGGGGCACTCGAAGAAGCGATGCCCGGGCTTCTTGCAGGCATGGCAAAGATAAGGGTTACCGTGACAGTCAGCTCCGGGATGAAGGGTTTCGCGACACTTGAAACATCTCAGGGGAGCTTCTGTCGAGGGTTCCATGTCTCGATCCCTGGAAGTCTTAGGGTCAATAGTGATAGCTCGGTTGACGGCGCCCTTCCCTACGCGGCACTCGAAAGAGCGATGTCCAAATCCCTCGCAGGTAAAGCATTGATGCGGGTTGCCATGGCAGTCAAGTCCAAGATGGAGATCCTTGTGGCACTTGAAGCACTTAAGGGGAACGTCCGATGGGAGGCTCATGCTCCGGATTTGGGAAGTCTTAACTCTCTGGGGCTTCTTGTCCTTCTGGGGACACTTCCTCTTTCCGAGAGGAGAGGAGGCAAGAGGGCTAAGAGGTCTCCCGCTTCGACATCTATGCAAAGGCGGTCGAGGAGGAGAGAAAGCTCTAGCTCTCTCACAATAGATCTCATAAGGGTCCTCCGCTCGCAGGACACGGTAGTAACTCTGGAAGTAAGAAGTCGGGTCACCACTGGCTACACTCCTAGTCTCAGCATTAAGCTTGCTCCGAAACAGATAGGCTTTGTCTTCTTCTCTCTCAACTAGCTGTGGAACAAAGTGAATTAGCTCCTCAAATCGATTGGTGAAGGCTTGAACAGAAAGGGTTCCTTGGCGAAGGTTCATGAACTCGGTCATCTTATCCTGGCGGATGTCCCTGTGGTAAAACCTCATGCCAAGAAGAGTCTTGAAACGACTCCAGGTGAAAGTAGGGTCACGAGTAGCAGGGGTACTGATCGTCATCCACCAACTCCTGGCCTCACGAACTAAGAACTGGGATGCTACTCGGGTCTGATCCTCAGGCCGAACATCGTAAATCATGAAATTCCTTTCCATGTCGAAGAACCAAGCAGTGAGGGTCGCAGCACTGGTCTCTCCGTCGAATGTCTTAGCTGCATTCCTCCACATCTGGGTGACAATCCAAGCCAATCCTCCAGGTTGGTTACTTCCCGAGATTTGCAATGAGGAAGAAGGCGTAGATGACCTAGCTTCGCAATCCCGAAGAGTCTGAATGAGGGCTCGCATCTCAGGACTCTCCTCATAGGTTGTTTCTGTCATTCTTAAATCATAAGAGAGTAAACCGTTAGACGTATTCTTAACAAGGCACAAACAGACTACAGTATAAGTCCTTAAATCTACCCCATCTCTCATTCATTATTTGTTTATTTGGTCAAGTTAAGGTTGGGGGTCACATGAGTGCGTCGGGAGCAATAATGCTCTGATACCAACTGTAAAACCCCTCGCGAAAGCGGAAATATAAACACATAAAAGTACTAAAAATGCAGCGGAATTTAAACTTTTTAAGTAAACTAAACAACATGCGAGAAGTCTTAAACTGAAACGTAACTGAAACTGAAACCAAAATAGTTATGTAGCAGTTCTAAGTACTGAAATGAAATATGTACACAGCCTGGGATGAAACATCCCTACAGGCACCAAAACAAAGTATCAAAACTACGAGTCCAGCTAAACGATAAATAAGGGTAAGTCGTGATGATAGGATCATCGCTCGCTAGCTCTCGTGAACCCCGATCTCCATACCTGCATGTACCTACATACATGAAAACATGTACGCCACAATCAGTGGGGAGTGACTAGAGTTCTCCTAGCCACCTTTTGTGACAACACGTAACATATAAAACAATACAGAATACTCCAACATATAACCACATGTGAAGTATAAACATCTCGTCAACTGTCTCAACTGGCATACGATACTAATGCATAGCTCTCAACCCAACTTCATAAACCGTTAGGAAGGAGAGCCGGTTTCCCTACTGGTTACCCAGTCGGGGGGTCTTTCAGTCCAACTATTTATGAAACCGATCAAAGAGTCACCCAATGCCTTGGATGAACAACACTAAAGTCAACATAAGACTCAACATCTACAACATCTTAACATCCATTAACACAACTGTCTCTGATACGATACCATCACTAGGCAAGCAGACAAATTCAGCAAGTATAAGGTTCAGCGGTCAACTTAAGACATAACCTACATACCAAAACATATCAGCAAGTAAGAAGGTTCAGCGGTCAACTTAAGACATAACCTAATTACCAAAACATTCAGCAAGCAAGGACTCAGAGGCCAGCTTAAGGCATGGACCTGCCAATCAGCAAGACACTAGACTCAGCGGCCAACTTAAGGCATAGACTAGCATCCAAAAGTAAAGGACTCAGAGGCCAGCTTAAGGCATGTCCCTTCACCACATCACAAGGTACTAAACTCAGAGGCCAGCTTAAGGCATGTTCTAGCACCAAACATCTGCACTCCGGGTGAGGCGTTACGACCTAAATGCCCCGTTGTGCAGCTGCTCTACTCGTCAGACTCAGAGGCCAACTTAAGGCATGTTCCAACGCGATCACAATCATACATGTCTGGACTCAGAGGCCAGCTTAAGGCATGTTCCAGACACGACAAACATACACATATAGGGCTCAGAGGCCAGCTTAAGGCATATCCCCATATATGACAAACAACTCACGTATTAAGCTCAGAGGCCAGCTTAAGGCATACCTTAATACGCATCAATACAGTTTCATCCAAGTCTATGAACTAATCTATAGTTCTATTTACTTAACCTCTAATCAACACTTAATTGATCCCGGGAACTAAGTTGAGGGAGAGCCGGTTTCCCTTTCGGTTACCCGACCGGGGGGTCTCTATCCTCACTACATTCCCGAACCCAATATAGTGTCGCCCATCCTCCGGGGACCTCAAATACATATCACGGGTATACAAAACGAGTTTCCATCAAAACCGATTTACCGTTTGAAAGTTACAAATGATTTACGAAATCAAGATATGCTACAGGGGTTCCCAGCCGGTCGGCCGGCAGCCGGTCCACCGGCTGGCAACCCAGCCTTCTTTCCTTTCTTTAAAAAAAACAAAGACAACACAAGGGACTCCCAGCCGGTCGGCAGGCAGCCGGTCGGCCGGCTGGGAATCCATTTCCTAACCTTCACAATCTCGTATACCAACCCATGCGTACTCCCAGCCGGCTGGCAGGCGGCCGGTCTGTCGGCTGGGCTCCCATTCTTTCCTAGGTTCTTCGCAAAACAACACCAACACTACACATGAGACTACCAGCCGGTCGGCAGGCAGCCGGTCGGCCGGCTGGCAGTCCTAAGGCCAACTTTTTTCTAAAATCGCAAAACACAAAGACACACTCCCAGCCGGTCGACCGGCGGCCGGTCGGTCGACCGGCTCAGAGAGCCTGATACGCAATTTCGCAAAATCACAACCTATTGAAAACTTCATAATTCGACACGACAACTCAAGTAAGACTACAATTGATGATTTCCCAACATTATCAAACACCATGTGTAACTAATCTACCAGCACATAAGTCCCATAACAATCCTCAAGTGAATTTGATAAGCATCCGTCGCAAAATGAGAAAAAAAACTGAAAATATGCTTACGAACATATAACAACACTTTAAAGCATGAAATCTTCACATAGCAAACATCCTAAACATATTACTAAGTCCTTTGATCAATGTATAACAACAAAAACAGAAATCAACACAAGAATCACAACAAACATGCTAATATACACATAAAGGCCGAGTTTCTCATTATCGTCACCTCTCAAGCGATTCCGGCTAAAGATCCTCCTCAACTAAGTTGCTAACACCCTCTGGATCGTCTAAGCCTTCGCCTACAACATAAACAAACGAGTTTAAGGACTTAAAACGAGATTTAGGGAAAACAACCCCATTTTCGAGTTTAAGGATTTGCAAAATGAAAGTGATAGATGGCTTGGAAATCGAACGAGGATTCCGAAAACGTACTTACTTTTGCGATTTGATGAACGGATGATGAAGAACTTCACAGAAGAAGGAGAGGTTTTAAGGAGGTTTTTGTGAGATTTGGTTTACTGTAAAATGAAAGTTGAAGGAGATGAATTATGTCGACATATTACTTATAAGAGGACAAGTGAGTCGTCCTTTCCGAATAATTAAAGTGGAACGGATATTTACACGGATACTTGAGTCGGATATTAAAAGGTTTGCCAAGTTCGTATTCGTCTTAAGGACTTAAGGTTCTTAAGACGGACCTTACTTATTAAATTAAAGTCTTTCGAAATAAATTGCCAAATTATTATTTTATTACTTAAAATAATTTAAAACGCTTAAATTAGATTTACGAAAATACGGGATGTTACAATCACCCAATCTTCAAAAAGTTTCGTCCTCGAAACTCGAAGGTGGAAGTAACAATACAAATAACTCTAACTTCCAAAATATATCAAGCGGGTTATGATAACCCAAAACTTTATCTTGCAGAAAGGTTTCAAGCAATAAAAGGTTTCAAGGCACAAGTCTTGTCAATGGTTGTCGGGATTCTCGTTACGTATTCAAGAGTCCATCATTCCAGATCTAAGACAAGTCCCATAATTAAATCAGCCAAAATTCGAAATTTGGGTCGATTCGGTGTCGATGGGCACAGTACGGGTTATCAGACGTCTCCAATAACTCGTTCTAGTGGCAATCAACGCTGAAGTCTGCCAAATTGTAAAATATCCAGTTCTTCCAAATCAAGTTTTCTTCCAAATTAACCTTTATTTCTCAAATTTTTGAAGAGTACAATGGTAACCATGACTAAAAGTTGCTTCTAACGGAAGAGAAAGCAGTTTCAGCTTTTTAAAACAATTAAGCTTTTTCCCAAAAACAATGGACTTAAAGTCAACAATTGGGAAACAAGTTCCAAAACAGACGCTCGAGAGCGCGGAAACGGTCGCAGAGCTTATTTTTGATAAGAAGGATTAGGGGTTCCAAGCCTCGCGGCTGTAAGGATTCAAAAAGAAGGGTCGAAGGAACGGAACGATTAAGTCGGAGGTTAAAGAAGACGGTAACCTTTGCCAAACATGGGTGCACTAACCGCTAAATTCACAATCGAAACACCCTTCGAACGATCCCTAGTATAACCCAAAAGGCGATTCCCGTAACCTTAATGCTCACAATGGTTCGCGGTTCCTATTACCCCTATCTCATCCACAAAACAGGGCATTCCACAACAAGAAGGTTTCCAAAACTCTGAATCGAAACTTTATTACCACAACAATAAATCCTCAAAACTCAAGATATAGCATTAACTATCCTCTAATCTTAAATTCTGACCGTTCGATCCTAGCAACCTATTTCGCAAGGTTCAATATCTTAAATTCCCAAATTATAATCACAATGAGCATTCAACATAAGATCTCATTAAGGTAACAACTTCCAAGTCAGGCACGTCTATGACGGGTCTTCATGACTAGTTCCTCAAAACGATTCGAATCTCAAGGTTCCTCAAAGTCTAAAGCAACATTATCCTTTAAATGATTTATTCCTCAAATGCTGAGATAGCTCGTCACAGATAGTTCCCAAATGACGATTCAACCAAACTCTCAGGCTACTCAACTCATGTGATACATCTGCTAGACTTGTATCACAGTCCACAATAACCATACTCACGTTAACGCGTTTCTGGACTTACATCTCTCAACAAATCATTCATTCTCAAACTGCTGATGCATCCTAAATTTTCCTTTGAGTCTTTCATTGGATAAGTGCTAAGATCCATTAAGTAACCTAAGATCAACCACTCAGTCGATTCCACAAGTTCTTGTAAATGTTCCAATGTTCTCACACCATTACTAACAACTCTCGTTTCCTCAAGTTCAAATAGCAATAGCTTGACTCATTCAATTATCAGGCAACGTCAGTACCTTCATCATATTCCTCGAAATCAATCTTCACTCTAAGTTCCTCGAGATCCTCAAATGGACATTCCAACTCACAATTATCCATGACTCAGCAAGATTCTCACACCCAAATCCCATCTAAAGCCACGTAAGACACTCTACCTAGCACAATTATCTCATCATTCACTTACTCTTCAAATTAGTAACATAACAACTCTAGGGTTACCCAACACGTATTCAACAAGCTCCTTAGGTTTCCCCTCAAGTAACAACACTCTCCAAATCATGGTCTACAACAAATTCCAAGAGGTTTCCAAGTTCATCTATGGTAGGTTACCGCACAAGGTGTTTTAGAGGAAGCAAGTTATCAGGTTGAGTCAAAAGGGAATGAAGACAGATTCCAAAGAAGATTAACAGGAATCTAAGGAAGGAGATTAAGATCTTAACGGTTACAAGTATATCAACCATAAATAAGACAGTAGGCATGAACATACCAGTCGGTGGGTCAGGATGAACTCCAGTCTCAGCTTGGTCCTGAACAGCTCTGGCTCCACTGGTCTCAGCCTCTAGGTCAGTAGTAACAGCCCTGTCAACGGCGGTATTCCTCTCGGGGCACTCGAAGAAGCGATGCCCGGGCTTCTTGCAGGCATGGCAAAGATAAGGGTTACCGTGACAGTCAGCTCCGGGATGAAGGGTTTCGCGACACTTGAAACATCTCAGGGGAGCTTCTGTCGAGGGTTCCATGTCTCGATCCCTGGAAGTCTTAGGGTCAATAGTGATAGCTCGGTTGACGGCGCCCTTCCCTACGCGGCACTCGAAAGAGCGATGTCCAAATCCCTCGCAGGTAAAGCATTGATGCGGGTTGCCATGGCAGTCAAGTCCAAGATGGAGATCCTTGTGGCACTTGAAGCACTTAAGGGGAACGTCCGATGGGAGGCTCATGCTCCGGATTTGGGAAGTCTTAACTCTCTGGGGCTTCTTGTCCTTCTGGGGACACTTCCTCTTTCCGAGAGGAGAGGAGGCAAGAGGGCTAAGAGGTCTCCCGCTTCGACATCTATGCAAAGGCGGTCGAGGAGGAGAGAAAGCTCTAGCTCTCTCACAATAGATCTCATAAGGGTCCTCCGCTCGCAGGACACGGTAGTAACTCTGGAAGTAAGAAGTCGGGTCACCACTGGCTACACTCCTAGTCTCAGCATTAAGCTTGCTCCGAAACAGATAGGCTTTGTCTTCTTCTCTCTCAACTAGCTGTGGAACAAAGTGAATTAGCTCCTCAAATCGATTGGTGAAGGCTTGAACAGAAAGGGTTCCTTGGCGAAGGTTCATGAACTCGGTCATCTTATCCTGGCGGATGTCCCTGTGGTAAAACCTCATGCCAAGAAGAGTCTTGAAACGACTCCAGGTGAAAGTAGGGTCACGAGTAGCAGGGGTACTGATCGTCATCCACCAACTCCTGGCCTCACGAACTAAGAACTGGGATGCTACTCGGGTCTGATCCTCAGGCCGAACATCGTAAATCATGAAATTCCTTTCCATGTCGAAGAACCAAGCAGTGAGGGTCGCAGCACTGGTCTCTCCGTCGAATGTCTTAGCTGCATTCCTCCACATCTGGGTGACAATCCAAGCCAATCCTCCAGGTTGGTTACTTCCCGAGATTTGCAATGAGGAAGAAGGCGTAGATGACCTAGCTTCGCAATCCCGAAGAGTCTGAATGAGGGCTCGCATCTCAGGACTCTCCTCATAGGTTGTTTCTGTCATTCTTAAATCATAAGAGAGTAAACCGTTAGACGTATTCTTAACAAGGCACAAACAGACTACAGTATAAGTCCTTAAATCTACCCCATCTCTCATTCATTATTTGTTTATTTGGTCAAGTTAAGGTTGGGGGTCACATGAGTGCGTCGGGAGCAATAATGCTCTGATACCAACTGTAAAACCCCTCGCGAAAGCGGAAATATAAACACATAAAAGTACTAAAAATGCAGCGGAATTTAAACTTTTTAAAGTAAACTAAACAACATGCGAGAAGTCTTAAACTGAAACGTAACTGAAACTGAAACCAAAATAGTTATGTAGCAGTTCTAAGTACTGAAATGAAATATGTACACAGCCTGGGATGAAACATCCCTACAGGCACCAAAACAAAGTATCAAAACTACGAGTCCAGCTAAACGATAAATAAGGGTAAGTCGTGATGATAGGATCATCGCTCGCTAGCTCTCGTGAACCCCGATCTCCATACCTGCATGTACCTACATACATGAAAACATGTACGCCACAATCAGTGGGGAGTGACTAGAGTTCTCCTAGCCACCTTTTGTGACAACACGTAACATATAAAACAATACAGAATACTCCAACATATAACCACATGTGAAGTATAAACATCTCGTCAACTGTCTCAACTGGCATACGATACTAATGCATAGCTCTCAACCCAACTTCATAAACCGTTAGGAAGGAGAGCCGGTTTCCCTACTGGTTACCCAGTCGGGGGGTCTTTCAGTCCAACTATTTATGAAACCGATCAAAGAGTCACCCAATGCCTTGGATGAACAACACTAAAGTCAACATAAGACTCAACATCTACAACATCTTAACATCCATTAACACAACTGTCTCTGATACGATACCATCACTAGGCAAGCAGACAAATTCAGCAAGTATAAGGTTCAGCGGTCAACTTAAGACATAACCTACATACCAAAACATATCAGCAAGTAAGAAGGTTCAGCGGTCAACTTAAGACATAACCTAATTACCAAAACATTCAGCAAGCAAGGACTCAGAGGCCAGCTTAAGGCATGGACCTGCCAATCAGCAAGACACTAGACTCAGCGGCCAACTTAAGGCATAGACTAGCATCCAAAAGTAAAGGACTCAGAGGCCAGCTTAAGGCATGTCCCTTCACCACATCACAAGGTACTAAACTCAGAGGCCAGCTTAAGGCATGTTCTAGCACCAAACATCTGCACTCCGGGTGAGGCGTTACGACCTAAATGCCCCGTTGTGCAGCTGCTCTACTCGTCAGACTCAGAGGCCAACTTAAGGCATGTTCCAACGCGATCACAATCATACATGTCTGGACTCAGAGGCCAGCTTAAGGCATGTTCCAGACACGACAAACATACACATATAGGGCTCAGAGGCCAGCTTAAGGCATATCCCCATATATGACAAACAACTCACGTATTAAGCTCAGAGGCCAGCTTAAGGCATACCTTAATACGCATCAATACAGTTTCATCCAAGTCTATGAACTAATCTATAGTTCTATTTACTTAACCTCTAATCAACACTTAATTGATCCCGGGAACTAAGTTGAGGGAGAGCCGGTTTCCCTTTCGGTTACCCGACCGGGGGGTCTCTATCCTCACTACATTCCCGAACCCAATATAGTGTCGCCCATCCTCCGGGGACCTCAAATACATATCACGGGTATACAAAACGAGTTTCCATCAAAACCGATTTACCGTTTGAAAGTTACAAATGATTTACGAAATCAAGATATGCTACAGGGGTTCCCAGCCGGTCGGCCGGCAGCCGGTCCACCGGCTGGCAACCCAGCCTTCTTTCCTTTCTTTAAAAAAAACAAAGACAACACAAGGGACTCCCAGCCGGTCGGCAGGCAGCCGGTCGGCCGGCTGGGAATCCATTTCCTAACCTTCACAATCTCGTATACCAACCCATGCGTACTCCCAGCCGGCTGGCAGGCGGCCGGTCTGTCGGCTGGGCTCCCATTCTTTCCTAGGTTCTTCGCAAAACAACACCAACACTACACATGAGACTACCAGCCGGTCGGCAGGCAGCCGGTCGGCCGGCTGGCAGTCCTAAGGCCAACTTTTTTCTAAAATCGCAAAACACAAAGACACACTCCCAGCCGGTCGACCGGCGGCCGGTCGGTCGACCGGCTCAGAGAGCCTGATACGCAATTTCGCAAAATCACAACCTATTGAAAACTTCATAATTCGACACGACAACTCAAGTAAGACTACAATTGATGATTTCCCAACATTATCAAACACCATGTGTAACTAATCTACCAGCACATAAGTCCCATAACAATCCTCAAGTGAATTTGATAAGCATCCGTCGCAAAATGAGAAAAAAAACTGAAAATATGCTTACGAACATATAACAACACTTTAAAGCATGAAATCTTCACATAGCAAACATCCTAAACATATTACTAAGTCCTTTGATCAATGTATAACAACAAAAACAGAAATCAACACAAGAATCACAACAAACATGCTAATATACACATAAAGGCCGAGTTTCTCATTATCGTCACCTCTCAAGCGATTCCGGCTAAAGATCCTCCTCAACTAAGTTGCTAACACCCTCTGGATCGTCTAAGCCTTCGCCTACAACATAAACAAACGAGTTTAAGGACTTAAAACGAGATTTAGGGAAAACAACCCCATTTTCGAGTTTAAGGATTTGCAAAATGAAAGTGATAGATGGCTTGGAAATCGAACGAGGATTCCGAAAACGTACTTACTTTTGCGATTTGATGAACGGATGATGAAGAACTTCACAGAAGAAGGAGAGGTTTTAAGGAGGTTTTTGTGAGATTTGGTTTACTGTAAAATGAAAGTTGAAGGAGATGAATTATGTCGACATATTACTTATAAGAGGACAAGTGAGTCGTCCTTTCCGAATAATTAAAGTGGAACGGATATTTACACGGATACTTGAGTCGGATATTAAAAGGTTTGCCAAGTTCGTATTCGTCTTAAGGACTTAAGGTTCTTAAGACGGACCTTACTTATTAAATTAAAGTCTTTCGAAATAAATTGCCAAATTATTATTTTATTACTTAAAATAATTTAAAACGCTTAAATTAGATTTACGAAAATACGGGATGTTACATGTCTTCTGATGTTTTTGACAATTTTTGTGCCCGCTTTATCTGGCTCGATTAACCATCCTTGCGATTTTCAGTAATTTTTGTTTCAAGAGTTCAGAGGCCTAAAGAACGTGTATAATATATCCTTCACTTCGAGCTGTTTGGGTGGTCGGAGCGGCCATTGTTATTTTTGTTCCTGTTTTTCTACCACATGTACGAAATTGCATCATGAGATATCTCATTCGATTCTAGATCCTATAAACAACTATAAATCACTTTTACACAGTTATCCGATTTTCGGCCGAAATTGGTTTATAGCATACCGGTAAGGTCAAATGTCTTCTGATGTTTTTGCAAATTTTTGTGTCCGCTTTATCTCACCCGTGCGATTTCCGGTAATTTTTGTTTCAGGAGTTCAGAGGCCTAAAAAACGTGTATTTTATATCCTTCAATTCAATATGTTTCGGGTGGTCGGAGCGGGCATTGTTATTTTTCAGCGTGTTTTTCTACCACGTGTCCGAAATCGATCCTGAGATATCATATTCGATTCTAGACCCTATAAACAACTATAAATCACTTTCACACGGTTATCCGATTATCGGCCGAAATTGGTTTATAGCATACCGGTAACGTCAAATGTCTTCTGATGTTTTTGCAAATTTTTGTGCCTGCTTTATCTGACTTGACTTACCATTTATGAATTTTCGATAATTTTCGTTTCGGGAGCTCAGAGGCCTAGAAAACCTATATTATATACCCTTAATTCGAGCCGTTTCAGTTGTCGGAGCGACCATTTTTAATTTCAGCCTGTTTTTTACCACGTGTCCGAAATCGTATCATGAGGTATCTTTTTCGATTTTAGACCCTATAAACAACTATAAATCACTTTTACACAGTTATCCGATTTTCGGCTGAAATTGGTTTATTGCTTACCGGTAACGTCAAATGTCTTCAGATGTATTTGCAAATTTTTATGCCCGCTTTATCTGACTTGATTAACCATTCTTGCAATTTTCGACAATTTTCGTATCGGGAGCTCAGAGGCCTTAAAAACGTGTATTATATACCCTTCAATTCGAGCCGTTTCAGGTGGTCGGAGCGACCATTTTTAATTTCAGCCTGTTTTTTACCACGTGTCCGAAATCGTATCATGAGGTATATTTTTCGATTCTAGACCCTATAAACAATTATAAATCACTTTTACACGGTTATCCGATTTTCGACCGAAACTGGTTTATAGCATACCAGTAACGTCAAATGTCTTCTGATGTTTTTGACAATTTTTGTGCCCGCTTTATCTGGCTCGATTAACCATCCTTGCGATTTTCAGTAATTTTTGTTTCAAGAGTTCAGAGGCCTAAAGAACGTGTATAATATATCCTTCACTTCGAGCTGTTTGGGTGGTCGGAGCGGCCATTGTTATTTTTGTTCCTGTTTTTCTACCACATGTACGAAATTGCATCATGAGATATCTCATTCGATTCTAGATCCTATAAACAACTATAAATCACTTTTACACAGTTATCCGATTTTCGGCCGAAATTGGTTTATAGCATACCGGTAAGGTCAAATGTCTTCTGATGTTTTTGCAAATTTTTGTGTCCGCTTTATCTCACCCGTGCGATTTCCGGTAATTTTTGTTTCAGGAGTTCAGAGGCCTAAAAAACGTGTATTTTATATCCTTCAATTCAATATGTTTCGGGTGGTCGGAGCGGGCATTGTTATTTTTCAGCGTGTTTTTCTACCACGTGTCCGAAATCGATCCTGAGATATCATATTCGATTCTAGACCCTATAAACAACTATAAATCACTTTCACACGGTTATCCGATTATCGGCCGAAATTGGTTTATAGCATACCGGTAACGTCAAATGTCTTCTGATGTTTTTGCAAATTTTTGTGCCTGCTTTATCTGACTTGACTTACCATTTATGAATTTTCGATAATTTTCGTTTCGGGAGCTCAGAGGCCTAAAAAACGTATATTATATACCCTTAATTCGAGCCGTTTCAGTTGTCGGAGCGACCATTTTTAATTTCAGCCTGTTTTTTACCACGTGTCCGAAATCGTATCATGAGGTATCTTTTTCGATTTTAGACCCTATAAACAACTATAAATCACTTTTACACAGTTATCCGATTTTCGGCTGAAATTGGTTTATTGCTTACCGGTAACGTCAAATGTCTTCAGATGTATTTGCAAATTTTTATGCCCGCTTTATCTGACTTGATTAACCATTCTTGCAACTTTCGACAATTTTCGTATCGGGAGCTCAGAGGCCTTAAAAACGTGTATTATATACCCTTCAATTCGAGCCGTTTCAGGTGGTCGGAGCGACCATTTTTAATTTCAGCCTGTTTTTTACCACGTGTCCGAAATCGTATCATGAGGTATATTTTTCGATTCTAGACCCTATAAACAATTATAAATCACTTTTACACGGTTATCCGATTTTCGACCGAAACTGGTTTATAGCATACCAGTAACGTCAAATGTCTTCTGATGTTTTTGACAATTTTTGTGCCCGCTTTATCTGGCTCGATTAACCATCCTTGCGATTTTCAGTAATTTTTGTTTCAAGAGTTCAGAGGCCTAAAGAACGTGTATAATATATCCTTCACTTCGAGCTGTTTGGGTGGTCGGAGCGGCCATTGTTATTTTTGTTCCTGTTTTTCTACCACATGTACGAAATTGCATCATGAGATATCTCATTCGATTCTAGATCCTATAAACAACTATAAATCACTTTTACACAGTTATCCGATTTTCGGCCGAAATTGGTTTATAGCATACCGGTAAGGTCAAATGTCTTCTGATGTTTTTGCAAATTTTTGTGTCCGCTTTATCTCACCCGTGCGATTTCCGGTAATTTTTGTTTCAGGAGTTCAGAGGCCTAAAAAACGTGTATTTTATATCCTTCAATTCAATATGTTTCGGGTGGTCGGAGCGGGCATTGTTATTTTTCAGCGTGTTTTTCTACCACGTGTCCGAAATCGATCCTGAGATATCATATTCGATTCTAGACCCTATAAACAACTATAAATCACTTTCACACGGTTATCCGATTATCGGCCGAAATTGGTTTATAGCATACCGGTAACGTCAAATGTCTTCTGATGTTTTTGCAAATTTTTGTGCCTGCTTTATCTGACTTGACTTACCATTTATGAATTTTCGATAATTTTCGTTTCGGGAGCTCAGAGGCCTAAAAAACGTATATTATATACCCCTAATTCGAGCCGTTTCAGTTGTCGGAGCGACCATTTTTAATTTCAGCCTGTTTTTTACCACGTGTCCGAAATCGTATCATGAGGTATCTTTTTCGATTTTAGACCCTATAAACAACTATAAATCACTTTTACACAGTTATCCGATTTTCGGCTGAAATTGGTTTATTGCTTACCGGTAACGTCAAATGTCTTCAGATGTATTTGCAAATTTTTATGCCCGCTTTATCTGACTTGATTAACCATTCTTGCAATTTTCGACAATTTTCGTATCGGGAGCTCAGAGGCCTTAAAAACGTGTGTTATATACCCTTCAATTCGAGCCGTTTCAGGTGGTCGGAGCGACCATTTTTAATTTCAGCCTGTTTTTTACCACGTGTCCGAAATCGTATCATGAGCTATAATTTTCGATTCTAGACCCTATAAACAATTATAAATCACTTTTAGACGGTTATCCGATTTTCGACCGAAACTGGTTTATAGCATACCAGTAATGTCAAATGTCTTCTGATGTTTTTGACAATTTTTGTGCCCGGTTTATCTGGCTCGATTAACCATCCTTGCGATTTTCAGTAATTTTTGTTTCAGGAGTTCAGAGGCCTAAAGAACGTGTATAATCACTACAAAACAATGCTCTGTTTGCGACGGAATTTTCCGTCGCAAAAAGGGTGAAATCCGTCGCAAATGATGTTTTTGCGACGGATTTGCGACGGACTGCGTCTGTCCCATATTTTTGTCGCAAAAAGTTAATTTGCGACGGATTTTTCCGTCGCAACTTTTTTGCGACGGATTGACCACTTTTTGCGACGGATTGACCTTGACCAGAAGTCAAGGTCAGTCAAGGTTTGCGACGGATTTTCCGTCGCAAATGGTCCTCTTTGCGACGGATTTTCCGTCGCAAACCGTGATTGACCTTGACTTCTGGTCATAGTCAGTCAAGGTTTGCGACGGAAAATCCGTCGCAAAGAGGCCCATTTGCGACGGAAAATCCGTCGCAAACCTTGACTGACCTTGACTTCTGGTCAAGGTTTGCGACGGATTGTCCGTCGCAAATTGAGACATTTCCGTCGCAAATACCTGTGTGATTTTCCGGTTTCAGCCCTTTTTCCAGCTCCCCATTTCCATTGAAATGATTCATTTTTTCCCTTTTGCATGATCTGTAAACCTGCAATTTCAGAAAAACGACCCAGCAACAAAAACTTGTCGGAGACAAGGGTTTTTAATATCTCTTTTCATAACTAATAAGAAAGTTTTACAAATGATAATCCAACTCAAAACTAAACATAGTCCGCGGTACATCAACTAAACAACCTAATGAAATCTATCTAACGGTCGTGTCGGTGGGCTGTGGGGTGGCGAAATGACTGGCCGCCCTAGCATTGTCGCCGCCATCATCGTCAAAGTCGCGTCTCGGCTGAGAAAAGCCTCCCGGGTTGCAGCTCTGAGTAGTGAACTGCGCCCCTTGTTGACTTAAGTATTCTTCAATTGCCTTCAGCCTTTGGGATGTCTCGAGATCGTTTTGTCTTAGCTGAGCATTCTCTCGAAGAACTTTGCCGAGGATACCTGCAATGAATAGTCAAACATGATATTATATTCATTTAGTAAACGGTTAAATAATTGGTTAGTTTTAAATTTTAATAAACTATAAAATACAAACCTGGGGTGTATTGTGACTGGGTCCCAGCACTTGAGTGGCGACGACGCTCGTAAAGGACTGGGGCTGCATTTCCCATACCGAGTATCAACCCTTTCTTGTTGAAACCGCCGTGTTCTTCGAAGTAGATCTCGTTGTCGTCGATATCTTGCTCCGGGATCCCTTCACTTATCATTTTGTTCTTTCTTGAAAAAACTTTTTCCTACAAAACAAAAATAAAATGTTATTAGTATACGTTAATTAATTAGTAAACCAAACTACTAAAATATAAAGAAAAGTTTCTGTTAACTTACAAATAGTGCTTTGGGTTTCGTTGATAGCCAACCCTTTTTAGGATGTTTTTTGGTCTTCTCAAGCAACTTCAAGGCCGATGGTACGTCACTCCCATCTTCCCCAGCCTGCAATTTAAATCCAACCACAGTTGTTGAAAAAAACATTCAAGATTATCAAAGGGTGAAAATTATTGAAGACAAGAAAAAGTGAAGTAAAAACTAAACAATTACCATTTCATCCATCATCTGTAGGGTGTTTTTACGACCCATAATGTGAGTACCTAAGGCCTTGCCCTTTTCGGTACTTCCCGACATCCGGTTGGTCTTGTTTTTGTCGGATTTCTCTTGGAATTTTGGATTGTCCTTTCTACCCTTCAGTTCTTCAAAAATATCCGCCGGTATCCACTGCGGCCTTTTCTCCGCTGGTTTCTGCATAGCGTAGTGGATTCTTTTGCGAAGGCGGTCTTTCATCATGTCTTCCCACGCCGACCTAACCGCTGCTCTATCACGAGGGTGAAAGGTAACTTTTTTCTGTTTCAAGAAAAAAAATAGTTAAATAAATATGAAACAATAAATAGGTAATAAATAATAAAACGGAAATAGGTAGTAAACAGTTAATAAATACCTCAAACCAATTCCACCACTCTTCCTTAATGTAATCCGACGCTTCTGACCAGTTGGGCGCATACTCCTTGTAGTTGCAAATAATGGTCTGTGTTATAAGAGTAGAAACGTCTTTGTCACTGAACCTGAAAAAGAGTTAAATGTGAAAATAAAATAGTCAACAAGTAATCATATTATAATCAATATATACGTATATATAATCAATTACCGTAAACAAATAAGATACTTACCACTTGGCGCCTTCGTAATCAGTCGGATCGAGGTGTATTCGATGTGTAGGCGGCTGAGTCTCAGGTACAATCTCGTCCTCATCATGATTAGCTCCCGATCGTCCTCCCTCAGGGTGACGACTACCACCACCTCGTCGTCTTCCGCCCGGCATATTATTATCAAACTAATATAGCAACAATTAGAAAGAAATGCTTTACGTAATTAAAAACTTGAATAATAAGATTAATAAGATAATTTCATTGACATTAAGCCATACGGCATCTACAATAATTTCAACAAATACAAGATTATCGAATCTAATAGATAGTAGTCCTAATCATCATCTTCATCATCACCACTTGAACAATTTATTCCTACATCCTTACAAAGAGAATCTATAATATCTTCATCTTCATCCTCATCCTCATACTCATCCTCATACTCATCCTCATACTCAACCTCGTCCTCGTCCTCGTCCTCGTCCTCATCCTCATGTTGCCTCACTGTCACAATTTGAATGTATTCTGGTTCCTCCACAATTTCATCTTCATCTTCTTCTTCTACTTCAATTGGTGACAGTATTGTTTCACCATTAGTAACATTTTCTTGAAAGAAAGATTCATCAACGGGGGCATCGACATGTGATCTAGCCTTGGTTTTGAATACCGCTGACCATTGACTTTGATCCCTTTTTATACCTGGATAAGGACTATAGTAGACTTGTTCCACTTGATATGCCAACACAAATGGGTCGTACTTTGCAAATTTTCTACTCCGGTTAACATCCACAAGCTTATATTCCTTATGCACTTGCATGCCTCTTTCGGAGTTATCTAGCCAACTACATTTGAACAAAATGACTTTGTAAGTGCTTTGTGGGCCTGTATAAGTCATTTCAACAATTTCGTCAAGGGTCCCATAGTAGTCAGCTCCTTCAGTGGAACTCACACAAACTCCATTGTTAATTGTGCACTTTTCCAAATCTTTTCCTTGAATGAAAGCTCGAAATTTGTAGCCATTGATGGAATAGCGTTTCCATGTTCTGACTCTTCTTGAGGGACCATTTGCTAAGGCAATTAGAACTGGATCTTCTATATTAGTAACCTGAGATCTAAACCATCTGGGAAATCTTGTTTCATATTTTTCCCAAACATCATTGCCTACGACACATTCAGGATGTTCTCTCATGATCAAATTTTCAAACAACCTATATTCAAATTATGGGAATTATTAATTTTTGAACAACTAATAATTATGAATTCAAGTATAAGAATTTAGATTCACCACTTACACTTCGTTTCGTTTCAATTCATCAGAATCGCAGTTCGATAAAACGTAGAGGTGTGCACGCTCATATTCGTTGTCCTCTAAAAACCTTTCACGACATTTTCCAGAAGTTGTGCCATCATGATCTTGAAATATCTCAGGCAAGTTAGATTGTGTCGGCTTTTTTGAACCAACGTCAAGGTCCTTTGCCTTGGTGTCTATATGATCTTCAAAGTATAGGGAACAGAAATTTGCTATTTCCTCAATTAAATATGCATTACATATAGACCCTTCAACATGAGCTTTATTTTTGATTTTCTTTTTCAAATGATTCAAAAACCTACAAACAAATGAATTTAGAATGAAAAATATGATGAAAAATATGTATTATGTAATATAAAGAATTGAATAAGGATGATATTACCTCTCGAAAGGATACATCCACCTATATTGCACAGGACCACCCACTTTTACTTCATAGGGCAAATGAATAGGTAGGTGTTCCATTGAGTTGAAAAAAGAAGGTGGAAGGATTTTCTCTAATTTGCAGATAATCTCCGCAATGTTATTTTCGAGACTTGTAATTTTTTCAATCTGTACTGATGAAGTACACAAATCTCTGAAAAACTGACTAATTTCAGTTATGGCATTCCACTCATTTTTTGGAAGAAGATGTCTCAAAGCAACTGGGAGTAATCGCTCCATGAAGACGTGACAATCATGACTTTTCAAACCGTGTATCTTCAATTCATTCATATCGACACACCTTCTCAAATCTGAAGCATAACCGTCGGGAAACTTCAGTTTGTATACCCATTCACATAGGACCTTCTTTTGTTCCTTTTTCAAAACGACCGAATCCCCTTTTCTTCTACTCGAACAAAGAAGTAACATGTCTTTCTCTGCATTTGAGTTTAATTTCGTTTTTCCTTTCACGTCCATGACGGTGTTAATTATTTGCTCGAAGAAATTTTTCTCAATATGCATGACATCAAGGTTATGTCGAATTAGTAGCGTGCTCCAATAGGGAAGCTCCCAAAAGATGCTTTGTTTCCACCACCCAATCCGTTTCCCTTTAAGCAAATTCAGATCACGTTCAGATCCATCCACAATTTTCGGTAGATGTTTGACACAATCCCATACGTCATTGCCTGTTAACCTCTTCGCAGCAACATCGTGCTCAACTTTCCCTTTTCTAAAATGCACCTTATCGTTACGAAAAACATGATTCCTGTCTAAAAACTGTCGATGACAATCAAACCAACTCCATTTTTTCCCATGTTGTAGCCAAATTGACTTAGTCTCATTTTTCATACAATATGGACATGCATGCTCACCTTGGGTTGTCCAACCAGATAACATGCCATATGCAGGAAAGTCGTTTATCGTCCATAGGAGTGCGGCTCTAAGATCAAAGTTTTGCTTCAGGGAAACGTCATAGGTTAAGATCCCCGTCTCCCATAATTGCTTCAACTCGTGAATAAGAGGCTGCAAATAGACATCAAGGTTTTTCTTTGGATTGTGGGGACCGGGAATAAGTAATGTTAAGAGCATAAACTGTCTTTTCATACAGAGCCAGGGTGGTAAATTGT
The DNA here is from genome assembly GCA_029255685.2 of Silene conica. Taxonomy (NCBI): domain Eukaryota; kingdom Viridiplantae; phylum Streptophyta; class Magnoliopsida; order Caryophyllales; family Caryophyllaceae; genus Silene; species Silene conica. The sequence continues at coordinate 41,571,818 of CM055316.2, read as the reverse complement.
ATGGAGTAAGTATCACCGGCCAACATGAATATTGCTTCCCAAATTGACTAAACGGTGCGAAACCATCAGTGCAAAGTCCAAGACGGACATTCCTAGGCTCAGATGCAAAATCAGGATGCAGCCGGTCAAACTGTTTCCAAGCCTCCCCGTCACTTGGATGAGACATTGTTCCACTAACACGAGGGTTTTCATAATGCCAACGCATTTCGCCCGCGATGTGCTTTGTGGCATAAAAGCGTTGCAACCGTGGTCCTAATGGAAAATAAGTTAAGAACTTTTCGGGAACTCTTTTGCCATTTGCATTTTTCTCTAATTTGTACCTATTCGTACCACATTTTCTACACTTATCAAGGTGAGCGTCGTCCATCCAGAAAAGCATACATCCTACCGAGCAGGCATCTATCTTCTGATGGGGAAGTTGAAGAGCTTTAAGAATTTTTTTGGTTTCGTAGTAGTTACGCGTCATAAGATTATTTTCAGGAATCATATCTCCGATATATGACGCAAAACCATCTACACATTTTTCAGCTAAGTTGAATTCACATTTTAAAGTGATCAACCTTGAAGCCGACTGTAGCAATGTCATACGACTTCCTACATAAAGAGGTTGTTCGGCATGTTTTAGCATTTGGAAGAAAGCTAATACATTAGGATTTGGAGATTCATCGACTACCTCGGCGTTTAGAGCATCTTCCCTAATTTGATCAATGCTATCGCGTAACGCATCTTCCACCATATCTCTATAAGGATTGTCGGAGTGCATTGATGATCCTCCCTCTTCCTCAACGGAGAATTTCTCTCCGTGACACACCCAATCGTAGTAGTTATCACAAAACCCTCTCAAACCAAGGTGTTTCCGTACATCTTGCTCAACTAAATACTTTGTATTCTTACACTTAGAACATGGACACCTAATTTCTCTATTCCTAACGTATTCGTCTTGTTGCTTAACATAGTTAATGAATTCATTAACACCAATTACGAAATCCTGCCTTATTTTTTTCCTAGAATCCAACCTTTCATACATCCATTTTCTTTCTAATCTCTTCATAGTAAATCTACATATTTTAACAAACAATAACAACAACTAATTAACAACAACAATTAAATAAAAACTACATATATATATATATAACAACAACTAACAACAAAAACTAGTTAACAACTTATTAACAACAATAACAATTAATTAACAACAACAATTAAATAACAACTACATATATAACAACAACTAACAACAACAACTAACAACACCAACACCAACAACAACAACAACAACACCAACACCAACACCAACACCAACACCAACAACAACACCAACAACAACACCAACACCAACACCAACACCAACACCAACACCAACACCAACCTGCAAAAAAGAACAATTTACATATATTGGTCTGGGGTCCTTATCTCTCCAGCCTAAACCCATCTTTGAATCTTTCATACCATTAGTAAACACTCTTATATTTTCTTAATTGTAATGAGACAAAAATTGGGCAGCACTTCCCTATTGTTCTCCAAATACATTATATAGAATGTATTTGGAGAACAATAAGGAAGTGTTGCCCAATTTTTGTTTCATTACAATCAAGAAAATATAAGAATGTTTACTACCTAAATGGCATGAAAGATTCAAAGACAGTCCCAAAACGGGGACTATTCAACAATTACACCTAATGTGTAATTATTGAACGGGTAATATTCAAGAATATTCTAAACAAATCAACAACACTAACAATCTTTATATCAAAAAACAAACCTCCTAAACATCTTAACAACATTATGCGACGGATTTGGGACGAAATTAGCTACTAACCTAATATTACTAACCACCTAACAATACTAACTAAACTAATCAAATAACAATTAAACTAAACTAACTATTCCTAATAACAATAAAAAAACAATAGTACGGAATTTGCGACGGAATTTTGCGACGGATTAAACAAAAAAAATTAAGACGGTATATTAATAAAATTAGTATACATACATAAGAAAGAAAGAAGTGGTGGTGAGGTGGCAGGTGGAGGAGGAAGGAGGGGCGGCTGGCCGGAGGGGCGGCTGGCCGGAGGAAGGAGGGCGGCGAGGAGGAAGGAGGGGCGGAGGAGGAAGGAAAAGGAAGGAAGGAGAAGGAGAAGGAGAGGAAGAAGGAGGGGCGGTTGGGAGGCTCCGGCGACGGCGGCTCCGGCGGGGGAGGTAGGGTAGGGTGGTTGGGGGGGTGGTGTGGTGACGAATCGCCGATAGATCGCCTTAGGGTTTGCGTTTTTTTTTAATTTTGAAATCGATTTGGGGAAAAGAAAGAGACCCGCGGGGTCTGTATAAAAAAGATTTGCGACGGAAATTTGCGACGGAATTTCCGTCGCAAATCTGGTCAAGGTCAAATCTTGACCAGATTTGCGACGGAATTTCCGTCGCAAATGTTGACTCCTGCGACGGAAATTCCGTCGCAAATCTGGTCAACATTTGACCTTGACCTACTTTTGGGCAAGTCTGGTCAATAAGTTTGCGACGGAATTTCCGTCGCAAAGGTCAATATTTGCGACGGATTTTCCGTCGCAAACCTTCCCGCCATTTGACTTTCATTTCGCGGGTTTGGGAAATTCAGGTCCGTCGCAAATTCCGTCGCAAACAAAAAATCCGTCGCGAAATCCGTCGCAAAACTAATTTTGCGACGGATTTCCTGTCCGTCGCAAAAAATCCGTCGCAATGGCAGTATTTTTTTGTAGTGAATATATCCTTCACTTCGAGCTGTTTTGGGTGGTCGGAGCGGCCATTGTTATTTTTCTTCCTGTTTTTCTACCACATGTCCGTAATTGCATCATGAGATATCTTATTCGATTCTAGATCCTATAAACAACTATAAATCACTTTTACACAGTTATCCGATTTTCGGGCTAAATTGGTTTATAGCATACCGGTAACGTCAAATGTCTTCTGATGTTTTTGCAAATTTTTGTGTCCGCTTTATCTCATTCGTGCGATTTCCGGTAATTTTTGTTTCAGGAGTTCAGAGGCCTAAAAAACGTGTATTTTATATCCTTCAATTCGATATGTTTCGGGTGGTCGGATCGGGCATTGATATTTTTCAGCGTGTTTTTCTACCACGTGTCCGAAATCGATCCTGAGATATCATATTCGATTCTAGACCCTATAAACAACTATAAATCACTTTCACACGGTTATCCGATTTTCGGCCGAAATTGGTTTATAGCATACCGGTAACGTCAAATGTCTTCTGATGTTTTTGCAAATTTTTGTGCCTGCTTTAACTGACTTGACTTACCATTTATGAATTTTCGATAATTTTCGTTTCGGGAGCTCAGAGGCCTAAAAAACGTATATTATATACCCTTAAATTCGAGCCGTTTCAGTTGTCGGAGCGACCATTTTTAATTTCAGCCTGTTTTTTACCACGTGTCCGAAATCGTATCATGAGGTATCTTTTTCGATTCTAGACCCTATAAACAACTATAAATCACTTTTACACAGTTATCCGATTTTCGGCTGAAATTGGTTTATTGCTTACCGGTAACGTCAAATGTCTTCAGATGTATTTGCAAATTTTTATGCCCGCTTTATCTGACTTGATTAACCATTCTTGCAATTTTCGACAATTTTCGTATCGGGAGCTCAGAGGCCTTAAAAACGTGTATTATATACCCTTCAATTCGAGCCGTTTCAGGTGGTCGGAGCGACCATTTTTAATTTCAGCCTGTTTTTTACCACGTGTCCGAAATCGTATCATGAGGTATATTTTTCGATTCTAGACCCTATAAACAATTATAAATCACTTTTACACGGTTATCCGATTTTCGACCGAAACTGGTTTATAGCATACCAGTAACGTCAAATGTCTTCTGATGTTTTTGACAATTTTTGTGCCTGCTTTATCTGGCTCGATTAACCATCCTTGCGATTTTCAGTAATTTTTGTTTCAAGAGTTCAGAGGCCTAAAGAACGTGTATAATATATCCTTCACTTCGAGCTGTTTTGGGTGGTCGGAGCGGCCATTGTTATTTTTGTTCCTGTTTTTCTACCACATGTACGAAATTGCATCATGAGATATCTCATTCGATTCTAGATCCTATAAACAACTATAAATCACTTTTACACAGTTATCCGATTTTCGGCCGAAATTGGTTTATAGCATACCGGTAAGGTCAAATGTCTTCTGATGTTTTTGCAAATTTTTGTGTCCGCTTTATCTCACCCGTGCGATTTCCGGTAATTTTTGTTTCAGGAGTTCAGAGGCCTAAAAAACGTGTATTTTATATCCTTCAATTCAATATGTTTCGGGTGGTCGGAGCGGGCATTGATATTTTTCAGCGTGTTTTTCTACCACGTGTCCGAAATCGATCCTGAGATATCATATTCGATTCTAGACCCTATAAACAACTATAAATCACTTTCACACGGTTATCCGATTTTCGGCCGAAATTGGTTTATAGCATACCGGTAACGTCAAATGTCTTCTGATGTTTTTGCAAATTTTTGTGCCTGCTTTATCTGACTTGACTTACCATTTATGAATTTTCGATAATTTTCGTTTCGGGAGCTCAGAGGCCTAAAAAACGTATATTATATACCCTTAATTCGAGCCGTTTCAGTTGTCGGAGCGACCATTTTTAATTTCAGCCTGTTTTTTACCACGTGTCCGAAATCGTATCATGAGGTATCTTTTTCGATTCTAGACCCTATAAACAACTATAAATCACTTTTACACAGTTATCCGATTTTCGGCTGAAATTGGTTTATTGCTTACCGGTAACGTCAAATGTCTTCAGATGTATTTGCAAATTTTTATGCCCGCTTTATCTGACTTGATTAACCATTCTTGCAATTTTCGACAATTTTCGTATCGGGAGCTCAGAGGCCTTAAAAACGTGTGTTATATACCCTTCAATTCGAGCCGTTTCAGGTGGTCGGAGCGACCATTTTTAATTTCAGCCTGTTTTTTACCACGTGTCTGAAATCGTATCATGAGCTATAATTTTCGATTCTAGACCCTATAAACAATTATAAATCACTTTTACACGGTTATCCGATTTTCGACCGAAACTGGTTTATAGCATACCAGTAACGTCAAATGTCTTCTGATGTTTTTGACAATTTTTGTGCCTGCTTTATCTGGCTCGATTAACCATCCTTGCGATTTTCAGTAATTTTTGTTTCAAGAGTTCAGAGGCCTAAAGAACGTGTATAATATATCCTTCACTTCGAGCTGTTTTGGGTGGTCGGAGCGGCCATTGTTATTTTTGTTCCTGTTTTTCTACCACATGTACGAAATTGCATCATGAGATATCTCATTCGATTCTAGATCCTATAAACAACTATAAATCACTTTTACACAGTTATCCGATTTTCGGCCGAAATTGGTTTATAGCATACCGGTAAGGTCAAATGTCTTCTGATGTTTTTGCAAATTTTTGTGTCCGCTTTATCTCACCCGTGCGATTTCCGGTAATTTTTGTTTCAGGAGTTCAGAGGTCTAAAAAACGTGTATTTTATATCCTTCAATTCAATATGTTTCGGGTGGTCGGAGCGGGCATTGTTATTTTTCAGCGTGTTTTTCTACTACGTGTCCGAAATCGATCCTGAGATATCATATTCGATTCTAGACCCTATAAACAACTATAAATCACTTTCACACGGTTATCCGATTTTCGGCCGAAATTGGTTTATAGCATACCGGTAACGTCAAATGTCTTCTGATGTTTTTGCAAATTTTTGTGCCTGCTTTATCTGACTTGACTTACCATTTATGAATTTTCGATAATTTTCGTTTCGGGAGCTCAGAGGCCTAAAAAACGTATATTATATACCCTTAATTCGAGCCGTTTCAGTTGTCGGAGCGACCATTTTTAATTTCAGCCTGTTTTTTACCACGTGTCCGAAATCGTATCATGAGGTATCTTTTTCGATTTTAGACCCTATAAACAACTATAAATCACTTTTACACAGTTATCCGATTTTCGGCTGAAATTGGTTTATTGCTTACCGTTAACGTCAAATGTCTTCAGATGTATTTGAAAAAATTTTTATGCCCGCTTTATCTGACTTGATTAACCATTCTTGCAATTTTCGACAATTTTCGTATCGGGAGCTCAGAGGCCTTAAAAACGTGTGTTATATACCCTTCAATTCGAGCCGTTTCAGGTGGTCGGAGCGACCATTTTTAATTTCAGCCTGTTTTTTACCACGTGTCCGAAATTGTTTCATGAGCTATAATTTTCGATTCTAGACCCTATAAACAATTATAAATCACTTTAACACGGTTATCCGATTTTCGACCGAAACTGGTTTATAGCATACCAGTAATGTCAAATGTCTTCTGATGTTTTTGACAATTTTTGTGCCCGCTTTATCTGGCTCGATTAACCATCCTTGCGATTTTCAGTAATTTTTGTTTCAGGAGTTCAGAGGCCTAAAGAACGTGTATAATATATCCTTCACTTCGAGCTGTTTTGGGTGGTCGGAGCGGCCATTGTTATTTTTCTTCCTGTTTTTCTACCACATGTCCGTAATTGCATCATGAGATATCTTATTCGATTCTAGATCCTATAAACCACTATAAATCACTTTTACACAGTTATCCGATTTTCGGGCTAAATTGGTTTATAGCATACCGGTAACGTCAAATGTCTTCTGATGTTTTTGCAAATTTTTGTGTCCGCTTTATCTCATTCGTGCGATTTCCGGTAATTTTTGTTTCAGGAGTTCAGAGGCCTAAAAAACGTGTATTTTATATCCTTCAATTCGATATGTTTCGGGTGGTCGGAGCGGGCATTGATATTTTTCAGCGTGTTTTTCTACCACGTGTGCGAAATCGATCCTGAGATATCATATTCAATTCTAGACCCTATAAACAACTATAAATCACTTTCACACGGTTATCCGATTTTCGGCCGAAATTGGTTTATAGCATACCGGTAACGTCAAATGTCTTCTGATGTTTTTGCAAATTTTTGTGCCTGCTTTAACTGACTTGACTTACCATTTATGAATTTTCGATAATTTTCGTTTCGGGAGCTCAGAGGCCTAAAAAACGTATATTATATACCCTTCAATTCGAGCCGTTTCAGTTGTCGGAGCGACCATTTTTAATTTCAGCCGGTTTTTTACCACGTGTCCGAAATCGTATCATGAGGTATCTTTTTCGATTCTAGACCCTATAAACAACTATAAATCACTTTTACACAGTTATCCGATTTTCGGCTGAAATTGGTTTATTGCTTACCGGTAACGTCAAATGTCTTCAGATGTATTTGCAAATTTTTATGCCCGCTTTATCTGACTTGATTAACCATTCTTGCAATTTTCGACAATTTTCGTATCGGGAGCTCAGAGGCCTTAAAAACGTGTGTTATATACCCTTCAATTCGAGCCGTTTCAGGTGGTCGGAGCGACCATTTTTAATTTCAGCCTGTTTTTTACCACGTGTCCGAAATCGTATCATGAGCTATAATTTTCGATTCTAGACCCTATAAACAATTATAAATCACTTTTACACGGTTATCCGATTTTCGACCGAAACTGGTTTATAGCATACCAGTAATGTCAAATGTCTTCTGATGTTTTTGACAATTTTTGTGCCCGCTTTATCTGGCTCGATTAACCATCCTTGCGATTTTCAGTAATTTTTGTTTCAGGAGTTCAGAAGCCTAAAGAACATGTATAATATATCCTTCACTTCGAGCTGTTTTGGGTGGTCGGAGCGGCCATTGTTATTTTTCTTCCTGTTTTTCTACCACATGTCCGTAATTGCATCATGAGATATCTTATTCGATTCTAGATCCTATAAACAACTATAAATCACTTTTACACAGTTATCCGATTTTCGGGCTAAATTGGTTTATAGCATACCGGTAACGTCAAATGTCTTCTGATGTTTTTGCAAATTTTTGTGTCCGCTTTATCTCATTCGTGCGATTTCCGGTAATTTTTGTTTCAGGAGTTCAGAGGCCTAAAAAACGTGTATTTTATATCCTTCAATTCGATATGTTTCGGGTGGTCGGAGCGGGCATTGATATTTTTCAGCGTGTTTTTCTACCACGTGTCCGAAATCGATCCTGAGATATCATATTCGATTCTAGACCCTATAAACAACTATAAATCACTTTCACACGGTTATCCGATTTTCGGCCGAAATTGGTTTATAGCATACCGGTAACGTCAAATGTCTTCTGATGTTTTTGCAAATTTTTGTGCCTGCTTTAACTGACTTGACTTACCATTTATGAATTTTCGATAATTTTCGTTTCGGGAGCTCAGAGGCCTAAAAAACGTATATTATATACCCTTAAATTCGAGCCGTTTCAGTTGTCGGAGCGACCATTTTTAATTTCAGCCTGTTTTTTACCACGTGTCCGAAATCGTATCATGAGGTATCTTTTTCGATTCTAGACCCTATAAACAACTATAAATCACTTTTACACAGTTATCCGATTTTCGGCTGAAATTGGTATATTGCTTACCGGTAACGTCAAATGTCTTCAGATGTATTTGCAAATTTTTATGCCCGCTTTATCTGACTTGATTAACCATTCTTGCAATTTTCGACAATTTTCGTATCGGGAGCTCAGAGGCCTTAAAAACGTGTATTATATACCCTTCAATTCGAGCCGTTTCAGGTGGTCGGAGCGACCATTTTTAATTTCAGCCTGTTTTTTACCACGTGTCCGAAATCGTATCATGAGGTATATTTTTCGATTCTAGACCCTATAAACAATTATAAATCACTTTTACACGGTTATCCGATTTTCGACCGAAACTGGTTTATAGCATACCAGTAACGTCAAATGTCTTCTGATGTTTTTGACAATTTTTGTGCCCGCTTTATCTGGCTCGATTAACCATCCTTGCGATTTTCAGTAATTTTTGTTTCAAGAGTTCAGAGGCCTAAAGAACGTGTATAATATATCCTTCACTTCGAGCTGTTTGGGTGGTCGGAGCGGCCATTGTTATTTTTCTTCCTGTTTTTCTACCACATGTACGAAATTGCATCATGAGATATCTCATTCGATTCTAGATCCTATAAACAACTATAAATCACTTTTACACAGTTATCCGATTTTCGGCCGAAATTGGTTTATAGCATACCGGTAAGGTCAAATGTCTTCTGATGTTTTTGCAAATTTTTGTGTCCGCTTTATCTCACCCGTGCGATTTCCGGTAATTTTTGTTTCAGGAGTTCAGAGGCCTAAAAAACGTGTATTTTATATCCTTCAATTCAATATGTTTCGGGTGGTCGGAGCGGGCATTGTTATTTTTCAGCGTGTTTTTCTACTACGTGTCCGAAATCGATCCTGAGATATCATATTCGATTCTAGACCCTATAAACAACTATAAATCACTTTCACACGGTTATCCGATTTTCGGCCGAAATTGGTTTATAGCATACCGGTAACGTCAAATGTCTTCTGATGTTCTTGCAAATTTTTGTGCCTGCTTTATCTGACTTGACTTACCATTTATGAATTTTCGATAATTTTCGTTTCGGGAGCTCAGAGGCCTAAAAAACGTATATTATATACCCTTAATTCGAGCCGTTTCAGTTGTCGGAGCGACCATTTTTAATTTCAGCCTGTTTTTTACCACGTGTCCGAAATCGTATCATGAGGTATCTTTTTCGATTTTAGACCCTATAAACAACTATAAATCACTTTTACACAGTTATCCGATTTTCGGCTGAAATTGGTTTATTGCTTACCGTTAACGTCAAATGTCTTCAGATGTATTTGAAAAAATTTTTATGCCCGCTTTATCTGACTTGATTAACCATTCTTGCAATTTTCGACAATTTTCGTATCGGGAGCTCAGAGGCCTTAAAAACGTGTGTTATATACCCTTCAATTCGAGCCGTTTCAGGTGGTCGGAGCGACCATTTTTAATTTCAGCCTGTTTTTTACCACGTGTCCGAAATTGTTTCATGAGCTATAATTTTCGATTCTAGACCCTATAAACAATTATAAATCACTTTAACACGGTTATCCGATTTTCGACCGAAACTGGTTTATAGCATACCAGTAATGTCAAATGTCTTCTGATGTTTTTGACAATTTTTGTGCCCGCTTTATCTGGCTCGATTAACCATCCTTGCGATTTTCAGTAATTTTTGTTTCAGGAGTTCAGAGGCCTAAAGAACGTGTATAATATATCCTTCACTTCGAGCTGTTTTGGGTGGTCGGAGCGGCCATTGTTATTTTTCTTCCTGTTTTTCTACCACATGTCCGTAATTGCATCATGAGATATCTTATTCGATTCTAGATCCTATAAACCACTATAAATCACTTTTACACAGTTATCCGATTTTCGGGCTAAATTGGTTTATAGCATACCGGTAACGTCAAATGTCTTCTGATGTTTTTGCAAATTTTTGTGTCCGCTTTATCTCATTCGTGCGATTTCCGGTAATTTTTGTTTCAGGAGTTCAGAGGCCTAAAAAACGTGTATTTTATATCCTTCAATTCGATATGTTTCGGGTGGTCGGAGCGGGCATTGATATTTTTCAGCGTGTTTTTCTACCACGTGTGCGAAATCGATCCTGAGATATCATATTCAATTCTAGACCCTATAAACAACTATAAATCACTTTCACACGGTTATCTGATTTTCGGCCGAAATTGGTTTATAGCATACCGGTAACGTCAAATGTCTTCTGATGTTTTTGCAAATTTTTGTGCCTGCTTTAACTGACTTGACTTACCATTTATGAATTTTCGATTATTTTCGTTTCGGGAGCTCAGAGGCCTAAAAAACGTATATTATATACCCTTCAATTCGAGCCGTTTCAGTTGTCGGAGCGACCATTTTTAATTTCAGCCGGTTTTTTACCACGTGTCCGAAATCGTATCATGAGGTATCTTTTTCGATTCTAGACCCTATAAACAACTATAAATCACTTTTACACAGTGATCCGATTTTCGGCTGAAATTGGTTTATTGCTTACCGGTAACGTCAAATGTCTTCAGATGTATTTGCAAATTTTTATGCCCGCTTTATCTGACTTGATTACCCATTCTTGCAATTTTCGACAATTTTCGTATCGGGAGCTCAGAGGCCTTAAAAACGTGTGTTATATACCCTTCAATTCGAGCCGTTTCAGGTGGTCGGAGCGACCATTTTTAATTTCAGCCTGTTTTTTACCACGTGTCCGAAATCGTATCATGAGCTATAATTTTCGATTCTAGACCCTATAAACAATTATAAATCACTTTTACACGGTTATCCGATTTTCGACCGAAACTGGTTTATAGCATACCAGTAATGTCAAATGTCTTCTGATGTTTTTGACAATTTTTGTGCCCGCTTTATCTGGCTCGATTAACCATCCTTGCGATTTTCAGTAATTTTTGTTTCAGGAGTTCAGAAGCCTAAAGAACATGTATAATATATCCTTCACTTCGAGCTGTTTTGGGTGGTCGGAGCGGCCATTGTTATTTTTCTTCCTGTTTTTCTACCACATGTCCGTAATTGCATCATGAGATATCTTATTCGATTCTAGATCCTATAAACAACTATAAATCACTTTTACACAGTTATCCGATTTTCGGGCTAAATTGGTTTATAGCATACCGGTAACGTCAAATGTCTTCTGATGTTTTTGCAAATTTTTGTGTCCGCTTTATCTCATTCGTGCGATTTCCGGTAATTTTTGTTTCAGGAGTTCAGAGGCCTAAAAAACGTGTATTTTATATCCTTCAATTCGATATGTTTCGGGTGGTCGGAGCGGGCATTGATATTTTTCAGCGTGTTTTTCTACCACGTGTCCGAAATCGATCCTGAGATATCATATTCGATTCTAGACCCTATAAACAACTATAAATCACTTTCACACGGTTATCCGATTTTCGGCCGAAATTGGTTTATAGCATACCGGTAACGTCAAATGTCTTCTGATGTTTTTGCAAATTTTTGTGCCTGCTTTAACTGACTTGACTTACCATTTATGAATTTTCGATAATTTTCGTTTCGGGAGCTCAGAGGCCTAAAAAACGTATATTATATACCCTTAAATTCGAGCCGTTTCAGTTGTCGGAGCGACCATTTTTAATTTCAGCCTGTTTTTTACCACGTGTCCGAAATCGTATCATGAGGTATCTTTTTCGATTCTAGACCCTATAAACAACTATAAATCACTTTTACACAGTTATCCGATTTTCGGCTGAAATTGGTATATTGCTTACCGGTAACGTCAAATGTCTTCAGATGTATTTGCAAATTTTTATGCCCGCTTTATCTGACTTGATTAACCATTCTTGCAATTTTCGACAATTTTCGTATCGGGAGCTCAGAGGCCTTAAAAACGTGTATTATATACCCTTCAATTCGAGCCGTTTCAGGTGGTCGGAGCGACCATTTTTAATTTCAGCCTGTTTTTTACCACGTGTCCGAAATCGTATCATGAGGTATATTTTTCGATTCTAGACCCTATAAAAAATTATAAATCACTTTTACACGGTTATCCGATTTTCGACCGAAACTGGTTTATAGCATACCAGTAACGTCAAATGTCTTCTGATGTTTTTGACAATTTTTGTGCCCGCTTTATCTGGCTCGATTAACCATCCTTGCGATTTTCAGTAATTTTTGTTTCAAGAGTTCAGAGGCCTAAAGAACGTGTATAATATATCCTTCACTTCGAGCTGTTTGGGTGGTCGGAGCGGCCATTGTTATTTTTCTTCCTGTTTTTCTACCACATGTACGAAATTGCATCATGAGATATCTCATTCGATTCTAGATCCTATAAACAACTATAAATCACTTTTACACAGTTATCCGATTTTCGGCCGAAATTGGTTTATAGCATACCGGTAAGGTCAAATGTCTTCTGATGTTTTTGCAAATTTTTGTGTCCGCTTTATCTCACCCGTGCGATTTCCGGTAATTTTTGTTTCAGGAGTTCAGAGGCCTAAAAAACGTGTATTTTATATCCTTCAATTCAATATGTTTCGGGTGGTCGGAGCGGGCATTGTTATTTTTCAGCGTGTTTTTCTACTACGTGTCCGAAATCGATCCTGAGATATCATATTCGATTCTAGACCCTATAAACAACTATAAATCACTTTCACACGGTTATCCGATTTTCGGCCGAAATTGGTTTATAGCATACCGGTAACGTCAAATGTCTTCTGATGTTTTTGCAAATTTTTGTGCCTGCTTTATCTGACTTGACTTACCATTTATGAATTTTCGATAATTTTCGTTTCGGGAGCTCAGAGGCCTAAAAAACGTATATTATATACCCTTAATTCTAGCCGTTTCAGTTGTCGGAGCGACCATTTTTAATTTCAGCCTGTTTTTTACCACGTGTCCGAAATCGTATCATGAGATATCTTTTTCGATTTTAGACCCTATAAACAACTATAAATCACTTTTACACAGTTATCCGATTTTCGGCTGAAATTGGTTTATTGCTTACCGGTAACGTCAAATGTCTTCAGATGTATTTGCAAATTTTTATGCCCGCTTTATCTGACTTGATTAACCATTCTTGCAATTTTCGACAATTTTCGTATCGGGAGCTCAGAGGCCTTAAAAACGTGTGTTATATACCCTTCAATTCGAGCCGTTTCAGGTGGTCGGAGCGACCATTTTTAATTTCAGCCTGTTTTTTACCACGTGTCCGAAATCGTATCATGAGCTATAATTTTCGATTCTAGACCCTATAAACAATTATAAATCACTTTTACACGGTTATCCGATTTTCGACCGAAACTGGTTTATAGCATACCAGTAACGTCAAATGTCTTCTGATGTTTTTGACAATTTTTGTGCCCGGTTTATCTGGCTCGATTAACCATCCTTGCGATTTTCAGTAATTTTTGTTTCAGGAGTTCAGAGGCCTAAAGAACGTGTATAATATATCCTTCACTTCGAGCTGTTTTGGGTGGTCGGAGCGGCCATTGTTATTTTTCTTCCTGTTTTTCTACCACATGTCCGTAATTGCATCATGAGATATCTTATTCGATTCTAGATCCTATAAACAACTATAAATCACTTTTACACAGTTATCCGATTTTCGGGCTACATTGGTTTATAGCATACCGGTAACGTCAAATGTCTTCTGATGTTTTTGCAAATTTTTGTGTCCGCTTTATCTCATTCGTGCGATTTCCGGTAATTTTTGTTTCAGGAGTTCAGAGGCCTAAAAAACGTGTATTTTATATCCTTCAATTCGATATGTTTCGGGTGGTCGGAGCGGGCATTGATATTTTTCAGCGTGTTTTTCTACCACGTGTCCGAAATCGATCCTGAGATATCATATTCGATTCTAGACCCTATAAACAACTATAAATCACTTTCACACGGTTATCCGATTTTCGGCCGAAATTGGTTTATAGCATACCGGTAACGTCAAATGTCTTCTGATGTTTTTGCAAATTTTTGTGCCTGCTTTAACTGACTTGACTTACCATTTATGAATTTTCGATAATTTTCGTTTCGGGAGCTCAGAGGCCTAAAAAACGTATATTATATACCCTTAAATTCGAGCCGTTTCAGTTGTCGGAGCGACCATTTTTAATTTCAGCCTGTTTTTTACCACGTGTCCGAAATCGTATCATGAGGTATCTTTTTCGATTCTAGACCCTATAAACAACTATAAATCACTTTTACACAGTTATCCGATTTTCGGCTGAAATTGGTATATTGCTTACCGGTAACGTCAAATGTCTTCAGATGTATTTGCAAATTTTTATGCCCGCTTTATCTGACTTGATTAACCATTCTTGCAATTTTCGACAATTTTCGTATCGGGAGCTCAGAGGCCTTAAAAACGTGTATTATATACCCTTCAATTCGAGCCGTTTCAGGTGGTCGGAGCGACCATTTTTAATTTCAGCCTGTTTTTTACCACGTGTCCGAAATCGTATCATGAGGTATATTTTTCGATTCTAGACCCTATAAACAATTATAAATCACTTTTACACGGTTATCCGATTTTCGACCGAAACTGGTTTATAGCATACCAGTAACGTCAAATGTCTTCTGATGTTTTTGACAATTTTTGTGCCCGCTTTATCTGGCTCGATTAACCATCCTTGCGATTTTCAGTAATTTTTGTTTCAAGAGTTCAGAGGCCTAAAGAACGTGTATAATATATCCTTCACTTCGAGCTGTTTGGGTGGTCGGAGCGGCCATTGTTATTTTTCTTCCTGTTTTTCTACCACATGTACGAAATTGCATCATGAGATATCTCATTCGATTCTAGATCCTATAAACAACTATAAATCACTTTTACACAGTTATCCGATTTTCGGCCGAAATTGGTTTATAGCATACCGGTAAGGTCAAATGTCTTCTGATGTTTTTGCAAATTTTTGTGTCCGCTTTATCTCACCCGTGCGATTTCCGGTAATTTTTGTTTCAGGAGTTCAGAGGCCTAAAAAACGTGTATTTTATATCCTTCAATTCAATATGTTTCGGGTGGTCGGAGCGGGCATTGTTATTTTTCAGCGTGTTTTTCTACTACGTGTCCGAAATCGATCCTGAGATATCATATTCGATTCTAGACCCTATAAACAACTATAAATCACTTTCACACGGTTATCCGATTTTCGGCCGAAATTGGTTTATAGCATACCGGTAACGTCAAATGTCTTCTGATGTTTTTGCAAATTTTTGTGCCTGCTTTATCTGACTTGACTTACCATTTATGAATTTTCGATAATTTTCGTTTCGGGAGCTCAGAGGCCTAAAAAACGTATATTATATACCCTTAATTCTAGCCGTTTCAGTTGTCGGAGCGACCATTTTTAATTTCAGCCTGTTTTTTACCACGTGTCCGAAATCGTATCATGAGATATCTTTTTCGATTTTAGACCCTATAAACAACTATAAATCACTTTTACACAGTTATCCGATTTTCGGCTGAAATTGGTTTATTGCTTACCGGTAACGTCAAATGTCTTCAGATGTATTTGCAAATTTTTATGCCCGCTTTATCTGACTTGATTAACCATTCTTGCAATTTTCGACAATTTTCGTATCGGGAGCTCAGAGGCCTTAAAAACGTGTGTTATATACCCTTCAATTCGAGCCGTTTCAGGTGGTCGGAGCGACCATTTTTAATTTCAGCCTGTTTTTTACCACGTGTCCGAAATCGTATCATGAGCTATAATTTTCGATTCTAGACCCTATAAACAATTATAAATCACTTTTACACGGTTATCCGATTTTCGACCGAAACTGGTTTATAGCATACCAGTAACGTCAAATGTCTTCTGATGTTTTTGACAATTTTTGTGCCCGGTTTATCTGGCTCGATTAACCATCCTTGCGATTTTCAGTAATTTTTGTTTCAGGAGTTCAGAGGCCTAAAGAACGTGTATAATATATCCTTCACTTCGAGCTGTTTTGGGTGGTCGGAGCGGCCATTGTTATTTTTCTTCCTGTTTTTCTACCACATGTCCGTAATTGCATCATGAGATATCTTATTCGATTCTAGATCCTATAAACAACTATAAATCACTTTTACACAGTTATCCGATTTTCGGGCTACATTGGTTTATAGCATACCGGTAACGTCAAATGTCTTCTGATGTTTTTGCAAATTTTTGTGTCCGCTTTATCTCATTCGTGCGATTTCCGGTAATTTTTGTTTCAGGAGTTCAGAGGCCTAAAAAACGTGTATTTTATATCCTTCAATTCGATATGTTTCGGGTGGTCGGAGCGGGCATTGATATTTTTCAGCGTGTTTTTCTACCACGTGTCCGAAATCGATCCTGAGATATCATATTCGATTCTAGACCCTATAAACAACTATAAATCACTTTCACACGGTTATCCGATTTTCGGCCGAAATTGGTTTATAGCATACCGGTAACGTCAAATGTCTTCTGATGTTTTTGCAAATTTTTGTGCCTGCTTTAACTGACTTGACTTACCATTTATGAATTTTCGATAATTTTCGTTTCGGGAGCTCAGAGGCCTAAAAAACGTATATTATATACCCTTAAATTCGAGCCGTTTCAGTTGTCGGAGCGACCATTTTTAATTTCAGCCTGTTTTTTACCACGTGTCCGAAATCGTATCATGAGGTATCTTTTTCGATTCTAGACCCTATAAACAACTATAAATCACTTTTACACAGTTATCCGATTTTCGGCTGAAATTGGTATATTGCTTACCGGTAACGTCAAATGTCTTCAGATGTATTTGCAAATTTTTATGCCCGCTTTATCTGACTTGATTAACCATTCTTGCAATTTTCGACAATTTTCGTATCGGGAGCTCAGAGGCCTTAAAAACGTGTATTATATACCCTTCAATTCGAGCCGTTTCAGGTGGTCGGAGCGACCATTTTTAATTTCAGCCTGTTTTTTACCACGTGTCCGAAATCGTATCATGAGGTATATTTTTCGATTCTAGACCCTATAAACAATTATAAATCACTTTTACACGGTTATCCGATTTTCGACCGAAACTGGTTTATAGCATACCAGTAACGTCAAATGTCTTCTGATGTTTTTGACAATTTTTGTGCCCGCTTTATCTGGCTCGATTAACCATCCTTGCGATTTTCAGTAATTTTTGTTTCAAGAGTTCAGAGGCCTAAAGAACGTGTATAATATATCCTTCACTTCGAGCTGTTTGGGTGGTCGGAGCGGCCATTGTTATTTTTCTTCCTGTTTTTCTACCACATGTACGAAATTGCATCATGAGATATCTCATTCGATTCTAGATCCTATAAACAACTATAAATCACTTTTACACAGTTATCCGATTTTCGGCCGAAATTGGTTTATAGCATACCGGTAAGGTCAAATGTCTTCTGATGTTTTTGCAAATTTTTGTGTCCGCTTTATCTCACCCGTGCGATTTCCGGTAATTTTTGTTTCAGGAGTTCAGAGGCCTAAAAAACGTGTATTTTATATCCTTCAATTCAATATGTTTCGGGTGGTCGGAGCGGGCATTGATATTTTTCAGCGTGTTTTTCTACCACGTGTCCGAAATCGATCCTGAGATATCATATTCGATTCTAGACCCTATAAACAACTATAAATCACTTTCACACGGTTATCCGATTTTCGGCCGAAATTGGTTTATAGCATACCGGTAACGTCAAATGTCTTCTGATGTTTTTGCAAATTTTTGTGCCTGCTTTATCTGACTTGACTTACCATTTATGAATTTTCGATAATTTTCGTTTCGGGAGCTCAGAGGCCTAAAAAACGTATATTATATACCCTTAAATTCGAGCCGTTTCAGTTGTCGGAGCGACCATTTTTAATTTCAGCCTGTTTTTTACCACGTGTCCGAAATCGTATCATGAGGTATCTTTTTCGATTCTAGACCCTATAAACAACTATAAATCACTTTTACACAGTTATCCGATTTTCGGCTGAAATTGGTATATTGCTTACCGGTAACGTCAAATCTCTTCAGATGTATTTGCAAATTTTTATGCCCGCTTTATCTGACTTGATTAACCATTCTTGCAATTTTCGACAATTTTCGTATCGGGAGCTCAGAGGCCTTAAAAACGTGTATTATATACCCTTCAATTCGAGCCGTTTCAGGTGGTCGGAGCGACCATTTTTAATTTCAGCCTGTTTTTTACCACGTGTCCGAAATCGTATCATGAGGTATATTTTTCGATTCTAGACCCTATAAACAATTATAAATCACTTTTACACGGTTATCCGATTTTCGACCGAAACTGGTTTATAGCATACCAGTAACGTCAAATGTCTTCTGATGTTTTTGACAATTTTTGTGCCCGCTTTATCTGGCTCGATTAACCATCCTTGCGATTTTCAGTAATTTTTGTTTCAAGAGTTCAGAGGCCTAAAGAACGTGTATAATATATCCTTCACTTCGAGCTGTTTGGGTGGTCGGAGCGGCCATTGTTATTTTTCTTCCTGTTTTTCTACCACATGTACGAAATTGCATCATGAGATATCTCATTCGATTCTAGATCCTATAAACAACTATAAATCACTTTTACACAGTTATCCGATTTTCGGCCGAAATTGGTTTATAGCATATCGGTAAGGTCAAATGTCTTCTGATGTTTTTGCAAATTTTTGTGTCCGCTTTATCTCACCCGTGCGATTTCCGGTAATTTTTGTTTCAGGAGTTCAGAGGCCTAAAAAACGTGTATTTTATATCCTTCAATTCAATATGTTTCGGGTGGTCGGAGCGGGCATTGATATTTTTCAGCGTGTTTTTCTACCACGTGTCCGAAATCGATCCTGAGATATCATATTCGATTCTAGACCCTATAAACAACTATAAATCACTTTCACACGGTTATCCGATTTTCGGCCGAAATTGGTTTATAGCATACCGGTAACGTCAAATGTCTTCTGATGTTTTTGCAAATTTTTGTGCCTGCTTTATCTGACTTGACTTACCATTTATGAATTTTCGATAATTTTCGTTTCGGGAGCTCAGAGGCCTAAAAAACGTATATTATATACCCTTAAATTCGAGCCGTTTCAGTTGTCGGAGCGACCATTTTTAATTTCAGCCTGTTTTTTACCACGTGTCCGAAATCGTATCATGAGGTATCTTTTTCGATTCTAGACCCTATAAACAACTATAAATCACTTTTACACAGTTATCCGATTTTCGGCTGAAATTGGTATATTGCTTACCGGTAACGTCAAATCTCTTCAGATGTATTTGCAAATTTTTATGCCCGCTTTATCTGACTTGATTAACCATTCTTGCAATTTTCGACAATTTTCGTATCGGGAGCTCAGAGGCCTTAAAAACGTGTATTATATACCCTTCAATTCGAGCCGTTTCAGGTGGTCGGAGCGACCATTTTTAATTTCAGCCTGTTTTTTACCACGTGTCCGAAATCGTATCATGAGGTATATTTTTCGATTCTAGACCCTATAAACAATTATAAATCACTTTTACACGGTTATCCGATTTTCGACCGAAACTGGTTTATAGCATACCAGTAACGTCAAATGTCTTCTGATGTTTTTGACAATTTTTGTGCCCGCTTTATCTGGCTCGATTAACCATCCTTGCGATTTTCAGTAATTTTTGTTTCAAGAGTTCAGAGGCCTAAAGAACGTGTATAATATATCCTTCACTTCGAGCTGTTTGGGTGGTCGGAGCGGCCATTGTTATTTTTCTTCCTGTTTTTCTACCACATGTACGAAATTGCATCATGAGATATCTCATTCGATTCTAGATCCTATAAACAACTATAAATCACTTTTACACAGTTATCCGATTTTCGGCCGAAATTGGTTTATAGCATATCGGTAAGGTCAAATGTCTTCTGATGTTTTTGCAAATTTTTGTGTCCGCTTTATCTCACCCGTGCGATTTCCGGTAATTTTTGTTTCAGGAGTTCAGAGGCCTAAAAAACGTGTATTTTATATCCTTCAATTCAATATGTTTCGGGTGGTCGGAGCGGGCATTGATATTTTTCAGCGTGTTTTTCTACCACGTGTCCGAAATCGATCCTGAGATATCATATTCGATTCTAGACCCTATAAACAACTATAAATCACTTTCACACGGTTATCCGATTTTCGGCCGAAATTGGTTTATAGCATACCGGTAACGTCAAATGTCTTCTGATGTTTTTGCAAATTTTTGTGCCTGCTTTATCTGACTTGACTTACCATTTATGAATTTTCGATAATTTTCGTTTCGGGAGCTCAGAGGCCTAAAAAACGTATATTATATACCCTTAAATTCGAGCCGTTTCAGTTGTCGGAGCGACCATTTTTAATTTCAGCCTGTTTTTTACCACGTGTCCGAAATCGTATCATGAGGTATCTTTTTCGATTCTAGACCCTATAAACAACTATAAATCACTTTTACACAGTTATCCGATTTTCGGCTGAAATTGGTATATTGCTTACCGGTAACGTCAAATCTCTTCAGATGTATTTGCAAATTTTTATGCCCGCTTTATCTGACTTGATTAACCATTCTTGCAATTTTCGACAATTTTCGTATCGGGAGCTCAGAGGCCTTAAAAACGTGTATTATATACCCTTCAATTCGAGCCGTTTCAGGTGGTCGGAGCGACCATTTTTAATTTCAGCCTGTTTTTTACCACGTGTCCGAAATCGTATCATGAGGTATAATTTTCGATTCTAGACCCTATAAACAATTATAAATCACTTTTACACGGTTATCCGATTTTCGACCGAAACTGGTTTATAGCATACCAGTAACGTCAAATGTCTTCTGATGTTTTTGACAATTTTTGTGCCCGGTTTATCTGGCTCGATTAACCATCCTTGCGATTTTCAGTAATTTTTGTTTCAAGAGTTCAGAGGCCTAAAGAACGTGTATAATATATCCTTCACTTCGAGCTGTTTGGGTGGTCGGAGCGGCCATTGTTATTTTTCTTCCTGTTTTTCTACCACATGTACGAAATTGCATCATGAGATATCTCATTCGATTCTAGATCCTATAAACAACTATAAATCACTTTTACACAGTTATCCGATTTTCGGCCGAAATTGGTTTATAGCATACCGGTAAGGTCAAATGTCTTCTGATGTTTTTGCAAATTTTTGTGTCCGCTTTATCTCACCCGTGCGATTTCCGGTAATTTTTTTTTCAGGAGTTCAGAGGCCTAAAAAACGTGTATTTTATATCCTTCAATTCAATATGTTTCGGGTGGTCGGAGCGGGCATTGTTATTTTTCAGCGTGTTTTTCTACCACGTGTCCGAAATCGATCCTGAGATATCATATTCGATTCTAGACCCTATAAACAACTATAAATCACTTTCACACGGTTATCCGATTTTCGGCCGAAATTGGTTTATAGCATACCGGTAACGTCAAATGTCTTCTGATGTTTTTGCAAATTTTTGTGCCTGCTTTAACTGACTTGACTTACCATTTATGAATTTTCGATAATTTTCGTTTCGGGAGCTCAGAGGCCAAAAAAACGTATATTATATACCCTTAAATTCGAGCCGTTTCAGTTGTCGGAGCGACCATTTTTAATTTCAGCCTGTTTTTTACCACGTGTCCGAAATCGTATCATGAGGTATCTTTTTCGATTCTAGACCCTATAAACAACTATAAATCACTTTTACACAGTTATCCGATTTTCGGCTGAAATTGGTATATTGCTTACCGGTAACGTCAAATGTCTTCAGATGTATTTGCAAATTTTTATGCCCGCTTTATCTGACTTGATTAACCATTCTTGCAATTTTCGACAATTTTCGTATCGGGAGCTCAGAGGCCTTAAAAACGTGTATTATATACCCTTCAATTTGAGCCGTTTCAGGTGGTCGGAGCGACCATTTTTAATTTCAGCCTGTTTTTTACCACGTGTCCGAAATCGTATCATGAGGTATATTTTTCGATTCTAGACCCTATAAACAATTATAAATCACTTTTACACGGTTATCCGATTTTCGACCGAAACTGGTTTATAGCATACCAGTAACGTCAAATGTCTTCTGATGTTTTTGACAATTTTTGTGCCCGCTTTATCTGGCTCGATTAACCATCCTTGCGATTTTCAGTAATTTTTGTTTCAAGAGTTCAGAGGCCTAAAGAAC
This sequence comes from Silene conica, assembly GCA_029255685.2. Taxonomy (NCBI): domain Eukaryota; kingdom Viridiplantae; phylum Streptophyta; class Magnoliopsida; order Caryophyllales; family Caryophyllaceae; genus Silene; species Silene conica. The sequence continues at coordinate 41,549,309 of CM055316.2, read as the reverse complement.
GTGTATAATATATCCTTCACTTCGAGCTGTTTGGGTGGTCGGAGCGGCCATTGTTATTTTTCTTCCTGTTTTTCTACCACATGTACGAAATTGCATCATGAGATATCTCATTCGATTCTAGATCCTATAAACAACTATAAATCACTTTTACACAGTTATCCGATTTTCGGCCGAAATTGGTTTATAGCATACCGGTAAGGTCAAATGTCTTCTGATGTTTTTGCAAATTTTTGTGTCCGCTTTATCTCACCCGTGCGATTTCCGGTAATTTTTGTTTCAGGAGTTCAGAGGCCTAAAAAACGTGTATTTTATATCCTTCAATTCAATATGTTTCGGGTGGTCGGAGCGGGCATTGATATTTTTCAGCGTGTTTTTCTACCACGTGTCCGAAATCGATCCTGAGATATCATATTCGATTCTAGACCCTATAAACAACTATAAATCACTTTCACACGGTTATCCGATTTTCGGCCGAAATTGGTTTATAGCATACCGGTAACGTCAAATGTCTTCTGATGTTTTTGCAAATTTTTGTGCCTGCTTTATCTGACTTGACTTACCATTTATGAATTTTCGATAATTTTCGTTTCGGGAGCTCAGAGGCCTAAAAAACGTATATTATATACCCTTAATTCGAGCCGTTTCAGTTGTCGGAGCGACCATTTTTAATTTCAGCCTGTTTTTTACCACGTGTCCGAAATCGTATCATGAGGTATCTTTTTCGATTCTAGACCCTATAAACAACTATAAATCACTTTTACACAGTTATCCGATTTTCGGCTGAAATTGGTTTATTGCTTACCGGTAACGTCAAATGTCTTCAGATGTATTTGCAAATTTTTATGCCCGCTTTATCTGACTTGATTAACCATTCTTGCAATTTTCGACAATTTTCGTATCGGGAGCTCAGAGACTTAAAAACGTGTGTTATATACCCTTCAATTCGAGCCGTTTCAGGTGGTCGGAGCGACCATTTTTAATTTCAGCCTGTTTTTTACCACGTGTCCGAAATCGTATCATGAGCTATAATTTTCGATTCTAGACCCTATAAACAATTATAAATCACTTTTACACGGTTATCCGATTTTCGACCGAAACTGGTTTATAGCATACCAGTAATGTCAAATGTCTTCTGATGTTTTTGACAATTTTTGTGCCCGGTTTATCTGGCTCGATTAACCATCCTTGCGATTTTCAGTAATTTTTGTTTCAGGAGTTCAGAGGCCTAAAGAACGTGTATAATATATCCTTCACTTCGAGCTGTTTTGGGTGGTCGGAGCGGCCATTGTTATTTTTCTTCCTGTTTTTCTACCACATGTCCGTAATTGCATCATGAGATATCTTATTCGATTCTAGATCCTATAAACAACTATAAATCACTTTTACACAGTTATCCGATTTTCGGGCTAAATTGGTTTATAGCATACCGGTAACGTCAAATGTCTTCTGATGTTTTTGCAAATTTTTGTGTCCGCTTTATCTCATTCGTGCGATTTCCGGTAATTTTTGTTTCAGGAGTTCAGAGGCCTAAAAAACGTGTATTTTATATCCTTCAATTCGATATGTTTCGGGTGGTCGGAGCGGGCATTGATATTTTTCAGCGTGTTTTTCTACCACGTGTCCGAAATCGATCCTGAGATATCATATTCGATTCTAGACCCTATAAACAACTATAAATCACTTTCACACGGTTATCCGATTTTCGGCCGAAATTGGTTTATAGCATACCGGTAACGTCAAATGTCTTCTGATGTTTTTGCAAATTTTTGTGCCTGCTTTATCTGACTTGACTTACCATTTATGAATTTTCGATAATTTTCGTTTCGGGAGCTCAGAGGCCTAAAAAACGTATATTATATACCCTTAATTCGAGCCGTTTCAGTTGTCGGAGCGACCATTTTTAATTTCAGCCGGTTTTTTACCACGTGTCCGAAATCGTATCATGAGGTATCTTTTTCGATTCTAGACCCTATAAACAACTATAAATCACTTTTACACAGTTATCCGATTTTCGGCTGAAATTGGTTTATTGCTTACCGGTAACGTCAAATGTCTTCAGATGTATTTGCAAATTTTTATGCCCGCTTTATCTGACTTGATTAACCATTCTTGCAATTTTCGACAATTTTCGTATCGGGAGCTCAGAGGCCTTAAAAACGTGTGTTATATACCCTTCAATTCGAGCCGTTTCAGGTGGTCGGAGCGACCATTTTTAATTTCAGCCTGTTTTTTACCACGTGTCCGAAATCGTATCATGAGCTATAATTTTCGATTCTAGACCCTATAAACAATTATAAATCACTTTTACACGGTTATCCGATTTTCGACCGAAACTGGTTTATAGCATACCAGTAACGTCAAATGTCTTCTGATGTTTTTGACAATTTTTGTGCCCGGTTTATCTGGCTCGATTAACCATCCTTGCGATTTTCAGTAATTTTTGTTTCAGGAGTTCAGAGGCCTAAAGAACGTGTATAATATATCCTTCACTTCGAGCTGTTTTGGGTGGTCGGAGCGGCCATTGTTATTTTTCTTCCTGTTTTTCTACCACATGTCCGTAATTGCATCATGAGATATCTTATTCGATTCTAGATCCTATAAACAACTATAAATCACTTTTACACAGTTATCCGATTTTCGGGCTAAATTGGTTTATAGCATACCGGTAACGTCAAATGTCTTCTGATGTTTTTGCAAATTTTTGTGTCCGCTTTATCTCATTCGTGCGATTTCCGGTAATTTTTGTTTCAGGAGTTCAGAGGCCTAAAAAACGTGTATTTTATATCCTTCAATTCGATATGTTTCGGGTGGTCGGAGCGGGCATTGATATTTTTCAGCGTGTTTTTCTACCACGTGTCCGAAATCGATCCTGAGATATCATATTCGATTCTAGACCCTATAAACAACTATAAATCACTTTCACACGGTTATCCGATTTTCGGCCGAAATTGGTTTATAGCATACCGGTAACGTCAAATGTCTTCTGATGTTTTTGCAAATTTTTGTGCCTGCTTTAACTGACTTGACTTACCATTTATGAATTTTCGATAATTTTCGTTTCGGGAGCTCAGAGGCCAAAAAAACGTATATTATATACCCTTAAATTCGAGCCGTTTCAGTTGTCGGAGCGACCATTTTTAATTTCAGCCTGTTTTTTACCACGTGTCCGAAATCGTATCATGAGGTATCTTTTTCGATTCTAGACCCTATAAACAACTATAAATCACTTTTACACAGTTATCCGATTTTCGGCTGAAATTGGTATATTGCTTACCGGTAACGTCAAATGTCTTCAGATGTATTTGCAAATTTTTATGCCCGCTTTATCTGACTTGATTAACCATTCTTGCAATTTTCGACAATTTTCGTATCGGGAGCTCAGAGGCCTTAAAAACGTGTATTATATACCCTTCAATTTGAGCCGTTTCAGGTGGTCGGAGCGACCATTTTTAATTTCAGCCTGTTTTTTACCACGTGTCCGAAATCGTATCATGAGGTATATTTTTCGATTCTAGACCCTATAAACAATTATAAATCACTTTTACACGGTTATCCGATTTTCGACCGAAACTGGTTTATAGCATACCAGTAACGTCAAATGTCTTCTGATGTTTTTGACAATTTTTGTGCCCGCTTTATCTGGCTCGATTAACCATCCTTGCGATTTTCAGTAATTTTTGTTTCAAGAGTTCAGAGGCCTAAAGAACGTGTATAATATATCCTTCACTTCGAGCTGTTTGGGTGGTCGGAGCGGCCATTGTTATTTTTCTTCCTGTTTTTCTACCACATGTACGAAATTGCATCATGAGATATCTCATTCGATTCTAGATCCTATAAACAACTATAAATCACTTTTACACAGTTATCCGATTTTCGGCCGAAATTGGTTTATAACATACCGGTAAGGTCAAATGTCTTCTGATGTTTTTGCAAATTTTTGTGTCCGCTTTATCTCACCCGTGCGATTTCCGGTAATTTTTGTTTCAGGAGTTCAGAGGCCTAAAAAACGTGTATTTTATATCCTTCAATTCAATATGTTTCGGGTGGTCGGAGCGGGCATTGATATTTTTCAGCGTGTTTTTCTACCACGTGTCCGAAATCGATCCTGAGATATCATATTCGATTCTAGACCCTATAAACAACTATAAATCACTTTCACACGGTTATCCGATTTTCGGCCGAAATTGGTTTATAGCATACCGGTAACGTCAAATGTCTTCTGATGTTTTAGCAAATTTTTGTGCCTGCTTTATCTGACTTGACTTACCATTTATGAATTTTCGATAATTTTCGTTTCGGGAGCTCAGAGGCCTAAAAAACGTATATTATATACCCTTAATTCGAGCCGTTTCAGTTGTCGGAGCGACCATTTTTAATTTCAGCCTGTTTTTTACCACGTGTCCGAAATCGTATCATGAGGTATCTTTTTCGATTCTAGACCCTATAAACAACTATAAATCACTTTTACACAGTTATCCGATTTTCGGCTGAAATTGGTTTATTGCTTACCGGTAACGTCAAATGTCTTCAGATGTATTTGCAAATTTTTATGCCCGCTTTATCTGACTTGATTAACCATTCTTGCAATTTTCGACAATTTTCGTATCGGGAGCTCAGAGGCCTTAAAAACGTGTGTTATATACCCTTCAATTCGAGCCGTTTCAGGTGGTCGGAGCGACCATTTTTAATTTCAGCCTGTTTTTTACCACGTGTCCGAAATCGTATCATGAGCTATAATTTTCGATTCTAGACCCTATAAACAATTATAAATCACTTTTACACGGTTATCCGATTTTCGACCGAAACTGGTTTATAGCATACCAGTAATGTCAAATGTCTTCTGATGTTTTTGACAATTTTTGTGCCCGGTTTATCTGGCTCGATTAACCATCCTTGCGATTTTCAGTAATTTTTGTTTCAGGAGTTCAGAGGCCTAAAGAACGTGTATAATATATCCTTCACTTCGAGCTGTTTTGGGTGGTCGGAGCGGCCATTGTTATTTTTCTTCCTGTTTTTCTACCACATGTCCGTAATTGCATCATGAGATATCTTATTCGATTCTAGATCCTATAAACAACTATAAATCACTTTTACACAGTTATCCGATTTTCGGGCTAAATTGGTTTATAGCATACCGGTAACGTCAAATGTCTTCTGATGTTTTTGCAAATTTTTGTGTCCGCTTTATCTCATTCGTGCGATTTCCGGTAATTTTTGTTTCAGGAGTTCAGAGGCCTAAAAAACGTGTATTTTATATCCTTCAATTCGATATGTTTCGGGTGGTCGGAGCGGGCATTGATATTTTTCAGCGTGTTTTTCTACCACGTGTCCGAAATCGATCCTGAGATATCATATTCGATTCTAGACCCTATAAACAACTATAAATCACTTTCACACGGTTATCCGATTTTCGGCCGAAATTGGTTTATAGCATACCGGTAAGGTCAAATGTCTTCTGATGTTTTTGCAAATTTTTGTGTCCGCTTTATCTCACTCGTGCGATTTCCGGTAATTTTTGTTTCAGGAGTTCAGAGGCCTAAAAAACGTGTATTTTATATCCTTCAATTCAATATGTTTCGGGTGGTCGGAGCGGGCATTGTTATTTTTCAACGTGTTTTTCTACTACGTGTCCGAAATCGATCCTGAGATATCATATTCGATTCTAGACCCTATAAACAACTATAAATCACTTTCACACGGTTATCCGATTTTCGGCCGAAATTGGTTTATAGCATACCGGTAACGTCAAATGTCTTCTGATGTTTTTGCAAATTTTTGTGCCTGCTTTATCTGACTTGACTTACCATTTATGAATTTTCGATAATTTTCGTTTCGGGAGCTCAGAGGCCTAAAAAACGTATATTATATACCCTTAATTCGAGCCGTTTCAGTTGTCGGAGCGACAATTTTTAATTTCAGCCTGTTTTTTACCACGTGTCCGAAATCGTATCATGAGGTATCTTTTTCGATTTTAGACCCTATAAACAACTATAAATCACTTTTACACAGTTATCCGATTTTCGGCTGAAATTGGTTTATTGCTTACCGGTAACGTCAAATGTCTTCAGATGTATTTGCAAATTTTTATGCCCGCTTTATCTGACTTGATTAACCATTCTTGCAATTTTCGACAATTTTCGTATCGGGAGCTCAGAGGCCTTAAAAACGTGTGTTATATACCCTTCAATTCGAGCCGTTTCAGGTGGTCGGAGCGACCATTTTTAATTTCAGCCTGTTTTTTACCACGTGTCCGAAATCGTATCATGAGCTATAATTTTCGATTCTAGACCCTATAAACAATTATAAATCACTTTTACACGGTTATCCGATTTTCGACCGAAACTGGTTTATAGCATACCAGTAATGTCAAATGTCTTCTGATGTTTTTGACAATTTTTGTGCCCGGTTTATCTGGCTCGATTAACCATCCTTGCGATTTTCAGTAATTTTTGTTTCAGGAGTTCAGAGGCCTAAAGAACGTGTATAATATATCCTTCACTTCGAGCTGTTTTGGGTGGTCGGAGCGGCCATTGTTATTTTTCTTCCTGTTTTTCTACCACATGTCCGTAATTGCATCATGAGATATCTTATTCGATTCTAGATCCTATAAACAACTATAAATCACTTTTACATAGTTATCCGATTTTCGGGCTAAATTGGTTTATAGCATACCGGTAACGTCAAATGTCTTCTGATGTTTTTGCAAATTTTTGTGTCCGCTTTATCTCATTCGTGCGATTTCCGGTAATTTTTGTTTCAGGAGTTCAGAGGCCTAAAAAACGTGTATTTTATATCCTTCAATTCGATATGTTTCGGGTGGTCGGAGCGGGCATTGATATTTTTCAGCGTATTTTTCTACCACGTGTCCGAAATCGATCCTGAGATATCATATTCGATTCTAGACCCTATAAACAACTATAAATCACTTTCACACGGTTATCCGATTTTCGGCCGAAATTGGTTTATAGCATACCGGTAACGTCAAATGTCTTCTGATGTTTTTGCAAATTTTTGTGCCTGCTTTAACTGACTTGACTTACCATTTATGAATTTTCGATAATTTTCGTTTCGGGAGCTCAGAGGCCTAAAAAACGTATATTATATACCCTTAAATTCGAGCCGTTTCAGTTGTCGGAACGACCATTTTTAATTTCAGCCTGTTTTTTACCACGTGTCCGAAATCGTATCATGAGGTATCTTTTTCGATTCTAGACCCTATAAACAACTATAAATCACTTTTACACAGTTATCCGATTTTCGGCTGAAATTGGTATATTGCTTACCGGTAACGTCAAATGTCTTCAGATGTATTTGCAAATTTTTATGCCCGCTTTATCTGACTTGATTAACCATTCTTGCAATTTTCGACAATTTTCGTATCGGGAGCTCAGAGGCCTTAAAAACGTGTATTATATACCCTTCAATTCGAGCCGTTTCAGGTGGTCGGAGCGACCATTTTTAATTTCAGCCTGTTTTTTACCACGTGTCCGAAATCGTATCATGAGGTATATTTTTCGATTCTAGACCCTATAAACAATTATAAATCACTTTTACACGGTTATCCGATTTTCGACCGAAACTGGTTTATAGCATACCAGTAACGTCAAATGTCTTCTGATGTTTTTGACAATTTTTGTGCCCGCTTTATCTGGCTCGATTAACCATCCTTGCGATTTTCAGTAATTTTTGTTTCAAGAGTTCAGAGGCCTAAAGAACGTGTATAATATATCCTTCACTTCGAGCTGTTTGGGTGGTCGGAGCGGCCATTGTTATTTTTCTTCCTGTTTTTCTACCACATGTACGAAATTGCATCATGAGATATCTCATTCGATTCTAGATCCTATAAACAACTATAAATCACTTTTACACAGTTATCCGATTTTCGGCCGAAATTGGTTTATAGCATACCGGTAAGGTCAAATGTCTTCTGATGTTTTTGCAAATTTTTGTGTCCGCTTTATCTCACCCGTGCGATTTCCGGTAATTTTTGTTTCAGGAGTTCAGAGGCCTAAAAAACGTGTATTTTATATCCTTGAATTCAATATGTTTCGGGTGGTCGGAGCGGGCATTGTTATTTTTCAGCGTGTTTTTCTACTACGTGTCCGAAATCGATCCTGAGATATCATATTCGATTCTAGACCCTATAAACGACTATAAATCACTTTCACACGGTTATCCGATTTTCGGCCGAAATTGGTTTATAGCATACCGGTAACGTCAAATGTCTTCTGATGTTTTTGCAAATTTTTGTGCCTGCTTTATCTGACTTGACTTACCATTTATGAATTTTCGATAATTTTCGTTTCGGGAGCTCAGAGGCCTAAAAAACGTATATTATATACCCTTAATTCGAGCCGTTTCAGTTGTCGGAGCGACCATTTTTAATTTCAGCCTGTTTTTTACCACGTGTCCGAAATCGTATCATGAGGTATCTTTTTCGATTTTAGACCCTATAAACAACTATAAATCACTTTTACACAGTTATCCGATTTTCGGCTGAAATTGGTTTATTGCTTACCGGTAACGTCAAATGTCTTCAGATGTATTTGCAAATTTTTATGCCCGCTTTATCTGACTTGATTAACCATTCTTGCAATTTTCGACAATTTTCGTATCGGGAGCTCAGAGGCCTTAAAAACGTGTGTTATATACCCTTCAATTCGAGCCGTTTCAGGTGGTCGGAGCGACCATTTTTAATTTCAGCCTGTTTTTTACCACGTGTCCGAAATCGTATCATGAGCTATAATTTTCGATTCTAGACCCTATAAACAATTATAAATCACTTTTACACGGTTATCCGATTTTCGACCGAAACTGGTTTATAGCATACCAGTAACGTCAAATGTCTTCTGATGTTTTTGACAATTTTTGTGCCCGGTTTATCTGGCTCGATTAACCATCCTTGCGATTTTCAGTAATTTTTGTTTCAGGAGTTCAGAGGCCTAAAGAACGTGTATAATATATCCTTCACTTCGAGCTGTTTTGGGTGGTCGGAGCGGCCATTGTTATTTTTCTTCCTGTTTTTCTACCACATGTCCGTAATTGCATCATGAGATATCTTATTCGATTCTAGATCCTATAAACAACTATAAATCACTTTTACACAGTTATCCGATTTTCGGGCTAAATTGGTTTATAGCATACCGGTAACGTCAAATGTCTTCTGATGTTTTTGCAAATTTTTGTGTCCGCTTTATCTCATTCGTGCGATTTCCGGTAATTTTTGTTTCAGGAGTTCAGAGGCCTAAAAAACGTGTATTTTATATCCTTCAATTCGATATGTTTCGGGTGGTCGGAGCGGGCATTGATATTTTTCAGCGTGTTTTTCTACCACGTGTCCGAAATCGATCCTGAGATATCATATTCGATTCTAGACCCTATAAACAACTATAAATCACTTTCACACGGTTATCCGATTTTCGGCCGAAATTGGTTTATAGCATACCGGTAACGTCAAATGTCTTCTGATGTTTTTGCAAATTTTTGTGCCTGCTTTAACTGACTTGACTTACCATTTATGAATTTTCGATAATTTTCGTTTCGGGAGCTCAGAGGCCTAAAACGTATATTATATACTCTTAAATTCGAGCCGTTTCAGTTGTCGGAGCGACCATTTTTAATTTCAGCCTGTTTTTTACCACGTGTCCGAAATCGTATCATGAGGTATCTTTTTCGATTCTAGACCCTATAAACAACTATAAATCACTTTTACACAGTTATCCGATTTTCGGCTGAAATTGGTATATTGCTTACCGGTAACGTCAAATGTCTTCAGATGTATTTGCAAATTTTTATGCCCGCTTTATCTGACTTGATTAACCATTCTTGCAATTTTCGACAATTTTCGTATCGGGAGCTCAGAGGCCTTAAAAACGTGTATTATATACCCTTCAATTCGAGCCGTTTCAGGTGGTCGGAGCGACCATTTTTAATTTCAGCCTGTTTTTTACCACGTGTCCGAAATCGTATCATGAGGTATATTTTTCGATTCTAGACCCTATAAACAATTATAAATCACTTTTACACGGTTATCCGATTTTCGACCGAAACTGGTTTATAGCATACCAGTAACGTCAAATGTCTTCTGATGTTTTTGACAATTTTTGTGCCCGCTTTATCTGGCTCGATTAACCATCCTTGCGATTTTCAGTAATTTTTGTTTCAAGAGTTCAGAGGCCTAAAGAACGTGTATAATATATCCTTCACTTCGAGCTGTTTGGGTGGTCGGAGCGGCCATTGTTATTTTTCTTCCTGTTTTTCTACCACATGTACGAAATTGCATCATGAGATATCTCATTCGATTCTAGATCCTATAAACAACTATAAATCACTTTTACACAGTTATCCGATTTTCGGCCGAAATTGGTTTATAGCATACCGGTAAGGTCAAATGTCTTCTGATGTTTTTGCAAATTTTTGTGTCCGCTTTATCTCACCCGTGCGATTTCCGGTAATTTTTGTTTCAGGAGTTCAGAGGCCTAAAAAACGTGTATTTTAGATCCTTTAATTCAATATGTTTCGGGTGGTCGGAGCGGGCATTGTTATTTTTCAGCGTGTTTTTCTACTACGTGTCCGAAATCGATCCTGAGATATCATATTCGATTCTAGACCCTATAAACAACTATAAATCACTTTCACACGGTTATCCGATTTTCGGCCGAAATTGGTTTATAGCATACCGGTAACGTCAAATGTCTTCTGATGTTTTTGCAAATTTTTGTGCCTGCTTTATCTGACTTGACTTACCATTTATGAATTTTCGATAATTTTCGTTTCGGGAGCTCAGAGGCCTAAAAAACGTATATTATATACCCTTAATTCGAGCCGTTTCAGTTGTCGGAGCGACCATTTTTAATTTCAGCCTGTTTTTTACCACGTGTCCGAAATCGTATCATGAGGTATCTTTTCGATTTTAGACCCTATAAACAACTATAAATCACTTTTACACAGTTATCCGATTTTCGGCTGAAATTGGTTTATTGCTTACCGGTAACGTCAAATGTCTTCAGATGTATTTGCAAATTTTTATGCCCGCTTTATCTGACTTGATTAACCATTCTTGCAATTTTCGACAAATTTCGTATCGGGAGCTCAGAGGCCTTAAAAACGTGTGTTATATACCCTTCAATTCGAGCCGTTTCAGGTGGTCGGAGCGACCATTTTTAATTTCAGCCTGTTTTTTACCACGTGTCCGAAATCGTATCATGAGCTATAATTTTCGATTCTAGACCCTATAAACAATTATAAATCACTTTTACACGGTTATCCGATTTTCGACCGAAACTGGTTTATAGCATACCAGTAATGTCAAATGTCTTCTGATGTTTTTGACAATTTTTGTGCCCGGTTTATCTGGCTCGATTAACCATCCTTGCGATTTTCAGTAATTTTTGTTTCAGGAGTTCAGAGGCCTAAAGAACGTGTATAATATATCCTTCACTTCGAGCTGTTTTGGGTGGTCGGAGCGGCCATTGTTATTTTTCTTCCTGTTTTTCTACCACATGTCCGTAATTGCATCATGAGATATCTTATTCGATTCTAGATCCTATAAACAACTATAAATCACTTTTACACAGTTATCCGATTTTCGGGCTAAATTGGTTTATAGCATACCGGTAACGTCAAATGTCTTCTGATGTTTTTGCAAATTTTTGTGTCCGCTTTATCTCATTCGTGCGATTTCCGGTAATTTTTGTTTCAGGAGTTCAGAGGCCTAAAAAACGTGTATTTTATATCCTTCAATTCGATATGTTTCGGGTGGTCGGAGCGGGCATTGATATTTTTCAGCGTGTTTTTCTACCACGTGTCCGAAATCGATCCTGAGATATCATATTCGATTCTAGACCCTATAAACAACTATAAATCACTTTCACACGGTTATCCGATTTTCGGCCGAAATTGGTTTATAGCATACCGGTAACGTCAAATGTCTTCTGATGTTTTTGCAAATTTTTGTGCCTGCTTTATCTGACTTGACTTACCATTTATGAATTTTCGATAATTTTCGTTTCGGGAGCTCAGAGGCCTAAAAAACGTATATTATATACCCTTAATTCGAGCCGTTTCAGTTGTCGGAGCGACCATTTTTAATTTCAGCCTGTTTTTTACCACGTGTCCGAAATCGTATCATGAGGTATCTTTTTCGATTTTAGACCCTATAAACAACTATAAATCACTTTTACACAGTTATCCGATTTTCGGCTGAAATTGGTTTATTGCTTACCGGTAACGTCAAATGTCTTCAGATGTATTTGCAAATTTTTATGCCCGCTTTATCTGACTTGATTAACCATTCTTGCAATTTTCGACAATTTTCGTATCGGGAGCTCAGAGGCCTTAAAAACGTGTGTTATATACCCTTCAATTCGAGCCGTTTCAGGTGGTCGGAGCGACCATTTTTAATTTCAGCCTGTTTTTTACCACGTGTCCGAAATCGTATCATGAGGTATCTTTTTCGATTCTAGACCCTATAAACAACTATAAATCACTTTTACACAGTTATCCGATTTTCGGCTGAAATTGGTATATTGCTTACCGGTAACGTCAAATGTCTTCAGATGTATTTGCAAATTTTTATGCCCGCTTTATCTGACTTGATTAACCATTCTTGCAATTTTCGACAATTTTCGTATCGGGAGCTCAGAGGCCTTAAAAACGTGTATTATATACCCTTCAATTCGAGCCGTTTCAGGTGGTCGGAGCGACCATTTTTAATTTCAGCCTGTTTTTTACCACGTGTCCGAAATCGTATCATGAGGTATATTTTTCGATTCTAGACCCTATAAACAATTATAAATCACTTTTACACGGTTATCCGATTTTCGACCGAAACTGGTTTATAGCATACCAGTAACGTCAAATGTCTTCTGATGTTTTTGACAATTTTTGTGCCCGCTTTATCTGGCTCGATTAACCATCCTTGCGATTTTCAGTAATTTTTGTTTCAAGAGTTCAGAGGCCTAAAGAACGTGTATAATATATCCTTCACTTCGAGCTGTTTGGGTGGTCGGAGCGGCCATTGTTATTTTTCTTCCTGTTTTTCTACCACATGTACGAAATTGCATCATGAGATATCTCATTCGATTCTAGATCCTATAAACAACTATAAATCACTTTTACACAGTTATCCGATTTTCGGCCGAAATTGGTTTATAGCATACCGGTAAGGTCAAATGTCTTCTGATGTTTTTGCAAATTTTTGTGTCCGCTTTATCTCACCCGTGCGATTTCCGGTAATTTTTGTTTCAGGAGTTCAGAGGCCTAAAAAACGTGTATTTTAGATCCTTTAATTCAATATGTTTCGGGTGGTCGGAGCGGGCATTGTTATTTTTCAGCGTGTTTTTCTACTACGTGTCCGAAATCGATCCTGAGATATCATATTCGATTCTAGACCCTATAAACAACTATAAATCACTTTCACACGGTTATCCGATTTTCGGCCGAAATTGGTTTATAGCATACCGGTAACGTCAAATGTCTTCTGATGTTTTTGCAAATTTTTGTGCCTGCTTTATCTGACTTGACTTACCATTTATGAATTTTCGATAATTTTCGTTTCGGGAGCTCAGAGGCCTAAAAAACGTATATTATATACCCTTAATTCGAGCCGTTTCAGTTGTCGGAGCGACCATTTTTAATTTCAGCCTGTTTTTTACCACGTGTCCGAAATCGTATCATGAGGTATCTTTTCGATTTTAGACCCTATAAACAACTATAAATCACTTTTACACAGTTATCCGATTTTCGGCTGAAATTGGTTTATTGCTTACCGGTAACGTCAAATGTCTTCAGATGTATTTGCAAATTTTTATGCCCGCTTTATCTGACTTGATTAACCATTCTTGCAATTTTCGACAAATTTCGTATCGGGAGCTCAGAGGCCTTAAAAACGTGTGTTATATACCCTTCAATTCGAGCCGTTTCAGGTGGTCGGAGCGACCATTTTTAATTTCAGCCTGTTTTTTACCACGTGTCCGAAATCGTATCATGAGCTATAATTTTCGATTCTAGACCCTATAAACAATTATAAATCACTTTTACACGGTTATCCGATTTTCGACCGAAACTGGTTTATAGCATACCAGTAATGTCAAATGTCTTCTGATGTTTTTGACAATTTTTGTGCCCGGTTTATCTGGCTCGATTAACCATCCTTGCGATTTTCAGTAATTTTTGTTTCAGGAGTTCAGAGGCCTAAAGAACGTGTATAATATATCCTTCACTTCGAGCTGTTTTGGGTGGTCGGAGCGGCCATTGTTATTTTTCTTCCTGTTTTTCTACCACATGTCCGTAATTGCATCATGAGATATCTTATTCGATTCTAGATCCTATAAACAACTATAAATCACTTTTACACAGTTATCCGATTTTCGGGCTAAATTGGTTTATAGCATACCGGTAACGTCAAATGTCTTCTGATGTTTTTGCAAATTTTTGTGTCCGCTTTATCTCATTCGTGCGATTTCCGGTAATTTTTGTTTCAGGAGTTCAGAGGCCTAAAAAACGTGTATTTTATATCCTTCAATTCGATATGTTTCGGGTGGTCGGAGCGGGCATTGATATTTTTCAGCGTGTTTTTCTACCACGTGTCCGAAATCGATCCTGAGATATCATATTCGATTCTAGACCCTATAAACAACTATAAATCACTTTCACACGGTTATCCGATTTTCGGCCGAAATTGGTTTATAGCATACCGGTAACGTCAAATGTCTTCTGATGTTTTTGCAAATTTTTGTGCCTGCTTTATCTGACTTGACTTACCATTTATGAATTTTCGATAATTTTCGTTTCGGGAGCTCAGAGGCCTAAAAAACGTATATTATATACCCTTAATTCGAGCCGTTTCAGTTGTCGGAGCGACCATTTTTAATTTCAGCCTGTTTTTTACCACGTGTCCGAAATCGTATCATGAGGTATCTTTTTCGATTTTAGACCCTATAAACAACTATAAATCACTTTTACACAGTTATCCGATTTTCGGCTGAAATTGGTTTATTGCTTACCGGTAACGTCAAATGTCTTCAGATGTATTTGCAAATTTTTATGCCCGCTTTATCTGACTTGATTAACCATTCTTGCAATTTTCGACAATTTTCGTATCGGGAGCTCAGAGGCCTTAAAAACGTGTGTTATATACCCTTCAATTCGAGCCGTTTCAGGTGGTCGGAGCGACCATTTTTAATTTCAGCCTGTTTTTTACCACGTGTCCGAAATCGTATCATGAGCTATAATTTTCGATTCTAGACCCTATAAACAATTATAAATCACTTTTACACGGTTATCCGATTTTCGACCGAAACTGGTTTATAGCATACCAGTAATGTCAAATGTCTTCTGATGTTTTTGACAATTTTTGTGCCCGGTTTATCTGGCTCGATTAACCATCCTTGCGATTTTCAGTAATTTTTGTTTCAGGAGTTCAGAGGCCTAAAGAACGTGTATAATATATCCTTCACTTCGAGCTGTTTTGGGTGGTCGGAGCGGCCATTGTTATTTTTCTTCCTGTTTTTCTACCACATGTCCGTAATTGCATCATGAGATATCTTATTCGATTCTAGATCCTATAAACAACTATAAATCACTTTTACACAGTTATCCGATTTTCGGCCGAAATTGGTTTATAGCATACCGGTAAGGTCAAATGTCTTCTGATGTTTTTGCAAATTTTTGTGTCCGCTTTATCTCACCCGTGCGATTTCCGGTAATTTTTGTTTCAGGAGTTCAGAGGCCTAAAAAACGTGTATTTTAGATCCTTCAATTCAATATGTTTCGGGTGGTCGGAGCGGGCATTGTTATTTTTCAGCGTGTTTTTCTACTACGTGTCCGAAATCGATCCTGAGATATCATATTCGATTCTAGACCCTATAAACAACTATAAATCACTTTCACACGGTTATCCGATTTTCGGCCGAAATTGGTTTATAGCATACCGGTAACGTCAAATGTCTTCTGATGTTTTTGCAAATTTTTGTGCCTGCTTTATCTGACTTGACTTACCATTTATGAATTTTCGATAATTTTCGTTTCGGGAGCTCAGAGGCCTAAAAAACGTATATTATATACCCTTAATTCGAGCCGTTTTAGTTGTCGGAGCGACCATTTTTAATTTCAGCCTGTTTTTTACCACGTGTCCGAAATCGTATCATGAGGTATCTTTTCGATTTTAGACCCTATAAACAACTATAAATCACTTTTACACAGTTATCCGATTTTCGGCTGAAATTGGTTTATTGCTTACCGGTAACGTCAAATGTCTTCAGATGTATTTGCAAATTTTTATGCCCGCTTTATCTGACTTGATTAACCATTCTTGCAATTTTCGACAAATTTCGTATCGGGAGCTCAGAGGCCTTAAAAACGTGTGTTATATACCCTTCAATTCGAGCCGTTTCAGGTGGTCGGAGCGACCATTTTTAATTTCAGCCTGTTTTTTACCACGTGTCCGAAATCGTATCATGAGCTATAATTTTCGATTCTAGACCCTATAAACAATTATAAATCACTTTTACACGGTTATCCGATTTTCGACCGAAACTGGTTTATAGCATACCAGTAATGTCAAATGTCTTCTGATGTTTTTGACAATTTTTGTGCCCGGTTTATCTGGCTCGATTAACCATCCTTGCGATTTTCAGTAATTTTTGTTTCAGGAGTTCAGAGGCCTAAAGAACGTGTATAATATATCCTTCACTTCGAGCTGTTTTGGGTGGTCGGAGCGGCCATTGTTATTTTTCTTCCTGTTTTTCTACCACATGTCCGTAATTGCATCATGAGATATCTTATTCGATTCTAGATCCTATAAACAACTATAAATCACTTTTACACAGTTATCCGATTTTCGGGCTAAATTGGTTTATAGCATACCGGTAACGTCAAATGTCTTCTGATGTTTTTGCAAATTTTTGTGTCCGCTTTATCTCATTCGTGCGATTTCCGGTAATTTTTGTTTCAGGAGTTCAGAGGCCTAAAAAACGTGTATTTTATATCCTTCAATTCGATATGTTTCGGGTGGTCGGAGCGGGCATTGATATTTTTCAGCGTGTTTTTCTACCACGTGTCCGAAATCGATCCTGAGATATCATATTCGATTCTAGACCCTATAAACAACTATAAATCACTTTCACACGGTTATCCGATTTTCGGCCGAAATTGGTTTATAGCATACCGGTAACGTCAAATGTCTTCTGATGTTTTTGCAAATTTTTGTGCCTGCTTTATCTGACTTGACTTACCATTTATGAATTTTCGATAATTTTCGTTTCGGGAGCTCAGAGGCCTAAAAAACGTATATTATATACCCTTAATTCGAGCCGTTTTAGTTGTCGGAGCGACCATTTTTAATTTCAGCCTGTTTTTTACCACGTGTCCGAAATCGTATCATGAGGTATCTTTTCGATTTTAGACCCTATAAACAACTATAAATCACTTTTACACAGTTATCCGATTTTCGGCTGAAATTGGTTTATTGCTTACCGGTAACGTCAAATGTCTTCAGATGTATTTGCAAATTTTTATGCCCGCTTTATCTGACTTGATTAACCATTCTTGCAATTTTCGACAAATTTCGTATCGGGAGCTCAGAGGCCTTAAAAACGTGTGTTATATACCCTTCAATTCGAGCCGTTTCAGGTGGTCGGAGCGACCATTTTTAATTTCAGCCTGTTTTTTACCACGTGTCCGAAATCGTATCATGAGCTATAATTTTCGATTCTAGACCCTATAAACAATTATAAATCACTTTTACACGGTTATCCGATTTTCGACCGAAACTGGTTTATAGCATACCAGTAATGTCAAATGTCTTCTGATGTTTTTGACAATTTTTGTGCCCGGTTTATCTGGCTCGATTAACCATCCTTGCGATTTTCAGTAATTTTTGTTTCAGGAGTTCAGAGGCCTAAAGAACGTGTATAATATATCCTTCACTTCGAGCTGTTTTGGGTGGTCGGAGCGGCCATTGTTATTTTTCTTCCTGTTTTTCTACCACATGTCCGTAATTGCATCATGAGATATCTTATTCGATTCTAGATCCTATAAACAACTATAAATCACTTTTACACAGTTATCCGATTTTCGGGCTAAATTGGTTTATAGCATACCGGTAACGTCAAATGTCTTCTGATGTTTTTGCAAATTTTTGTGTCCGCTTTATCTCATTCGTGCGATTTCCGGTAATTTTTGTTTCAGGAGTTCAGAGGCCTAAAAAACGTGTATTTTATATCCTTCAATTCGATATGTTTCGGGTGGTCGGAGCGGGCATTGATATTTTTCAGCGTGTTTTTCTACCACGTGTCCGAAATCGATCCTGAGATATCATATTCGATTCTAGACCCTATAAACAACTATAAATCACTTTCACACGGTTATCCGATTTTCGGCCGAAATTGGTTTATAGCATACCGGTAACGTCAAATGTCTTCTGATGTTTTTGCAAATTTTTGTGCCTGCTTTAACTGACTTGACTTACCATTTATGAATTTTCGATAATTTTCGTTTCGGGAGCTCAGAGGCCTAAAACGTATATTATATACCTTTAAATTCGAGCCGTTTCAGTTGTCGGAGCGACCATTTTTAATTTCAGCCTGTTTTTTACCACGTGTCCGAAATCGTATCATGAGGTATCTTTTTCGATTCTAGACCCTATAAACAACTATAAATCACTTTTACACAGTTATCCGATTTTCGGCTGAAATTGGTATATTGCTTACCGGTAACGTCAAATGTCTTCAGATGTATTTGCAAATTTTTATGCCCGCTTTATCTGACTTGATTAACCATTCTTGCAATTTTCGATAATTTTCGTATCGGGAGCTCAGAGGCCTTAAAAACGTGTATTATATACCCTTCAATTCGAGCCGTTTCAGGTGGTCGGAGCGACCATTTTTAATTTCAGCCGGTTTTTTACCACGTGTCCGAAATCGTATCATGAGGTATATTTTTCGATTCTAGACCCTATAAACAATTATAAATCACTTTTACACGGTTATCCGATTTTCGACCGAAACTGGTTTATAGCATACCAGTAACGTCAAATGTCTTCTGATGTTTTTGACAATTTTTGTGCCCGCTTTATCCGGCTCGATTAACCATCCTTGCGATTTTCAGTAATTTTTGTTTCAAGAGTTCAGAGGCCTAAAGAACGTGTATAATATATCCTTCACTTCGAGCTGTTTGGGTGGTCGGAGCGGCCATTGTTATTTTTCTTCCTGTTTTTCTACCACATGTACGAAATTGCATCATGAGATATCTCATTCGATTCTAGATCCTATAAACAACTATAAATCACTTTTACACAGTTATCCGATTTTCGGCCGAAATTGGTTTATAGCATACCGGTAAGGTCAAATGTCTTCTGATGTTTTTGCAAATTTTTGTGTCCGCTTTATCTCACCCGTGCGATTTCCGGTAATTTTTGTTTCAGGAGTTCAGAGGCCTAAAAAACGTGTATTTTATATCCTTCAATTCAACATGTTTCGGGTGGTCGGAGCGGGCATTGTTATTTTTCAGCGTGTTTTTCTACTACGTGTCCGAAATCGATCCTGAGATATCATATTCGATTCTAGACCCTATAAACAACTATAAATCACTTTCACACGGTTATCCGATTTTCGGCCGAAATTGGTTTATAGCATACCGGTAACGTCAAATGTCTTCTGATGTTTTTGAAAATTTTTGTGCCTGCTTTATCTGACTTGACTTACCATTTATGAATTTTCGATAATTTTCGTTTCGGGAGCTCAGAGGCCTAAAAAACGTATATTATATACCCTTAATTCGAGCCGTTTCAGTTGTCGGAGCGACCATTTTTAATTTCAGCCTGTTTTTTACCACGTGTCCGAAATCGTATCATGAGGTATCTTTTTCGATTTTAGACCCTATAAACAACTATAAATCACTTTTACACAGTTATCCGATTTTCGGCTGAAATTGGTTTATTGCTTACCGGTAACGTCAAATGTCTTCAGATGTATTTGCAAATTTTTATGCCCGCTTTATCTGACTTGATTAACCATTCTTGCAATTTTCGACAATTTTCGTATCGGGAGCTCAGAGGCCTTAAAAACGTGTGTTATATACCCTTCAATTCGAGCCGTTTCAGGTGGTCGGAGCGACCATTTTTAATTTCAGCCTGTTTTTTACCACGTGTCCGAAATCGTATCATGAGCTATAATTTTCGATTCTAGACCCTATAAACAATTATAAATCACTTTTACACGGTTATCCGATTTTCGACCGAAACTGGTTTATAGCATACCAGTAATGTCAAATGTCTTCTGATGTTTTTGACAATTTTTGTGCCCGGTTTATCTGGCTCGATTAACCATCCTTGCGATTTTCAGTAATTTTTGTTTCAGGAGTTCAGAGGCCTAAAGAACGTGTATAATATATCCTTCACTTCGAGCTGTTTTGGGTGGTCGGAGCGGCCATTGTTATTTTTCTTCCTGTTTTTCTACCACATGTCCGTAATTGCATCATGAGATATCTTATTCGATTCTAGATCCTATAAACAACTATAAATCACTTTTACACAGTTATCCGATTTTCGGGCTAAATTGGTTTATAGCATACCGGTAACGTCAAATGTCTTCTGATGTTTTTGCAAATTTTTGTGTCCGCTTTATCTCATTCGTGCGATTTCCGGTAATTTTTGTTTCAGGAGTTCAGAGGCCTAAAAAACGTGTATTTTATATCCTTCAATTCGATATGTTTCGGGTGGTCGGAGCGGGCATTGATATTTTTCAGCGTGTTTTTCTACCACGTGTCCGAAATCGATCCTGAGATATCATATTCGATTCTAGACCCTATAAACAACTATAAATCACTTTCACACGGTTATCCGATTTTCGGCCGAAATTGGTTTATAGCATACCGGTAACGTCAAATGTCTTCTGATGTTTTTGCAAATTTTTGTGCCTGCTTTAACTGACTTGACTTACCATTTATGAATTTTCGATAATTTTCGTTTCGGGAGCTCAGAGGCCTAAAACGTATATTATATACCTTTAAATTCGAGCCGTTTCAGTTGTCGGAGCGACCATTTTTAATTTCAGCCTGTTTTTTACCACGTGTCCGAAATCGTATCATGAGGTATCTTTTTCGATTCTAGACCCTATAAACAACTATAAATCACTTTTACACAGTTATCCGATTTTCGGCTGAAATTGGTATATTGCTTACCGGTAACGTCAAATGTCTTCAGATGTATTTGCAAATTTTTATGCCCGCTTTATCTGACTTGATTAACCATTCTTGCAATTTTCGACAATTTTCGTATCGGGAGCTCAGAGGCCTTAAAAACGTGTATTATATACCCTTCAATTCGAGCCGTTTCAGGTGGTCGGAGCGACCATTTTTAATTTCAGCCGGTTTTTTACCACGTGTCCGAAATCGTATCATGAGGTATATTTTTCGATTCTAGACCCTATAAACAATTATAAATCACTTTTACACGGTTATCCGATTTTCGACCGAAACTGGTTTATAGCATACCAGTAACGTCAAATGTCTTCTGATGTTTTTGACAATTTTTGTGCCCGCTTTATCCGGCTCGATTAACCATCCTTGCGATTTTCAGTAATTTTTGTTTCAAGAGTTCAGAGGCCTAAAGAACGTGTATAATATATCCTTCACTTCGAGCTGTTTGGGTGGTCGGAGCGGCCATTGTTATTTTTCTTCCTGTTTTTCTACCACATGTACGAAATTGCATCATGAGATATCTCATTCGATTCTAGATCCTATAAACAACTATAAATCACTTTTACACAGTTATCCGATTTTCGGCCGAAATTGGTTTATAGCATACCGGTAAGGTCAAATGTCTTCTGATGTTTTTGCAAATTTTTGTGTCCGCTTTATCTCACCCGTGCGATTTCCGGTAATTTTTGTTTCAGGAGTTCAGAGGCCTAAAAAACGTGTATTTTATATCCTTCAATTCAACATGTTTCGGGTGGTCGGAGCGGGCATTGTTATTTTTCAGCGTGTTTTTCTACTACGTGTCCGAAATCGATCCTGAGATATCATATTCGATTCTAGACCCTATAAACAACTATAAATCACTTTCACACGGTTATCCGATTTTCGGCCGAAATTGGTTTATAGCATACCGGTAACGTCAAATGTCTTCTGATGTTTTTGAAAATTTTTGTGCCTGCTTTATCTGACTTGACTTACCATTTATGAATTTTCGATAATTTTCGTTTCGGGAGCTCAGAGGCCTAAAAAACGTATATTATATACCCTTAATTCGAGCCGTTTCAGTTGTCGGAGCGACCATTTTTAATTTCAGCCTGTTTTTTACCACGTGTCCGAAATCGTATCATGAGGTATCTTTTTCGATTTTAGACCCTATAAACAACTATAAATCACTTTTACACAGTTATCCGATTTTCGGCTGAAATTGGTTTATTGCTTACCGGTAACGTCAAATGTCTTCAGATGTATTTGCAAATTTTTATGCCCGCTTTATCTGACTTGATTAACCATTCTTGCAATTTTCGACAATTTTCGTATCGGGAGCTCAGAGGCCTTAAAAACGTGTGTTATATACCCTTCAATTCGAGCCGTTTCAGGTGGTCGGAGCGACCATTTTTAATTTCAGCCTGTTTTTTACCACGTGTCCGAAATCGTATCATGAGCTATAATTTTCGATTCTAGACCCTATAAACAATTATAAATCACTTTTACACGGTTATCCGATTTTCGACCGAAACTGGTTTATAGCATACCAGTAATGTCAAATGTCTTCTGATGTTTTTGACAATTTTTGTGCCCGGTTTATCTGGCTCGATTAACCATCCTTGCGATTTTCAGTAATTTTTGTTTCAGGAGTTCAGAGGCCTAAAGAACGTGTATAATATATCCTTCACTTCGAGCTGTTTTGGGTGGTCGGAGCGGCCATTGTTATTTTTCTTCCTGTTTTTCTACCACATGTCCGTAATTGCATCATGAGATATCTTATTCGATTCTAGATCCTATAAACAACTATAAATCACTTTTACACAGTTATCCGATTTTCGGGCTAAATTGGTTTATAGCATACCGGTAACGTCAAATGTCTTCTGATGTTTTTGCAAATTTTTGTGTCCGCTTTATCTCATTCGTGCGATTTCCGGTAATTTTTGTTTCAGGAGTTCAGAGGCCTAAAAAACGTGTATTTTATATCCTTCAATTCGATATGTTTCGGGTGGTCGGAGCGGGCATTGATATTTTTCAGCGTGTTTTTCTACCACGTGTCCGAAATCGATCCTGAGATATCATATTCGATTCTAGACCCTATAAACAACTATAAATCACTTTCACACGGTTATCCGATTTTCGGCCGAAATTGGTTTATAGCATACCGGTAACGTCAAATGTCTTCTGATGTTTTTGCAAATTTTTGTGCCTGCTTTATCTGACTTGACTTACCATTTATGAATTTTCGATAATTTTCGTTTCGGGAGCACAGAGGCCTAAAAAACGTATATTATATACCCTTAAATTCGAGCCGTTTCAGTTGTCGGAGCGACCATTTTTAATTTCAGCCTGTTTTTTACCACGTGTCCGAAATCGTATCATGAGGTATCTTTTTCGATTCTAGACCCTATAAACAACTATAAATCACTTTTACACAGTTATCCGATTTTCGGCTGAAATTGGTTTATTGCTTACCGGTAACGTCAAATGTCTTCAGATGTATTTGCAAATTTTTATGCCCGCTTTATCTGACTTGATTAACCATTCTTGCAATTTTCGACAATTTTCGTATCGGGAGCTCAGAGGCCTTAAAAACGTGTATTATATACCCTTCAATTCGAGCCGTTTCAGGTGGTCGGAGCGACCATTTTTAATTTCAGCCTGTTTTTTACCACGTGTCCGAAATCGTATCATGAGGTATATTTTTCGATTCTAGACCCTATAAACAATTATAAATCACTTTTACACGGTTATCCGATTTTCGACCGAAACTGGTTTATAGCATACCAGTAACGTCAAATGTCTTCTGATGTTTTTGACAATTTTTGTGCCCGCTTTATCTGGCTCGATTAACCATCCTTGCGATTTTCAGTAATTTTTGTTTCAAGAGTTCAGAGGCCTAAAGAACGTGTATAATATATCCTTCACTTCGAGCTGTTTGGGTGGTCGGAGCGGCCATTGTTATTTTTCTTCCTGTTTTTCTACCACATGTACGAAATTGCATCATGAGATATCTCATTCGATTCTAGATCCTATAAACAACTATAAATCACTTTTACACAGTTATCCGATTTTCGGCCGAAATTGGTTTATAGCATACCGGTAAGGTCAAATGTCTTCTGATGTTTTTGCAAATTTTGTGTCCGCTTTATCTCACCCGTGCGATTTCCGGTAATTTTTGTTTCAGGAGTTCAGAGGCTTAAAAAACGTGTATTTTATATCCTTCAATTCAATATGTTTCGGGTGGTCGGAGCGGGCATTGTTATTTTTCAGCGTGTTTTTCTACTACGTGTCCGAAATCGATCCTGAGATATCATATTCGATTCTAGACCCTATAAACAACTATAAATCACTTTCACACGGTTATCCGATTTTCGGCCGAAATTGGTTTATAGCATACCGGTAACGTCAAATGTCTTCTGATGTTTTTGCAAATTTTTGTGCCTGCTTTATCTGACTTGACTTACCATTTATGAATTTTCGATAATTTTCGTTTCGGGAGCTCAGAGGCCTAAAAAACGTATATTATATACCCTTAATTCGAGCCGTTTCAGTTGTCGGAGCGACCATTTTTAATTTCAGCCTGTTTTTTACCACGTGTCCGAAATCGTATCATGAGGTATCTTTTTCGATTTTAGACCCTATAAACAACTATAAATCACTTTTACACAGTTATCCGATTTTCGGCTGAAATTGGTATATTGCTTACCGGTAACGTCAAATGTCTTCAGATGTATTTGCAAATTTTTATGCCCGCTTTATCTGACTTGATTAACCATTCTTGCAATTTTCGACAATTTTCGTATCGGGAGCTCAGAGGCCTTAAAAACGTGTGTTATATACCCTTCAATTCGAGCCGTTTCAGGTGGTCGGAGCGACCATTTTTAATTTCAGCCTGTTTTTTACCACGTGTCCGAAATCGTATCATGAGCTATAATTTTCGATTCTAGACCCTATAAACAATTATAAATCACTTTTACACGGTTATCCGATTTTCGACCGAAACTGGTTTATAGCATACCAGTAATGTCAAATGTCTTCTGAAGTTTTTGACAATTTTTGTGCCCGGTTTATCTGGCTCGATTAACCATCCTTGCGATTTTCAGTAATTTTTGTTTCAGGAGTTCAGAGGCCTAAAGAACGTGTATAATATATCCTTCACTTCGAGCTGTTTTGGGTGGTCGGAGCGGCCATTGTTATTTTTCTTCCTGTTTTTCTACCACATGTCCGTAATTGCATCATGAGATATCTTATTCGATTCTAGATCCTATAAACAACTATAAATCACTTTTACACAGTTATCCGATTTTCGGGCTAAATTGGTTTATAGCATACCGGTAACGTCAAATGTCTTCTGATGTTTTTGCAAATTTTTGTGTCCGCTTTATCTCATTCGTGCGATTTCCGGTAATTTTTGTTTCAGGAGTTCAGAGGCCTAAAAAACGTGTATTTTATATCCTTCAATTCGATATGTTTCGGGTGGTCGGAGCGGGCATTGATATTTTTCAGCGTGTTTTTCTACCACGTGTCCGAAATCGATCCTGAGATATCATATTCGATTCTAGACCCTATAAACAACTATAAATCACTTTCACACGGTTATCCGATTTTCGGCCGAAATTGGTTTATAGCATACCGGTAACGTCAAATGTCTTCTGATGTTTTTGCAAATTTTTGTGCCTGCTTTAACTGACTTGTCTTACCATTTATGAATTTTCGATAATTTTCGTTTCGGGAGCTCAGAGGCCTAAAACGTATATTATATACCCTTAAATTCGAGCCGTTTCAGTTGTCGGAGCGACCATTTTTAATTTCAGCCTGTTTTTTACCACGTGTCCGAAATCGTATCATGAGGTATCTTTTTCGATTCTAGACCCTATAAACAACTATAAATCACTTTTACACAGTTATCCGATTTTCGGCTGAAATTGGTATATTGCTTACCGGTAACGTCAAATGTCTTCAGATGTATTTGCAAATTTTTATGCCCGCTTTATCTGACTTGATTAACCATTCTTGCAATTTTCGACAATTTTCGTATCGGGAGCTCAGAGGCCTTAAAAACGTGTATTATATACCCTTCAATTCGAGCCGTTTCAGGTGGTCGGAGCGACCATTTTTAATTTCAGCCTGTTTTTTACCACGTGTCCGAAATCGTATCATGAGGTATATTTTTCGATTCTAGACCCTATAAACAATTATAAATCACTTTTACACGGTTATCCGATTTTCGACCGAAACTGGTTTATAGCATACCAGTAACGTCAAATGTCTTCTGATGTTTTTGACAATTTTTGTGCTCGCTTTATCTGGCTCGATTAACCATCCTTGCGATTTTCAGTAATTTTTGTTTCAAGAGTTCAGAGGCCTAAAGAACGTGTATAATATATCCTTCACTTCGAGCTGTTTGGGTGGTCGGAGCGGCCATTGTTATTTTTCTTCCTGTTTTTCTACCACATGTACGAAATTGCATCATGAGATATCTCATTCGATTCTAGATCCTATAAACAACTATAAATCACTTTTACACAGTTATCCGATTTTCGGTTGAAATTGGTTTATAGCATACCGGTAAGGTCAAATGTCTTCTGATGTTTTTGCAAATTTTTGTGTCCGCTTTATCTCACCCGTGCGATTTCCGGTAATTTTTGTTTCAGGAGTTCAGAGGCCTAAAAAACGTGTATTTTATATCTTTCAATTCAATATGTTTCGGGTGGTCGGAGCGGGCATTGTTATTTTTCAGCGTGTTTTTCTACTACGTGTCCGAAATCGATCCTGAGATATCATATTCGATTCTAGACCCTATAAACAACTATAAATCACTTTCACACGGTTATCCGATTTTCGGCCGAAATTGGTTTATAGCATACCGGTAACGTCAAATGTCTTCTGATGTTTTTGCAAATTTTTGTGCCTGCTTTATCTGACTTGACTTACCATTTATGAATTTTCGATAATTTTCGTTTCGGGAGCTCAGAGGCCTAAAAAACGTATATTATATACCCTTAATTCGAGCCGTTTCAGTTGTCGGACCGACCATTTTTAATTTCAGCCTGTTTTTTACCACGTGTCCGAAATCGTATCATGAGGTATCTTTTTTGATTTTAGACCCTATAAACAACTATAAATCACTTTTACACAGTTATCCGATTTTCGGCTGAAATTGGTTTATTGCTTACCGGTAACGTCAAATGTCTTCAGATGTATTTGCAAATTTTTATGCCCGCTTTATCTGACTTGATTAACCATTCTTGCAATTTTCGACAATTTTCGTATCGGGAGCTCAGAGGCCTTAAAAACGTGTGTTATATACCCTTCAATTCGAGCCGTTTCAGGTGGTCGGAGCGACCATTTTTAATTTCAGCCTGTTTTTTACCACGTGTCCGAAATCGTATCATGAGCTATAATTTTCGATTCTAGACCATATAAACAATTATAAATCACTTTTACACGGTTATCCGATTTTCGACCGAAACTGGTTTATAGCATACCAGTAATGTCAAATGTCTTCTGATGTTTTTGACAATTTTTGTGCCCGGTTTATCTGGCTCGATTAACCATCCTTGCGATTTTCAGTAATTTTTGTTTCAGGAGTTCAGAGGCCTAAAGAACGTGTATAATATATCCTTCACTTCGAGCTGTTTTGGGTGGTCGGAGCGGCCATTGTTATTTTTCTTCCTGTTTTTCTACCACATGTCCGTAATTGCATCATGAGATATCTTATTCGATTCTAGATCCTATAAACAACTATAAATCACTTTTACACAGTTATCCGATTTTCGGGCTAAATTGGTTTATAGCATACCGGTAACGTCAAATGTCTTCTGATGTTTTTGCAAATTTTTGTGTCCGCTTTATCTCATTCGTGCGATTTCCGGTAATTTTTGTTTCAGGAGTTCAGAGGCCTAAAAAACGTGTATTTTATATCCTTCAATTCGATATGTTTCGGGTGGTCGGAGCGGGCATTGATATTTTTCAGCGTGTTTTTCTACCACGTGTCCGAAATCGATCCTGAGATATCATATTCGATTCTAGACCCTATAAACAACTATAAATCACTTTCACACGGTTATCCGATTTTCGGCCGAAATTGGTTTATAGCATACCGGTAACGTCAAATGTCTTCTGATGTTTTTGCAAATTTTTGTGCCTGCTTTAACTGACTTGACTTACCATTTATGAATTTTCGATAATTTTCGTTTCGGGAGCTCAGAGGCCTAAAACGTATATTATATACCCTTAAATTCGAGCCGTTTCAGTTGTCGGAGCGACCATTTTTAATTTCAGCCTGTTTTTTACCACGTGTCCGAAATCGTATCATGAGGTATCTTTTTCGATTCTAGACCCTATAAACAACTATAAATCACTTTTACACAGTTATCCGATCTTCGGCTGAAATTGGTATATTGCTTACCGGTAACGTCAAATGTCTTCAGATGTATTTGCAAATTTTTATGCCCGCTTTATCTGACTTGATTAACCATTCTTGCAATTTTCGACAATTTTCGTATCGGGAGCTCAGAGGCCTTAAAAACGTGTATTATATACCCTTCAATTCGAGCCGTTTCAGGTGGTCGGAGCGACCATTTTTAATTTCAGCCTGTTTTTTACCACGTGTCCGAAATCGTATCTTGAGGTATATTTTTCGATTCTAGACCCTATAAACAATTATAAATCACTTTTACACGGTTATCCGATTTTCGACCGAAACTGGTTTATAGCATACCAGTAATGTCAAATGTCTTCTGATGTTTTTGACAATTTTTGTGCCCGGTTTATCTGGCTCGATTAACCATCCTTGCGATTTTCAGTAATTTTTGTTTCAGGAGTTCAGAGGCCTAAAGAACGTGTATAATATATCCTTCACTTCGAGCTGTTTTGGGTGGTCGGAGCGGCCATTGTTATTTTTCTTCCTGTTTTTCTACCACATGTCCGTAATTGCATCATGAGATATCTTATTCGATTCTAGATCCTATAAACAACTATAAATCACTTTTACACAGTTATCCGATTTTCGGGCTAAATTGGTTTATAGCATACCGGTAACGTCAAATGTCTTCTGATGTTTTTGCAAATTTTTGTGTCCGCTTTATCTCATTCGTGCGATTTCCGGTTATTTTTGTTTCAGGAGTTCAGAGGCCTAAAAAACGTGTATTTTATATCCTTCAATTCGATATGTTTCGGGTGGTCGGAGCGGGCATTGATATTTTTCAGCGTGTTTTTCTACCACGTGTCCGAAATCGATCCTGAGATATCATATTCGATTCTAGACCCTATAAACAACTATAAATCACTTTCACACGGTTATCCGATTTTCGGCCGAAATTGGTTTATAGCATACCGGTAACGTCAAATGTCTTCTGATGTTTTTGCAAATTTTTGTGCCTGCTTTAACTGACTTGACTTACCATTTATGAATTTTCGATAATTTTCGTTTCGGGAGCTCAGAGGCCTAAAACGTATATTATATACCCTTAAATTCGAGCCGTTTCAGTTGTCGGAGCGACCATTTTTAATTTCAGCCTGTTTTTTACCACGTGTCCGAAATCGTATCATGAGGTATCTTTTTCGATTCTAGACCCTATAAACAACTATAAATCACTTTTACACAGTTATCCGATTTTCGGCTGAAATTGGTATATTGCTTACCGGTAACGTCAAATGTCTTCAGATGTATTTGCAAATTTTTATGCCCGCTTTATCTGACTTGATTAACCATTCTTGCAATTTTCGACAATTTTCGTATCGGGAGCTCAGAGGCCTTAAAAACGTGTATTATATACCCTTCAATTCGAGCCGTTTCAGGTGGTCGGAGCGACCATTTTTAATTTCAGCCTGTTTTTTACCACGTGTCCGAAATCGTATCATGAGGTATATTTTTCAATTCTAGACCCTATAAACAATTATAAATCACTTTTACACGGTTATCCGATTTTCGACCGAAACTGGTTTATAGCATACCAGTAACGTCAAATGTCTTCTGATGTTTTTGACAATTTTTGTGCCCGCTTTATCTGGCTCGATTAACCATCCTTGCGATTTTCAGTAATTTTTGTTTCAAGAGTTCAGAGGCCTAAAGAACGTGTATAATATATCCTTCACTTCGAGCTGTTTGGGTGGTCGGAGCGGCCATTGTTATTTTTCTTCCTGTTTTTCTACCACATGTACGAAATTGCATCATGAGATATCTCATTCGATTCTAGATCCTATAAACAACTATAAATCACTTTTACACAGTTATCCGATTTTCGGCCGAAATTGGTTTATAGCATACCGGTAAGGTCAAATGTCTTCTGATGTTTTTGCAAATTTTTGTGTCCGCTTTATCTCACCCGTGCGATTTCCGGTAATTTTTGTTTCAGGAGTTCAGAGGCCTAAAAAACGTGTATTTTATATCTTTCAATTCAATATGTTTCGGGTGGTCGGAGCGGGCATTGTTATTTTTCAGCGTGTTTTTCTACTACGTGTCCGAAATCGATCCTGAGATATCATATTCGATTCTAGAACCTATAAACAACTATAAATCACTTTCACACGGTTATCCGATTTTCGGCCGAAATTGGTTTATAGCATACCGGTAACGTCAAATGTCTTCTGATGTTTTTGCAAATTTTTGTGCCTGCTTTATCTGACTTGACTTACCATTTATGAATTTTCGATAATTTTCGTTTCGGGAGCTCAGAGGCCTAAAAAACGTATATTATATACCCTTAATTCGAGCCGTTTCAGTTGTCGGAGCGACCATTTTTAATTTCAGCCTGTTTTTTACCACGTGTCCGAAATCGTATCATGAGGTATCTTTTCGATTTTAGACCCTATAAACAACTATAAATCACTTTTACACAGTTATCCGATTTTCGGCTGAAATTGGTTTATTGCTTACCGGTAACGTCAAATGTCTTCAGATGTATTTGCAAATTTTTATGCCCGCTTTATCTGACTTGATTAACCATTCTTGCAATTTTCGACAATTTTCGTATCGGGAGCTCAGAGGCCTTAAAAACGTGTGTTATATACCCTTCAATTCGAGCCGTTTCAGGTGGTCGGAGCGACCATTTTTAATTTCAGCCTGTTTTATACCACGTGTCCGAAATCGTATCATGAGCTATAATTTTCGATTCTAGACCCTATAAACAATTATAAATCACTTTTACACGGTTATCCGATTTTCGACCGAAACTGGTTTATAGCATACCAGTAATGTCAAATGTCTTCTGATGTTTTTGACAATTTTTGTGCCCGGTTTATCTGGCTCGATTAACCATCCTTGCGATTTTCAGTAATTTTTGTTTCAGGAGTTCAGAGGCCTAAAGAACGTGTATAATATATCCTTCACTTCGAGCTGTTTTGGGTGGTCGGAGCGGCCATTGTTATTTTTCTTCCTGTTTTTCTACCACATGTCCGTAATTGCATCATGAGATATCTTATTCGATTCTAGATCCTATAAACAACTATAAATCACTTTTACACAGTTATCCGATTTTCGGGCTAAATTGGTTTATAGCATACCGGTAACGTCAAATGTCTTCTGATGTTTTTGCAAATTTTTGTGTCCGCTTTATCTCATTCGTGCGATTTCCGGTAATTTTTGTTTCAGGAGTTCAGAGGCCTAAAAAACGTGTATTTTATATCCTTCAATTCGATATGTTTCGGGTGGTCGGAGCGGGCATTGATATTTTTCAGCGTGTTTTTCTACCACGTGTCCGAAATCGATCCTGAGATATCATATTCGATTCTAGACCCTATAAACAACTATAAATCACTTTCACACGGTTATCCGATTTTCGGCCGAAATTGGTTTATAGCATACCGGTAACGTCAAATGTCTTCTGATGTTTTTGCAAATTTTTGTGCCTGCTTTAACTGACTTGACTTACCATTTATGAATTTTCGATAATTTTCGTTTCGGGAGCTCAGAGGCCTAAAACGTATATTATATACCCTTAAATTCGAGCCGTTTCAGTTGTCGGAGCGACCATTTTTAATTTCAGCCTGTTTTTTACCACGTGTCCGAAATCGTATCATGAGGTATCTTTTTCGATTCTAGACCCTATAAACAACTATAAATCACTTTTACACAGTTATCCGATTTTCGGCTGAAATTGGTATATTGCTTACCGGTAACGTCAAATGTCTTCAGATGTATTTGCAAATTTTTATGCCCGCTTTATCTGACTTGATTAACCATTCTTGCAATTTTCGACAATTTTCGTATCGGGAGCTCAGAGGCCTTAAAAACGTGTATTATATACCCTTCAATTCGAGCCGTTTCAGGTGGTCGGAGCGACCATTTTTAATTTCTGCCTGTTTTTTACCACGTGTCCGAAATCGTATCATGAGGTATATTTTTCGATTCTAGACCCTATAAACAATTATAAATCACTTTTACACGGTTATCCGATTTTCGACCGAAACTGGTTTATAGCATACCAGTAACGTCAAATGTCTTCTGATGTTTTTGACAATTTTTGTGCCCGCTTTATCTGGCTCGATTATCCATCCTTGTGATTTTCAGTAATTTTTGTTTCAGGAGTTCAGAGGCCTAAAGAACGTGTATAATATATCCTTCACTTCGAGCTGTTTTGGGTGGTCGGAGCGGCCATTGTTATTTTTGTTCCTGTTTTTCTACCACATGTCCGAAATTGCATCATGAGATATCTCATTCGATTCTAGATCCTATAAACAACTATAAATCACTTTTACACAGTTATCCGATTTTCGGGCTAAATTGGTTTATAGCATACCGGTAACGTCAAATGTCTTCTGATGTTTTTGCAAATTTTTGTGTCCGCTTTATCTCATTCGTGCGATTTCCGGTAATTTTTGTTTCAGGAGTTCAGAGGCCTAAAAAACGTGTATTTTATATCCTTCAATTCGATATGTTTCGGGTGGTCGGAGCGGGCATTGATATTTTTCAGCGTGTTTTTCTACCACGTGTCCGAAATCGATCCTGAGATATCATATTCGATTCTAGACCCTATAAACAACTATAAATCACTTTCACACGGTTATCCGATTTTCGGCCGAAATTGGTTTATAGCATACCGGTAACGTCAAATGTCTTCTGATGTTTTTGCAAATTTTTGTGCCTGCTTTAACTGACTTGACTTACCATTTATGAATTTTCGATAATTTTCGTTTCGGGAGCTCAGAGGCCTAAAAAACGTATATTATATACCCTTAAATTCGAGCCGTTTCAGTTGTCGGAGCGACCATTTTTAATTTCAGCCTGTTTTTTACCACGTGTCCGAAATCGTATCATGAGGTATCTTTTTCGATTCTAGACCCTATAAACAACTATAAATCACTTTTACACAGTTATCCGATTTTCGGCTGAAATTGGTTTATTGCTTACCGGTAACGTCAAATGTCTTCAGATGTAATTGCAAATTTTTATGCCCGCTTTATCTGACTTGATTAACCATTCTTGCAATTTTCGACAATTTTCGTATCGGGAGCTCAGAGGCCTTAAAAACGTGTATTATATACCCTTCAATTCGAGCCGTTTCAGGTGGTCGGAGCGACCATTTTTAATTTCAGCCTGTTTTTTACCACGTGTCCGAAATCGTATCATGAGGTATATTTTTCGATTCTAGACCCTATAAACAATTATAAATCACTTTTACACGGTTATCCGATTTTCGACCGAAACTGGTTTATAGCATACCAGTAACGTCAAATGTCTTCTGATGTTTTTGACAATTTCTGTGCCTGCTTTATCTGGCTCGATTAACCATCCTTGCGATTTTCAGTAATTTTTGTTTCAAGAGTTCAGAGGCCTAAAGAACGTGTATAATATATCCTTCACTTCGAGCTGTTTTGGGTGGTCGGAGCGGCCATTGTTATTTTTGTTCCTGTTTTTCTACCACATGTACGAAATTGCATCATGAGATATCTCATTCGATTCTAGATCCTATAAACAACTATAAATCACTTTTACACAGTTATCTGATTTTCGGCCGAAATTGGTTTATAGCATACCGGTAAGGTCAAATGTCTTCTGATGTTTTTGCAAATTTTTGTGTCCGCTTTATCTCACCCGTGCGATTTCCGGTAATTTTTGTTTCAGGAGTTCAGAGGCCTAAAAAACGTGTATTTTATATCCTTCAATTCAATATGTTTCGGGTGGTCGGAGCGGGCATTGTTTTTTTTTTCAGCGTGTTTTTCTACTACGTGTCCGAAATCGATCCTGAGATATCATATTCGATTCTAGACCCTATAAACAACTATAAATCACTTTCACACGGTTATCCGATTTTCGGCTGAAATTGGTTTATTGCTTACCGGTAACGTCAAATGTCTTCAGATGTATTTGCAAATTTTTATGCCCGCTTTATCTGACTTGATTAACCATTCTTGCAATTTTCGACAATTTTCGTATCGGGAGCTCAGAGGCCTTAAAAACGTGTGTTATATACCCTTCAATTCGAGCCGTTTCAGGTGGTCGGAGCGACCATTTTTAATTTCAGCCTATTTTTTACCACGTGTCCGAAATCGTATCATGAGCTATAATTTTCGATTCTAGACCCTATAAACAATTATAAATCACTTTTACACGGTTATCCGATTTTCGACCGAAACTGGTTTATAGCATACCAGTAACGTCAAATGTCTTCTGATGTTTTTGACAATTTTTGTGCCCGCTTTATCTGGCTCGATTATCCATCCTTGTGATTTTCAGTAATTTTTGTTTCAGGAGTTCAGAGGCCTAAAGAACGTGTATAATATATCCTTCACTTCGAGCTGTTTTGGGTGGTCGGAGCGGCCATTGTTATTTTTGTTCCTGTTTTTCTACCACATGTCCGAAATTGCATCATGAGATATCTCATTCGATTCTAGATCCTATAAACAACTATAAATCACTTTTACACAGTTATCCGATTTTCGGGCTAAATTGGTTTATAGCATACCGGTAACGTCAAATGTCTTCTGATGTTTTTGCAAATTTTTGTGTCCGCTTTATCTCATTCGTGCGATTTCCGGTAATTTTTGTTTCAGGAGTTCAGAGGCCTAAAAAACGTGTATTTTATATCCTTCAATTCGATATGTTTCGGGTGGTCGGAGCGGGCATTGATATTTTTCAGCGTGTTTTTCTACCACGTGTCCGAAATCGATCCTGAGATATCATATTCGATTCTAGACCCTATAAACAACTATAAATCACTTTCACACGGTTATCCGATTTTCGGCCGAAATTGGTTTATAGCATACCGGTAACGTCAAATGTCTTCTGATGTTTTTGCAAATTTTTGTGCCTGCTTTAACTGACTTGACTTACCATTTATGAATTTTCGATAATTTTCGTTTCGGGAGCTCAGAGGCCTAAAAAACGTATATTATATACCCTTAAATTCGAGCCGTTTCAGTTGTCGGAGCGACCATTTTTAATTTCAGCCTGTTTTTTACCACGTGTCCGAAATCGTATCATGAGGTATCTTTTTCGATTCTAGACCCTATAAACAACTATAAATCACTTTTACATAGTTATCCGATTTTCGGCTGAAATTGGTTTATTGCTTACCGGTAACGTCAAATGTCTTCAGATGTAATTGCAAATTTTTATGCCCGCTTTATCTGACTTGATTAACCATTCTTGCAATTTTCGACAATTTTCGTATCGGGAGCTCAGAGGCCTTAAAAACGTGTATTATATACCCTTCAATTCGAGCCGTTTCAGGTGGTCGGAGCGACCATTTTTAATTTCAGCCTGTTTTTTACCACGTGTCCGAAATCGTATCATGAGGTATATTTTTCGATTCTAGACCCTATAAACAATTATAAATCACTTTTACACGGTTATCCGATTTTCGACCGAAACTGGTTTATAGCATACCAGTAACGTCAAATGTCTTCTGATGTTTTTGACAATTTCTGTGCCTGCTTTATCTGGCTCGATTAACCATCCTTGCGATTTTCAGTAATTTTTGTTTCAAGAGTTCAGAGGCCTAAAGAACGTGTATAATATATCCTTCACTTCGAGCTGTTTTGGGTGGTCGGAGCGGCCATTGTTATTTTTGTTCCTGTTTTTCTACCACATGTACGAAATTGCATCATGAGATATCTCATTCGATTCTAGATCCTATAAACAACTATAAATCACTTTTACACAGTTATCTGATTTTCGGCCGAAATTGGTTTATAGCATACCGGTAAGGTCAAATGTCTTCTGATGTTTTTGCAAATTTTTGTGTCCGCTTTATCTCACC
Organism: Silene conica; assembly: GCA_029255685.2. Taxonomy (NCBI): domain Eukaryota; kingdom Viridiplantae; phylum Streptophyta; class Magnoliopsida; order Caryophyllales; family Caryophyllaceae; genus Silene; species Silene conica. The sequence goes on along the minus strand of CM055316.2, from coordinate 41,512,926 downwards.
CGTGCGATTTCCGGTAATTTTTGTTTCAGGAGTTCAGAGGCCTAAAAAACGTGTATTTTATATCCTTCAATTCAATATGTTTCGGGTGGTCGGAGCGGGCATTGTTTTTTTTTTCAGCGTGTTTTTCTACTACGTGTCCGAAATCGATCCTGAGATATCATATTCGATTCTAGACCCTATAAACAACTATAAATCACTTTCACACGGTTATCCGATTTTCGGCTGAAATTGGTTTATTGCTTACCGGTAACGTCAAATGTCTTCAGATGTATTTGCAAATTTTTATGCCCGCTTTATCTGACTTGATTAACCATTCTTGCAATTTTCGACAATTTTCGTATCGGGAGCTCAGAGGCCTTAAAAACGTGTGTTATATACCCTTCAATTCGAGCCGTTTCAGGTGGTCGGAGCGACCATTTTTAATTTCAGCCTATTTTTTACCACGTGTCCGAAATCGTATCATGAGCTATAATTTTCGATTCTAGACCCTATAAACAATTATAAATCACTTTTACACGGTTATCCGATTTTCGACCGAAACTGGTTTATAGCATACCAGTAACGTCAAATGTCTTCTGATGTTTTTGACAATTTTTGTGCCCGCTTTATCTGGCTCGATTATCCATCCTTGTGATTTTCAGTAATTTTTGTTTCAGGAGTTCAGAGGCCTAAAGAACGTGTATAATATATCCTTCACTTCGAGCTGTTTTGGGTGGTCGGAGCGGCCATTGTTATTTTTGTTCCTGTTTTTCTACCACATGTCCGAAATTGCATCATGAGATATCTCATTCGATTCTAGATCCTATAAACAACTATAAATCACTTTTACACAGTTATCCGATTTTCGGCCGAAATTGGTTTATAGCATACCGGTAACGTCAAATGTCTTCTGATGATTTTGCAAATTTTTGTGTCCGCTTTATCTCATCCGTGCGATTTCCGGTAATTTTTGTTTCAGGAGTTCAGAGGCCTAAAAAACGTGTATTTTATATCCTTCAATTTAATATGTCGTTTCGGGTGGTCGGAGCGGGCATTGTTATTTTTCAGCGTGTTTTTCTACCACGTGTCCAAAATCGATCCTGAGATATCATATTCGATTCTAGACCCTATAAACAACTATAAATCACTTTCACACGGTTATCCGATTTTCGGCCGAAATTGGTTTATAGCATACCGGTAACGTCAAATGTCTTCTGATGTTTTTGCAAATTTTTGTGCCTGCTTTAACTGACTTGACTTACCATTTATGAATTTTCGATAATTTTCGTTTCGGGAGCTCAGAGGCCTAAAAAACGTATATTATATACCCTTAAATTCGAGCCGTTTCAGTTGTCGGAGCGACCATTTTTAATTTCAGCCTGTTTTTTACCACGTGTCCGAAATCGTATCATGAGGTATCTTTTTCGATTCTAGACCCTATAAACAACTATAAATCACTTTTACACAGTTATCCGATTTTCGGCTGAAATTGGTTTATTGCTTACCGGTAACGTCAAATGTCTTCAGATGTATTTGCAAATTTTTATGCCCGCTTTATCTGACTTGATTAACCATTCTTGCAATTTTCGACAATTTTCGTATCGGGAGCTCAGAGGCCTTAAAAACGTGTATTATATACCCTTCAATTCGAGCCGTTTCAGGTGGTCGGAGCGACCATTTTTAATTTCAGCCTGTTTTTTACCACGTGTCCGAAATCGTATCATGAGGTATATTTTTCGATTCTAGACCCTATAAACAATTATAAATCACTTTTACACGGTTATCCGATTTTCGACCGAAACTGGTTTATAGCATACCAGTAACGTCAAATGTCTTCTGATGTTTTTGACAATTTCTGTGCCTGCTTTATCTGGCTCGATTAACCATCCTTGCGATTTTCAGTAATTTTTGTTTCAAGAGTTCAGAGGCCTAAAGAACGTGTATAATATATCCTTCACTTCGAGCTGTTTTGGGTGGTCGGAGCGGCCATTGTTATTTTTGTTCCTGTTTTTCTACCACATGTACGAAATTGCATCATGAGATATCTCATTCGATTCTAGATCCTATAAACAACTATAAATCACTTTTACACAGTTATCTGATTTTCGGCCGAAATTGGTTTATAGCATACCGGTAAGGTCAAATGTCTTCTGATGTTTTTGCAAATTTTTGTGTCCGCTTTATCTCACCCGTGCGATTTCCGGTAATTTTTGTTTCAGGAGTTCAGAGGCCTAAAAAACGTGTATTTTATATCCTTCAATTCAATATGTTTCGGGTGGTCGGAGCGGGCATTGTTTTTTTTTTCAGCGTGTTTTTCTACTACGTGTCCGAAATCGATCCTGAGATATCATATTCGATTCTAGACCCTATAAACAACTATAAATCACTTTCACACGGTTATCCGATTTTCGGCTGAAATTGGTTTATTGCTTACCGGTAACGTCAAATGTCTTCAGATGTATTTGCAAATTTTTATGCCCGCTTTATCTGACTTGATTAACCATTCTTGCAATTTTCGACAATTTTCGTATCGGGAGCTCAGAGGCCTTAAAAACGTGTGTTATATACCCTTCAATTCGAGCCGTTTCAGGTGGTCGGAGCGACCATTTTTAATTTCAGCCTATTTTTTACCACGTGTCCGAAATCGTATCATGAGCTATAATTTTCGATTCTAGACCCTATAAACAATTATAAATCACTTTTACACGGTTATCCGATTTTCGACCGAAACTGGTTTATAGCATACCAGTAACGTCAAATGTCTTCTGATGTTTTTGACAATTTTTGTGCCCGCTTTATCTGGCTCGATTATCCATCCTTGTGATTTTCAGTAATTTTTGTTTCAGGAGTTCAGAGGCCTAAAGAACGTGTATAATATATCCTTCACTTCGAGCTGTTTTGGGTGGTCGGAGCGGCCATTGTTATTTTTGTTCCTGTTTTTCTACCACATGTCCGAAATTGCATCATGAGATATCTCATTCGATTCTAGATCCTATAAACAACTATAAATCACTTTTACACAGTTATCCGATTTTCGGGCTAAATTGGTTTATAGCATACCGGTAACGTCAAATGTCTTCTGATGTTTTTGCAAATTTTTGTGTCCGCTTTATCTCATCCGTGCGATTTCCGGTAATTTTTGTTTCAGGAGTTCAGAGGCCTAAAAAACGTGTATTTTATATCCTTCAATTTAATATGTCGTTTCGGGTGGTCGGAGCGGGCATTGTTATTTTTCAGCGTGTTTTTCTACCACGTGTCCAAAATCGATCCTGAGATATCATATTCGATTCTAGACCCTATAAACAACTATAAATCACTTTCACACGGTTATCCGATTTTCGGCCGAAATTGGTTTATAGCATACCGGTAACGTCAAATGTCTTCTGATGTTTTTGAAAATTTTTGTGCCTGCTTTATCTGACTTGACTTACCATTTATGAATTTTCGATAATTTTCGTTTCGGGAGCTCAGAGGCCTAAAAAACGTATATTATATACCCTTAATTCGAGCCGTTTCAGTTGTCGGAGCGACCATTTTTAATTTCAGCCTGTTTTTTACCACGTGTCCGAAATCGTATCCTGAGGTATCTTTTTCGATTTTAGACCCTATAAACAACTATAAATCACTTTTACACAGTTATCCGATTTTCGGCTGAAATTGGTTTATTGCTTACCGGTAACGTCAAATGTCTTCAGATGTATTTGCAAATTTTTATGCCCGCTTTATCTGACTTGATTAACCATTCTTGCAATTTTCGACAATTTTCGTATCGGGAGCTCAGAGGCCTTAAAAACGTGTGTTATATACCCTTCAATTCGAGCCGTTTCAGGTGGTCGGAGCGACCATTTTTAATTTCAGCCTGTTTTTTACCACGTGTCCGAAATCGTATCATGAGCTATAATTTTCGATTCTAGACCCTATAAACAATTATAAATCACTTTTACACGGTTATCCGATTTTCGACCGAAACTGGTTTATAGCATACCAGTAACGTCAAATGTCTTCTGATGTTTTTGACAATTTTTGTGCCCGCTTTATCTGGCTCGATTATCCATCCTTGTGATTTTCAGTAATTTTTGTTTCAGGAGTTCAGAGGCCTAAAGAACGTGTATAATATATCCTTCACTTCGAGCTGTTTTGGGTGGTCGGAGCGGCCATTGTTATTTTTGTTCCTGTTTTTCTACCACATGTCCGAAATTGCATCATGAGATATCTCATTCGATTCTAGATCCTATAAACAACTATAAATCACTTTTACACAGTTATCCGATTTTCGGCCGAAATTGGTTTATAGCATACCGGTAACGTCAAATGTCTTCTGATGTTTTTGCAAATTTTTGTGTCCGCTTTATCTCATCCGTGCGATTTCCGGTAATTTTTGTTTCAGGAGTTCAGAGGCCTAAAAAACGTGTATTTTATATCCTTCAATTTAATATGTCGTTTCGGGTGGTCGGAGCGGGCATTGTTATTTTTCAGCGTGTTTTTCTACCACGTGTCCAAAATCGATCCTGAGATATCATATTCGATTCTAGACCCTATAAACAACTATAAATCACTTTCACACGGTTATCCGATTTTCGGCCGAAATTGGTTTATAGCATACCGGTAACGTCAAATGTCTTCTGATGTTTTTGAAAATTTTTGTGCCTGCTTTATCTGACTTGACTTACCATTTATGAATTTTCGATAATTTTCGTTTCGGGAGCTCAGAGGCCTAAAAAACGTATATTATATACCCTTAATTGGAGCCGTTTCAGTTGTCGGAGCGACCATTTTTAATTTCAGCCTGTTTTTTACCACGTGTCCGAAATCGTCTCATGAGGTATCTTTTTCGATTCTAGACCCTATGTGAACTATAAATCACTTTTACACGGTTATCCGATTTTCGACCGAAACTGGTTTATAGCATACCAGTAACGTCAAATGTCTTCTGATGTTTTTGACAATTTTTGTACCCGCTTTATCTGTCTCGATTAACCATCCTTGCGATTTTCAGTAATTTTTGTTTCAGGAGTTCAGAGGCCTAAAGAACGTGTATAATATATCCTTCACTTCGAGCTGTTTTGGGTGGTCGGAGCGGCCATTGTTATTTTTATTCCTGTTTTTCTACCACATGTCCGAAATTGCATCATGAGATATCTTATTCGATTCTAGATCCTATAAACAACTATAAATCACTTTTACACAGTTATCCGATTTTCGGCCGAAATTGGTTTATAGCATACCGGTAACGTCAAATTTCTTCTGATGTTTTTGCAAATTTTTGTGTCGCTTTATCTCATCCGTGCGATTTCCGGTAATTTTTGTTTCTGGAGTTCAGAGCCCTAAAAAACGTGTATTTTATATCCTTCAATTCGATATGTTTCGGGTGGTCGGAGCGGGCATTGTTATTTTTCAGCGTGTTTTTCTACCACGTGTCCGAAATCGATCATGAGATATCTTATGGATTCTAGACCCTATAAACTACTATAAATCACTTTTACACTGTTATCCGATTTTCGGCCGAAATTGGTTTATAGCATACCGGTAATGTCAAATGTCTTCTGATGTTTTTGCAATTTTTTGTGCCCGCTTTATCAGACTTGACTTACCATTTATGAATTTTCGATAATTTTCTTTTCGGTAGCTCAGAGGCCTAAAAAACGTGTATTATATACCCTTAAATTCGAGCCGTTTCAATTGTCGGAGCGACCAATTTTATTTTCAGCCTGTTTTTTACCACGTGTCCGAAATCATATCCTGAGGTATCTTTTTCGATTCTAGACCCTATAAACAACTATAAATCACTTTTACACAGTTATCCGATTTTCGGCCGAAATTGGTTTATTGCTTACCGGTAACGTCAAATGTCTTCAGATGTATTTGCAAATTTTTATGCCCGCTTTATCTGACTTGATTAACCATTCTTGCAATTTTCGACAATTTTCGTTTCGGGAGCTCAAAGGCCTTAAAACGTTTATTATATACCCTTCAATTCGAGCCGTTTCAGGTGGTCGGAGCGACCATTTTTTTATTTCAGCCTGTTTTTTACAACTTGTCCGAAATCGTATCATGAGGTATCTTTTTCGATTTTAAACTCTATAAACAACTATCAATCACTTTTACACGGTTATCCGATTTTCAACCGTAAATGGTTTATAGCATACCAGTAACGTCAAATGTCTTCCGATGTTTTTGACAATTTTTGTGCCCGCTTTATCTGGCTCGAATTAACCATCCGTGCGATTTTCGATAATTTTTGTTTCAGGAGTTCAGAGGCCTAATAACCGTGTAAAATATATCTTTCACTTCGAGTTGTTTCGGGTGGTCAGAGCGGCAATTGTTATTTTTCAGCCTGTTTTTCTACCACGGGTCCGAAATTGCATCATGAGATATCTAATTCGATTCTAGACCCTATAAATAACTATAAATCACTTTTACACCGTTATCCGATTTTCGGCCGAAATTAATTTTTAGCATACTTAGTAACGTCAAATGTCTTCTGATGTTTTTGACAATTTTTGTGCCCGCTTTATCTGGCTCGATTCACCATCCTTGCGATTTTCAGTAATTTTTTTCCAGGAGTTAAGAGGCCTAAAAAACGTGTATAATATATCCTTCACTTCGAGCTGTTTTGGGTGGTCGGAGCGGCCATTGTTATTTTTCATCCTGTTTTTCTACCACATGTCCGAAATTGCATCATGAGATGTCTTATTCGATTCTAGATCCTATAAACAACTATAAATCACTTTTACACAGTTATCCGATTTTCGGCCGAAATTGGTTTATAGCATACCGGTAATTTCAAATGTCTTCTGATGTTTTTGCAAATTTTTGTGTCCGCTTTATCTCATCCGTGCGATTTTTGGTAATTTTTGTTTCAGGAGTTCAGAGGCCTAAATAACGTGTATTTTGTATCCTTCAATTCGATCTGTTTCGGGTGGTCGGAGCGGGCATTGTTATTTTTCAGCGTGTTTTTCTACCACGTGTCCGAAATCGATCATGAGATATCTTATTCGATTCTAGACCTTATAAACAACTATAAATCACTTTTACACGGTTATCCGATTTTCGGCCGAAATTGGTTTATTGCTTACCGGTAACGTCAAATTTCTTCAGATGTATTTGCAAATTTTTATGCCCGCTTTATCTGACTTGATTAACCAGTCTTGCAATTTTTGACAATTTTTGTTTCGGGAGTTCAGAGGTCTAAAAAACGTATATAATATATCCTTCATTTCGAGCTGTTTTGGGTGGTCGGAGCGGCCATTGTTATTTTTCAGCTTGTTTTTCTACCACATGTCCGAAATTGCATACCAGTAACGTCAAATGTCTTCTGATGTTTCTGAAAATTTTTGTGCCCGCTTTATCTAGCTCGATTAACCATCCTTGCGATTTTCAGTAATTTATGTTTCAGGAGTTCAGAGACCTAAAAAACGTGTATAATATATCTTTTACTTTGAGCTGTTTTGAGTGGTCGGAGTGGCCATTCTTATATTTTTACATGTTTTTCTACCACATGTCCGAAATTGCATCATGAGATATCTTATTCGATTCTACATCCTATAAACAACTATAAATCACTTTTACACAGTTATCCGAATTTCGGCCGAAATTGGTTTATAGCATACCGGTAACGTCAAATGTCTTCTGATGTTTTTGCAAATTTTTGTGCCCGCTTTATCAGACTTGACTTACCATTTATGAATTTTCGATAATTTTCGTTTCGGTAGCTCAGAGGCCTAAAATACGTGTATTATATACTTAAATTCGAGCCGTTTCAGTTGTCGGAGCAACCATTTTTATTTTCAGCCTGTTTTTTACCACGTGTCCGAAATCGTATCATGAGGTATCTTTTTCGATACTAGACCCTATAAACAACTATAAATTACTTTTACACAGTTATCCGATTTTCGGCCGAAATTGGTTTATTGCTTACCGGTAACGTCAAATGTCTTCAGATGTATTTGCAAATTTTTATGCCCTCTTTATCAGACTTGATTAACCATTCTTGCAATTTTCGACAATTTTCGTTTCGGGAGCTCAAAGGCCTTAAAAACGTGTATTATATACCCTTCATTTCGAGCCGTTTCAGGTGGTCGGAGCGACCATTTTTTTATTTCAGCCTGTTTTTTACAACGTGTCCGAAATCGTATCATGATGTATCTTTTTCGATTTTAAACCCTATAAACAATTATATATCTCTTTTACACGGTTATCCGATTTTCAACCGTAACTGGTTTATAGCATACCAGTAACGTCAAATATCTTCTGATGTTTTTGACAATTTATGTGCCCGCTTTATCTGGCTCGAATTAACCATCCGTGCGATTTTCGATAATTTTTGTTTCAGGAGTTCAGAGGCCTAATAACCGTGTATAATATATCCTTCACTTCGAGTTGTTTCGGGTGGTCGGAGCGGCAATTGTTATTTTTCAGCCTGTTTTTCTACCACGTGTCCGAAATTGCATCATGAGATATATAATTCGATTCTAGACCCTATAAACAACTATAAATCACTTTTACACGGTTATCCGATTTTCGGCCGAAATTAATTTATAGCATACCAGTAACGTCAAATGTCTTCTGATGTTTTTGACAATTTTTGTGCTCGCTTTATCTGGCTCGATTAACCATCTTTGCGATTTTAAGTAATTTTTGTTTCAGGAGTTAAGAGGCCAAAAAAACGTGTCTAATATATCTTTCACTTCGAGCTGTTTTGGGTGGTCGGAGCGGCCATTGTTATTTTTCATCCTGTTTTTCTACCACATGTCCGAAATTGCATCATGAGATGTCTTATTCGATTCTAGATCCTATAAACAACTATAAATCACTTTTACACAGTTATCCGATTTTCGGCCGAAATTGGTTTATAGCATACCGGTAACGTCAAATTTCTTCTGATGTTTTTGCAAATTTTTGTGTCGCTTTATCTCATCCGTGCGATTTCCGGTAATTTTTTTTTTCTGGAGTTCAGAGCCCTAAAAAACGTGTATTTTATATCCTTCAATTCGATATGTTTCGGGTGGTCGGAGCGGGCATTGTTATTTTTCAGCGTGTTTTTCTACCACGTGTCCGAAATCGATCATGAGATATCTTATGGATTCTAGACCCTATAAACTACTATAAATCACTTTTACACTGTTATCCGATTTTCGGCCGAAATTGGTTTATAGCATACCGGTAATGTCAAATGTCTTCTTATGTTTTTGCAAATTTTTGTGCCCGCTTTATCAGACTTAACTTACCATTTATGAATTTTCGATAATTTTTGTTTCGGTAGCTCAGAGGCCTAAAATACGTGTATTATATACCCTTAAATTCGAGCCATTTCAGTTGTCGGAGCGACCATTTTTATTTTCAGCCTGTTTTTTACCACGTGTCCGAAATCGTATCATGAGGTATCTTTTTCGATTCTAGACCCTATAAACAACTATAAATTACTTTTACACAGTTATCCGATTTTCGGCCGAAATTGGTTTATTGCTTACCGGTAACGTCAAATGTCTTCAGATGTATTTGCAAATTTTTATGCCCGCTTTATCTGACTTGATTAACCATTCTTGCAATTTTCGACAATTTTCGTTTCGGGAGCTCAAAGGCCTTAAAACGTTTATTATATACCCTTCAATTCGAGCCGTTTCAGGTGGTCGGAGCGACCATTTTTTTATTTCAGCCTGTTTTTTACAACTTGTCCGAAATCGTATCATGAGGTATCTTTTTCGATTTTAAACTCTATAAACAACTATCAATCACTTTTACACGGTTATCCGATTTTCAACCGTAAATGGTTTATAGCATACCAGTAACGTCAAATGTCTTCCGATGTTTTTGACAATTTTTGTGCCCGCTTTATCTGGCTCGAATTAACCATCCGTGCGATTTTCGATAATTTTTGTTTCAGGAGTTCAGAGGCCTAATAACCGTGTAAAATATATCTTTCACTTCGAGTTGTTTCGGGTGGTCAGAGCGGCAATTGTTATTTTTCAGCCTGTTTTTCTACCACGGGTCCGAAATTGCATCATGAGATATCTAATTCGATTCTAGACCCTATAAATAACTATAAATCACTTTTACACCGTTATCCGATTTTCGGCCGAAATTAATTTTTAGCATACTTAGTAACGTCAAATGTCTTCTGATGTTTTTGACAATTTTTGTGCCCGCTTTATCTGGCTCGATTCACCATCCTTGCGATTTTCAGTAATTTTTTTTCAGGAGTTAAGAGGCCTAAAAAACGTGTATAATATATCCTTCACTTCGAGCTGTTTTGGGTGGTCGGAGCGGCCATTGTTATTTTTCATCCTGTTTTTCTACCACATGTCCGAAATTGCATCATGAGATGTCTTATTCGATTCTAGATCCTATAAACAACTATAAATCACTTTTACACAGTTATCCGATTTTCGGCCGAAATTGGTTTATAGCATACCGGTAATATCAAATGTCTTCTGATGTTTTTGCAAATTTTTGTGTCCGCTTTATCTCATCCGTGCGATTTTTGGTAATTTTTGTTTCAGGAGTTCAGAGGCCTAAATAACGTGTATTTTGTATCCTTCAATTCGATCTGTTTCGGGTGGTCGGAGCGGGCATTGTTATTTTTCAGCGTGTTTTTCTACCACGTGTCCGAAATCGATCATGAGATATCTTATTCGATTCTAGACCTTATAAACAACTATAAATCACTTTTACACGGTTATCCGATTTTCGGCCGAAATTGGTTTATTGCTTACCGGTAACGTCAAATTTCTTCAGATGTATTTGCAAATTTTTATGCCCGCTTTATCTGACTTGATTAACCAGTCTTGCAATTTTTGACAATTTTTGTTTCGGGAGTTCAGAGGTCTAAAAAACGTATATAATATATCCTTCATTTCGAGCTGTTTTGGGTGGTCGGAGCGGCCATTGTTATTTTTCAGCTTGTTTTTCTACCACATGTCCGAAATTGCATACCAGTAACGTCAAATGTCTTCTGATGTTTCTGAAAATTTTTGTGCCCGCTTTATCTAGCTCGATTAACCATCCTTGCGATTTTCAGTAATTTATGTTTCAGGAGTTCAGAGACCTAAAAAACGTGTATAATATATCTTTTACTTTGAGCTGTTTTGGGTGGTCGGAGTGGCCATTCTTATATTTTTACATGTTTTTCTACCACATGTCCGAAATTGCATCATGAGATATCTTATTCGATTCTACATCCTATAAACAACTATAAATCACTTTTACACAGTTATCCGAATTTCGGCCGAAATTGGTTTATAGCATACCGGTAACGTCAAATGTCTTCTGATGTTTTTGCAAATTTTTGTGCCCGCTTTATCAGACTTGACTTACCATTTATGAATTTTCGATAATTTTCGTTTCGGTAGCTCAGAGGCCTAAAATACGTGTATTATATACTTAAATTCGAGCCGTTTCAGTTGTCGGAGCAACCATTTTTATTTTCAGCCTGTTTTTTACCACGTGTCCGAAATCGTATCATGAGGTATCTTTTTCGATACTAGACCCTATAAACAACTATAAATTACTTTTACACAGTTATCCGATTTTCGGCCGAAATTGGTTTATTGCTTACCGGTAACGTCAAATGTCTTCAGATGTATTTGCAAATTTTTATGCCCGCTTTATCAGACTTGATTAACCATTCTTGCAATTTTCGACAATTTTCGTTTCGGGAGCTCAAAGGCCTTAAAAACGTGTATTATATACCCTTCATTTCGAGCCGTTTCAGGTGGTCGGAGCGACCATTTTTTTATTTCAGCCTGTTTTTTACAACGTGTCCGAAATCGTATCATGATGTATCTTTTTCGATTTTAAACCCTATAAACAATTATATATCTCTTTTACACGGTTATCCGATTTTCAACCGTAACTGGTTTATAGCATACCAGTAACGTCAAATATCTTCTGATGTTTTTGACAATTTATGTGCCCGCTTTATCTGGCTCGAATTAACCATCCGTGCGATTTTCGATAATTTTTGTTTCAGGAGTTCAGAGGCCTAATAACCGTGTATAATATATCCTTCACTTCGAGTTGTTTCGGGTGGTCGGAGCGGCAATTGTTATTTTTCAGCCTGTTTTTCTACCACGTGTCCGAAATTGCATCATGAGATATATAATTCGATTCTAGACCCTATAAACAACTATAAATCACTTTTACACGGTTATCCGATTTTCGGCCGAAATTAATTTATAGCATACCAGTAACGTCAAATGTCTTCTGATGTTTTTGACAATTTTTGTGCTCGCTTTATCTGGCTCGATTAACCATCTTTGCGATTTTAAGTAATTTTTGTTTCAGGAGTTAAGAGGCCAAAAAAACGTGTCTAATATATCTTTCACTTCGAGCTGTTTTGGGTGGTCGGAGCGGCCATTGTTATTTTTCATCCTGTTTTTCTACCACATGTCCGAAATTGCATCATGAGATGTCTTATTCGATTCTAGATCCTATAAACAACTATAAATCACTTTTACACAGTTATCCGATTTTCGGCCGAAATTGGTTTATAGCATACCGGTAATGTCAAATGTCTTCTGATGTTTTTGCAATTTTTTGTGTCCGCTTTATCTCATCCGTGCGATTTTCGGTAATTTTTGTTTCAGGAGTTCAGAGGCCTAAAAAACGTGTATTTTATATCCTTCAATTCGATCTGTTTCGAGGAGTCGGAGAGGGCATTGTTATTTTTCAGCGTGTTTTTCTACCACGTTTCCGAAATCGATCATGAGATATCTTATTCGATTCTAGACCCTATAAACAAGTATAAATCACTTTTACACGGTTATCCGATTTTCGGCCGAAATTGGTTTATAGCATACCGGTAACGTCAAATGTCTTCTTATGTTTTTGCAAATTTTTGTGCCCGCTTTATCAGACTTAACTTACCATTTATGAATTTTCGATAATTTTTGTTTCGGTAGCTCAGAGGCCTAAAATACGTGTATTATATACCCTTAAATTCGAGCCATTTCAGTTGTCGGAGCGACCATTTTTATTTTCAGCCTGTTTTTTACCACGTGTCCGAAATCGTATCATGAGGTATCTTTTTCGATTCTAGACCCTATAAACAACTATAAATTACTTTTACACAGTTATCCGATTTTCGGCCGAAATTGGTTTATTGCTTACCGGTAACGTCAAATGTCTTCAGATGTATTTGCAAATTTTTATGCCCGCTTTATCTGACTTGATTAACCATTCTTGCAATTTTCGACAATTTTCGTTTCGGGAGCTCAAAGGCCTTAAAACGTGTATTATATACCTTTCAATTCGAGCCGTTTCAGGTGGTCGGAGCGACCATTTTTTTTATTTCACCTTGTTTTTTACAACTTGTCCGAAATCGTATCATGAGGTATCTTTTTCGATTTTAAACCCTATAAACAATTATAAATCACTTTTACACGGTTATCTGATTTTCAACCGTAACTGGTTTATAGCATACCAGTAACGTCAAATATCTTCTGATGTTTTTGACAATTTTTGTGCCCGCTTTATCTGGCTCGAATTAACCATCCGTGCGATTTTCGATAGTTTTTGTTTCAGGAGTTCAGAGGCCTAATAACCGTGTATAATATATCCTTCACTTCGAGCTGTTTCGGGTGGTCGGAGCGGCAATTGTTATTTTTCAGCCTGTTTTTCTACCACGTGTCCGAAATTGCATCATGAGATGTCTTATTCGATTCTAGATCCTATAAACAACTATAAATCACTTTTACACAGTTATCCAATTTTCGGCCGAAATTGGTTTATAGCATACCGGTAATTTCAAATGTCTTCTGATGTTTTTGCAAATTTTTGTGTCCGCTTTATCTCATCCGTGCGATTTTTGGTAATTTTTGTTTCAGGAGTTCAGAGGCCTAAATAACGTGTATTTTGTATCCTTCAATTCGATCTGTTTCGGGTGGTCGGAGCGGGCATTGTTATTTATCAGCGTGTTTTTCTACCACGTGTCCGAAATCGATCATGAGATATCTTATTCGATTCTAGACCTTATAAACAACTATAAATCACTTTTACACGGTTATCCGATTTTCGGCCGAAATTGGTTTATTGCTTACCGGTAACGTCAAATTTCTTCAGATGTATTTGCAAATTTTTATGCCCTCTTTATCTGACTTGATTAACCAGTCTTGCAATTTTTGACAATTTTTGTTTCGGGAGTTCAGAGGTCTAAAAAACGTATATAATATATCCTTCATTTCGAGCTGTTTTGGGTGGTCGGAGCGGCCATTGTTATTTTTCAGCTTGTTTTTCTACCACATGTCCGAAATTGCATACCAGTAACGTCAAATGTCTTCTGATGTTTCTGAAAATTTTTGTGCCCGCTTTATCTAGCTCGATTAACCATCCTTGCGATTTTCAGTAATTTATGTTTCAGGAGTTCAGAGACCTAAAAAACGTGTATAATATATCTTTTACTTTGAGCTGTTTTGGGTGGTCGGAGTGGCCATTCTTATATTTTTACATGTTTTTCTACCACATGTCCGAAATTGCATCATGAGATATCTTATTCGATTCTACATCCTATAAACAACTATAAATCACTTTTACACAGTTATCCGAATTTCGGCCGAAATTGGTTTATAGCATACCGGTAACGTCAAATGTCTTCTGATGTTTTTGCAAATTTTTGTGCCCGCTTTATCAGACTTGACTTACCATTTATGAATTTTCGATAATTTTCGTTTCGGTAGCTCAGAGGCCTAAAATACGTGTATTATATACTTAAATTCGAGCCGTTTCAGTTGTCGGAGCAACCATTTTTATTTTCAGCCTGTTTTTTACCACGTGTCCGAAATCGTATCATGAGGTATCTTTTTCGATACTAGACCCTATAAACAACTATAAATTACTTTTACACCGTTATCCGATTTTCGGCCGAAATTGGTTTATTGCTTACCGGTAACGTCAAATGTCTTCAGATGTATTTGCAAATTTTTATGCCCGCTTTATCAGACTTGATTAACCATTCTTGCAATTTTCGACAATTTTCGTTTCGGGAGCTCAAAGGCCTTAAAAACGTGTATTATATACCCTTCATTTCGAGCCGTTTCAGGTGGTCGGAGCGACCATTTTTTTATTTCAGCCTGTTTTTTACAACGTGTCCGAAATCGTATCATGATGTATCTTTTTCGATTTTAAACCCTATAAACAATTATATATCTCTTTTACACGGTTATCCGATTTTCAACCGTAACTGGTTTATAGCATACCAGTAACGTCAAATATCTTCTGATGTTTTTGACAATTTATGTGCCCGCTTTATCTGGCTCGAATTAACCATCCGTGCGATTTTCGATAATTTTTGTTTCAGGAGTTCAGAGGCCTAATAACCGTGTATAATATATCCTTCACTTCGAGCTGTTTCGGGTGGTCGGAGCGGCAATTGTTATTTTTCAGCCTGTTTTTCTACCACGTGTCCGAAATTGCATCATGAGATATATAATTCGATTCTAGACCCTATAAATAACTATAAATCACTTTTACACGGTTATCCGATTTTCGGCCGAAATTAATTTATAGCATACCAGTAACGTCAAATGTCTTCTGATGTTTTTGACAATTTTTGTGCTCGCTTTATCTGGCTCGATTAACCATCTTTGCGATTTTAAGTAATTTTTGTTTCAGGAGTTAAGAGGCCAAAAAAACGTGTCTAATATATCTTTCACTTCGAGCTGTTTTGGGTGGTCGGAGCGGCCATTGTTATTTTTCATCCTGTTTTTCTACCACATGTCCGAAATTGCATCATGAGATGTCTTATTCGATTCTAGATCCTATAAACAACTATAAATCACTTTTACACAGTTATCCGATTTTCGGCCGAAATTGGTTTATAGCATACCGGTAATGTCAAATGTCTTCTGATGTTTTTGCAACTTTTTGTGTCCGCTTTATCTCATCCGTGCGATTTTCGGTAATTTTTGTTTCAGGAGTTCAGAGGCCTAAAAAACGTGTATTTTATATCCTTCAATTCGATCTGTTTCGAGGAGTCGGAGCGGGCATTGTTATTTTTCAGCGTGTTTTTCTACCACATTTGCGAAATCGATCATGAGATATCTTATTCGATTTAGACCCTATAAACAAGTATAAATCACTTTTACACGGTTATCCGATTTTCGGCCGAAATTGGTTTATAGCATACCGGTAACGTCAAATGTCTTCTGATGTTTTTGCAAATTTTTGTGCCCGCTTTATCAGACTTAACTTACCATTTATGAATTTTCGATAATTTTCGTTTCGGTAGCTCAGAGGCCTAAAATACGTGTATTATATACCCTTAAATTCGAGCCGTTTCAGTTGTCGGAGCGACCATTTTTATTTTCAGCCTGTTTTTTACCACGTGTCCGAAATCGTATCATGAGGTATCTTTTTCGATTCTAGACCCTATAAACAACTATAAATTACTTTTACACAGTTATCCGATTTTCGGCCGAAATTGGTGTATTGCTTACCGGTAACGTCAAATGTCTTCAGATGTATTTGCAAATTTTTATGCCCGCTTTATCTGACTTGATTAACCATTCTTGCAATTTTCGACAATTTTCGTTTCGGGAGCTCAAAGGCCTTAAAACGTGTATTATATACCTTTCAATTCGAGCCGTTTCAGGTGGTCGGAGCGACCATTTTTTTTATTTCACCTTGTTTTTTACAACTTGTCCGAAATCGTATCATGAGGTATCTTTTTCGATTTTAAACCCTATAAACAATTATAAATCACTTTTACACGGTTATCTGATTTTCAACCGTAACTGGTTTATAGCATACCAGTAACGTCAAATATCTTCTGATGTTTTTGACAATTTTTGTGCCCGCTTTATCTGGCTCGAATTAACCATCCGTGCGATTTTCGATAGTTTTTGTTTCAGGAGTTCAGAGGCCTAATAACCGTGTATAATATATCCTTCACTTCGAGCTGTTTCGGGTGGTCGGAGCGGCAATTGTTATTTTTCAGCCTGTTTGTCTACCACGTGTCCGAAATTGCATCATGAGATATCTAATTCGATTCTTGAACCTATAAACAACTATAAATCACTTTTACACGGTTATCCGATTTTCGGCGAAATTAATTTAAAGCATACCAGTAACGTCAAATGTCTTCTGATGTTTTTGACAATTTTTGTGCCCGATTTATCTGGCTCGATTAACCATCCTTGCGATTTTCAGTAATTTTTGTTTCAGGAGTTAAGAGGCATAAAAAACGTGTATAATATATCCTTCACTTCGAGCTGTTTTGGGTGGTCGGAGCGGCCATTGTTATTTTTCATCCTGTTTTTCTACCACATGTCCGAAATTGCATCATGAGATGTCTTATTCGATTCTAGATCCTATAAACAACTATAAATCACTTTTACACAGTTATTCGATTTTCGGCCGAAATTGGTTTATAGCATACCGGTAATGTCAAATGTCTTCTGATGTTTTTGCAACTTTTTGTGTCCGCTTTATCTCATCCGTGCGATTTTCGGTAATTTTTGTTTCAGGAGTTCAGAGGCCTAAAAAACGTGTATTTTATATCCTTCAATTCGATCTGTTTCGAGGAGTCGGAGCGGGCATTGTTATTTTTCAGCGTGTTTTTCTACCACATTTCCGAAATCGATCATGAGATATCTTATTCGATTTAGACCCTATAAACAAGTATAAATCACTTTTACACGGTTATCCGATTTTCGGCCGAAATTGGTTTATAGCATACCGGTAACGTCAAATGTCTTCTGATGTTTTTGCAAATTTTTGTGCCCGCTTTATCAGACTTAACTTACCATTTATGAATTTTCGATAATTTTCGTTTCGGTAGCTCAGAGGCCTAAAATACGTGTATTATATACCCTTAAATTCGAGCCGTTTCAGTTGTCGGAGCGACCATTTTTATTTTCAGCCTGTTTTTTACCACGTGTCCGAAATCGTATCATGAGGTATCTTTTTCGATTCTAGACCCTATAAACAACTATAAATTACTTTTACACAGTTATCCGATTTTCGGCCGAAATTGGTGTATTGCTTACCGGTAACGTCAAATGTCTTCAGATGTATTTGCAAATTTTTATGCCCGCTTTATCTGACTTGATTAACCATTCTTGCAATTTTCGACAATTTTCGTTTCGGGAGCTCAAAGGCCTGAAAACGTGTATTATATACCTTTCAATTCGAGCCGTTTCAGGTGGTCGGAGCGACCATTTTTTTTATTTCACCTTGTTTTTTACAACTTGTCCGAAATCGTATCATGAGGTATCTTTTTCGATTTTAAACCCTATAAACAATTATAAATCACTTTTACACGGTTATCCGATTTTCAACCGTAACTGGTTTATAGCATACCAGTAACGACAAATATCTTCTGATGTTTTTGACAATTTTTGTGCCCGCTTTATCTGGCTCGAATTAACCATCCGTGCGATTTTCGATAGTTTTTGTTTCAGGAGTTCAGAGGCCTAATAACCGTGTATAATATATCCTTCACTTCGAGCTGTTTCGGGTGGTCGGAGCGGCAATTGTTATTTTTCAGCCTGTTTTTCTACCACGTGTCCGAAATTGCATCATGAGATATCTAATTCGATTCTTGAACCTATAAACAACTATAAATCACTTTTACACGGTTATCCGATTTTCGGCGAAATTAATTTAAAGCATACCAGTAACGTCAAATGTCTTCTGATGTTATTGACAATTTTTGTGCCCGATTTATCTGGCTCGATTAACCATCCTTGCGATTTTCAGTAATTTTTGTTTCAGGAGTTAAGAGGCATAAAAAACGTGTATAATATATCCTTCACTTCGAGCTGTTTTGGGTGGTCGGAGCGGCCATTGTTATTTTTCATCCTGTTTTTCTACCACATGTCCGAAATTGCATCATGAGATGCCTTATTCGATTCTAGATCCTATAAACAACTATAAATCACTTTTACACAGTTATTCGATTTTCGGCCGAAATTGGTTTATAGCATACCGGTAATGTCAAATGTCTTCTGATGTTTTTGCAACTTTTTGTGTCCGCTTTATCTCATCCGTGCGATTTTCGGTAATTTTTGTTTCAGGAGTTCAGAGGCCTAAAAAACGTGTATTTTATATCCTTCAATTCGATCTGTTTCGAGGAGTCGGAGCGGGCATTGTTATTTTTCAGCGTGTTTTTCTACCACATTTCCGAAATCGATCATGAGATATCTTATTCGATTTAGACCCTATAAACAAGTATAAATCACTTTTACACGGTTATCCGATTTTCGGCCGAAATTGGTTTATAGCATACCGGTAACGTCAAATGTCTTCTGATGTTTTTGCAAATTTTTGTGCCCGCTTTATCAGACTTAACTTACCATTTATGAATTTTCGATAATTTTCGTTTCGGTAGCTCAGAGGCCTAAAATACGTGTATTATATACCCTTAAATTCGAGCCGTTTCAGTTGTCGGAGCGACCATTTTTATTTTCAGCCTGTTTTTTACCACGTGTCCGAAATTGTATCATGAGGTATCTATTTCGATTCTAGACCCTATAAACAACTATAAATTACTTTTACACAGTTATCCGATTTTCGGCCGAAATTGGTTTATTGCTTACCGGTAACGTCAAATGTCTTCAGATGTATTTTCAAATTTTTATGCCCGCTTTATCTGACTTGATTAACCATTCTTGCAATTTTCGACAATTTTCGTTTCGGGAGCTCAAAGGCCTGAAAACGTGTATTATATACCTTTCAATTCGAGCCGTTTCAGGTGGTCGGAGCGACCATTTTTTTTATTTCACCTTGTTTTTTACAACTTGTCCGAAATCGTATCATGAGGTATCTTTTTCGATTTTAAACCCTATAAACAATTATAAATCACTTTTACACGGTTATCCGTTTTTCAACCGTAACTGGATTATAGCATACCAGTAACGTCAAATATCTTCTGATGTTTTTGACAATTTTTGTGCCCGCTTTATCTGGCTCGAATTAACCATCCGTGCGATTTTCGATAGTTTTTGTTTCAGGAGTTCAGAGGCCTAATAACCGTGTATAACATATCCTTCACTTCGAGCAGTTTCGGGTGGTCGGAGCGGCAATTGTTATTTTTCAGCCTGTTTTTCTACCACGTGTCCGAAATTGCATCATGAGATATCTAATTCGATTCTTGACCCTATAAACAACTATAAATCACTTTTACACGGTTATCCGATTTTCGGCGAAATTAATTTAAAGCATACCAGTAACGTCAAATGTCTTCTGATGTTATTGACAATTTTTGTGCCCGATTTATCTTGCTCGATTAACCATCCTTGCGATTTTCAGTAATTTTTGTTTCAGGAGTTAAGAGGCCTAAAAAACGTGTCTAATATATCCTTCACTTCGAGCTGTTTTGGGTGGTCGGAGCGGCCATTGTTATTTTTCATCCTGTTTTTCTACCACATGTCCGAAATTGCATCATGAGATGTCTTATTCGATTCTAGATCCTATAAACAACTATAAATCACTTTTACACAGTTATCCGATTTTCGGCCGAAATTGGTTTATAGCATACCGGTAATGTCAAATGTCTTCTGATGTTTTTGCAATTTTTTGTGTCCGCTTTATCTCATCCGTGCGATTTTCGGTAATTTTTGTTTCAGGAGTTCAGAGGCCTAAAAAACGTGTATTTTATATCCTTCAATTCGATCTGTTTCGGGTGGTCGGAGCGGGAATTGTTATTTTTCAGCCTGTTTTTCTACCACGTGTCCGAAATCGATCATGAGATATCTTATTCGATTCTAGACCCTATAAACAACTATAAATCACTTTTACACGGTTATCCGATTTTCGGCCGAAATTGGTTTATAGCATACGAGTAACGTCAAATGTCTTCTGATGTTTTTGCAAATTTTTGTGCCCGCTTTATCAGACTTGACTTACCATCTATGAATTTTCGATAATTTTCGTTTCGGTAGCTCAGAGGCCTAAAAGACGTGTATTATATACCCTTAAATTTGAGCTGTTTCAGTTGTCGGAGCGACCATTTTTATTTTCAGCCTGTTTTTCTACCACGTGTCCGAAATTGCATCATGAGATATCTAATTCAATTCTAGACCCTATAAACAACTATAAATTACTTTTACACGGTTATCCGATTTTCGGCGAAATTAATTTATAGCATACCAATAACGTCAAATGTCTTCTGATGTTTTTGACAATTTTTGTGCCCTATTTATCTGGCTCGATTAACCATCCTTGCGATTTTCAGTAATTTTTGTTTCAGGAGTTAAGAGGCCTAAAAAACGTGTATAATATATCCTTCACTTCGAGCTGTTTTGGGTGGTCGGAGCGGCCATTGTTATTTTTCATCCTGTTTTTCTACCACATGTCTGAAATTGCATCATGTGATGTCTAATTCGATTCTAGATCCTATAAACAACTATAAATCACTTTTACACAGTTATCCGATTTTCGGCCGAAATTGGTTTATAGCATACCGGTAATGTCAAATGTCTTCTGATGTTTTTGCAATTTTTTGTGTCCGCTTTATCTCATCCGTGCGATTTTCGGTAATTTTTGTTTCAGGAGTTCAGAGGCCTAAAAAACGTGTATTTTATATCCTTCAATTCGATCTGTTTCGGGTGGTCGGAGCGGGCATTGTTATTTTTCAGCCTGTTTTTCTACCACGTGTCCGAAATCGATCATGAGATATCTTATTCGATTCTAGACCCTATAAACAACTATAAATCTTTTTTACACGGTTATCCGATTTTTGGCCGAATTTGGTTTATACCATACGAGTAACGTCAAATGTCTTCTGATGTTTTTGCAAATTTTTGTGCCCGCTTTATCAGACTTGACTTACCATCTATGAATTTTCGATAATTTTCGTTTCGGTAGCTCAGAGGCTTAAAAAATGTGTATTATATACCCTTAAATTTGAGCTGTTTCAGTTGTCGGAGCGACCATTTTTATTTTCAGCCTGTTTTTTACCACGTGTCCGAAATCGTATCATGAGGTATCTTTTTCGATTCTAGACCCTATAAACAACTATAAATCACTTTTACACAGTTATCCGATTTTCAGCCGAAATTGGTTTATTGCTTACCGGTAACGTCAAATGTCTTCAGATGTATTTGCAAATTTTTATGCCCGCTTTATCTGACTTGATTAACCATTCTTGCAATTTCGACAATTTTCGTTTCGGGAGCTCAAAGGCCTTAAAACGTGTATTATATACCCTCAATTCAAGCCGTTTCTGGTGGTCGGAGCGACCATTTTTTTTATTTCAGCCCGTTTTGTACAACGTGTCCGAAATCGTATCATGAGGTATCTTTTTCGATTTTAAACCCTATAAACAATTATAAATCACTTTTACACGGTTATCCGATTTTCAACCGTAACTGGTTTATAGCATACCAGTAACGTCAAATGTTTTCTGATGTTTTTGACAATTTTTGTGCCCGCTTTATCTGGCTCGAATAAACCATCCGTGCGATTTTCGATAATTTTTGTTTCAGGAGTTCAGAGGCCTAATAACCGTGTATAATATATCCTTCACTTCGAGCTGTTTCGGGTGGTCGGTGTGGCAATTGTTATTTTTCAGCCTGTTTTTCTACCACGTGTCCGAAATTGCATCATGAGATATCTAATTCGATTCTAGACCCTATAAACAACTATAAATCACTTTTACACGGTTATCCGATTTTCGGCCGAAATTAATTTATAGCATACCAGTAACGTCAAATGTCTTCTGATGTTTTTGACAATTTTTGTGCCCGCTTTATCTGGCTCGATTAACCATCCTTACGATTTTCAGTAATTTTTGTTTCAGGAGTTAAGAGGCTTAAAAAACGTGTATAATATATCCTTCACTTCGAGCTGTTTTGGGTGGTCGGAGCGGCCATTGTTATTTTTCATCCTGTTTTTCTACCACATGTCCGAAATTGCATCATCTGATGTCTTATTCGATTCTAGATCCTATAAACAACTATAAATCACTTTTACACAGTTATCCGATTTTCGGCCGAAATTGGTTTATAGCATACCGGTAATGTCAAATGTCTTCTGATTTTTTTGCAAATTTTTGTGTCCGCTTTATCTTATCCGTGCGATTTTCGGTAATTTTCGATTCAGGAGTTCAGAGGCCTAAAAAACGTGTATTTTATATCCTTCAATTCGATCTGTTTCGGGTGGTCGGAGCGGGCATTGTTATTTTTCAGCCTGTTTTTCTACCACGTGTCCGAAATCGATCATGAGATATCTTATTCGATTCTAGACCCTATAAACAACTATAAATATTTTTTACACGGTTATCCGATTTTTGGCCGAAATTGGTTTATAGCATACGAGTAACGTCAAATGTCTTCTGATGTTTTTGCAAATTTTTGTGCCCGCTTTATCAGACTTGACTTACCATCTATGAATTTTCGATAATTTTCGTTTCGGTAGCTCAGAGGCCTAAAAAACGTGTATTATATACCCTTAAATTTGAGCTGTTTCAGTTGTCGGAGCGACCATTTTTATTTTCAGCCTGTTTTTTACCACGTGTCAGAAATCATATCATGAGGTATCTTTTTCGATTCTAGACCCTATAAACAACTATAGATCACTTTTAGACGGTTATCCAATTTTCGGCCGAAATTGGTTTATAGCATACCGGTAATGCATGTCAAATGTCTTCAGATGTTTTTGCAAATTTTTGTGCCCGCTTTATCTGGTTTGATTAACCATTCTTGCAATTTTCAACAATTTTCGTTTCGGGAGCACAGAGGCCTTATAAACGTGTATTATATACCCTTCAATTCGAGCCGTTTCAGGTGGTCGGAGCGACCATTTTTAATTTCAGACTGTTTTTTACCACGTGTCCGAAATCGTATCATGAGAAATCTTTTTCGATTCTAGACCCTATAAACAATAATAAATCACTTTTACACGGTTATCCGATTTTCAACCGTAACGGTTTATAGCATACCAGTAACGTCAAATGTCTTCTGATGTTTTTGACAATTTTTGTGCCCGCTTTATCTGGCTCGAATTAACCATCCGTGCGATTTTCGATAATTTTTGTTTCAGGAGTTCAGAGGCCTAATAACCGTGTATAATATATCCTTCACTTCGAGCTGTTTCGGGTGGTCGGAGCGGCAATTGTTATTTTTCAGCCTGTTTTTCTACCACGTGTCCGAAATTGCATCATGAGATATATAATTCGATTCTAGACCCTATAAACAACTATAAATCACTTTTACACGGTTATCCGATTTTCGGCCGAAATTAATTTATAGCATACCAGTAACGTCAAATGTCTTCTGATGTTTTTGACAATTTTTGTGCCCGCTTTATCTGGCTCGATTAACCATCTTTGCGATTTTCAGTAATTTTTGTTTAAGGAGTTAAGAGGCCAAAAAAACGTGTCTAATATATCTTTCACTTCGAGCTGTTTTGGGTGGTCGGAGCGGCCATTGTTATTTTTCATCCTGTTTTTCTACCACATGTCCGAAATTGCATCATGAGATGTCTTATTCGATTCTAGATCCTATAAACAACTATAAATCACTTTTACACAGTTATCCGATTTTTGGCCGAAATTGGTTTATAGCATACCGGTAATGTCAAATGTCTTCTGATGTTTTTGCAAATTTTTGTGTCCGCTTTATCTCATCCGTGCGATTTTCCGTAATTTTTGTTTCAGGAGTTCAGAGGCCTAAAAAACGTGTATTTTATATCCTTCAATTCGATCTGTTTCGGGTGGTCGGAGCGGGCATTGTTATTTTTCAGCGTGTTTTTCTACCACGTGTCCGAAATCGATCATGAGATATCTTATTCGATTCTAGACCCTATAAACAACTATAAATCACTTTTACACGGTTATCCGATTTTCGGCCGAAATTGGTTTATAGCATACCGGTAACGTCAAATGTCTTCTGATGTTTTTGCAAATTTTTGTGCCCGCTTTATCAGACTTGACTTACCATTTATGATTTTTCGATAATTTTCGTTTCGGTAGCTCAGAGGCCTAAAAAACGTGTATTATATACCCTTAAATTCGAGCCGTTTCAGTTGTCGGAGCGACCATTTTTATTTTCAGCTTGTTTTTTCGTAACATCCCGCATTTTCGTAAAGGAATATTTTAATAATATAAAGTAATTTTCGGAATTTAATAATTTTTTTATAATAATCGTAATTTATATTTTTAAGATTTCCGTTAAGGTCGTCTTAAAAATCATTTAATCTTAAGATGCCTTGTTTATTCAACATCAACCCGACTCACATTTCCGGTTCACTTGAATAAAGTAAACCCGTCTCAAGCTTTCAAAGGACAACTTAAACCCTTAATAGAAAGCTTCCATCGAAAAAACTCCTCCAACCTTATTTCATTTCACAGTAAAACACCAAACACCATCTTCATCTCTTTTTCAAGCTTAGAATCATCATCTCAAGGCCTTCCCGAACTCGTATCGAGGTAAAAGTTACATATTCGGAATCCTTGCGAGATTTATGATCTTTCTATCACTTTCATTTTTAATTTCGTGAAACTTAATTTCGGGGCTGTTTTACCCTAATCACGAAATTAAGCTCCTAATGGGTGTTCTTGTGCTTTTAGGTGGTGCTTGTAGTAACCCGGAGGAAGAGCTTGTGATCCTTGAAGAGTAAACCGGTGCATTCGCGGAGTAAAGGTGACGATAATAAGAAACTCGGCCTTTTGTCTAAATTAGCACTATATGTGATTTTGGTGGTGTTTAATGAATGTTAGTTTGATCTTAAGTTCTTTAATGTTCTTATAATGTCTTATAAACTGATTTTGGTGAAGATTTGAGGAAGAATTGGATGAGGAAATGAATTTAAGAGTATACATGTTAAGACCGGTTTATTTGAGATTTTCTTGTTAACTCTTGAATTGGATGTTTGTATGCATGTTCTTATTTGTAATTGATGTTGTATACATGTGGGAAATGTTGTGTTGTAGCGTAAAAACATGTTTAAGACGGATTAGTAAAGTATTGAATGAATTGGAAATGGCGAGATTTAAGAAGTGCGCGATCGGAGGCTCTGAGCCGGTCGACCGTCCGGCGGCCGACCAGCCGGCTCAGAGTCCCTCATTGCATTATTTGATTTTCGAGAATTTTGGGAAAAAGGGTCCCCAGCCGGTGGACCGGCAGCCGGCCGGCCGGCTAGGAGTCCCTATTGTGTGTTGTGTGTTGTTTATGCGAGAAAGGGAGAAGGGGTCCCCAGCCGGTGGACCGGCAGCCGGCCGGCCGGCTGGGAGGCCTTTTATGTTGTTTTGAGTATTGTCGGCTGGAGAGTAAAGGACTCTCAGCCGGTTGACCGGCCGCCTGTGGCCAACCGGCTGAGAGCCCCTGATTGTGTTATTCGCTTCATAACTTTTGATTTTCAAGTCGGATTGCATTGATTCTTTTTCCGTATGCTTCGTATGTATGTTTGGAGTCCCCGGAGTTCGGGCGGCACTATATTGGGTTCGGGAATGGAGTGAGGATAGAGACCCCCCGGTCGGGCAACCGAAAGGGAAACCGGCTCTCCCTCAACTTAGTTCCCGGGGTCAATTAAGTGTCGATTGAATGTATTTAAAGAATTGATTGTGGTTTAGTGAGTAACTTCCTTTGGAGATTTGGTTGTGGAACCACTTAGTGGTTCGTTCATTGTGTTTGTTCGTGTGAACCCCTTAGTGGGTGGTTCCCCCTTCTGGACGAATCCCTCAGTGGGTGGTTCTGTCTTCTTCGTGCGAACCTCTTCGTGGGTGGTTCTGTTCCGCGTGAACCACTTAGTGGTTGGTTCTAGCTTAGTGGTCGAACCCCTAGTCGGTGGTTCTGTCTGTTCGGCGAACCCCTTAGTGGGTGGTTCTGCCTTTTGTTGAACCCTTCGTGGGTGGTTCTTTCTCCTTGTTGAACCCCTTAGTGGGTGGTTCATTGTTCTGTGGCCGAACCCCTTCGTGGGTGGTTCGTGTGTGTTTTGTATATACTTGCCTGAGTAGGGGTACAGTGTTTTATACTTACTAAATGTTGGTATCTAGGTTATGCGTTAGGATGTCGCCTCTGAACCTTTATACATGTGAATACGATTTTGGTATTTAGGTTATGTCTTAAGTTGACCGCTGAACCTTTATACTTGTTGTTTTATATCTGCTTGCCTAGAGTTGGTACAGTGTCAGATATGTATGTTGATATTGATGAGTTTAGTACCTTGTTTATAGTACTGTTCATCCAAGGCATTGGATGACTCTTTAATTAGTTTCGTAAATGGTTTGGATTGAAAGACCCCCCGGCCGGGCAACCGGAAGGGAAACCGACTCTCCTTCCAAATAGTTTCCGAAGTTGGTTGAGAGTCCTTGCATAGTATTTGCATGATGATAGGAGATTGAGATGTTGATATAAATGCTTCACATGATTGTTTATGTTGGAGTATAATACTTGTTTACATGTTCTGTGTTGTATGACATTACGTGGCTATGAGAACTCTAGTCACTCCCCACTGACTGTGGCGCACATGTTGTGTGTGTGTAGGTACTGGATGCTGTTTGCAGGGGGTTACGTTGAGGCTAGCGAGCGATGATCCTATCATCGATGACTTACCTACATCGTGTAGCTAGACCTTAGACTTATGTTTATGTATTTTGTGCCTGTAGGGATATGCTATCCCGGGCTGCATTTGTTTTATATCTTAATACTTATTTATGTTTCGGTTTGGTTAAAGCACCTCGCATGTTTAGTTATGTTAAAAAGTTTTAATTCCGCTGCATTTTTGGTACTTTATATGTTTTCTTTTCCGCTTTCGCGAGGGGTTTTACATTATTGCTTACCGTTAACGTCAACAAAGTGCACTTTCTTTTCTGGTTATCCATGCGAAAGAACTTCAAAGTTAAGCGTGCTTGGCTGGGAGTAGTCTTAGGATGGGTGACCTCCTAGAAAGGTTCCTATGATGCGCAGAAGTGAGGACAAAATGCGCTGGAAAGGACTCGTGTTGGTTTGTGGGGCCAGTACATAGCCTGGCGAGCTACCGTGGCTAACATTTTCGGTCCTAGGTTTGGGCCGGGGTGTTACAGGTAACGTCAAATGTCTTCGATGTTTTTGAAAATTTTTGTGCCCGCTTTATTTGAATTGATTAACCAACCGTGCGATTTTCGGTAATTTTTGTTTCAGGAGTTCTGAGGCCTAAAAAACGTGTATTATATAACCTTCACTTCGGGTTGTTTCGGGTGGTCGGAGCGGCCATTGCTATTTTTCAGCCTGTTTTTCTACCACGTGTCCGAAATTGCATCATGAGATATCTTATTCGATTCTAGACCTTATAAACCACTATTAATCACTTTTACACGGTTATCCGGTTTTCGGCCGACATTGGTTTATATCAAACCGGTAAAGTCAAATATCTTCTGATGTTTTTGCAAATTTTTGTGCCTACTTTATCTGACTCGATTAACCATCCGTGCGATTTTCAGAAAAAATTTTGTTTCAGGATTTCAGAGGCTTAAAAAACGTGTATTATATATCCTTCAATTCGAGCTGTTTTGGGTGTCGGAGCGGCCATTGTTATTTTTCAGCGTGTTTTTCTACCACGTGTCCGAAATCGCATCATGAGATATCTTACTCGATTCTAGACCCTATAAACAACTATAAATAACTTATACACGGTTATCCAATTTTCGGCCGAAACTGGTTTATAGCATACCGGTAAAGTCAAATGTCTTCCGGAGTTTTTAAAAAATTTTGAGTCCGATTTATCTGACTCGATTAAAAATCCAAGCGATTTTCGGACATTTTCGTTTCGGGGAGCTCAGAGGCCTAATAAACGTGTATCATATACCCCATCAATTCGAGCCGTTTCGGGGTGGTCGGAGCGACCATTGTTATTTTTCAGCCTGTTTTTCTACCACGTTTCCGAAATTGCATCATGAGATCTTTTATTCGATTCTAGACCCTATAAACAACTATAAATCACTTTTACACAGTTATCTGATTTTCGGCCGAAATTGGTTTATAGCAAATCGGTAACGTCAAATGTCTTTTTATGTTTTTGCAAATTTTTGTGCCCGCTTTTCTGACTTGATTGACCATTTTTGAATTTTCGATAATTTTCGTTTCGGGAGATCAGAGGCCTAAAAAACGGGTATTATATACCCTTCAATTCAAGTCGTTTCAGGTGGTCGGAGCGACCATTTTTAATTTCAGCCTGTTTTTTACCACGTGTCCGAAATCGTATCATGAGGTACTTTTTTCAAATCTAGACCCTATTAACAATTATAAATCACTTTTACACGGTTATCCGATTTTCGACCAAAACTGGTTTAAAGCATAGCCGGTAACGTCAAATGTCTTCTGATGTTTTTGAAAATTTGTGTGCCCGCTTTATCTACTCGATAAACCATCCGTGCGATTTTCGGTAATTTTTGTTGCAGGAGTTCAGAGGCCTAAAAAACGTGCATTATATATCCTTTACTTCGAGCTGTTTCGGGTGGTCAGAGCGGCCATTGTCATTTTTCTGCCTGTTTTTCTACCATGTGTCCGGAATCGCATCATGAGAAATCTTATTCGATGCTAGACCCTATAAAAAACTATAAATCACTTTTACACGGTTATCCTATTTTCGGCCGAAATTGGTCTATATCAAACCCGTAACGTCACAGTTCTTCTGATGTTTTTGCAAATTTTTGTGCCCGCTTTATCTGACTCAATTAACCACCCGTGCGATTTTCGGTAATTTTTGTTTCAAGAGTTTAGAGGCCTAAAAAACGTGTATTATATATCCTTCAATTCGAGCTGTTTCGGGTGGTCGGAGCGGCCATTGTTATTTTTCAGCGTGTTTTTCTACCACATATCCGAAATCGCATCATGAGATATCTTATTCGATTCTAGACCCTATAAACTACTATAGATCACTTTTACACAGTTATCCGATTTTCGGCCGAAATTGGTTTATAGCATACCGGTAACGTCAAATGTCTTCAGATGTATTTGCAAAACTTTTTACCCACTTTATCTGACTTGATTAACCATTCTTGCAATTCTCAAAAATTTTCGTTTCGGGAGCACAGAGGCCTAAAAACGTGTATTATATACACTTCAATTCGAGCCTTTTCAGGTGGTCGGAGCGACCATTTTTAATTTCAGCCTGTTATTTACCACGTGTCCGAAATCGTATCATGAGATATCTTTTTTGATTCTATACCCTATAACCAATTATAAATTACTTTTACACGGTTATCCGATTTTCGACCGAAACGGGTTTATAGCATTAATATTCCATTGAACCGAATAGGATATTCGGGTGGGGTAACCCCGTGAAGAGGTACATTAATATCTTATTCGATTCTAGACCCTATAAACAACTAAAAATCACTTTCACAAGGTTATCCGATTTTCGGCCGAAATTGATTTATAGCATACCGGTAACGTCAAATGTCTTTTTATGTTTTTGCAAATTTTTGTGCCCGCTTTATCTGACTTGATTAACCATTTTTGAATTTTCGATAATTTTCGTTTCGGGAGCTCAGAGGCCTAAAAAACGGGTATTATATACCCTTCAATTCAAGTCGTTTCAGGTGGTCGGAGCGACCATTTTTAATTTCAGCCTGTTTTTTACCACGTGTCCGAAATCGTATCATGAGGTACTTTTTTCAAATCTAGACCCTATTAACAATTATAAATCACTTTTACACGGTTATCCGATTTTCGACCAAAACTGGTTTAAAGCATACCCGGTAACGTCAAATGTCTTCTGATGTTTTTGAAAATTTGTGTGCCCGCTTTATCTACTCGATAAACCATCCGTGCGATTTTCGATAATTTTTGTTGCAGGAGTTCAGAGGCCTAAAAAACGTGCGTTATATATCCTTTACTTCGAGCTGTTTCGGGTGGTCAGAGCGGCCATTGTCATTTTTCAGCCTGTTTTTCTACCATGTGTCCGAAATCGCATCATGAGATATCTTATTCGATTCTAGACCCTATAAACAACTATAAATCACTTTTACACGGTTATCCTATTTTCGGCCGAAATTAGTTTATATTATACCCGTAACGTCAAATATCTTCTGATGTTTTTGCAAATTTTTGTGCCCGCTTTGTCTGACTCAATTAACCATCCGTGCGATTTTCGGTAACTTTTGTTTCAAGAGTTCAGAGGCCTAAAAAACGTGTATTATATATCCTTCAATTCGAGCTGTTTCGGGTGGTCGGAGCGGCCATTGTTATTTTTCAGCGTGTTTTTCTACCACATATCCGAAATCGCATCATGAGATATCTTATTCGATTCTAGACCCTATAAACTACTATAAATCACTTTTACACAGTTATCCGATTTTCGGCCGAAATTGATTTATAGCATACGGGTAACGTCAAATGTCTTCAGATGTATTTGCAAAACTTATCACCCGCTATATCTGACTTGATTAACCATTCTTGCAATTTTCAACAATTTTCGTTTCGGGACCACAGAGGCCTAAAAACGTGTATTATATACCCTTCAATTCGAGCCTTTTCAGGTGGTCGGAGCGACCAATTTTAATTTCAGCCTGTTTTTTACCACGTATCCGAAATCGTATCATGAGATATCTTTGTTGATTCTAGACCCTATAAGCAATTATAAATTACTTTTACTCGGTTATCCGATTTTCGACCGAAACGGGTTTATAGCAGTAATATTACATTGAACCGAATAGGATATTCGGGTGGGGTACCCCTTGAAGAGGTACATTGATATCTTATTCGATTCTAGACCCTATAAACAACTAAAAATCACTTTTACACGGTTATCCGATTTTCGTCCGAAATTGGTTTATAGCATACCGGTAACGTCAAATGTCTTCTGATGTTTTTGCAAATTTGTGTGCCCGCGTTATCTGACTTGACTTACCATTTTTAAATTTTTGATAATTTTCGTTTCGGGAGCTCAAAGGCCTAAAAAACGTGTATTATATACCCTTCAATTCGAGCCTTCTCAGATTGTCGGAGCGACCATTTTTAATTTCAGCCTCTTTTTTACCACGTGTCCGAAATCGTATCAGGAGGTATCTTTTTTGATTCTAGACCCTATAAACAATTATAAATCACTTGTACACGGTTATCCGATTTTCGACCGAAACTGGTTTATGGCATACCGGTAAAGTCATATGTCTTCCGGAGTTTTTGAAAATTTTTGAGTCCGCTTTATCTGACTCGATTAAAAATCCATGCGATTTGCGGACATTTTCGTTCCGGAGAGCTCAGAGGCCTAATAAACGTGTATCATATACACATCAATTCGAGCCGTTTCAGGGTGGTCGGAGCGACTATTGTTATTTTCCAGCCTGTTTTTCTACCATGTGTCCGAAATTGCATCATGAGATATCTTATTCGATTCTAGACCCTATAAACAAATATAAATCACTTTTACACGGTTATCCGATTTTCGGCCGAAATTGGTTAATAGCATATCGGTATCGTCAAATGTCTTTTTATGTTTTTGCAAATTTGTGGGCCCGCTTTATCTGACTCCATTAACCATCTGTGCGATTTTCGATAATTTTTGTTTCAGGAGTTCATAGGCCTAAAAAACGTGTATTATATGTCCTTCAATTCGAGGTGTTTTGGGTGGTCGGAGCGGCCATTGTTATTTTACAGCGTGTTTTTCTACCACGTGTCCGAAATCGCATCATGAGATATCTTATTCGAGTCTAGACCCTATAAACAACTATAAATCACTTTTACACAGTTATCCGATTTTCGGCCGAAATTGGTTTATAGCATACCGGTAACGTCAAATGTCTTCATATGTATTTGGAAAACTTTGTACCCGCTTTATCTGACTTGATTAACCATTCTTGCAATTTTCAACTATTTTCGTTTCTGGAGCACAGAGGCCAAAAAACGTGCATTATATACCCTTCAATTCTTGCCTTTTCAGGTGGTCGGAGCTACCTTTTTTAATTTCAGCATGTTTTTTACCACGTGTCCGAAATCGCATCATGAGATAGCTTTTTTGATTCTAGACCCTATAAGGAATTATAAATTACTTTTACACGGTTATCCGATTTTCGACCGAAACGGGTTTATAGCAGTAATATTCCATTGAACCGAATAGGATATTCGGGTGGAGTAACCCCTTGAAGAGGTACATTCATATCTTATTCGATTTTAGACCCTATAAACAACTAAAAATCACTTTTACACGGTTATCCGATTTTCGGCCGAAATTGGTTTATAGCATACCGGTAACGTCAAATGTCTTCTGATGTTTTTGCAAATTTTTGTGCCCGCGCTATCTGACTTGACTTACCATTTTCGAATTTTCGATAATTTTCGTTTCGGGAGCTCAGAGGCCAAAAAAACGTGTATTATATACCCTTCAATTCGAGCCTTTTCAGGTTGTCGGAACGACCATTTTTAATTTCAGCCTCTTTTTTACCACGTGTCCGAAATCGTATCAGGAGGTATCTTTTTTGATTCTAGACCCTATAAACAATTATAAATCACTTGTACACGGTTATTCGATTTTCGACTGAAACTGGTTTATAGCATACCTGTAAAGTCATATGTCTTCCAGAGTTTTTGAAAATTTTTGAGTCCGCTTTATCTGACTCGATTAAAAATCCATGCGATTTTCGGACATTTTCGTTCCAGAGAGCTCAGAGGCCGAATAAACGTGTATCATATACACATCAATTCGAGCCGTTTCAGGGTGGTCGGAGCGACTATTGTTATTTTCCAGCCTGTTTTTCTACCACGTGTCCGAAATTGCATCATGAGATATCTTATTTGATTCTAGACCCTATAAACAAATATAAATCACTTTTACACGGTTATCCGATTTTCGGTCGAAATTGGTTAACAGCATATCGGTATCGTCACATGTCTTTTTATGTATTTGCAAATTTGTGGGCCCGCTTTATCTGAGTCGATTAACCATCCGTGCGATTTTCGATAATTTTTGTTTCAGGAGTTCATAGGCCTAAAAAACGTGTATGTCCTTCAATTCGAGCTGTTTCGGGTGGTCGGAGCGGCCATTGTTATTTTACAGCGTGTTTTTCTACCACGTGTACGAAATCGTATTATGAGATATCTTATTCGAGCCTAGACCCTATAAACAACTATAAAACACTTTTACACAGTTATCCGATTTTCGGCCGAAATTGGTTTATAGCATACCGGTAACGTGAAATGTCTTCAGATGTATTTGCAAAACTTTGTACCCGCTTTATCTGACTTGATTTACCATACTTGCAATTTTCAACAATTTTCGTTTCAGGAGCACAGAGGCCTAAAAACGTGTATTATATACCCTTCAATTCTTGCCTTTTCAGGTGGTCGAAGCTACCATTTTTAATTCCAGCCTGTTTTTTACCACGTGTCCGAAATCGTATCATGAGATATCTTTTTTGATTCTAGACCCTATAATCAATTATAAATTACTTTTACACGGTTATCCGATTTTCGACCGAAACGGGTTTATAGCAGTAATATTCCGTTGAACCGAATAGGATATTCGGGTGGGGTAACCCCTTGAAGAGGTACATTGATATCTTATTCGATTTTAGACCCTATAAACAACAAAAAATCACTTTTACACGGTTATCCGATTTTCGGCCGAAATTGGTTTATAGCATACCGGTAACGTCAAATGTCTTCTGATATTTTTGCAAATTTTTGTGCCCGCTTTATCTGATTTGACATACCATTTTCGAATTTTCGATAATTTTCGTTTCGGGAGCTCAGAGGCCAAAAAAACGTGTATTATATACTCTTCAATTCGAGCCTTTTCAGGTTGTCGGAGCGACCATTTTTAAATTCAGCCTCTTTTTTACCACGTGTACGAAATCGTATCAGGAGGTATCTTTTTTTATTATAGACCCTATAAACAATTATAAATCACTTGTACACGGTTATCCGATTTTCGACCGAAACTGGTTTATAGCATACCGGTAAAGTCATATGTCTTCCGGAGTTTTTGAAAATTTTTGAGTCCGCTTTATCTGACTCGATTAAAAATCCATGCGATTTTCGGACATTTTCGTTCCAGAGAGCTAAGAGGCCTAATAAACGTGTATCATATACACATCAATTCGAGCCGTTTCAGGGTGGTCGGAGCGACTATTGTTATTTTACAGCCTGTTTTTCTACCACGTGTCCGAAATTGCATCACGAGATATATATCTTATTCGATTCTAGACCCTATAAACAAATATAAATCACTTTTACACGGTTATCCGATTTTCGGCCGAAATTGGTTAATAGCATATCGGTATCGTCAAATGTCTTTTTATGTTTTTGCAAATTTGTGGGCCCGTTTATCTGACTCCATTAACCATCCGTGCGATTTTCGATAATTTTTGTTTCAGGAGTTTAGAGGCCTAAAAAACGTGTATTATCTTTCAATTCGAGCTGTTTTGGGTGGTCGGAGCGGCCATTGTTATTTATTAGCGCGTTTTTCTACCACGTGTCTGGAATCGCATCATGAGATATCTTATTCGATTCTAGAGCTTAAAAACAACTAAAAATCACTTTTACATGGTTATCCGATTTTCGGCCGAAATTGGTTTATAGCATACCTGTAACGTCAAATGTCTTCTGATGTTTTTGCAAATTTTTGTGCCCGCTTTATCTGACTCAATTAACCATCCGTGCAATTTTCGGTAATTTTTGTTTCAAGAGTTCAGAGGCCTAAAAAACGTGTATTATATATCCTTCAATTCGAGCTGTTTCGGGTGGTCGGAGCGGCCATTGTTATTTTTCAGCCTGTTTTTCTACCACATGTCCGAAATCGCATCATGAGATATCTTATTCGATTCTAGACCCTATAAACAACTATAAATCACTTTTACACAGTTATCCGATTTTCGGCCGAAATTGGTTTATAGCATACCGGTAAAGTCAAATGTCATCAGATGTATTTGCATAACTTTGTACTCGCTTTATCTGACTTGCTTAACCATTCTTGCAATTTTCGTTTCGGGAGCACAGAGGCCTAAAAACGTGTATTATATACCCTTCAATTCTTGCCTTTTCAGGTGGTCGGAGCTACCATTTTTAATTTCAGCCTGTTTTTTACCACGTGTCCGAAATTGTATCATGAGATATCTTATTTGATTCTAGACCCTATAAACAATTATTAATTACTTTTACACGGTTATCCGATTTTCGACCGAAACGGGTTTATAGAAGTAATATTCATAGGATATTCGGGTGGGGTAACCCCTTGAAGAGGTACATTGATATCTTATTCGATTTTAGACCCTATAAACAACAAAAAATCACTTTTACACGGTTATCCGATTTTCGGCCGAAATTGGTTTATAGCATACCGGTAACGTCAAATGTCTTCTGATGTTTTTGCAAATTTTTGTGCCCGCTTTATCTGATTTGACATACCATTTTCGAATTTTCGATAATTTTCGTTTCGGGAGCTCAGAGGCCAAAAAAACGTGTATTATATACTCTTCAATTCGAGCCTTTTCAGGTTGTCGGAGCGACCATTTTTAATTTCAGCCTCTTTTTTACCACGTGTCCGAAATCGTATCAGGAGGTATCTTTTTTGATTATAGACCCTATAAACAATTACAAATCACTTGTACACGGTTATCCGATTTTCGACCGAAACTTGTTTATAGCATACCGGTAAAGTCATATGTCTTCCGGAGTTTTTGAAAATTTTTGAGTCCGCTTTATCTGACTCGATTAAAAATCCATGCGATTTTCGGACATTTTCGTTCCAGAGAGCTAAGAGGCCTAATAAACGTGTATCATATACACATCAATTCGAGCCGTTTCAGGGTGGTCGGAGCGACTATTGTTATTTTACAGCCTGTTTTTCTACCACGTGTCCGAAATTGTATCACGAGATATCTTATTCGATTCTAGACCCTATAAACAAATATAAATCACTTTTACACGGTTATCCGATTTTCGGCCGAAATTGGTTAATAACATATCGGTATCGTCAAATGTCTTTTTATGTTTTTGCAAATTTGTGGGCCCGTTTATCTGACTCCATTAACCATCCGTGCGATTTTCGATAATTTTTGTTTCAGGAGTTTAGAGGCCTAAAAAACGTGTATTATCTTTCAATTCGAGCTGTTTTGGGTGGTCGGAGCGGCCATTGTTATTTATTAGCGCGTTTTTCTACCACGTGTCTGGAATCGCATCATGAGATATCTTATTCGATTCTAGAGCTTAAAAACAACTAAAAATCACTTTTACATGGTTATCCGATTTTCGGCCGAAATTGGTTTATAGCATACCTGTAACGTCAAATGTCTTCTGATGTTTTTGCAAATTTTTGTGCCCGCTTTATCTGACTCAATTAACCATCCGTGCAATTTTCGGTAATTTTTGTTTCAAGAGTTCAGAGGCCTAAAAAACGTGTATTATATATCCTTCAATTCGAGCTGTTTCGGGTGGTCGGAGCGGCCATTGTTATTTTTCAGCCTGTTTTTCTACCACATGTCCGAAATCGCATCATGAGATATCTTATTCGATTCTAGACCCTATAAACAACTATAAATCACTTTTACACAGTTATCCGATTTTCGGCCGAAATTGGTTTATAGCATACCGGTAACGTCAAATTTCTTCAGATGTATTTGCAAAACTTTGTACCCGCTTTATCTGACTTGATTAACCATTCTTGCAATTTTCGTTTCGGGAGCATAGAGGCCTAAAAATGTG
The DNA here is from genome assembly GCA_029255685.2 of Silene conica. Lineage (NCBI taxonomy): Eukaryota > Viridiplantae > Streptophyta > Magnoliopsida > Caryophyllales > Caryophyllaceae > Silene > Silene conica. Next base: position 41,475,397 of record CM055316.2, on the reverse strand, counting down.
TATTGTATACCCTTCAATTCTTGCCTTTTCAGGTGGTCGGAGCTACCATTTTTAATTTCAGCCTGTTTTTTACCACGTGTACGAAATCGTATCATGAGATATCATTTTTGATTCTAGACCCTATAAGCAATTATAAATTACTTTTACACGGTTATCCGATTTTCGACCGAAACAGGTTTATAGCAGTAATATTCCACGTTTATCAATAACGGTTGGCTTGCTAGATAAGTTTGACGTTATTGTCATACGGATGGCGGTGATCAACTGGTCCCTATACGTCACACCTATAGGACACGTTTGAGAGATGTGAAGGTATGAAAGTACAGTCACATTTATGCCGGATATGACTAAACAGTTAGTCAAAGGTATTGACTATTAAATTAGTCAATAAGATGTTGAGATTATTATTTAATACGGATTAAATAATTTTAGCTAATACGGATTACATGATTAATTCGTAAATTAAATATAAACGGTTATATTTAATTAAATATTGTATTCGCGTATTAATATAAACAGTTATATTAATTTGGGTAATTATACAATATCGTAATTTTATCAGACCATTATTAATACATCGACTGCATTAATATCTGATAACACGTGTGCGATTTATAAATAAAACCCGCGAATAATATTTAGCAAATCGGGTCGAATCACGTAAAGGAATAACGTAAGAGTGGAAAGCCCACTCCTACCTAAGACTCCATTCGGCCGACCCACAAGGTTACAAAAGGAGAGTTTTTCTCCTTTTGTCAATCACTGGTGAATCACAATTTTGATAATTAGGGTTTTGAGAACATTATTTTTTCCCAAAACTCAGATCTCACATCAAAAACCTCACAATAGCTCTCCCCATATTGCATATTGCAAGCCAATTGGAGAGTATTTCTAGCACACGCGGCATCATCTCATTCAAGTCTTGGGTGCAAGTTATAGGAGGGAATTTACTTTAATTCCTGTTTTTAGGCCTATTCAAGCAAGGACCCAAGGTTGTATTCCTTTTTCATGTTTTTATTAACTTATGACAATAATCTCAATTGTAAAATTCGTTATAATCCTTCACGTTTTAGGGCGAATACATGCTTTATTCCCCACAAGTGGTATCAGAGCCAAGGCCACGAGATTTTACTTTTGTGTTTTTCATAATTTTTGATTAAAAATTTTGAAAATCGATTTCTGCCGGCGTGTGGGTCGGTCGACCCATTAATGTGGTCGGTCGACCAACACCCGCGTAGGGTTTCTGTTTTTCGGCAGTTTCTCTTTTGTATAATCGATCTTGTTTTCGATTCCTGTTTACATAATGTTAATTAATCGATATTCTTGACAATATGTGAACCCTAATTGCTGTTTATTTTGATTTAGGCGTTTTGAATCAAAGGTTAAAGCTTGTTTTGATTGAAAGTACAGCAATTTCGCGTTTTCAGAAACTCGTCTTGGTTTTTTGTGGTCGGTCGACCTGTTTATTGGGTCGGTCGACCACTCTGCAGTTACAGGAAAATAAAAAAAAAAGTTTTTTTTTTCGTCAGGAGGTCGGTCGACCCCATATTGAGGTCGGTTGACCTCGTCCCTGTAACAGACGTTTTATTTTTCCGAAAATAACTTGTTTTTATTTTCCCTTGGCCAAAAGTAATATGCTGTATACGGAAATAATATATTATTTTTGTGAAACGGTTCACTCTCGCATGATACATATTATTTTAAAACAGTTTAAGATAATGGATTATTAACTTGTTAAAATTAAAGTGGTTAAAACGGTATAATCACATAATTTTAATCCCATAAAGGTGGTTTGGTAAAATTTGTTAATCATAATAACAGTATTATGTCATGAATGAATTTTATTTTTAGTTGATGCATTTTATTTATCGTCTTGTTGAATGCCTTTTGAATGCTTTCTATAACGTATTTAATTTTGCAAACGGTTGTAACTTAGTGTGGCCTTAGAAGATTGTGTCACCGTAATGATGGGACACAGTCTTGTTTGTAATTTTGAGATCTTGAATCTCCGTTTTGGGTTTTTGACATGTAATTACTTTTGTATTTAAATTAGAATGTAAATAGGGTTATATTTGTAATTTAAATTAGTAATTTTGTGAAGACCAAAGACGGAGACCGGATGCTCACTCCCGCTGCAAGGACCAAGATGGAACATCAAGACAAGCTTCTAGGGTCCAACGGTGGATTCCAAGTTGTTATGTTTATTTTGGTAGGATAGGCCACACTAGGACTTTTATTTACGTTTATTGCATTTATTTTATGCTTTCATCGATAATAGCTTGCATCATATTCTGCCTAAAACCAAACCACCTATAACATGCCTGAAAACTGACTCATGTAGAGGTTACGCGTTAGTTTTCTGTGACAATACAGATGTCACATGTCACATGTAAAGCCATCACTTTATTTCATTCATTCATGCAAATGCTAGATATTAGTTCACTTAAAATGGATAAATATAAGTTGATGGGGTCTTCCTCGTATAACCAAAAATTGAGACTAGTCTTTATAAATCAGACTCCCATGAATCCCTTCTTCGTCGGTAGGCATAATATGACCCCTTCTACGTCGGGTAAGTGGGAACAGATGATTTATTTTATCTCAACATCATGGTCACTCGATACTATCTAGCGACTGAGATGGACTAATAGATAAGATTTACGGAAATCTATCGACCAAGAGTTCCAAGGGTGGAATTAGCCAAGCTGTGGGCTTATCAATATACGGAAATTGAGTCTTGGGATCGTTTATATAATTCTTGAGGGAGATCAATTATATAAATGCATGAGTCTACGAGTTTAAATACAATTTAAAATAGACTTAAATCACAACGATGAGTTGCTTATATGGTTTTGTTTTTATCTTCTTTTTTTCAATGTAGAACACGTTCAATTAAACTGCTGTATAACTAATGGCTGGTGAAGACCCAATGCCAAGTGCCAAGCTAGCACGTGAATCCTGGCTAAAAGCCTTCATGGACTCCATGAATCAGTCTACTAGACTAAGGAATGATGGGTCAAACTTCTCTGACTGGGAGGCAGCACTACGGAATGCTGTCATTGCAGACGGAAAGCTTAAGTACTTAACTGAGCCAATTCCGGCACACCCAGGAACTGGAGCTAGAGCTAACGAAGTTCGCGCTCATAGCGGCTTCGTCATGGAAGCGGGTGCGATAAAGAACGTACTCATCTATGCAATGGAATCCAATTTGCAAAGACGCTTCATAACCCATGGTGTAAACAAGATTTTCACCACGCTCACTAACGAATTCTCAAAAGCTGTGAGAATCGTTTCTTATGAGCATACCTGTCGTTTCTTTGAGGCGAAACTCCAGAAGGGCCAAGCGGTTAGCCCACATATTCTCAACATGATTGAGAATATCGAGAAACTGGAGGCCCTAAACTGCAAGATCAGTGAGAACATAATCGTTGATCGAATGCTTCATTCGCTTCATGATGGGTTCGCCCTCTTCAGGGCCAACTATTACATGAACGACATGAAGAAGACTCCTCATGAGCTCCACTCCCTTCTCGTACAGACCGAGAAGGATCTGAAATTAAGTGGGAGCATGAAGCAGGATGTTCTCATGATCTCCAGTAAGGGTAAGGGTAAGGGAAAAGCTAAAGCTCAGGGCGACCTAACAGTAGGCAAGCCCAAGTTTAAGAAGTCAGAATTTACTAAGAGTGGGCCAGGTGAGTCGAGCAACTCACAGGGCAAGACAAAGAGCATGGATACTAGCATGGAATGTCACCATTGCCACAAGACTGGGCATTGGAGGCGCTCATACCCCGTGTATCATGAGGACATTAAGGCAGGCCGCGTTACTCCTGTTGGTATGTCTTCTTCTTCTTTTATTCACATGATTGAGATTAACCATGCAAGTTACGGAACATGGGTACTAGATACTGGTTGTGGTTCTCATCTATGTAATCATGTGCAGGGCCTCCGAAACCAAGAACCCCTCATCAAGGGTGAGGTTGACCTGCGTGTCGGGAATGGAGCACGTGTTGCTGCAGTCTCGAGGGGAACATACGTGATCCAGCTTTCAAGTGGATTCGATTTATCTTTATATAACTGTTATTATGTTCCTTGTTTGTCCAAAAACATTATTTCAGTTTCTGCGCTTGACAAACTTGGTTTTTCATTTGTAATAGAAAATAACAGTTGTATTTTCTCATTACACAATATGATTTATGGCAAGGCAGTTTCCATGAATGGAATTTATGTTTTAGATCAAACCACTGAAATATTACATGTGAATAATAAGAGATTAAAGGTAAGTGACAAAGATCAAACTTAGCTATGGCATTGTCGTATGGGACACATAAATGAGAAACGCGTAAAACAGCTCATACAGAATGGAGCTATCTCGGCCCTTGATTTCGAATCATATGGCACGTGTGAATCATGTCTCATCGGTAAGATGACTCGTATTTCCTTCAAAGGTGTTGGAATGCGCGCTGCCAAACCTATTAGGACTCATACATACAGATGTGTGTGGGCCTATGTCGATCAACACACGAGAAGGCTATAGGTATTTCATCTCTTTCACGGATGATCTGAGTAGATATGGCTATGTCTACTTGATGAAACATAAAAGTGAATCCTTTGACAAGTTCAAAGAATACAAGAATCGGGTACAGAACCAGCTGGGAAGAAAGATTAAAGCACTACGTTCTGACTGTTGGGAAATGTGTCCTCAACAATAGTGCGATCACGTAATTAAATCTCATAACGAGAATGCGCAAGGGATGATACGAATTATTAGTCAACTGACCAACATTAATCGGTAATGATTGGCTAGCTAGAGTTTGACATTACTGTCGTATGACGGTGGTGGTCAGTTGATCCCTTTAGGTCACACCTTTAGGACAATTCCCTTAATTGATAAAGTGATCAAATGTATGATGATACGATTTGATCATATTCCTTAAACTCGTATATCGAGAAATTAGAGGTTAAATCTTAATGTAAGATTTATGTTTAAAATTGAAACGTGTCAATTGTTAAACATTAAACGATATTTTATTATATCGTTACTAGAATGAATTGGGTTATGATTAATACAAAGGTTGTAAATCGTATTGACGATTATTATAAGTGACCATTTTACATCTAGTAATTTCGAATTACTTGTCAACTTGATAAATGAGATTTATTAATTTATGAATAATATTTATTTGATAAATATGTATGATTAAATTAAAACAATTGTTATTTTATGACATATTGGATGTCACATAACATAAAATTGTAATGTTGATAAAAATGTAAAATTAGGTCCATATTAGTGTATGTGTGTGCCGGTTGTGTATGGTTTAAGAGCATGTTGAGTGTTATTAAATTAACACAACATAATGATTAAAGTTTACTTAACTTTAATTAGGGTGCTACCTTGAGCCACCCTATATTACATTGGAATGTGTTGTTGTTCCCTCTTGAGCTCTCCCATACACGGCTACACTACTACTCCCTAAACACCTTAAGTTAATTAGTTAATTTAAGTCTAGGGTTAAGGGAGCATATAAAAGAGATCTCATACCCATTCACTTCTTTTCTTAGCCAAAAAAAAATCACCAAGCAAGAAGAGAAATTTTTACCTCTAAAATACTTATTATAAGATAATAAAAATTATACTAAGAGTAGTATTCAAATATTATTCTAATAAGTGAGATTAGAATAAGTTTAAGGAAGAATCGATTCTTAGTCTAGCACAACAAAGATTCGGTTTTAAGGGGTTGTCTTGGTGCATCTCTAAAGGACGTATTCTAATTTGGGTACTTTGGAGGATCATCCTTGCCAAGCTTGGACCGTGTGTAAGGGTTCGATTTCTCCCTATTCCGCATTTTTTAAGCATGCATAAGATCTAATAAACAAGTTTATTATTTTGTTAATTAAAAGTTAATTAAAGGTTTTGTTAGTATGACTAAATTAGTTTATGAGCAACTAGTTAAACCTATCAATTGGTATCAGAGCAAAAAGGGTTGTTTGCATGCTTTCCGTTTCGTTTTTACGGAGTTATTAGGATAACAAAATAAAACTTGATAATTTTCGTTTTGATATATGATATGCACGAAATTAATTTAGCATGATACCTACTGTTTTCTAATATGATTTAGAATATTTGGAATATATTTTGCATGAATATTGATCATTGGTATTTTAATTTCGGTTTTTAATACGTTTTAATGGTTAAAAATGATTAATTTCGGGAAAAATAGTTAAAATAAACTTCTGGCCGAGATTTTTCAGTATGATATCACATGTATTTTCTATAATATGAATATGAATTTTCGTAAATTATAGACCTTTAAATCGTGTGATATGAATTTTAATGGTTAAAATGCAATAAGATGAATAAATATGGGTTAAAATAGTTATATTATGAATTTGACTATAAAAATTTATGAGGATGTCACTTGCAATATTTAAAATTTATGTTGAATTTTCCAGAAATTTATCTCAAATATTGCAATATTATAGATTTTTAATGTAAAAATCGGGTAATTAGTGACATTATTTCGACTTTAATAGTTTAAGTTGGAATTTGGCCATAAAAATTTAACACGATGTCATATATATTATTTCCAGCATGTATAAAATTTTCGAGAATTTTATCTTATTTTATGCTTGAGAAATAATTTTAAATGTTAAAATCGTACGATATATGACGTAAATCGTTAAAATTTGCAAATGTTGTTAAAAATGGCCGAAAATGTAACCCATATTAGTCATATGTGATATGTTCATCATGAAAATTTTCTTGGGTGCCTAAAGTTTCAGATTTGATTTGCATTGATTTAATTTTGTTTTGTTAAAAGTAGCATTTAAAATTAAATAAAAGGAGGCATGCTTTAAAATTTCGGCTATGGGGCAATGTGCCATTTAATTTTCTGTCCATCTTGTGTTCTTAAAATGTTTTGGAAGGTATAAAAATATTATTAGTATTTAATTTGCATTTATGAAGTTAATTATTGAATTTTCCGACTTAAATTGCTCGTTTTACGTGTTATTTTCGAAATAATAATAAAACCGTATAAAATACTAATATTTTAACTTTCTGAAAATTTTAAGAACATTCTGGATTTTTCAAAATTTGAATTTTGAATTTTCGAAATTTTTATGACTCTTTTGAATTTTATATTATTTTTCCCGTAAAACCGAGTAATACCGATCAATATTAAACATATTAAGTTAAGTCATGTTCAAAGTTTGAGTAAGACTAAATTTTGAATCCTATGAGAGTTAGGATGATTAACTTAAGGATGAAAACCGTTTCATTTAAATGCATAGTGTTGTTAAACGTTAAAACACGCGATTCCATAAACCGAGGTTTGCGATAACTATTTAAATAAGTATTTTAAATAAGACGATTTGGCTTAGGATTTGCATGTTAATTCATATTTATATAAGCATTGCATATTTTATATTATGAATGTCAAGATTTACTTTTACGTAATTTTGGGAATTATGTAATTTACTTAGTATGGCCTAGTTTTTAAATCGGTATTTCCCGTAATGTAAGGGGTTACCGATTCGGTTGTAATTTTGTGATCTCGTATCACCCAATTGTAATTTATTTCTATTTTATAATGTATAAAGTAGACTAGAAAAGTTGTAATATTTGTAAAATCCGGAGTTCCTTGAAGACGGTGCCATTCGGAAAGGAGTTCCGATCAAGACGGTGTTTACATCGAAGTGCGTGCCGCGTGAAGTTCAAGGGACCAAAGGAGTTGGTTTCCGAATTTGTACTTTGTTATTTCTTTTCTAGGAAAGGCCATACTAGGGTTTATTTATGCTTTTATTTTTGCTTTTTATATGTTTGCATGCATAGCCAAATCGTCATACATCGTATCATGCATGTTTCGATTTAATCGACCTAGTCATCTATTTTATCGATAATTCACCGAATTAGTTCACTTAAACGGAGATAGATAATAATTTGACTAGATCTCTTACATATTAATATTGAGACTTAGCCTTACCAAATAGTACGGACCCATGAATCCCTTCTTCACAAGAACGTAGGCTCGGCTACACCGGGGTACTAAAATTGTCACGTTGGGTAAGTGGGGTAATAAGATTACACCTTGAAATTTGGTTGATCTCAACGAAAGTATTCGTAACCGTAGTTGCAATAAGTTCGGGCTAAAGATAATTTTAAGAAAATTGTCGACCGAGAGTTCTAAGAGTAGAACCGATTAAAGGGTTAATCCACCAAATTATACCGATACGGGTTGAATCGGCTACACCGTGCCCGGATTAGTATGGGTTTGGGTCTCGGGATTGTTTACTTAATTGGGTAAGAGATCATTAAGTAAATATTTATAACTAAAAGTTTTTAGTTTAAATTATGATGAATTTAAAATGATGTTGTTTTTCCTTTTATTATTGTAGTTTAATTTTCAAACATCGACTATGGCAACCAACGCTCCACCCCTCACTAACGTATCATGGCTTCGATCCTTTATGGATCGTTGCAAACTCGATAAGCATGGTTCCAATTTTAAGGATTGGGATGCGCAATTACTTTTGGCCGCTCAAGGTGACGATAAGAGTCGTTACCTATCCGAAGCCGCTCCTCCCGCTCCGACCGCTCGTTCGTCGGCCCAAACTCGTGAGGCCTATGAAGCCTACATGAAAGAGTCCTCCGCTCTTAAAAATGTGCTCATCTTCTCCATGGAGCCGGATCTCCAAAGGAGTATGATCAAGTTGACCACATCGTATGAGATATACACCAAGCTTGCGACCATGTTTTCGCAAACTCCTAGGGTGATTCAATATGAGGCGGCTTCCGCCTTCTTTGACATAACTTTCAAGGAAGGGCAAAAGATAAGCTCTCATGTGCTCAAACTAGTTGAGCTCGCGGAGACTCTTAAAGCTCAAAATGTTGATGTTCCCGACTCTCTTATCATTGACCGAGTTCTTCACTCGCTCAATAAGGTTAAGGCGTATGCTCAATTCCGGGTGAATTTCAATATGCGAAACCAAGAGACCTCGTTAGACGAGTTGCATAAGATGCTAGTCCAAGCCGAAAGGGACATGGGACTTCATGAAAGTTCCACCAAGGATGTTTTAAACATCGAAAAGAAAGGGAAAACGAGCTTCAAGAGAAATGCCTCGAAAGGCAAGGGCAAGAAAACGTTCAAGCCCTAGGCGACCAAAGAAAAGACCTTTTCGAAAGGCGCTTCCACCTCGTCTTCTACAGAGCAAGACAAGTGCCATTATTGCACGAGGATCGGTCATTGGAAGCGAAATTGCCCCAAGTACTTAAGTGATCTCAAAAATGGGAAGGCAACCACCGTAGGTAATAATTCTCGCGTATAATTCATGTCATTTATCAACTTATGTATAGTGATACAAATGTGTTGATATTTACCCTTTTTAATTGTTTTAAAGGGCCAACCCCGAATAATGATAAGGGCAAGGAGAAGGAAGCTTGAGGCTCCTTACTTGGATGGCTCCGGTAGCATCCAATTGATCGAAGACTTGAAGAGCTAGGCTCTAATTTTCATATCGTCTTCTTTCATATTTTGCATTTATTTATGGAACAATTTAATTTTCTTGTAAGACAAGGATTAAAATCCGAAAACAATGGTTGTAATTTTGGATATTAGTGACTTGGTTTTCAACCCAAGTCACTACTTTTGTTCTCAATCAATGTTTTGATTTCTCAAATAAATTGCATACCTTGTTTAAACATGAATAATAGTGATTTTATCACGCAACAAACTATTGATACGATCAATATAATATAATCAAAGAGTTGATTAAAACGGAGAACTACACCCCATGAGATAAATTCAATCAAAATGAGACTATATCAGTTCATTATAAGATTTTCATTTTAAGTGAAAATGAGAATGTATTCATCACACCTATCAAACTTCAAACATTCAAATACATTGGTTAATCGAAATAGCTATCCTTAAACAAGTAAAGGTTATTGTTAGAAGGATAGAGTGGGAGAAAATATTTCGCTCACAAACCAATGATGAAAATAAAGGAAGGATCTTAGAGAAGATTCTTACTTGGGAGTCTTAAGAAGAGCCCTAAATGATTTGAAGAAACTACGAGAGGACACTGAAGAAACTACGGGAGGACACTCGAAGAAAGGTTCTTTGTGTTCATTGTTTCATAGAGAGGAAACTTGAAACCCCGTATGAAATCGGAAGGAAAACGGTTCCTTAATAAACGATTCTTCTAAGTTTATAAGATAAAAGAGAAGAAATCATCTCAATCCTCTCAACGTAGTTATAAAGGAAATAATCATGTCATATGCGTCTCGAGGAAACGAAGACATGATAAGAGGGTGATGATTGATTGAATGGAAAATAGATCACTATAGGGATAGTGATAGTGATAATGATTCGAGTAATAGTTTAACATGCGAGAAATGAAAGGTTCATTTAAGATATCGAGAGATATTGATTTTAGTGGGAGCGATTTTCATTAAAAGAATTAAGCCTACCATTTAGAGAGAATGGGTGATTCTTTAAGGTGTAAAGAATAAGAGGTTTTCAATTCTAGATGATCAAATACTTTATATCATAAGATGATGGAGCTTACGGGAAGGTTTATTATATGGATAATAAAAGGTCGCCCACTAGAAGTTAGAATGGTTAGATACATTATTCATAACGATGAATGAAACCATTATCAAATAGCCAAGATGAGTGAAAATTATAAAGAATGATGAAATCATAAATAAACTACAATATAGATTTCAGTACATAAGTGACTATAGAGAGTGATTTTTAATCCCTCTAGTATATCGATACGTCACAAGTTATAAGATAACAGTGGGAGCTTTCCTCCGGAAAGGAAACTCAAAATCTAGAAAGAGTTCTAGAAATGTACTCAAATAGAATCATATTATACGGGATAATATGAGAATAAAGGAGACCAAAAGTTGTAAGTTTTGCTATCATGAATAAAGGTTATTCGCATGAATAAAGGATTATTCGCAAAACGCTAATACAAATAGATGATTGTGCATCAAAATGCAATGTAATAGTTTTGACTATTGTTGCATGACAACATCATTTGAGTTATTAATAACTCAAAGTAAAAGATACTTTGTCAGAATCCAAATGGGTTGTATGAGACAATATTGAACCCCATAAGTGAACTGGATTGACTTAGTATGGCCCCTAGCCGCTTACATGAGGTGACGTCTCAAAGCGACTAGAGTGTGAGGCGATTGATGGCAAGTTCAAGTGTCATAGAGTCATATGTGATGACTAGTCGATCACATAGGCAGACTGTAAGAGACACTCTGTCGGGCAATGTGACCGCTTATAGAGTTCTGGAAATTTTATAGCCGGGTCGTGGCGAGAGCTGCTATAGTATTCTTGTGAGTCAATTCTTAGACTAAAGACTACTCTCCCAAGATGGTACAGTTTAGGCATAACTTTGATCCATTCTCTACGACTTTTCGTAACTGGAGTCAAATGGGATTGTTTTGGGTTGTGACTGACTGTGACTAGTTGAAGGAAGTAGTGCGATAGAAATTGTCCACCCCTTGTCAGGGTTGTTCAAATCTCAGGGCCGCTCGAGGAGAAGATAACTGGAAATGCGTGGCCACGCTCGGAAGGTATCTATGGTAGATAATTCCGGTCAGACAGTTATTCTCCAGATCGAGGAAACCATTCATGATATGATCAAATGCAAGAACGACCAGAGAGAGACATCTTGCATTGAGTGGGAGATTGTAATAGGACAAGAGAATTGGTGACGCACACTTGTCGAGGACAAGTGGGAGATTGTTGGGAAATGTGTCCTCAACAATAGTGCGATCACGTAATTAAATCTCATAACGAGAATGCGCAAGGGATGATACGAATTATTAGTCAACTGACCAACATTAATCGGTAATGATTGGCTAGCTAGAGTTTGACATTACTGTCGTATGACGGTGGTGGTCAGTTGATCCCTTTAGGTCACACCTTTAGGACAATTCCCTTAATTGATAAAGTGATCAAATGTATGATGATACGATTTGATCATATTCCTTAAACTCGTATATCGAGAAATTAGAGGTTAAATCTTAATGTAAGATTTATGTTTAAAATTGAAACGTGTCAATTGTTAAACATTAAACGATATTTTATTATATCGTTACTAGAATGAATTGGGTTATGATTAATACAAAGGTTGTAAATCGTATTGACGATTATTATAAGTGACCATTTTACATCTAGTAATTTCGAATTACTTGTCAACTTGATAAATGAGATTTATTAATTTATGAATAATATTTATTTGATAAATATGTATGATTAAATTAAAACAATTGTTATTTTATGACATATTGGATGTCACATAACATAAAATTGTAATGTTGATAAAAATGTAAAATTAGGTCCATATTAGTGTATGTGTGTGCCGGTTGTGTATGGTTTAAGAGCATGTTGAGTGTTATTAAATTAACACAACATAATGATTAAAGTTTACTTAACTTTAATTAGGGTGCTACCTTGAGCCACCCTATATTACATTGGAATGTGTTGTTGTTCCCTCTTGAGCTCTCCCATACACGGCTACACTACTACTCCCTAAACACCTTAAGTTAATTAGTTAATTTAAGTCTAGGGTTAAGGGAGGATATAAAAGAGATCTCATACCCATTCACTTCTTTTCTTAGCCAAAAAAAAATCACCAAGCAAGAAGAGAAATTTTTACCTCTAAAATACTTATTATAAGATAATAAAAATTATACTAAGAGTAGTATTCAAATATTATTCTAATAAGTGAGATTAGAATAAGTTTAAGGAAGAATCGATTCTTAGTCTAGCACAACAAAGATTCGGTTTTAAGGGGTTGTCTTGGTGCATCTCTAAAGGAGGTATTCTAATTTGGGTACTTTGGAGGATCATCCTTGCCAAGCTTGGACCGTGTGTAAGGGTTCGATTTCTCCCTATTCCGCATTTTTTAAGCATGCATAAGATCTAATAAACAAGTTTATTATTTTGTTAATTAAAAGTTAATTAAAGGTTTTGTTAGTATGACTAAATTAGTTTATGAGCAACTAGTTAAACCTATCACTGACCGTGGTGGTGAGTATCTTTCACACGAGTTTGATCAACACCTTAAAGACTGTGGTATCGTTCTACAGTTGACTCCACCTGGAACACCACAATTAAATGGTGTGTCCGAACGGAGAAATCGAACTCTACTTGATATGGTTCGATCCATGATGAGTCACACCGTTGTGCCTGATTCATTGTGGGGCTATGCTCTTTTGTCGGCCGCTCTAATACTTAACCGAAGTCCGTCTAAAGATGTTGACAAGACTCCATACGAATTATGGAAGGGAACGGTCCCTAACTTGTCCTTTATTCGGGTTTGGGGCTGCGTGGCTTATGTCAAGTGGAGACACGAGGATAAGCTCGGCCCGCGATCGGTCAAGACATACTTTATAGGCTATCCAAAGGGAACTTTTGGTCATTACTTCTACTCGCCAACCGAACAACGTGTTTTTGTTGCGGCTAGTGCGACGTTCTTAGAGAAAGAATTTCTCGAGAACAAGTCGAGTAATAGAACCTTCGATTTATCGGAGGTTCAAGAACCAACTACCGAGCAACCATTGGAGGAAATAGTTCCTTCAACCGAGGCTGCGGTAGATATTCCTGAGGAACCTAGGAGGTCGGGAAGAGTCTCTATTCCTCCGGACAGATACATTGGTATGGTCGAGGAACATAACATAGATGACGTCTTACTCCTAGAGGGTAATGAACCCACAACCTATAAAGGTGCCATGACCAGTTCTGACTCAAAGCTATGGCTAGAAGCCATGCAATCCGAGATGGAAGCCATGTATGAGAACAACGTGTGGGATCTTGTGGACCTACCTGCAAAGGTACGTCCCCTTCAATGCAAATGGCTTTACAAGATAAAGCATGCCGTGGAAGGACAACAAGATATCCATAAGGCAAGACTAGTTGCTAAAGGTTTCACCCTAGTGCCAGGCTTGCACTACGATGAGATCTTTGCACCCGTAGTCATGCTACGTTCCATTCGGATTATCTTAGCAATCGCCGCATTTCATGACTATGAAATATGGCAAATGGACGTTAAAACCGCCTTCTTAAACGGTTATTTGGAGGAAGAGTTGTACATGGTACAACCCGAGGGTTTTATTGATCCAGTACATCCTAAGAAGGTCTGCAAGCTTAAGCGTTCCATCTATGGACTTAAGCAAGCATCACGGAATTGGAATCATCGCTTCGACCAAATGATAAAAGAGAATGGGTTCATTCGATCAGTCGAGGAACCATGTCTCTATATCAAGTCGAGTGGGAGCAAGATTGTATTCCTAGTACTGTATGTCGACGACATACTCTTGATTGGGAATGACATACCTCTCTTATCTTCGGTTAAAGCATGGTTGAAAAACCATTTCCAGATGAAAGATCTGGGAGAGGCACAAAGAATTTTGGGCATCCGTATCTACAGGGATAGATCACGACGGATGCTGTCTCTCAGTCAGGAGTCTTACATAGATAAGATTCTAGAAAGATTCAGCATGACGAACTCCAAGAAGGGGTTCCTTCCTATGACTACTGGGATTCACTTGAGCAAGACTCAAGAAGCTAAGACATTGGAAGAGAAAGAGCGCATGAGTTGGATTCCTTATGCTTCGGCAATAGGATCGATCATGTATGCCATGATATGCACACGTCCAGACGTTGCATATGCATTGAGTATGACAAGCCGATTCCAAGCTCATCCAGGTGAACAACACTGGATGGTCGTGAAAAACATTCTTAAGTACCTACGGAGGACTAAAGATTGGGGATTGACTTACGGAGGCGAGTCGACGCTCTGCGCCACGGGTTACGCGGATGCTAGCTTCCAAACGGATCGAGAAGACTCGAAATCTCAGTCTGGATTCGTTTTTACTCTTAATGGCGCTGTTGTCAGCTGGAAAAGTTCTAAACAGAGTGTTACAGCAGATTCTACTACTGAGTCCGAGTACTATGCCGCCTCGGAAGCAGCTAAGGAAGCAATATGGGTGCGTCAATTCTTACAAGGACTCTCAGTAGTGCCTAGTTCGAATGACCCAATCACCGTTTATTGTGACAATAAAGGTGCCATCTTCCAAGCTAAGGAGCATAAGTCTAGCAACAATGCTAAACATGTACAACGGAAAGCTCATCTAATCAGAGATTACGTGGAGCAAAAGGAGATTTTCATTGATAAGATCGCTACGGATGACAACATAGCTGATCCTCTCACTAAAGCATTGCCACATGATAAGCATGAAGGGCACATCCATTCCATGGGAATTGGATGTGTTCCTACTTTTATGAATTCTTGTAATAATTCATTTTCTCGTGTACTCTATTCAACCTCATTGTTATGATATATAATGTTTTGTTTTTCATGTGGAATTGAACGCCAATTTTGAACACCCCAAAGTGAACTGAATTACATTACATCATTTTTAGTCCTTGATTACCCACTTGAGCTGATAACTCCGGTAATCATTTTGTGACGTTGGTTGATGGTGGGTTCAACGAGCCATAAGTCACACGGCTGATTGACCAATCACAAAGGCTAGTTATACGGATATCTCGTAGGACACCCCGTGACAACGTTATGGAGTCCTAAATGTTTTTAAACATTGGGTGCCAGGTCGTGGATAGGACCTCCATAGTGTTCCTTAGAGTCGAGTCTTTTGACTTTCAACTGTCTCTTGAGATTAAGGCAGATTTTGGGTAACTTTGGTTTCTTTCCCACGGTCATCGTAACAGGGGCCAAGAGGATTTTTTCTGGGTTATTTCATGCTGCGCGATATCGGCAGGATTCGAGTTGAGGGAAATATCCAAACCCTTATCAGGATTTTATCATTTCTCAGGGCCACTCGAGGAGTAGTAACTGAAATGCATGGCCATGCTCGAATACAGATTCGTTTTATCAGTTAAGTTACTCTCTAGTCGGGGAAACCACTCTTGATACATATCGCTTGTGAGATACGACCTTTGCGAATGCGGATTTGCAAATTGTCTTACATTGAGTGGGAGAAATTTTAAAAGGATATGAGAATCGGTTATCGCACCTACACTTGTACGGACAAGTAGGAGTTTGTTGGAGCTTGTGTCCTCCACATGTAGTGTGATAACGTCATTGCACATACCCTTGTACGGACAAGTGGGAGATTGTTGTGGCTGGTGTCCTTGACAATTAAGTACAATGACTTATTAAATCTCTTTAAGGATTACAAGGGCATACTTCAGTATTATTATCAGTTGATCCACGTTTATCAATAACGGTTGGCTTGCTAGATAAGTTTGACGTTATTGTCATACGGATGGCGGTGATCAACTGGTCCCTATACGTCACACCTATAGAGATTATACAATATCGTAATTTGGGTAATTATACAATATCGTAATTACCCAAATTAATATAAACGGTTATATTAATTTGGGTAATTATACAATATCGTAATTTTATCAGACCATTATTAATACATCGACTGCATTAATATCTGATAACACGTGTGCGATTTATAAATAAAACCCGCGAATAATATTTAGCAAATCGGGTCGAATCACGTAAAGGAATAACGTAAGAGTAGAAAGCCCACTCCTACCCAAGACCCCATTCGGCCGACCCATAAGGTTACAAAAGGAGAGTTTTTCTCCTTTTGTCAATCACTGGTGAATCACAATTCTGATAATTGGGGTTTTGAGAACATTATTTTCCCAAAACTCAGATCTCACATCTAAAACCTCACAAAAGCTCTCCCCATATTGCAAGGTAATTGGAGAGTATTTCTAGCACACGCGGCATCATCTCATTCATGTCTTGGGTGCAAGTTATAGAAGGGAATTTACTTTAATTCCTGTTCTTAGGCCTATTCAAGCAAGGACCCAAGGTTGTATTCCTTTTTGATGTTTTTATTAACTTATGACAATAATCTCAATTGTCACTAGTACAGAAATGACATACGGCCACGGTTAAAAAAGGCATATTGCTACGGTTGTGCAACCGTAGCAAATCAGGGGGTAGCCTTAGGTAGTTGAGAAATGGCTACGGTTGTCAACCGTAGCCATAAGTCTGGTTTTTGCTACGGTTATTAATTAATAGCCGTAGCCATAAGTCTATTTTTGCGACGTCTAGTAATTAATAACCGTAGCCATAAGTCCATTTTTGCTACGGTTAGTAATTAATAACCGTAGCCGTAAGTCCATTTTTTTTGCTACAGATAGCAATTAATAACCGTAGCCGTAAATCTTTTTTTGCTACGGTTAATAATGAATAACCGTAGCCATAAGTCCTTTTTTTGATAGCGAGAAGTCCATTTAAAGCTACGGTTAGTAATTAATCACCGTAGCCATAAGTTAATTTAATGCTACGGTTGGACAACCGTAGCCAAAGGCCATGCTTTTGTCCAAGCTAGAAATGTCGATTCGTCCAACTATTGTAACAAATGGAAGCAAAAATAACTTTGTTTATTTTATAACAAAAACCAATGTGATCAGTGTATCTGCATACATATTTCCAATATAATTAAAGTTTTTGATAACATAATAACCTAATATTTCATGATCACAAAATACACCAATACTCCTTAAAATACAAACGACAAATCCATATCGATAGATCGCTTGTCATTTCTCTTTGTGCTTCTCTTGAAAATTTGATGGCCTTCAACCGTCTTATTATTTTCTGCCTACGGTAATAAGAGAATGAAAAGTGTCAAATAATAAACAATAACTTTAGAATTAAGATTCACCAACTCATCAACCCTAGCTACACTACCATATAGCTGAACAAACAAGTGCTTGTTAGTTATTGAAAAACGACGCATCCTAAACAACAAAAGTGACGTCAGTAAACCTCGAAACACGACTAGTCCTAGAACAAAAGGTCATAAAAAGCAGAATGACACAATCCCTTGTGATTCTTCTTGTCATAAGAGACGGTACTCATAGCATTCAAGCAGCCTGCATGACATCATTCTACTAATAAACAATCCATCCTCAAGTTCAAATACTACTACTACTTCTAATAATAATAATCAATATAAAATGACTAGGATACACCATTTTAACCTGAAGGGCATGCCATAACTTCGAGAAAATGATAATCACACTTTCAATTTTTTATTTTCCTTACAACGTTTTGCAAATTCCGAAACCCATAACATAAGGCAAACCGCAGGACAGTTTTACCCTCAATCTCCATCAGGAAACATATATCAGTTTTTTCTTCTTTTCATCTCAAAAGTTAGCATCCAAAATAATTGATCTAAATCTAATACAACTTAAACTCAACAGCAAGTATAAGATTGAAAACATTGATTGAATAGTTAAAAAAATGAAAAGGCTAAACAATGAGATAGCAATAATTCAATACATATTCTAGGGTGACAGATAGAACTTAGAAGAACTGGCTGATGTCAAACTACTTCAGATTTTACGTTCTTCGTCCCACTTCTATTGTCCCCATTTGACTTCGGTTGTCAATTTTGTGGACATTGAACAATGTTTCTCACAATTTATAATTGTTGAAAATTGACAGATAATATGAGAATAGTTGATTTCGTAAATCAAACATGCCAGATTTTCATGGTATCTATAACCTATGCTTATATTTGGAATCTAGATATACTAAACTGCTTATATTTGGAATCTATAACCTAGCCTACTTCAAACAACTTACATGCAGATTAATCAGAGAGAAAATCAAGAACTTACTTCCAAACTGGCTTCGCGGAAGTTTGAATTTCTTAAAGTTCGAACGTTGGCAGGCCCTTCTATGTCCTTTCCATAAAGGGATTTAGCAGCATGCCTGAAAACAGTTCCAGCATAACCACCAGAACTTCCATTAACCTCATAAAGATGCCCATCATCTGTAACATTAATTAATCAACCTAAAATTTACTAAAACTGCAAAATAAGCAATAAGTGACTTGGTAATTGCCTTACTAGGCTAAAAAACACAGTTACAAGCAATAAGCACTCTTTAATTACCTGTATTAGTTCTAAAACCTCCCAAGATGTCAACACAGAATCCACCTCAGTAACCTGTAAATCACGATTCAGGACATCTCCATCTTCATATTCCATTTTAAATACGAAATTGTCTATAGCTAGCAGCCTCAAGCTTCATCCAACCTGTTCATAATTCATTAATGGCTGAGAGAAAACGACAAGGAAATCAATTCACCAAGTCACATATAATATACTAAAAACCATCTAAGAACCACACGGCCTTGACACCGTAGTCTGAAAACTTCAATCAGACAGTGTGATGTTATCAATATTACCTGAGAGATATTTTAGTACAGAGGTAGTGCTTGATGACAACCCCAATTGTTTGCTGAGGACTTTTTACAGATGAAATATAGAAAGATGTAGGATCCAAGAGTTTGTTGAATTCTTCACAAATAATTTTTGCAGAGGTGGTGCACAAGCTTATGTCACGGAGAAGGACAAGCGTCAACAGTCTTAGATTCGGATGGTGGATGGTGGTGGTCGGACACTCGAAATTATATTAATCTTTAATAAGTTCGGTTTTATGGCTTTTAATGTTTTATCTACTTGACCAAGGAATAATATCAGGTCAGCTGTAAATATTTGTGTGTAGTCACTGCTAGTCTGTTTTAATTTTGAGTTAGCAAAATGTCTTAGTGCGACGGAGTTGTCATCATTTGAGCCATCGTGATACAAATTTTCGAATACAGGAGAACAAGTTCAAAATAGTTACAGTTTTCATGAAGGGAAATAAATAGACAGACAATTGAGAAACAATGGTTAAGGTGACAAAAATCATATTAAGTCTTCACACTTAGCCTACTTATGCGATCTCTACCTCCCATTCTGTTTGAGGTTAAGCAATGACACTTATTAACTCGAAATCCATATTTATCCGTAGTATGGGGTACAATTCAGGAGCCAGAATAGGTGAGGGTAATTGAGTCGAATATCAACCCAAACTACATTAGGCTCATTTCAACGCCAAGATAAAAGACTTAAGAAGCATAGAGCATTGTCTTAATGATTTTTAAGTGTTCCCCTCATTCGATTTATAAATTTAGATATTTATAACTTTGAATCAAAAAATTGAATAGAAGATGCACATCCACACGGAACAAGTACATAACTTAAATATAGAAATATAACAATAACGATAGTCGAGTCTAATTAACTAGTCTGAAACACATTTCAATTGAAAAAGGGGAAGTTACTGAAGCTCACCTAGGTTCAGCAAGATGAACTTGATCACCACATTTACGACAAGCCTTGTTAAACTCACCAATTGAATTCCCAACTGATTATACTATAAAATGCTACCGTTTCCTACATACTGGTTGTCCATTCAATCCTACACACATTCATTAGCATAATCTCTTTGTCCTAATTATTTGTCAATTCTAACGGTCATGAATCGCGATAAAACAACGATGTTTGAAAGACTTGCATGACCATTACATGTTTATCTTCAACATACAACAAAATAGCCTGCATTTCAGGCCCATCAAATAAATTACGTTCTCTTATGAGACCGTCTTAATTTGCGGTTGTCACAGCTGAATTAAACAAAGATGAGAATAAAATAAGATTGTGAGAGAATTATTTGAGCAATTGTGGTACAAATTTTCTAATACATGAGAACATGTTCAAAATATTTACAGCTTTCATGAAGGGAACTAAATGGACATACAATTGAGAAACAATGGTTAAGGTGACAAAAATCATATTAAGTCTTCACACTTAGCCTACTTATGGGATCTCTACCTCCCATTCTGTTTGAGGTTAGGCAACGAAACACATTAACTCGAAATCCATATTTATCCGTAGTATGGGGTACAATTCAGGAGCCAGAATAGCTGAGGGTAATTGAGTCGAATATCAACCCAAACTACATTAGGCTCATTTCAACGCCAAGATAACAGACTTAAGAAGCATAGAGCATTGTCTTAATGATATTTAAGTGTTCCCCTCATTCAATTTACAACTTTTTAATTTAGATATTTATAACTTTGAATCAAAAAATTGAATAGAAGATGCATATCCACACGGAACAAGTACATAACTTAAATATAGCAATATAACAACGATAGTCGAGTCTAATTAATTTCAATTGAAAAAGGGGAAGTTACTGAAGCTCACCTAGGTTCAGCAAGATGAACTTGATCACCACATTTACGACAAGCCTTGTTAAACTCACCAATTGAATTCCCATCTGATTTTACTATAAAATGGTACCGTTTCCTGCATACTGGCTGTCCACTCAATCCTACACACATTCATTATCATAATCTCTTTGTCCTAATTATTTGTCAATTCTAACGGTCATGAATCGCGATAAAACAACGATGTTTGAAAGACTTGCATGACCATTACATGTTTATCTTAAACATACAACAAAATAGCCTGCATTTCAGGCCCAACAAATAAATTACGTTCTCTTATGAGACCGTCTTAATTTGCGGTTGTCACAGCTGAATTAAACAAAGATGAGAATAAAATAAGATTGTGAGAGAATTATTTTAAGACGTCTTAAGCATTTTAAGACGTCTTAAGCAAGACCTACCGCAAATAAATTAATCGTTCACATATCTTCTAAAGCATCACAGAGACTTACAGAGAATTATGAAAGCGAGAACAATGATGTAACGGTATATGACAGCCACCAGCAGAGCACTTGATAACTGTTGTATCAATCGTCAGGACCAGCAATGTTGTGATCAACAACAACCCACATTACACACACAAAATAAAATAATTCATTTACATAAGTAAAAAATTCTTCAGTAGGTTTTTATACATATTTTCAGATTGGACATTACGCTTACTTTATTTCATCACTTTGCTGATGGTATAAATTGCTACTTTCAGAGAACAAGTACTTGTAAGGTTTAACTAGTTGCTCATAAACTAATATAGTCATACTAACAAAACCTTTTAATTAACTTTTAATTAACAAAATTATAAACTCATTTATAAGATCTTATGCATGCTAAAAATGCGGAATAGGGAGAAATCGAACCCTTACACACGGTCCAAGCTTGGCAAGGATGATCCTCCAAAGTACCCAAAATAGAATACCTCCTTATGGATGCACCAAGACAACCCCTTAAAACCGAATCTTTGTTGTGCTAGACTAAGAATCGATTCTTCCTTAAACTTATTCTAATCACTCTTATTAGAATATAAAATACAAATACTACTTACTAGTATGATAATATTATCTTTATAATATATTTTAGAGGTTGAATAATCTCTTCTTTTCTTAGTAGAATTTCGGCCAAGAGGAGAAGAAGAGTATTTTGTTTTCTACACTTAGAAAAATTTGCAAATTAGAACTAGGGTTTTTAGGTTAGTATCACATACATATTTATGGTGTCTTGGGGTGTTGTGTGGCCGGACCTAGAGAAGAACAAAAGGGGAGACAACTCTCTAACCCATGCTCCATAGGGTTGCCTTAGTTAGTGTTTCCAATACATGCTTTAAACACAATGATTAAAGCATGTTTAATTAAAACACTAACCATCCACAACAACCTACACTTAGCCGCCCAAAACATACTTAAAATGACTTACATTTTACAATTTGTCAATTGTTTAATTTGTATAAAATGTGACATCTAATATGTCATAAGGTAATCAAATTATAATTATACAAAACATATAAATATTTATCGTATAAATATTATATCAAATAAATCATATTTATTAATTGACAAGTAATTCGAAATTACTATTGTAAAATAATATTTTATCGTTAATACGATTTACAACCTTTGTATTAATTTCAACCCAATTCATTCTAATTTCGATATCTTAAAATATCGTTTAATGTTTAACAATTGACACGTTTCAATTTTAAACATAAATCTTACATTAAGATTTAACCTCTAATTTCTCGATATACGAGTTTAAGGAATATGATCAAATCGTATCATCATACATTTGATCACTTTATTAATTAAGGGAATTGTCCTAAAGGTGTGACCTAAAGGGATCAACTGACCACCACCGTCATACGACAGTAATGTCAAACTCTAGCTAGCCAATCATTACCGATTAATGTTGGTCAGTTGACTAATAAATCGTATCATCCCTTGCGCATTCTTGTTATGAGATTTAATTACGTGATCGCACTATTGTTGAGGACACATTTCCCAACAATCTCCCACTTGTCCTCGACAAGTGTGCGTCACCAATTCTCTTGTCCTATTACAATCTCCCACTCAATGCAAGGTGTCTCTCAAAGGTCGTACTTGCATTCGATCATATCATGAGTGGTTTCCTCGATCTGGAGAATAACTGTCTGACCGGAATTATCTACCATAGATACCTTCCGAGCGTGGCCACGCATTTCCAGTTAACTTCTCCTCGAGTGGCCCTGAGATTTGAACAACCCTGACAAGGGGTGGACAATTTCTATCGCACTACTTCCTTCGACCAGTCACAGTCAGTCACAACCCAAAACAATCCCATTTGACTCCAGTTACGAAAAGTCGTAGAGAATGAATCAAGGTCATGCCTAAACTGTACCATCTTGGGAGAGTAATCTTTAGTCTAAGAATTGACTCACAAGAATACTATAGCAGCTCTCGCCACGACCCGGCTATTGAATTTCCAGAACTCTATAAGCGGTCACTATGCCCGACAGAGTGTCTCTAGCAGTCTGCCTATGTGATCGACTAGTCATCACATATGACTCTATGGCACTTGAACTTGCCATCAATCGCCTCACACTCTAGTCGCTTTGAGACGTCACCTCATGTAAGCGGCTAGGGGCTATACTAAGTCAATCCAGTTCACTTATGGGGTTCAACATTGTCTCTTACAACCCATTTGGATTCTGACAAAGTATCTTTTACTTTGAGCTAATCATAACTCAAATGATGTTGTCATGCAATAATAGTCAATACTATTACTTTGCATTTGATGCACAATTATCTATTTGTATTAGTGTTTTGCGAATAACCTTTTATTCATGACTGCAAAACTTACAATTTTTGGTCTCCTTCATTCTCATATTATCCCGTATAATATGATTCTATTTGAGTACATATCTAGAACTCTTTCTAGATTTTGAGTTTCCTTTCCGGAGGAAAGCTCCCACTGTTATCTTATAACTTGTGACGTATCGATATACTGGAGGGATTAGGGCATCACTCCTTTCGTCACTTATGTACTGAAATCTACATTGTAGTTTATTTATGATTTCATCATTCTTAATAATTTTCATTCATCTTGGCTATATATAGCATATCAAGTCAATTTGATTTCTAATGGGCGACCTTTTATTATCCATATAATAAACCTTCCCGTTAAAACTCTATCATCACATGATATAAATCAATTGTTCATTTAAATTTAGAACCTCTTATTCTTTACTCTTAAAGAATCACCCATTCTCTCTAAATGGTAGGTTTAAATTCTTATCGAACATCGCTCCCACTAAAAACAATATCTCTGAATTTAGAACCTCTTATTCTTTACTCTTAAAGAATCACCCATTCTCTCAAAATGGTAGGTCTAAATTCTTTTTGAATATCGCTCCCACTAAAAACAATATCTCTCGATGTCTTAAATGAACCTTTCATTTCATGCATGTTAAACTATTACTCGAATCATTATCACTATCTCTATAGTGATCCATCCTATCATATCATATCTTTAGACACACTTGATTGAGATGATTTCTCCTTTATTATCTTATAATCATAGAAAATTATTATTTTAAGGAATCGGTCTTTGCCTCCGAATAGATAGATGATTTCTCCTTTATTATCTTATAATCTTTGAAAAATCACTATCTCATGGAGCCGATCTTCCTTCCGAATTCATACGGGGTTTCTCACTGAAACTATGAACATAAAGAACCTTTCTTCTTCGAGTGTCCTCCCGTAGTTTCTTTACTGTCTTTATAGGTTTCTTCTTGAGAACCCTTTCAGGAATCTTCCCTAAGATCCTCTAATTATATCATTGGTTTGTAGGTCGAAATATTTTCTCCCACTCTATCCTTTGTAATAACCCTTATTTGCACAAGGATAGCTTCTTTCGATCGGACCAATGTATATAATTTTATGATATGATTAATTCATTCTCATTTTCACTCAAAATGATCATCGTATAATGAATTAACATTTTCTCAAAATGATTAAAAGTACCTCATGTGGTGTAGTTCTCCGTTTTAATCAACTCTTTGATTATTTTATACTTGATCGTATCAATGTTTATCGCGTGATAAAATCACTATTATTCATGTTTTAACAAGGTATGCAATTTATTTGATAAATCAAAACATTGATTAAGAACAAAAGTAGTGACTTGGGTTGAAAACCAAGTCACTAATATCCAAAATTACAACCATAGTTTTAGGATTTTAATCCTTGTCTTACAAGAAAATTAAATTGTTCCATAATAAAATGCAAAATATGAAAGAAGACAATATGAAAATTAGAGCCTAGCTCTTCAAGTCTTCGATCATTTGGATGCTACCGGAGCCATCCAAGTAAGGAACCTTATGCTTCCTTCTCCTTGCCCTTATCATTATAAGGTACCCCTTTAAAATATTTTAAAAGGGGTGATAGTCAACAACTTGTATCACCGTACAAAAGTTGACAAAATAACATGAATTTTAAACGAGAATTATAACCCACTGCAAGAACCTTTCCAGCTTGAGATGGCTTAAGTATTTGGGGCAATTCCGTTTCCTAAGACTTAACCTCGTGCAATAAAGGCACTTGTATTCAACAATTGAAGATGAGGTGGAAACGCCTTTCGAAAAGGTATTTTCTTTGGTCGCTTTGGCTTGAACGTTTTCTTGCCCTTGCCTTTAGAGGCATTCTTCTTGAAGCTCGTTTTCCCTTTTTTTTTCGATGTTTAAAACATCCTTGGTGGAACTTTCATGAAGTCCCATGTCCCTTTCGGCTTGGACGAGCATCTTATGCAACTCATCCAACGAGGTCTCTTGGTTCCGCATATTGAAATTCACCCGGAATTGAGCATATGCCTTAACCTTATTGAGCGAGTGAAGAACTCGGTCAAAAATAAGAGAATCGGGCACATCAACATCTTGAGCCTTTAGGGTCTCCGCGAGCTCAACGAGTTTGAGCACATGAGGGCTTATCTTTTGCCCTTCCTTGAATGTTATATCAAAGAAGGCGGAAGCCGCCTCATATTGAATCACCCTAGGAGTTTGCGAAAACATGGTCGCAAGCTTGGTGTATATCTCATATGATGTGGTCAACTTAATCATACTCCTTTGGAGATCCGGCTCCATGGAGAAGATGAGCACATTCTTAAGAGCGGAAGACTCTTTCATGTAAGCTTCATAGGCCTCACGAGTTTGGACCGACGAACGAGCGGTCGGAGCGGGAGGAGCGGCTTCGGATAGGTAACGACTCTTATCGTCACCTTGAGCGGCCAAAAGCAATTGCGCATCCCAATCCTTAAAATTGGAACCATGCTTATCGAGTTTGCAACGATCCATAAAGGATCGAAGCCATGATACGTTAGTGAGAGGTGGAGCGTTGGTTGCCATAGTCGATGTTGAAAATTAAACTACAATAATAAAAGGAAAAACAACATCATTTTAAATTCATAATTTTAAACTAGAAACTTTAACAAGTTTAGTTATGTATTTACTTAATGATCTCTTACCCAATTAAGTAAACAATCCCGAGACCCAAACCCATACTAATCCGGGCACGGTGTAGCCGATTCAACCCGTATCGGTATAATTTGGTGGATTAACTCTTTAATCGGTTCTACTCTTAGAACTCTCGGTCGACAATTTTCTTAAAATTATCTTTAGCCCGAACTTATTGCAACTACGGTTACGAATACTTTCGTTGAGATCAACCAAATTTCAAGGTGTAATCTTATTACCCCACTTACCCAACGTGACAATTTTAGTACCCGGTGTAGCCGAGCCTACGTTCTTGTGAAGAAGGGATTCATGGGTCCATACTCTTTGGTAAGGCCAAGTCTCAATATTTATATGTAAGAGATCTAGTCAAATTATTATCTATCTCCGTTTAAGTGAACTAAGTCGGTGAATTTCGATAAAATAAAAGACTAGGTCGATTAAATCGAAAAATGCATGATACGATGTATGACGATTTGGCTATGCATGCAAACATATAAAAGCAAAATAAAAGCATAAAATAAACCCTAGTATGGCCTTTCCTAGAAAAGAAATAACAAAAGTACAAATTCGGAAACCAACTCCTTTGGTCCCTTGAACTTCACGCGGCACACACTTCGAGGTAAATACCGTCTTGATCGGAACTCCTTTCCGAATGGCACCGTCTTCAAGGAACTCCGGATTTTACAAATATTACAACTTTTCTAGTCTACTTTATACATTATAAAATAGAAATAAATTACAATTGGGTGATACGAGATCAAGAAATTACAACCGAATCGGTAACCCCTTACATTACGGGAAATACCGATTAAAAACTAAGGCCATACTAAGTAAATTACATAATTCCCAAAATTACGTAAAAATAAATCATGACATTCATAATAAAATATGCAATGCTTATGAAAATATGAATTAACATGCAAACCCTAAGCCAAATCGTCCTATTTAAAACGCTTATTTAAATAGTTATCGTAAACCTCGGTTTTTATGGAATCGCGTGTTTTAACGTTTCACAACACTATGCATTATATGAAACGGTTTTCATCCTTAAGTTAATCATCCTAACTCTTATAGGTTTCAAAATTTAGTCTTACTCAAACTTTGAACATGACTTAACTTAATATATTTTTAATATTGATCGGTATTACTCGGTTTTACGGGAAAAATAATATAAAAATCCAAAAGAGTCATAAAAATTTCGAAAATTCAAAATCCAAAATTTGAAAAATCCAGAATGTTCTTAAAATTTTCAGAAAGTTAAAATATTAGTATTTTATACGGTTTTAATATTATTTCGAAAATAACACGTAAAACAAGCAATTTAAGTCGGAAAATTCAATAATTAACTTCATAAATGCAAATTAAATACTAATAATATTTTTATACCTTCCAAAACATTTTAAGAACACAAGATGGACAGAAAATTAAATGGCACATTGCCCCATAGCCGAAATTTTAAAGCATGCCTCTTTTTATTTAATTTTAAATGCTACTTTTAACAAATCAAAATTAAATCAATACAAATCAAATCTGAAACTTTTGGCTCCCAAGAATATTTTCATGATGAACATATCACATATGACTAATATGGGTTACATTTTCGGCCATTTTTAACAACATTTGCAAATTTTAACGATTTACGTCATATATCGTACGATTTTAACATTTAAAATTATTTCACAAGCATAAAATAAGATAAAATTCTCGAAAATTTTATACATGCTGGAAATAATATATATGACATCGTGTTAAATTTTTATGGCCAAATTCCAACTTAAACTATTAAAGTCGAAATAATGTCACTAATTACCCGATTTTTACATTAAAAATCTATAATATTGCAATATTTGAGATAAATTTCTGGAGAATTCAACATAAATTTTAAATATTGCATGTGACATCCTCATAAATTTTTATAGTCAAATTCATAATATAACTATTTTAACCCATTTTTATTCATCTTTTTGCATTTTAACACTTAAAATTCATATCACACGATTTATAAGTCCATAATTTACGAAAAATCATATTCATATTATAGAAAATACATGTGATATCATACTGAAAAATCTCGGCCAGAAGCTTATTTTAACTATTTTTCCCAAAATTAATCATTTTTAACCATTAAAACGTATTAAAAACCGAAATTAAAAATACCAATGATCAATATTTATGCAAAATATATTCCAAATCTTCTAAAACATTTTAGAATCAGTAGGTATTCAAGCTTAAAATATTTCGTCCATATCTTATATCATACGAAAATTCAAGTTTTATTTTTGTTATCATAATAACTCCGTAAAAACGAAACGGAAAGCATGCAAACAACCTGGCTCTGATACCAATTGTAAGGTTTAACTAGTTGCTCATAAACTAATATAGTCATACTAACAAAACCTTTTAATTAACTTTTAATTAACAAAATTATAAACTCGTTTATAAGATCTTATGCATGCTAAAAATGCGGAATAGGGAGAAATCGAACCCTTACACACGGTCCAAGCTTGGCAAGGATGATCCTCCAAAGTAACCAAAATAGAATACCTCCTTATGGATGCACCAAGACAACCCCTTAAAACCGAATCTTTGTTGTGCTAGACTAAGAATCGATTCTTCCTTAAACTTATTCTAATCACTCTTATTAGAATATAAAATACAAATACTACTTACTAGTATGATAATATTATCTTTATAATATATTTTAGAGGTTGAATAATCTCTTCTTTTCTTAGTAGAATTTCGGCCAAGAGGAGAAGAAGAGTATTTTGTTTTCTACACTTAGAAAAATTTGCAAATTAGAACTAGGGTTTTTAGGTTAGTATCACATACATATTTATGGTGTCTTGGGGTGTTGTGTGGCCGGACCTAGAGAAGAACAAAAGGGGAGACAACTCTCTAACCCATGCTCCATAGGGTTGCCTTAGTTAGTGTTTCCAATACATGCTTTAAACACAATGATTAAAGCATGTTTAATTAAAACACTAACCATCCACAACAACCTACACTTAGCCGCCCAAAACATACTTAAAATGACTTACATTTTACAATTTGTCAATTGTTTAATTTGTATAAAATGTGACATCTAATATGTCATAAGGTAATCAAATTATAATTATACAAAACATATAAATATTTATCGTATAAATATTATATCAAATAAATCATATTTATTAATTGACAAGTAATTCGAAATTACTATTGTAAAATAATATTTTATCGTTAATACGATTTACAACCTTTGTATTAATTTCAACCCAATTCATTCTAATTTCGATATCTTAAAATATCGTTTAATGTTTAACAATTGACACGTTTCAATTTTAAACATAAATCTTACATTAAGATTTAACCTCTAATTTCTCGATATACGAGTTTAAGGAATATGATCAAATCGTATCATCATACATTTGATCACTTTATTAATTAAGGGAATTGTCCTAAAGGTGTGACCTAAAGGGATCAACTGACCACCACCGTCATACGACAGTAATGTCAAACTCTAGCTAGCCAATCATTACCGATTAATGTTGGTCAGTTGACTAATAAATCGTATCATCCCTTGCGCATTCTTGTTATGAGATTTAATTACGTGATCGCACTATTGTTGAGGACACATTTCCCAACAGTACTCTGATATCTAAATCGATTATCAACCGAAATAATTTAAGCAATATAAATACTACTTACTATTATTCAAGTAACAAGTTACAAAAAAATCGTTGATTAAATTGGCTATAAACTGAAATATAAGTAAGAAGAGAGGAAATTACCTATAAACTGAAAGGAGACAAGCAGGGACGAGCTACTTCAGTCAATTGGAGCAGACGACAACCGCGTGAGATTGTCGCAAGCGAAGTCGATGAAGGTGGCCGGAGGTGAAAGAAAACGAGGTTTGCAATTTTGATGATTAGGGTTCCAATTTTGATGAACAATGTCTGCGATTAAGATTTTAATTGAACTGTTTTGGGTTTTATTGATTCTCAGTGCTACGCGGTTTTCATAACTTCCAATTTTTTTCGGTTGGTAATGAAAATTTATTTTGCGGGTTACTAAAAATTTCGTGTATATAAATTATTCGAGTTTTAAAAATTTCAAAAATATATAGTTACGGTTCTACAAATCAATCGTCGCCTTGTTTTTAAATAGTTTTGGCTACGGTCATTACCTACAACCGTAGCTTTTTATTTTTCTAAAATAGTTTTGGCTAAGGTTACTACCTACAACCGTAGCGTTTTTAGTTTTGGCCACGGTAACAACCGTAGCCATTATAAAAGCCTATTCTCAAAATTCTTACGGCTACGGTTATTAACTACAACCGTAGCCATAAGTGCTTGCCAAATGTCATTTCTCTACTAGTGTGTAAAATTCGTTATAATCCTTCACGTTTTAGGGCGAATACATGCTTTATTCCCCACATTGATATCTTATTCGATTCTAGACCCTATAAAGAACTATATATCACTTTTACACGGTTATCCGATTTTCGGCCGAAATTGGTTTATAGCATACCGGTAACGTCAAATGTCTTTTTATGTTTTTGCAAATTTGTGGGCCCGCTTTATCTGACTCGATTAACCATCCGTGCGATTTTCGGTAATTTTTGTTTCAGGAGTTCATAGGCCTAAAAAACGTGTATATGTCCTTCAATTCGAGCTGTTTCGGGTGGTCGGAGCGGCCATTGTTATTTTTCAGCCTGTTTTTCTACCACGTGTGCGAAATCGCATCATAAGATATCTTATTCGATTCTAGACCCTATAAACAAGTATAAATCACTTTTACACAGTTATCCGATTTTCGGCCGGAATTGGTTTATAGCATACCGGTAACGTCAAATGTCTTCAGATGTATTTGCAAAACTTTTTACCTGCTTTATCTGACTTGATTAACCATTCTTGCAATTTTCAACAATTTTCGTTTCGGGAGCACAGAGGCCTAAAAACGTGTATTATATACCCTTCAATTCGAGCCTTTTCAGGTGGTCGGAGCGACCATTTTTAATTTCAGCCTGTTTTTTACCACGTGTCCGAAATCGTATCATGAGATATCTTTTTGATTCTAGACCCTGAAGCAATTATAAATTACTTTTACACGGTTATCCGATTTTTGACCGAAATGGGTTTATAGCAGTAATATTCCGTTGAACCGAATAGGATATTCGGGTGGGGTAACCCCTTGAAGAGTTACATTGATATCTTATTCGATTTTAGACCCTATAAACAACTAAAAATCACTTTTACACGGTTATCCGATATTCGGCCGAAATTGGTTTATAGCATACCGGTAACGTCAAATGTCTTCTGATGTTTTTGCAAATTTTTGTGCCCGCTTTATCTGATTTGACTTACCATTTTTGAATTTTCGATAATTTTCGTTACGGGAGCTCAGAGGCCAAAAAAACGTGTATTATATACCCTTCAATTCGAGCCTTTTCAGGTTATCGGAGCGACCATTTTTAATTTCAGCCTTTTTTTTACCACGTGTCCGAAATCGTATCAGGAGGTATCTTTTTTGATTTTAGACCCTTTAAACAATTATAAATCACTTGTACACGGTTATCCGATTTTCGACCGAAACTGGTTTATAGCATACCGGTAAAGTCATATGTCTTCCGGAATTTTTGAAAATTTTTGAGTCCGCTTTATCTGACTCGATTAAAAATCCATGCGATTTTCGGACATTTTCGTTTCGGAGAGCTCAGAGGCCTAATGAACTTGTATCATATACACATCAATTCGAGCCGGTTCAAGGTGGTCGGAGCGACCATTGTTATTTTCCAGCCTGTTTTTCTACCACGTGTCCGAAATTGCATCATGAGATATCTTATTCGATTCTAGACCCTATAAACAAATATAAATCACTTTTACACGGTTATCTGATTTTCGGTCGAAATTGGTTAACAGCATATCGGTATCGTCACATGTCTCTTTATGTATTTGCAAATTTGTGGGCCCGCTTTATCTGAGTCGATTAACCATCCGTGCGATTTTCGATAATTTTTGTTTCAGGAGTTCATAGGCCTAAAAAACGTGTATTATATATCTTTCAATTCGAGCTGTTTTGGGTGGTCGGAGCAGCCATTGTTATTTATTAGCGCGTTTTTCTACCACGTGTCTGGAATCGCATCATGAGTTATCTTATTCGATTCTAGACCTTAAAAACAACTAAAAATCACTTTTACATGGTTATCCGATTTTCGGCCGAAATTGGTTTATAGCATACCGGTAACGTCAAATGTCTTCTGATGTTTTTGCAAATTTTTGTGCCCGCTTTATTTATCTGACTCAATTAACCATCCGTGCGATTTTCGGTAATTTTTGTTTCAAGAGTTCAGAGGCCTAAAAAACGTGTATTATATATCCTTCAATTCGAGCTGTTTCGGGTGGTCGGAGCGGCCATTGTTATTTTTCAGCTTGTTTTTCTACCACATGTCCGAAATCGCATCATGAGATATCTTATTCGATTCTAGACCCTATAAACAACTATAAATCACTTTTACACAGTTATCCGATTTTCGGCCGAAATTGGTTTATAGCATACCGGTAACGTCAAATGTAAT
Source organism: Silene conica (assembly GCA_029255685.2). Taxonomy (NCBI): domain Eukaryota; kingdom Viridiplantae; phylum Streptophyta; class Magnoliopsida; order Caryophyllales; family Caryophyllaceae; genus Silene; species Silene conica. Next base: position 41,442,214 of record CM055316.2, on the reverse strand, counting down.
ACCCCGTATTTTAGCCGCGGTCAGCAACTGTCAACTATGTTTTATAAACGTATTTCAAACAGTATGTTATAAAGTATTCTATGTAAACTATTATTGTTTTATAAATCGTATTTCTAAGATTATTTCTTATTTCATGATCATTTTATATTGGTGTTTATTTCAGAAAATAACATTTCATTCGTATTTCTTTAATTTTGAGAATATATTTTAATTATATATATTTCCTATTTATATTTATTCCTCACCGGTACTTATTTTATTATTTCAGCCGTAATTATATTAAATCCTAATTTAAATAATATTTACTAATACTAGGTGACATAATTAAATTAGTATAACTATTTATATGTTATTTTCTTTTAAGTTATGAGTCGAAACGGAGTATAAGTCATCGAGATGCACGACGGGCTTGGGCTCGGGTTGATTATGAGAACCGTGATAATACAACTCAACAAAACCCTATGGAAACCCTAGCTAGTCCACTCCTCCATCGTTTATTCTCTTCCACCAATACATCGACCTACTACTGTATAATAAACCCTAATCGTTCCCCATACTCCGTCTGCCTCCCTACTCCATCTATACCCATAAACCCTTCTGACCACCGTGAGTATTGCTAAGAACAGACGAGAAACATAAACACTCGAAGGAGACAACCATCAGCGTCGTTTCTCATCCTTTTCGCAGCAGTATATCGTAAGTAGTTTTTGTATCCTTCTAAACCATCGTTTTTCATGTTTCTTGGTTGTATGTAAACCTTGTAATGCCCATAACATTTGCATCATCTTCGAATCTCCATAGGACCACCGTGGTGGTTGCAGTAAGCACCTACTTTGGCGTCAGTAACTACATTTATACTCTGTTTTCACGTGTTTAACTACCTTGCTTTCGTTGCTTTTGCGTGTTAATTCGACAATTGTTTTGGGTTGTTTTGGGCACGAGTCTATGGTTGGTAGTAATAGGATGTTGGTGTATCATATGGGTGGTTGTAGGGTGGCTGTTGGTGGCCGAATCAAAACCATTAAAGGGGCAGTTAGCTGCGTTTAAAAGTAGTGCAGAAACAGAATGTTCAGGCATGTTGGAGAGGGAGTTTGGTGACGGTTTTGTAGTGGTTGTAGGTGAGACTAGAGGGGTAGGGTACCACCCCTGGAACCACCGTGCATCAGTGGTGACAACGGTGGTGGCCAGAGGTGGTGTGGGTCGTGGTGGAGAGAGAGAAGCGCGTGATAAGAGAGGGAGTTGGAGAGAGTTGCTGAAACCGGAAATAGGTTGTGCGCGTGTATGCTGTTTTGGGCTATACGTGGTGGCTGTTATGGCGGCCTTAGATGGCAGGCCGTGTGAGGTATAGGTTGTCGGTGGTGCAAGGATGATGGAGGAACCCTTCACGGTGGTCGTTGGTGACTGTTGGTGGTGAAAATGAGTGGTTCAAGAGGAGTGCGCAAGTGTTCGATGAAATGTCTTTTAGTTATGGGATGGTGAGTGAAAGGGGCGTGTGTGCACCTGTTTTGGGACGAGTGTGTGGGCTTGGTTGTTGACCGATGAGGGTGGTGGTTTGACCACCTTGGATCACCGTGGGTTGGGGTGGTCGTCCATGGTGGCGTTGTGGTGGTTCAGGCGGTAATAAGGAAGTTGCGGGTCGGTTTTGAGGGGCTGTCAGGGGTGCGTGGTGTCGGGGTCTGCTCTATACGTGAATGTTGGGGGCTGTTTTGGTGAAGTAGTGTATCACGTGGTGTTGCTATTATTGTTGTGAATGTTAATTATTATTATTATTATTATTATATAAGTTTATTAAGTGTTAGTATATTAATATTATTAATGGTATTAATACTCTTATTCTTGTTATTGTTGTTAGTATTAGTATTACAATTATTAAAAGTTTATTAGTAGTTTGATAATAATTTATATGATGGTTATTGTTAATATATTTGGGTAGTCTATGTTTTGATATTGTTATTAGTTTAATTAGAGTAGTTAATTTGCTTATATAGTTTTGTGACGGTAATTTTAATTAATCACCTAATTAAGTTGATCGACTAATTAAGTAATTGACTAGTCGTGCTTAATATAATCTCGTTATGCTTAGTATATTAATTTGTTAATTAAATTGGTTAGTAATTATTCGTATTATAATTGTTAGGTGTTAAGTATGTGATGAAGTGATTCTGCTGATTGGATGTTAGCTGCGTGATGGGATTATATTGCTATCCAGGTAGGTTACACTGACACTATACTCTATGAGGTGTTATGCATGGAGGTTGGATTGTGTGTTATGGATGCTGAGCATGATTTATATGAGAATTGTATTGGTTGAATTGAGTGTTGATTATTATTATTATTGGTATGCGCATTTCATTATTTCATAGCATGATTGATTAAGAGTATTGTTGCATTCATTCATGAGCATGGCATATGCATCGGATACGGAATTGAGATGATGAGATATTATTGATGAGATATTATTGGGCCCAGGCTAGCTCTGCAGGGCTAGACCTGGTGACCTCAGCTGTTATGCTGGTTTCGGCGACGGCCGAGTATAGTCTGCCGGGAGGTTCGGTATGGCTGGGAGTCACGGGTTTGAGATTGAGATTTGAGATTGAGATTTGAGATTGAGATTTGAGATTGAGATTGAGCTCGAGCATATCATTGCATTTGCATATCATAATTGTTGCATTATTATTGTGTTATCCTACTCAACCGCGAGGTTGACAGTGTATTCGTGTACACCTACGATGATCCGGAATAGGGAGTAGATTCTACAGGTCAGAGACAGATGGACTAGGAGCTTGGGCAAGGGGAGAGAGACATGGCCTGGACCTACTTAGAATTAGATCACATAGTTAGATTTTATCAGTTGTACTTTTATTCCTTGTGTAATCGATGTAATATCAAAAGTTTAAATTTAATCAGTTTTTATATAAAGTACTTTGGTTTGTTTACTTTGTTATTCACTACCTCGGACGTTCCGAGATGGTAACAGCTCTATTTATTTGAGAATGTCTTGCTAAAGGCTCTTAAATAAATGGGGGTGTTACAAAGTGGTATCAGAGCGAACGATCCTCAGGCCTAAACAAATGAATAATAATGAACATAGGAAGAGTCTAATAAATAAACCCCAGGCTAGTAACTGTTAGGAGCCCCAGGATTGGAATGAGTTAGGGGCCCCCTCAAACCAAGCCACTGGCCCTTTCAGTCTAACCTGGTTACCCTTGAGAGATGTAGAGCGTGGGTAGTATAGAATAAAGGACAGGACCCAATATATATATATATATATATATATATATATATATATATATATATATATATATATATATATATATATATATATATATATTGTACCAACGTTTTCGCAGAAAAAGGGAATGAGGTAAGTATGATGTGGAATATGGTTGGAGATCTGTGTTGTATGAGACTTATATTGAATGTTGATTGAGTTGTATGATCTTCAAGTGTTGAGAACATGAAAATTGGAATGTGATTTTGAAACATAAGCTTGACTTGTATGATGATGTGCCTTAGAAGAATACGACAAATTTTGAGATGTTGATTGATCTGAAGGATTGCATTGAAATTTTAGAGAATGAATGTCTATTTATTGAGAAATAATTTTGAGTGATATTATCATGTGATTTTGGTGTTTAGAAATTTTATATGATATCTGGTTAATAAATGACTATCGTAACTATGTAATATATTGTCTTGAATTTGAATATGAATGATCGTATTTAAATGTTATAGTAATCTATGTCTAGTGATATGCAGAATGTGTTGCCCTAAGCCATGAGTGTCATATAGCTATGTGTTACATTCGTGTATACTTGTATGAATATTGATTTATTTAGTTGATCCTACCTTTCAGTTTCGCAATCTTATCGCCTCCATGATAGCAAGTACAATTGAAATAATGAATAAATATTAATATGGTGCGATGTCATTTCTATGCTTCAATATATGCGTCAACATGTTTTGAGAATAGTTGTGTTTTAAAACGACTTATATTTTGACGGAAATAAATATTTTGGTTAACAGTGGTCAGATTGTTATCGCACAGTTTTGTTTTGACCTATGTTTTGTAAAGGAAATCATTTAAAACATGCTTATTGTTTATGCATATTTCCAACCCCACTGTCTGGAATTTTCATTCACGTTTTCAAAATGATAAGTCACGTAAAATCCTAGTGAGCCATTAATTAATAGTGATTTTTGCAAGTTGTCCAAATTTCCGTGTAAGCGCTGTAAAGTTTTGTTCAAACCCACTGAGTTGTAAGATTTATTATAAATAATTTCCTTAAGCTTTAAATTGATTATTCTCCCTATGATTAGTTAATTCCTTATGATTTTAATTATGGTTTTTGGAAGTTGCTAAGTGATGTTTGATTGTTGAAATGGTAAAGTTATAAATATAAAAGTTTAAATCAAATATGAATTATGCTATGTAATCAGGTAATATTTCGATATGACTTTAGTAGCATGACTAGTAGACATATTATATGGATATGAACTTTGTTACATAATAATATAACCTTAATTATTATTGGTGAGTTCTATACAAAGTTAGTTTCTTTTATATCGACGCTATTGGTTATGCCACAAGGTGAATTACATATTGTTATGTTTAAGTCTGATCACAATATATTGAATTAGTAATTTGGTTGACACGTGAATGGTGTAAATGCTAGTCTTGTTTTCGATCTATAACTTGTAAAATCGTTAGTTGATTCGTGTTTATAAATTGTCATTAATTACAACTTCATTGTGTTGAAAGTTTCGAAATGTTTTCAAATCAATAATCCTTGATAAAGCTGATGTTTGATAATTATGGTAATTGTTTTGCAACATGAGAAAATCTGTAGCTACATGTTTATGAAATTATGCTTGAATATGAAATTGTTCCGCAAGATATAAACCTCTTATTTCGCAAGTCATGTTTACTAGTTTTGTGATAAATGATGTAATGTGAGTGGATGAAAAGTGTACCTAAGTGATTTTAACCCGTTTATATCTAGAAATGCTAAGTTGTCTTGCTAGTCTAAGATTGGAGTATACCTCGTGAAATAAGTCAATGTTCCATGCTTAATTACATTGGTTAAATTTTGCTTTATGCCTTTTCCAGAATATGATTTTGCTTCTGTAATATGATCATGAGAACGAATGTTTTAATTTGACAATTATGAACTATGAGTTAGCTGGTTGTCTACATTGGTGTAATATGTTAAGTTTGTGTTAAAAATTTTGAGGGTCTATAGGTACTAGTTACCTTGATTTTGTTTCGCTGCGTAGCATGAAACTGACAAATATGTTTTGTTGCTTCAAATGTCGGATGCTAGTTGTAATTACCTTATCAAATGATTTGTGACTGTTGTTTCGGTGATCTTCTTGAGCTTTGAATGGGAATTTTATAATGGGGTTACGGGGACGTAACCATGTTTTAAGGAGGATAGGATTGTAAAATCTTAATGATTTATGATATGACTAATTGATAATATTAATGATATTAGTGATTGGTACGTCGTGATTGTTTGAATATACTGGATAATCCTGATTACTTCGGTTATGCATTACATTGTGATTCGTGAAGTATCCTTTAACTTAGTAATACGTTAAACTTTGGGGACAAAGTTTTCTTAAGGAGGGTAGAATGTGACAATTCGTGTTTCGAAGTACTTTTATTAGTAATTGATGTTATGTGGTGACCAGTTTGTTGACCATGGGATGGTGAACTTCGGGACGAAGTTCATTTTAAGGGGGGAAGACTGTAATACCCCGTATTTTAGCCGCGGTCAGCAACTGTCAACTATGTTTTATAAACGTATTTCAAACAGTATGTTATAAAGTATTCTATGTAAACTATTATTGTTTTATAAATCGTATTTCTAAGATTATTTCTTATTTCATGATCATTTTATATTGGTGTTTATTTCAGAAAATAACATTTCATTCGTATTTCTTTAATTTTGAGAATATATTTTAATTATATATATTTCCTATTTATATTTATTCCTCACCGGTACTTATTTTATTATTTCAGCCGTAATTATATTAAATCCTAATTTAAATAATATTTACTAATACTAGGTGACATAATTAAATTAGTATAACTATTTATATGTTATTTTCTTTTAAGTTATGAGTCGAAACGGAGTATAAGTCATCGAGATGCACGACGGGCTTGGGCTCGGGTTGATTATGAGAACCGTGATAATACAACTCAACAAAACCCTATGGAAACCCTAGCTAGTCCACTCCTCCATCGTTTATTCTCTTCCACCAATACATCGACCTACTACTGTATAATAAACCCTAATCGTTCCCCATACTCCGTCTGCCTCCCTACTCCATCTATACCCATAAACCCTTCTGACCACCGTGAGTATTGCTAAGAACAGACGAGAAACATAAACACTCGAAGGAGACAACCATCAGCGTCGTTTCTCATCCTTTTCGCAGCAGTATATCGTAAGTAGTTTTTGTATCCTTCTAAACCATCGTTTTTCATGTTTCTTGGTTGTATGTAAACCTTGTAATGCCCATAACATTTGCATCATCTTCGAATCTCCATAGGACCACCGTGGTGGTTGCAGTAAGCACCTACTTTGGCGTCAGTAACTACATTTATACTCTGTTTTCACGTGTTTAACTACCTTGCTTTCGTTGCTTTTGCGTGTTAATTCGACAATTGTTTTGGGTTGTTTTGGGCACGAGTCTATGGTTGGTAGTAATAGGATGTTGGTGTATCATATGGGTGGTTGTAGGGTGGCTGTTGGTGGCCGAATCAAAACCATTAAAGGGGCAGTTAGCTGCGTTTAAAAGTAGTGCAGAAACAGAATGTTCAGGCATGTTGGAGAGGGAGTTTGGTGACGGTTTTGTAGTGGTTGTAGGTGAGACTAGAGGGGTAGGGTACCACCCCTGGAACCACCGTGCATCAGTGGTGACAACGGTGGTGGCCAGAGGTGGTGTGGGTCGTGGTGGAGAGAGAGAAGCGCGTGATAAGAGAGGGAGTTGGAGAGAGTTGCTGAAACCGGAAATAGGTTGTGCGCGTGTATGCTGTTTTGGGCTATACGTGGTGGCTGTTATGGCGGCCTTAGATGGCAGGCCGTGTGAGGTATAGGTTGTCGGTGGTGCAAGGATGATGGAGGAACCCTTCACGGTGGTCGTTGGTGACTGTTGGTGGTGAAAATGAGTGGTTCAAGAGGAGTGCGCAAGTGTTCGATGAAATGTCTTTTAGTTATGGGATGGTGAGTGAAAGGGGCGTGTGTGCACCTGTTTTGGGACGAGTGTGTGGGCTTGGTTGTTGACCGATGAGGGTGGTGGTTTGACCACCTTGGATCACCGTGGGTTGGGGTGGTCGTCCATGGTGGCGTTGTGGTGGTTCAGGCGGTAATAAGGAAGTTGCGGGTCGGTTTTGAGGGGCTGTCAGGGGTGCGTGGTGTCGGGGTCTGCTCTATACGTGAATGTTGGGGGCTGTTTTGGTGAAGTAGTGTATCACGTGGTGTTGCTATTATTGTTGTGAATGTTAATTATTATTATTATTATTATTATATAAGTTTATTAAGTGTTAGTATATTAATATTATTAATGGTATTAATACTCTTATTCTTGTTATTGTTGTTAGTATTAGTATTACAATTATTAAAAGTTTATTAGTAGTTTGATAATAATTTATATGATGGTTATTGTTAATATATTTGGGTAGTCTATGTTTTGATATTGTTATTAGTTTAATTAGAGTAGTTAATTTGCTTATATAGTTTTGTGACGGTAATTTTAATTAATCACCTAATTAAGTTGATCGACTAATTAAGTAATTGACTAGTCGTGCTTAATATAATCTCGTTATGCTTAGTATATTAATTTGTTAATTAAATTGGTTAGTAATTATTCGTATTATAATTGTTAGGTGTTAAGTATGTGATGAAGTGATTCTGCTGATTGGATGTTAGCTGCGTGATGGGATTATATTGCTATCCAGGTAGGTTACACTGACACTATACTCTATGAGGTGTTATGCATGGAGGTTGGATTGTGTGTTATGGATGCTGAGCATGATTTATATGAGAATTGTATTGGTTGAATTGAGTGTTGATTATTATTATTATTGGTATGCGCATTTCATTATTTCATAGCATGATTGATTAAGAGTATTGTTGCATTCATTCATGAGCATGGCATATGCATCGGATACGGAATTGAGATGATGAGATATTATTGATGAGATATTATTGGGCCCAAGCTAGCTCTGCAGGGCTAGACCTGGTGACCTCAGCTGTTATGCTGGTTTCGGCGACGGCCGAGTATAGTCTGCCGGGAGGTTCGGTATGGCTGGGAGTCACGGGTTTGAGATTGAGATTTGAGATTGAGATTTGAGATTGAGATTTGAGATTGAGATTTGAGATTGAGATTGAGCTCGAGCATATCATTGCATTTGCATATCATAATTGTTGCATTATTATTGTGTTATCCTACTCAACCGCGAGGTTGACAGTGTATTCGTGTACACCTACGATGATCCGGAATGGGGAGTAGATTCTACAGGTCAGAGACAGATGGACTAGGAGCTTGGGCAAGGGGAGAGAGACATGGCCTGGACCTACTTAGAATTAGATCACATAGTTAGATTTTATCAGTTGTACTTTTATTCCTTGTGTAATCGATGTAATATCAAAAGTTTAAATTTAATCAGTTTTTATATAAAGTACTTTGGTTTGTTTACTTTGTTATTCACTACCTCGGACGTTCCGAGATGGTAACAGCTCTATTTATTTGAGAATGTCTTGCTAAAGGCTCTTAAATAAATGGGGGTGTTACATCAAATGTCATCAGATGTATTTGCAAAACTTTGTACTCGCTTTATCTGACTTGATTAACCATTCTTGCAATTTTTGTTTCGGGAGCACAGAGGCCTAAAAACGTGTATTATATACCCTTCAATTCTTGCCTTTTCAGGTGGTCGGAGCTACCATTTTTAATTTCAGCCTGTTTTTTACCACGTGTCCGAAATTGTATCATGAGATATCTTATTTGATTCTAGACCCTATAAACAATTATTAATTACTTTTACACGGTTATCCGATTTTCGACCGAAACGGGTTTATAGAAGTAATATTCATAGGATATTCGGGTGGGGTAACCCCTTGAAGAGGTACATTGATATCTTATTCGATTTTAGACCCTATAAACAACAAAAAATCACTTTTACACGGTTATCCGATTTTCGGCCGAAATTGGTTTATAGCATACCGGTAACGTCAAATGTCTTCTGATGTTTTTGCAAATTTTTGTGCCCGCTTTATCTGATTTGACATACCATTTTCGAATTTTCGATAATTTTCGTTTCGGGAGCTCAGAGGCCAAAAAAACGTGTATTATATACTCTTCAATTCGAGCCTTTTCAGGTTGTAGGAGCGACCATTTTTAATTTCAGCCTCTTTTTTACCACGTGTCCGAAATCGTATCAGGAGGTATCTTTTTTGATTTTAGACCCTTTAAACAATTATAAATCACTTGTACACGGTTATCCGATTTTCGACCGAAACTGGTTTATAGCATACCGGTAAAGTCATATGTCTTCCGGAATTTTTGAAAATTTTTGAGTCCGCTTTATCTGACTCGATTAAAAATCCATGCGATTTTCGGACATTTTCGTTCCGGAGAGCTCAGAGGCCTAATAAACTTGTATCATATACACATCAATTCGAGCCGGTTCAAGGTGGTCGGAGCGACCATTGTTATTTTCCAGCCTGTTTTTCTACCACGTGTCCGAAATTGCATCATGAGATATCTTATTCGATTCTAGACCCTATAAACAAATATAAATCACTTTTACACGGTTATCTGATTTTCGGTCGAAATTGGTTAACAGCATATCGGTATCGTCACATGTCTCTTTATGTATTTGCAAATTTGTGGGCCCGCTTTATCTGAGTCGATTAACCATCCGTGCGATTTTCGATAATTTTTGTTTCAGGAGTTCATAGGCCTAAAAAACGTGTATTATATATCTTTCAATTCGAGCTGTTTTGGGTGGTCGGAGCAGCCATTGTTATTTATTAGCGCGTTTTTCTACCACGTGTCTGGAATCGCATCATGAGTTATCTTATTCGATTCTAGACCTTAAAAACAACTAAAAATCACTTTTACATGGTTATCCGATTTTCGGCCGAAATTGGTTTATAGCATACCGGTAACGTCAAATGTCTTCTGATGTTTTTGCAAATTTTTGTGCCCGCTTTATTTATCTGACTCAATTAACCATCCGTGCGATTTTCGGTAATTTTTGTTTCAAGAGTTCAGAGGCCTAAAAAACGTGTATTATATATCCTTCAATTCGAGCTGTTTCGGGTGGTCGGAGCGGCCATTGTTATTTTTCAGCTTGTTTTTCTACCACATGTCCGAAATCGCATCATGAGATATCTTATTCGATTCTAGACCCTATAAACAACTATAAATCACTTTTACACAGTTATCCGATTTTCGGCCGAAATTGGTTTATAGCATACCGGTAACGTCAAATGTCATCAGATGTATTTGCAAAACTTTGTACTCGCTTTATCTGACTTGATTAACCATTCTTGCAATTTTTGTTTCGGGAGCACAGAGGCCTAAAAACGTGTATTATATACCCTTCAATTCTTGCCTTTTCAGGTGGTCGGAGCTACCATTTTTAATTTCAGCCTGTTTTTTACCACGTGTCCGAAATTGTATCATGAGATATCTTATTTGATTCTAGACCCTATAAACAATTATTAATTACTTTTACACGGTTATCCGATTTTCGACCGAAACGGGTTTATAGAAGTAATATTCATAGGATATTCGGGTGGGGTAACCCCTTGAAGAGGTACATTGATATCTTATTCGATTTTAGACCCTATAAACAACAAAAAATCACTTTTACACGGTTATCCGATTTTCGGCCGAAATTGGTTTATAGCATACCGTTAACGTCAAATGTCTTCTGATGTTTTTGCAAATTTTTGTGCCCGCTTTATCTGATTTGACATACCATTTTCGAATTTTCGATAATTTTCGTTTCGGGAGCTCAGAGGCCAAAAAAACGTGTATTATATACTCTTCAATTCGAGCCTTTTCAGGTTGTCGGAGCGACCATTTTTAATTTCAGCCTCTTTTTTACCACGTGTCCGAAATCGTATCAGGAGGTATCTTTTTTGATTATAGACCCTATAAACAATTATAAATCACTTGTACACGGTTATCCGATTTTCGACCGAAACTGGTTTATAGCATACCGGTAAAGTCATATGTCTTCCGGAGTTTTTGAAAATTTTTGAGTCCGCTTTATCTGACTCGATTAAAAATCCATGCGATTTTCGGACATTTTCGTTCCAGAGAGCTAAGAGGCCTAATAAACGTGTATCATATACACATCAATTCGAGCCGTTTCAGGGTGGTCGGAGCGACTATTGTTATTTTACAGCCTGTTTTTCTACCACGTGTCCGAAATTGCATCACGAGATATCTTATTCGATTCTAGACCCTATAAACAAATATAAATCACTTTTACACGGTTATCCGATTTTCGGCCGAAATTGGTTAATAGCATATCGGTATCGTCAAATGTCTTTTTATGTTTTTGCAAATTTGTGGGCCCGTTTATCTGACTCCATTAACCATCCGTGCGATTTTCGATAATTTTTGTTTCAGGAGTTTAGAGGCCTAAAAAACGTGTATTATCTTTCAATTCGAGTTGTTTTGGGTGGTCGGAGCGGCCATTGTTATTTATTAGCGCGTTTTTCTACCAATTGTCTGGAATCGCATCATGAGATATCTTATTCGATTCTAGAGCTTAAAAACAACTAAAAATCACTTTTACATGGTTATCCGATTTTCGGCCGAAATTGGTTTATAGCATACCTGTAACGTCAAATGTCTTCTGATGTTTTTGCAAATTTTTGTGCCCGCTTTATCTGACTCAATTAACCATCCGTGCAATTTTCGGTAATTTTTGTTTCAAGAGTTCAGAGGCCTAAAAAACGTGTATTATATATCCTTCAATTCGAGCTGTTTCGGGTGGTCGGAGCGGCCATTGTTATTTTTCAGCCTGTTTTTCTACCACATGTCCGAAATCGCATCATGAGATATCTTATTCGATTCTAGACCCTATAAACAACTATAAATCACTTTTACACAGTTATCCGATTTTCGGCCGAAATTGGTTTATAGCATACCGGTAACGTCAAATGTCATCAGATGTATTTGCAAAACTTTGTACTCGCTTTATCTGACTTGATTAACCATTCTTGCAATTTTCGTTTCGGGAGCACAGAGGCCTAAAAACGTGTATTATATACCCTTCAATTCTTGCCTTTTCAGGTGGTCGGAGCTACCATTTTTAATTTCAGCCTGTTTTTTACCACGTGTCCGAAATTGTATCATGAGATATCTTATTTGATTCTAGACCCTATAAACAATTATTAATTACTTTTACACGGTTATCCGATTTTCGACCGAAACGGGTTTATAGAAGTAATATTCATAGGATATTCGGGTGGGGTAACCCCTTGAAGAGGTACATTGATATCTTATTCGATTTTAGACCCTATAAACAACAAAAAATCACTTTTACACGGTTATCCGATTTTCGGCCGAAATTGGTTTATAGCATACCGGTAACGTCAAATGTCTTCTGATGTTTTTGCAAATTTTTGTGCCCGCTTTATCTGATTTGACATACCATTTTCGAATTTTCGATAATTTTCGTTTCGGGAGCTCAGAGGCCAAAAAAACGTGTATTATATACTCTTCAATTCGAGCCTTTTCAGGTTGTCGGAGCGACCATTTTTAATTTCAGCCTCTTTTTTACCACGTGTCCGAAATCGTATCAGGAGGTATCTTTTTTGATTATAGACCCTATAAACAATTATAAATCACTTGTACACGGTTATCCGATTTTCGACCGAAACTGGTTTATAGCATACCGGTAAAGTCATATGTCTTCCGGAGTTTTTGAAAATTTTTGAGTCCGCTTTATCTGACTCGATTAAAAATCCATGCGATTTTCGGACATTTTCGTTCCAGAGAGCTAAGAGGCCTAATAAACGTGTATCATATACGCATCAATTCGAGCCGTTTCAGGGTGGTCGGAGCGACTATTGTTATTTTACAGCCTGTTTTTCTACCACGTGTCCGAAATTGCATCACGAGATATCTTATTCGATTCTAGACCCTATAAACAAATATAAATCACTTTTACACGGTTATCCGATTTTCGGCCGAAATTGGTTAATAGCATATCGGTATCGTCAAATGTCTTTTTATGTTTTTGCAAATTTGTGGGCCCGTTTATCTGACTCCATTAACCATCCGTGCGATTTTCGATAATTTTTGTTTCAGGAGTTTAGAGGCCTAAAAAACGTGTATTATCTTTCAATTCGAGCTGTTTTGGGTGGTCGGAGCGGCCATTGTTATTTATTAGCGCGTTTTTCTACCACGTGTCTGGAATCGCATCATGAGATATCTTATTCGATTCTAGAGCTTAAAAACAACTAAAAATCACTTTTATATGGTTATCCGATTTTCGGCCGAAATTGGTTTATAGCATACCTGTAACGTCAAATGTCTTCTGATGTTTTTGCAAATTTTTGGGCCCGCTTTATCTGACTCAATTAACCATCCGTGCAATTTTCGGTAATTTTTGTTTCAAGAGTTCAGAGGCCTAAAAAACGTGTATTATATATCCTTCAATTCGAGCTGTTTCGGGTGGTCGGAGCGGCCATTGTTATTTTTCAGCCTGTTTTTCTACCACATGTCCGAAATCGCATCATGAGATATCTTATTCGATTCTAGACCCTATAAACAACTATAAATCACTTTTACACAGTTATCCGATTTTCGGCCGAAATTGGTTTATAGCATACCGGTAACGTCAAATTTCTTCAGATGTATTTGCAAAACTTTGTACCCGCTTTATCTGACTTGATTAACCATTCTTGCAATTTTCGTTTCGGGAGCACAGAGGCCTAAAAACGTGTATTATATACCCTTCAATTCTTGCCTTTTCAGGTGGTCGGAGCTACCATTTTTAATTTCAGCCTGTTTTTACCACGTGTCCGAAATTGTATCATGAGATATCTTATTTGATTCTAGACCCTATAAACAATTATTAATTACTTTTACACGGTTATCCGATTTTCGACCGAAACGGGTTTATAGAAGTAATATTCATAGGATATTCGGGTGGGGTAACACCTTGAAGAGGTACATTGATATCTTATTCGATTTTAGACCCTATAAACAACAAAAAATCACTTTTACACGGTTATCCGATTTTCGGCCGAAATTAGTTTATAGCATACCGGTAACGTCAAATGTCTTCTGATGTTTTTGCAAATTTTTGTGCCCGCTTTATCTGATTTGACATACCATTTTCGAATTTTCGATAATTTTCGTTTCGGGAGCTCAGAGGCCAAAAAAACGTGTATTATATACTCTTCAATTCGAGCCTTTTCAGGTTGTCGGAGCGACCATTTTTAATTTCAGCCTCTTTTTTACCACGTGTCCGAAATCGTATCAGGAGGTATCTTTTTTGATTATAGACCCTATAAACAATTATAAATCACTTGTACACGGTTATCCGATTTTCGACCGAAACTGGTTTATAGCATACCGGTAAAGTCATATGTCTTCCGGAGTTTTTGAAAATTTTTGAGTCCGCTTTATCTGACTCGATTAAAAATCCATGCGATTTTCGGACATTTTCGTTCCAGAGAGCTAAGAGGCCTAATAAACGTGTATCATATACACATCAATTCGAGCCGTTTCAGGGTGGTCGGAGCGACTATTGTTAGTTTACAGCCTGTTTTTCTACCACGTGTCCGAAATTGCATCACGAGATATCTTATTCGATTCTAGACCCTATAAACAAATATAAATCACTTTTACACGGTTATCCGATTTTCGGCCGAAATTGGTTAATAGCATATCGGTATCGTCAAATGTCTTTTTATGTTTTTGCAAATTTGTGGGCCCGTTTATCTGACTCCATTAACCATCCGTGCGATTTTCGATAATTTTTGTTTCAGGAGTTTAGAGGCCTAAAAAACGTGTATTATCTTTCAATTCGAGCTGTTTTGGGTGGTCGGAGCGGCCATTGTTATTTATTAGCGCGTTTTTCTACCACGTGTCTGGAATCGCATCATGAGATATCTTATTCGATTCTAGAGCTTAAAAACAACTAAAAATCACTTTTACATGGTTATCCGATTTTCGGCCGAAATTGGTTTATAGCATACCTGTAACGTCAAATGTCTTCTGATGTTTTTGCAAATTTTTGTGCCCGCTTTATCTGACTCAATTAACCATCCGTGCAATTTTCGGTAATTTTTGTTTCAAGAGTTCAGAGGCCTAAAAAACGTGTATTATATATCCTTCAATTCGAGCTGTTTCGGGTGGTCGGAGCGGCCATTGTTATTTTTCAGCCTGTTTTTCTACCACATGTCCGAAATCGCATCATGAGATATCTTATTCGATTCTAGACCCTATAAACAACTATAAATCACTTTTACACAGTTATCCGATTTTCGGCCGAAATTGGTTTATAGCATACCGGTAACGTCAAATTTCTTCAGATGTATTTGCAAAACTTTGTACCCGCTTTATCTGACTTGATTAACCATTCTTGCAATTTTCGTTTCGGGAGCATAGAGGCCTAAAAACGTGTATTGTATACCCTTCAATTCTTGCCTTTTCAGGTGGTCGGAGCTACCAGTTTTAATTTCAGCCTGTTTTTTACCACGTGTACGAAATCGTATCATGAGTTATCATTTTTGATTCTAGACCCTATAAGCAATTATAAATTACTTTTACACGGTTATCCGATTTTCGACCGAAACAGGTTTATAGCAGTAATATTCCACGTTTATCAATAACGGTTGGCTTGCTAGATAAGTTTGACGTTATTGTCATACGGATGGCGGTGATCAACTGGTCCCTATACGTCACACCTATAGGACACGTTTGAGAGATGTGAAGGTATGAAAGTACAGTCACATTTATGCCGGATATGACTAAACAGTTAGTCAAAGGTATTGACTATTAAATTAGTCAATAAGATGTTGAGATTATTATTTAATACGGATTAAATAATTTTAGCTAATACGGATTACATGATTAATTCGTAAATTAAATATAAACGGTTATATTTAATTAAATATTGTATTCGCGTATTAATATAAACAGTTATATTAATTTGGGTAATTATACAATATCGTAATTTTATCAGACCATTATTAATACATCGACTGCATTAATATCTGATAACACGTGTGCGATTTATAAATAAAACCCGCGAATAATATTTAGCAAATCGGGTCGAATCACGTAAAGGAATAACGTAAGAGTGGAAAGCCCACTCCTACCTAAGACTCCATTCGGCCGACCCATAAGGTTACAAAAGGAGAGTTTTTCTCCTTTTGTCAATCACTGGTGAATCACAATTTTGATAATTAGGGTTTTGAGAACATTATTTTTTCCCAAAACTCAGATCTCACATCAAAAACCTCACAATAACTCTCCCCATATTGCATATTGCAAGCCAATTGGAGAGTATTTCTAGCACACGCGGCATCATCTCATTCAAGTCTTGGGTGCAAGTTATAGGAGGGAATTTACTTTAATTCCTGTTTTTAGGCCTATTCAAGCAAGGACCCAAGGTTGTATTCCTTTTTCATGTTTTTATTAACTTATGACAATAATCTCAATTGTAAAATTCGTTATAATCCTTCACGTTTTAGGGCGAATACATGCTTTATTCCCCACAAGTGGTATCAGAGCCAAGGCCACGAGATTTTACTTTTGTGTTTTTCATAATTTTTGATTAAAAATTCTGAAAATCGATTTCTGCCGGCGTGTGGGTCGGTCGACCCATTAATGTGGTCGGTCGACCAACACCCGCGTAGGGTTTCTGTTTTTCGGCAGTTTCTCTTTTGTATAATCGATCTTGTTTTCGATTCCTGTTTACATAATGTTAATTAATCGATATTCTTGACAATATGTGAACCCTAATTGCTGTTTATTTTGATTTAGGCGTTTTGAATCAAAGGTTAAAGCTTGTTTTGATTGAAAGTACAGCAATTTCGCGTTTTCAGAAACTCGTCTTGGTTTTTTGTGGTCGGTCGACCTGTTTATTGGGTCGGTCGACCACTCTGCAGTTACAGGAAAATAAAAAAAAAAAGTTTTTTTTTCGTCAGGAGGTCGGTCGACCCCATATTGAGGTCGGTTGACCTCGTCCCTGTAACAGACGTTTTATTTTTCCGAAAATAACTTGTTTTTATTTTCCCTTGGCCAAAAGTAATATGCTGTATACGGAAATAATATATTATTTTTGTGAAACGGTTCACTCTCGCATGATACATATTATTTTAAAACAGTTTAAGATAATGGATTATTAACTTGTTAAAATTAAAGTGGTTAAAACGGTATAATCACATAATTTTAATCCCATAAAGGTGGTTTGGTAAAATTTGTTAATCATAATAACAGTATTATGTCATGAATGAATTTTATTTTTAGTTGATGCATTTTATTTATCGTCTTGTTGAATGCCTTTTGAATGCTTTCTATAACGTATTTAATTTTGCAAACGGTTGTAACTTAGTGTGGCCTTAGAAGATTGTGTCACCGTAATAATGGGACACAGTCTTGTTTGTAATTTTGAGATCTTGAATCTCCGTTTTGGGTTTTTGACATGTAATTACTTTTGTATTTAAATTAGAATGTAAATAGGGTTATATTTGTAATTTAAATTAGTAATTTTGTGACGACCAAAGACGGAGACCGGATGCTCACTCCCGCTGCAAGGACCAAGATGGAACATCAAGACAAGCTTCTAGGGTCCAACGGTGGATTCCAAGTTGTTATGTTATGCGGATGCTAGCTTCCAAACGGATCGAGAAGACTCGAAATCTCAGTCTGGATTCGTTTTTACTCTTAATGGCGCTGTTGTCAGCTGGAAAAGTTCTAAACAGAGTGTTACAGCAGATTCTACTACTGAGTCCGAGTACTATGCCGCCTCGGAAGCAGCTAAGGAAGCAATATGGGTGCGTCAATTCTTACAAGGACTCTCAGTAGTGCCTAGTTCGAATGACCCAATCACCGTTTATTGTGACAATAAAGGTGCCATCTTCCAAGCTAAGGAGCATAAGTCTAGCAACAATGCTAAACATGTACAACGGAAAACTCATCTAATCAGAGATTACGTGGAGCAAAAGGAGATTTTCATTGATAAGATCGCTACGGATGACAACATAGCTGATCCTCTCACTAAAGCATTGCCACGTGATAAGCATGAAGGGCACATCCATTCCATGGGAATTGGATGTGTTCCTACTTTTATGAATTCTTGTAATAATTCATTTTCTCGTGTACTCTATTCAACCTCATTGTTATGATATATAATGTTTTGTTTTTCATGTGGAATTGAACGCCAATTTTGAACACCCCAAAGTGAACTGAATTACATTACATCATTTTTAGTCCTTGATTACCCACTTGAGCTGATAACTCCGGTAATCATTTTGTGACGTTGGTTGATGGTGGGTTCAACGAGCCATAAGTCACACGGCTGATTGACCAATCACAAAGGCTAGTTATACGGATATCTCGTAGGACACCCCGTGACAACGTTATGGAGTCCTAAATGTTTTTAAACATTGGGTGCCAGGTCGTGGATAGGACCTCCATAGTGTTCCTTAGAGTCGAGTCTTTTGACTTTCAACTGTCTCTTGAGATTAAGGCAGATTTTGGGTAACTTTGGTTTCTTTCCCACGGTCATCGTAACAGGGGCCAAGAGGATTTTTCTGGGTTATTTCATGCTGCGCGATATCGGCAGGATTCGAGTTGAGGGAAATATCCAAACCCTTATCAGGATTTTATCATTTCTCAGGGCCACTCGAGGAGTAGTAACTGAAATGCATGGCCATGCTCGAATACAGATTCGTTTTATCAGTTAAGTTACTCTCTAGTCGGGGAAACCACTCTTGATACATATCGCTTGTGAGATACGACCTTTGCGAATGCGGATTTGCAAATTGTCTTACATTGAGTGGGAGAAATTTTAAAAGGATATGAGAATCGGTTATCGCACCTACACTTGTACGGACAAGTGGGAGTTTGTTGGAGCTTGTGTCCTCCACATGTAGTGTGATAACGTCATTGCACATACCCTTGTACGGACAAGTGGGAGATTGTTGGGGCTGGTGTCCTTGACAATTAAGTACAATGACTTATTAAATCTCTTTAAGGATTACAAGGGCATACTTCAGTATTATTATCAGTTGATCCACGTTTATCAATAACGGTTGGCTTGCTAGATAAGTTTGACGTTATTGTCATACGGATGGCGGTGATCAACTGGTCCCTATACGTCGCACCTATAGAGATTATACAATATTGTAATTTGGGTAATTATACAATATCGTAATTACCCAAATTAATATAAACGGTTATATTAATTTGGGTAATTATACAATATCGTAATTTTATCAGACCATTATTAATACATCGACTGCATTAATATCTGATAACACGTGTGCGATTTATAAATAAAACCCGCGAATAATATTTAGCAAATCGGGTCGAATCACGTAAAGGAATAACGTAAGAGTCGAAAGCCCACTCCTACCCAAAACCCCTTTCGGCCGACCCATAAGGTTACAAAAGGAGAGTTTTTCTCCTTTTGTCAATCACTGGTGAATCACAATTCTGATAATTGGGGTTTTGAGAACATTATTTTCCCAAAACTCAGATCTCACATCTAAAACCTCACAAAAGCTCTCCCCATATTGCAAGGCAATTGGAGAATATTTCTAGCACACGCGGCATCATCTCATTCATGTCTTGGGTGCAAGTTATAGAAGGGAATTTACTTTAATTCCTGTTCTTAGGCCTATTCAAGCAAGGACCCAAGGTTGTATTCCTTTTTCATGTTTTTATTAACTTATGACAATAATCTCAATTGTAAAATTCGTTATAATCCTTCACGTTTTAGGGCGAATACATGCTTTATTCCCCACATTGATATCTTATTCGATTCTAGACCCTATAAAGAACTATATATCACTTTTACACGGTTATCCGATTTTCGGCCGAAATTGGTTTATAGCATACCGGTAACGTCAAATGTCTTTTTATGTTTTTGCAAATTTGTGGGCCCGCTTTATCTGACTCGATTAACCATCCGTGCGATTTTCGGTAATTTTTGTTTCAGGAGTTCATAGGCCTAAAAAACGTGTATATGTCCTTCAATTTGAGCTGTTTCGGGTGGTCGGAGCGGCCATTGTTATTTTTCAGCCTGTTTTTCTACCACGTGTGCGAAATCGCATCATAAGATATCTTATTCGATTCTAGACCCTATAAACAACTATAAATCACTTTTACACAGTTATCCGATTTTCGCCCGAAATTGGTTTATAGCATATCGGTAACGTCAAATGTCTTCAGATGTATTTGCAAAACTTTTTACCTGCTTTATCTGACTTCATTAACCATTCTTGCAATTTTCAACAATTTTCGTTTCGGGAGCACAGAGGCCTAAAAACGTGTATTATATACCCTTCAATTCGAGCCTTTTCAGGTGGTCGGAGCGACCATTTTTAATTTCAGCCTGTTTTTTACCACGTGTCCAAAATCGTATCATGAGATATCTTTTTGATTCTAGACCCTGAAACAATTATAAATTACTGTTACACGGTTATCCGATTTTCGACCGAAACGGGTTTATAGCAGTAATATTCCGTTGAACCGAATAGGATATTCGGGTGGGGTAACCCCTTGAAGAGTTACATTGATATCTTATTCGATTTTAGACCCTATAAACAACTAAAAATCACTTTTACACGGTTATCCGATATTCGGCCGAAATTGGTTTATAGCATACCGGTAACGTCAAATGTCTTCTGATGTTTTTGCAAATTTTTGTGCCCGCTTTATCTTATTTGACTTACCATTTTTAAATTTTCGATAATTTTCGTTACGGGAGCTCAGAGGCCAAAAAAACGTGTATTATATACCCTTCAATTCGAGCCTTTTCAGGTTGTCGGAGCGACCATTTTTAATTTCAGCCTCTTTTTTACCACGTGTCCGAAATCGTATCAGGAGGTATCTTTTTTTATTTTAGACCCTTTAAACAATTATAAATCACTTGTACACGGTTATCCGATTTTCGACCGAAACTGGTTTATAGCATACCGGTAAAGTCATATGTCTTCCGGAGTTTTTGAAAATTTTTGAGTCCGCTTTATCTGACTCGATTAAAAATCCATGCGATTTTCGGACATTTTCGTTCCGGAGAGCTCAGAGGCCTAATAAACTTGTATCATATAGAAATCAATTCGAGCCGTTTCAAGGTGGTCGGAGCGACCATTGTTATTTTCCAGCCTGTTTTTCTACCACGTGTCCGAAATTGCATCATGAGATATCTTATTCGATTCTAGACCCTATAAACAAATATAAATCACTTTTACACGGTTATCTGATTTTCGGTCGAAATTGGTTAACAGCATATCGGTATCGTCACATGTCTCTTTATGTATTTGCAAATTTGTGGGCCCGCTTTATCTGAGTCGATTAACC
This sequence comes from Silene conica, assembly GCA_029255685.2. Taxonomy (NCBI): domain Eukaryota; kingdom Viridiplantae; phylum Streptophyta; class Magnoliopsida; order Caryophyllales; family Caryophyllaceae; genus Silene; species Silene conica. The sequence continues at coordinate 41,420,632 of CM055316.2, read as the reverse complement.
ATCCGTGCGATTTTCGATAATTTTTGTTTCAGGAGTTCATAGGCCTAAAAAACGTGTATTATATATCTTTCAATTCGAGCTGTTTTGGGTGGTCGGAGCAGCCATTGTTATTTATTAGCGCGTTTTTCTACCACGTGTCTGGAATCGCATCATGAGTTATCTTATTCGATTCTAGACCTTAAAAACAACTAAAAATCACTTTTACATGGTTATCCGATTTTCGGCCGAAATTGGTTTATAGCATACCGGTAACGTCAAATGTCTTCTGATGTTTTTGCAAATTTTTGTGCCCGCTTTATCTGACTCAATTAACCATCCGTGCGATTTTCGGTAATTTTTGTTTCTAGAGTTCTGAGGCCTAAAAAACGTGTATTATATATCCTTCAATTCGAGCTGTTTCGGGTGGTCGGAGCGACCATTGTTATTTTTCAGCCTGTTTTTCTACCACATGTGCGAAATCGCATCATGAGATATCTTATTCGATTCTAGTGTTGGGGCTGGTGTCCTTGACAATTAAGTACAATGACTTATTAAATCTCTTTAAGGATCACAAAGGCATACTTTTGTATTATTACCAGTTGATCCACGTTTATCAATAACGGTTGGCTTGCTAGATAAGTTTGACGTTATTGTCATACGGATGGCGGTGATCAACTGGTCCCTATACGTCACACCTATAGGACACGTTTGAGAGATGTGAAGGTATGAAAATACAGTCACATTTATGCCGGATATGACTAAACAGTTAGTCAGAGGTGTTGACTAATAAATTAGTCAATAAGATGTTGAGATTATTATTTAATACGGATTAAATAATTTTAGCTAATACGGATTACAAGATTAATTCGTAAATTAAATATAAACGGTTATATTTAATTAAATATAGTATTCGCGTATTAATATAAACAGTTATATTAATTTGGGTAATTATACAATATCGTATTTTGTCAGACCATTATTAATATATCGACTGTATTAATATCTGATAACATGTTACGATTTATAAATAAAACCCGCGAACAACTTAAAGCTAAAACGGGTCGAATCACGCATAGGTATAAGGTAAGAGTGGAAAAAGCCCACTCCTACCCTACCCGTTCGGCCGACCATGTGGTACTACATAAGGAGAGTTTTTCTCCTTATGTCAGTTACTGGTTGAATCATAATTCTCACAATTAGGGTTTTGAGAGCATTCTTCTCCCAAAACTCAGATCTCACATCTAAAATCTCAATAGCTTTCCCCATATTGCAAGGCAATTGGAGAGTATTTTCTAGCACACGCGGCATCATCTCAAACAAAGTCTTGGGTGCAAGTTATAGGAGGGAATTTACTTTAATTCCTGTTCTTAGGCCTTTCGCAAAGGACCAAAGGTTGAATTCTTTTTCTTATCCTTTTAATCTTATGACTATAAACACAACTGTAATTTTCATTATAATCCTGCAAGTTTTGGGTGAATACATGCTTTATTCCCCACAAGTGGTATCAGAGACAGGCCATGAAAATTTTACTTTTGTGTTTTTCATAAGTTTATTTAAAAGTTTTTGAAAAATCTCGTTTCTGCCGCCGTGTCGGTCGGTCGACCAGTTATAGCGGTCGGTCGACCGCCCCTGTGTGAGTTTTCTGTTTTTTTTTTTTCAAAACAGTTTCCTTTGTGAGAAATCGTGTTCAGAAACTCGGTTTCGTGTTTTGTGGTCGGTCGACCTGTTTTTCGGGTCGGTCGACCATTCTGCTTTAAAAAAAAAAAAAAAAAAAAAAAAAAAAAAAAAAAAAAAAAAAAAAAAAAAACTTTTTTTTTTTCGTCAGGTGGTCGGTAGACCTGTTTTTCCGGTCGGTGGACCACCCCTGTAACAGAATCGTTTTTTTTTTTATTTTACGAAAATAACATGTTTTATTTTCACATGGCTTAAAATAATATACTATATACGGAAATAGTGTATTATTTAGTGAAACGGTTCACCCTCGTTTGATACATATTGTTTTAAAACAGTTTAAAATAATGGATTATATGTTTGTTAAAATTGGTGATTAAAACGGTATAGTCACTTAATTTTAATCTTAAAAGGTGGTTTGGTATAAATTTATTAATCATAATAACAGTATTATGTCATGTATAAATTGTTTTTAGTTGATGCATTTTATTTATCGTCTTGTGAATGCATTGAATGCTTTCAATAACGTATTTAATTTTTGCAAACGGTTGTAACTTAGTGTGGCCTTAGAAGATTGTGTCACCGTAATGAAGGGACACGATCTTGCTTGTAATTTTGAGATCTTGAATCTCCGTTTTGGGTTTTTGCCATGTAATTACTTTTGTATTTAAATTAGAATGTATCTAGGATTACTTTTGTAATTTAAATTAGTAATTTTGTGAAGACCAAAGACAAGACGGAGGCCGGATACTCACTCCCGCTGCAAGGACCAAGATGGAACATCAAGACAAGCTTCTAGGGTCCAACAGTGGATTCCAAGTTGTTTTATGTTTATTTTGGTAGGATAGGCCACACTAGGACTTTTATTTACGTTTATTGCATTTATCTTTACGCTTTCTTCGATAATAGCTTGCATCATATTCCGCCTAAAAACCAAACCACCTATATCATGCCTGAAAACTGACTCATGTAGAGGTCACGCGTTAGTTTTCTGTGACAATACAGATGTCACATGTCATTTAAAAGCCATCACTTTATTTAATTCATTCACGCAAATGCTAGTTTTTAGTTCACTTAAATATGGATAAATAAAAGTTGATGGGGTCTTCCTCGTATAACCAAAAATTGAGATTAGTCTTTATAAATCAGCCTCCCATGAATCCCTTCTTCGTCGGTAGGCATAATATGACCCCTTCTACGTCGGGTAAGTGGGAACAGATGATTTATTTTATCTCAACATCATGGTCACTCGATAATATTCCAGTGACCGAGATGGACTAATAGATAGATATACGGAAATCTATCGACCAAGAGTTCCAACGATTGGAATTAGCCAAACTGTGGGCTTATCAATATACGGAAATTGAGTCTTGGGATCGTTTATATAATTCTTGAGGGAGATCAATTATATAAATGCATGAGTCTACGAGTTTAAATTCAATTTAATATAGACTTAAATCACAACAATAAGTTGCTTATATGGTTTTGTTTTATCTTCTTTTCAGTGTAGAACACGTTCATTAAAACTGCTGTAAAACTAAAATGGCTGGTGAAGACCCAATGCCAAGTGCCAAGCTAGCACGTGAATCCTGGCTAAAAGCCTTCATGGACTCCATGAATCAGTCCACAAGACTGAGGAATGATGGGTCAAACTTCTCTGACTGGGAGGCAGCACTACGGAATGTTGCCATTGCTGACGGAAAGCTCAAGTTCTTAACTGAGCCCATTCCGCCACACCCAGGAACTGGAGCTAGAGCCAACGAAATTCGCGCTCATAGCGATTTCGTTATGGAAGCGGGTGCGATAAAGAACGTACTCATCTATGCAATGGAATCCAATTTGCAAAGACGCTTCATAACCCATGGTGCAAACAAGATTTTCACCACGCTCACTAACGAATTCTCCAAGGCTCCGAGAATCGTTTCTTATGAGCATACCTGTCGCTTCTTTGAGGCGAAACTCCAGAAGGGCCAAGCTGTTAGCCCACATATTCTCAACATGATTGAGAATATCGAGAAACTGGAGTCCCTAAACTGCAAGATCAGTGAGAACATCATCGTTGATCGCATGCTTCATTCGCTTCATGATGGGTTCGCCCTCTTTAGGGCCAACTACTACATGAACGACATGAAGAAGACTCCTCATGAGCTCCACTCCCTTCTCGTACAGACTGAGAAGGATCTAAAGTTGAGTGGGAGTCTGAAGCAGGATGTTCTCATGATCTCCAGTAAGGGAAAAGGTAAAGGGAAGGCTAAAGCTCAGGGCGACCTAGCAGTAGGTAAGCCCAGGTTCAAGAAACCAGGATTTGCTAAGAGTGGGCCAGGTGAGTCGAGTAACTCACAAGGCAAGACAAAGAGCAAGGATACAAGCATGGAATGTCACCATTGCCACAAGACTGGGCATTGGAGGCGCTCATGCCCCGTGTATCGCGAGGACATTAAGGCAGGCCGTGTTACTCCTGTTGGTATGTCTTCTTCTTTTATTCACATGATTGAGATTAACCATGCAAGTTGCGGAACTTGGGTACTTGATACTGGTTGTGGTTCTCATCTATGTAATCATGTGCAGGGCCTCCGAAACCAAGAACCCCTAATCAAGGGTGAGGTGGACCTGCGTGTCGGGAATGGAGCACGTGTGGCTGCAGTCTCGAAGGGAACATACGTAATCCAGCTTCCAAGTGGATTCGAGTTATTTTTATATAACTGTTATTATGTTCCTAGTTTGTCCAAAAACATTATTTCAGTTTCTGCACTTGACAAACTCGGCTTTTCATTTGTAATAGAGAATAATAGCTGTATTTTCTCCTTACACAATATGATATATGGCAAGGGAGTTTCCATGAATGGAATTTATGTTTTAGATCAAACTACCGAGATATTACATGTGAATAATAAAAGATTAAAGGTAGGTGACAAAGATCAAACTTACCTATGGCATTGTCGTATGGGACACATAAATGAGAAACGCGTAAAACAGCTCATACAGAATGGAGCTATTTCGCCCTTTGATTTCGAATCATATGGCACGTGTGAATCATGTCTCATCGGCAAAATGACTCGTATTTCCTTCAAAGGTGTTGGAATGCGCGCTGCCGACCTATTAGGACTCATACATACGGACGTATGTGGCCCTATGTCGATCAACGCACGAGAAGGCTATAGGTATTTCATCACTTTCACGGATGATTTGAGTAGATATGGCTATGTCTACTTGATGAAACATAAAAGTGAATCCTTTGACAAGTTCAAAGAATACCAGAATCGGGTACAGAACCAGCTGGGTAGAAAGATTAAAGCACTACGTTCGGATCGTGGTGGTGAGTATCTTTCACACGAGTTTGATCAACACCTTAAAGACTGTGGGATCGTGCTACAGTTGACTCCACCTGGAACACCACAATTAAATGGTGTGTCCGAACGGAGAAATCGAACTTTACTTGATATGGTTCGATCCATGATGAGTCACACCGTTGTGCCTGATTCATTGTGGGGCTATGCTCTTTTGTCGGCCGCTCTAATACTTAACCGAAGTCCGTCTAAAGCTGTTGACAAGACTCCATTCAAGTTATGGAAGGGAACGGTCCCTAACTTGTCCTTTATTCGGGTTTGGGGCTGCGAGGCTTATGTCAAGTGGAGACACGAGGATAAGCTCGGCCCGCGATCGGTCAAGACATACTTTATAGGCTACCCAAAGGGAACGTTTGGTCATTACTTCTACTCGCCTACCGAACAACGTGTTTTTGTTGCGGCTAGTGCGACGTTCTTAGAGAAAGAATTTCTCGAGAACAAGTCGAGTAATAGAACCTTCGAGTTATCGGAGGTTCAAGAACCAACTACCGAGCAACCATTGGAGGAAACAGTACCTTCAACCGAGGCTGCGGTAGATATCCCCGAGGAACCTAGGAGGTCAGGAAGAGTCTCTATTCCACCGGACAGATACATTGGTATGGTCGAGGAACACGATACAGATGACGTCTTACTCCTAGAAGGTAATGAACCCACAACCTATAAAGGTGCCATGACCAGTTCTGACTCAAAGCTATGGCTAGAAGCCATGCAATCCGAGATGGACTCCATGTATGAGAACAACGTGTGGGATCTTGTGGACCTACCTGCAAAGGTACGTCCCCTTCAATGCAAATGGCTTTACAAGATAAAGCATGCCGTGGAAGGACAACAAGATATCCACAAGGCTAGACTAGTTGCTAAAGGTTTCACTCAAGTGCCAGGCTTGCACTATGATGAGATCTTTGCACCCGTAGTCATGCTACGTTCCATTCGGATTATCTTAGCGATCGCCGCATTTCATGACTATGAAATATGGCAAATGGACGTTAAAACCGCCTTCTTAAACGGTTATTTGGAGGAAGAGTTGTACATGGTACAACCCGAGGGTTTTATCGATCCAGCACATCCTAAGAAAGTTTGCAAGCTTAAGCGTTCCATCTATGGACTTAAGCAAGCATCGCGGAGTTGGAATCATCGCTTTGACCAAGTGATAAAAGAGAATGGGTTCATTCGATCAGTCGAGGAACCATGTCTCTATATCAAGTCGAGTGGGAGTAAGATTGTATTCCTAGTACTGTATGTCGATGACATACTCTTGATTGGGAATGACATACCTCTCTTATCTTCGGTTAAAGCATGGTTGAAAAACCATTTCCAGATGAAAGATCTGGGAGAGGCACAAAGAATTTTGGGCATCCGTGTCTACAGGGATAGATCACGACGGATGTTGTCTCTCAGTCAGGAATCTTATATAGAGAAGATTCTGGAGAGATTCAGCATGACGAACTCCAAGAAGGGGTTCCTTCCTATGACTCCTGGGCTTCACTTGAGCAAGACTCAAGAAGCTAAGTCAGTGGAAGAGAAAGAGCGCATGAGTCGGATTCCTTATGCTTCGGCAATAGGATCGATCATGTATGCCATGATATGCACACGTCCTGACGTTGCATATGCATTGAGTATGACAAGTCGATTCCAAGCTCATCCAGGTGAACAACACTGGATGGCCGTGAAAAACATTCTTAAGTACCTACGGAGGACTAAAGATTGGGGATTGACTTATGGAGGCGACTCAACGCTCTGCGCCACGGGTTACGCAGATGCTAGCTTCCAAACAGATCGAGATGACTCGAAATCTCAGTCTGGATTTGTCTTTACTCTTAATGGCGCTGCTGTCAGCTGGAAAAGTTCTAAACAGAGTGTTACAGCAGATTCTACGACTGAGTCCGAGTACTATGCCGCCTCAGAAGCAGCTAAGGAAGCAATATGGATGCGTCAATTCTTACAAGGACTATCAGTAGTGCCTAGTTCGAATGACCCAATCACCGTTTATTGTGACAATAGCGGTGCCATCTTCCAAGCTAAGGAGCATAAGTCTAGCAGCAAGGCTAGGCATGTACAACGGAAAGCTCATCTAATCAGAGATTACGTGGAGCAAAAGGAGATTTTTATTGAAAAGATCGCTACGGATGACAACATAGCTGATCCTTTCACAAAAGCATTACCACGTGATAAGCATGAAGGGCACATTCATTCCATGGGAATTGGATGTGTTCCTAAGTTGTAGTACTCTTTTATGAATTCATGTAATAATTCATTTTCTCGTGTACTCTATTCAACCTTATTGTTATGATATAAAATGTTTTGTTTCTCATGTGGAATTGTACGCCAATTTTGAACACCACAAAGTGAACTGATTAACATTACATCGTTTTGGTCCTTGATTACCCACTTGAGCTGATAACTCAGGTAATCATTTTGTGACGTTGGTTGATGGTGGGTTCAACGAGCCATAAGTCACGTGGATGACTGACCAATCACAAAGGCGAGTTATACGGATATCTCGTAGGACACCCCGTGACAACGTTATGGAGTCCTAAATGTTTTATAACATTGGGTGCCAGGTCGTGGATAGGACCTCCATAGTGTTCCTTAGAGTCGAGTCTTTTGACTTTCAACTGTTTCTTGAGATTAAGACAGATTTTGGGTAACTTTGGTTTCTTTCCCACGGTCACCGTAACAGGGGCCAAGAGGATTTTTTCTGGGTTATTTCATGCTGGGCGATATCGGCAGGATTCGAGTTGAGGGAAATATCCAAACCCTTATCAGGATTTTATCATTTCTCAGGGCCACTCGAGGAGTAGTAACTGAAATGCATCGCCATGCTCGAATACAGATTCGTTTTATCAGTTAAGTTACTCTCTAGTCGGGGAAACCACTCTTGATACAGATCGCTTGTGAGATACGACCTTTGCGAATGCGGATTTGCAAATTGTCTTACATTGAGTGGGAGAAATTTTAAAAGGATATGAGATTCGGTTATCGCACCTACACTTGTACGGACAAGTGGGAGTTTGTTGGAGATTGTGTCCTCCACATGTAGTGTGATAACGTCATTGCACATACCCTTGTACGGACAAGTGGGAGATTGTTGGGGCTGGTGTCCTTGACAATTAAGTACAATGACTTATTAAATCTCTTTAAGGATCACAAAGGCATACTTTTGTATTATTACCAGTTGATCCACGTTTATCAATAACGGTTGGCTTGCTAGATAAGTTTGACGTTATTGTCATACGGATGGCGGTGATCAACTGGTCCCTATACGTCACACCTATAGGACACGTTTGAGAGATGTGAAGGTATGAAAATACAGTCACATTTATGCCGGATATGACTAAACAGTTAGTCAGAGGTGTTGACTAATAAATTAGTCAATAAGATGTTGAGATTATTATTTAATACGGATTAAATAATTTTAGCTAATACGGATTACAAGATTAATTCGTAAATTAAATATAAACGGTTATATTTAATTAAATATAGTATTCGCGTATTAATATAAACAGTTATATTAATTTGGGTAATTATACAATATCGTATTTTGTCAGACCATTATTAATATATCGACTGTATTAATATCTGATAACATGTTACGATTTATAAATAAAACCCGCGAACAACTTAAAGCTAAAACGGGTCGAATCACGCATAGGTATAAGGTAAGAGTGGAAAAAGCCCACTCCTACCCTACCCGTTCGGCCGACCATGTGGTACTACATAAGGAGAGTTTTTCTCCTTATGTCAGTTACTGGTTGAATCATAATTCTCACAATTAGGGTTTTGAGAGCATTCTTCTCCCAAAACTCAGATCTCACATCTAAAATCTCAATAGCTTTCCCCATATTGCAAGGCAATTGGAGAGTATTTTCTAGCACACGCGGCATCATCTCAAACAAAGTCTTGGGTGCAAGTTATAGGAGGGAATTTACTTTAATTCCTGTTCTTAGGCCTTTCGCAAAGGACCAAAGGTTGAATTCTTTTTCTTATCCTTTTAATCTTATGACTATAAACACAACTGTAATTTTCATTATAATCCTGCAAGTTTTGGGTGAATACATGCTTTATTCCCCACATCTAGACCCTATAAACTATTATAAATCACTTTTACACAGTTATCCGATATTCGGCCGAAATTGGTTTATAGCATACCGGTAACGTCAAATGTCTTCTGATGTTTTTGCAAATTTTTGTGCCCGCTTTATCTTATTTGACTTACCATTTTTAAATTTTCGATAATTTTCGTTACGGGAGCTCAGAGGCCAAAAAAACGTGTATTATATACCCTTCAATTCGAGCCTTTTCAGGTTGTCGGAGCGACATTTTTAATTTCAGCCTCTTTTTTACCACGTGTCCGAAATCGTATCAGGAGGTATCTTTTTTTATTTTAGACCCTTTAAACAATTATAAATCACTTGTACACGGTTATCCGATTTTCGACCGAAACTGGTTTATAGCATACCGGTAAAGTCATATGTCTTCCGGAGTTTTTGAAAATTTTTGAGTCCGCTTTATCTGACTCGATTAAAAATCCATGCGATTTTCGGACATTTTCGTTCCGGAGAGCTCAGAGGCCTAATAAACTTGTATCATATAGAAATCAATTCGAGCCGTTTCAAGGTGGTCGGAGCGACCATTGTTATTTTCCAGCCTGTTTTTCTACCACGTGTCCGAAATTGCATCATGAGATATCTTATTCGATTCTAGACCCTATAAACAAATATAAATCACTTTTACACGGTTATCTGATTTTCGACCGAAACTGGTATCATATACACATCAGAGGCCTAATAAACTTGTATCATATACACATCAATTCGAGCCGTTTCAAGGTGGTCGGAGCGACCATTGTTATTTTCCAGCCTGTTTTTCTACGACGTGTCCGAAATTGCATCATGAGATATCTTATTCGATTCTAGACCCTATAAACAAATATAAATCACTTTTACACGGTTATCCGATTTTCGACCGAAACTGGTTTATAGCATACCGGTAAAGTCATATGTCTTTCGGAGTTTTCGAAATTTTTTGTCTCCGATTTATCTGACTCGATTAAAAATCCAGGCGATTTTCGGACATTTTCGTTCCGGAGAGCTCAGAGGCCTAATAAAAGTGTATCATATACACATCAATTCGAGCCGTTTCGGGGTGGTCGGAGCGACCATTGTTATTTTCCAGCCTGTTTTTCTACCATGTGTCCGAAATTGCATCATGAGATATCTTATTCGATTCTAGACCCTATAAACAAATATAAATCACTTTTACTCGGTTATCCGATTTTCGGCCGAAATTGGTTAATAGCATATCGGTATCGTCAAATGTCTTTTTATGTTTTTGCAAATTTGTGGGCCCGCTTTATCTGACTCCATTAACCATCCGTGCGATTTTCGATAATTTTTGTTTCAGGAGTTCAGAGGCCTAAAAAACGTGTATTATATATCTTTCAATTCGAGTTGTTTTGGGTGGTCGGAGCGGCCATTGTTATTTATTAGCGCGTTTTTCTACCACCTGTCTGGAATCGCATTATGAGATATCTTATTCGATTCTAGACTTTATAAACAACTAAAAATCACTTTTACATGGTTATCCGATTTTCGGCCGAAATTGTTTTATAGCATACCGGTAACGTCAAATGTCTTCTGATGTTTTTGCAAATTTTTGTGCCCGCTTTATCTGACTCAATTAACCATCCGTGCGAATTTCGGTAATTTTTGTTTCTAGAGTTCTGAGGCCTAAAAAACGTGCATTATATATCCTTCAATTCGAGCTGTTTCGGGTGGTCGGAGCGACCATTGTTATTTTTCAGCCTGTTTTTCTACCACATGTGCGAAATCGCATCATGAGATATCTTATTCGATTCTAGACCCTATAAACTATTATAAATCACTTTTACACAGTTATCCGATTTTCGGCCGAAATTGGTTTATAGCATACCGGTAACGTCAAATGTCCTCAGATGTATTTGCAAAACTTTTTACCCGCTTTATCGAACTTGATTAACCATTCTTGCAATTTTCAACAATTTTCGTTTCGGGAGCACTGAGGCCTAAAAACGTGTATTATATACCCTTCAATTCGAGCCTTTTCAGGTGGTCGGAGCGACCATTTTTAATTTCAGCCTGTTTTTTACCACGTGTCCGAAATCGTATCATGAGATATCTTTTTTGATTCTAGACCCTATAAGCAATTATAAATTACTTTTACACGGTTATCCGATTTTCGACCGAAACAGGTTTATAGAAGTAATATTCCATTGAACTGAATAGGATATTCGGGTGGGGTAACCCCTTGAAGAGGTACATTGATATCTTATTCGATTCTAGACCCTATAAACAACTAAAAATCACTTTTACACGGTTATCCGATTTTTGGTCGAAATTGGTTTATAGCATACCGGTAAAGTCATATGTCTTCCGGAGTTTTTTAAAATTTTTGAGTCCGCTTTATCTGACTCGATTAAAAATCCATGTAATTTTCGTTCATTTTCGTTCCGGAGAGCTCAGAGGCCTAATAAACGTGTATCAAATACACATCAATTCGAGCCGTTTCGGGGTGGTCGGAGCGACCATTGTTATTTTTCAGCCTGTTTTTCTACTACGTGTCCGAAATTGCATCATGAGATATCTTATTCGATTCTAGACCCTATAAACAACTATATATCACTTTTACACGGTTATCCGATTTTCGGTCGAAATTGGTTAATAGCATATCGGTACCGTCAAATGTCTTTTTATGTTTTTGCAAATTTGTGGGCCCGCTTTATCTGACTCGATTAACCATCCGTGCGATTTTCGGTAATTTTTGTTTCAGGAGTTCATAGGCCTAAAAAACGTCTATTATATGTCCTTCAATTCGAGCTGTTTCGGGTGGTCAGAGCGGCCATTGTTATTTTACAGCGTGTTTTTCTACCACGTGTCCGAAATCGCATCATGAGATATCTTTTTCGAGTCTAAACCCTATAAAGAACTATAAATCACTTTTACACAGTTATCCGATTTTCGGTCGAAATTGGTTTATAGCATACGGGTAACGTTAAATGTCTTCTGATGTTTTTGCAAATTTTTGTGCCCGCTTTATCTGACTCAATTAACCATCCGTGCGATTTTCGGTAATTTTTGTTTGAAGAGTTCAGAGGCCTAAAAAACGTGTATTATATATCTTTCAATTCGAGCTGTTTCGGGTGGTCGGAGCGGCCATTGTTATTTTTCAGCCTGTTTTTCTACCACATGTGCGAAATCGCATCATGAGATATCTTATTCGATTCTAGACCCTATAAACTATTATAAATCACTTTTACACAGTTATCCGATTTTCGGCCGAAATTGGTTTATGGCATACCGGTAACGTCAAATGTCCTCAGATGTATTTGCAAAACTTTTTACCCGCTTTATCGGACTTGATTAACCATTCTTGCAATTTTCAACAATTTTCGTTTCGGGAGCACTGAGGCCTAAAAACGTGTATTATATACCCTTCAATTCGAGCCTTTTCAGGTGGTCGGAGCGACCATTTTTAATTTCAGCCTGTTTTTTACCACGTGTCCGAAATCGTATCATGAGATATCTTTTTTGATTCTAGACCCTATAAGCAATTATAAATTACTTTTACACGGTTATCCGATTTTCGACCGAAACAGGTTTATAGAAGTAATATTCCATTGAACCGAATAGGATATTCGGGTGGGGTAACCCCTTGAAGAGGTACATTGATATCTTATTCGATTCTAGACCCTATAAACAACTAAAAATCACTTTTACACGGTTATCCGATTTTTGGTCGAAATTGGTTTATAGCATACCGGTAAAGTCATATGTCTTCCGGAGTTTTTTAAAATTTTTGAGTCCGCTTTATCTGACTCGATTAAAAATCCATGTAATTTTCGTTCATTTTCGTTCCGGAGAGCTCAGAGGCCTAATAAACGTGTATCAAATACACATCAATTCGAGCCGTTTCGGGGTGGTCGGAGCGACCATTGTTATTTTTCAGCCTGTTTTTCTACTACGTGTCCGAAATTGCATCATGAGATATCTTATTCGATTCTAGACCCTATAAACAACTATATATCACTTTTACACGGTTATCCGATTTTCGGTCGAAATTGGTTAATAGCATATCGGTACCGTCAAATGTCTTTTTATGTTTTTGCAAATTTGTGGGCCCGCTTTATCTGACTCGATTAACCATCCGTGCGATTTTCGGTAATTTTTGTTTCAGGAGTTCATAGGCCTAAAAAACGTCTATTATATGTCCTTCAATTCGAGCTGTTTCGGGTGGTCAGAGCGGCCATTGTTATTTTACAGCGTGTTTTTCTACCACGTGTCCGAAATCGCATCATGAGATATCTTTTTCGAGTCTAAACCCTATAAAGAACTATAAATCACTTTTACACAGTTATCCGATTTTCGGTCGAAATTGGTTTATAGCATACGGGTAACGTTAAATGTCTTCTGATGTTTTTGCAAATTTTTGTGCCCGCTTTATCTGACTCAATTAACCATCCGTGCGATTTTCGGTAATTTTTGTTTGAAGAGTTCAGAGGCCTAAAAAACGTGTATTATATATCTTTCAATTCGAGCTGTTTCGGGTGGTCGGAGCGGCCATTGTTATTTTTCAGCCTGTTTTTCTACCACATGTGCGAAATCGCATCATGAGATATCTTATTCGATTCTAGACCCTATAAACTATTATAAATCACTTTTACACAGTTATCCGATTTTCGGCCGAAATTGGTTTATGGCATACCGGTAACGTCAAATGTCCTCAGATGTATTTGCAAAACTTTTTACCCGCTTTATCGGACTTGATTAACCATTCTTGCAATTTTCAACAATTTTCGTTTCGGGAGCACTGAGGCCTAAAAACGTGTATTATATACCCTTCAATTCGAGCCTTTTCAGGTGGTCGGAGCGACCATTTTTAATTTCAGCCTGTTTTTTACCACGTGTCCGAAATCGTATCATGAGATATCTTTTTTGATTCTAGACCCTATAAGCAATTATAAATTACTTTTACACGGTTATCCGATTTTCGACCGAAACAGGTTTATAGAAGTAATATTCCATTGAACCGAATAGGATATTCGGGTGGGGTAACCCCTTGAAGAGGTACATTGATATCTTATTCGATTCTAGACCCTATAAACAACTAAAAATCACTTTTACACGGTTATCCGATTTTTGGTCGAAATTGGTTTATAGCATACCGGTAAAGTCATATGTCTTCCGGAGTTTTTTAAAATTTTTGAGTCCGCTTTATCTGACTCGATTAAAAATCCATGTAATTTTCGTTCATTTTCGTTCCGGAGAGCTCAGAGGCCTAATAAACGTGTATCAAATACACATCAATTCGAGCCGTTTCGGGGTGGTCGGAGCGACCATTGTTATTTTTCAGCCTGTTTTTCTACTACGTGTCCGAAATTGCATCATGAGATATCTTATTCGATTCTAGACCCTATAAACAACTATATATCACTTTTACACGGTTATCCGATTTTCGGTCGAAATTGGTTAATAGCATATCGGTACCGTCAAATGTCTTTTTATGTTTTTGCAAATTTGTGGGCCCGCTTTATCTGACTCGATTAACCATCCGTGCGATTTTCGGTAATTTTTGTTTCAGGAGTTCATAGGCCTAAAAAACGTCTATTATATGTCCTTCAATTCGAGCTGTTTCGGGTGGTCAGAGCGGCCATTGTTATTTTACAGCGTGTTTTTCTACCACGTGTCCGAAATCGCATCATGAGATATCTTTTTCGAGTCTAAACCCTATAAAGAACTATAAATCACTTTTACACAGTTATCCGATTTTCGGTCGAAATTGGTTTATAGCATACGGGTAACGTTAAATGTCTTCTGATGTTTTTGCAAATTTTTGTGCCCGCTTTATCTGACTCAATTAACCATCCGTGCGATTTTCGGTAATTTTTGTTTGAAGAGTTCAGAGGCCTAAAAAACGTGTATTATATATCTTTCAATTCGAGCTGTTTCGGGTGGTCGGAGCGGCCATTGTTATTTTTCAGCCTGTTTTTCTACCACATGTGCGAAATCGCATCATGAGATATCTTATTCGATTCTAGACCCTATAAACTATTATAAATCACTTTTACACAGTTATCCGATTTTCGGCCGAAATTGGTTTATGGCATACCGGTAACGTCAAATGTCCTCAGATGTATTTGCAAAACTTTTTACCCGCTTTATCGGACTTGATTAACCATTCTTGCAATTTTCAACAATTTTCGTTTCGGGAGCACTGAGGCCTAAAAACGTGTATTATATACCCTTCAATTCGAGCCTTTTCAGGTGGTCGGAGCGACCATTTTTAATTTCAGCCTGTTTTTTACCACGTGTCCGAAATCGTATCATGAGATATCTTTTTTGATTCTAGACCCTATAAGCAATTATAAATTACTTTTACACGGTTATCCGATTTTCGACCGAAACAGGTTTATAGAAGTAATATTCCATTGAACCGAATAGGATATTCGGGTGGGGTAACCCCTTGAAGAGGTACATTGATATCTTATTCGATTCTAGACCCTATAAACAACTAAAAATCACTTTTACACGGTTATCCGATTTTTGGTCGAAATTGGTTTATAGCATACCGGTAAAGTCATATGTCTTCCGGAGTTTTTTAAAATTTTTGAGTCCGCTTTATCTGACTCGATTAAAAATCCATGTAATTTTCGTTCATTTTCGTTCCGGAGAGCTCAGAGGCCTAATAAACGTGTATCAAATACACATCAATTCGAGCCGTTTCGGGGTGGTCGGAGCGACCATTGTTATTTTTCAGCCTGTTTTTCTACTACGTGTCCGAAATTGCATCATGAGATATCTTATTCGATTCTAGACCCTATAAACAACTATATATCACTTTTACACGGTTATCCGATTTTCGGTCGAAATTGGTTAATAGCATATCGGTACCGTCAAATGTCTTTTTATGTTTTTGCAAATTTGTGGGCCCGCTTTATCTGACTCGATTAACCATCCGTGCGATTTTCGGTAATTTTTGTTTCAGGAGTTCATAGGCCTAAAAAACGTCTATTATATGTCCTTCAATTCGAGCTGTTTCGGGTGGTCAGAGCGGCCATTGTTATTTTACAGCGTGTTTTTCTACCACGTGTCCGAAATCGCATCATGAGATATCTTTTTCGAGTCTAAACCCTATAAAGAACTATAAATCACTTTTACACAGTTATCCGATTTTCGGTCGAAATTGGTTTATAGCATACGGGTAACGTTAAATGTCTTCTGATGTTTTTGCAAATTTTTGTGCCCGCTTTATCTGACTCAATTAACCATCCGTGCGATTTTCGGTAATTTTTGTTTGAAGAGTTCAGAGGCCTAAAAAACGTGTATTATATATCTTTCAATTCGAGCTGTTTCGGGTGGTCGGAGCGGCCATTGTTATTTTTCAGCCTGTTTTTCTACCACATGTGCGAAATCGCATCATGAGATATCTTATTCGATTCTAGACCCTATAAACTATTATAAATCACTTTTACACAGTTATCCGATTTTCGGCCGAAATTGGTTTATGGCATACCGGTAACGTCAAATGTCCTCAGATGTATTTGCAAAACTTTTTACCCGCTTTATCGGACTTGATTAACCATTCTTGCAATTTTCAACAATTTTCGTTTCGGGAGCACTGAGGCCTAAAAACGTGTATTATATACCCTTCAATTCGAGCCTTTTCAGGTGGTCGGAGCGACCATTTTTAATTTCAGCCTGTTTTTTACCACGTGTCCGAAATCGTATCATGAGATATCTTTTTTGATTCTAGACCCTATAAGCAATTATAAATTACTTTTACACGGTTATCCGATTTTCGACCGAAACAGGTTTATAGAAGTAATATTCCATTGAACCGAATAGGATATTCGGGTGGGGTAACCCCTTGAAGAGGTACATTGATATCTTATTCGATTCTAGACCCTATAAACAACTAAAAATCACTTTTACACGGTTATCCGATTTTTGGTCGAAATTGGTTTATAGCATACCGGTAAAGTCATATGTCTTCCGGAGTTTTTTAAAATTTTTGAGTCCGCTTTATCTGACTCGATTAAAAATCCATGTAATTTTCGTTCATTTTCGTTCCGGAGAGCTCAGAGGCCTAATAAACGTGTATCAAATACACATCAATTCGAGCCGTTTCGGGGTGGTCGGAGCGACCATTGTTATTTTTCAGCCTGTTTTTCTACTACGTGTCCGAAATTGCATCATGAGATATCTTATTCGATTCTAGACCCTATAAACAACTATATATCACTTTTACACGGTTATCCGATTTTCGGTCGAAATTGGTTAATAGCATATCGGTAGCGTCAAATGTCTTTTTATGTTTTTGCAAATTTGTGGGCCCGCTTTATCTGACTCGATTAACCATCCGTGCGATTTTCGGTAATTTTTGTTTCAGGAGTTCATAGGCCTAAAAAACGTCTATTATATGTCCTTCAATTCGAGCTGTTTCGGGTGGTCAGAGCGGCCATTGTTATTTTACAGCGTGTTTTTCTACCACGTGTCCGAAATCGCATCATGAGATATCTTTTTCGAGTCTAAACCCTATAAAGAACTATAAATCACTTTTACACAGTTATCCGATTTTCGGTCGAAATTGGTTTATAGCATACGGGTAACGTTAAATGTCTTCTGATGTTTTTGCAAATTTTTGTGCCCGCTTTATCTGACTCAATTAACCATCCGTGCGATTTTCGGTAATTTTTGTTTGAAGAGTTCAGAGGCCTAAAAAACGTGTATTATATATCTTTCAATTCGAGCTGTTTCGGGTGGTCGGAGCGGCCATTGTTATTTTTCAGCCTGTTTTTCTACCACATGTGCGAAATCGCATCATGAGATATCTTATTCGATTCTAGACCCTATAAACTATTATAAATCACTTTTACACAGTTATCCGATTTTCGGCCGAAATTGGTTTATGGCATACCGGTAACGTCAAATGTCCTCAGATGTATTTGCAAAACTTTTTACCCGCTTTATCGGACTTGATTAACCATTCTTGCAATTTTCAACAATTTTCGTTTCGGGAGCACTGAGGCCTAAAAACGTGTATTATATACCCTTCAATTCGAGCCTTTTCAGGTGGTCGGAGCGACCATTTTTAATTTCAGCCTGTTTTTTACCACGTGTCCGAAATCGTATCATGAGATATCTTTTTTGATTCTAGACCCTATAAGCAATTATAAATTACTTTTACACGGTTATCCGATTTTCGACCGAAACAGGTTTATAGAAGTAATATTCCATTGAACCGAATAGGATATTCGGGTGGGGTAACCCCTTGAAGAGGTACATTGATATCTTATTCGATTCTAGACCCTATAAACAACTAAAAATCACTTTTACACGGTTATCCGATTTTTGGTCGAAATTGGTTTATAGCATACCGGTAAAGTCATATGTCTTCCGGAGTTTTTTAAAATTTTTGAGTCCGCTTTATCTGACTCGATTAAAAATCCATGTAATTTTCGTTCATTTTCGTTCCGGAGAGCTCAGAGGCCTAATAAACGTGTATCAAATACACATCAATTCGAGCCGTTTCGGGGTGGTCGGAGCGACCATTGTTATTTTTCAGCCTGTTTTTCTACTACGTGTCCGAAATTGCATCATGAGATATCTTATTCGATTCTAGACCCTATAAACAACTATATATCACTTTTACACGGTTATCCGATTTTCGGTCGAAATTGGTTAATAGCATATCGGTACCGTCAAATGTCTTTTTATGTTTTGGCAAATTTGTGGGCCCGCTTTATCTGACTCGATTAACCATCCGTGCGATTTTCGGTAATTTTTGTTTCAGGAGTTCATAGGCCTAAAAAACGTCTATTATATGTCCTTCAATTCGAGCTGTTTCGGGTGGTCAGAGCGGCCATTGTTATTTTACAGCGTGTTTTTCTACCACGTGTCCGAAATCGCATCATGAGATATCTTTTTCGAGTCTAAACCCTATAAAGAACTATAAATCACTTTTACACAGTTATCCGATTTTCGGTCGAAATTGGTTTATAGCATACGGGTAACGTTAAATGTCTTCTGATGTTTTTGCAAATTTTTGTGCCCGCTTTATCTGACTCAATTAACCATCCGTGCGATTTTCGGTAATTTTTGTTTGAAGAGTTCAGAGGCCTAAAAAACGTGTATTATATATCTTTCAATTCGAGCTGTTTCGGGTGGTCGGAGCGGCCATTGTTATTTTTCAGCCTGTTTTTCTACCACATGTGCGAAATCGCATCATGAGATATCTTATTCGATTCTAGACCCTATAAACTATTATAAATCACTTTTACACAGTTATCCGATTTTCGGCCGAAATTGGTTTATGGCATACCGGTAACGTCAAATGTCCTCAGATGTATTTGCAAAACTTTTTACCCGCTTTATCGGACTTGATTAACCATTCTTGCAATTTTCAACAATTTTCGTTTCGGGAGCACTGAGGCCTAAAAACGTGTATTATATACCCTTCAATTCGAGCCTTTTCAGGTGGTCGGAGCGACCATTTTTAATTTCAGCCTGTTTTTTACCACGTGTCCGAAATCGTATCATGAGATATCTTTTTTGATTCTAGACCCTATAAGCAATTATAAATTACTTTTACACGGTTATCCGATTTTCGACCGAAACAGGTTTATAGAAGTAATATTCCATTGAACCGAATAGGATATTCGGGTGGGGTAACCCCTTGAAGAGGTACATTGATATCTTATTCGATTCTAGACCCTATAAACAACTAAAAATCACTTTTACACGGTTATCCGATTTTTGGTCGAAATTGGTTTATAGCATACCGGTAAAGTCATATGTCTTCCGGAGTTTTTTAAAATTTTTGAGTCCGCTTTATCTGACTCGATTAAAAATCCATGTAATTTTCGTTCATTTTCGTTCCGGAGAGCTCAGAGGCCTAATAAACGTGTATCAAATACACATCAATTCGAGCCGTTTCGGGGTGGTCGGAGCGACCATTGTTATTTTTCAGCCTGTTTTTCTACTACGTGTCCGAAATTGCATCATGAGATATCTTATTCGATTCTAGACCCTATAAACAACTATATATCACTTTTACACGGTTATCCGATTTTCGGTCGAAATTGGTTAATAGCATATCGGTACCGTCAAATGTCTTTTTATGTTTTGGCAAATTTGTGGGCCCGCTTTATCTGACTCGATTAACCATCCGTGCGATTTTCGGTAATTTTTGTTTCAGGAGTTCATAGGCCTAAAAAACGTCTATTATATGTCCTTCAATTCGAGCTGTTTCGGGTGGTCAGAGCGGCCATTGTTATTTTACAGCGTGTTTTTCTACCACGTGTCCGAAATCGCATCATGAGATATCTTTTTCGAGTCTAAACCCTATAAAGAACTATAAATCACTTTTACACAGTTATCCGATTTTCGGTCGAAATTGGTTTATAGCATACGGGTAACGTTAAATGTCTTCTGATGTTTTTGCAAATTTTTGTGCCCGCTTTATCTGACTCAATTAACCATCCGTGCGATTTTCGGTAATTTTTGTTTGAAGAGTTCAGAGGCCTAAAAAACGTGTATTATATATCTTTCAATTCGAGCTGTTTCGGGTGGTCGGAGCGGCCATTGTTATTTTTCAGCGTGTTTTTCTACCACATGTCCGAAATCGCATCATGAGTTATCTTATTCGAATCTAGACCCTATAAACTACTATAAATCACTTTTACACAGTTATCCGATTTTCGCCCGAAATTGGTTTATAGCATACCGGTAACGTCAAATGTTTTCAGATGTATTTGCAAAACTTTTTACCCGCTTTATCTGACTTGATTAACCATTCTTGCAATTTTCAACAATTTTCGTTTCGGGAGCACAGAGGCCTAAAAACGTGTATTATATATCCTTCAATTCGAGCCTTTTCAGGTGGTCGGAGCGACCATTTTTAATTTCAGCCTGTTTTTTACCACGTGTCCGAAATCGTATCATGAGATATCTTTTTTGATTCTAGACCCTATAAGCAATTATAAGTTACTTTCACACGGTTATCCGATTTTCGACCAAAACGGGTTTATAGCAGTAATATTCCATTGAACCGAATAGGATATTCGGGTGGGGTAACCCCTTGAAGAGGTACATTGATATCTTATTCGATTCTAGACCCTATAAACAACTAAAAATCACTTTTACACGGTTATCCGATTTTCGGCCGAAATTGGTTTATAACATACCGGTAACGTCAAATGCCTTCTGATGTTTTTGCAAATTTTTGTGCCCGCGTTATCTGACTTGACTTACCATTTTTAAATTTTTGATAATTTTTCGTTTCGGGAGCTCAAAGGCCTTAAAAACATGTATTATATACCCTTCAATTCGAGCCTTTTCAGGTTGTCGGAGCGACCATTTTTAATTTCAGCCTCTTTTTTACCACGTGTCCGAAATCGTATCAGGAGTTATATTTTTTGATTCTAAACCCTATAAACAATTATAAATCACTTGTACATTGTTATTCGATTTTCGACCGAAACTGGTTTATAGCATACCGGTAAAGTCATATGTCTTCCGGAGTTTTTGAAAATTTTTGAGTCCGCTTTATCTGACTCGATTAAAAATCAATGCAATTTTCAGACATTTTCGTTCCGGAGAATTCAGAGGCCTAATAAACGTGTATCATATACACATCAATTCGAGCCGTTTCGGGGTGGTCGGAGCGACCATTGTTATTTTTCAGCCTGTTTTTCTACCACGTGTCCGAAATTGCATCATGAGATATCTTATTCGATTCTAGACCCTATAAACAACTATAAATCACTTTTACACGGTTATCCGATTTTCGGTCGAAATTGGTTAATAGCATATCGGTATCGTCAGATGTCTTTTTATGTTTTTGCAAATTTGTGGGTCCGCTTTATCTGAATCGATTAACCATTCGTGCGATTTTCGGTAATTTTTGTTTCAGGAGTTCATAGGCGTAAAAAACGTGTATTATATGTCCTTCAATTCGAGCTGTTTCGGGTGCTCGGAGCGACCATTGTTATTTTACAGCGTGTTTTTCTACCACGTGTCCGAAATCGCATCATGAGATATCTTATTCGAGTCTAGACCCTATAAACAACTATAAATCACTTTTACACAGTTATCCGATTTTCGGCCGAAATTGGTTTATAACATACCGGTAACGTCAAATGTCTTCCGATGTATTTGCAAAACTTTCTACCCGCTTTATCTGACTTGATTAACCATTCTTGCAATTTTCAACAATTTTCGTTTCGGGAGCACAGAGGCCTAAAAACGTGTATTATATTCTCTTCAATTCTTGCCTTTTCAGGTGGTCGGAGCTACCATTTTTAATTTCAGCCTGTTTTTTACCACGTGTCCGAAATCGTATCATGAGATATCTTTTTTGATTCTAGACCCTTTAAGCAATTATAAATTACTTTTACACGGTTATCCGATTTTCAACCGAAACGGGTTTATAGCAGTAATAATCCATTGAACCGAATAGGATATTCGGGTGGGGTAACCCCTTGAAGAGGTACATTGATATCTTATTCGATTCTAGACCCTATAAACAACTAATAATCACTTTTACACGGTTATCCAATTTTCGGCCGAAATTGGTTTATAACATACCGGTAACTAGGAAGGCTAACTTGAGGCTGAATTCTGTGCATCTATGGCTACGAATTCAGCGTCAAAATCTTCTCAATTCTGCAACATTACTCGCAGGAAGGGGACTAAGGCAGGTACAAGTACACAGAGCACAAATAGTATGGAAAAACAACAACATCCGAATGATGAAGAAGCACAAAAACATGGCAGTATGCAGAGCATTGTAGGCGTAGCACCCTTCAATCTGGACTCTGATGAGGACATAGAGGAGATGCCTGAGGAGCATACAGACAATAATGAAAAGCTATCAGAGGAAGAGGATGGTGAATGGTTCAAAATTCATGGCAGGAAAATTGAAAAGATCATAGAGGAGGAACCGGAGACACTCATCAAACTGGATCAAGAGGATGGATGTGCAGGAGGACCTAGACTATTGGAAACATGCCATCTATGGCTACATAGTAGGGGTGAATCCTCCTTTCCCTGTTATTGAAGGGTTTCTAAGAAGAATATGGAAGCATCACACCATAGATATCATATCTTTCATGCCAAATGGTGTATTTTTGGTGAGATTCGAAACTATGGAGATGCAAACTAAGGTTTTGAATGCGGGAAACTATATGTTTGACAGTAAACCTGTCATAATTAAGCCGTGGAAGGAGGATGTAGACTTGGAGAAAGAGGAGGTAAAGACTGTACCTTCCTGGGTCAGATTGCACAAACTTCCAGTACAGTATTGGGGAAATAGCCTCCCTAAAATAGCAAGCGTCATAGGTCCGTTCATTAAAAAGGATCCTGCAACTGAGTTCAAGTCCAGGCTTGGCTATGCTAGAGTGCTAGTAGAATTGAAGGTGGACCAAAAGTTTTCTGACAGCATAAGATTCCAAGATGAGAAGGATAATGTCAGAGAAATAGATATTGAGTATGAATGGAGGCCTATTTTGTGTAAAGTGTGTAAAAACTTAGGGCACAAGCAAAATGACTGCAGAATTAAACCCACAGTTAAAGCACCAGTAAAGCAGGTTTGGAGAAAGGTGGTACCTAAGCAGACCATGGAGAATCAGCCATCCATGAAGCCAATAAACACCACACCTAACAATCCATCAACCTCTGGAGAGAACCCTTGGTTCACCCCCAGAATCACTGGTACAGGAGCACCTTGCTCAGAACCAGTCATTGAGCAGATCAGGGATTTTCCCCCACTAGTAACAGGCCAGGCAACTAATGCAGAAAAACTACAAACCTCTCCTCGTGGTAATGGCACCAGTGGAGGTATGTCTAATAGGGTTACCATGTTGCCTAATGTTAATCAATGAAGTACGGCTTCTGGAATGTACGGGGCATGAATGACAGGAAGAAACAAAAGTTTGTGAATAATTTTTTGTTACAGTATAATTTTGATTTTTATGCTTTACTAGAAACTAAAATAAAACCTCAAAATCAGTTACGAACCAACCAGCTGTTTAATATGTGGAGCATTACTACCAATACAGCCTGCCATCCTGGAGGTAGGATTTGGGTAGTCTGGAATTATCAAGCAGTGGAGCTTCAAGCCTTGGAATATGATGCTCAGTACATCCATCTGAGAGTATTGAGTAAGCAGACTAAAAAGAGGATGTATGTGACTTATTCTATGCTTTCAATGAAGCTAAAGATAGAGAACCTCTGTGGCACAATTTGAGTAGACTAGCCAACACAGTGAATGAGAGTTGGATCATAGGAGGTGATTTCAATTGTGTATTGAATGTGAATGAAAGAGTGGGAGGCAGGTTTCATCAAGGGGCAGCAGATGATTTTCTCCATTGTATCCATCAGTGTGAAGTGATGGAATGTCCTATTAAGGGAGCATTCTATACTTGGAACAACAAACAGTGTCCTGAGGACAGAGTGTACAGCAGACTGGATAGATGCCTAGTCAACCAAGAATGGCTCACTCAATATGAGGATTATGTGGCTAATTTTCTCCCTGAAGGGGACTTTGATCACACACCATGTGTGATTCATACTCAGCAGCAGCCTAGCAATATTATCAGACCTTTCAAGTATTATAACATGTGGAGTCAAGCCCCACAATTCCTAGACACAGTGAAGAACAATTGGGGGAGTGAAATACAAGGCACAAAACTGTATAAATTAGCTCAGTATCTGAAGGGACTTAAACCTGCACTTAAGCATCTGAACAAAGAGGCCTATTCAGACATAGAGACAAGAACAGGAGTGGCTCTAATCCACCTGATGGATATCCAGAAGGAGTTAGGATGTAATCCTAATAACCAACCACTGATTCAGGAGGAATGTGAGGCCAGACAGCAGTATAAGCAGTTATACTCAGCCCAAATGGAGTACTTACAGCAAAAAACAAAAACTTAATGGGCAAAAGAAGCTGATGCCAACACCAAATTAAATATTTCCATGGTATACTCAAAGCAAGAAGAAGAAAGAACCATGTCTACCAAATTGAAAATACTGCATGGGTAATTCAGGAGACTCAGCATGAAATTCAGGACAGCTTTCTTAATTTCTACCAAGCCCTTTTGGGGTCTAACAGAGAAACTACCAAGGTCAGCAAAAAGATAGTACAACAGGGACCATTGTGTACCCAGACTCATATAGATATGCTATTGACTCCTGTGACAGATGAAGAAATCAAAGAAGTGATGTTCAGCATTCCTAATGACAAAGCACCAGGCCCTGATGGATATTCGAGCAAATTCTTTAAGGATAGCTGGGACATTGTGGGATCAGGTGTGATTGCAGCCATTAAGGAGTTCTTTACTAATGGCAGGTTACTCAAACAGATGAATACCACTCACATCACTCTGATTCCAAAAGTTGACAATCCAACAAGGGTTACACAGTTTAGACCCATTGCATGTTGCAATGTGGTTTACAAATGTATATCCAAGTTGTTATGTACCAGATTGGCATCAGTGCTACCCCATATTATTGCCAAAACTCAAAGTGGATTTATACAAGGTAGACATATACAGGAAAATATTCTCATCTGCCAAGATATTGTCAAATTATATGGAAGGAAAGCAGTATCCCCCAGATGCCTGTTTAAAGTGGATCTGCAAAAAGCTTATGACTCCATTGAATGGAACTTCCTTTTCCAGATGCTACAATTCATGCAATTTCCTCCATATTTCATTCAAATGATTCAGGAATGTGTGACTACTCCAACCTATACTCTCAATCTTAATGGAAGTAGTTTTGGATTCTTTAAAGGAAGAAGAGGCCTCAGGCAGGGGGACCCTTTATCCCCACTGCTTTTCACAGTCTGTATGGAATATCTCTCTCGATTGCCGAACTATACCACATCCAACATGGAATTTAGATTCCATCCTTTATGCAAATCCATGAAGCTCCATCACTTAATGTTTGATGATGACCTCCTCCTTTTCTCTAAAGGTGATGTGCATTCAATTATGATATTGTTGAGAACTTATGCAACTTTCTCTAAGGCATCAGGGCTCAAAATGAATCAAGGAAAGACAAATGTATACTTCAATGGTGTCCCTGACAGAATTAAGCAGGAAATAGTGCAGGTCTCAGGGTGTGTTGAGGACCACATGCCATTCAAATACCTTGGGGTGCCTATAAAACCTACAAGGCTCAATCTAAAGGACTGTCAACCCCTTCTGGATAAGGTGCTAGCAAGAATCAGAGGGTTAGGAACAAGAAAATTATCTTATGCTAGTCGTCTTGTGTTGGTCAGATCAGTTTTAAAAACTCTACATTCATATTGGACTTCTATATTTATCCTGCCAAAGGCAGTGGTTCAAAAAATTGAAATAGTGTGCAGAAACTATCTGTGGGATGGAGGCACTGAGTACGTGAGAACCCCTCCTATGGCTTGGCACAAAATTTGTATGAGTTACAAGGAAGGGGGATTAGGCCTGAAGAATGAAAGCAATTGGAACAAAGCAGCTGTAGGTAAGTTGGTGTGGTGGGTGTTCTATCATCCTACAAAACTGTGGGTGCAATGGGTACAACACAACTACTTAAAAGGGGCAGACTGGTTGACCTACCAACCTCTGAAGGATACTAGTTGGACATGGACTAAGATTTGTAAAGTGAAAGAGATGATGAAAGCTGCATACCTGCAACAAGAGTGGCAGAACACTCCTGGACAGCAGTACACTGTGAAAAGGGGATACAGATGGATTACCACAGAGCACCAGAGGGTGGACTGGCATGCCTGCTTATGGAATAAGTGGTCCATACCAAAGCACAACTTCATAACCTGGATGTACTACCATCAGGGTCTGAGCACCAGAGATAAACTCATGGCATGGGGGATAACTGCAGATAGCAGCTGCTGTATCTGTGCACAAACAAATGAAACCAGCCAGCATCTCTTCTTTAAATGCACCTACTCCTCCGTGATCATTAAAGGCCTATCTGAATGGATTGGGGTGAGTCTGCCAACAGAGGAGTATATAGAATGGAGGAGAACTAAACGATATACCAGGCTCAAGAGAGGGGTGATAGATAGTATCATGAATGCTGCAACATACAACATATGGCACCAAAGAAATCGAAGCAGAGTGGAAGGAGTGCTGACTATTCCAGATCAATGTGTAAAGTTGATAAAGCAAGAAGCTCTAGTACACATAGAACACAAACTGACAGGAAACATTTCAAGGAAGGATGGCAGATGGCTTGAACAACTAAGAAATTAGAGTGTTTTATGCTTCTTTTCGACTTTTCTATATAATGTGATATATGGCTGAACAATTTGGTTGTAGGAGGTTCTTTTCTGATTTTAATATAATTTACACTTTCCCAAAAAAACATACCGGTAACTTTAAATGTCTTCTGATGTTTTTGCAAATTTTTGTGCCCGCGTTATATGACTTGACTTACCATTTTTAAATTTTTGATAATTTTCCTTTCGGGAGCTCAAAGGCCTAAAAAACGTGTATTATATAACCTTCAATTCGAGCCTTTTCGGGGTTTCGGAGCGACCATTTTTTATTTCAGCCTCTTTTTTACCACGTGTCCGAAATCGTATCAGGAGGTATATTTTTTGATTCTAAACCCTATAAACAATTATAAATCACTTGTACACTGTTATCCGATTTTCGACCGAAACTGGTTTATAGCATACCGGTAAAGTCATTTGTCTTCCGGAGTTTTTGAAAATTTTTGAGTCCGCTTTATCTGACTCAATTAAAAATCCATGCAATTTACGGACATTTTCGTTCCGGAGAGTTCAGAGGCCTAATAAACGTGTATCATATACACATCAATTCGAGCCGTTTCGGGGTGGTCGGAGCGACCATTGTTATTTTTCAGCCTGTTTTTCTACCACGTGTACGAAATTGCATCATGAGATATCTTATTCGATTCTAGACCCTATAAACAACTATATATCACTTTTACACGGTTATCCGATTTTCGGTCGAAATTGGTTAATAGCATATCGGTATCGTCAAATGTCTTTTTATTGTTTTGCAAATTTGTGGGTCCGCTTTATCTGACTCGATTAACCATCCGTGCGATTTTCGGTAATTTTTGTTTCAGGAGTTCATAGGCCTAAAAAACGTGTATTATATGTCCTTCAATTCGAGCTGTTTCTGGTGGTCGGAGCGGCCATTGTTATTTTACAGCGTGTTTTTCTACCACGTGTCCGAAATCGCATCATGAGATATCTTATTTGAGTCTAGACCCTATAAACAACTATAAATCACTTTTACACAGTTATCCGATTTTCGGCCGAAATTGGTTTATAGCATACCGGTAACGTCAAATGTCTTCAGATGTATTTGCAAAACTTTGTACCCGCTTTATCTGACTTGATTAACCATTTTGCAATTTTCAACAATTTTTGTTTCGGGAGCACAGAGGCCTAAAAACGTGTATTATATACCCTTCAATTCTTGCCTTTTCAGGTGGTCGGAGCTACCATTTTTAATCCAGCCTGTTTTTTACCACGTGTCCGAAATCGTATCATGAGATATCTTTTTTGATTCTAGACCCTATAAGCAATTATAAATTACTTTTACACGGTTATCCGATTTTCGACCGAAACGGGTTTATAGCAGTAATATTCCATTGAACCGAATAGGACATTCGGGTGGGGTAACCCCTTGAAGAGGTACATTGATATCTTATTCGATTTTAGACCCTATAAACAACTAAAAATCACTTTTACACGGTTCTCCGATTTTCGGCCGAAATTGGTTTATAGCATACCGGTAACGTCAAATGTCTTCTGATGTTTTTGCAAATTTTTCTGCCCGCTTTATCTGATTTGACTTATCATTTTCGAATTTTCGATAATTTTCGTTTCGGGAGCTCAAAGGCCAAAAAAACGTGTATTATATACCCTTCAATTCGAGCCTTTTCAGGTTGTCGGAGCGACCATTTTTAATTTCAGCCTCTTTTCTACCACGTGTCCGGAATCGCATCATGAGATATCTTATTCGATTCTAGACCCTATAAACAACTATAAATGACTTTTACACGGTTAGCCGATTTTCGGCCGAAACTGGTTTATAGCATACCGGTAACGTCAAATGTCTTCTGATGTTTTTGCAAATTTTTCTGCCCGCTTTATCTGATTTGACTTATCATTTTCGAATTTTCGATAATTTTCGTTTCGGGAGCTCAAAGGCCAAAAAAACGTGTATTATATACCCTTCAATTCGAGCCTTTTCAGGTTGTCGGAGCGACCATTTTTAATTTCAGCCTCTTTTTTACCACGTGTCCGAAATCGTATCAGGAGGTATCTTTTTTTATTCTAGACCCTATAAACAATTATAAATCACTTGTACACGGTTATCCGATTTTCGTCCGGAACTGGTTTATAGCATACCGGTAAAGTCATATATCTTCCGGAGTTTTTGAAGATTTTTGAGTCCGCTTTATCTGACTCGATTAAAAATCCATGTGATTTTCGGACATTTTCGTTCCGGAGAGGTCAGAGGCCTAATAAACGTGAATCATATACACATTAATTCGAGCCGTTTCGGGGTGGTCGGAGCGACCATTGTTATTTTTCAGCCTGTTTTTCTACCACGTGTCCGAAATTGCATCATGAGATATCTTATTCGATTCTAGACCCTATAAACAACTATAAATCACTTTTAAACGGTTATCCGATTTTCGGCCGAAATTGGTTAATAGCATATCGGTAACGTCAAATGTCTTTTTATATTTTTGCAAATTTGTGGGCCCGCTTTATCTGACACCATTAACCATCCTTGCGATTTTCGGTAATTTTTTTTGCAGGAGTTCAGAGGCCTAAAAAACGTGTATTATATATCTTTCAATTCGAGCTGTTTTGGGTGGTCGGAGCGGCCATTGTTATTTATTAGCGTGTTTTTCTACCACGTGTCTGGAATCGCATCATGAGATATCTTATTCGATTCTAGACCTTATAAACAACTAAAAATCACTTTTACATGGTTATCCGATTTTCGGCCGAAATTGGTTTATAGCATACCGGTAACGTCAAATGTCTTCTGATGTTTTTGCAAATTTTTGTGCCCGCTTTATCTGATTTGACTTACCATTTTTGAATTTTCGATAATTTTCGTTTCAGGAGCTCAGATGCCAAAAAAATGTGTATTATATACCCTTCAAATCGAGCCTTTTCAGGTTGTCGGAGCGACCAATTTTAATTTGAGCCTCTTTTTTACCACGTGTCCGAAATCGTATCAGGAGGTATCTTTTTCGATTCTAGACCCTATAAACAATTATAAATCACTTTTACACGGTTATCCGATTTTCGGCCGAAACTGGTTTATAGCATAGCGGTAAAGTCATATGTCTTCCGGAGTTTTTGAAAATTTTTGAGTCCGCTTTATCTGACTCGATTAAAAATCCATGCGATTTTCGGACATTTTCGTTCCGGGGAGCTCAGAGGCGTAATTAACGTGTATCATATACACATCAATTCGAGCCGTTTAGGGGTGGTCGGAACGACCATTGTTATTTTTCAGCCTGTTATTCTACCACGTGTCCGAAATTGCATCATGAGATATCTTATTCGATTCTAGACACTATAAACAACTATAAATCACTTTTACACGGTTATCAGATTTTCGGCCGAAATTGGTTTATAGCATACCGGTAACATCAAATGTCTTCAGATGTATTTGCAAATGTTTGTGCCCGCTTTATCTGACTTGATTTACCATTCCTGCAATTATCGACAATTTTCGTTTCGGGAGCTCAGAGACATAAAAAACGTGTATTATTATATACCCTTCAATTCGAACCGTTTCAGGTGGTCGGAGCGACCATTTTAAATTTCAGCTTGTTTTTTACCACGTGTCTGAAATCGTATAATGAGGTATCTTTTTCGATTCTAGACCCTATTAACAATTACAAATCACTTTTACACGGTTATCCGATTTTCAACCGAAACTAGTTTATAGCATACCCGGTAACGTCAAATGTCTTCTAATGTTTTTGAAAATTTGTTTGCCCGCTTTGTCTGAGTCGATAAACCATCCGTGCGATTTTCGGTAATTTTTGTTTCAGGAGTTCAGAGGCCTAAAAAACCTGCATTATATATCCTTCACTTTGAGCTGTTTCGGGTGGTCGGAGCGGCCATTGTCATTTTTTAGCTTGTTTTTCTACCATGTGTCCGAAATCGCATCATGATATATCTTATTCGATTCTAGACTCTATAAACAACTATAAATCACTTTTACACGATTATCCGATTTTCAGCCGACATTGGTTTATAGCATACCGGTAACGTCAAATATCATCTGATGTTTTTGCAAATTTTTGTGCCCGCTTTATCTGCCTCAATTAACCATCCGAGCGATTTTCGGTAATTTTTGTTTCAGGAGTTCAGAGGCCTAAAAAACGTGTATTATATATCCTTCAATTCGAGCTGTTTCGGGTGGTCGGAGCGGCCAATGTTATTTTTCAGGTTGTTTTTCTACCACGTGTCCGGAATCGCATCATGAGATATCTTATTCGATTCTAGACCCTATAAACAACTATAAATGACTTTTACACGGTTAGCCGATTTTCGGCCGAAACTGGTTTATAGCATACCGGTAAAGTCATATGTCTTCCGCAGTTTTTGAAAATTTTAGAGTTCGCTTTATTTGACTCGATTAAAAATCCATGCGATTTTCGGACATTTTCGTTTCAGGGAGCTCAGAGGCCTAATAAACGTGTATCATATACCCATAAATTCGAGCCGTTTCGGGGTGGTCGGAGCGACCATTTTTATTATTCAGCCTGTTTTTCTACAACGTGTCCGAAATTGCATCATGAGATATCTTATTCGATTCTAGACCCTATAAACAACTATAAATCACTTTTACACGGTTATCCGATTTTCGGCCGAAATTGGTTTATAGCATACCGGTAACGTCAAATGTCTTTTTATGTTTTTGCAAATTTTTGTGCCCGCTTTATCTGACTTGATTAACCATTTTGGAATTTTCGATAATTTTCGTTTCGGGAGCTCAGAGGCCAAAAAAAACGTGTATTATATACCCTTCAATTCGAGCCGTTTCAGGTGGTCGGAGCAACCATTTTTATTTTCAGCCTGTTTTTTACCACGTGTCCGAAATCGTATCATGAGGTATCTTTTTCGAATCTAGACCCTATTAACAATTATAAATCACTTTTACAAGGTTATCAATTTTCGACCGAAACTGGTTTATAGCGTACCCGTTAACGTCAAATGTCTTCTGATGTTTTTGAAAAATTGTGTGCCCGCTTTATCTGACTCGATAAACTATCCGTGCGATTTTCGGTAATTTTTGATTCAGGAGTTAAGAGGCCTAAAAAACGCGCATTATATATCCTTTACTTCGAGCTGTTTCGGGTGGTCGGAGCGGCCATTGTTATAGTTCAGCCTGTTTTTCTACCATGTGTCCGAAATTGCATCATGAGATATCTTATTCGATTCCAGACCCTATAAACAACTATAATTCACTTTTACACGGCTATCCGATTTTCGGCCGAAATTGGTTTATAGCATACCGGTAACGTTAAATATCTTCTGATGTTTTTGCAAAATTTTGTGCCCGCTTTATCGGACTCGATAAACCATCCGTGTTATTTTCGGTAATTTTTGTTTCATGACTTCAGAGGCCTAAAAAACGTGCATTATATATCCTTCACTTCGAGCAGTTTCGGGTGGTCAGAGCGACCATTGTTATTTTTCAGCCTGTTTTTTTACCATGTGTCCGGAATTGCATGATGAGATATCTTATTCGATTCTAGACCCTACAAACAACTATAAATCACTTTGGCACGGTTATCCGATTTTCGGCCGAAATTGATTTATAGCATACCGGTAACGTCAAATATCTTCTGATGTTTATGCAAATTTTTGTGCCGCTTTATCTGACTCGATAAACCATCCGTGAGATTTTCGGTAATTTTTGTTTCAGGAGTTTAGAGGCCTAAAAAACGTGTATTATATATCCTTCACTTCGAGCTGTTTCGGGTGGTCGGAGCGGCCATTGTTATATTTCAGCCAGTTTTTCTACCATGTGTCCGAAATTGCATCATGAGTTATCTTATTCGATTCTAGACCCTATAAACAACTATAAATCACTTTTACACGGTTATCCGATTTTCGGCCGTAATTGGTTTATAACATACCGGTAACGTCAAATATCTTCTGATGTTTTTGCAAAATTTAGTGTCCGCTTTTTCTGACTCGATAAACCATCCGTGTTATTTTCGGTAATTTTTGATTCATGACTTCAGAGGCCTAAAAAACGTGCATTATATATCCTTCACTTCGAGCAGTTTCGGGTGGTTAGAGCGGTCATTGTTATTTTTCAGCCTGTTTTTCTACCACGTGTCCGAAATTGCATCATGAGATATCTTATTCGATTCTAGACCCTATAAACAACTATAAATCAATTTTACACGTTTATCCAATTTTCGGCCGAAATTGGTTTATAGCATACCGGTAACGTTAAATATCTTCTGATGTTTTTGCAAAATTTTGTGCCCGCTTTATCGGACTCGATAAACCATCCGTGTTATTTTCGGTAATTTTTGTTTCATGACTTCAGAGGCCTAAAAAACGTGCATTATAAATCCTTCACTTCGAGCAGTTTCGGGTGGTCAGAGCGACCATTGTTATTTTTCAGCCTGTTTTTTTACCATGTGTCCGGAATTGCATGATGAGATATCTTATTCGATTCTAGACCCTACAAACAACTATAAATCACTTTGGCACGGTTATCCGATTTTCGGCCGAAATTGATTTATAGCATACCGGTAACGTCAAATATCTTCTGATGTTTATGCAAATTTTTGTGCCGCTTTATCTGACTCGATAAACCATCCGTGAGATTTTCGGTAATTTTTGTTTCAGGAGTTTAGAGGCCTAAAAAACGTGTATTATATATCCTTCACTTCGAGCTGTTTCGGGTGGTCGGAGCGGCCATTGTTATATTTCAGCCAGTTTTTCTACCATGTGTCCGAAATTGCATCATGAGTTATCTTATTCGATTCTAGACCCTATAAACAACTATAAATCACTTTTACACGGTTATCCGATTTTCGGCCGTAATTGGTTTATAACATACCGGTAACGTCAAATATCTTCTGATGTTTTTGCAAAATTTAGTGTCCGCTTTTTCTGACTCGATAAACCATCCGTGTTATTTTCGGTAATTTTTGATTCATGACTTCAGAGGCCTAAAAAACGTGCATTATATATCCTTCACTTCGAGCAGTTTCGGGTGGTTAGAGCGGTCATTGTTATTTTTCAGCCTGTTTTTCTACCACGTGTCCGAAATTGCATCATGAGATATCTTATTCGATTCTAGACCCTATAAACAACTATAAATCAATTTTACACGTTTATCCAATTTTCGGCCGAAATTGGTTTATAGCATACCGGTAACGTCAAATATCTTCTGCTGTTTTTGCAAATTTTTGTGCCCGCTTTATCTGACTCGATAAACCATCCGTGTGATTTTCGGTAATTTTTGTTTCATGACTTCAGAGGCCTAAAAAACGTGCATTATATATCCTTCACTTCGAGCTGTTTCGGTTGGTCAGAGCGGCTATTGTTATTTTTCAGCCTGTTTTCCTACCATGTGTCCGAAATTGCATCATGAGATATCTTATTCGATTCTAGACCTTATAAACAACTATAAATCACTTTTACACGGTTATCCGATTTTCGGCCGAAATTGGTTTATTGCATACCGGTAACGTCAAATATCTTCTGACGTTTTTGCAAATTTTTCTGCCGCTTTATTTGACTCGATAAACCATCCGTGCGATTTTCGGCAATTTTTGTGTTAGGTGTTCAGAAGCCTAAAAAACGTGCATTATATATCCTTCACTTCGAGCTGTTTCGGGTGGTCGAAGCGGTCGTTGTTATTTTTCAGCCTGTTTTTCTACCACCTGCCCAAAATTGGATCATGAGATATCTTATTCGATTCTAGACCCTATAAACAACTATAAATCACTATTACATGGTTATCCGATTTTCGGCCGAAATTGGTTTATAACATACCGGTAAAGTCATATGTCTTCCGCAGTTTTTGAAAATTTTTGAGTCTGCTTTATCTGACTCGATTAAAAATCCATGCGATTTTCGGACATTTTCGTTTCAGGGAGCTCAGAGGCCTAATAAACGTGTATCATATACCCATCAATTCGAGCCGTTTTGTAATACCCCGTATTTTAGCCTCGGTCAACGGCAGTCAAACCATGTTTTATACAAGTATTTCAAATGGAATGTTTATAAAGTATTTTACGTAAACTGTTATTATTTTTATAAATCGTATTTCTACGATTATTTCGTATTTCTTTATTTTGAAAATATATTTATAATTAAATATATTTCTTACTTTATATTTATTTCTCATCTATACTTGTTTTATTATTTAAGACGTAATTATATTTAAATTCTAAATTTTTTTATATTCTTTTATAAGTGCTAATAATTTTATACTCGTTTAATTTATTTAATTAATATTTAGTAATACTGAATTACATAATTTATTTGGTATAAATAATTTATACGTACTCGTTTATTTTAAGTTACGGGTAGACATATAATTCCTCGAATGGCGTGATGGACTATTAGTCTCGTATTATGATTGAATGGTAATGGGCCGAGTAGGATAAGAGTGGTGCTCCGATTTAGAATAGAGGAACCGAGATAAGTGATGCATATCTGTTTAACCCTACCCTACCCTTCTAATGCTTGCTTTATCCAGCCTCCATTCCTGACACAAATCTGCAAAACTAATAGCGTAATAAAACCTACTAATAAAACATCATCATCATCATCTTCAATTCAGAAAACCCATAAATTCATACGCAACCCATTCTCGTTAATTATTCACGATCAGGAATGATGTTTATGCGACGATCTCAAGAACAAAACTCAATCCCGCTTTTAACTCTCCTATTTCCATGAATGAGATCGTATTTCAGGTTAGTCTAGTTTCCTTTTCTGGGTGTTTATTTTTATAATGTCTTGAACTCGAATTTCTGGGTATATAGTGTCCTTTTCGGTGACTGTGTTTGGTTGAAGCAAGGCTAAGGATGAAAGTTGTTCGCGCTTCGATCGTGTCAGAGTTTATATTCGGATAAGTCTTTCGATAGTAGTAGTTAATAGTGACCATAGAGACTGTATTGGTGGCCGTTGATGGTGGAAGACACCACCACGACAGGTGCAGCGAGTTTGGCGTAAACAGGGCCTAACGGAAGGGGTGAGGACGTACGATTTAGGGAGTGTTTCTCGTTGTAGGGTCCACGGGAAGGACGGTGGTTATAGGGGTTGGTTTTGCAGGCAAGGGGCGGTCGTGGGTAGGTGTTTTAGTGGAGATTGCTGGTGGTTGCGTGGTGGTCGCCGCTACGAAAGGCAGAGCACACGCTATTCTGGCCTTGCGGTGTGTAGACAACGTTGAGGGGGATGTTGTGGTGACTGAGGTAGCTTCTGGTGGTGGCTCAAGGGTGGAGTTTGTAGCGGGTAGTACATACTTGAGGTTGGGGTCAGCGGCGGCGGGTGTGAGGGTCTAGGTTAGTGGTGGTGGTCTGTTGAAGTAGGGTGGTAGGTTCGTTGTTATGGGATTGTTGCTGCTGCTTGATAACGTATTTCAATTCGTGACTTTGGTTAAGGAGAGTATGTTGTGGATTATTGGATTAGTACTACGTACTAGTTTGATTTAATTATTTATAGTTAATTGGTTTTAGTGAATAGATGTATTTAATATTTTATTAGTTAGTTCGTTTATTTTTGTGACGGTATTTATTAACTGAATATCTAAGTTGATTAAATTAGTTACTTGACTTTCGTATGAGTTAATATAAGTAAAATTTATGAGTAGTCTCGGTTAATATTAATGATAATTATAAGTAATTCGTGGGTATTGTGAATTATAATGATGAGGAAAGAACTGTATGATAGTTAGTAATCAGATAATTTATATTTGCTAGGTGACGGTTTTGAAGTGACATGATTCTGTTGACTTACTGGCTTGCTATTGGATGATACTGCTATCCAGGTAGGATACACTGGAACTTCTTTTGTATTGTGTTATGCTTGGATGTAAATGGGATGCTATGAATGCTTATATG
The DNA here is from genome assembly GCA_029255685.2 of Silene conica. NCBI lineage: Eukaryota > Viridiplantae > Streptophyta > Magnoliopsida > Caryophyllales > Caryophyllaceae > Silene > Silene conica. The sequence goes on along the minus strand of CM055316.2, from coordinate 41,383,485 downwards.
ATTATTTATGAGATGCATATACAGTGTTGGTTTCATTATTATTATTGCATTCAAAAGCATGGCATGAGCACGATTACAGATTGAGATAATGATGAGATATTATTGGGCCCAGACTAGCTCTGCAGGGCTAGACCTGGTTACCTCAGCTGTTATGCTGGTATTCGGCGACGGCCGAGTATAGTCTGCCGGGAGGTTCGGTATGGCTGGGAGTCACGGGATTGAGATTGAGAATGAGATTGAGCTCGAGCATATCATGACATTTGCATATCATCTTTGTTGCATTATTCATTATTGTGTTATCCTACTCAACCGCGAGGTTGACAGTGTATTCGTGTACACCTACGATGATCCGGGATGGGGAGTAGATTCTGCAGGTCAGAGACAGATGAGTTAGGAGCTGGGGCAGGAATGTGAGATGCGTACTTTGGACCGACTTAGAATTATATCACATCTAGAGAAGTCATCAGTTGTATTTTCTTTTCTGTTATGTAGTAACTGTAATAACCAAGTTTAAATTTTATCAGTTTTTATAAAGTACCTTGGTTGTTGTACTTTGTTATTCACTACCTCGGATATTCCGAGATGGTAACAGCTTCATTTATTTGAGAATGTCTTGCTAAAGGCTCTTAAATAAATGGGGGTGTTACACGTTTCGTGGTGGTCGGAGCAACCATTTTTATTATTCAGCCTGTTTTTCTACAACGTGTCCGAAATTGCATCATGAGATATATCTTCTGCTGTTTTTGCAAATTTTTGTGCCCGCTTTATCTGACTCGATAAACCATCCGTGTGATTTTCGGTAATTTTTGTTTCATGACTTCAGAAGCCTAAAAAACGTGCATTATATATCCTTCACTTCGAGCTGTTTCGGTTGGTCAGAGCGGCTGTTGTTATTTTTCAGCCTGTTTTTCTACCATGTGTCCGAAATTGCATCATGAGATATCTTATTCGATTCTAGACCCTATAAACAACTATAAATCAATTTTACACGTTTATCCAATTTTCGGCCGAAATTGGTTTATAGCATACCGGTAACGTCAAATATCTTCTGATGTTTTTGCAAATTTTTGTGCCCGCTTTATCTGACTCGATAAACCATCCGTGTGATTTTCGGTAATTTTTGTTTCAAGACTTCAGAGGCCTAAAAAACGTGCATTATATATCCTTCACTTCGAGCTGTTTCGGTTGGTCAGAGCGGCTATTGTTATTTTTCAGCCTGTTTTCCTACCATGTGTCCGAAATTGCATCATGAGATATCTTATTCGATTCTAGACCCTATAAACAACTATAAATCACTTTGGCACGGTTATCCGATTTTCGGCCGAAATTGATTTATAGCATACCGGTAACGTCAAATATCTTCTGATGTTTATGCAAATTTTTGTGCCGCTTTATCTGACTCGATAAACCATCCGTGAGATTTTCGGTAATTTTTGTTTCAGGAGTTTAGAGGCCTAAAAAACGTGTATTATATATCCTTCACTTCGAGCTGTTTCGGGTGGTCGGAGCGGCCATTGTTATATTTCAGCCAGTTTTTCTACCATGTGTCCGAAATTGCATCATGAGTTATCTTATTCGATTCTAGACCCTATAAACAACTATAAATCACTTTTACACGGTTATCCGATTTTCGGCCGTAATTGGTTTATAACATACCGGTAACGTCAAATATCTTCTGATGTTTTTGCAAAATTTAGTGTCCGCTTTTTCTGACTCGATAAACCATCCGTGTTATTTTCGGTAATTTTTGATTCATGACTTCAGAGGCCTAAAAAACGTGCATTATATATCCTTCACTTCGAGCAGTTTCGGGTGGTTAGAGCGGTCATTGTTATTTTTCAGCCTGTTTTTCTACCACGTGTCCGAACTTGCATCATGAGATATCTTATTCGATTCTAGACCCTATAAACAACTATAAATCAATTTTACACGTTTATCCAATATTCGGCCGAAATTGGTTTATAGCATACCGGTAACGTCAAATATCTTCTGATGTTTTTGCAAATTTTTGTGCCCGCTTTATCTGACTCGATAAACCATCCGTGTGATTTTCGGTAATTTTTGTTTCATGACTTCAGAGGCCTAAAAAACGTGCATTATATATCCTTCACTTCGAGCTGTTTCGGTTGGTCAGAGCGGCTATTGTTATTTTTCAGCCTGTTTTCCTACCATGTGTCCGAAATTGCATCATGAGATATCTTATTCGATTCTAGACCCTATAAACAACTATAAATCACTTTTACACGGTTATCCGATTTTCGGCCGAAATTGGTTTATTGCATACCGGTAACGTCAAATATCTTCTGACGTTTTTGCAAATTTTTCTGCCGCTTTATTTGACTCGATAAACCATCCGTGCGATTTTCGGCAATTTTTGTGTTAGGTGTTCAGAAGCCTAAAAAAAGTGCATTATATATCCTTCACTTCGAGCTGTTTCGGGTGGTCGAAGCGGTCGTTGTTATTTTTCAGCCTGTTTTTCTACCACCTGCCCAAAATTGGATCATGAGATATCTTATTCGATTCTAGACCCTATAAACAACTATAAATCACTATTACATGGTTATCCGATTTTCGGCCGAAATTGGTTTATAACATACCGGTAAAGTCATATGTCTTCCGCAGTTTTTGAAAATTTTTGAGTCTGCTTTATCTGACTCGATTAAAAATCCATGCGATTTTCGGACATTTTCGTTTCAGGGAGCTCAGAGGCCTAATAAACGTGTATCATATACCCATCAATTCGAGCCGTTTTGTAATACCCCGTATTTTAGCCTCGGTCAACGGCAGTCAAACCATGTTTTATACAAGTATTTCAAATGGAATGTTTATAAAGTATTTTACGTAAACTGTTATTATTTTTATAAATCGTATTTCTACGATTATTTCGTATTTCTTTATTTTGAAAATATATTTATAATTAAATATATTTCTTACTTTATATTTATTTCTCATCTATACTTGTTTTATTATTTAAGACGTAATTATATTTAAATTCTAAATTTTTTTATATTCTTTTATAAGTGCTAATAATTTTATACTCGTTTAATTTATTTAATTAATATTTAGTAATACTGAATTACATAATTTATTTGGTGTAAATAATTTATACGTACTCGTTTATTTTAAGTTACGGGTAGACATATAATTCCTCGAATGGCGTGATGGACTATTAGTCTCGTATTATGATTGAATGGTAATGGGCCGAGTAGGATAAGAGTGGTGCTCCGATTTAGAATAGAGGAACCGAGATAAGTGATGCATATCTGTTTAACCCTACCCTACCCTTCTAATGCTTGCCTTATCCAGCCTCCATTCCTGACACAAATCTGCAAAACTAATAGCGTAATAAAACCTACTAATAAAACATCATCATCATCATCTTCAATTCAGAAAACCCATAAATTCATACGCAACCCATTCTCGTTAATTATTCACGATCAGGAATGATGTTTATGCGACGATCTCAAGAACAAAACTCAATCCCGCTTTTAACTCTCCTATTTCCATGAATGAGATCGTATTTCAGGTTAGTCTAGTTTCCTTTTCTGGGTGTTTATTTTTATAATGTCTTGAACTCGAATTTCTGGGTATATAGTGTCCTTTTCGGTGACTGTGTTTGGTTGAAGCAAGGCTAAGGATGAAAGTTGTTCGCGCTTCGATCGTGTCAGAGTTTATATTCGGATAAGTCTTTCGATAGTAGCAGTTAATAGTGACCATAGAGACTGTATTGGCGGCCGTTGATGGTGGAAGACACCACCACGACAGGTGCAGCGAGTTTGGCGTAAACAGGGCCTAACGGAAGGGGTGAGGACGTGCGATTTAGGGAGTGTTTCTCGTTGTAGGGTCCACGGGAAGGACGGTGGTTATAGGGGTTGGTTTTGCAGGCAAGGGGCGGTCGTGGGTAGGTGTTTTAGTGGAGATTGCTGGTGGTTGCGTGGTGGTCGCCGCTACGAAAGGCAGAGCACACGCTATTCTGGCCTTGCGGTGTGTAGACAACGTTGAGGGGGATGTTGTGGTGACTGAGGTAGCTTCTGGTGGTGGCTCAAGGGTGGAGTTTGTAGCGGGTAGTACATACTTGAGGTTGGGGTCAGCGGCGGCGGGTGTGAGGGTCTAGGTTAGTGGTGGTGGTCTGTTGAAGTAGGGTGGTAGGTTCGTTGTTATGGGCTTGTTGCTGCTGCTTGATAACGTATTTCAATTCGTGACTTTGGTTAAGGAGAGTATGTTGTGGATTATTGGATTAGTACTACGTACTAGTTTGATTTAATTATTTATAGTTAATTGGTTTTAGTGAATAGATGTATTTAATATTTTATTAGTTAGTTCGTTTATTTTTGTGACGGTATTTATTAACTGAATATCTAAGTTGATTAAATTAGTTACTTGACTTTCGTATGAGTTAATATAAGTAAAATTTATGAGTAGTCTCGGTTAATATTAATGATAATTATAAGTAATTCGTGGGTATTGTGAATTATAATGATGAGGAAAGAACTGTATGATAGTTAGTAATCAGATAATTTATATTTGCTAGGTGACGGTTTTGAAGTGACATGATTCTGTTGACTTACTGGCTTGCTATTGGATGATACTGCTATCCAGGTAGGATACACTGGAACTTCTTTTGTATTGTGTTATGCTTGGATGTAAATGGGATGCTATGAATGCTTATATGATTATTTATGAGATGCATATACAGTGTTGGTTTCATTATTATTATTGCATTCAAAAGCATGGCATGAGCACGATTACAGATTGAGATAATGATGAGATATTATTGGGCCCAGACTAGCTCTGCAGGGCTAGACCTGGTTACCTCAGCTGTTATGCTGGTATTCGGCGACGGCCGAGTATAGTCTGCCGGGAGGTTCGGTATGGCTGGGAGTCACGGGATTGAGATTGAGAATGAGATTGAGCTCGAGCATATCATGACATTTGCATATCATCTTTGTTGCATTATTCATTATTGTGTTATCCTACTCAACCGCGAGGTTGACAGTGTATTCGTGTACACCTACGATGATCCGGGATGGGGAGTAGATTCTGCAGGTCAGAGACAGATGAGTTAGGAGCTGGGGCAGGAATTTGAGATGCGTACTTTGGACCGACTTAGAATTATATCACATCTAGAGAAGTCATCAGTTGTATTTTCTTTTCTGTTATGTAGTAACTGTAATAACCAAGTTTAAATTTTATCAGTTTTTATAAAGTACCTTGGTTGTTGTACTTTGTTATTCACTACCTCGGATATTCCGAGATGGTAACAGCTTCATTTATTTGAGAATGTCTTGCTAAAGGCTCTTAAATAAATGGGGGTGTTACACGTTTCGTGGTGGTCGGAGCAACCATTTTTATTATTCAGCCTGTTTTTCTACAACATGTCCGAAATTGCACCATGAGATATATCTTCCGCTGTTTTTGCAAATTTTTGTGCCCGCTTTATCTGACTCGATAAACCATCCGTGTGATTTTCGGTAATTTTTGTTTCATGACTTCAGAAGCCTAAAAAACGTGCATTATATATCCTTCACTTCGAGCTGTTTCGGTTGGTCAGAGCGGCTGTTGTTATTTTTCAGCCTGTTTTTCTACCATGTGTCCGAAATTGCATCATGAGATATCTTATTCGATTCTAGACCCTATAAACAACTATAAATCACTTTTACACGGTTATCCGATTTTCGGCCGAAATTGGTTTATAGTATACCGGTAACGTCAAATATATTCTGATGTTTTTGCAAATTTTTGGACCCTGTTTATCTGACTCGATAAACCAACCGTGCAATTTTCGGTAATTTTTGTCTCGGGAGTTTAGAGGCCTAAAAAACGTGCATTATATACCCTTCAATTCGAGCCGATTCAGGTGGTCGGAGCGACCATTTTTAATATCAGCCTGTTTTTTTACCACGTATCCGAAATCGTATCATGAGGTATCTTTTTCGATTCTATACTCTATAAACAATTATAAATCACTTTTACACGGTTATCTGATTTTCGACCGAAACTAGTTTATAGCATACCAGTAACGTCAAATGTCTTCTGATGTTTTTTGACACCCGTCGTTGAGGGGTGTCTAAGATAAAATTTATAAATCCTCAGCTTAAACTAGATAGGATAAGTCAAGGGTCGAACCACAGAGAGACAAGGTTAATTATGTTTGTGAATTTAAAGTCTATTGAAAGTAACCAAAAAGGGGGTTTTGATTTATGATTGGGTCTAACAACTAAGAGAGCAAAATAAACAAGAATGCTAAAACAAGGTAAAAGGAGATTAGGAACTTCGGTTCCCCATGGCTAAGACAAGTCAATGAAGGGTAAAATAACCAAATAACACAATCCCAAGGAACAAAGAATAAACCTTTAGGTCAATATTCTACCCAATCCTTACGGTCTTAAGTTCCTAGAAAAGCACTAAACTTTCGTTCATAGGGCAATCCCAAAGTTGTTGTTAAACTAATCCTAACAATCTTTCAATCTTAAAGAATTAGTTCACCAACAACAATGGGGATTGATAATTTAATCATAAAACTATCAAAATCAATTCTTTACCATGGTTCCCCTAATTCCTAATCACAAGAATTAGCTATGCATAATCTTAATCCTAAAATTAACAATAACAAGATTTAAGAACATTAAAGACATTAACATAACTAAAGATGATAATAAAGAGGAAAACATGGGTTGAAAAACAATAATAAGATGAACAACAAAGTTAATGAACAAAGAAAGATTGAATTATAGCAAACTTACAAACTTAATTGGAAATCTAAGAACAAAGATGGAAACTTGGTAAATCTTCTCTCTAACTATGGAGTTTTTATTAAAGTGGCTGCTTGACCTAATTATGAAGCTTAGGCGTCCTTAAATAGACTCCTAATTACAAGATTAAAAGAGTAAAAACCGAAATAAAATCGCGGAAACTGTCGCCAGGTCGGTCGACCTCCTATGTAGGTCGGTCGACCTCTTGTGTTGTTGCCAGGCCTTCTTAATTCTGCGCGCTGGTCGGTCGACCTCTTGAGTAGATCGGTCGACCTATTCCTGTACGTTCCAGCTTTAAATTGGCTTATACGCACCACTTGGCTAGGAGTCCGGATCCTTGCTTCGCGTGAACACTTAAAATAGCTTCCGGAGGACGGTTAAAGTTCGGTTTTGCTCACTTCCGCATATTCCTACATTTAAAACATAGAAACGCCAAAGTAAACCGTTTCAGGAGCAATAGCAACTAAAAGTCACGAAAATGCATAGAAATACGTGCCGAAAGTATAAATAAAATGCATAATATAGGCACGTATCAAACTCCCCAAACCAAACCTTGCTTGTCCTCAAGCAAGAACTAAGACTCAAAAGAAAAAGAAAAACTTCTATTGGAACGGATTTCATACTCTTAGAACCAAACACAACACCATGTCCTACCAATTTAATGCAATTTTCAAAGAAAATCAAGCATAATACCAAGAGCAAAACGAATTGAACATGTTGGAATAAAATGCTAAACTTTCAACCTTGCAAGACTCATTCTAAATGGACTCTCGCGGTACGCTCGAGACACTCATGAAGCAAAGGATGATATATATGTGAAAGACAAGAAGATAAACAAGAATATAGACTCTCACCTATCTACGACCCATAAGAACATGCCTGCAATCTAACATGAATAAAATCTCTATAACCGTACATATGCATTCCAACACTTAAATGACCATGACACATGCCGAGGCAATTTGGGATTGTGAGGCTAAAGGTAAGAAAGGGTTAAAATGAGTTATGGAAAGAGGGGTTAAACCGAGCTAACAACCATCCAACCACACTATAAGATTGCTTCCATTATTTTTTTAAAACATGCCATTGCTCAAAATTTGAGAGCAAAATCACAATTCCTCCTTTTTCTCCCTTCTTTCTCCTCTCTTTTTTTTCAAAAGCATCTGTTCAGTGGTCGTGGTCGACCGACCTTGTAAGTCAGTCGGCCGACCACCCCTGAAAACAGGCAGACTTGAATTTTTCAGCTGAATTTTTTTTCATTCTTCCTTCTTTTCTTTTCTTTCTTTTTTCTGATTTCAGTTACCCCTTTTTTTTTTCTTTTCATTTCTTTTTTTTCTCCTTTACACCATTCTCACAATATCAAGATTTTTCAATGAAACATAAAAACCAAAAGATGGCCAAAACAGTCCCATCATACTACGTTACTAGCTCGGCTAGGGTAAGCAATTTTTTTGGATGTAGTATATGGGATAAAAGAGTCAAATTTTCTATGTGAGGGTTATGGGTAAAACAAGGAAAGGGAACCTCTACCACATGTGTCAACAAACCACAAACCCGAATGCATATAGGTATTAAGTAGACAGAATTCATGCTTATGCAAATTGATGTGACATGCCTCAAGAGGAGAAACTACTCTCTAACCTACATGAAATCGGTCATGAATGTCACCGATTTAATAAGCTCTAAAACCTTAGAATATGTAGTAGCTTGCCAAGAAGAGTGTCAAGTCTAATAATTTAGCATAAAATCAACAAAAACTCGTAGATAATGCAAAAGACTAGCTTAATTTTTTTTTTGAAAACGCAAGGCAAGGCAATAGGTCACATGTGAGGCATAAATCGTATCCGTCCGTTCCGACTCGACCTATATGCTAAAGAAAACGTGCATTTTTTTTATGTATGCAAACTGAAAGGAGAAAAAGTAACTGAAATGCAATAAACGTGCGACAGAAAAAGATGAAATGAAAATGCAAACACAACAAAAGGAAAAAAAATAAAAGACACAAAAACAAATGCAGACTCAACAGAAGTATGCAAATACCATCCCCAAACCAAAACGCACAATGCCCCCATTGTGCTCATCAGCATAAATCCACAGCATAGGGATGGGGATAGGCAAAAACAAATAAAAGATGGAAAAGGAAAAAGAGTAAAGCCTGTAGAAAGAGACTAGAGGAGAAGAAAGGAAAAACTAAAAATCTAAGAAAAAGAAAAAGAAAAAGTTACTTACAAGATGGAGGAACCTCCCCAAACCGAGCATCGAAGAGGGGAGGTGTGGGCTCGTCACTAATCCTATGGGTCATTCCGACCCACTCTGCTCCTCTCCCTCCTCCTCTTCGTCATCGGCCCCTAAGCCTGTTGACGAGGCAGATCCCGAAGCTTCTCCGTACCCTTGACCGCCCGGCTGAGGTGTGTACCAGGTGGGATGAGTCCAAGGCCCGGTGGGGAGCCTACCCTGAGTAGCATACTCCGAGTAGCCCGGATACTAGTAGAGACAATCGTTCAACTGTTTTTGGTTGAACTGCCTGCAAAGGTCCGCCACCATGAGTGGGAGAGATCTGTTATCAACGACAGGAGGAATAGGGACATTAGAAGGAACAGTGAAATCAATTGGGTACCCCGTCCCAGGTGCATCAAAGTGGGCACCAGGGGCAGGGACCCTACGGCCTCTAAAGGTGCCTCCTCTAAGTGGAAGGCGGTAGGATGGAAGGAGTGGTCTAGGCTCCCCCTGAAAATCATCAAGGGGTAGCATGGGGGGAGCCATGGTGATGGGGATGCGATCACTGAGGTAGGTATCTACCTTCCAATAATCCTTCAAATCCACCCAATGCACGGACTTGACATAAGCCATGTCCATATACCGGGAGGTAGGGTGAAGCGCATCCTCAAAGCGGGGAAACTGCTGAAAAAGTGAGCGGGCCAATCGAGTGACTAGCCCACCACAAACAATAGTAGTCAAAGAAGTTCCCTCTCTCACCGCCACAAAGTGAGAGGCGACCAAATAAGCAGTGTTAAAAAACTGCTGACCCTTACGACTGACATTAAGATAGCCAGACAAAATAGAGAGCTCAATGTTTTTAACATTTTGAGACTCCTTACGGCCGAAAACAGTGTTGGCCAAAAGACGCAAATAATAACGGGAGGCGGGTAAGTGAACGGTACTGTTTTTCTTCTTCCCCTATCGCGGGAATCAGAAAGACAGGACACATGACATTATACAACTCAGAAGAGTCACCCGTACGACCCGTAGAAGACAAACCTAAATACTCAGCAAATTCACTTAAAGTTAAAGAAAATGTCTCATTAAACAAGCGAAAAGAAATGCACTTATTATTGTAGCCGGGATCATAAGCTTGAACATTAAAAACAAAAGAGGAAAAGAACTCAAGAGTAAGAAGAGGATAGGTGAACTCATCCATTGTGACGAGTCCCGAAAAACCCGTCCCATTGAGCAAGGACACCACATCGTCATGACAACCAAAGGATAGCAATGCCGGCACGCACAAGAACCGGGTGACCACCACGAAGCAATAACTCGAAATATGGAGGAACCGGGCTTTTTGCGCCGGAGTATGAAAGATGATTTGCGGATAGTTTGGTAGACTATCCGTGTCAAGCACCGTCAATCCCCCGGACCCACTAGCACGGCCTCTAGAAGTGCTTGCTCCGGAAGTGCGGGAACGTTTTCCTCCTTGTCCACGGCTAAACATGATGAATTCTTTGATGGAAAAAGCAAGAAAAATGAGTGAAGGATGAAGGAGGGAGGTAGTTAGGGTTTTTAAGAGAGAGGAGGGTTGTTCACAAAGTGTGAGTAAATAATTTGTTTTCAAACAAAATAGACTTAAGACCCCTCACTAGAAAACCCGGACCACTGCCTCGATGTCGGTCGACCTGATGTATAGGTCGGTCGACCTCTCTCCTACGTACCTGCTCTGTTAGAAGTTATTTATTGCTGTCAAAAGGTCGGTCGACCTTACTAGTAGGTCGGTCGACCTACGTAACTGACAGTTCGGCCTATTTTTCCTGCAGAAGCTCAAAATTTCATCAAAAAGCTTAAAAACACGACAGAAAAAGTGCACCAAAATTACAGGAATGTAAAATTAGGCTATAACACGGGTTGCCTCCCGTTTAGCGCTGGTTTAAGAGGTCCCGCACGACCTTTTTACCTATCATTAAGCATCCGAAAAAGGATCGAAGTAGGAAACTTCAACCTTACCAATAAATTCATTCTCTCCACGGAAGTGCTTCACATATTGGCCATTAACTTTAAACCTCTCACCGGATGAGGTTTCTAACTCAATGTATCCAAATTTTGAGACAGATGTGATAGTGTAAGGTCCGCTCCACCTGGATTTCAGCTTACTAGGAAAAAGACAAATACGAGCATTAAAAAGCAACACCTTATCACCTACCTGAAAATCACGCCTAATGATTCTCTTGTCATGCCAGCGCTTGGTTTTCTCTTTGTAAATCCTGGCATTGTCATAGGCTAACAACCCGAATTCCTCTAACTCGTTGAGCTGCAACAAACGTTTCTCACGGGAAAGGTTAGGGTCTAAATTAAGATCACAAATGGCCCACCAAGACTTACGTTCTAACTCTACTGGTAAATGACAAGTCTTACCATAAATCAACCGGAATGGTGACATTCCAATTGGGGTTTTGAACGCAGTTCTATAAGCCCATAAAACATCGTCAAGCTTTAGACTCCAATCTTTCCTAGACTTAGAAACAACTTTGGCTAGGGTCTCCTTGAGTTCTCTATTGGAGATCTCAACTTGACCACTAGTCTGAGAGTGATATGCTAGACCCCTACGATGTTGGACACCGAATTTATTTAGCAAGTCACCTAATCGTTTCTCTTTAAAATGCATACCTCCATCACTAATGACAACCCCAAGGACACCAAAACGAGGAAATATGATTTTCTTAAACATTTTAATAACAGCTTTTGCGTCACAATGGGGAGTAGCAATAGCTTCTACCCATTTAGAAACATAATCAACAGCTACAAGAATATACCTGTTACCTTGACTACTGGGAAAAGGTCCTTGATAATCAATGCCCCAAACATCAAAAATCTCTACCTCTAAAATACCAACCTGTGGTATCTCATGTCTTTTTGAGACATTCCCAGTCCTTTGACAGGCATCACAACTACCTACAAAATTCCTACAGTCAGCATGCAAAGTACGCCAATAAAAACCAGACTGTAATACCTTGGCCACGGTCCTAGATGGACCGTGGTGACCACCATACGCAGAAGAGTGACATGCTTCCAGAATGTCCTTCACCTCCCATTGGGGGACGCATCTCCGGATAAGTCCATCTCCGCATTCCTTGAAAACATAGGGGTCATCCCAAAAATACTGTTTTGCATCAAACATAAATCTCTTCTTTTGTTGCCATGATAACTCTGGAGGAATTTTACCTGTGACAGAAAAATTAGCAAAATCAGCATACCTAAGGAGGGGAATAAGAACCTGAACTATTAATGACAAATAAACTCTCATCAGGAAATGAATCAACAATAGGTAAAGAGTCTTCCCCATCAGTCAACTAAAGACGAGATAGGTGGTCAGCTACCACATTTTCCGCGCCTTTCTTGTCCCTAATCTCAATGTCAAACTCTTGGAGAAGGAGTATCCACCTTAAGAGCCTTGGCTTTGAATCTTTTTTCTGGAAGAGACTCTTCAAAGCTGTATGGTCAGTGTAAACAATTACCTTATTATCTACCAAATAGGACCTGAATTTCTCTAAGGCAAAGATCACAGCTAGCATCTACTTCTCAGTGGTGAAATAGTTGACTTGAGTCTCATCTAGGGTACGGCTCGCATAGTATATAGCATTAAGAGCCTTATTCTTCCTTTGGCCAAGCACAGCACCCAGAGCATAATCACTGGCATCGCACATGATCTCAAATGGGAGATCCCAATCTGGTGGCTGGATGATTGGTGCTGAGACCAAAGCTTCCTTCAACCTGTTAAAAGCTAAAAGGCACTCATCAGTAACATCAAATACAGCATCCTTAAGGAGCAATTGTGTAAGTGGTTTAGCAATCTTAGAAAAGTCCTTAATGAAATGCCGGTAAAAACCTGCATGTCCTAAGAAACTTCTCACCCCCTTAACATTAACAGGAGGGGGTAATTGCTCAATCACTTGCACTTTTGATTTATCTACATGTATACCTTTATCAGATATTAGATGCCCTAACACTACCCCTTCAGTAACCATAAACTGACACTTTTCCCAGTTTAAGACAAGGTTTACATCAATACATCGCTGCAAGACTTTATCAAGATTAGCTAAGCACTGATCAAACGCATTACCATAAACAGAAAAATCATCCATAAATACCTCCATGATGTTTTGTATAAAGTCAGAAAAGATACCCATCATACACCTTTGAAAGGTGGCAGGAGCATTACACAACCCAAAAGGAATTCTGCGGTATGCAAAAACACCTTGTGGGCATGTAAAAGTAGTCTTACTCTGATCAGCAGGATGGATGGGAATCTGGAAAAAAACCTGAATAACCATCTAGAAAACAAAAGAATTTATTAGAAGCAAGTCTTTCAGTCATTTGGTCAACAAAAGGAAGGGGGAAATGGTCCTTCTTGGTGGCGGCATTTAACTGTCTATAATCTATGCACATCCGCCACCTTGTTACTACTCTAGTGGGTATTAATTCATTTTTATCATTTTTAACCACTGTGGTTCCTCCTTTCTTAGGAACCACCTGAACTGGGCTAACCCACTTGGAGTTGCCAACTGAATAGATGATACCTGCATCAAGAAGTTTCATTACCTCAGCCATAACTACCTCCTGCATCTTAGGATTCAACTTACGTTGACCCTGTCTATAGGGCTTATGCCCTTCCTCTAGCTCTATCCTATGCATGCAAACATCAGGACTGATGCCCTTAATGTCATACAAAGAATAACCTAAAGCTTTTCTATTCTTTTTGAGAACAGTCATTAAGGCAGAAAGTTGATTAGGGTCAAGTTTAGAACTAACAATTGCAGGGTATTGTTCAGTATCATCTAGGAAAACATACTTAAGATTAGGAGGAAGTGGCTTACGCTCTGGTACCTTTACCTCAACGACCTGAACAGAATCAGTACTAATAGAATAGCACATGTTTACCAGATTTGTATTAGCCAAGCTTATGAGCTTCTCATCCTCTTCTTCAGTCAGCTCATATTCCTCTATTTCTGCTTCCACCACATCCAGCTCTTCAACATCCTCAGCTGGATTACCTGCACACTTATACAAAACTGTCAAATCATCTATGGGATCCTTGGTCAAGGATTCCCTCCAGTTACGTATAACATTCCTGTCTATAATATCAATGCAGCAACAAGTATCATCAGTAAGAGTAGTTGCCTTATGGGCAAGACTAAACTCGATAGCTAGTGTCATCTCCAACCTCTAAAGTAATGATCCCGCGTTTGACCTCTATTACAACCCCAGCTGTGTGTAAAAAGGGTCTACCTAAAATAATAGGTATTTGACTATCCTCAACAATGTCTAAAACAACGAAATCAACAGGAATAAAGAACTTTCCCACTCTAACTGGGACATCCTCTAAGACCCCTAATGGTCTTTAGGTTGATCTATCAGCCATCTGTAAGGTAATATTGGTGACTTTAAGTCGACCTATGTTAAGTCTTTCACAAACAGAATAAGGCATAACACTGACACTAGCCCCTAGATAACAAAGGCCTTTCCCTATAACATGATTACCTATAGTACAAGGGATAGAAAACCTACCTGGGTCTTTTAACTTGGGTGTTATATTATTTTGTGAAAGAACATAACATTCTTCCACAAAAGCAACAACACCTTCGTCCTGAAATTTCCTCTTACGACTCAAGATATCTTTCATAAATTTAGCATAAGAAGGTACCTGGGTAATTAGGTCAGTGAAAGGGATGGTTACCTCAAGATTCTTCACCATCTCCAAGAACTTACCAAATTTCCGATCCTCTTTGGAATTCTTCAATCGTTCGGGATACGGAACGGTAACACTAGCCGTAAGATCAGCAACCTTTGGCTTTTTCAGCTGTAAAATCTCAGTGAGGTCTTGAATGAGGGAAGGGTCCAACGATTCAGGATTAGAAATCGCAATCTGCTCAGGAACCCTGGTCGGTCGACCTGGTATAGTGGTCGGTCGACCAGACGCTGTATTATCGGAATTTTTCTGTTTTGCAGAAACTGATCTCACGTCAGGTATGTCGGTCGATCGACCCGATGAGGTGGTCGGTCGACCTCCTGACCTGTGCACGGGATCAATTTCTTCGTCCTGAACTTCAGCAGAAACATCCTTTGGTCTTGGTCCTTCATAAGCACGACCACTCCCACGTGAACTCCCAAATTCGGCCCTATGCACCGCCATTTCTTCAATGGTGTTCCAACCCTTCATATAGTTGGTATTATTTTGAAATCTTCCATTGGCAGCCGCATCAAGAATCACCTTATAATCATCGTAGAGAGCGTTGTAAAATTGGTTACACAAGTACCATTGAGGAAAACCATGGTGAGAAATAGAATGGACCAATTTCTTGAACCGACCCCATGCTTCACAAAATTCTTCATCCGGACCTTGTTGAAAGTTAGTGATTTGGCTTCTCAAGTCATTGGCCTTCGCAAGAGGGAAGTATTTTTTATAGAAAGCCAATGCCAAGGAAGCCCAATTCGTGACCTTCTCAGCTACCCTATCAAGGTAACGGTACCAATCTCTCGCGGCATCCTTCAATGAATAAAGGAACATCATTGCCTTCACCTCATCCTGAGTCACCGCGACAGGTATATGTATGGAACAACAATAATCCGTGAATGTCTCAACATGCCTCAACGGATCCTCGTCGGGTAGACCAGAAAATTGATTCCGCTCCAGCAGAATGATGTAGTTCGGGTGGAGCTCAAAGGAACCCGTGGTAGGAGTAGGCAAGGTGAACCCCTTCGGTAAATCTTGGACCTTTGGTTGTATGTGGTCATAAATAGTAGCCATGTCTAAGAATGAGAGTACTCAAGCCTTCCTCTCAAAAACCTGTCTTCTAATATGCAAGAACAACACTAGAAGAAAAGGTAAGAAATGGTCTTAAGGAACCTAAGTTCCTTAAGACAAGAAAAATAAACTAAAAATCTACAAAAAAAATTATACCGTCTCCCCGGCAACGGCGCCAAAATTTGACACCCGTCGTTGAGGGGTGTTAAAGATAAGATTTATAAAAACCTCAGCTTAAACTAGATAGGATAAGTCAAGGGTCGAACCACAGAGAGATAAGGTTAATTATGTTTGTGAATTTAAAGTCTATTGAAAGTAACCAAAAAGGGGGTTTTGATTTATGATTGGGTCTAACAACTAAGAGAGCAAAATAAACAAGAATGCTAAAACAAGGTAAAAGGAGATTAGGAACTTCGGTTCCCCATGACTAAGACAAGTCAATGAAGGGTAAAATAACCAAATAACACAATCCCAAGGAACAAAGAATAAACCTTTAGGTCAATATTCTACCCAATCCTTACGGTCTTAAGGTTCCTAGAAGAGCACTAAACTTTCGTTCATAGGGCAATCCCAAAGTTGTTGTTAAACTAATCCTAACAATCTTTCAATCTTAAAGAATTAGTTCACCAACAACAATGTGGATTGGTAATTTAATCATAAAACTATCAAAATCAATTCTTTACCATGGTTCCCCTAATTCCTAATCACAAGAATTAGCTATGCATGATCTTAATCCTAAAATTAACAATAACAAGATTTAAGAACATCAAAGAAATTAACATAACTAAAGATGATAATAAAGAGGAAAACATGGGTTGAAAAACAATAATAAGATGAACAACAAAGTTAAAGGACAAAGAAAGATTGAATTATAGCAAACTTAAAAACTTAATTGGAAATCTAAGAACAAAGATGAAAACTTGGTAAATCTTCTCTCTAACTATGGAGTTTTTATTAAATTGGCTGCTTGACCTAATTATGAAGCTTAAGCGTCCTTAAAAAGACTCCTAATTACAAGATTAAAAGAGTAAAAACCGAAATAGAATCGCGGAAACTGTCGCCAGGTCGGTCGACCTCCAATGTAGGTCGGTCGACCTCTTGTGCTGTTGCCAGGCCTTCTTAATTCTGCGCGCTGGCCGGTCGGTCGACCTCTTGAGTAGGTCGGTCGACCTAGTCATGTATGTTCCAGCTTTAAATTGGCTTATACGCACCACTTGGCTAGGAGTGCGGATCCTCGCTTCGCGTGAACACTTAAAATAGCTTCCGGAGGACGATTAAAGTTCGGTTTTGCTCACTTCCGCATATTCCTACATTTAAAACATAGAAATGCCAAAGTAAACCGTTTCGGGAGCAATAGCAACTAAAAGTCACGAAAATGCATAGAAATACGTGCCGAAAGTATAAATAAAATGCATAATATAGGCACGTATCATTTTTGACAATTTTTGTGCCCGCTTTATCTGGCTCGATTAACCATCCGTGCGATTTTCGGTAATTTTTGTTTCAGGAGTTTAGAGGCCTAAAAAACGTGTATTATATATCCTTCACTTCGAGCTGTTTCGGGTGGTCGGAGCGGCCATTGTTATTTTTCAGCCTGTTTTTCTACCACGTGTCCGAAATTGCATCATGAGATATCTTATTCGATTCTAGACCCTATAAACAACTATAAATCAATTTTACACGTTTATCCAATTTTCAGCCGAAATCGGTTTATAGCGTACCGGTAACGTCAAATATCTTCTGATGTTTTTGCAAATTTTTGTCCCCGCTTTATCTGACTCGATAAACCATCCGTGTGATTTTCGGTAATTTTTGTTTCATGACTTCAGAGGCCTAAAAAACGTGCATTATATATCCTTCACTTCGAGCTGTTTCGGTTGGTCGGAGCGGCCATTGTTATTTTTCAGCCTGTTTTTCTACCATGTGTTCGAAATTGCATCATGAGATATCTTATTCGATTATAGACCCTATAAACAACTATAAATCACTTTGACAAGGTTATCCGATTTTCGGCCGAAATTGGTTTATAGCATTCCGGTAACGTCAAATATCTTCTGATGTTTTTGCAAATTTTTGTACCCGCTTTATCTGACTCGATAAACCAACCGTACGATTTTCGGTAATTTTTGTCTCAGGAGTTCAGAGGCCTAAAAAACGTGCATTATATACACTTCAATTTGAGCCGTTTCAGGTGGTCGGAGCAACCATTTTTAATATCAGCCTGTTTTTTACCACGTATCCGAAAACATATCATGAGGTATCTTTTTCGATTCTAGACCCTATAAACAATTATAAATCACTTTTACACGGTTATCCGATTTTCGACCGAAACTGGTTTATAGCATACCAGTAACGTCAAATGTCTTCTGATGTTTTTGACAATTTTTGTGCCCGCATTATCTGGCTCGATTAACCATCCGTGTGATTTTCGGTAATTTTTGTTTCAGGAGTTTAGAGGCCTAAAAAACGTGTATTATATATCCTTCACTTCGAGCTGTATCGGTTGGTCGGAGCGGCCATTGTTATTTTTCAGCCTGTTTTTCTACCACGTGTCCGAAATCGATCATGAGATATCTTATTCGATTCTAGACCCTATAAACTACTATAAATCACTTTTACACGGTTATCCGATTTTCGGCCGAAATTGGTTTATAGCATACCGGTAACGTCAAATATCTTCTGATGTTTTTGCAAAATTTTGTGCCCGTTTTATCTGACTCGATAAACCATCCGTGTTATTTTCGGTAATCTTTGTTTCATGACTTCAGAGGCCTAAAAAACGTGCATTATATATCCTTCACTTCGAGCAGTATTGGTTGGTCGGAGCGGCCATTGTTATTTTTCAGCCTGTTTTTCTACCATGTGTCCGAAATTGCATCATGAGATATCTTATTTGATTCTAGACCCTATAAACAACTATAAATCACTTTTACACGGTTATCCGATTTTTGGCCGAAATTGGTTTATAGCATTCCGGTAACGTCAAATATCTACTGATGTTTTTGCAAATTTTTGTACCTGCTTTATCTGACTCGTTAAACCATCCGTGCGATTTTCGGTAATTTTTGTGTCAGGAGTTCAGAGGCCTAAAAAACGTGCATTATATACCCTTCAATTCGAGCCGTTTCAGGTGGTCGGAGCGACCATTTTTAATTTCAGCCTGTTTTTTACCACGTATTCGAAATCGTATCATGAAGGTATCTTTTTCGATTCAAGACCCTATAAACAATTATAAATCACTTTTACACGGTTATCCGATTTTCGACCGAAACTGGTTTATAGCATACCAGTAACGTCAAGTGTCTTCTGATGTTTTTGACAATTTTTGTGCCCGCTTTATCTGGCTCGATTAAACATCCGTGCGATTTTCGGTAATTTTTGTTTCAGGAGTTTAGAGGCCTAAAAAACGTGTATTATATATCCTTCACTTCGAGCTGTTTCGGGTGGTCGGAGCGGCCATTGTTATATTTCAGCCTGTTTTTCTACCATGTGTCCGAAATTGCAACATGAGATATCTTATTTGATTCTAGACCATATAAACAACTATAAATCACTTTTACACTGTTATCTGATTTTCGACCGAAATTGGTTTATAGCATACCGGTAACGTCAAATATCTTCTGATGTTTTTGCAAAATTTTGTGTCCGCTTTATCTGACTCGGTAAACCATCCGTGTTATTTTCGGTAATTTTTGTGTTAGGAGTTCAGAAGCCTAAAAAACGTGCATTATATATCTTTCACTTCGAGCTGTTTCGGGTGGTCGGAGCAGCCGTTGTTATTTTTCAGCCTATTTTTCTACCACGTGCCCGGAATTACATCATGAGATATCTTATTCGATTCTAGCCCCTATAAACAACTATAAATCACTTTTACATGGTTATCCGATTTTCGGCCGAAATTGGTTTATAACATACCGGTAACGTCTAATGTCTTTTGATGTTTTTGACAATTTTTGTGCCCGCTTTATCTGGCTCGATTAACCATCCAAGCGATTTTCGGTAATTTTTGTTTCAGGAGTTTAGAGGCTCAAAAAACTTGTATTATATATCTTTCACTTCGAGCTGTTTCGGGTGGTCGGAGCGGCCATTGTTATTTTTCAGCCTGTTTTTCTACCACGTGTCCGAAATTTCATCATGAGATATCTTATTCGATTCTAGACCCTATAAACAACTAAAAATCACTTTTACACGGTTATCCGATTTTCGGCCGAAATTGGTTTATAGCATACCGGTAACGTCAAATATCTTCTGATGTTTTTGCAAAATTTTGTGCCCGCTTTATCTGACTCGATAAACCATCCGTGTTATTTTCGGTAATCTTTGTTTCATGACTTCAGAGGCCTAAAAAACGTGCATTATATATCCTTCACTTCGAGCAGTATTGGTTGGTCGGAGCGGCCATTGTTATTTTTCAGCCTGTTTTTCTACCATGTGTCAGAAATTGCATCATGAGATATCTTATTCGATTCTAGACCCTATAAACAACTATAAATCAATTTTACACATTTATCCAATTTTCAGCCGAAATCGGTTTATAGCGTACCGGTAACGTCAAATATCTTCTGATGTTTTTGCAAATTTTTGTGCCCGCTTTATCTGACTCGATAAACCATCCGTGTGATTTTCGGTAATTTTTGTTTCATGACTTCAGAGGCCTAAAAAACGTGCATTATATATCCTTTACTTCGAGCTGTTTCGGTTGGTCGGAGCGGCCATTGTTATTTTTCAGCCTGTTTTTCTACCATGTGTTCGAAATTGCATCATGAGATATCTTATTCGATTCTAGACCCTATAAACAACTATAAATCACTTTTACAAGGTTATCCGATTTTCGGCCGAAATTGGTTTATAGCATTCCGGTAACGTCAAATATCTTCTGATGTTTTTGCAAATTTTTGTACCCGCTTTATCTGACTCGATAAACCAACCGTACGATTTTCGGTAATTTTTGTCTCAGGAGTTCAGAGGCCTAAAAAACGTGCATTATATACACTTAAATTTGAGCCGTTTCAGGTGGTCGGAGCAACAATTTTTAATATCAGCCTGTTTTTTACCACGTATCGAAAACATATCATGAGGTATCTTTTTCAATTCTAGACCCTATAAACAATTATAAATCACTTTTACACGGTTATCCGATTTTCGACCGAAACTGGTTTATAGCATACCAGTAACGTCAAATGTCTTCTGATGTTTTTGACAATTTTTGTGCCCGCATTATCTGGCTCGATTAACCATCCGTGTGATTTTCGGTAATTTTTTTTTTTCAGGAGTTTAGAGGCCTAAAAAACGTGTATTATATATCCTTCACTTCGAGCTGTATCGGTTGGTCGGAGCGGCCATTGTTATTTTTCAGCCTGTTTTTCTACCACGTGTCCGAAATCGATCATGAGATATCTTATTCGATTCTAGACCCTATAAACTACTATAAATCACTTTTACACGGTTATCCGATTTTCGGCCGAAATTGGTTTATAGCATACCGGTAACGTCAAATATCTTCTGATGTTTTTGCAAAATTTTGTGCCCGTTTTATCTGACTCGATAAACCATCCGTGTTATTTTCGGTAATCTTTGTTTCATGACTTCAGAGGCCTAAAAAACGTGCATTATATATCCTTCACTTCGAGCAGTATTGGTTGGTCGGAGCGGCCATTGTTATTTTTCAGCCTGTTTTTCTACCATGTGTCCGAAATTGCATCATGAGATATCTTATTTGATTCTAGACCCTATAAACAACTATAAATCACTTTTACACGGTTATCCGATTTTTGGCCGAAATTGGTTTATAGCATTCCGGTAACGTCAAATATCTACTGATGTTTTTGCAAATTTTTGTACCTGCTTTATCTGACTCGTTAAACCATCCGTGCGATTTTCGGTAATTTTTGTGTCAGGAGTTCAGAGGCCTAAAAAACGTGCATTATATACCCTTCAATTCGAGCCGTTTCAGGTGGTCGGAGCGACCATTTTTAATTTCAGCCTGTTTTTTACCACGTATTCGAAATCGTATCATGAAGGTATCTTTTTCGATTCAAGACCCTATAAACAATTATAAATCACTTTTACACGGTTATCCCATTTTCGACCGAAACTGGTTTATAGCATACCAGTAACGTCAAGTGTCTTCTGATGTTTTTGACAATTTTTGTGCCCGCTTTATCTGGCTCGATTAAACATCCGTGCGATTTTCGGTAATTTTTGTTTCAGGAGTTTAGAGGCCTAAAAAACGTGTATTATATATCCTTCACTTCGAGCTGTTTCGGGTGGTCGGAGCGGCCATTGTTATATTTCAGCCTGTTTTTCTACCATGTGTCCGAAATTGCAACATGAGATATCTTATTTGATTCTAGACCATATAAACAACTATAAATCACTTTTACACTGTTATCCGATTTTCGACCGAAATAGGTTTATAGCATACCGGTAACGTCAAATATCTTCTGATGTTTTTGCAAAATTTTGTGTCCGCTTTATCTGACTCGGTAAACCATCCGTGTTATTTTCGGTAATTTTTGTGTTAGGAGTTCAGAAGCCTAAAAAACGTGCATTATATATCTTTCACTTCGAGCTGTTTCGGGTGGTCGGAGCAGCCGTTGTTATTTTTCAGCCTATTTTTCTACCACGTGCCCGGAATTACATCATGAGATATCTTATTCGATTCTAGCCCTATAAACAACTATAAATCACTTTTACATGGTTATCCGATTTTCGGCCGAAATTGGTTTATAACATACCGGTAACGTCTAATGTCTTCTGATGTTTTTGACAATTTTTTTGCCCGCTTTATCTGGCTCGATAAACCATCCAAGCGATTTTCGGTAATTTTTGTTTCAGGAGTTTAGAGGCTCAAAAAACATGTATTATATATCTTTCACTTCGAGCTGTTTCGGGTGGTCGGAGCGGCCATTGTTATTTTTCAGCCTGTTTTTCTACCACGTGTCCGAAATTTCATCATGAGATATCTTATTCGATTCTAGACCCTATAAACAACTAAAAATCACTTTTATACGGTTATACGATTTTCGGCCGAAATTGGTTTATAGCATACCGGTAACGTCAAATATCTTCTGATGTTTTTGCAAAATTTTGTGCCCGCTTTATCTGACTCGATAAACCATCCGTGTTATTTTCGGTAATCTTTGTTTCATGACTTCAGAGGCCTAAAAAACGTGCATTATATATCCTTCACTTCGAGCAGTATTGGTTGGTCGGAGCGGCCATTGTTATTTTTCAGCCTGTTTTTCTACCATGTGTCAGAAATTGCATCATGAGATATCTTATTCGATTCTAGACCCTATAAACAACTATAAATCAATTTTACACATTTATCCAATTTTCAGCCGAAATCGGTTTATAGCGTACCGGTAACGTCAAATATCTTCTGATGTTTTTGCAAATTTTTGTGCCCGCTTTATCTGACTCGATAAACCATCCGTGTGATTTTCGGTAATTTTTGTTTCATGACTTCAGAGGCCTAAAAAACGTGCATTATATATCCTTTACTTCGAGCTGTTTCGGTTGGTCGGAGCGGCCATTGTTATTTTTCAGCCTGTTTTTCTACCATGTGTTCGAAATTGCATCATGAGATATCTTATTCGATTCTAGACCCTATAAACAACTATAAATCACTTTTACAAGGTTATCCGATTTTCGGCCGAAATTGGTTTATAGCATTCCGGTAACGTCAAATATCTTCTGATGTTTTTGCAAATTTTTGTACCCGCTTTATCTGACTCGATAAACCAACCGTACGATTTTCGGTAATTTTTGTCTCAGGAGTTCAGAGGCCTAAAAAACGTGCATTATATACACTTAAATTTGAGCCGTTTCAGGTGGTCGGAGCAACAATTTTTAATATCAGCCTGTTTTTTACCACGTATCGAAAACATATCATGAGGTATCTTTTTCAATTCTAGACCCTATAAACAATTATAAATCACTTTTACACGGTTATCCGATTTTCGACCGAAACTGGTTTATAGCATACCAGTAACGTCAAATGTCTTCTGATGTTTTTGACAATTTTTGTGCCCGCATTATCTGGCTCGATTAACCATCCGTGTGATTTTCGGTAATTTTTTTTTTTCAGGAGTTTAGAGGCCTAAAAAACGTGTATTATATATCCTTCACTTCGAGCTGTATCGGTTGGTCGGAGCGGCCATTGTTATTTTTCAGCCTGTTTTTCTACCACGTGTCCGAAATCGATCATGAGATATCTTATTCGATTCTAGACCCTATAAACTACTATAAATCACTTTTACACGGTTATCCGATTTTCGGCCGAAATTGGTTTATAGCATACCGGTAACGTCAAATATCTTCTGATGTTTTTGCAAAATTTTGTGCCCGTTTTATCTGACTCGATAAACCATCCGTGTTATTTTCGGTAATCTTTGTTTCATGACTTCAGAGGCCTAAAAAACGTGCATTATATATCCTTCACTTCGAGCAGTATTGGTTGGTCGGAGCGGCCATTGTTATTTTTCAGCCTGTTTTTCTACCATGTGTCCGAAATTGCATCATGAGATATCTTATTTGATTCTAGACCCTATAAACAACTATAAATCACTTTTACACGGTTATCCGATTTTTGGCCGAAATTGGTTTATAGCATTCCGGTAACGTCAAATATCTACTGATGTTTTTGCAAATTTTTGTACCTGCTTTATCTGACTCGTTAAACCATCCGTGCGATTTTCGGTAATTTTTGTGTCAGGAGTTCAGAGGCCTAAAAAACGTGCATTATATACCCTTCAATTCGAGCCGTTTCAGGTGGTCGGAGCGACCATTTTTAATTTCAGCCTGTTTTTTACCACGTATTCGAAATCGTATCATGAAGGTATCTTTTTCGATTCAAGACCCTATAAACAATTATAAATCACTTTTACACGGTTATCCCATTTTCGACCGAAACTGGTTTATAGCATACCAGTAACGTCAAGTGTCTTCTGATGTTTTTGACAATTTTTGTGCCCGCTTTATCTGGCTCGATTAAACATCCGTGCGATTTTCGGTAATTTTTGTTTCAGGAGTTTAGAGGCCTAAAAAACGTGTATTATATATCCTTCACTTCGAGCTGTTTCGGGTGGTCGGAGCGGCCATTGTTATATTTCAGCCTGTTTTTCTACCATGTGTCCGAAATTGCAACATGAGATATCTTATTTGATTCTAGACCATATAAACAACTATAAATCACTTTTACACTGTTATCCGATTTTCGACCGAAATAGGTTTATAGCATACCGGTAACGTCAAATATCTTCTGATGTTTTTGCAAAATTTTGTGTCCGCTTTATCTGACTCGGTAAACCATCCGTGTTATTTTCGGTAATTTTTGTGTTAGGAGTTCAGAAGCCTAAAAAACGTGCATTATATATCTTTCACTTCGAGCTGTTTCGGGTGGTCGGAGCAGCCGTTGTTATTTTTCAGCCTATTTTTCTACCACGTGCCCGCAATTACATCATGAGATATCTTATTCGATTCTAGCCCTATAAACAACTATAAATCACTTTTACATGGTTATCCGATTTTCGGCCGAAATTGGTTTATAACATACCGGTAACGTCTAATGTCTTCTGATGTTTTTGACAATTTTTTTGCCCGCTTTATCTGGCTCGATTAACCATCCAAGCGATTTTCGGTAATTTTTGTTTCAGGAGTTTAGAGGCTCAAAAAACATGTATTATATATCTTTCACTTCGAGCTGTTTCGGGTGATCGGAGCGGCCATTGTTATTTTTCAGCCTGTTTTTCTACCACGTGTCCGAAATTTCATCATGAGATATCTTATTCGATTCTAGACCCTATAAACAACTAAAAATCACTTTTATACGGTTATACGATTTTCGGCCGAAATTGGTTTATAGCATACCGGTAACGTCAAATATCTTCTGATGTTTTTGCAAAATTTTGTGCCCGCTTTATCTGACTCGATAAACCATCCGTGTTATTTTCGGTAATCTTTGTTTCATGACTTCAGAGGCCTAAAAAACGTGCATTATATATCCTTCACTTCGAGCAGTATTGGTTGGTCGGAGCGGCCATTGTTTTTTTTCAGCCTGTTTTTCTACCATGTGTCAGAAATTGCATCATGAGATATCTTATTCGATTCTAGACCCTATAAACAACTATATATCACTTTTACACGGTTATCCGATTTTCGGCTGAAATTGGTTTATAGCATTCCGGTAACGACAAATATCTTCTGATGTTTTTGCAAATTTTTGTACCCGCTTTATCTGATTCGTTAAACCATCCGTGCGATTTTCGGTAATTTTTGTGTCAGGAGTTCAGAGGCCTAAAAAACGTGCATTATATACCCTTCAATTCGAGCCGTTTCAGGTGGTCGGAGCGACCATTTTTAATTTCAGCCTGTTTTTTACCACGTATTCGAAATCGTATCATGAAGGTATCTTTTTCGATTCAAGACCCTATAAACAATTATAAATCACTTTTACACGGTTATCCGATTTTCGACCGAAACAGGTTTATAGCATACCAGTAACGTCAAGTGTCTTCTGATGTTTTTGACAATTTTTGTGCCCGCTTTATCTGGCTCGATTAAACATCCGCGCGATTTTCGGTAATTTTTGTTTCAGGAGTTTAGAGGCCTAAAAAACGTGTATTATATATCCTTCACTTCGAGCTGTTTCGGGTGGTCGGAGCGGCCATTGTTGTATTTCAGCCTGTTTTTCTACCATGTGTCTGAAATTGCAACATGAGATATCTTATTTGATTCTAGACCATATAAACAACTATTAATCACTTTTACACTGTTATCCGATTTTCGACCGAAATTGGTTTGTAGCATACCGGTAACGTCAAATATCTTCTGATGTTTTTGCAAAATTTTGTGTCCGCTTTATCTGACTCGATAAACCATCCGTGTTATTTTCGGTAATTTTTGTGTTAGGAGTTCAGAAGCCTAAAAAACGTGCATTATATATCTTTCACTTCGAGTTGTTTCGGGTGGTCGGAGCGACCGTTGTTATTTTTCAGCCTGTTTTTCTACCACGTGCCTGAAATTACATCATGAGATATCTTATTCGATTCTAGCCCCTATAAACAACTATAAATCACTTTTACATGGTTATCCGATTTTCGGCCGAAATTGGTTTATAACATACCGGTAACGTCTAATATCTTCTGATGTTTTTGCAAATTTTTGTACCTGCTTTATCTGACTCGATAAACCATCCGTGCGATTTTCGGTAATTTTTGTGTCAGGAGTTCATAGGCCTAAAAAACGTGCATTATATACCCTTCAATTCGAGCCATTTCAGGTGGTCGGAGCGACCATTTTTAATTTCAGCCTGTTTTTTACCACGTATCCGAAATCGTATAATGAGGTATCTTTTTCGATTCTAGACCCTATAAACAATTATAAATCACTTTTACACGGTTATCCGATTTTCGACCGAAACTGGTTTATAGCATACCAGTAACGTCAAATGTCTTCCTGATGTTTTTGACAATTTTTGTGCCCGTTTTATCTGGCTCGATTAACCATCCGTGCGATTTTCGGTAATTTTTATTTCAGGAGTTTAGAGGCTCAAAAAACATGTATTATAAATCTTTCACTTCGAGCTGTTTCGGGTGGTCGGAGCGGCCATGGTTATTTTTCAGACTGTTTTTCTACCACGTGTCCGAAATTTCATCATGAGATATCTTATTCGATTCTAGACCCTATAAACAACTAAAAACCACTTTTACACGGTTATCCGATTTTCGGCCAAAATAGGTTTATAGCATACCGGTAACGTCAAATCTCTTCTGATGTTTTTGCCAATTTTTGTGCCCGCTTTATCTGACTTGACTTACCATTTTAAATTTTCGCTAATTTTTGTTTCGGTAGCTCAGAGGCCTAAAAAACGTTATTATATACGCTTCAATTCAAGCCGTTTCAGGTGGTCGGAGCGACCATTTTTAATTTCAAAATGTTTTTTACCACGTGCCTGAAATCATATCACGAGGTATCTTTTTCGATTCTAGACCTTATAAACAATTATAAATCACTTTTACACGGTTATCCGATTTTCGACCGAAATTGGTTTATAGCATACCCGGTAACGTCAAATGTCTTATGATGTTTATGAAAATATTTGTGCCCGCTTTATCTGACTTGACTTACCATTTTTAAATTTTCGATAATTTTCGTTTCGGGAGCTCAAAGTCCTAAAAAACGTGTATTATTATATAACCTTCAATTCGAGCCGTTTCAGGTGGTCGGAGCGCCATTTTTAATTTCAGCCAGTTTTTTACCACGTGTCCGAAATCCCATCATGAGATATCTTATTCGATTTTAGACCCTATAAACAACTATAAATCACTTTTACACGGTTATCCGATTTTCGGCCGAAATTAGTTTATAGCATACCGGTAACGTCAATTGTCTTTTGATGTTTATGCAAATTTTTGTGCCCGCTTTATCTGACTTGACTTACCATTTTTAAATTTTCGATAATTTTCATTTCGGGAGCTCAAAGTCCTAAAAAACGTGTATTATTATATAACCTTCAATTCGAGCCGTTTCAGGTGGTCGGAGCGCCATTTTTAATTGCAGCCAGTTTTTTACCACGTGTCCGAAATCCCATCATGAGATATCTTATTCGATTCTAGACCCTATAAACAACTATAAATCACTTTTACACGGTTATCCGATTTTCAGCCGAAATTAGTTTATAGCATACCGGTAACGTCAATTGTCTTTTGATGTTTATGCAAATTTTTGTGCCCGCTTTATCTGATTTGACTTACCATTTTTAAATTTTCGATAATTTTCGTTTCGGGAGCTCAAAGTCCTAAAAAACGTGTATTATTATGTACCTTTCAATTGGAGCCGTTTCAGGTGATCGGAGCGACCATTTTTAATTTCAGCCAGTTTTTAACCACGTATCCGAAATCGTATCATGAGGTATCTTTTTCGATTCTAGACCCTATAAACAATTATAAATTACTTTTACACGGTTATCCGATTTTCAACAGAAACTGGTTTATAGCATACCCGGTAACGACAAATGTCTTCTGATGTTTATGAAAATATTTGTGCCCGCTTTATCTGGCTCAATTAAACATCCGTGCGATTTTCGGTAATTTTTGTTTCAGGTGTTTAGAGGCCTAAAAAACGTGTATTATATATCCTTCACTTCGAGCTGTTTCGGGTGGTCGGAGCGGCCATTGTTATTTTTCAGCCTGTTTTTCTAACACGTGTCCGAAATCGCATCATGAGGTATCTTTTTCGATTCTAGACCCTATAAACAACTATAAATCACTTTTACACGGTTCTCCGATTTTCGGCCGAAATTGGTTGTATAGCATACCGGTAACGTCAAATGTCTGCTGATATTTTTGGAAATTTTTGTGCCCGTTTTATCCGACTTGACTTACCATTTTTAAATTTTCGATAATTTTCGTTTCGTGAGCTCAGAGGACTAAAAAACGTGTATTATATACCCTTCAATTCGAGCCGTTTCAGGTGGTCGGAGCGACCATTTTTAATTTCAGCATGTTTTTTTACCACGTGTCCGAAATCGTATCATGAGGTATCTTTTTCGATTCTAGACCCTATAAACAATTATAAATCACTTTTACACGGTTATCCGATTTTCGACCGAAATTGGTTGATAGCATACCCGGTAACGACAAAAGTCTTCTAATGTTTATGAAAATATTTGTGCCCGCTTTATCTGACTAGATAAACCATTCGTGCGATTTTCGGTAATTTTTGTGTCATGAGTTCAAAGGCCTTAAAAACGTGCATTATATACCCTTCAATTCGAGCCGTTTCAGGTGGTCGGAGCGACCATTTTTAATTTCAGCCAGTTTTTTACCACGTGTCCGAAATCGTATCATGAGGTATCTTTTTCGATTCTAGTCTCTATAAACAATTATAAATCACTTGTACACGGTTATCCGATTTTCGACCGAAACTGGTTTATAGCATACCAGTAACGTCAAATGTCTTCGGATGTTTTTGACAATTTTTGTGCCCGTTTTATCTGGCTCGATTAACCATCCGTGCGATTTTCGGTAATTTTCGTTTCGGGAGCTCAAAGTCCTAAAAAACGTGTATTATTATATAGCCTTCAATTCGAGCCGTTTCAGGTGGTCGGAGCGACCATTTTTAATTTCAGCCAGTTTTTTACAACGTGTCCGAAATCCCATCATGAGATATCTTATTCGATTCTAGACCCTATAAACAACTATAAATCACTTTTACACGGTTATCCGATTTTCGGCCGAAATTGGTTTATAGCATACCGGTAACGTCAAATGTCTTTTGATGTTTATGCAAATTTTTGTGCCCGCTTTATCTGACTTGACTTACCATTTTTAAATTTTCGATAATTTTTGTTTCGGGAGCTCAAAGTCCTAAAAAACGTGTATTATTATATAGCCTTCAATTCGAGCCGTTTCAGGTGGTCGGAGCGACCATTTTTATTTCAGCCAGTTTTTTACAACGTGTCCGAAATCCCATCATGAGATATCTTATTCGATTCTAGACCCTATAAACAACTATAAATCACTTTTACACGGTTATCTGATTTTCGGCCGAAATTAGTTTATAGCATACCGGTAACGTCAAATGTCTTTTGATGTTTATGCAAATTTTTGTGCCCGCTTTATATGACTTGACTTAGCATTTTTAAATTTTCGATAATTTTCGTTTCGTGAGCTCAGAGGCCTAAAAAACGTGTATTATATACCCTTTAATTCGAGCCGTTTCAGGTGGTCGGAGCGAACATTTTTATTTTCAGCATGTTTTTTTACCACGTGTCCGAAATCGTATCATGAGGTATCTTTTTCGATTCTAGACCCAATAAACAATTATAAATCACTTTTACACGGTTATCCGATTTTCGACCGAAATTTGTTTATAGCATACCCGGTAACGACAAATGTCTTCTGATGTTTATGAAAATATTTGTGCCCGCTTTATTTGACTCGATAAACCATCCGTGCGATTTTCGGTAATTTTTGTGTCAGGAGTTCAGAGGCCTAAAAAACGTGCATTATATACCCTTCAATTCGAGCCGTTTCAGGTGGTCGGAGCGACCATTTTTAATTTCAGCCTTTTTTTTACCACGTGTCCGAAATCGTATCATGAGGTATCTTTTTCGATTCAAGACCCTATAAACAATTATAAATCACTTTTACACGGTTATCCGATTTTCGACCGAAACAGGTTTATAGCATACCAGTAACGTCAAGTGTCTTCTGATGTTTTTGACAATTTTTGTGCCCGCTTTATCTGGCTCGATTAAACATCCGCGCGATTTTCGGTAATTTTTGTTTCAGGAGTTTAGAGGCCTAAAAAACGTGTATTATATATCCTTCACTTCGAGCTGTTTCGGGTGGTCGGAGCGGCCATTGTTGTATTTCTGCCTGTTTTTCTACCATGTGTCTGAAATTGCAACATGAGATATCTTATTTGATTCTAGACCATATAAACAACTATTAATCACTTTTACACTGTTATCCGATTTTCGACCGAAATTGGTTTGTAGCATACCGGTAACGTCAAATATCTTCTGACGTTTTTGCAAAATTTTGTGTCCGCTTTATCTGACTCGATAAACCATCCGTGTTATTTTCGGTAATTTTTGTGTTAGGAGTTCAGAAGCCTAAAAAACGTGCATTATATATCTTTCACTTCGAGTTGTTTCGGGTGGTCGGAGCGACCTTTGTTATTTTTCAGCCTGTTTTTCTACCACGTGCCTGAAATTACATCATGAGATATCTTATTCGATTCTAGCCCCTATAAACAACTATAAATCACTTTTACATGGTTATCCGATTTTCGGCCGAAATTGGTTTATAACATACCGGTAACGTCTAATATCTTCTGATGTTTTTGCAAATTTTTGTACCTGCTTTATCTGACTCGATAAACCATCCGTGCGATTTTCGGTAATTTTTGTGTCAGGAGTTCATAGGCCTAAAAAACGTGCATTATATACCCTTCAATTCGAGCCATTTCAGGTGGTCGGAGCGACCATTTTTAATTTCAGCCTGTTTTTTACCACGTATCCGAAATCGTATAATGAGGTATCTTTTTCGATTCTAGACCCTATAAACAATTATAAATCACTTTTACACGGTTATCCGATTTTCGACCGAAACTGGTTTATAGCATACCAGTAACGTCAAGTGTCTTCTGATGTTTTTGACAATTTTTGTGCCCGCTTTATCTGGCTCGATTAAACATCCGTGCGATTTTCGGTAATTTTTGTTTCAGGAGTTTAGAGGCCTAAAAAACGTGTATTATATATCCTTCACTTCGAGCTGTTTCGGGTGGTCGGAGCGGCCATTGTTATATTTCAGCCTGTTTTTCTACCATGTGTCCGAAATTGCAACATGAGATATCTTATTTGATTCTAGACCATATAATAAAACTATAAATCACTTTTACACTGTTATCCGGTTTTCGACCGAAATTGGTTTATAGCATACCGGTAACGTCAAATATCTTCTGATGTTTTTGCAAAATTTTGTGTCCGCTTTATCTGACTTGACTTACCATTTTTAAATTTTCGCTAATTTTTGTTTCGGGAGCTCAGAGGCCTAAAAAACGTTATTATATACCCTTCAATTCAAGCCGTTTCAGGTGGTCGGAGCGACCATTTTTAATTTCAAAATGTTTTTTACCACGTGCCTGAAATCATATCACGAGGTATCTTTTTCGATTCTAGACCTTATAAACAATTATAAATCACTTTTACACGGTTATCCGATTTTCGACCGAAATTGGTTTATAGCATACCCGGTAACGTCAAATGTCTTATGATGTTTATGAAAATATTTGTGCCCGCTTTATCTGACTTGACTTACCATTTTTAAATTTTCGATAATTTTCGTTTCGGGAGCTCAAAGTCCTAAAAAAAGTGTATTATTATATAACCTTCAATTCGAGCCGTTTCAGGTGGTCGGAGCGCCATTTTTAATTTCAGCCAGTTTTTTACCACGTGTCCGAAATCCCATCATGAGATATCTTATTCGATTTTAGACCCTATAAACAACTATAAATCACTTTTACACGGTTACCCGATTTTCGGCCGAAATTAGTTTATAGCATACCGGTAACGTCAATTGTCTTTTGATGTTTATGCAAATTTTTGTGCCCGCTTTATCTGACTTGACTTACCATTTTTAAATTTTCGATAATTTTCATTTCGGGAGCTCAAAGTCCTAAGAAACGTGTATTATTATATAACCTTCAATTCGAGCCGTTTCAGGTGGTCGGAGCGCCATTTTTAATTGCAGCCAGTTTTTTACCACGTGTCCGAAACCCCATCATGAGATATCTTATTCGATTCTAGACCCTATAAACAACTATAAATCACTTTTACACGGTTATCCGATTTTCAGCCGAAATTAGTTTATAGCATACCGGTAACGTCAATTGTCTTTTGATGTTTATGCAAATTTTTGTGCCCGCTTTATCTGATTTGACTTACCATTTTTAAATTTTCGATAATTTTCGTTTCGGGAGCTCAAAGTCCTAAAAAACGTGTATTATTATGTACCTTTCAATTGGAGCCGTTTCAGGTGATCGGAGCGACCATTTTTAATTTCAGCCAGTTTTTAACCACGTATCCGAAATCGTATCATGAGGTATCTTTTTCGATTCTCGACCCTATAAACAATTATAAATTACTTTTACACGGTTATCCGATTTTCAACAGAAACTGGTTTATAGCATACCCGGTAACGATAAATGTCTTCTGATGTTTATGAAAATATTTGTGCCCGCTTTATCTGGCTCGATTAAACATCCGTGCGATTTTCGGTAATTTTTGTTTCAGGTGTTTAGAGGCCTAAAAAACGTGTATTATATATCCTTCACTTCGAGCTGTTTCGGGTGGTCGGAGCGGCCATTGTTATTTTTCAGCCTGTTTTTCTAACACGTGTCCGAAATCGCATCATGAGGTACCTTTTTCGATTCTAGACCCTATAAACAACTATAAATCACTTTTACACGGTTCTCCGATTTTCGGCCGAAATTGGTTGTATAGCATACCGGTAACGTCAAATGTCTGCTGATATTTTTGGAAATTTTTGTGCCCGTTTTATCCGACTTGACTTACCATTTTTAAATTTTCGATAATTTTCGTTTCGTGAGCTCAGAGGACTAAAAAACGTGTATTATATACCCTTTAATTCGAGCCGTTTCAGGTGGTCGGAGCGACCATTTTTAATTTCAGCATGTTTTTTTACCACGTGTCCGAAATCGTATCATGAGGTATCTTTTTCGATTCTAGACCCTATAAACAATTATAAATCACTTTTACACGGTTATCCGATTTTCGACCGAAATTGGTTGATAGCATACCCGGTAACGACAAAAGTCTTCTAATGTTTATGAAAATATTTGTTCCCGCTTTATTTGACTCGATAAACCATTCGTGCGATTTTCGGTAATTTTTGTGTCAGGAGTTCAAAGGCCTTAAAAACGTGCATTATATACCCTTCAATTCGAGCCGTTTCAGGTGGTCGGAGCGACCATTTTTAATTTCAGCCAGTTTTTTACCACGTGTCCGAAATCGTATCATGAGGTATCTTTTTCGATTCTAGTCTCTATAAACAATTATAAATCACTTTTACACGGTTATCCGATTTTCGACCGAAACTGGTTTATAGCATACCAGTAACGTCAAATGTCTTCGGATGTTTTTGACAATTTTTGTGCCCGTTTTATCTGGCTCGATTAACCATCCGTGCGATTTTCGGTAATTTTCGTTTCGGGAGCTCAAAGTCCTAAAAAACGTGTATTATTATATAGCCTTCAATTCGAGCCGTTTCAGGTGGTCGGAGCGACCATTTTTAATTTCAGCCAGTTTTTTACAACGTGTCCGAAATCCCATCATGAGATATCTTATTCGATTCTAGACCCTATAAACAACTATAAATCACTTTTACACGGTTATCCGATTTTCGGCCGAAATTGGTTTATAGCATACCGGTAACGTCAAATGTTTTTTGATGTTTATGCAAATTTTTGTGCCCGCTTTATCTGACTTGACTTACCATTTTTAAATTTTCGATAATTTTTGTTTCGGGAGCTCAAAGTCCTAAAAAACGTGTATTATTATATAGCCTTCAATTCGAGCTGTTTCAGGTGGTCGGATCGACCATTTTTATTTCAGCCAGTTTTTTACAACGTGTCCGAAATCCCATCATGAGATATCTTATTCGATTCTAGACCCTATAAACAACTATAAATCACTTTTACACGGTTATCTGATTTTCGGCCGAAATTAGTTTATAGCATACCGGTAACGACAAATGTCTTCTGATGTTTATGAAAATATTTGTGCCCGCTTTATCTGACTTGAATTACCATTGTTAAATTTTCGATAATTTTCGTTTCGTGAGCTTAGGTTCCTAGAAAACGTGTATTATATACCCTTCAATTCGAGCCGTTTCAGGTGGTCGGAGCGAACATTTTTATTTTCAGCATGTTTTTTTACCACGTGTCCGAAATCGTATCATGAGGTATCTTTTTCGATTCTAGACCCAATAAACAATTATAAATCACTTTTACACGTTTATCCGATTTTCGACCGAAATTGGTTTATAGCATACCCGGTAACGACAAATGTCTTCTGATGTTTATGAAAATATTTGTGCCCGCTTTATCTGACTCGATAAACCATCCGTGCGATTTTCGGTAATTTTTGTGTCAGGAGTTCAGAGGCCTAAAAAACGTGCATTATATACCCTTCAATTCGAGCCGTTTCAGGTGGTCGGAGCGACCATTTTTAATTTCAGCCTTTTTTTTACCACGTGTCCGAAATCGTATCATGAGGTATCTTTTTCGATTCTAGACTCTATAAACAATTATAAATCACTTTTACACGGTTATCCGATTTTCGACCGAAACTGGTTTATAGCATACCAGTAACGTCAAATGTCTTCGGATGTTTTTGAAAATTTTTGTGCCCGCTTTATCTGGCTCGATTAACCATCCGTGCGATTTTCGGTAATTTTTGTTTCAGGAGTTCTGAGGCCTAAAAAACGTGTATTATATATCCTTCACTTCGAGCTGTTTTGGGTGGTTGGAGCGGCCATTGTTATTTTTCAGCCTGTTTTTCTAACACGTGTCCGAAATCGCATCATGAGGTATCTTTTTCGATTCTAGACCCTATAAACAACTATAAATCACTTTTACACGGTTATCCGATTTTCGGCTGAAATTGGTTTATAGCATACCGGTAACGTCAAATGTCTTCTGATGTTTTTGCAAATTTTTGTGCCCGTTTTATCTGACTTGACTTACCATTTTTAAATTTTGGATAATTTTTGTTTCGGGAGCTCAGAGGCCTAAAAAACGTGTATTATATACCCTTCAATTCGAGCCGTTTCAGGTGGTCGGAGCGACCATTTTTAATTTCAGCATGTTTTTTTTTACCACGTGTCCGAAATCGTATGATGAGGTATCTTTTTCGATTCTAGACCCTATAAACAATTATAAATCACTTTTACACGGTTATCCGATTTTCGACCGAAATTGGTTTATAGCATACCCGGTAACGACAAATGTCTTCTGATGTTTATGAAAATATTTGTGCCCGCTTTATCTGACTTGAATTACCATTGTTAAATTTTCGATAATTTTCGTTTCGTGAGCTTAGGTTCCTAGAAAACGTGTATTATATACCCTTCAATTCGAGCCGTTTCAGGTGGTCGGAGCGAGCATTTTTAATTTCAGCATGTTTTTTTACCACGCGTCCGAAATCGTATCATGAGGTATCTTTTTCGATTCTAGACCCTATAAACAATTATAAATCACTTTTACACGGTTATCCGATTTTCGACCGAAATTGGTTTATAGCATACCCGGTAACGACAAATGTCTTCTGATGTTTATGAAAATTTTTGTGGCCGCTTTATCTGACTCGGTAAACCATCCGTGCCATTTTCGGTAATTTTTGTGTTAGGAGTTCAGAGGCCTAAAAACGTGCATTATATACCCTTCATGTAACACCCCCATTTATTCAGAGGCCTGAACTAGGACTCCCCAAATAATCAAGGATGTTACCATCTCGGTTACCCGAGGTAGTAGTCAACAAAGGAAGAAACACAGTACTTTATTAATTAAATTAAAGTTAACATATGTCTCGAAAAGATTACAACTGTTTATGAAATCAAAACTGAAAGTTCAACATGTCGGAAGCTATGACTGAGCTATAACTAGACTGGTCAGGTCCATATCCTCTCCACCCTTCCAGCATCCACAAGTCTAAACCTGTCATTATGCTCCCCAATAAATTGGATCAACACAGTCACAAACAACAAATAGGGTCAACACGAGGTTGAGTAGGTAATATAATCAAGACATGAGATAAAACAATAAACATTTCCTCCATCTCCTCAACAACTGTTCCTCCATCACACCTCCATCACACCTTCAACACACCTCACCTCCCATGGCCATATCACAAGTCCCATATCACAAGACCCATATCACAACCTCCGTTCTCCACATTATTCAATATTAAACATCCAATCACAATATATCATCATAAACATATCAAACCGACAATGAATACCTTCATGTCATATCACAATTACCACATAAATATTTCCCTACCTCAACAATCGGATGAAGTCGTTAGTTGCACAGCTGCTAAAAATGTTCCACTCGGAAATCGTTACCTAAACATGTAATGCGCATAATTAATCAGACTCCCTAATTACGTGATACAAGTACGGTTACTAAATATAGAACTTTCCTAAAATAGGCATTTCCCAAAATAGTAACTTCTAAAATGGGTAACTTTCCAAAAATAGATACTTTGATTTTGAAATTCAAACTATTTAAAATATGCCTTAATATCTACATTAACACCTTTCCTATAATAAAACAATATTCCAAAATAATAATAATGATACCAAAATGGCAATTATATTAATAACATATTAATTGCTATCATAAAAATAGTAAAGATAATAGTATTAAAGATAATAATAATAATAAAGATAATAAAATTAACAAAAAACCATGAACACCCTAACAACCCGTGAAAACAGCCCGTGTACAAACACCCTAAGACCACCGTGTCAAGCCCAACCGCCGCCAACAACCACCCCCGCCTGTTCCCAGAACCACCTTCCACCATTCCAACCTCCAGCAACCCCCTCGCCGACCGCCGGTGATCAGAACCCGACACCCAAACCGACCAGACTCCACGCCCCCTGTCCTGACCACACACTCTTTGATAACCACTCGACACCAGACCGGCCACCGTCAGCAACCCCTCTAACCACCAGAACCTTCCCCTGACACCAGACACGAGAGACACGGTGGTAACATCGTGTCGACCTCCCCCGAGTCAACGATGTTACCACCCCCAACACCCTGTACACAAAAACGAAAACCAAAAACAGAGACGGACAGAAAACAACTCTCCCGACAGCCCCTTTTTAACCCCCTGTACCACCACGACCAACCACCCTTAGCCACCGTGACTTCCACCCTTGACACCCCCTAACCACTACCCAACTCCATACGTGAAGACTATAACACAAAACTACTGATTCGCTAAGAAAAACGCATGATAACAGTGACAGAATAAACCCAGGTATATTTAATATAAAACGACCTCCTGACACTGATTTCGCCACCCACCACGACGCCCCTATACGGCCAACGACGGTTCTATTATAATCTACACATGTTCAGTATATATCCCAGTATAAAATTATGCAAAAACATCAAAGATTAAACCATACAAGACTCCTCTATTTACACGACAAAACCACAGAACACACAGTAACAGCCCAATAGCGTGATGAACATACCAGATCTCCGGCCAATTCGAACCACCCTAGGCTAGACTATGACCACCGTGTAAGGCTCCTCTTCCTTCTCTAATGTGACGGCTAGGGGTTGATGTAAAAATATTAGGGTTAGGGTAGGGTTTAGTGATAGTAATACACACCTTAAGTAGGCGGCATCATGAACAAGGCTGATAGAATTTGTTTTAAACGTGTATGGGCTCTCTACTTGTCACGCATTTCGAGGCCCACTCCATCATCCCTAATGATCCCAAGTTCGAGCCCCCTTATGAACAAAATCCTACTTAACATGTTGTATGGTTAGCACCCCACTTCGAACCCCACCAAGCTCCAAAATACTTAACATAAAACGAGTTATTATATCGCCTATCCATGTAATTATTATATTTAATAATAATAATCCGCGTTATTACAATCTTCCCTCCTTAAAATGAACTTCGTCCCAAAGTTCACCTACTCATAACGTCAATACATACGCACGACACACCCTCCTAAACATATTAAAATATGGTAAAAACATGAAATGTTACATTCTACCCCACTAAAAAAAAGAGTTACGTCCTCGTAACTTACCTTAAACGAAAAGCTGCGGATAACTCTCCTTCATGGACGCCTCAGACTCCCAAGTAGCCTCCTCTATGTTGTGGTTGGTCCATAAGACTTTGACCAACACTGTCTCTCCATTTCGCGTCTTTCGAATCTTCCTATCCAAAATCTCCTTTGGAAGTTCAACATAACTAAGTTGCTCATCGACCTCAATCACCTCGAGGCTCAACACATGTGAGGGATCACTCAAATACTTTCTTAACTGAGATACATGGAACACATTATGGACCCTGGAGAGAGCTGGTGGTAAATCTAATCGATATGCCACCTCCCCAACCCTGTCCAAAATCTCAAATGGTCCAATAAACTTTTGACTCAGTTTACCTCGCTTTCCGAACCTCATTACACCCTTCATGGGAGATACCTTTAGTAGTACCTTCTCACCGGCCTGGAACGAAATGTCGCTCCTCTTGAGATCTGCGTAACTCTTTTGTCTGTCCTGGACAACCCTCATTTTCTGTCGGATTACCTGGACTTGCTCAACCATTTCCTGAATCATTTCCGGACCCAAAACCACAGCGTCAGCTCGATCATCCCAACACATAGGACTCCGGCACTTTCTCCCGTACAATGCCTCAAACGGGGCCATGCCAATGCTAGCATGGTAGCTATTATTATATGAGAACTCTATCAATCCCAACCGTTCTTCCCATGATCCCCCGAACTCCAGTACACAAGCTCTCAACATATCTTCCAAAGTCTGGATGGTCCTTTCCGTCTGACCATCTGTAGCAGGATGAAAAGCGGTACTCATCTTTAATTGTGTGCCCAACGTGGTCTGCAGTTCTTGCCAAAATCTAGAAATGAACCTCGAGTCACGATCGGAAACAATATCCTTGGGGACGCCATTCAGCTTGATCACATTTTGCACATACGACTTCGCCAACTCAGCCTTACTCCAGGTATCTTTCATTGGAATAAAGTGAGCGGACTTGGTCAACCTATCCACGATTACCCAGATCATGTTGTTGCCTTTCTGTGTGCGAGGCAACCCCACAATGAAATCCATAGAAATATTCTCCCACTTCCATTCAGGTACATCCAGTGACTGGACCTTTCCCTGAGGTCTCTTATGTTCTCCATTTACCCTCTGACACGTCAGGCACCGCGATACAAACTCGGCAACCTCCTTCTTCATATTGGGCCACCAAAAAGTCTTCTTGAGGTCCTTGTATAACTTGTCACCCCCTGGGTGAACGG
This sequence comes from Silene conica, assembly GCA_029255685.2. Taxonomy (NCBI): domain Eukaryota; kingdom Viridiplantae; phylum Streptophyta; class Magnoliopsida; order Caryophyllales; family Caryophyllaceae; genus Silene; species Silene conica. Next base: position 41,343,115 of record CM055316.2, on the reverse strand, counting down.
AGTATGGCGTAGCATGAGCTTCAGTTAAGATTTTCTTTTTCAAGTCCTCATTATCCGGTATACACCATCTCCCACTGAACCTCAGGCTATCGTCATCATGGACACTGAATTTGGATTCAGTCCCACTATCGCTTCCTTCGATCATTCTCCGCCACTTCTGAATTCTCAAGTCTTCTTTCTGTAATTCCCTGATTTCAGCATACAATTCTGGCTCCACTGTCAGATCACTAAGTTTATCCCCTTTCCGAATCACGTAAATGCCCATGTCTCCCAACTCACTATGTAGTCTTATTCTTGATCTGGCACAGCTCAAGGCATGAATAGACTTCCTACTCAAGGCATCAGCAACTACGTTAGCTTTGCCCTCATGGTAGACAATCTGCATATCGTAGTCACCAATTAATTCTATCCACCTCCTCTGCCTCATATTTAGCTCCCGCTGAGTATAGATGTACTTCAAACTTTTGTGGTCCGAAAACACCTTAAATGTGACCCCGTAAAGGTAATGGCGCCACCGTTTCAGTGCAAATACCACAGCCCCCAACTCCAAATCATGGGTAGGATAATTCTCCTCGTAGGTCTTTAATTGACGGGAAGCGTAGGCTATCACTCTCCCATTCTGCATTAATACACACCCCAGCCCATGTTTCGAAGCATCGGTATAAACTTCAAAGTTGTCATTCCCATCTGGCAAGGCAGGGATAGGAGCTGTCGTCAGACGTTCCTTAAGAGTCAAGAACGCCTTCTCATAACTCGCATCCCATATGAAACGATTCTCCTTCCTCATTAACGACGTCAGCGGCTTAGCTAGCTTTGAGAAATCTTTAACAAATCTCCTGTAGTACCCAGCTAACCCCAAGAAACTTTGGATCTCTCCCACATTCTTTGGACTTTGCCATCTTGTCACAGCCTCGATCTTGCTGGGGTCCACAGACACCTCCTCCTTGGAAATTACATGACCCAGGAAAGCAACTTTCTCTAACCAGAATTCGCATTTACTCAACTTAGCATATAACCCATTCACCTCAAGAGTCTTCAACACGGTCCTCAGATGTTCCTCATGCTCCTCCTTGTTCTTGGAATACACTAAAATGTCGTCGATAAACACAACCACGAACTTATCCAGGTACGGACTGAATACCCGGTTCATCAAATCCATGAACACTGCTGGTGCATTGGTCAATCCGAACGGCATAACCACAAATTCATAGTGGCCATACCTCGTTCGAAAAGCGGTCTTGGGGATATCCTCATCTTTAATCCTCAGTTGGTGATAACCCGATCTCAGGTCAATTTTTGAAAAGACCCCGGCTCCACTCAACTGATCGAATAGATCATCAATTCTTGGCAGAGGGTAACGGTTCTTGATAGTCACATTGTTCAACTCTCGTTAATCAACGCAGAGTCTCAGACTTCCGTCCTTCTTCTTTACAAACAGTACGGGTGCTCCCCAAGGCGACACACTAGGCCGGATGAATCCCTTCTCAGCCAATTCATCCAGTTGCTTTTTCAATTCTTCCATTTCCTTTGGTCCCATACGGTAAGGTGATTTTGATATCGGTCCTGCACCAGGCTTGAGATCGATAGAGAAGTCGACCTCCCTCCTGGGTGGTAATCCCGACACATCATCCCGGAACACTCTCTCAAACTCCCTCACCACAGGTATTGAAAGGTTCTTATACCTATTTAGTCATACTAATGTTAATTATCTTATAATTAGTTGATCTTATGCATGCTTAACTAAGGATAATGTCGAGATAAGGAGTAAGGATAAGCTCCCTTACATTGATATACTCGGCTAATAAAGGGCACAAGTGAAGTCACCTTCTTCACTTGTTCTTGAGCTTATCACACGGATGATCCTCCTTGAACCTTCAAAGAGATGATGGCCTCCAAAAGATGAACACCAAGACACACTTGCTCTCAACTATTTGTATGTTATTTTACTAGAATCAATACACAAAATCACTAGATCATGCAAGGAGGCACACGGTTTTAGGGTTAGAAAATAAGAGCTTATTTTCTCTCTTTTGTTCTCTCTCTAAGACCAAAACCCTAACTTGAATTGTGAATGAGTTGTGTAAGCAAAATGAGGGAACAAAACCTCTTTTGTTCTCTCCTTGGGTTCGCCCGAAATGGCATGGGTAGAGTGCCCAATCAATTGGCTCTCAATCCTCTCAAATGTCCCAAGCATGCTCTCATAAATTAAATGCCATGTCCTACTAATGTTCCTATTACATCTAATGTAATATTGTAAATTTGTGTGTGTGTGTGTGACATATCACACGGTCCACACATCCAAAACGGATCCAATCCGTAACATTAGTTAGGATAACATTATTTGCGTAGTTTAACATTTTAAACTCTTTATCGTAAATTAGTAATTAAATAATTACATATAGTTATTTAATTGCAATTTTATTACTACAACAATTGTAGTTAAAATAACTCATTCAAATTTAATCATGTTTCTTAAACATATAAATTTTAGTGATGACATTTCAATCACTAAAATAATTTATAATCTTATTATAAATTATCTCCTTATTTTATTCATAATCTAGAAATGAACTAACTCGTATCATATACAGTTATTTCATTTAATAAAGAGAGTTGTCCTAAAGGTGTGACCTAAAGGGATCAACTGGTCACCACCGTCATTACGACAGTAATGTCAAACTCTAGCAAGCCAATCATTATCGATTAATGTTGACCAGTTGACTTATGATAAAGAATCATCCCATGAATATTCTTTTATAGAGATTTGCCAATTTAATATTTAATTAACGTGATCACATTATTGTCGAGGACACTTACTCCAACAATCTCCCACTTGTCCTCACAAGTGTGGATCACCGATTCTCTTGTTCTATTACATCATCTCCCACTCAATGCAAGGTGTCTTACCGGTCGTACTTGCACGTGATCAAATCAATAGTGGTTTTTCTCGATATGGAGTGTAACTGATAGACCGGAATTATCTACCATAGATAGTCTCCGAGCGTGGCCACGCATTTCCAGTTCACTACTCCTCGAGTGGCCTTGAGATTTAAGATAACCCTGACAAGGGGCAGAACAATTCCTTTCCAACTGTCCTCCTTGGTCAACATCATCCATTGTGACCCAAAGGATATCCATTTGACCCCTTTTACGGAAGATCGTAGAATATAAATCAAAGTCATTCTGAATAATGTCACCTCTAAAGCAACCATTCTCTAGTCAAAGAATCGACTCATAAGAATATATATAGCAGCTCTTGCCACGACCAGGCTCCATTGAATTCTAAGAACTCTAGAAGCGGTCACTGCCCGACACAAGTGTACTTTACAGTTTGTCTATATGATCGACTAGTCATCTCTTATGACTCTATGGTGTCAGAACTCACCATCAATCGCATCATAATCTAGTCACTTCGAGACGTCACCTCATATAAGTGACTAGGGGCAATACTAAGTTAATCCAGTTCACTTTTACAGGGTTCAACAATTGTCTTACAATCCTGTTTGGATTTAACAAAGTATATATAAAATAAACAAGTTGTATAAAACTTTAAATGATGAACGAGATTATCTTATATGAACGTAAAAACAACATTTTTCATTTCATATCGTATAATCGGTTACACATTGGGTAAACTCTTAAGACCCATAGAACGAGCATGAGAATCATGCTTAGCTTGCGACAAGGGTTTGGTTAAAGGATCAGCCACATTATCGTCTGTCCCAACCTTACATATCACTATTTCCTTCCTATCAATGAAATCCCGAATTACATGATATTTTCTTGGTACATGTCTAGATTTATTACTAGACTTCGGCTCCTTAGCCTGAAAGACAGCACCACTGTTATCACAGTACAGGGTGATAGGATCTTCAGCATTTGGAACTACTCTTAGTCCCTCAATAAATTGCCTTATCCATACTGCCTCCTTAGCAGCTTCTGATGCTGCAATGTACTCTGCTTCCGTTGTAGAATCCGCAACGACTGGTTCTTTGAAGCTCTTCCAACTAATGGCACCACCATTCAAGATAAAGACAAATCCAGCCTGGGATTTAAAATCGTCTTTATCTGTTTGGAAGCTTGCATCTGTGTAACCCTTTACACACAAATCTTCTTCCCCTCCAAACACTAAGTATGAATCCTTAGTTCTTCTCAAGTACTTAAGGATGTTCTTGACTGCAATCCAGTGACTTTCTCCTGGATTTGCTTGATATCTACTAGTCATGCTCAAGGCATACGAGACATCAGGACGAGTGCATATCATGGCGTTCATGATAGATCCCACGGCGGAAGCATAAGGGATCATTTTCATGCGTTCAACATCCTTGGGCTCTGTGGGTGATTGAGACTTTCTCAATATAATGCCACTTCCCATGGGGATAAACCCTCTCTTGGAATTTCCCATGCTGAACCGTCGAAGAATCTTATCGATATAAGGTTCTTGACTTAGTGCCAATATCCTCTTGGATCTATCTCTATAGATCCGGATACCTAATATGCATTGTGCATTTCCTAGATCTTTCATCTGAAAATGGTTACCTAACCATCCTTTCACTGATGAAAACATTGGCACATCATTTCCAGTGAGTAGTATGTCATCCACATACAAGATTAGGAATACAACATTGCTCCCACTGAATTTCATATATAGACAAGGTTCCTCGACACTTCGAGTGAAACCATTTTCTTTTATGACTTCATTGAAGCGATGATTCCAACTCCTCGATGCTTGCTTAAGACCATAGATGGATTTCTTAAGCTTTCATACCTTGTTAGGATTTTTAGGATCTTCAAAACTTTCAGGTTGTATCATATACACATCCTCCTTTAAATGCCCATTTAAGAAGGCGGTTTTGACGTCCATTTGCCACACTTCATAGTCATGAAATGCGGCAATCGCTAACATTATCCTAATGGATCTTAGCATGGCTACCGGAGCAAAGGTTTCATCATACTGAAGACCTTGGACTTGGGAAAAACCCTTAGCTACTAGCCTAGCTTTATAGACATCATCATGTCCTTCTATGCCATTCTTCACCTTGAAGATCCACTTGCATTGGAGAGGTCTCATCTCCTTTGTCAAGTCTACCAAGTCCCATACTTGGTTTTGATGCATAGAATCCATCTCGGATGCCATGGCCTCTTGCCATTTTGCGGAGTCGGGACTAGAGATTGCAGCTTTGTAAGTGGTAGGTTCATCACTTTCCAAAAGTAATATGTCTAGGCTACCATCTTCCTCAATTAGTCCAACATACCTATCAGGTTAATGTGGAACCCTACTCGACCTCCTGGGTGGAATAGGTACCGAAGCGGATGAAGAAGGAACATCTTCATTTGTTTCAGCTTCAGTTTGTGGCTCTTGAACTTCTCGAACTTCATTAAGTTCAAAATTTCTCCCACTCTGTCTCTTAGAAATAAACTCCTTTTCTAAGAAGACAGCCTCAGAAGACACAAACACTTTGTTTTCATGAGGTTTGTAGAAGTGGTAGCCACGTGAGGTGGTTGGATAACCAACAAATATGCATTTTTCGGATCTTGGTGCGAGTTTGTCATCGTTTTTAGATTTGACATAAGCATCGCACCCCATATCTTCATATAGGATAAGTTAGGAACCTTTCCTTTCCACATCTCATATGGAGTCTTATCGGTCGCTTTCGTTGGACTATTGTTCAACGATTTGATGGCGGTGAGGATCGCAAATCCCCAAAATGAATTAGGTAAATCAGTTTGGCTCATCATTGATCGGACCATATCCAATAAGGTTCGATTCCTCCTTTCTGCCACACCATTAAGTTGTGGTGTTCCTGGAGGTGAAAGTTGTGACACAATGCCACACTCCTTTAGATATGAATCAAATTCATTACTAAGATATTCTCCACCACGATCGGATCGTAATGTTTTAATCTTCCTGTCGAGTTGGTTCTCTACTTCATTCTGAAATTCTTTAAATTTCGTAAAAGCTTCACTCTTATGCTTCATTAAGTAGATATACCCATACCTACTTAAATCATCGGTGAAGGTGATGAAATAGTCATAATTGCCTCTAGCGGTGATAGATAGTGGTCCGCATACATCCGTATGTATTAGTCCCAATAACTCACTGGCTCGTGTCCCTTTACCACTAAAGGGGTTACGAGTCATCTTTCCTAGAAGGCAAGCTTCGCATGTACCATAAGATTCATATTCGAATGGTTTAATTATGTTGGTCTTTACCAATCTTTTAATGCGATTCTCATTTATGTGACCAAGTCGACAATGCCAAATATGATTCATTTGGATCACTTGTTTTAATCCTTTTGTTATTAACGTTGTAGACATTATTAGACGAGTCGGAAGTTTCCAAAACATAGATTCCATTAATAGAATTGGCACGGCCAACTACCATGTCATTCTTAGAAATTACACAACAATTGTCTTTAATGGAAAAATTATATCCCTCAATGTCTAACATTGCAACAGAAATAATGTTTTTGGAAAGAGACGGTACAAAATAACAATTATTAATTTTTAGCTCGTATCCACTCGTCAAGGTAAGAGTGCAAGTTCCTCTAGAAGTGGCCGCTACCCGAGCTCCATTTCCAAGTCGGAGATCCATATCACCCTTGTCCACCTTCTCCACTTCTCTTAAACCCTGCAAACGATTACAAAGGTGAGAACCACATCCGGTATCCAATACCCATGATGTGTTGGATGTAAAATTAATGTCAATAACAAAAATTTCAGATTTGGAATTACCTAACGGAATCACAAGACCTTCTTGGATATGACGTAAGTACTTGGGGTAATTCCTCCTCCAATGGCCCATGACACTACAATAGTGGCATCGCCCTTTTTCTAACTTTCTCTTCTTCTTCTTATTCTTTGCAAGACATTTCTTGCTAGAACTCCCACTGGCTTCATCATAAGCCCTTTCTTTCAAGTACAAGGCATCCAATTCTTCATTTAGCTCATCTATATAAGCCGTGTCAAGAAATGAACCTTTGGGAGGTGGGAGAGAAGAAATGAAGTTAATACTGCCATCCGGACCCGTTCCGAAATGAACTTCTCTAGTAGTATCAATGTTGTTTTGGTTGCAAATATCGTCGAAAACATTATGACAAAAATCAATAGTGATAGGGTTGAATGAATCCATTGCGATAAAACAACTACAAAAAACGGAAACGAAGGAAAAATTAACGTTCATCATTTTAATACTTGTTAAACATTTTTAAACAAGTTAAGAATTTACTTAATGATCTCTTACACAATTAAGTAAACTATCCCGAGACCTAAACCCATACTAATGCGGGCACGGTGTAGCCGATTCAACCCGTATAGGTATAATTTGGTGGATTAACCCTTTAATCGGTTCTACTCTTAGAACTCTCGGTCGACAATTTTCTTAAAATTATCTTTAGCCCGAACTTATTGTAACTACGGTTACGAATACTTTCGTTGAGATCGACCAAATTTCAAGGTGTAATCCTCATTACCCCACTTACCCAACGTGACAATTTTAGTACCCCGGTTTAGCCGAGCCTACATGTTTGTGAAGAAGGGATTCATGGGTCCATACTCTTTGGTAAGGCTAAGTCTCAAAATTTTAACCGTAAGAGATCTTATCAATTATTATCTATCTCCTTTTAAGTGAACTAATTAGGTGAATTATCGATAATAAAATGATACGTTGAAGACCCGATACTCGATATGCATGACATGTTAATGGCGATTTGGCTATGCATGCAACATATAAAAACAAAATAAAGCAAACGATAAATTCCTAGTACGTTATAATGTTATCATACATTATTATTAATATTAATACTATTTATATTATTTATATTATAACTAATTTGATTCAATTATGGGCCATTTTTCTTTTAAACCCTAAACCCATTATACTCACGCCTCAACCTCCGTAATTTCCTTCTTCGACTTCTCATGTTTCATACTCACAACCTACCAATCTCTTTCATAGCCAAATTTCTACCAACACGGATAGCATGTCTTCATCATCATCATCGTAAGTTTACATCGCTTTCGATCGTGTTTTAGTTATTTTATTTAGTACGATTAGCCGTCACTTGTATCACTTAAATCCGACTACGGTTACTTCGTTATCATATAATCTTTTCGACCCAAACTTAGACTATATGGGTTTCGACTGACCTGGGTAGATGGGTGGTGATTTATGGGTTGAGAGTGACCACTGAGTGCGTTGGTGGTGGCCATTGGTGGTCACCACGGAGGGGTTTCTGACGGGTGTTTAGCGTAGTCGTTCAAGCTTATAGGGTGTTGAACGCATATACTAAACCGGACTACGACTCGTTCACTTGAACCTGGGCTCGATGGATTCGGTCTGGGTGTCGGGTCGACGGTCAGTGTGTTGTTGTGGTGGTTATGGTGGTTAGGTAGGTGGTAGTCGGCAGGGAAGTAAAAACTCCGTTTTAGCGTGTTGTGAGCAGGCTTGTAGGGCTGTGTTTTCTGGTGGTTGTGAGGGCTGCAGATAGTGTCCGGAAGGTGGGTGTTGTGGGTGGTAGGGTACGTGAGATAATGTGACCTTTGGTGGTGACTATGGGCGGCCAGAACAGTGGTGGTAGTGTCGGGAAGTAGGGTGCGCGGGTAGTGTGTTTGGGCGTGGGTTGCGTGGGTTGCTGCTGCTGTTAGGACGTGATTCTCATTTGTTATTATTATTATTATTATTATTATTATTATTATTATTATTATTATTATTATTATTATTATTATTATTATTATGTTATTGCCACTAGTGTTGTGTAATTGTATGATTGTTTAGTACGTGTGACCTTATTAATATTATATTATTATTATAATTATATTACTATTGTTATGATTAGTAATAGTATTATTATTTTATAATATGATTAGTTAATTATTATTAGTAAAGATTGTTTATGATATGTGATTATGTAAGTGTTAAGTAATTGTTATACAAGAATGTGACGGTTATCAATAGTTCGATTATATTTTCGATGTTCGTTTATTGAAGTTGGTTATAAAAGTAATAAGGATGGGTTAGTCAAGTTAATTGAAGTAGTCATATTTAATACGGTCTCGTTATGCGTAATATATTATTTAAAAAAAAAATTTGAATAATTGATATATTATATTAGTTTGCGAAATTGTATTAGTTAGTAATTAAGTACATTATTGTGTTAGGTGTTGAGTATGTGATGAAGTGATTCTGCTGATTGGATGCTAGCGGCATGATTGGATTATATTGCTATCCAGGTAGGATACACTGACACTATACTCTATATGAATGGATGTTTACTCTGTGATGTGTTATGAATGGTTGTTACCTTGTATATTACGGATGCAAATATGAGCATGGTATTTAATGGTTATTTATTTTGTGTTGCATTCATGAGCATGGCATATGTATTGGTTACTGAGAGAGATGTGAATCAGATTTTGTTCTGATATAAAGCCCAGGGTGGTTCTGCAGACCAGGCCTGGTGTCTTATCAGCTTTCGAGCTGGTGTTCGGCGACGGCCGATTATAGTCTGCCGGGAGGTTCGGTATGGCTGGGAGTTACGGTTTTGAGATTGAGATTGAGATTGAGATTGTAATTGAGCTCGAGCATATCATGGCATTTGCATATCGATTATCTGTTGCATTATAATTTTTGTGTTATCCTACTCAACCGCGAGGTTGACAGTGTATTCGTGTACACCTACGATGATCCGAAATGGGGAGTAGATTCTACAGGTCAGAGACAGATGGATTAGGAGCTTGGGCATGGAGAGAGACATGGCTTGGACCTACTTAGTTTTAGATCACATACTTAGATGTTATCAGTTGTACTTTTATTTCTTGCGTAATAGTTGTAATATCAAAAGTTTTTATTTAATCAGTTTTTATATCAAGTACTTTGGTTTGTTTTACTTTGTTATTCACTACCTCGGACATTCCGAGATGTAACAACTCTATTTATTTGAGAATGTCTTGCTAAAGGCTCTTAAATAAATGGGGGTGTTACAAAGTGGTATCAGAGCGAACGATCCTCAGGCCTAAACCAAATGAATAATAATGAACGTAGGAAGAGTCTAATAAAATGAACCCCAGGTTAGTAACTGTTAGGAGCCCCAGGATTGGGATGAGTTAGGGGCCCCCTCAAACCAAGCCACTGGCCCTTTCAGTCTAACCTGGTAAGCCTGAGTGATGTAGAGAGTGGGTAGTAACAAGATAAAAGATCAGACCTTGCCTAGATTGCCGATATTACACTAATAGTTTTGCAGGAGCGGAATGAGGTAAGTATTGATGTTAAACATGGTTGGAGGTATTGTGAAGCATGACAATGATATTGAATGTTGGTTGAAATATATGACTTCCAAGTTTTGAGAATATGAGTATGAGTATATGAGTTGAAATATGAGTTTGACTTGTATGGTGATATGCTTGCGGCTATATGATCCCTGGACCCTTAGGTAGAGATATAGTATAATGATGTGTGTAATGAGTTGATGATGGAAGCACCATAAGCTATAGCTACCTAGGAGGTTAGATGTAGGAGAGATATGACCATGATTGACTGGAATGGTTAATAGAGCCAGCCAGACAATGTTGTTACAGATGTGGAATCAAGTTAAGTCCTGTGTGTAAGGCTAGTAGACCGAAACGGATGTCGTGTCTGTTGATAATTGTTTTGTTGCTATTCTGAGTGTGTATATACTTCTTATTTGAATTCCTTATTCTTTGCAAGAGTTTACGGTTTGGCTTACTAGACAAACGTGATCGAATTTCGAGATTTATGATTGTTATTATTTTACTAATTGCCTTAGCAATCCATGTCTAGTGATGTGCGGAATGTGTTGCCCCAAACCATTAATGTTATATAGTTATGTGTAGTTTATGCTTTAAATTTACATGCCAATTCCGTATTTTTTTTTTTTTTTTTTTTTTGGTGACGAGGGGTTTAATCCCCCCGGGCCCATGCATTCCCGCACCACCACATGGACCATGTAAGCCACCCCTTTCGGAGCTGCAGTGGCCAAGTGATCATCGCCCCAGCTGGTAATCGAACCTGAGACCTCTCAACTCCTGCATTTCTGCAAGCTTTAAGGTTTAACTCAGTTACCACTGGACTAACACCACTTGGTTCAATTCCATATTTATTTATGCATATATAACTAGTGAATTATTTAATTGTTTCTACTTTTAGTTTCAAAATCTTTACTGTGTATTAGATGACAATTATAGTTGAAATGAGGAATGAATGTTAATGTGGTGTAAAGTGATGTGTATGCTTCAAATATTATGACAACGTGCTTTGGAAGAAGAATGGTTGAGTTTCGATGTAGTAATGTGAAATTGCAAAGGAACCAAAATTTTGATAAATTTCCAGAATGTTAACTTGTTTGTGCGAGCTGCCATTTAAAATGTGTTTCATATATGTATATGAAAATGTTATGTATGACAACCTTCTGATTTAGCTGACCAATGCTTTTCGTTTCATGTTAATAGGAGTTATGTTCTGAGAGAAATAAATATTTTAGTCGACAGTGGTCAGATTGTTACTACACAGTTTTGATTTGACCCATGTTTTTGTAAAGGAAATCATTTAAAACGTGTTTATTGTTTATGCATAATTCCAACTCCCCTGTTTAGAATATTCATTCATGTTTTCAAAATGATAAGCCACGTAAAAGCTTAATGAGTCGTTATTTAATAGTGATTTTTGCAAGTTGCCCAAATTTCTGTCTAATTGCTGTAAAGTTTCTGTTCGGACCAACTGAGTTGTAAAATTTGTTATAAATAACTCCCTTAAGTTTTGCATTTTATTCTCTTTCCTATAATTAGTTATTTCATTATATTTTCTAAAAAACTATAATAGCTCGCAAAATAGCTAAGCGGTTATTTAATTATGATTTTGGAAGTTGTTGCGTGATGTAAGATTGTTTAAATGTGAAAGTTTTAAATAAGAAAATTTAATCAGATATGAATTCTGTAATGTACCCTGTAATATTCTGGAATAGCATTAGTAGTATGTACGATAGACATATGATATGAATATGAACGTTATTATATGATAATATAACCTTGTTATTTCGTTGGGTTTTATATAAAGTAGTTTCAATCATACGGACACTATTGCTTTCTATTGCTATGACCTCAAAATAATTATGTGGTGTTCATGTGTAATGTTAAAATCATATGCATCAGAGGAGAGTCTGGACACGTGGTAGAATGAATTTAACTGGTAAACTCATTAGCATGATATAGCCAATCTAATTGTTATAAGTAAGTGTGAGTATTTTGAACAATGGGAATCTTGTTGATGTTCTTTCATATATTAATGGTATATCTGTGGGGAATAAAGCATGTATTCACCCTAAACTTGCAGGATTATAATGAAAAAAATACAGTTGTGTTTATAGTCATAAGATTAAAAAGGATAAGAAAAAGAATTACAACCTTGGGTCCTTGCTTGAAAAGGCCTAAGAACAGGAATTAAAGTAAATTCCCTCCTATAACTTGCACCCAAGACTTTGTTTGAGATGATGCCGCGTGTGCTAGAAAATACTCTCCAATTGCCTTGCAATATGGGGAAAGCTATTGAGGTTTTAGATGTGAGATCTGAGTTTTGGGAGAAGAATGCTCTCAAAACCCTAATTGTGAGAATTATGATTCAACAGTTCCTGACATAAGGAGAAGGACTCTCCTTATGTAGTACTTAGGGTGGGTCGGCCGAATTAGGGTAAGAGTGGGCTTTCTCCACTCTTACCTTATTCCTTTGCATGATTCGACCCGTTTTGCTAAATATTATTTGCGGGATTTTTATTATAAATCGCATACGTGTTATCAGATATTAATGCAGTCGATGTATTAATAATGGTCTGATAAAATTACGATATTGTATAATTACCCAAATTAATATAACTGTTTATATTAATACCCGAAATCAATATTTAATTAAATATATCTGCTTATATTTAATTTTACGAATTAATCATGTAATCCGTGCTGCTGTGGCAGATTTCTTCAGGTCTGGAGAATTACTACAGCAGGTGAATGCTACTAATATCCCACTTATTCCAAAGTGTGAGAGACCTAATTCTGTGACCCAATTTAGGCCTATAGCTTGCTGCAATGTTCTTTATAAAGCCATCTCCAAACTGTTATGCAACAGGCTAGCTCTTGTGTTACCTGACCTTATACAAGAAAATCAGGGAGCTTTCATTAAAGGAAGATCAATTATTGAAAATGTCCTTATATGCCAAGATTTAATCCATATGTATTCAAGGCAGAATGTTTCCCCAAGATGCTTATTTAAGATTGATTTACAGAAGGCTTATGATACCATTGAATGGGCTTTTGTTGCACAACTTTTACGCAAGTTCCAAATTCCTGAACATTTCATCAAAATGTTGATGGCCTGTATAACCTCTCCCACCTTCTCCCTCACTTTGAATGGGAGTATGTTTGGCTACTTCAAAGGCAAGAGAGGGCTCAGACAGGGGGACCCTATCTCTCCTCTCATTTTTACCATGTGTATGGAGTATTTTTCAAGACTACTCAATTATGCCACTAATAGGAGTCCTTTTCAGTACCATCCCATGTGCAAACATCTCAAACTTACCCACCTCATGTTTGCTGATGATCTACTTATGTTCTGCAAAGGTAATGCTCAGTCCATCCTCCTTCTCATGAGGGCTTTTCATTCCTTCTCAGCTGCTTCTGGTCTTAAACTAAATTCTGCTAAGTCTGATATATATTTCAATGGCATGAATGAAGATTTGAAATCTGATATTCAAAGGGTTACAGGATTTAGAGAGGGGACTTTCCCGTTCAGATACTTGGGAGTTCCCATACAATCTGGCAAGATATGCCATAAGCTTACTGAGAAGCTGGTCAGCAGAATTAGGGGTCTTGGTGCAAAAAAACTTTCATATGCAGGCAGGCTAACACTCATCACCTCTGTTCTTAACTCTTTGCATTGCTACTGGGCTTCCATATTTATCTTACCAAAGGCCCTCATCAAAAGAATTGAGGCCATATGTAGGAATTTTTTATGGGCTGGGAGCAGTGAATATCATAGAGTTCCCATGGTGGCCTGGGACACTGTCACTAGAACAAAGGCAGAAGGAGGGTTGGGGATCAAAAAGATGGCAGAGTGGAATTGTGCTGCTGTAGGGAAGCTTGTTAACTGGATCTATTACAAGTCTGATAGACTTTGGATAAGGTGGGTACATCAACTCTACTTGAAAGACAAACAATGGGATACCTATCTTCCTCCTCCAGATACACCTTGGACTTGGAAGAGTGTCTGCAAAGCAAAAGAGGCCCTGAAGACTGGTTATGTTAATGATGTTTGGCTCCCTCACCCCCTGGGATACACTATCAAGCAAGGCTATGAATGGTTAGTACCACCTATTGCACCACCAGACTGGACTAATCTCTGCTGGAACAACTGGAACATTCCAAAACAAGCTGTCATCACCTGGCTTACCTATACTCATGGCCTGAATCTGAAAGTTAAACTTTTCAAATTTGGATGTTGTAGTGATGATTTGTGCTGCACTTGTGGGGTTGCTGCTGAAACCAGGGATCACTTGTTCCTGGACTGCCCCTATAGTGGTAAGGTTAGGGAAGCTATTGAGAGGTCTATGCAGCTCATTATTCCCTCAGAGCTCATAATGTTTCAGGGGCACAATCGTGATCCACAATGGAAAAAACTGGCACTGCTGATCACTGGCCTCTACTATCATGTTTGGATGCACAGAAATAATGCCCGTGTGAATGGTACTCTTGTGAGACCTGAGTTACTAGCTATGACCATCATCAGAGAAGTTACAGCCATAATTAGATTCAAGACACATGAGTAATTGTGTGTAGTTGGCACAAAAGTTCTGTTTGTTTTGTTTTTTTTTGAAGTGCATAGGGGATTCGAACCCTGCACTTAAGCATGTAAATTGTATGGATGTTTCTGGTTTTTGATATATATACTTCTCACATTTTATCAAAAAAAAAAAAAACGTTTCATGGCTTCGGTCTTTTATGGACCGTTGCAAACTCGATAAGCATGGTTCCAATTTTAAGGATTGGGATGCGCAATTACTTTTGGCCGCTCAAGGTGACGATAAGAGTCGTTACCTATCCGAAGCCGCTCCTCCCACTCCAACCGCTCGTTCCGCGGTCGGAACTCGTGAGGCCTATGAAGCCTACATGAAAGAGTCCTCCGCTCTT
This sequence comes from Silene conica, assembly GCA_029255685.2. Lineage (NCBI taxonomy): Eukaryota > Viridiplantae > Streptophyta > Magnoliopsida > Caryophyllales > Caryophyllaceae > Silene > Silene conica. Next base: position 41,327,926 of record CM055316.2, on the reverse strand, counting down.
AAAAATGTGCTCATCTTCTCCATGGAGCCGGATCTCCAAAGGAGTATGATTAAGTTGACCACATCGTATGAGATATACACCAAGCTTGCGACCATGTTTTCGCAAACTCCAAGGGTGATTCAATATGAGGCGGCTTCCGCCTTCTTCGACATTACGTTGAAGGAAGGGCAAAAGATAAGCCCTCATGTGCTCAAACTCGTTGAGCTCGCGGAGACTCTAAAAGCGCAAGACGTTGATGTTCCCGACTCTCTCATAATTGACCGAGTTCTTCACTCGCTCAATAAGGTTAAATCGTATGCTCAATTCCGGGTGAATTTTAATATGCGAAACCAAGAGACAACATTGGATGAGTTGCATAAGATGCTCGTCCAAGCCGAAAGGGACAAGGGACTTCATGAAAGTTCCACCAAGGATGTTTTAAACATCGAAAAGAAAGGGAAAACGAGCTTAAAAAAGAATGCCTTTAAAGGCAAGGGCAAGAAAACGTTCAAGCCCAAAGCGACTAAAGAAAAGACCTTTTCGAAAGGCGCTTCCACCTCGTCTTCGAAATCCGAAGACAAGTGCCATTATTGCACGAGGATCGGTCATTGGAAGCGTAATTGCCCCAAATACTTAAGCGATCTCAAAAATGGGAAGGCAACCGCCGTAGGTAATAATTCTCGTTTATAACTCATGTCATTTATCAACTTATGTATAGTGATACAAATGTGTTGATGTTTACCCTTTTTAATTGTTTTAAAGGGCCACCTCCTAATAATGATAAGGGCAAGGAGAAGGAAGCATGAGGTTCCTTACTTGGATGGCTACGGTAGCATCCAATTGATCGAAGACTTGAAGAGCTAGGCTCTAATTTTCATATCTTCTTCTTTCATATTTTGCATTTTATTTATGGAACAATTTATTTTCTTGTAAGACAAGGATTAAAATCCTAAAACAATGGTTGTAATTTTGGATATTGGTGACTTGGTTTTCAACCCAAGTCACTACTTTTGTTCTTAATCAATGTCTTAATTTCTCAAATAAATTGCATACCTTGTTTAAACATGAATAATGGTGATTTTATCACGCAATAAATATTGATACGATCAATATAATGTAATCAAAGTGTTGATTAAAACGGAGAAAATACACCCCATGAGATACTTTCAAACAAAATGAGACAACAACAGTTCATTATAAGATTTTCATTTTAAGTGAAAATGAGAATGTATTCATCACACCTACAAAACTTCAAACATTCATATGCATTGGTTAAACGAAATAGCTATCCTTATACAAATAAAGGTTATTGTTAGAAGGATAGAGTGGGAGAAAATATTTCGCTCAACCAATAATGAAAATAAAGGATCTTAGAGAAGATTCCTACATGGGAGTCTTAAGAAGAGCCCTAAATGAATGAATTGAAGAAACTACGAGAGGACGCTGAAGAAACTACGGGAGGACACTCGAAGAAAGTTCCTTATGTTCATTGTTTCAAAGAGAGGATATAATGAAACCGCGTATGTAATCGGAAGGAAAACGGTTCCTTAATAAATGATTTTTCTAAATTTATAAGATAAAAGAGAAGAAATCATCTCAATTCTCTCAACGTAGTTATAAGGAAATTATCATGTCATATTCGTCTCGAGGAAACGAAGACATGAAAAGAGGGTGATGATTGATTGAATGGAAATAGATCACTATAGGGATAGTGATGGTGATAATGATTCAAGAGATAAATAAAAGATTTATATGCAAGAAATGAAAAGTTCATTTAAGAGATTGAGTAATATTGATTTTAGTGGGAGCAATATTCATTAAAAGAATTAAGCCTACCATTTAGAGAGGATGGGTGATTCTTTAAGGTGTAAAGAATAAGAGGTTTGAAATTCTAGATGATCAAATACCTTATATCATACGATGATGGAGCTTTACGGGAAGGTTTATTATATTGATAATAGGTCGCCCATTAGAAATCAAAATGGTTAGATATGAATAACCTTGATAAAATAGCCAAGATGTTTGAAAATAGTAAGAGTGATGAAATCACTAATAACTACAATATAGTTTTCAGCACATAAGTGACTAGATAATTTCGAGTGATTCTTTAATCCCTCTAGTATATCAATACGTCACGAGTTATAAGATAACAGTGGGAGCTTCCCTCAGGAAAGGAAACTCAAGATCTAGAATGAGTTCTAGACAAGTGCTCAAATAAGATCATATTATGTGAGATAATATGAGTCGGAAGGAGACCAAAATTTATAAGTTGTGCAATCATGAATAAAAGGGTTTATTCGCATAACATTAATACAAATAGATGATCGTGCATCAAATGCAATGAAATAGTATGGACTGTTTTTGCATGACAATGTCATTTGAGTTATAATTAACTCAAAATGAAAGATACTTTGTCAAAATCCAAATGGGTTGTAAGAGACAATATTGAACCCCATAAGTGAACTGGATTGACTTAGTCTAGCCCTAGCCGCTTACATGAGGTGACGTCTCAAAGTGACTAGAATGTGAGGCGACTGATGGCAAGTTCAAGTGCCATAGAGTCATATGTGATGACTAGTCGATCACATAGGCAGACTGCAAGAGACACTCTGTCGGGCAAAGTGGCCGCTTATAGAGTTCTGGAAATTTTATAATAGCCGGGTCGTGGCAAGAGCTGCTATAGTTTTCTTGTGAGTCAATTCTTAGACTAAAGACTACTCTCCCAAGATGGTACAGTTTAGGCATAACCTTGATCCATTCTCTACGACTTTTCGTAACTGGAGTCAAATGGGATTGCTTTGGGTTGTGACTGACTGTGACTAATTGAAGGAAGTAGTGCGATAGAAATTGTCCACCCCTTGTCAGGGTTGTTCAAATCTCAAGGCCACTCGAGGAGAAGATAACTGGAAATGCGTGGCCACGCTCGGAAGGTATCTATGGTAGATAATTCCGGTCAGACAGTTATTCTCCAGATCGAGGAAACCACTCATGATATGATCAAATGCAAGTACGACCTCAGAGAGACACCTTGCATTGAGTGGGAGATTGTAATAGGACAAGAGAATTGGTGACGCACACTTGTCGAGGACAAGTGGGAGATTGTTGGGAAATGTGTCCTCAACAATAGTGCGATCACGTAATTAAATCTCATGACAAGAATGCACAAGGGATGATACGATTTACATAAGTCAACTGACCAACAATAATCGGTAATGATTGGCTAGCTAGAGTTTGACATTACTGTCGTATGACGGTGGTGGTCAGTTGATCCCTTTAGGTCACACCTTTAGGACAATTCCCTTAATTGATAAAATGATCAAATGTATATTGATACGATTTGATCATATTCCTTAAACTCGTATATCGAGAAATTAGAGGTTAAATCTTAATGTAAGATTTATGTTTAAAATTGAAACGTGTCAATTGTTAAACAATAAACGATATTTTATAATATCGTAATTAGAATGAATCGGGTTATAATTATTACAAAAGTTGTAAATCGTATTGACGATTATTATAAGTGACCATTTTACAATTGGTAATTTCGAATTACTTGTCAACTTGATAAATGAGATTTATTAATTTATGAATAATATTTATTTGATAAATATGTATGATTAAATTAAAACAATTATTATTTTATTAAATTGTGACATATTGTATGTCACATAACATGAAATTGGAAGGTTGGTAAAATTGTAAAATGTGGTCCATTCTGAATGTACATGTGCCGGTTTTGTGAGGGTTATTTAGGGGATGTTTATGTGGGTATTATTATCTTAATTACCCAACAAACACAATCATTAAGGTGACCTTGGAACTAATACCTATGGCCACCCTAATGACTTAGAAAAGGGTGAATGTTCCCCTTGTTCTTCCCCATGTACCCGGCCACCCACAAAACCCTAGCCACGCTTAATAAATATTGTGGCATGCTTGCAACAAGATTAATTCCTAATGCTTGTGAAATTTTCTAAGTGTAAGAAAATAAATAAAATCTCAAATATTATTATTGTGAGATAATAATAATACTAATAATAATAAGTTGTTAATATTAGTATTGTATTTCTAATTAAGAGATCAGAGATAATATTAAGGAAAACCGATTTTTGTGCTAGCTTGTTCAAGATCTCGGTTGGTTAAGGGGTTGTCTTGGTGCATCACAAAGGAGGTGTTCTTGTTGAACATTGGAGGATCATCCTTGCTAGCATTTGGACCGAGTGTAAGGACTCGAAATCTCTCCCATTTCCGCATAAATTAAGCATGCATAAGATCATATAAATAAGTTAATTAAAATGTTAATTAAAGTATTTTGATTAGTTTGACTAAATATTTAGTTTATGAGTAACTAAAACCTATCAGGATGTGTGTGGATAGTAGGGCCGTGAACAATATCACAATCAAATATAGGTTTCCAATCCCAAGACTAGATGATATGTTGGATGAGTTACATGGATCGGTGGTCTTTTCAAAGATCGATCTAAGGAGCAGCTATCATCAAATTAGAATGCGAGAGGGGGATGAATGGAAGACGGCGTTCAAGACCAAGCACGGCCTATACGAATGGTTAGTGATGCCTTTTGGTCTTACTAATGCACCTATTACTTTCATGAGGTTGATGAACGAGATGCTCAAATCGTTCTTGGGAAGGTTTGTGGTAGTTTACTTAGATGATATTTTAATTTATAGCAAATCTATTAATGATCATCTAATGCACTTGAGATTGGTTTTCAAGACCTTGGGGGAAAGGAAGCTATTCGGGAAGTTAGAGAAGTGTACCTTTTTGGTGGAGAGTGTGGTGTTCTTGGGGTATGTGGTATCCAAAGAAGGAGTTTCGGTGGATCAATCTAAGATTCAAGCCATGGCATCATGGCCCACGCCTAAAACCGTCACGGAGGTTCGTTCTTTTCATGGTCTTGCTTCTTTTTTATCGTCGGTTTATCAAAGATTTTAGTACCGTCACAAGTCCTATTACGGAGTGTATGAAAAAGGGAGTATTTGTTTGGACCGAGGCAGCCCAAAGGGCGTTTGAAACCATAAAAGGATTACTATGTAAAACACCAATATTAGCATTACCGGATTTCTCACAACCGTTCGAAGTAGAATGCGATGCAAGCGGCGTGGGGATTGGGGCGGTTCTTGTTCAAGGTAAGAGACCTATTGCTTATTTTTCGGAGAAACTTAACGAAGCAAGGTTAAATTATTCTACCTATGATAAAGAATTCTATGCTATTGTTCGGGCTCTAATGCATTGGAGTCATTATCTTAGACCAAGTCACTTTGTACTTCACTCGGATCATGAATCTTTGAAATATATCCATGGCCAACAAAAACTTAATCCAAGGCAGGCTAAGTGGGTTGAATTCTTGCAATCTTTTCACTTTTCTTCTAAGTATAAAGATGGGAAAAGTAATGTGGTGGCGGATGCATTGTCAAGGAGGTATACGTTGTTGTCTACGCTAGGGGTGAAGCTATTAGGGTTCGAAAGCCTAAAGGACTACTATGAGGGAGATGATGATTTTGGCGAGGTATTCCGGAATTGCAAAAGGGGTGCCGTGACTTTAGGCGAGTTTATGGTGCAAGATGGATTCCTCTTTAAAGGTAATTGTTTGTGTGTTCCGAAACATCCTATTCGTGAGTTGATAATACGGGAGGCGCATGGAGGAGGGTTGGCCGGACACTTTGGAATTCAAAAGACATTAGAGGTGCTAAGGGAAAATTTTTTTTGGCCCAAGATGTTAGGAGATGTGACGAGGTTGGTTGGGAAGTGTGTAGCGTGCCATATGGCCAAAAGCAAATTCAAGCCGGGTGAATATACTCCTTTGCCGATTCCGAGTAGGCCGTGGGAAGACATTGTTGGGATTTATTAGTTACTCATAAACTAATCTTTAGTCATACTAACATAATCTTTTAATTAACCCTTTAATTAACATATTATAAGTGATCTTAAGCATGCTAATAGTTGCGGAAATGGGAGAGATTATGAGTCTTACACTCGGTCCAAATGCAAGGCAAGGATGATCCTCCTAGTACCCAAATAAGAATACCTCCTTTGGATGCACCAAGACAACCCTTAACCAACCGAAATCTTGAACAAGCTAGCACAAAACCGGTTTCTCCTTAAACTTATTCTAATCTCTCTAATTAGAATATTATTTCAATACTACAAAATAGTATGATTTTATTATCTTATAATATATATTTAGAGGTTTTGGTGTTCTATTTTCTCACCTTTAGAAAATTTCAAGCATAAGCATTAGAATAAAAGGAGGCTAGGGTTAAATTTTATTATGTGAACAACTCACATAATATATGGACTGATGGTGTGCTTGCCGTGTTCAAGGCATAGGGAAGAGGTGAGGAGAGCACATTGAGCTTACCCATGAACTAGGGTGGCTCTAGGATGATTAAAGTCTAAAACACCTTTAATCATGATGTTGGAGTTATTAAATAACTCTTAATACTACTCCTTATTACCCTCCCAAAACCGGTACACCATTCACTAATATGGACCTTATTTTACAATTTTTATCAACTTTATAATTTCATGTTTTGTGACATACAATATGTCACAACATTATAAAACAACATTTGTTTTTAATTTAATTATACATATTTATCAAATAAATATTATTCATAAATTAATAAATCTAATTTATCAAGTTGATAAGTAATTCGAAATTACTAAATGTAAAATGGTCACTTATAATAATCGTCAATACGATTTACAACTTTTTGTAATAATTTCAACCCGATTTATTCTAATAACGATATAATAAAATATCGTTCAATGTTTAACAATTGACACATTTCAATTTTAAACACAAATCTTACATTAAGATTTAACCTCTAATTTCTCGATACGAGTTTAAGGAATATGATCAAATCGTATCATTATACATTTGATCACTTTATCAATTAAGGGAATTGTCCTAAAGGTGTGACCTAAAGGGATCAACTGACCACCACCGTCATACGACAGTAATGTCAAACTCTAGCTAGCCAATCATTACCGATTAATGTTGGTCAGTTAACTAATATAAATCGTATCATCCCTTGCGCATTCTCGTCATGAGATTTAATTACGTGATCGCACTATTGTTGAGGACACATTCCCAACAGACATATCGATGGATTTTATTGTGGCTCTACCACGTACTCAAAGGGGGAAAGATGCGATCATGGTTGTGGTAGATAGGTTCTCAAAGATGGCGCATTTTGTGGCTTGTCACAAAACGGATGATGCTAGCAACGTGGCTGATCTTTATTATCGCGAGATAGTACGTTTACATGGGATACCAAGAACCATTATTTCGGATAGGGATTCAAAATTCTTAAGCTATTTTTGGAATACATTATGGAGGAAAGTTGGAACTAAGTTGTTGTTTAGTACTTCTCATCATCCTCAAACGGATGGGCAAACGGAGGTTACTAATAGAACCTTGGGAACGATTTTAAGGGGTTGGTGAGCAAAACACAAAAGGATTGGGATATCAAATTGGCGCATGCGGAATTTGCATATAACAGGTCTCCAACGTTTGCTACGAAGCACTCACCTTTCGAAATTGTCTATGGGGTTAGTCCATATTTACCCTTGGATCTACTTCCATTACCTAAGGATGAGTTGGTTCACAAGGATGCGGAGTCCAAACTCAAATCTATGATCAACTTACATGAGCAAGTCCGAAAAAGAATTGAGGAAGTAAATGAGGCATACAAACAGAAATCAAATAAGCACCGTAAGCCACGCCTATTTGAGCCGGGGGATCTAGTTTGGGTGCATCTTAGGAAGTAGCGGTTTCCGGGGAAGAGAAAGAACAAGCTCATGCCGCGCGCGGAGGGTCCCTATAAGGTGATTGGACGAATCAATGATAATGCTTATCAAGTGGAATTGCCAGGTGGCTATGGAGTACACGCCACATTCAATGTCGGGGATCTATCTAAATATTTGGATGATGACGGTCTCGCAGAATTGAGGACAATTCCTTTTAAAGGAGGAGGGGATGATCTGGATAGCATTGAGGAGGAGATCACAATAGGAGGCTCGGTGGCCGGAGGGAGCTCGGTGGCCGGAGGCTCGGAGGTGGCCGGAGGAATGGTGGCCGGTGGGGAGGTGCACGACTTGCTTAGTCGTAGAGTTTGCATTGTGAGCATAACTAACTTAGGGGTTGTTACAAGTTAGTTATAAGGTGGTTAAAAGTTTGTTGGGAAAGTTTGTTAGGTTGTTATAAGTTTGTTACAAGGTAGTTACAATTTGTTATTATCTTGTTAGTTTGTTATCCTAGGGTTATTAAGGTTAGTTATTTAATTCTTTTAATTCTTAGGATAGAGTTTATTTTAATAAGGATTATATTTAATCCATTTAGATAGGATTTAGGACTTCTAATCTCACATAGAGATAGGAGGCGTGTGAGTCGTGTATGGTGTGCTTTGGGACGTGTGACTCTCATATAAATAGAGCACATCGTCTTTCTTGTTATTCAGTTAATTATCAAATCAAATAAAAATCACAAGTTTTCTTTTTAAGGCTTTCTTAAATAAATCTCAAGGACTCATCGAGTGTTGATCCGAACCGTTAATATTTGTCGCGTTTCAAGTATTAGCAAGATTTACAAACTATAGGTCTAGGGAGTAAATCACCATTGTTTGAACTATAGGTCTAGGGCAAACAAATATCCTTCTACCTTGGGGATTCACCTCAAGACCGTCACAACTACAATCCACCATCACCAAACGACGGGCCATTCACCACCACCATCGACGCCGTCCATCACCACCATCAACGTCATCTTCATCGTTCATCATTATTTCAAGATTCATCCAAGATTGTTCTTTATTTGTCCTATTTCGTTATTTCATTCAAGATTGTTCTAAAAGATTCCAAGAAGGCTTCCGCGGACGATTTCTTTGTTCAAGAATTCGTATCATTTTCTATCTATTTTAACCATTTTAATCGATTTTTATCATAAAATTCATACAAATGATTAAAATTATACAATGAACAATATATAAATCTCATAAATTATCTAAATAACCTAAAAACATTTTAGGACCAGATTTATTTATCATGCTAAAAAGTCGAGTGATTTATCATATGAATCTCGAAATTAATAGTTTTATTTTTAAGTCTCAAAACTCGGAAAAACTAAAAACCGATTAAGCATGCAACAACCTTTGCTCTGATACCAATTGTTAGGTTTATATACCTATCATAGTCATACAAATGTGATTATCTTATAATTAGATGAACTTATGCATGTTTAACAAGAAATAAACGAGATTCAAAAGGAAGAACAAGCTCCCTTACATTGCTTGTCACGGCTAATTTAGGGCACAGGTGAAGACACCTTCTTCACTTGTTCTTGAGCTTTCAATATGGAATGATCCTCCTTGAGCCTACAAAGAGATGACCTCCAAAAGATGAACACCAAGACACACAACACTCAATGTGATACGAATTCTTGAACAAATAAATCGTCCGCGGAAGCCTTCTTGGAATCTTTTAGAACAATCTTGAATGAATTAACGAAATAGGACAAATAAAGAACAATCTTGGATGAATCTTGAAATATGGATGAACGATGGATGATGAATGGTGGTGGTGATGAACGTCGTTGGTGGTGGTCCGTCGGTGGTTATGGTGGTGATGGTTGTTTTTGTAGTTGTGACGGTCTTGAGGTGAATCCCCGAGGTAGAAGGATATTTGTTTGACCTAGACCTATAGGACACCCAATGGTGATTTACTCCCTAGACCTATAGTTCGTAAATCTTGCTAATACTTGAAACGCGACAAATATTAACGGTTCGGATCAACACTCGATGAGTCCTTGAGATTTCTTTAAGAATACCTTAAAAAGAAAACTTGTGATTTTTATTTGATTTGATAATTAACTTCCTAACAAAAGAGAATCATGTACCTATTTATAGTAAGGTACACGTCCCAAAACACACGCCTCCAAGGATTCGGATTCTCTAATCCGTCTTCGAATAGGAGTCCTAAAATCTATCTTAATGGATTAAAATTAATCCTTATTAAATCCTAAATCTATTCTAGGTTGTTAAATAATTAAATAAACTAACTCTAACAACCTTAGAATAACTAACTAGACAGTAACTAACTTTGTAACAAACTTTGTAACTAACTTTGTAACTAAGTACTAGTTTGTAACAACCTTAGTAACCACCTAATAACAAACTTTCCTAACAAACCATAACTAACTTCTTAAAGATAAAAATAACATAGTAATTAAATATACTCCAAGTCTTTCTTGGAATCCGAATTAGCCGTGACATCCACCACTCGTGTCCGAGCCATGATCGGTCCTTCGACAGCCCATGACCGAGCATCCCATGATCCATGGACCATGCCTTCCCAACTTGGGCCGTTCCCAACCGTTTGTCCTTCCTTCGATTCGAATTGTTGCTTGATCTTACTTTATTAGCCCAAGGTCGCAAAGCCCACCGAATCTTTACTTGACAATACACTAGCCATACTATAATTAATGTTAAGATAGCTAATATATTTTGCCTCAACGTTTTGTGCTTATGATAACGATTTGATGCCCTATCCATATTCGGATCATCCCCTCCTCCTTTAAAGAGAATTGACTTCAATTCTTGATGTTTAGAATTCAAGAACCTTTGATCCGGGGATATTTTTCCTGCACAAATAAATAAAGATTGGTTCGTTAAGTTAACCTTCATGTCGCCGCGCCTCTTAGTACTTTCACGCAAAACCACCATGGCTCCTTCCTCTCTAGGCTCGTGATCATGCTCCTCCACATAATGCCCTAGGTCTAGTTTGATTGCTAAGTTACAGCCCCCTTCGACCAAAGATCTCATCCTCTCACGACCCTTGTCACGCACTAAGGCTAGCCCTCGCAACCTCTCACTTACTTGCCCGAAATTTGATGTGCTCACCTTCAACTCCCGCACACCTAGGTTAACCGCCGGCTCCACCGTGCTCACTACTACTTCACCCTCCTCCTTAACTTCTCGGCCAAGCTCCCCAAGAAAAGGACCTAGGTGTGGTTTTCTCTTCGTTTGGCTAACCCCCTTGACTAGCATACTTCTTACTTCTCGGTTTTTAGTTCGAACCAAGTGTACCTCCCGCAACAACCCATACACCCTCTCGACACTTGTTGCTGCACGTGGCTCACGCTTCACCTTGCTACTCTTCCCATAGCAAATCTGGTCCATGCTCAAATCTAAAGGAGAATCATAACCCTCTTGACTCGAAACAAACGCCGCTTCTCTCGACTTGGATCGAACCAAGCTATCTACATCCGAATATGGGAATGGATCGCCTGCAACATGGTTAGTATCAATTCCACAAGTTTCTGCCCGTGAAATTTTGTTTTTAAGATTGGTTACTCCGGTAACCACCTTGCCTAGATTAACCACCCTTGTAGCCACCTTATTCGAACCATTGACCCCTGGTTCACTTTCCACTTCGCTAGGAACCTGCTGCCCCTCCTTCGAATTTGGCCTCACCACCTATCCGTGGTCTAACCCAATGGGCTGATGATGTTCAATGGGTTTATGATTCGAGGACTCTTCTTCGATCACTTTCTCCTTTGCTAATCCTTCTTCTAAACCTAAAGTATCCGCCCCTTTTTCCACTTCCATGGCTCGTTCGTCTTCCCTTTCCTTCATAATCACAGGAAGACTACGCCTTTTGCTTCTCTCGGTATTCATATCTCGTACAGCTTGTGGAGTCATTGGTTTTAGAATGATCTTCTTACCCTTATTCATTAGCTCGTACTCGTTGGTCCTTCCTTGATGCAAAACATCTCTATCGAACAGCCAAGGTCGACCCAATAGGATATGACATGCCTCCATAGGTATTACATCGCATACTATGTTGTCTTGATATGATCCCATGGTGATTCCCACCCTAACCTGTCTCGTTACTCTTATAGCACTCCCATCATCTAACCAATGCAATAAGTATGGGTTTTGATGTGTGGTAGTGGTTAGATCAAGTTTGGACACCATCTCCTCGGAAGCAATGTTATGACATGCCTCCATAGTTTGATGTGTTTGCACAACTACCTCCATCGATAATCATACTACACCACTTGTCTTGCACTTGGCACTTAGTATGGAAGATTTGGTTTCTTTGATCGATTGAGATTGAGTCGGCTTGAACTTGTAGGTTACGTAGCATTAGGTTTCTTGAAATTGGCCTTAGAACCCTAATCTCGGTCTCCCCCTTGAACCTTACGCCCTCCATAGCAACTCCCTCCATGGATCGTCTTGAAGATAAAGAAAATCAAGAGCCGAAGCTCTGATACCAGTTATGATACGAATTCTTGAACAAAGAAATCGTCCGCGGAAGCCTTCTTGGAATCTTTTAGAACAATCTTGAATGAATTAACGAAATAGGACAAATAAAGAACAATCTTGGATGAATCTTGAAATATAGATGAACGATGGATGATGAATGGTGGTGGTGATGAACGTCATTGGTGGTGGTCCGTCGGTGGTTATGGTGGTGATGGTTGTTTTTGTAGTTGTGACGGTCTTGAGGTGAATCCCCAAGGTAGAAGGATATTTGTTTGCCCTAGACCTATAGGACACCCAATGGTGATTTACTCCCTAGACCTATAGTTCGTAAATCTTGCTAATACTTGAAACGCGACAAATATTAACGGTTCGGATCAACACTCGATGAGTCCTTGAGATTTCTTTAAGAATACCTTAAAAAGAAAACTTGTAATTTTTATTTGATTTGATAATTAACTTCCTAACAAAAGAGAATCATGTACCTATTTATAGTAAGGTACACGTACCAAAACACACGCCTCCAAGGATTCGGATTCTTGAATCCGTCTTCGAATAGGAGTCCTAAAATCTATCTTAATGGATTAAAATTAATCCTTATTAAATCCTAAATCTATTCTAGGTGGTTAAATAATTAAATAAACTAACTCTAACAACCTTAGAATAACTAACTAGACAGTAACTAACTTTGTAACAAACTTTGTAACTAACTACTAGTTTGTAACAACCTTAGTAACCACCTAATAACAAACTTTCCTAACAAACCATAACTAACTTCTTAAAGATAAAAATAACATAGTAATTAAATATACTCCAAGTCTTTCTTGGAATCCGAATTAGCCGTGACATCCACCACTCGTGTCCGAGCCATGATCGTTCCTTCGACAGCCCATGACCGAGCATCCCATGATCCATGGACCATGCCTTCCCAACTTGGGCCGTTCCCAACCGTTTGTCCTTCCTTCGATTCGAATTGTTGCTTGATCTTACTTTATTAGCCCAAGGTCGCAAAGCCCACCAAATCTTTACTAGACAATACACTAGCCGTATAATTAATGTTAAGATAGCTAATATATTTTGCCTCAACGTTTTGTGCTTATGATAACGATTTGATGCCCTATCCATATTCGGATCACAATGATTTTGTATATATTTTGCTAGAAATATTAATACAAAATTGTCTCTAGTATTATATGTGGTACACGGTTTTGGTCGAGAAAAAAGAGAGCTTAATTTTCTCTCTAAAACAAAACCTAATGCAAGACATGAATGAATTGACTTGAGGGAACAAATTCCTCTTTTGTTCTCCTCAAGGTGATGGCCGGATGGTTGGGTTAGGGTGCCCAATGGATGGGCACCTCAATACACTACAATGTCTCCCACTTAAACCCTTAGCATTAATAGGATGTCTCTATTCCATATTAACACATAATGTGTTAATATTGTAAAATGTCTAAGACAATTAACATTGTCACACGGTCCATCAACCGAAATAGACTCACGTACACATTGCATAAATACGTAAACATTGCTTCGACAATTTTACATTTTATGGTTCTCGTAGTTTAACATTTAAACATTCAATCATAAAATTAGTAATTCACAATTACTAACATCCATTTATCTATTTCCGGTTACAACAATTGTATAGGTAAAATATTCATTCATTTAAATATGTTTCATAAACATATTTATATTAGTGACAACATTTTTAATCACTAAAATAATTATAACTTATAATCTTATTATAATTTATCCCTTCATATAATTTATAAACTAGAAATGAACTAACTCGTATCAATATACAGTCATTTCATTTATCATTGAGAGAGTTGTCCTATAGGTGTCACGTAAAGGGATCAACTGGTCACCAACGTCATTACGACAGTAATGTCAAACTCTAGTAAGCCAATCATTACCGATTAATGTTGACCAGTTGACTTATGATAAAGAATCATCCCATGAATATTCTTTTATAGAGATTTGTCAATTAATGATATTATTGACGTGATCACACTATCCCATGTCTACTCCTCAACATCACCGCAATGCCAAAGGATCTTCACTAAGGGCACCACCTTGCTCCTAAGCTTCCTGTCCTGACCGTCTAGGATCTTCACGGGACGCTCCTCGAAAGCAAGACTCGGCTCTAGGTTCTCGATCTCTCTATGAAGCACATGACTAGGGTCACTAACGTACTTGCGGAGCTGAGAAACATGAAAGACACTATAAACCTTGGCCAAACTAGGAGGCAAGTCTAAACGATAAGCAGCAGCACCGATCCTCTTCACGATCTCGAACGGCCCAATATACTTAGGGCTCAGCTTGCCCTTAACGTCAAACCTCTTGACGCCCTTCATCGGGAAACTCTCAGGAAAACTCTGTCACCCACCTCTAACTCGAGAGGTCTACGACGGACATCTGCATAGGATTTCTGTCGATCCTGTGCGGCCTTCATCCTACCCCTGATAAGCTGAACATGGTCAATCGTCTCGGCTAACTAGTCTGGTCCTAGGTCGTGCACGTCGCTCGCCTGATCCCAACAGATCGGACTACGACACTTCCTACCATAGAGCGCCTTATACAGAGCCATAGCAATAGAAGAATGGAAACTGTTGTTGTAGGAAAACTCAACCAACGGTAGACACTGTTCCCAAGAACTCTGGAAATCAAGTGCACAAGCACGGAGCAAGTCCTCTAATATCTGAATAGTCCTCTCGGACTGTCCATCAGTCGCGGCATGAAATGTAGTACTCATCAGCAGACGGCTACCCATAGCCTCCTGTAGAGCCTTCCAAAATCTGGAACAGAAACGAGGATCACGATCGGAAACGATCTCTCTCGGGACACCATGGTAACGGACGATCTCAGCAATATAAGCTCGAGCTAAGCGGTCCATATCCCAAGTCTCTCTGATAGGCACAAATCTGGCACACTTAGTCAATCGATCAACCACAACCCAAATAGCATCCTTGCCTCCCACTGTCTTAGGCAAAGCAGTCACAAAGTCCATCGAGATACACTCCCACTTCCACTGAGGAATGTGGAGCGGCTATAACAATCCACCTGGCCTCTTATGCTCTATCTTGACTTATTGACAAGTCAAGCACCTACTCATGTAATCCAATATCTCTTTCTTCATTCCAGGCCCCCAAAATATAAGTCTCAAATCCTTGTGCATCTTCTCGCCTCCTGGATGAACGGAATACGGTGTCAAGTGAGCCTCATCTAGCACCCTCTTCCTCAAATCTGGCACATCTGGGATATACCGGACCTCGAAATCGAAGGAAACCATCGGAACCAATCACTAAATCCCTAGCATCACCACTCGCAATCTTGGCCTCGAACTTCTGAAAAGCAGCATCTATAGGTAAACCCTGGCGAATCTCCCAATACAACGTCGGCTCGACAGTCATAGCAGATAACCAATCAAAACCACTACCAACCATCTCTAATCTCAACTTCCGGAACTCAGAACAAAGCTCATCGGGCAAAACATGCATAACACTCATCGAATGGGAAGTCTTGCGGCTAAGCGCATCAGCAACTACATTGGCCTTACCCTCATGATATTACAACTCAATATCATAATCCTTAACCAACTCTAGCCATCGACGCTGTCGCATATTAAGGTCCTTCTGTGTGAAAATGTACTTCAAACTCTTATGATCCGTGAAAATGCGACAATGCGATCGAATCAAGTAATGACGCCACATCTTCAAGGCAAGAACAACAACAACTAACTCAAGATCATGCGTAGGATAGTTCACCTCGTGAACTCGCAGCTGTCTCGACGAATAGGCAATCACCTTACCACTCTGCATCAACACACAACCAAGCCCTAACATAGAAGCATCGCAGTAAACATCGAAGTCAATCCCAATCTCTGGCAAAGCAAGAACTGGAGCAGAAGTCAACCTGGTCTTCAATTCGTGTAATGAGCTCTCACACTTATCTGTCGAAACAAACTTAGCTTCTTTCTTCAATAACTGGGTCATCGGACGAGCCAATCTAGAGAAATCCTCAACAAATCTACGATAGTAACCAGCCAAACCGAGGAAACTACGAATCTCTCCCACATCTTTGGGACTCTCCCAATCAACAACGACCTCAATCTTTGCGGGATCAACCATAACTCCCTCACTAGATATCACATGTCCAAGAAATGCAACCTTAGATAGCCAAAACTCACACTTAGAGAACTTCGCGAACCACTTCTGTCGACGTAAAATCCCAAGTATCAATCGAAGGTGTTCGGCATGCTCAGCATCGGTCTTCGAATAAATGAGGATATCATCAATAAACACCACAACACAAGTGTCTAAGAACTCATTGAACGTCCTATTCATCTGATCCATGAAGATAGCAGGAGCATTCGTCAAACCAAAAGGCATGACAACAAACTCAAAGTGCCCATATCTGGTACGAAAAGCAGTCTACGCAATATCTGCCTCTCTCACTGGAATCTGATGATAACCGGAACGAAGGTCAATCTTCGAAAATCTGGAAGCACCTCTAAGCTGATCAAATAAATCATCGATCCTAGGCAAAGGATATCTGTTCTTCACGGTAACTCCGTTCAACTCCCTATAATCAATGCAAAGTCTCATGGAACCATCTTTCTTCTTGACAAATAGAACTGGAGCACCCCAAGGAGAAGCACTCGGTCTAATGAATCCTTTCTCGATCATCTCCTCTAATTGCTGCTTCAACTCTTTCAACTCATGTGGAGCCATACGGTAGGGAGCCTTAGATATAGGTCTGGTACCTGGAACGAGTTCAATAGTAAAATCCACATCTCTCTCTGGCGGTATCATTGGCAACTCTTCTGGGAAAACATCTGGAAACTCACGAACAATAGCTACATCCTCAAGCTTCGGTAGCGATGGCTTAGCAGCTGAAACAACACATAGGAAGGCTTGGCAACCCTTCCTAAGAAGATAGGATGCTTTCATCGATGAGATGACACGAACACCCTCTTTAGGGCGAGTTCCCCTATAGGAAACACGAACTCCTGAAGAACTCCTCAAGCAGATTTTCTGGTCGTGACACTCGAAGCGAGCATGGTATCGCGATAACCAATCCATACCGAGGATAATGTCAAACTCCTCGAGAGGAAATCTCAGTAAGTCCGCTGGAAATGTGGCTTGACCAATAATAATCGGAACATCCCTATGGGAAGAAGAGCAGGAGAAAACATCTCCCGAAGGCAACGAGATAGAAGTCTCCTCAACAACAGAAGACTCCAGAGCTAGCTTATCGGCAAACTGGGACGATATGAATGATAGCGAAGCACCAGTATCAAATAAAATCAGGCACTCAGCGCCAAGAACAGAAAAGATACCAGCAACGATGTCAGGATGAGCTTCATCCTCTGCTCTAGTCATCACAAAGATCTTCCCCTTAGCCTTTCCTCCCCTAGTAGCTGCAGCAGCAGTGGCAGCCTTGCCAAGTGCGGTGTTCCTCTCAGGACACTCATAAGATCGATGCCCAAATCCATTACAGGTGAAACACTTATAGGCATTCTTGAAACAGTCAAAGCCCGGATGAGATGGTTTACCACAGCGGTGGCAGGTGTGAACAATGGTCTTAGCAACAGGTGTAGAAAACCTCTCAAATCGCTTCTTCTGAGAAGAAGGAGAAGAAGTAGATGGAACAAATGGTCTCTTCCCCTGGTAGATAGACCTCTAGTGCGAAGGCACACTAGCAGTAGCGGCTCTGGTCTCAGCATCTATGGCACGAATGGAACTCTCTGCCCAAATAGCATCATCATACACCTCCACGAAAGAAGTCGAGTCACGGCGAACCATACTCTCAATGCGAGGCCCCAACTTCCCTCGATAGAAGTAAACTCTCTCAGCCTCATCCCTAACAAACTTCGAAGCGAAATGTGCAAGCTGGTTAAATTTGTCGGTGTACTCCTGAACGGACATCTTACCCTGCTTCATATCCATGAATTCCTTAAGTCTCTGTGATCTAAGCTCCTTAGGATAAAACCTCGTCTCGAGCTTATCCTTAAAAGCATCCCAATCAAATAAAGGATCAAGAGTGAAGGTAGGTCCAGTCAATGCCCACCATCTATCGGCCTCCATAGTCAGAAAGTGAGTGGCTAGACGCACCCTATCCTCCCTGACAACCGAATACATGGTAAAGCTCTTCTCCATCTCACGGAACCACTCAGTAAGAGCTACCGGATCAACCTCGCCTCCATAAGTCTTCACGTGGCTCCTGGACATCTGCGATGCTATCCAAGAGAAGCTACCAGGCCGATTGGACTCATTGCCTGGCGGTGGAGGAGGAGGAACAGTCCCTGCTTGCTGTCTCTGGTTCTCAAGCAACTGATGAAGTGCTTGCATTATAGTATTCTCAGCAGCTGTAGTCCTCACCATCCTTCAAAAGAAAAGCAAGTGTTAACTTAGCAATTAGCAATCACAAATAGACTACAATATAAATCCTTAGATCTACCCCATCTCTCATTCATTATTTGTTTATTTGGTCAAGTTAAGGTTGGAGGTCACATGAGTGCGTCGGGTGATACGAATTCTTGATCAAAGAACTCGTCCGCGGAAGCCTTCTTGTAAATCTTGGAAACAATCTTGAATGAATTAATAAAATAGGACAAATAAAGAACAATCTTGGATGAATCTTGGAATAATAATGGATGATGGATGATGAGATGAATGATGATGATGATGTCGATGGTGGTTATGGCCGTCGATGGTTATGGTGGTGGTGGTTGTTTTTGAAGTTGTGACGGTCTTGAGGTGAATCCCCAAGGTAGAAGGATATTTGTTTGCCCTAGACCTATAGGACACCCAATGGTGATTTACTCCCTAGACCTATAGTTCGTAAATCGTGCTAATATTTGAAACGCGACAAATACTAACGGTTCGGATCAACACTCGATGAGTCCTTGAGATTTCCTTAAGAATGCCTTAAAAGAAAACTTGTAAATTTTATTTGCTTGAATGATTAACTGAAAAACAAGAAAGACGATGTGTTCTATTTATAGTAGAAACACACGTCCCAAGCACACCATACACACGACACACACAACTCCCATCTCTATGTGAGATTAGAAGTCCTAAACTATATCTAAATGGATTAAATATAATCCTTATTAAATCTTAAACCCTATCCTAAGAATAAAAAGAATTAAATAACTAACCCTAATAACCCTAGGATAAATAAACTAATAAGATAATAACTAATTTGTAACAACTTGTAACAAACTAGTAATTATCCTAACAAACTAAATAACAAACTTTAATAACCAACTTAATAAAAATAACAAAGAAATTAAATATACTCCAAATCTTGTTAGGAAACCAAGATGGCCGAGCCATCCTTAATGATGACCGAGCATAAGCACCTCCGTGCCCGAACAACCTCCTGGCCGTGATCAGGCCGTGTCCGTGCCACCCCCGGATCATGGTCCGAGCCTCCCTATGCACTCCTTCCCTTGGACTTGACTTGTTTCTTGATTTTCTTGTATTAGCCCAAGGTCTCAAGAACCAATGAATCTTTAATAGGCAAAATACTAACCATATTATAGTTATACTTAATAAAAATTGCCCCTTCGATCTTGTTTTAAAATGACGAATGAATGCCCTATCCATAATCGGATCATCCCCTCCCCCATGGAAGAGAATTGACCTCAATTCTTGTGAACCAAAATTGAAGGACCGTTGATCTTGAACCATGCTTTCTTCCTCCTTAGACTCGGGATCATGCTTGTCCCTTGGATGTTCCAGCCCCAACCCTAGCCGTGTAGGACCAACAATCCCGTTCCTTGCTTCCCTAACCCCACGCTCTAAGGCTACCCTCCGGAATACTTCCTCCATACGTTTAAACCCACGCGTCACCTCTAAACTCCGATCACTCCACGACACCCTTGGATCCACCGTGCCCAACACCATCTCCTTGGCTTCTTCTATCCCTAAATCAGCCCCTAACACCTCTTCAACCTCCTCATCCTCTCTAGCAATAGCAAAAACGGAGTTGGCTAAGTTAGTGTTCTTCCCCGAATTGGCTCTCATCAACCCTACATCTTTGGGACTCATAGGCTTTAGGATAATCTTTTTCCCCTTATCCATTAATTCATACTCGTTCACCCTCCCCCTATGTAGAACATCCCTATCGAATTGCCAAGGACGCCCTAGAAGAATGTGACACGCATCCATAGGTACTACATCACATAGCACCTCATCCTTGTATGAACCCATGGCTAAGTTCACCTTGACCTGTTTTGTAACCCTAACCTTGTTGGCATCTCCTAACCAATGTAAAGCATATGGTTTTGGGTGTTTGATTGTGTTTAAGGCCAATTTTGATACCATCTCTTCCGAGGCCACATTAGTACAACTACCCCCATCGATGATCATGCTACACCACTTATCTTTTACAAGACACTTGGTGTGAAAGATGTGATCTCGTTGTTCGGTAATTATTGGAATAGATTGTGCTTGTAAAGATCTAAGCACCAAAGTGTTTGCATTAGGCGCCTCGAATTGCTCGCCCTGGCCGTCCTCCTCACGCTCCCCGAAGCCTCCCAACACCTCGTCCTCCTCCTCTGATTCCTCCTCCTCTCCTACTAAGTTTAAGCACGTTAATGCCTCCCTCATCGTGACTACCCTTTTATTAGGGCAAGCATTCTTGAAGTGCCCAAACCCTTGACACTTAAAGCACCTGACTTTAGAAAGGCTTACCTCGTTTGGTGTTGGAGTAGGAGTAGCTTTAGTTTGAACCGCCCCACTCGCACTTGCTTTAGCCGCGCCACTCGCCATCCCCGAACTAGGGTTAGATCTTGTCGCCTCTCCTTCGCCTTCAAACGTACGGTTATACATGCCACTTCCTCCGAATCTGTTCTTACTTTGTGCCTCAACTCGTAAACACAAACTTGTGAGAGTATCAAAATCCGAATAGATTTGAAGTTCTACAGGATTAGCAATATTTTTATTTAACCCTCTCAAGAACCTTGCCATCTTTTGTTCTTGATTCTCTTCTACCTCCCCCATTAAAGTAAGATTTTCAAATTCCTCTATATACTCACTCACTGACATCTTGCCTTGAACAAGATTAGAAATCTTGCGATATAAAGCAAGCTTATAAGTTGTGGGTATATACCTTTTTCGTAATGTCTTCTTTAAACCATCCTAAGAACAGATTTTCTCCTTTCCGGCTCTAGCCCTTTGAGCCTTTAGACTGTCAAACCATAAAGATGCGCCCTTGCTTAATCTTAGGATTGCGTACTTACACATCTTACGATCATCTAACTCTTTAAACTCGAACATACGATCCATCTTGCGCTCCCACTCGAGATAGTCCTCCGGATCCATACCCCCTTCGAACTCGGGTAACTCCGTGACCTTGAACTCGTCGGCCGCACGCACTGGCTCTCTCCTTGGTTGCCATCTATTATCGTTGCTAACGACATGTTCCAATGCCTTCTTTAAACTCTCCAAGAATCTTGGATCTTCAAGATTCATGATGCCCCGAATGGATCTTCTTGAAAGATAAAGAATTCAAGAGCCGAAGCTCTGATACCACTTATGATACGAATTCTTGATCAAAGAACTCGACCGCGGAAGCCTTCTTGTAAATCTTGGAAACAATCTTGAATGAATTAATAAAATAGGACAAATAAAGAACAATCTTGGATGAATCTTGGAATAATAATGGATGATGGATGATGAGATGAATGATGATGATGATGTCGATGGTGGTTATGGCCGTCAATGGTTATGGTGGTGGTGGTTGTTTTTGTAGTTGTGACGGTCTTGAGGTGAATCCCCAAGGTAGAAGGATATTTGTTTGCCCTAGACCTATAGGACACCCAATGGTGATTTACTCCCTAGACCTATAGTTCGTAAATCGTGCTAATATTTGAAACGCGACAAATACTAACGGTTCGGATCAACACTCGATGAGTCCTTGAGATTTCCTTAAGAATGCCTTAAAAGAAAACTTGTAAATTTTATTTGCTTGAATGATTAACTGAAAAACAAGAAAGACGATGTGTTCTATTTATAGTAGAAACACACGTCCCAAGCACACCATACACACGACACACACAACTCCCATCTCTATGTGAGATTAGAAGTCCTAAACTATATCTAAATGGATTAAATATAATCCTTATTAAATCTTAAACCCTATCCTAAGAATAAAAAGAATTAAATAACTAACCCTAATAACCCTAGGATAAATAAACTAATAAGATAATAACTAATTTGTAACAACTTGTAACAAACTAGTAATTATCCTAACAAACTAAATAACAAACTTTAATAACCAACTTAATAAAAATAACAAAGAAATTAAATATACTCCAAATCTTGTTAGGAAACCAAGATGGCCGAGCCATCCTTAATGATGACCGAGCATAAGCACCTCCGTGCCCGAACAACCTCCTGGCCGTGATCAGGCCGTGTCCGTGCCACCCTCGGATCACGGTCCGAGCCTCCCTATGCACTCCTTCCCTTGGACTTGACTTGTTTCTTGATTTTCTTGTATTAGCCCAAGGTCTCAAGAACCAATGAATCTTTAATAGGCAAAATACTAACCATATTATAGTTATACTTAATAAAAATTGCCCCTTCGATCTTGTTTTAAAATGACAAATGAATGCCCTATCCATAATAGGATCATCGGGAGCAATAATGCTCTGATACAAACTGTAAAACCCCTCGCGAAAGCGGAAATAAATAAACATACAAAGTACTAAAAATGCAGCGGAATTAAAACTTTTTAACATAAACATGCGAGGTAAATTAAAACTGAAAACTGAAACTGATAAAAACAAATAGATAAGTATAACAGTGTAAGTACTGAAATGAAATATGTACAACAGCCTGGGATGGAACATTCCTACAGGCACTCAAACAACTGTATCAAAACTAGAGTCTAGCTAACGTAATGGGTAAGTCATATCGATGAATAGGATCATCGCTCGCTAGCTCCATGTGAACCCTCCATCAACCATCCTGCATGTACCTACATACATGTAAACATGTACGCCACAATCAGTGGGAAGTGACTAGAGTTCTCTTAGCCACCTTTTGTAACGACAGGTAACACAGAAATACAAACAGAATACTCCAGCATATATATACACATGTGAAGTATAAAATCTCATCAACTGAATCATACTATCATGCAATTACTAATGCACGGCTCTCAACCAACTTCGGAAACCATTTGGAAGGAGAGCCGGTTTCCCTACCGGTTGCCCGGTCGGGGGGGTCTTTCAGTCCAAACTATTTACGAAACTGACCAAAGAGTCATCCAATGCCTTGGATGAACAAGACTATAATCAAAGTACTATAAATATCAATATCATCATGCATATCTGACACTGTACCATCTCAAGGCAAGCAGATAAGAAACCACAAGTATAAAGGTTCAGCGGTCAACTTAAGACATAACCTAAATACTAAATCACTTTCACAATCAAGGACTCAGAGGCCAACTTAAGGCATAGACCAAGTTATCCATAAACACTAGTAATGGATCAAGAGGTGAACTTAACACATATCCCACTACCAAAACAATAAAGGGTCCAGAGGTGAACTTAACACATATCCCTATTCACAACTTAGTAATGGGTTCAGAGGTGAGCTTAACACATATCCCACTACAAACAAATGTCGGGTCCAGAGGTGAGCTTAACACATATCCCAACATACATACACAAGCAATGGGTCCAGAGGTGAGCTAAACACAAATCCCACTGCCACACACAAGTATTGGGTCCAGAGGTGAGCTTAACACATATCCCAATACACAGCTATCGCACACTGGGTCCAGAGGTGAGCTTAACACATATCTCAATATACAATAACCGATCACGTGTCAGGTCCAGAGGTGAGCTTAACACATATCCTGACACGCCACAAGCAAAACACGTAATGGGTCCAGAGGTGAGCTTAACACATATCCCATCACGCGACAAATCAACTCACGTATTAAGCTCAGAGGCCAGCTTAAGGCATACCTTAATACACATCAATACAATATCATCCAAAGATAGAAACTAACCTATAGTTCTAACTTCTTAAACCACTAAACAACACTTAATTGATCCCGGGAACTAAGATGAGGGAGAGCCGGTTTCCCTTTCGGTTACCCGGCCGGGGGGTCTCTGTCCTCTCTCCATTCCCGAACCCAATATAGTGTCGCCCATCCTCCGGGGACCTCACACATACATATAAGGTACACGGAACGAATCTCAAACAAGACCGATAAACCGTTTTCAAAGTTATAAATGATTTTAAAGTCAACAGGGGCTTCCAGCCGGTCAGTGGCAGGCAGCCGGCTGACCGTCTGGCAAACCAACTCCTTACAATTCTTAAAAAGCGAAAACAGCCTATAAGGATCCCCAGTCGGTAGGCAGGCAGCCGGCCTACCGGCTGGCAACCCCTCTTCTCTTTACAATTTTTATGAACTGAATGAAGAACCAAGGCCCTCAGCCGGTCGGCAGGCAGCCGGCCTACCGGCTGAGGAACCCAATCCATAATTTCTACAAATACTCAACGTAACTAGGAAGGACTCCCAACCGGTCGGCAGGCAGCCGACCTACCGGCTGGCAACCCCAAACACTGATATCTCAACTTTCGAAAAACAACCCATAAACACTCCGAGCCGGTCGACCGGCGGCCGGTCGGTCGACCGGCGGCCGGTCGGTCGACCGGCGGCCGGTCGGTCGACCGGCACAGAACCCCTGAGCACGAAAATCGCACTTCCAGTAATTTACAAATTCGACCAAAACGATTCCAAACCTCTACGATCTCTATCAGCAAACAATTCCCAGCATACATAATACTTATACAACTCACTAACAAGCATAAATTCCTAACATTTAAGCATATTAGAAACATATTTTGTATTCGTCTTAAGGATGCAATTTCTGAAAATCAACCTATAAGCATGTGAAACACAATCAAGGCATATGAACATCATACACATGAATTCCTAGCATGATTCTAAGTCCATTGAACATAAACATGTAAAATCAGAAACTTAATCATCTAAACCAAGAAAAGTGCTAATATTACAAATAAGGCCGAGTTTCTCATAATTGTCACCTCTTAAGCGATTTTGATCAAAGCTCCTCCTCAACAATGAAGTTATCAATGTCTGGGTCTTCTAAGCCTTCACCTACAACAAGAAAAACGGTTTTAAGAGACCGAAAACGGATTTCTACAAAAACAGCCATTTTTCTGAGTTGAAGGAAAATAAAATCGAAAGTGATAGATGAGTTGCAAATTTCATGAGGATTCCGAAAATATATAACTTGCCTTTATTTGGAGTCCGGATGATGATGCAAAATCGAAAAGAAGTTTGGAGGTTTGATGAGAAATGGAGAAATGAAGGAAGTAGTGTTTGATTTTTAAGAACGATGAAATGTCGACATCCTCAAAGGCTAGAAGGGGTTATATTGTCCTTTCCGTTTAAATGAAAACGGGTTTGGAAAAATGAACGGGTTAAATGATACGGACTTAAGTTTGCCAAGTTGTGTTCGTCTTAAGGACTTAAGGTTCTAAAGACGGATCTCAACGGTTATTACAAATACTTTCTCAATAAATAATAAAATATTATTTTTATTCCGTAAAAATAATTTAAAACCTTAACATATATTTTACGAAAATACGGGGTGTTACATGGTCGGAGCGGCCATCGTTATTTTTCAGCCTGTTTTTCTACCACGTGTCCGAAATTGCATCATGAGATATCTTATTCGATTCTAGACCCTATAAACAACTATAAATCACTTTTACACGGTTATCCGATTTTCGGCCGAAATTGGTTTATAGCATTCCAGTAACGTCAAATATCTTCTGATGTTTTTGCAAATTTTTGTACCCGCTTTATCTGACCCGATAAACCAACCGTGCGATTTTCGGTAATTTTTGTGTCAGGAGTTTAGAGGCCTAAAAAACGTGTATTATATATTCTTCAATTCGAGCTATTTCGGGTGGTCGGAGCGCCCATTGTTATTTTTCAGCGTGTTTTTCTATCACGTGTCCGAAATCGCATCATGAGATATCTTATTCGATTCTAGACCCAATAAACAACTATAAATCACTTTTACACGGTTATCCGATTTTCGGCCGAAATTGGTTTATAGCATACCGGTAGCGTCAAATATCTTCTGATGTTTTTGCAAATTTTTGTGCCCGCTTTATCTGACTCGATTAACCATCCGTGCGATTTTCGGTAATTTTTGTTTAGGAGTTCAGAGGCCTAAAAACCGTGTATCCTTCAATTCGAGCTTTTTCGGGTGTTCGGAGCGGCCATTGTTATTTTTCAGCGTAATTTTCTACCACGTGTCCGAAACCGCATCGTGAGATATCTTATTCGATTCTAGACCCTATAAACAACCATAAATCACTTTCACACGGTTAACCGATTTTCGGCCGAAATTAGTTTATAGCATACCAGTAACGTCAAATGTCTTCAGATGTATTTGCAAATTTTTGTGCTCGCTTTATCTGACTTGATTAACCATTCTTGCAATTTTCGACAATTTCGTTTCGGGAGCTTAGAGGTCTAAAAAGCGTGTATTATTATATACCCTTCAATTCGAGCCGTTTCGGGCGGTCGGAGCGACCATTTTTAATTTCAGCCTGTTGTTTACCACGTATCCGAAATCGTATCATGAGGTATCTTTTTCGATTCTAGACCCTATAAACAATTATAAATCACTTTTACACGGTTATCCGATTTTCGACCGAAACTGGTTTATAGCATACCAGTAACGTCAAACGTCTTCTGATGCTTTCAAAAATTTTTGTGCCCGCTTTATCTGGATCGATTAACCATCCGTGCGATTTTCGGTAATTTTTGTTTCAGGAGTTTAGAGGCCTAAAAACGTGTATTATATATGTCCTTCACTTCGAGTTGTTTCGGGTGGTCGGAGCGGCCATTGTTATTTTTCAGCCTGTTTTTCTACCACGTGTCCGAAATTGCATCATGAGATATCTTATTCGATTCTAGACCCAATAAACAACTAAAAATCACTTTTACACGGTTATCCGATTTTCGGCGGAAATTGGTTTATAGCATACCGGTAACGTCAAATGTCTTCTGATGTTTTTGCAAATTTTTATGCCCGCTTTATCTGACTTTACTTACCATTTTTAAATTTTCGATAATTTTCGTTTCGGGAGCTCAGAGGCCTAAAAAACGTGTATTATATACCCTTCTATTCGAGCCGTATCAGGTGGTCGGAGCAACCATTTTTAATTTTAGTCAGTTTTTTACCACGTGTCCGAAATCGCATCATGAGATATCTTATTCGATTCTAGACCCTATAAACAACTATAAATCACTTTTACACGGTTATCCGATTTTCGGCCGAAATTGGTTTATAGCATACCGGTAACGTCAAATGTCTTTTCATGTTTTTGCAAATTTTTGTGCCCGCTGTATCTAGCTTGACTTACCATTTTTAAATTTTCGATAATTTTCGGTTCGGGAGCTCAAAGTCCTAAAAAACGTGTATTATTATATACCCTTCAATTCGAGCCGTTTCAGGTGATCGGAGCGACCATTTTTAATTTCAGCCAGTTTTTTACCACGTGTCCCAAATCAAATCATGAGATATCTTATTCGATTCTATACCCTATAAACAACTATAAATCACTTTTACACGGTTATCTGATTTTTGACTGAAATTGGTTTATAGCATACCGGTAACGTCAAATGTCTTCTGATGTTTTGAAAATTTTTGTGCCCGCTTTATTTGACTCGATAAACCATCCGTGCGATTTTCGGTAATTTTTGTGTCAGGATTTCAGAGGCCTAAAAAACGTGCATTATACCCTTCAATTCGAGCTGTTTCAGGTGGTCGGAGCGTCCATTTTTAATTTTAGCCTGTTTTTTACCACGTGTCCGAAATAGTATCATGAGGTATCTTTTTCGATTCTAGACCCTATAAACAATTATAAAGCACTTTTACACGGTTATCCAATTTTCGACCGAAACTGGTTTATAGCATACCTGTAACGTCAAATGTCTTCGGATGTTTTTGACAATTTTTGTGCCCGCTTTATCTGGCTCGATTAACCATCTGTGCGATTTTCGGTAATTTTTGTTTCAGGAGTTCGGAGGCCTAAAAAACGTGTATTATATATCCTTCACTTCGAACTGTTTCGGGTGGTCGGAGCGGCCATTGTTATTTTTCAGCCTGTTTTTCTACCACGTGTCCGAAATTGCATCATGAGATATCTTATTCGATTCTAGACCCTATAAACAATTATAAATCAATTTTACACGTTTATCCAATTTTCGGCCGAAATTGGTTTATAGCGTACCGGTAACGTCAAATATCTTTCGATGTTTTTGCAAATTTTTGCGCCCGCTTTATCTGACTCGATAAACCATCCGTGTGATTTTCGGTAATTTTTGTTTCATGACTTCAGAGGCCTAAAAAACGTGCATTATATATCCTTCACTTCGAGTTGTTTTGTTTGGTCGGAGAGGCCATTGTTATTTTTCAGCCTGTTTTTCTACCATGTGTCCGAAATTGCATCATGAGATATCTTATGCGATTCTAGACCCTATAAACAACTATAAATCACTTTTACACGGTTATCCGATTTTCGGCCGAAATTGGTTTATAGCATACCGATAACGTCAAATGTCTTCTGATGTTTTTGCAAATTTTTTTGCCCGCTTTATCTTACTCGATTAACCATCCGTGCGATTTTAAGTAATTTTTGTTTCAGGAGTTCAGAGGCCTAAAAAACGTGTATTATATATCATTCAATTCGAGCTGTTTCGGGTGGTCGGAGCGCCCATTGTTATTTTTCAGCGTGTTTTTATATCACGTGTCCGAAATCCCATCATGAGATATCTTATTCGATTCTAGGTCCAGTAAACAACTATAAATCAGTTTTACACGGTTATCCGATTTTCTGCCGAAATTGGTTTATAGCAATACAGTAACGTCAAATATCTTCTGATGTTTTTGCAAATTTTTGTGCCCGCTTTATCTGACTCGATTAACCATCCGTGCGATTTTCGGTAATTTTTGTTTAGGAGTTCAGAGGCCTAAAAACCGTGTATCCTTCAATTAGAGCTTTTTCGGGTGTTCGGAGCGGCCATTGTTATTTTTCATCGTGTTTTTCTACCACGTGTCCGAAACCGAATCGTGAGATATCTTATTTGATTCTAGACCCTATAAACAACCATAAATCACTTTCACACGGTTAACCGATTTTCGGCCGAAATTAGTTTATAGCATACCAGTAACGTCAAATGTCTTCAGATGTATTTGCAAATTTTTGTGGTCGCTTTATCTGACTTGATTAACCATTCTTGCAATTTTCGACAATTTTCGTTTCTGGAGCTTAGAGGCCTAAAAAGCGTGTATTATTATATACCCTTCAATTCGAGCCGTTTCGGGTGGTCGGAGCGACCATTTTTAATTTCAGCCTGTTTTTACAACGTATCTGAAATCGTATCATGAGGTATCTTTTTCGATTCTAGACCCTACAAACAATTATAAATCACTTTTACACGGTTATCCGATTTTCGACCGAAACTGGTTTATAGCATACCAGTAACGTCAAATGTCTTCTGATGTTTTTGAAAATTTTTGTGCCCGCTTGATCTGGCTCGATTAACCATCCGTGCCATTTTCGGTAATTTTTGTTTCAGGAGTTTAGAGGCCTAAAAAACGTGTATTATATATCCTTCACTTCGAGCTGTTTCGGGTGGTCGGAGCGGCCATTGTTATTTTTCAGCCTGTTTTTCTACCACGTGTCCGAAATTGCATCATGAGATATCTTATTCGATTATAGACTGATGCAGGAGCAAATGGGGATGCCTTGTTCACATACCAAGAGAAATGGCCAGAGTCCTTAAGAGAGTTGTCTAACCAGGGGCTCCAGTTGCTTTTCCAACACTAAGTCCAAAGCTAAACCTTAGTTATATATGCTCAAATAAAGTCCTGCAAGCTTACACGAAATGTACCAGCAACAAGGAACCTTCCTTGCTTTTGCACAGCTAGTACTACAACTCAAAAGGAGACCTTGGGAATACCCTTGTCACTTATCAGGAAATCAGTAAGAAAACCAAGCAGAGAAGAAGGAGCAGAATGTCTGTCATTCCATTTAAGGAAACAGACAAACAGACTGTTTTGGGACAGAAGAAAAGCTTCCTGGCATCATGCTTTTTGGCAGACTGCAAGATGTTTTTGGGAGCCTGTTTTATCCAGTTTGGGACCGTGAACTCCAACGTTCTTATTAGCTTACAGTTGCTATCTGTTGTGTAGTTATCAGGGCCTCTATGAGCCACTGGATCAAGTCACTTGAAGGGTTCAGATTTCTTTTGTAAAGTCTATATAAAGACTGAAAATGTGCAATGTAATAGACAGGCTTGAATGAAATCAGAAAACCTTAAGAGTTTCTCTCTTACTTTTAGTTAACTTGTGCTTTGCTTAGTTAACACAAATAACTTGTGCCTTGCTTAGTTATTTGGCTTAAGGTTACTTTAATCCCTTGTGCATTGCTTGGGTGATTAAAGTTCTCTTAAGATCACTGTCCTAAGGGTAATCTGTGTCTTGCTTGATTGCCTAAAGTTCAGGGTTTACTATCCTTGTTTTCAGTTTACAGACAAATCACAACAACCCCTAGTTAGTCATATCAAATTGGTAATCAGAGCTAGCATTTAACACAGTCCTATCTTGTGTTAGTTCAAGAGAGAAACAAGTGAGTTCATCCACCTACCTACATTAAAAATACAAAAACTGACCATGAGTGAAGAGAGGCTAGCAGGCATGGAGGCTAGAATAGAACAAATAGCCAACCTTGCTAATGTTACTTTGGAAGCCCTCAATGCTGTCATGGCCAATATACCTACTCCAAAAAGAGGAAGACCTCCTGGGAGAGGCAGAGGTAGAGGTTTTGCAGGCATTGGGAGGAGGCAAGTGGACCATGATATGGAGGAGGAGCTCACTGACTCAGATGTTAGCACCAGGAGTAGGGCATCACCTACTGACAAGCACCTAAAGGTAGATATTCTTAACTTTTCTGGCAGTTTGAACCCAGATGATTTGTTAGAATGGTTAAGGGATGTAGAAAGAGTCTTTGAGTATAAGGGATATAATGACACCAAGGCTTTTAAGGTTGCTATTCTTAAACTTAAAGGGTATGCATCTTTGTGGTATGAAACCATGAAAAGTCAGAGGGCTCGGGAAGGGAAGGAGTCTATTAAGTCATGGAGAAAGTTGAAGAAGAAACTCCTTGCTAAATTTGTTGCTAAATATTACACACAAGATCTGTTTATCAAACTGCCCAAACTAAAACAAAATGACCAAACTGTTGAGACCTATTTGAGAGACTTTGAACAGTTAACCTTACAATGTGAAATCAATGAGAAACCAGAACAAAGGATTGCTAGGTTCTTAGAGGGGTTGAATTATAACATTGCTAAGCAAGTTAGGTTACAGCCATTGTGGTCATTTGAGGATGTGGTTAACCTGTCTTTTAGAGGTGAGAAGTTGGGGAAGGATACACCAAAAACCTATACCAAGGCAGCCATTCCTAAGGTGTACCCTGGAACAAGAGTGGGGAGGGTTCAAGAACACCATTCACCACAGGCAAACCCCCTCTGGATAAGGGCAAGTCACCCATGAACCCTAAAACTAACATTCCTACTGATGAAAGAAGGAAGTGCTACCAATGCCAAGGGTATGGACATTTCAAGAAGGATTGTCCTTCTAAGAGAACCCTTACTGTCGGAGAAATTCATGAATGGGAGACTGAGGGAACTGTAGAGTATGAACCAGAGGAGGAGGTTGAGAATGTGGAGGAAGAGGATGAGGTTCTGGCACCACCTGATACTGGCCATAGCCTTGTTCTTTGGAGAGTAATGCATCCACAACAACAACCCTTGGAGAATG
Source organism: Silene conica (assembly GCA_029255685.2). Lineage (NCBI taxonomy): Eukaryota > Viridiplantae > Streptophyta > Magnoliopsida > Caryophyllales > Caryophyllaceae > Silene > Silene conica. The sequence continues at coordinate 41,295,753 of CM055316.2, read as the reverse complement.
ATCAGAGGTCCTTGATTTTCAGAAGTAGGTGTACAATTCAAGGGAGAGTTTGTAACCTGATCATTGATGGGGGCAGCTGCACCAATGTGGCATCAGTAGCCATGGTTAACAAGCTTAGCTTGGAAACCAAACCACACCCAAACCCCTACAAACTCAGATGGCTCAACAAAGGTGCAGAAGTAAAAGTGGATCAGCAGTGTATGGTTCCCTTCTCCATTGGAGGAACCTACAAGGATGAAGTGTTGTGTGATGTAGTACCAATGGATGCTTGCCATCTATTGTTGGGCAGACCTTGGGAGTTTGATAAGGATGCCTTACACAAGGGGAAGAGCAATGTATACACCTTCAAACATGGAAACCATAAAATAATCTTAACACCACTACCACCCAACACCAAGGATTATGGCAGCCCCAATATGAGCAGTGATGCGGATCTCTAGCTTAGATGGATCCTCCTTAAGAATATTAGTGCAGCGGAATTACACTTCTTAAGATAGATAAAAAACTCGTTAGTAACTTCGATGAAATAACACAAATAATGAACGAATGATGGATGATGGACGATGATGATGAACGATGAACAATGATGATGAACGAACAAAGTGATGAACGAAATGAACAAGGCTCGGAACAAGACTTGGACGATCGAACTTGTGATCAATGGATGATGGACTAAATCTTGATGATCAATGGATGATGGATTGTAGATGGATAGATGATGTAACTTCAACCTTCTCTTGCAAAAGATGGAATTAGGTAACACCCTGCAAATCAACCTCGCAAAGTCGATCCCAAAAACTAAGCTCGCAAACTTAATTAATGTCACTCAAAAGCTCACACAAACTTTATGATCTTTATTGATAATTCAACTTCAAAATTCGATGTTAAAAACAATGAAAACGGATGCCTTATATAGGACTTACAACCGTGTAATCCTACTAGAATTAAGGTACGAATACCTTAATTAAACCCTATTAGGAAACCCTAATCCTACTTAAGCTCAAACAAAGTGTTTGACTAGGACTTAAGACTCCTAAACCTAATATAATTAAGACTCCTAGTCCTAACATATTTAAGAATCCTTTAACAACTAGGATTCCTTATCCTACTAGAACTATGAATCCTATAATAATTAGGACTCCTATTTCTACTAGAATTGTGAAACCTACTTCTCCTAGGACTCCTACTTAACTTAGGATTTATGAATCCTATTACAATTAGGAAACCTAATACATATTCTACTAAGACTAGGAAACATAACTTCCTAATCTTATTTTATTATTAACTAAATAAAATAAACAAAACAACAATAAAACCCTAATGGCCGAAAACCCTAGCCGTGACCTTGCCCTTGGGCGCGCGTCCCTAGGCCTTCGTGCCCTAGCTCATCTTCCTTGGAAGCTTCATACACACCTTCCTTAACATAGCCTTTTAGGAAGTATTATCCAAGGATGTTCCAAAGTCTTCCGGAACCTTCTAGAATCTTCTTTTATTCCTTGTAAAGCTAGTTTGAATAGTCTTACGGATCCATGATCGAACCCGTTTGGTGTGAACCTTGACTTTGACTTATCTTTAGGAAAGTTTGAGCATGCACCCGCATCATAATCTCCTTCTTTTGATAAAGTTGACCTCAAATTTTGTCTCGTGCTATTCTTGGTCGAACCATTCCCACTCCACCATGTTGCTTCACGAATTAACCTTGGCTCCATTGGCTTATAACAACTAGTTTGAACTCGAACCTCTTGCTCTCTCCTTGGATCGATCTCGTTCTCTCTCTTGTCCCTCACTTTATTCCAAGATCCTTGCAATAATAAGTTGTAGAGCATAGGTTTTATAGTAACATTAGTCCTACTCCTTGTAGGATTTGAAGTAGTAACATCCCTATTGTTGATAGAATTTCCACCTAGCTTCCAATTAGGGTTGCCAACTTCCGTGCTCACGCCACACTCCCCTCCGTGCACAACTTCCACCTCGTCTTGACCCACGGCCTTTGCCACTTGACCTAGATTAGGACCGTCACCAACGAGCTCTTCACCCATAGTCGCAACCACGGACTCCTTGTCTCTTTTTGGTACACACCCCTCATCTCCTCCAAGACTCTCGGCCTCACCATGATCAACTCCCTCATCATGCACCTCTCCGTCTAACCCCCTCCTAGCCTCTTCATCCACCCTCCGTTCTTGGCCCTCACGCACACGGCCCTCCATATACTCTCCTAGGGTTATGAATAAGCTTTCCTTCTCATATTGGGAGTCTTTGGTATTTGTAGTTGTCATAGGTTTTAGATTGTAGGTAGTGCCACCTGGATCAAAATTACACCTTCCAAGTCGAACGATTCTTGTAATAACAGGACTAGGTAATCCCACAGTTTCCTGTATAATAGCAATTTTTTTACGACTTTCCTGATCTTCAATCCAACCCAACTTACACTTTTGCCTTTTTTTCCCATATTACCTTCATCAATCCATTTTTCTTGTACACGTAGATTATGAACGGAATAAATTGTTTGTGGTATAGCAATCTTACCTTTCTGAATTTCACCACCGCCTAACAACCCTACTTCGTTCACCGTTGGCATGTGAGTATCCTTCTCATGAGTAATATCATCACTCTCCTCAAGAACTTGTTCAACGCCATGTTTAAAAATAGCTGGTCGATTGGGAGCAAATAACGAAATATTCTCTATAGTAGATGCATTATTACTCAATGACTTAGCAACGATGATCTTATTTTCTTCTCTTGGCTTAACATTCTGAATATAAGAGTCTTCTTGATGACAATCCTTTGGATTGTTTGTTCCTGCAATATCAAGTACCTGCACAATCTGAAACTCGCTGGACCTATTTGGTGGCTTAGCTTCATACCGCCTTATTGCTTCTTCGTGATCAACCCTAGACGAGTCAATCTTTATGCTTTGAGTAGCCTCCTTTTCTTTTGTAAGAATCTTCGTTACCTCCTTGGCCTCTATGAGTATATTTCCTTTTTTTTTCAGCTTCGGGAACCTTCTTAGGTAGTATAGGTTTGAGGTTATAAGTCGTTTTACCTTTGGTAACACTATACACATTGGATCTCCCCTTGTGTTGAACCCCACGATCGAACTGCCACGGTCTTCCCAACAAAATATGACTAGCACTCATGGAGACGAGATCACACCATAACTGGTCGTGGTATGGTCCTATTTGAAAGGTGACTAAGGCTTGTTTCTTGACATCTATTCCCCCATCTTCGTCTAACCAATGCAATTTGTGGGGTTTGATTCGGTCCCTTGTTGGTAGGTTTAGTTTTTCAACGAGCTCTAAGGAAACAAGGTCTGCACATGATCCACTATCTATAATAAGATTACAAATTTTGTTGTGTACCTTGCATCTTGTATGAAAAATTTGCTCTCTTTGGTTGCCTTCGACGGTTGTGGCTTCTATGTGTAGATTCCTAGGCATAAGATATTCCTTTTCATTCGTTGGATCTAGGGTCATAATTCTTTCTTCCCTCGTGTCCTTACTAGTCCGTCATCCTTCACAACTAGCAACAAGCTTGTTGGCCATAGCCAACACTTCTTCCCAAAAGATCTTTCTTTTCGTTTAGATTTAATAAGAATTAAATCAAGAGCCGAAGCTCTGATACCAAGTTGATGCGGATCTCTAGCTTAGATGGATCCTCCTTAAGAATATTAGTGCACCGGAATTACACTTCTTAAGATAGATAACAAACTCGTTAGTAACTTCGATGAAATAACACAAATAATGAACGAATGATGGATGATGGACGATGATGATGAACGATGAACAATGATGATGAACGAACAAAGTGATGAACGAAATGAACAAGGCTCGGAAGAAGACTTGGACGATCGAACTTGTGATCAATGGATGATGGACGAAATCTTGATGATCAATGGATGATGGATTGTAGATGGATAGATGATGTAACTTCAACCTTCTCTCGCAAAAGATGGAATTAGCTAACACCCTGCAAATCAACCTCGCAAAGTCGATCCCAAAAACTAAGCTCGCAAACTTAATTAATGTCACTCAAAAGCTCACACAGAAACTTTATGATCTTTATTGATAATTCAACTTCAAAATTCGATGTTAAAAACAACGAAAATGGATGCCTTATATAGGACTTACAACCGTGTAATCCTACTAGAATTAAGGTAAGAACACCTTAATTAAACCCTATTAGGAAACCCTAATCCTACTTAAGCTCAAACAAAGTGTTTGACTAGGACTTAAGACTCCTAAACCTAATATAATTAAGACTCCTAGTCCTAACATATTTAAGAATCCTTTAACAACTAGGATTCCTTATCCTACTAGAACTATGAATCCTATAATAATTAGGACTCATATTTCTACTAGAATTGTGAAACCTACTTCTCCTAGGACTCCTACTTAACTTAGGTTTTATGAATCCTATTACAATTAGGAAACCTAATACATATTCTACTAAGACTAGGAAACATAACTTCCTAATCTTATTTTATTATTAACTAAATAAAATAAACAAAACAACAATAAAACCCTAATGGCCGAAAACCCTAGCCGTGACCTTGCCCTTGGGCGCGCGTCCCTAGGCCTTCGTGCCCTAGCTCCTCTTCCTTGGAAGCTTCATACACACCTTCCTTCACATAGCCTTTAGGAAGTATCATCCAAGGATGTTCCAAAGTCTTCCGGAACCTTCTAGAATCTTCTTTTATTCCTTGTAAAGCTAGTTTGAATAGTCTTACGGATCCATGATCGAACCCGTTTGGTGTGAACCTTGACTTTGACTTATCTTTAGGAAAGTTTGAGCATGAACCCGCATCAAGCAGTTTAAAGGGAGTCCTATTTCTGTCTGAATCTACCATGATAAAGGAGATAAAGGAAGAGCAGCCTGTCTTTATCCTGGTAGCAAAGAAGTTGGAGTCACCCCCTTGCATTCCAGATGAAGTGAAGAAACTAATCCATGACTTTCAGGAAGTCTTTCCAGAAGAGTTGCCAGCAGGGTTGCCTCCTTTGAGAGGAATTGAGCACCAAATAGACCTAATTCCAGGTGCCATGCTTCCGAACAGGCCAGCCTATAGAAGTGATCCAGAGGCAACCAAGGAGTTACAAAGGCAAATAGAAGAGCTTATGAGCAAGGGCTTTGTGAGGGAATCATTGAGTCCATGTGTTGTCCCAGCACTTTTGGTCCCTAAGAAGGATGGAACATGGAGGATGTGTATTGACAGCAGGGCTATTAACAACATCACAGTGAAGTATAGGTTCCCTATACCAAGGCTGGATGATATCACTACAACACAACCCGTCTGTTTTCGACACTTTTTTGGTCTGTTTTCGACGCTTTAAAGCGTCGACAATTTTATTTTCGACGCTTCATAAAGCGTCAGGATTTGGGGCGTCAGGATTTTTCGACGCTTTTTGGTGTCGACCTTAGCGACGCTTTTTGGTGTCAAGAGGCACGACGCCTTTAGGTGTCAGTCTTTCTCGACACTCTTTTGCGTCGAAACTCTTAACTTCTCGACGCTTTTCCAGTATGGAAAAAGATACTATACATACAGCTACGACTTTTATTTTACGACTTTTATTTCTCAATACCTGATTGAATTAATTAATAGTTAGATTATAAGAAACAGAATTATGAATTAATATGACTAATATATACCAAAACAAAATCATATAACATAATAAATTGAAATTGCATTATCAAATGACATGTTTTCAAGTTCAAAAGAACTATTGTAATTTTTTCGTTCAACCGAACAATAAAAAATTTTCCACGCAAAAATAATAAAATGTCCCGAAAGATTAAATAATCTACGACAAAAGGTAAGCCAAGCTAAACTACTCCCAAAAAGTGAACTCTGGATTTGCTTGCTCCTCTCATCTCGATGCACCACCACCATTTTGTCGAGTTCCATATCTACATGCAAAGAAATTAAATATCATCAAGTCAAAGAAAACAACCAAACTTAAACCAAAATGTGAAGAGATTTGATCTAATGTATAGCATTTTGATAGAATTAGTAAGCATTCCAATAAGTAGATCTTAGAAAGGTTGCAGCCCATGCAGATAATAAGTACAAGATCGACAAAGCTAGCTTTTTTCTCTGAATGATAGTCAAGCATAACACTGGAAGCTTTTGGTTTTATCCAATTTTGGGATACTGAAACTCTTGAACATGAGTCAGCTTCACACTTCCATTGCAATTTGCAAGTGTTATGCTATGGAAGTATATTTTCAGCTCCACAATGTCAGACTCAGAATCCCTTCGAGTAAAATACATTCAAAATGCCAAACGTAAACTAGTGCCAGAGACGAAGGGAGTACCTAACCTATAACTTGGTTCTGGTTCAATTTATTCATTTCCAAACGCATAAAACATTATATCCTTCACTACGAGCTGTTTCGGTTGGTCGGAGCGTCATTGTTATTTTTCAACCTGTTTTTCTACCATGTGTCCGAAATTGCATCATGAGATATCTTATTCGATTCTAGACCCTATAAACAACTAAAAATCACTTTTACACGGTTATCCGATTTTCGGCCAAAATTGGTTTATAGCATACCCGTAACGTCAAATGTCTTCTGATGTTTTTGCAAATTTTTGTGCCCGCTTTATCTGACTTGACTTACCATTTTTAAATTTTCGATAATTTTCGTTTCGAGAGCTCAGAGGCCTAAAAACGTGTATTATATACCCTTCAATTCGAGCCGTTTCAGGTTGTCGGAGCGACCATTTTTAATTTCAGCATGTTTTTTACCACGTGTCCGAAATCGTATCATGAGGTATCTTTTTCGATTCCAGACCCTATAAACAATTATAAATCACTTTTACACGGTTATCCGATTTTCGACCGAAATTGGTTTATAGCATACCCGGGTAACGTCAAATGTCTTCTGATGTTTATGAAAATATTTGTGCCCGCTTTATCTAACTTGACTTTCCATTTTTAAATTTTCGATAATTTCGTTTCGGGAGCTCAAAGTCCTAAAAAACGTGTATTATTATATAACCTTCAATTCGAGCCATTTCAGGTGGTCGGAGCGACCATTTTTAATTTCAGCCAGTTTTTTTACCACGTGTCCGAAATCGCATCATGAGATATCTTATTCGATTCTAGACCCTATAAACAACTATAAATCACTTTACACGGTTATCTGATTTTCGACCGAAATTGGTTTATAGCATACCGGTAACGTCAAATGTCTTCTGATGTTTTGAAAATTTGTGTGCCCGCTTTATCTAACTCGATAAACCATCCGTGCGATTTTCGGTAATTTTTGTGTCAGGAGTTCAGAGGCCTAAAAAACGTGCATTATATACTCTTCAGTTCGAGCCGTTTCAGGTGGTCGGAGCGACCATTTTGAATTTCAGCCTGTTTTTTACCACGTGTCCGAAATCGTATCATGAGGTATCTTTTTCGATTTTAGACCCAATAAACAATTATAAATCACTTTTACACGGTTATCCGATTTTCGACCGAAACTGGTTTATAGCATACCAGTAACGTCAAATGTCTTCTGATGTTTTTGACAATTTTTGTGCCCGCTTGATCTGGCTCAATTAACCATCCGTGCGATTTTCGGTAATTTTTGTTTCAGGAGTTCTGAGGCCTAAAAAACGTGTATTATATATCCTTCACTTCGAGCTATTTCGGGTGGTCGGAGCGGCCATTGTTATTTTTCAGCCTGTTTTTCTACCACGTGTCCGAAATTGCATCATGAGATATCTTATTCGATTCTAAACCCTATAAACAACTATAAATCAATTTTACACGTTTATCCAATTTTCGGCCGAAATTGGTTTATAGCGTACCGGTAACGTCAAATATCTTCTGATGTTTTTGCAAATTTTTGTGCCCGCTTTATCTGACTCGATTAATCATCCGTGTGATTTTCGGTAATTTTTGTTTAGGTGTTCAGAGGCCTAAAAACCGTGTATCCTTCAATTCGAGCTTTTTCGGGTGTTCGGAGCGGCCATTGTTATTTTTCAGCGTGTTTTTCTACCACGTGTCCGAAACCGCATTGTGAGATAACTTATTCGATTCTAGACCCTATAAACAACCATAAATCACTTTCACGCGGTTAACCGATTTTCGGCCGAAATTAGTTTATACTATACCAGTAACGTCAAATGTCTTCAGATGTATTTGAAAATTTTTGTGCTCGCTTTATCTGACTTGATTAACCATTCTTGCAATTTTCGACATTTTTCGTTTCGGGAGCTCAGAGGCCTAAAAAGCGTGTATTACTATATGCCCTTCAATTCGAGCCGTTTCGGGTGGTCGGTGCGACAATTTTTAATTTCAGCCAGTTTTTTACCATGTGTCCGAAATTGCATCATGAGATATCTTATTCGATTCTCGACCCTATAAACAACTATAAATCAATTTTACACGTTTATCCAATTTTCGGCCGAAATTGGTTTATAGCGTACCGGTAACGTCAAATATCTTCTGATGTTTTTTGCAAATTTTTGTGTCCGCTTTATCTGACTCGATACACCATCCGTGTGATTTTCGGTAATTTTTGTTTCATGACTTCAGAGGCCTAAAAAACGTGCATTATATATCCTTCACTTCGAGCTGTTTCGGTTGGTCGGAGCGGTCATTGTTATTTTTCAACCTGTTTTTCTACCATGTGTCCGAATTTGCATCATGAGATATCTTATTCGATTCTAGACCCTATAAACAACTAAAAATCACTTTTACACGGTTATCCGATTTTCGGCCAAAATTGGTTTATAGCATACCCGTAACGTCAAATATCTTCTGATGTTTTTGCAAATTTTTGTGCCCGCTTTATCTGAATTGACTTACCATTTTTAAATTTTCGATAATTTTCGTTTCGAGAGCTCAGAGGCCTAAAAAACGTGTATTATATACCCTTCAATTCGAGCCGTTTCAGGTTGTCGAAGCGACCATTTTCAATTTCAGCATGTTTTTTACCACGTGTCCGAAATCGTATGATGAGGTATCTTTTTCGATTCCAGACCCTATAAACAATTATAAATCACTTTTACACGGTTATCCGATTTTCGACCGAAATTGGTTTATAGCATACCCGGGTAACGTCAAATGTCTTCTGATGTTTATGAAAATATTTGTGCCCGCTTTATCTAACTTGACTTACCATTTTTAAATTTTCGATAATTTTCGTTTCGGGAGCTCAAAGTCCTAAAAAACGTGTATTATTATATAACCTTCAATTTGAGCCGTTTCAGGTGGTCGGAGCGACCATTTTTAATTTCAGCCAGTTTTTTACCACGTGTCCGAAATCGCATCATGAGATATCTTATTCGATTCTAGACCCTATAAACAACTATAAATCACTTTACACGGTTATCTGATTTTCGACCGAAATTGGTTTATAGCATACCGGTAACGTCAAATGTCTTCTGATGTTTTGAAAATTTGTGTGCCCGCTTTATCTGACTCGATAAACCATCCGTGCGATTTTCGGTAATTTTTGTGTCAGGAGTTCAGAGGCCTAAAAAACGTGCATTATATACCCTTTAGTTCGAGCCGTTTCAGGTGGTCGGAGCGACCATTTTTAATTTCAGCCTGTTTTTTACCACGTGTCCGAAATCGTATCATGAGGTAGCTTTTTCGATTTTAGACCCAATAAACAATTATAAATCACTTATACACGGTTATCCGATTTTCGACCGAAACTGGTTTATAGCATACCAGTAACGTCAAATGTCTTCTGATGTTTTTGACGATTTTTGTGCCCGCTTGATTTGGCTCAATTAACCATCCGTGCGATTTTCGGTAATTTTTGTATCAGGAGTTCTGAGGCCTAAAAAACGTGTATTATATATCCTTCACTTCGAGCTGTTTCGGGTGGTCGGAGCGGCCATTGTTATTTTTCAGCCTGTTTTTCTACCACGTGTCCGAAATTGCTTCATGAGATATCTTATTCGATTCTAAACCCTATAAACAATATAAATCAATTTTACAAGTTTATCCAATTTTCGGCCGAAATTGGTTTATATCGTACCGGTAACGTCAAATATCTTCTGATGTTTTTGCAAATTTTTGTGCCCGCTTTATCTGACTCGATTAATCATCCGTGCGATTTTCGGTAATTTTTGTTTAGGTGTTCAGAGGCCTAAAAACCGTGTATCCTTCAATTCGAGCTTTTTCGGGTGTTTGGAGCGGCCATTGTTATTATTCAGCGTGTTTTTCTACCACGTGTTCGAAACCGCATTGTGAGATATCTTATTCGATTCTAGACCCTATAAACAACCATAAATCACTTTCACGCGGTTAACCGATTTTCGGCCGAAATAAGTTTATACTATACCAGTAACGTCAAATGTCTTCAGATGTATTTGCAAATTTTTGTGCTCGCTTTATCTGACTTGATTAACCATTCTTGCAATTTTCGACAATTTTCGTTTCGGGAGCTTAGAGGCCTAAAAAGCGTGTATTATTATATACCCTTCAATTCGAGCCGTTTCGGGTGGTCGGTGCGACAATTTTTAATTTCAGCCAGTTTTTTACCATGTGTCCGAAATTGCATCATGAGATATCTTATTCGATTCTCGACCCTATAAACAACTATAAATCAATTTTACACGTTTATCCAATTTTCGGCCGAAATTGGTTTATAGCGTACCGGTAACGTCAAATAACTTCTGATGTTCTTTGCAAATTTTTGTGTCCGCTTTATCTGACTCGATACACCATCCGTGTGATTTTCGGTAATTTTTGTTTCATGACTTCACAGGCCTAAAAAACGTGCATTATATATCCTTCACTTCGAGCTGTTTCGGTTGGTCGGAGCGGTCATTGTTATTTTTCAACCTGTTTTTCTACCATGTGTCCGAAATTGCATCATGAGATATTGTAACATCTCGGGTTTCTTAAGCGTCACTTGTGAGTGTTCATGCTTACTAAGTGTGTCCTTACCGTTACGGGGTGGTGAACTTCGGGACGAAGTTCATTCTAAGGAGGGAAGACTGTAATACTCCGTATTTTGCCTTAATATTATTTACTACTTTAGCGTCTTGATATTTTCTGAGCATTTAAATGCTCCAGGCATTCATGTTCCAAGTTAATGTTTTGGTTAATGTTTTGTTAATGTCTGTGTTCCAAGTTCGCGGGGTAAGTTTGGTAGTCACCTAGTTGCGAGTGAACTTCGTGACGAAGTTCATTTTAAGGGGGGGAGACTGTAGTACCCCGAAACTTTAACTATTTATTCCGTAATTTGCTTTTATAATTGAGTTGTCGATGGCGCGTTAGCATGTTTTAGCCTTCGATAAGTGCCTTGGCTAACTATTTTATTATTTGTCGATGATGGGGTTTGATCCCATGACCACCGTGTAACCAAGGGTTGAGAGGACTTGGGCCTCGTTGGGCGTGCACGGTATTTAGAGCCCACCCAAACCCTAAGATATTTTACACTTTGACTAAACCCTTCCTCCACCCCTCTTTAGCCGTCACATAAGAGACAACTACTACCCATCTTACCCTATCATTCTTACACAACCATAACCACTGTACCATAGCCGCCGTGTCAGAGAAGGGAACGGAGGTTCATTTCAGAAGGTCAGACCGGTCTAAGGTAGTTCGTTCTAGCCATGAACAGGTGAGTCACGCCACTGGTTCTGGTTTATGTTGTGTTTTGCGTATTTTGTGTCGTATTTCGAAGAGTTAAGGCGTGGTTGTTCTTATATCTGGTTGGTTGTGTCGTTTTAGTGTTGTATGGTGGTGTTGAGAGGGGTGGTGTCTCTAGGCTAGGGTGGTTGTGGGCTTGTCGAAGGGTGGTGGTTCTGGGCCTGTTCATCACATCTTTAATGGGAGTCAAGGGAGGTTTGGTGTTGTCGAGTCAGGAAGGTGGTATGGGGGTGGTGCTACTGTCGACTCGGGGGAGGTCTAAGCAGTGGCACCACCATGGTCGTACAGGTGGGTTGTCAGAGGGGTTGTCGGTGGGAGATTTGGGTGGTGTAAGGGGCATTAATTGGTGTCGAGTTGGGTTTGTTTCGTATGGTCAGCAACTCAGGCAGGGGTCAGACCTGGGTTTAGGGGTGTTGGCCTGACCCGTCGGTGGGTGTCGACAGGTTGGGTGGTGTCGTGGTGGTAGTTAGGGGTAGACGGTGCTGGGGTCTGGTGCGCGTTGGAGGTCGAAGGGGTGGTGCACGGTAGGGCAGGAGGTTGAAGTCGGGGGTGAAAGGGGTTGTTAGGGTTGTTTGGTTCGTTGTCTTTTCGATTCCATTTTATTATTCTTTTACCTTGATTAAAATATTATTACTACTTATTATTAATATTATTATTTTATGAAAATTATTGTTATTACTATTGTAATAAGTAGTGTTATTATTACTACCATTTTTATAATGGCCGTCTTTCGTTGTGCCATGTTATTCGTTATTGTGTGGTTGAAGTTTATGAGTCGGAAATGATTTAAGTCAAAGGGTTTCTATATTTGGAAGTTCTATATTTGGAAAGTTTCTATTTTTGGAAACTTTCCACTTATGGAAGGTTTCTATTTTTAGCAGGAGTGGTTTGTAATGTGGTTCGGGAAGTTTATTGATTCGTTACGTATCCGTGTTTAGGTAGCGAGTTTCGCGTGGAACATTTTTAGCGAGCTTGGACTTATCTGCATTCTTGCTACTCGAGGTAGGGGAATAAATGTGAACTCGTTTATGATATGAGACGTGATTATTAACTGTCGTGAGTTTTATACGTCATATTGAATGATTAATGTTAAAATGTTATTAATTATCTGTATATTCTTATGATGCGAAAATGCGATAATGGGTCTTGTGATATGGAGCGGAGATAAGGGGTCTGTGATTGGTGCGGAGATAAAGGGTCTGTGATTGGTGCGGAGATAAAGGGTCTGTGATTGGTGCGGAGATGAAGGGTCTGTGATTGGTGTGGAGAATTATGGGTCTTGTGATTCGGAGTGGAGAAGTTCGACTGTCTATTTATAGTAATGTTTGGTTGTTTACTTTCCCTCTACTCAACCTCGTGGTTGACCATGTGTATTCGTGTGACACCTGTGATGATCCGTGATGGGGAGCAGTTTTGACAGGAAGGATGGTGCTGTGGGAGCATGGGATGGCGTGAGCACTCGGATGGACCGACTTAGATGTAGATCGCATACTTAGTAGTTATCAGTTGTACTTTAGTTTCCGCTGTGTAGCTTTTGTAACATCGAAGTTTAAATTGTATCAGTTTTTATATAAAGTACTTTGGTTTGATTTACTTTGTTATTCACTACCTCGAATATTCCGAGATGGTAACATCTCAATTTACTGAGGATGTCTTGCCTAAGGCTCCTTAATAAATCGAGGTGTTACAAAGTGGTATCAGAGCGATCGATCCTCAGGCCTAAACCAAATGAATAATAATGAACGTAGGAAGAGTCTAATAAAATGAACCCCGAGATGAGACTGTTAGGAGCCCCAAAAAGGAACGGGATGAGTTAGGGGCCCCCTCACACCAAACCTGGGCCGAGAGTAATTGAAGAGTGGGGTAGATTATATAGTGACCTAGTTATCTTGTACTAACGTTCTTGCAAGAGAAGGAATGAGGTAAGTTATGATGTGAGATATGATTGGTGATATGTACTGCGAATCATGAGATTGATGTTGAATGTTGGTTGAGATCTACTACTGCTGGTATTGAGAACAAGAGTGTAAAACCCCTCGCGAGAGCGGAAATATAAACACATAAAAATACCAAAAATGCAGCGGAATTAAAACTTTTTAAAGTAAACAACATGCGAGAAGTCTTAAACTTAAAACTGAAAACAGAACTGATATAAACAACAATAGATAAGTAGCAGTTCTAAGTATCAAACCAAAACATAAATACAAAGCCTGGGATGGAACATCCCTACAGACACCAAAACAAATGTAACAAACTACGAGTCCAGCTAAACGATATAAGGGTAAGTCATGATGAAAGGATCATCGCTCGCTAGCTCTCGTGAACCCCGCTCCAACCAGCATGTACCTACATACAGGAAAACATGTATGCCACAATCAGTGGGGAGTGACTAGAGTTCTCCTAGCCACCTTTTGGGACAACACAAAACAGGTAAGGCAATACAAAACACTCCAACATATATAAACATGTGAAGCATAAACATCTCATCAACTGATATCGTACTATCATGCGACTACAATGCACGACTCTCAACCAACTTCATAAACCGTTAGGAAGGAGAGCCGGTTTCCCTACTGGTTACCCAGTCGGGGGGTCTTTCAATCCAACTATTTATGAAACCGAACTAAGAGTCATCCAATGCCTTGGATGATTTAACCATAAATCAAATAAACATCAATAACTCATCATGCATATCTGACACTGTACCATCATCAAGGCAAGCAGATAAAACATCCATAACACTAGCAACGGGTCCAGAGGTGAACTTAACACATATCCCATTACTACACTATGTCGGGTCCAGAGGTGAACTTAACACATATCCCAACATACAATTCAAGTAAAGGGTCCAGAGGTGAACTTAACACATATCCCTAAACTTACAATCATGAAAAGGGTCCAGAGGTGAACTCAACACATATCCCTAATCATCCAAAAGCAAAGGGTCCAGAGGTGAGCTTAACACATATCCCGTGCACGACAACCGATCACGTGTCAGGTCCAGAGGTGAACTTAACACATATCCTGACACGCCCAAGCAAAACACGTAACGGGTCCAGAGGTGAGCTTAACACATATCCCGTCACGCGACATATAAAACACGTAGGGGTCCATAGGTGAGCTTAACACATATCCCACCACGCGACAACCAATGTAACCACTAACATCCAAAGATAGAAGCTAATCTATAGTTCTAACTTCTTAAACTTCTAATCAACACTTAATTGATCCCGGGAACTAAGACGAGGGAGAGCCGGTTTCCCTTTCGGTTACCCGACAGGGGGTCTCTATCCTCACTCCATTCCCGAACCCAATATAGTGTTGCCCATCCTTCGGGGACTTCAAATACATATCACGGGTATACAAAATGAGTTTCAATCAAAACCGAACAACCGTTTAAAAGTTACGATCGAAAAACAATAAAACAGCCTTCAGGGATCCCTAGCCGGTCGGCAGGCAGCCGGTCGGCCGGCTGGTGATCCTTTCTCGGCCTATTCCTTTCAAAAACACAACGAAGCAAAGGGACTCCCAGCCGGTCGGCAGGCAGCCGGTCGGCCGGCTGGGATCCACTTTCCTAACTTCCAAAAACACACAAACCCCATTCCCAAAGCACTCCCAGCCGGCTGGCAGGCGGCCGGTCTGCCGGCTGGGCTCTCATCCTACTTACGTTCTCGAAAAAAAACATACACAACACAAAATGACTACCAGCCGGTCGGCAGGCAGCCGGTCGGCCGGCTGGCAGTCCAAGGCCAAGTTATTCAAAAATACGAAAAACACACAATACGCACTCCCAGCCGGTCGACCGGCGGCCGGTCGGTCGACCGGCTCAGAGAGCCTGTCGCGAAATCCGCAAATCACAATTTGTTTGAAAACTTCATAAATCGACATACAAACTTCAAAATTGCTACACATGATGTTTACCCAACATTACTAATCATCAAATACAACTTATCTAGCAGCAAACAAGTCCCATAACAATCCTCAAACGAATTTAACAAGTATCCGTCTTAACTTGTGAAAAACTGAAAATGAACTTAAGAGCATTTAGCAACATCTTAAAGCATGAATTCTTCACATAAATACCATCCTAAACATGTCACTAAGTCCTTTGAGCAATAAACATTAACAAATCAGAAACTAACATAAGAATCACAACAAAAGTGCTAATATACACATAAAGGCCGAGTTATCTCATTATTGTCACCTTTCAAGCGATTCCGGCTAAAGATCCTCCTCAACCAAGTAGCTATCGACCTCTGGATCGTCTAAGCCCACTCCTACAAACAAAGAAACCGAATTTTAGGATAGAAAACCGATTTCTACAAAACGGACAGATTTTTCGGAGTGAAGGAAATGAAAATCTGAAGTGATAGATGGCTTGGAAATCGAACAAGGATTCCGAAAATGATATTTTTACCTTCAATCGGAGAACGGATGATGAAGAAAAGATCAAAAGAAGGAGAAATGAAATGGAGGTTTGAGAGAGTTGTCTTTACTGTAAAATGAGTTCTTGAGGAAGAAGGTATGTCAACATTTGATTTAAGAAGGGTACAAGCGGGTCGTGCTCTCGAAACGAAAATTATCGAAAATTTAAAAATGGTAAGTCAAGTCAGATAAAGTGGGCACAAAAATTTGCAAAAACATCAGAAGACATTTGACGTTACGGGTATGCTATAAACCAATTTTGGCCGAAAATCGGATAACCGTGTAAAAGTGATTTTTAGGTTTTTATAGGGTCTAGAATCGAATAAGATATCTCATGATGCAATTTCGGACACATGGTAGAAAACAGCCTGAAAACTAACAATGACCGCTCCGACCAACCGAAACAGCTCGAAGTGAAGGATATATAATGCACGTTTTTTAGGCCTCAGAACTCCTGAAACAAAAATTACTAAAAATCGCACGGATGGTTAATCGAGTAAGATTAAGCGGGCACAAGAATTTGCAAAAATATCAGAAGACATTTGACGTTACCGGTATGCTATAAAACAATTTCGGCCGAAAATCGGATAACCGTGTAAAAGTGATTTATAGTTGTTTATAGGGTCTAGAATCGAATAAGATATCTCATGATGCAATTTCGGACACATGGTAGAAAAACAGGCTGAAAAATAACAATGACCGCTCCGACCAACCGAAACAGCTCGAAGTGAAGGATATATAATGCACGTTTTTTACGCCTCTGAAGTCATGAAACAAAATTACCGAAAATCACACGGATGGTGTATCGAGTTAGACAAAGCGGACACAAAAATTTGCAAAAACATCAGATAATATTTGACGTTACCGGTACGCTATAAACCAATTTCGGCCGAAAATTGGATAAACGTGTATAATTGATTTATAGTTGTTTATAGGGTCTAGAATCGAATAAGATATCTCATGATGCAATTTCGGACACATGGTAAAAAACTGGTTGAAATTAAAAATTGTCGCACTGACCACCCGAAACGGCTCGAATTGAAGGGTATATAATAATACACGCTTTTTAGGCCTCTGAGCTCCCGAAACGAAAATTGTCGAAAATTGCAAGAATGGTTAATCAAGTCAAATAAAGCGAGCACAAAAATTTGCAAATACATCTCAAGACATTTGACGTTACTGGTATATTATAAACTAATTTCGGTCGAAAATCGGTTAACCGCGTGAAAGTGATTTATGGTTGTTTATAGGGTTTAGAATCGAATAAGATATCTCACAATTCTGTTTCGGACACGTGGTAGAAAAACACGCTGAAAAATAACAATGGCCGCTCCGAACACCCGAAAAAGCTCGAATTGAAGGATACACGGTTTTTAGGCCTCTGAACTCCTAAACAAAAATCACCGAAAATCGCACGGATGGTTAATCGAGTCAGATAAAGCGGGAACAAAAATTTGCAAAAACATCAGAAGATATTTGACGTTACCGGTATGCTATAAACCAATTTCGGCCGAAAATCGGATAACCGTGTAAAACTGATTTATAGTTGTTTATTAGGTCTAGTATCGAATAAGATATCTCATGATGCGATTTCGGACACGTGATAGAAAAACACGCTGAAAAGTAACAATGGACGCTCCGACCACCCGAAACAGCTCGAATTGAAGGTTATATAATACACGTTTTTTAGGCCTCTGAACTCCTGAAACAAAAATTACTAAAAATCGCACGGATGGTTAATCGAGTAAGATAAAGCGGGCACAAAAATTTGCAAAAACATCAGAAGACATTTGACGTTTCCGGTATGCTATAAACCAATTTCGGCCGAAAATCGGATAACCGTGTAAAAGTTATTTATAGTTGTTTATAGGGTCTCGAATCGAATAAGATATCTCATGATACAATTTCAGACACATGGCAGAAAAACAGGCTGAAAAATAAAAATGACCGCTCCGACCAACGAAACAGCTCGAAGTGAAGGATATATAATGCACGTTTTTTAGGCCTCTGAAGTCATGAAACAAAATGATGCGTATTTGGAGTGATAATCAATAAAGATAATCAACAAAAATACGGATGTTGCAGCGGAATAAAAATACTATTAAAATAATACAATCTTGAACGAATAAAGAACGAAAAGTAACCAAGAAAGTGATGAATGATGGACGAATGATGACACGGTGATGATGACGTGGCCTGGCGGTCGTCGTGGTGGTCAACGGTGGACGGTGGTGTCGTTCTTGGTGTTTCTTTGATGTTCTTGATTAATGAATCTTGATGACGTAATAAGGCACGGCACTTAATACTTGAAAGATTTGTGAAACGATTTGATGAATGAATTAAGTATGTCGATGGATAGGATAATTGATCAAACTCACACAGATATTCTCTCAATTATTTTGAAGCTCACACAGATACTTCGGGTTTTAACGCTCACACAGATACTTTAGGGTTTTTTTGTAAGATAAACTTAACACGAAAATTTGTTTATAATTTGATAATTGAATGAATAAAACAAACAACTAAGGATGCCTATTTATAGTAAAGTCATCCGTCATAAACTAGAATCGAAATAGGACACAAAATAAGAACCCTACACGGTTCCCAATACTCGGCCAAACCGTGTATTCTACTTCTCCTAGGGTTTCTATTTCTATCCTATGGATTAAAGATAATCCTTATTTAATCTAAAAGATAAAATAATAAATAAAAGATTAAGTTGTAGTAACAATCCTAACAACTTAATAACAAACTCTAATAAACTAATAACTAACTTTGTAACCACCTTGTAACAACCTTAACAACTTTGTTGTAACAAACTAGTAACAAAATTAATTAACTAACTAAAATAAAAATAAGACAAATTAAATCACACAAACCCTAATAAAATTAGGAAACCCTAACCGTGTGGTCCCACACGTTGGGCACGGTTCCCAAGATCCCTACCCGGATCTTTCTTTTGTTCCTTTAATACGTCTTCCCAAGCTAACTTGAAAATCTGTATCGAACCCATATCGAACATTTTAAACCTTTCTTTGGGTCGTGGGTCACGACCTCGAATCCTTGCTAATGCTCCCGCATCATACTCTCTCAGTTTTTGAGAATTTGACCTCAAATTAAGATCATGCAACTCCCGAGTAGACTTGGATATACTAGCTTTTGAATTGATGAGAACACGGTTTTCTTGATTTATCAAACCCTTACTCCTAGGATTCTCCTCGTGCTTGTTGGTGTTAGCAACCAACCCTTCTTCCCGACCTCCAACACCCACGGCCTGCCCAAACTTGCGGCCTCCGACCTCCGTGATGCTCACGGCGCTCTCACCCTCACAACCTCCGTGCTCCTCCTTGCTCGGAAACCCCTCACAACTACCATCTCCCCCATGAATCTCAACCAACCCAACATCTCGCTTACCCGACCCGTCGGCCTCTTTGCTTGGTGACCCCTCTCCTACCTCCATGAATAAACTTTTCTTCGAATTATGAGGTCTAGGTTCTAATCTTGTCAATGGTTGTAGATCATAGATGGTACCTCCTTTAGTAACGCTATATACATTTGTTCTCCCATCATGTATAACGTTCCTATCGTATTGCCAAGGCCTTCCAAGTAATATATGACATGCGTTCATAGGGACGATGTCACACCACAGTTTATCCTCATAAGGTCCAATGTTGAAAGAAATTAAGGGTTGTTTTTCCACCCGTACTCCTTGGTTTCCATCTAACTACTGCAACTTGTACGGTTTTTCCCTAGCCCTAATACTTAACTCCAACTCCGAAACTAAGGTTTTTGAAACAACATTAGTGCAAGACCCACTATCAATAATTAAGTCGCACTTCTTCCCCTCAACCTTACAACGAGTATGGAACACATTATCCCTTTGTTCCTCACCTTCCGTCGTGGACTCTACGTGTAAAGCACGTACTACGAGGCAATCCCCCTCGTCCTCACTCTCGGCTCCCACAATTTTCCTGTCCTCCTTTTCCTCCTCAATTTTTTCCTCCTCTACTAATTCAGGTACAACAAAGTTAGGAACCATACCTTGAAGTTCTTGAATTGACAAGGTTCTCTTTTGAGGGCAATCCGTAGCGATGTGTCCATAGCCTTGACACTTATAGCATCTTCTAATAGTACTCCCTCTAGGATCAGGAATACCTTGCTTGAACGTACCTTTGGCCTTTTCGGCCGCCTCTTCCTTCGATGCCTCCTTGGCTTTGGGCGTGGTAGTGGTAGTGTATGATGATGAGCCTTCTCCGACTCTTGTGCTTTTATAAGAATTTGTTTTCCTTGCTTTGTCATGTCTTTCGAACTTTAAAGCAATCCTGCACACATCATAATAATCTTCATAGTTTTGAATCTCAACCCTTGAAGCTAGGGTTGGTATTAAACCACGAATAAATCTAGCAACTTTCAACTCCTCCCTCTCATCTAGATCACATACAATGGTCATCTTTTCAAATTCCCGAATATATTCTGAGACGGACATATTATCTTGGGTTAAAGAATGGAGTTTTAAGTAATTTTCTTGATTGTAGTCCTTTGGCAAGAATTTCTTTACCATGTGCTTTTTCAACTTTGCCCAAGACTTAATCTTTTCTTTGTGTTGCTTCTTTCTTTGCCTCACAAGGTTTTCATACCATAGCGAAGCGTACTTGGTAAGTTTTAAGATCGCAACTTTGAATTGTTTCCGGTCATCGTATTCCTTGTATTCAAAGACTCTCTCCGTTTGTCTTAGCCACTCTAAGAAATCCTCTGGATCCATGTCTCCTTTGAATTCAGGGATGTCAAGTTTGAGACCTCTATCATCATCGTTCTTGTCCCAAGTCTTGCCCTTAAATTCAGCCTCTTCTTCCGAGTCACTCGCCCTAGATGAGGACTCTCCCGTCTTTTTATGACCTCCTTTGGTCATCATCGTCTTTATGAGATATTTGAGCTCTTGGATTTCGGACTTCAATTCCATATTGCTCTCCTCCCATGATTTTTCTTCTCCGTCTTGAGATCCTACCATGTTGACAAACTTTCCCAAGAACTGGTGTAATAAAAATTAGACCAAGAGCCGAAGCTCTGATACCAATTTGATGCGTATTTGGGGTGATAATCAATAAAGATAATCAACAAAAATACGGATGTTGCAGCGGAATAAAAATACTATTAAAATAATACAATCTTGAACGAATAAAGAACGAAAAGTAACCAAGAAAGTGATGAACGATGGACGAATGATGACACGGTGATGATGACGTGGCCTGGCGGTCGTCGTGGTGGTCAACGGTGGACGGTGGTGTCGTTCTTGGTGTTTCTTTGATGTTCTTGATTAATGAATCTTGATGACGTAATAAGGCACAGCCCTTAATACTTGAAAGATTTGTGAAACGATTTGATGAATGAATTATGTATGTCGATGGATAGGATAATTGATCAAACTCACACAGATATTCTCTCAATTATTTTGAAGCTCACACAGATACTTCGGGTTTTAAAGCTCACACAGATACTTTAGGGTTTTTTTGTAAGATAAACTTAACAAGAAAATTTGTTTATAATTTGATAATTGAATGAATAAAACAAACAACTAAGGATGCCTATTTATAGTAAGGTCATCCGTCATAAACTAGAATCGAAATAGGACACAAAATAAGAACCCTACACGGTTCCCAATACTCGGCCAAACCGTGTATTCTACTTCTCCTAGGGTTTCTATTTCTATCCTATGGATTAAAGATAATCCTTATTTAATCTAAAAGATAAAATAATAAATAAAAGATTAAGTTGTAGTAACAATCCTAACAACTTAATAACAAACTCTAATAAACTAATAACTAACTTTGTAACCACCTTGTAACAACCTTAACAACTTTCTTGTAACAAACTAGTAACAAAATTAATTAACTAACTAAAATAAAAATAAGACAAATTAAATCACACAAACCCTAATAAAATTAGGAAACCCTAACCGTGTGGTCCCACACGTTGGGCACGGTTCCCAAGATCCCTACCCGGATCTTTCTTTTGTTCCTTTAATACGTCTTCCCAAGCTAACTTGAAAATCCGTATCGAACCCATATCGAACATTTTAAACCTTTCTTTGGGTCGTGGGTCACGACCTCGAATCCTTGCTAATGCTCCCGCATCACAAAAATTAACGAAAATCACACGGATGGTTTATCGAGTCAGATAAAGCGGGCACAAAAATTTGCAAAAACATCAGAAGATATTTGACGTTACCGGTACGCTATAAACCAATTTCGGCCGAAAATTGGATAAACGTGTAAAATTGATTTATAGTTGTTTATAGGGTTTAGAATCGAATAAGATATCTCATGATGCAATTTCGGACACGTGGTAGAAAAACAGGCTGAAAAATAACAATGGCCGCTCCAACCACCCGAAACAGCTCGAAGTGAAGGATATATAATACAGGTTTTTTAGGCCTCAGAACTCCAGAAACAAAAATTACCGAAAATCGCACGGATGGTTAATTGAGCCAGATAAAGTTGTCACAAAAATTATCAAAAACATCTGAAAACATTTGACGTTACTGGTATGCTATAAACCAGTTTCGGTCGAAAATCGGATAACCGTGTAATAGTGATTTATAATTGTTTATTGGGTCTAGAATCGAAAAAGATACCTCATGATACAATCTCAGACACGTGGTAAAAAACAGGCTGAAATTAAAAATGGTCGATCCGACCACCTGAAACGGCTCGAACTGAAGAGTATATAATGCACGTTTTTTAGGCCTCTGAACTCCTGACACAAAAATTACCGAAAATCGCACGGATGGTTTATCGAGTCAGATAGAGCGGGCACACAAATTTTCAAAACATCAGAAGACATTTGACGTTACCGGTATGCTATAAACCAATTTCGGTCGAAAATCAGATAACCGTGTAAAGTGATTTATAGTTGTTTATAGGGTCTAGAATCGAATAAGATATCTCATGATGCGATTTCGGACACGTGGTAAAAAATTGGCTGAAATTAAAAATGGTCGCTCCGACCACCAGAAACGGCTCGAATTGAAGGTTATATAATAATACACGTTTTTTAGGACTTTGAGCTCCCGAAACGAAAATTATCGAAAATTTAAAAATGGTAAGTCAAGTTAGATAAAGCGGGCACAAATATTTTCATAAACATCAGAAGACATTAGACGTTACCGGGTATGCTATAAACCAATTTCGGTCGAAAATCGGATAACCGTGTAAAAGTGATTTATAATTGTTTATAGGGTCTAGAATCGAAAAAGATACCTCATGATACGATTTCGGACACGTGGTAAAAAACATGCTGAAATTAAAAATAGTCGCTCCGACCACCTGAAACGGCTCGAATTGAAGGGTATATAATACACGTTTTTTAGGTCTCTGAGCTCTCGAAACGAAAATTATCGAAAATTTAAAAATGGTAAGTCAAGTTAGATAAAGCGGGCACAAAAATTTGCAAAAACATCAGAAGACATTTGACTTTACGGGTATGCTATAAACCAATTTTGGCAGAAAATCGGATAACCGTGTAAAAGCTATTTATAGTTGTTTATAGGGTCTAGAATCGAATAAGATATATCATGATGCAATTTCAGACACATGGTAAAAAACTGGCTGAAATTATAAATTGTCGCACCGACCACCCGAAACGGCTCGAATTGAAGGGTATATAATAATAGACGCTTTTTAGGCCTCTGAGCTCCCGAAAGAAAATTGTCGAAAATTGCTAGAATGGTTAATCAAGTCAGATAAAGCGAGCACAAAAATTTGCAAATACATCTGTAGACATTTGACGTTACTGGTATAGTATAAACTAATTTCGGCCGACAATTGGTTAACCGCGTGAAAGTGATTTATGGTTGTTTATAGGGTCTAGAATCGAATAAGATATCTCACAATGCGGTTTCGGACACGTGGTAGAAAAACACGCTGAAAAATAACAATGGCCGCTCCGAACACCCGAAAAAGCTCGAATTGAAGGATACACGGTTTTTAGGCCTCTGAACACCTAAACAAAAATTACCAAAAATCGCACGGATAGTTAATCGAGTCAGATAAAGCGGGCACAAAAAATTGCAAAAATATCGGAAGATATTTGACGTTACCGGTACGCTATAAACCAATTTCGGCCGAAAATTGGATAAACGTGTAAAATTGATTTATAGTTGTTTATAGGGTTTAGAATCGAATAAGATATCTCATGATGCAATTTCGCACACGTGGTAGAAAAACAGGCTGAAAAATAACAATGGCCGCTCCGACCACCCGAAACAGCTCGAAGTGAAGAATATATAATACACGTTTTTTAGGCCTCAGAACTCCTGAAACAAAAATTACCGAAAATCGCAAGGGATGGTTAATTGAGCCAGATCAAGCGGGCACAAAAATTGTCAAAAACATCAGAAGACATTTGACGTTACTGGTATGCTATAAACCAGTTTCGGTCGAAAATCGGATAACCGTGTAAAAGTGATTTATAAGTGTTTATAGGGTCTAGAATCGAAAAAGATACCTCATGATATTGCATCATGATATATCTTATTCGATTCTAGACCCTATAAACAACTATAAATCACTTTTACACGGTTATCCGATTTTCGGCCGAAATTGGTTTATAGCATAACGGTAACGTCAAATATCTTCTGATGTTTTTGCATATTTTTGTGCCGCTTTATCTAACTCGATAAACCATCCGTGCGATTTTCGGTAATTTTTGTTTCAGGTCTTCAGAGGCCTAAAAAACGTGCATTATATATCCTTCACTTCGAGCTGTTTCGGGTGGTCGGAGCGGCCATTGTTATTTTTCAGCCTGTTTTTCTACCACGTGTCCGAAATTGCATCATGATATATCTTATTCGATTCTAGACCCTATAAACAACTATAAATCACTTTTACACGGTTATCCGATTTTCGGCCGAAATTGGTTTATAGCATAACGGTAACGTCAAATATCTTCTGATGTTTTTGCAAATTTTTGTGCCGATTTATCTGACTCGATGAACCATTCGTGCGATTTTCGGTAATTATTGTTTCAGGACTTCAGAGGCCTAAAAAACGTGCATTTTATATACTTCACTTCGAGCTGTTTCGGGTGGTCCGATCGGCCATTGTTATTTTTCAGCATGTTTTTCTACCACGTGTCCGAAATTGCATCATGATATATCTTATTCGATTCTATACCCTATAAACAACTATAAATCACTTTTACACGGTTATCCGATTTTCGGCCGAAATTGGTTTATAGCATAACGGTAACGTCAAATATCTTCTGATGTTTTTGCATATTTTTGTGCCGCTTTATCTGACTCGATAAACCATCCGTGCGATTTTCGGTAATTTTTGTTTCAGGTCTTCAGAGGCCTAAAAAACGTGCATTATATATCCTTCACTTCGAGCTGTTTCGGGTGGTCGGAGCGGCCATGTTTATTTTTCAGCTTGTTTTTCTACCACGTGTCCGAAATTGAATCATAAGATATCTTATTCGATTCTAGACCCTATAAACAACTATAAATCACTTTTACACGGTTATCTGATTTTCGGCCGAAATTGGTTCATAGCATACTGGTAACGTCAAATATCTTCTGATGTTTTTGAAAATTTTTGTGCCGCTTTATCTGAATCGATAAACCATCCGTGCGATTTTCGGTAATTTTTGTTTCAGGTCTTCAGAGGCCTAAAAAACGTGCATTATATATCCTTCACTTCGAGCTGTTTCGGGTGGTCGGAGCGGCCATTGTTATTTTTCAGCCTGTTTTTCTACCACGTGTCCGAAATTGCATCATGATATATCTTATTCGATTCTAGACCTTATAAACAACTATAAATCACTTTTACACGGTTATCCGATTTTCGGCCGAAATTGGTTTATAGCATAACGGTAACGTCAAATATCTTCTGATGTTTTTGCAAATTTTTGTGCCGATTTATCTGACTCGATAAACCATTCGTGCGATTTTCGGTAATTATTGTTTCCGGACTTCAGAGGCCTAAAAAACGTGCATTTTATATACTTCACTTCGAGCTGTTTCGGGTGGTCCGATCGGCCATTGTTATTTTTCAGCATGTTTTTCTACCACGTGTCCGAAATTGCATCATGATATATCTTATTCGATTCTATACCCTATAAACAACTATAAATCACTTTTACACGGTTATCCGATTTTCGGCCGAAATTGGTTTATAGCATAACGGTAACGTCAAATATCTTCTGATGTTTTTGCATATTTTTGTGCCGCTTTATCTGACTCGATAAACCATCCGTGCGATTTTCGGTAATTTTTGTTTCAGGTCTTCAGAGGCCTAAAACACGTGCATTATATATCCTTCACTTCGAGCTGTTTCGGGTGGTCGGAGCGGCCATGTTTATTTTTCAGCTTGTTTTTCTACCAAGTGTCCGAAATTGAATCATAAGATATCTTATTCGATTCTAGACCCTATAAACAACTATAAATCACTTTTACACGGTTATCCGATTTTCGGCCGAAATTGGTTTATAGCATAACGGTAACGTCAAATATCTTCTGATGTTTTTGCAAATTTTTGTGCCGATTTATCTGACTCGATAAACCATTCGTGCGATTTTCGGTAATTAGTGTTTCAGGACTTCAGAGGCCTAAAAAACGTGCATTTTATATACTTCACTTCGAGCTGTTTCGGGTGGTCCGATCGGCCATTGTTATTTTTCAGCCTGTTTTTCTACCACGTGTCCGAAATTGCATCATGATATATCTTATTCGATTCTAGACCCTATAAACAACTATAAAGCACTTTTACACGGTTATCCGATTTTCGGCCGAAATTGGTTTATAGCATAACGGTAACGTCAAATATCTTCTGATGTTTTTGCATATTTTTGTGCCGCTTTATCTGACTCGATAAACCATCCGTACGATTTTCGGTAATTTTTTTTTCAGGTCTTCAGAGGCCTAAAAAACGTGCATTTTATATACTTCACTTCGAGCTGTTTCGGGTGGTCCGATCGGCCATTGTTATTTTTCAGCCTGTTTTTGTACCACGTGTCCGAAATTTCATCATGATATATCTTATTCGATTCTAGACCCTATAAACAACTATAAATCACTTTTACACGGTTATCCGATTTTCGGCCGAAATTGGTTTATAGCATAATGGTAACGTCAAATATCTTCTGATGTTTTTGCATATTTTTGTGCCGCTTTATCTGACTCGATAAACCATCCGTGCGATTTTCGGTAATTATTGTTTCAGGACATCAGAGGCCTAAAAAACGTGCATTTTATATACTTCACTTCGAGCTGTTTCGGGTGGTCCGATCGGCCATTGTTATTTTTCAGCCTGTTTTTCTACCACGTGTCCGAAATTGCATCATGATATATCTTATTCGATTCTAGACCCTATAAACAACTATAAATCACTTTTACACGGTTATCCGATTTTCGGCCGAAATTGGTTTATAGCATAACGGTAACGTCAAATATCTTCTGATGTTTTTGCATATTTTTTTGCCGCTTTATCTGACTCGATAAACCATCCGTGCGATTTTCGGTAATTTTTGTTTCAGGTCTTCAGAGGCCTAAAAAACGTGCATTATATATCCTTCACTTCGAGCTGTTTCGTGTGGTCGGAGCGGCCATTGTTATTTTTCAGCCTGTTTTTCTACCACGTGTCCGAAATTGCATCATGAGATATCTTATTCGATTCTAGACCCTATAAACAACTATAAATCACTTTTACACTGTTATCCGATTTTTGGCCGAAATTGGTTTATAGCATACCGGTAACGTCAAATATCTTCTGATGTTTTTGCAAATTTTTTTGCCGATTTATCTGACTCGATAAACCATTCGTGCGATTTTCGGTAATTATTGTTTCAGGACTTCAGAGGCCTAAAAAACGTGCATCTTATATACTTCACTTCGAGCTGTTTCGGGTGGTCCGATCGGCCATTGTTATTTTCCAGCCTGTTTTTCTACCACGTGTCCGAAATTGCACATGATATATCTTAAGCGATTCTAGACCCTATAAACAACTATAAATCACTTTTACACGGTTATCCGATTTTCGGCCGAAATTGGTTTATAGCATAACGGTAACGTAAAATATCTTCCGATGTTTTCGCATATTTTTGTGCCGCTTTATCTAACTCGATAAACCATCCGTGCGATTTTCGGTAATTTTTGTTTCAGGTCTTCAGAGGCCTAAAAACGTGCATTATATATCCTTCTCTTCGAGCTGTTTCGGGTGGTCGGAGCGGCCATTGTTATTTTTCAGCCTGTTTTTCTACCACGTGTCCGAAATTGCATCATGATATATCTTATTCGATTCTAGACCCTATAAACAACTATAAATCACTTTTACACGGTTATCCGATTTTCGGCCGAAATTGGTTTATAGCATAACGGTAACGTCAAATATCTTCTGATGTTTTTGCAAATTTTTGTGCCGATTTATCTGACTCGATAAACCATTCGTGCGATTTTCGGTAATTAGTGTTTCAGGACTTCAGAGGCCTAAAAAACGTGCATTTTATATACTTCACTTCGAGCTGTTTCGGGTGGTCCGATCGGCCATTGTTATTTTTCAGCCTGTTTTTCTACCACGTGTCCGAAATTGCATCATGATATATCTTATTCGATTCTAGACCCTATAAACAACTATAAAGCACTTTTACACGGTTATCCGATTTTCGGCCGAAATTGGTTTATAGCATAACGGTAACGTCAAATATCTTCTGATGTTTTTGCATATTTTTGTGCCGCTTTATCTGACTCGATAAACCATCCGTGCGATTTTCGGTAATTTTTGTTTCAGGTCTTCAGAGGCCTAAAAAACGTGCATTATATATCCTTCACTTCGAGCTGTTTCGGGTGGTCGGAGCGGCCATGTTTATTTTTCAGCTTGTTTTTCTACCACGTGTCCGAAATTGAATCATAAGATATCTTATTCGATTCTAGACCCTATAAACAACTATAAATCACTTTTACACGGTTATCTGATTTTCGGCCGAAATTGGTTCATAGCATACTGGTAACGTCAAATATCTTCTGATGTTTTTGAAAAATTTTGTGCCGCTTTATCTGACTCGATAAACCATCCGTGCGATTTTCGGTAATTTTTGTTTCTGGAGTTCAGAGGCCTAAAAAAAGTGCATTATATATCCTTCACTTCGAGCTGTTTCGGGTGGTCGGAGCGGCCATTGTTATTTTTCAGCCTGTTTTTCTACCACGTGTCCGAAATTGCATCATGAGATATCTTATTCGATTCTAGACCCTATAAACAACTATAAATCACTTTTACACTGTTATCCGATTTTTGGCCGAAATTGGTTTATAGCATACCGGTAACGTCAAATATCTTCTGATGTTTTTGCAAATTTTTTTGCCGATTTATCTGACTCGATAAACCATTCGTGTGATTTTCGGTAATTATTGTTTCAGGACTTCAGAGGCCTAAAAAACGTGCATCTTATATACTTCACTTCGAGCTTTTTCGGGTGGTCCGATCGGCCATTGTTATTTTCCAGCCTGTTTTTCTACCACGTGTCCGAAATTGCATCATGATATATCTTATTCGATTCTAGACCCTATAAACAACTATAAATCACTTTTACACGGTTATCCGATTTTCGGCCGAAATTGGTTTATAGCATAACGGTAACGTCAAATATCTTCTGATGTTTTCGCATATTTTTGTGCCGCTTTATCTAACTCGATAAACCATCCGTGCGATTTTCGGTAATTTTTGTTTCAGGTCTTCAGAGGCCTAAAAAACGTGCATTATATATCCTTCACTTCGAGCTGTTTCGGGTGGTCGGAGCGGCCATTGTTATTTTTCAGCCTGTTTTTCTACCACGTGTCCGAAATTGCATCATGATATATCTTATTCGATTCTAGACCCTATAAACAACTATAAATCACTTTTACACGGTTATCCGATTTTCGGCCGAAATTGGTTTATAGCATAACGGTAACGTCAAATATCTTCTGATGTTTTTGCAAATTTTTGTGCCGATTTATCTGACTCGATAAACCATTCGTGCGATTTTCGGTAATTAGTGTTTCAGGACTTCAGAGGCCTAAAAAACGTGCATTTTATATACTTCACTTCGAGCTGTTTCGGGTGGTCCGATCGGCCATTGTTATTTTTCAGCCTGTTTTTCTACCACGTGTCCGAAATTGCATCATGATATATCTTATTCGATTCTAGACCCTATAAACAACTATAAAGCACTTTTACACGGTTATCCGATTTTCGGCCGAAATTGGTTTATAGCATAACGGTAACGTCAAATATCTTCTGATGTTTTTGCATATTTCTGTGCCGCTTTATCTGACTCGATAAACCATCCGTACGATTTTCGGTAATTTTTGTTTCAGGTCTTCAGAGGCCTAAAAAACGTGCATTTTATATACTTCACTTCGAGGTGTTTCGGGTGGTCCGATCGGCCATTGTTATTTTTCAGCCTGTTTTTGTACCACGTGTCCGAAATTGCATCATGATATATCTTATTCGATTCTAGACCCTATAAACAACTATAAATCACTTTTACACGGTTATCCGATTTTCGGCCGAAATTGGTTTATAGCATAATGGTAACGTCAAATATCTTCTGATGTTTTTGCATATTTTTGTGCCGCTTTATCTGACTCGATAAACCATCCGTGCGATTTTCGGTAATTATTGTTTCAGGACATCAGAGGCCTAAAAAACGTGCATTTTATATACTTCACTTCGAGCTGTTTCGGGTGGTCTGATCGGCCATTGTTATTTTTCAGCCTGTTTTTCTACCACGTGTCCGAAATTGCATCATGATATATCTTATTCGATTCTAGACCCTATAAACAACTATAAATCACTTTTACACGGTTATCCGATTTTCGGCCGAAATTGGTTTATAGCATAACGGTAACGTCAAATATCTTCTGATGTTTTTGCATATTTTTTTGCCGCTTTATCTGACTCGATAAACCATCCGTGCGATTTTCGGTAATTTTTGTTTCAGGTCTTCAGAGGCCTAAAAAACGTGCATTATATATCCTTCACTTCGAGCTGTTTCGTGTGGTCGGAGCGGCCATTGTTATTTTTCAGCCTGTTTTTCTACCACGTGTCCGAAATTGCATCATGAGATATCTTATTCGATTCTAGACCCTATAAACAACTATAAATCACTTTTACACTGTTATCCGATTTTTGGCCGAAATTGGTTTATAGCATACCGGTAACGTCAAATATCTTCTGATGTTTTTGCAAATTTTTTTGCCGATTTATCTGACTCGATAAACCATTCGTGCGATTTTCGGTAATTATTGTTTCAGGACTTCAGAGGCCTAAAAAACGTGCATCTTATATACTTCACTTCGAGCTGTTTCGGGTGGTCCGATCGGCCATTGTTATTTTCCAGCCTGTTTTTCTACCACGTGTCCGAAATTGCACATGATATATCTTAAGCGATTCTAGACCCTATAAACAACTATAAATCACTTTTACACGGTTATCCGATTTTCGGCCGAAATTGGTTTATAGCATAACGGTAACGTAAAATATCTTCCGATGTTTTCGCATATTTTTGTGCCGCTTTATCTAACTCGATAAACCATCCGTGCGATTTTCGGTAATTTTTGTTTCAGGTCTTCAGAGGCCTAAAAAACGTGCATTATATATCCTTCTCTTCGAGCTGTTTCGGGTGGTCGGAGCGGCCATTGTTATTTTTCAGCCTGTTTTTCTACCACGTGTCCGAAATTGCATCATGATATATCTTATTCGATTCTAGACCCTATAAACAACTATAAATCACTTTTACACGGTTATCCGATTTTCGGCCGAAATTGGTTTATAGCATAACGGTAACGTCAAATATCTTCTGATGTTTTTGCAAATTTTTGTGCCGATTTATCTGACTCGATAAACCATTCGTGCGATTTTCGGTAATTAGTGTTTCAGGACTTCAGAGGCCTAAAAAACGTGCATTTTATATACTTCACTTCGAGCTGTTTCGGGTGGTCCGATCGGCCATTGTTATTTTTCAGCCTGTTTTTCTACCACGTGTCCGAAATTGCATCATGATATATCTTATTCGATTCTAGACCCTATAAACAACTATAAAGCACTTTTACACGGTTATCCGATTTTCGGCCGAAATTGGTTTATAGCATAACGGTAACGTCAAATATCTTCTGATGTTTTTGCATATTTTTGTGCCGCTTTATCTGACTCGATAAACCATCCGTGCGATTTTCGGTAATTTTTGTTTCAGGTCTTCAGAGGCCTAAAAAACGTGCATTTTATATACTTCACTTCGAGCTGTTTCGGGTGGTCCGATCGGCCATTGTTATTTTTCAGCCTGTTTTTCTACCACGTGTCCGAAATTGCATCATGATATATCTTATTCGATTCTAGACCCTATAAACAACTATAAATCACTTTTACACGGATATCCGATTTTCGGCCGAAATTGGTTTATAGCATAATGGTAACGTCAAATATCTTCTGATGTTTTTGCATATTTTTGTGCCGCTTTATCTGACTCGATAAACCATCCGTGCGATTTTCGGTAATTATTGTTTCAGGACATCAGAGGCCTAAAAAACGTGCATTTTATATACTTCACTTCGAGCTGTTTCGGGTGGTCCGATCGGCCATTGTTATTTTCCAGCCTGTTTTTCAACCACGTGTCCGAAATTGCATCATGATATATCTTATTCGATTCTAGACCCTATAAACAACTATAAATCACTTTTACACGGTTATCCGATTTTCGGCCGAAATTGGTTTATAGCATAACGGTAACGTCAAATATCTTCTGATGTTTTTGCATATTTTTTTGCCGCTTTATCTGACTCGATAAACCATCCGTGCGATTTTCGGTAATTTTTGTTTCAGGTCTTCAGAGGCCTAAAAAACGTGCATTATATATCCTTCACTTCGAGCTGTTTCGTGTGGTCGGAGCGGCCATTGTTATTTTTCAGCCTGTTTTTCTACCACGTGTCCGAAATTGCATCATGAGATATCTTATTTGATTCTAGACCCTATAAACAACTATAAATCACTTTTACACTGTTATCCGATTTTTGGCCGAAATTGGTTTATAGCATACCGGTAACGTCAAATATCTTCTGATGTTTTTGCAAATTTTTTTGCCGATTTATCTGACTCGATAAACCATTCGTGCGATTTTCGGTAATTATTGTTTCAGGACTTCAGAGGCCTAAAAAACGTGCATCTTATATACTTCACTTCGAGCTGTTTCGGGTGGTCCGATCGGCCATTGTTATTTTCCAGCCTGTTTTTCTACCACGTGTCCGAAATTGCATCATGATATATCTTAAGCGATTCTAGACCCTATAAACAACTATAAATCACTTTTACACGGTTATCCGATTTTCGGCCGAAATTGGTTTATAGCATAACGGTAACGTCAAATATCTTCTGATGTTTTCGCATATTTTTGTGCCGCTTTATCTAACTCGATAAACCATCCGTGCGATTTTCGGTAATTTTTGTTTCAGGTCTTCAGAGGCCTAAAAAACGTGCATTATATATCCTTCTCTTCGAGCTGTTTCGGGTGGTCGGAGCGGCCATTGTTATTTTTCAGCATGTTTTTCTACCACGTGTCCGAAATTGCATCATGATATATCTTATTCGATTCTAGACCCTATAAACAACTATAAATCACTTTTACACGGTTATCCGATTTTCGGCCGAAATTGGTTTATAGCATAACGGTAAAGTCAAATATCTTCTGATGTTTTTGCAAATTTTTGTGTCGATTTATCTGACTCGATAAACCATTCGTGCGATTTTCGGTAATTAGTGTTTCAGGACTTCAGAGGCCTAAAAAACGTGCATTTTATATACTTCACTTCGAGCTGTTTCGGGTGGTCCGATCGGCCATTGTTATTTTTCAGCCTGTTTTTCTACCACGTGTCCGAAATTGCATCATGATATATCTTATTCGATTCTAGACCCTATAAACAACTATAAAGCACTTTTACACGGTTATCCGATTTTCGGCCGAAATTGGTTTATAGCATAACGGTAACGTCAAATATCTTCTGATGTTTTTGCATATTTTTGTGCCGCTTTATCTGACTCGATAAACCATCCGTGCGATTTTCGGTAATTTTTGTTTCAGGTCTTCAGAGGCCTAAAAAACGTGCATTTTATATACTTCACTTCGAGCTGTTTCGGGTGGTCCGATCGGCCATTGTTATTTTTCAGCCTGTTTTTCTACCACGTGTCCGAAATTGCATCATGATATATCTTATTCGATTCTAGACCCTATAAACAACTATAAATCACTTTTACACGGTTATCCGATTTTCGGCCGAAATTGGTTTATAGCATAACGGTAACGTCAAATATCTTCTGATGTTTTTGCATATTTTTGTGCCGCTTTATCTGACTCGATAAACCATCCGTGCGATTTTCGGTAATTTTTGTTTCAGGTCTTCAGAGGCCTAAAAAACGTGCATTATATATCCTTCACTTCGAGCTGTTTCGTGTGGTCGGAGCGGCCATTGTTATTTTTCAGCCTGTTTTTCTACCACGTGTCCGAAATTGCATCATGAGATATCTTATTCGATTCTAGACCCTATAAACAACTATAAATCACTTTTACACTGTTATCCGATTTTTGGCCGAAATTGGTTTATAGCATACCGGTAACGTCAAATATCTTCTGATGTTTTTGCAAATTTTTTTGCCGATTTATCTGACTCGATAAACCATTCGTGCGATTTTCGGTAATTATTGTTTCAGGACTTCAGAGGCCTAAAAAACGTGCATCTTATATACTTCACTTCGAGCTGTTTCGGGTGGTCCGATCGGCCATTGTTATTTTCCAGCCTGTTTTTCTACCACGTGTCCGAAATTGCACATGATATATCTTAAGCGATTCTAGACCCTATAAACAACTATAAATCACTTTTACACGGTTATCCGATTTTCGGCCGAAATTGGTTTATAGCATAACGGTAACGTAAAATATCTTCCGATGTTTTCGCATATTTTTGTGCCGCTTTATCTAACTCGATAAACCATCCGTGCGATTTTCGGTAATTTTTGTTTCAGGTCTTCAGAGGCCTAAAAAACGTGCATTATATATCCTTCTCTTCGAGCTGTTTCGGGTGGTCGGAGCGGCCATTGTTATTTTTCAGCCTGTTTTTCTACCACGTGTCCGAAATTGCATCATGATATATCTTATTCGATTCTAGACCCTATAAACAACTATAAATCACTTTTACACGGTTATCCGATTTTCGGCCGAAATTGGTTTATAGCATAACGGTAACGTCAAATATCTTCTGATGTTTTTGCAAATTTTTGTGCCGATTTATCTGACTCGATAAACCATTCGTGCGATTTTCGGTAATTAGTGTTTCAGGACTTCAGAGGCCTAAAAAACGTGCATTTTATATACTTCACTTCGAGCTGTTTCGGGTGGTCCGATCGGCCATTGTTATTTTTCAGCCTGTTTTTCTACCACGTGTCCGAAATTGCATCATGATATATCTTATTCGATTCTAGACCCTATAAACAACTATAAAGCACTTTTACACGGTTATCCGATTTTCGGCCGAAATTGGTTTATAGCATAACGGTAACGTCAAATATCTTCTGATGTTTTTGCATATTTTTGTGCCGCTTTATCTGACTCGATAAACCATCCGTGCGATTTTCGGTAATTTTTGTTTCAGGTCTTCAGAGGCCTAAAAAACGTGCATTTTATATACTTCACTTCGAGCTGTTTCGGGTGGTCCGATCGGCCATTGTTATTTTTCAGCCTGTTTTTCTACCACGTGTCCGAAATTGCATCATGATATATCTTATTCGATTCTAGACCCTATAAACAACTATAAATCACTTTTACACGGATATCCGATTTTCGGCCGAAATTGGTTTATAGCATAATGGTAACGTCAAATATCTTCTGATGTTTTTGCATATTTTTGTGCCGCTTTATCTGACTCGATAAACCATCCGTGCGATTTTCGGTAATTATTGTTTCAGGACATCAGAGGCCTAAAAAACGTGCATTTTATATACTTCACTTCGAGCTGTTTCGGGTGGTCCGATCGGCCATTGTTATTTTTCAGCCTGTTTTTCAACCACGTGTCCGAAATTGCATCATGATATATCTTATTCGATTCTAGACCCTATAAACAACTATAAATCACTTTTACACGGTTATCCGATTTTCGGCCGAAATTGGTTTATAGCATAACGGTAACGTCAAATATCTTCTGATGTTTTTGCATATTTTTTTGCCGCTTTATCTGACTCGATAAACCATCCGTGCGATTTTCGGTAATTTTTGTTTCAGGTCTTCAGAGGCCTAAAAAACGTGCATTATATATCCTTCACTTCGAGCTGTTTCGTGTGGTCGGAGCGGCCATTGTTATTTTTCAGCCTGTTTTTCTACCACGTGTCCGAAATTGCATCATGAGATATCTTATTTGATTCTAGACCCTATAAACAACTATAAATCACTTTTACACTGTTATCCGATTTTTGGCCGAAATTGGTTTATAGCATACCGGTAACGTCAAATATCTTCTGATGTTTTTGCAAATTTTTTTGCCGATTTATCTGACTCGATAAACCATTCGTGCGATTTTCGGTAATTATTGTTTCAGGACTTCAGAGGCCTAAAAAACGTGCATCTTATATACTTCACTTCGAGCTGTTTCGGGTGGTCCGATCGGCCATTGTTATTTTCCAGCCTGTTTTTCTACCACGTGTCCGAAATTGCATCATGATATATCTTAAGCGATTCTAGACCCTATAAACAACTATAAATCACTTTTACACGGTTATCCGATTTTCGGCCGAAATTGGTTTATAGCATAACGGTAACGTCAAATATCTTCTGATGTTTTCGCATATTTTTGTGCCGCTTTATCTAACTCGATAAACCATCCGTGCGATTTTCGGTAATTTTTGTTTCAGGTCTTCAGAGGCCTAAAAAACGTGCATTATATATCCTTCTCTTCGAGCTGTTTCGGGTGGTCGGAGCGGCCATTGTTATTTTTCAGCATGTTTTTCTACCACGTGTCCGAAATTGCATCATGATATATCTTATTCGATTC
The DNA here is from genome assembly GCA_029255685.2 of Silene conica. Classification (NCBI taxonomy): domain Eukaryota; kingdom Viridiplantae; phylum Streptophyta; class Magnoliopsida; order Caryophyllales; family Caryophyllaceae; genus Silene; species Silene conica. The sequence continues at coordinate 41,258,667 of CM055316.2, read as the reverse complement.
TAGACCCTATAAACAACTATAAATCACTTTTACACGGTTATCCGATTTTCGGCCGAAATTGGTTTATAGCATAACGGTAAAGTCAAATATCTTCTGATGTTTTTGCAAATTTTTGTGTCGATTTATCTGACTCGATAAACCATTCGTGCGATTTTCGGTAATTAGTGTTTCAGGACTTCAGAGGCCTAAAAAACGTGCATTTTATATACTTCACTTCGAGCTGTTTCGGGTGGTCCGATCGGCCATTGTTATTTTTCAGCCTGTTTTTCTACCACGTGTCCGAAATTGCATCATGATATATCTTATTCGATTCTAGACCCTATAAACAACTATAAAGCACTTTTACACGGTTATCCGATTTTCGGCCGAAATTGGTTTATAGCATAACGGTAACGTCAAATATCTTCTGATGTTTTTGCATATTTTTGTGCCGCTTTATCTGACTCGATAAACCATCCGTGCGATTTTCGGTAATTTTTGTTTCAGGTCTTCAGAGGCCTAAAAAACGTGCATTTTATATACTTCACTTCGAGCTGTTTCGGGTGGTCCGATCGGCCATTGTTATTTTTCAGCCTGTTTTTCTACCACGTGTCCGAAATTGCATCATGATATATCTTATTCGATTCTAGACCCTATAAACAACTATAAATCACTTTTACACGGTTATCCGATTTTCGGCCGAAATTGGTTTATAGCATAACGGTAACGTCAAATATCTTCTGATGTTTTTGCATATTTTTGTGCCGCTTTATCTGACTCGATAAACCATCCGTGCGATTTTCGGTAATTATTGTTTCAGGACATCAGAGGCCTAAAAAACGTGCATTTTATATACTTCACTTCGAGCTGTTTCGGGTGGTCCGATCGGCCATTGTTATTTTTCAGCCTGTTTTTCAACCACGTGTCCGAAATTTCATCATGATATATCTTATTCGATTCTAGACCCTATAAACAACTATAAATCACTTTAACACGGTTATCCGATTTTCGGCCGAAATTGGTTTATAGCATAACGGTAAAGTCAAATATCTTCTGATGTTTTTGCAAATTTTTGTGCCGATTTATCTGACTCGATAAACCATTCGTGCGATTTTCGGTAATTAGTGTTTCAGGACTTCAGAGGCCTAAAAAACGTGCATTTTATATACTTCACTTCGAGCTGTTTCGGGTGGTCCGATCGGCCATTGTTATTTTTCAGCCTGTTTTTCTACCACGTGTCCGAAATTGCATCATGATATATCTTATTCGATTCTAGACCCTATAAACAACTATAAAGCACTTTTACACGGTTATCCGATTTTCGGCCGAAATTGGTTTATAGCATAACGGTAACGTCAAATATCTTCTGATGTTTTTGCATATTTTTGTGCCGCTTTATCTGACTCGATAAACCATCCGTGCGATTTTCGGTAATTTTTGTTTCAGGTCTTCAGAGGCCTAAAAAACGTGCATTTTATATACTTCACTTCGAGCTGTTTCGGGTGGTCCGATCGGCCATTGTTATTTTTCAGCCTGTTTTTCTACCACGTGTCCGAAATTGCATCATGATATATCTTATTCGATTCTAGACCCTATAAACAACTATAAATCACTTTTACACGGTTATCCGATTTTCGGCCGAAATTGGTTTATAGCATAATGGTAACGTCAAATATCTTCTGATGTTTTTGCATATTTTTGTGCCGCTTTATCTGACTCGATAAACCATCCGTGCGATTTTCGGTAATTATTGTTTCAGGACATCAGAGGCCTAAAAAACGTGCATTTTATATACTTCACTTCGAGCTGTTTCGGGTGGTCCGATCGGCCATTGTTATTTTTCAGCCTGTTTTTCTACCACGTGTCCGAAATTGCATCATGATATATCTTATTCGATTCTAGACCCTATAAACAACTATAAAGCACTTTTACACGGTTATCCGATTTTCGGCCGAAATTGGTTTATAGCATAACGGTAACGTCAAATATCTTCTGATGTTTTTGCATATTTTTGTGCCGCTTTATCTGACTCGATAAACCATCCGTGCGATTTTCGGTAATTTTTGTTTCAGGTCTTCAGAGGCCTAAAAAACGTGCATTTTATATACTTCACTTCGAGCTGTTTCGGATGGTCCGATCGGCCATTGTTATTTTTCAGCCTGTTTTTCTACCACGTGTCCGAAATTGCATCATGATATATCTTATTCGATTCTAGACCCTATAAACAACTATAAATCACTTTTACACGGTTATCCGATTTTCGGCCGAAATTGGTTTATAGCATAATGGTAACGTCAAATATCTTCTGATGTTTTTGCATATTTTTGTGCCGCTTTATCTGACTCGATAAACCATCCGTGCGATTTTCGGTAATTATTGTTTCAGGACATCAGAGGCCTAAAAAACGTGCATTTTATATACTTCACTTCGAGCTGTTTCGGGTGGTCCGATCGGCCATTGTTATTTTTCAGCCTGTTTTTCAACCACGTGTCCGAAATTGCATCATGATATATCTTATTCGATTCTAGACCCTATAAACAACTATAAATCACTTTTACACGGTTATCCGATTTTCGGCCGAAATTGGTTTATAGCATAATGGTAACGTCAAATATCTTCTGATGTTTTTGCATATTTTTGTGCCGCTTTATCTGACTCGATAAACCATCCGTGCGATTTTCGGTAATTATTGTTTCAGGACATCAGAGGCCTAAAAAACGTGCATTTTATATACTTCACTTCGAGCTGTTTCGGGTGGTCCGATCGGCCATTGTTATTTTTCAGCCTGTTTTTCTACCACGTGTCCGAAATTGCATCATGATATATCTTATTCGATTCTAGACCCTATAAACAACTATAAATCACTTTAACACGGTTATCCGATTTTCGGCCGAAATTGGTTTATAGCATAACGGTAAAGTCAAATATCTTCTGATGTTTTTGCAAATTTTTGTGCCGATTTATCTGACTCGATAAACCATTCGTGCGATTTTCGGTAATTAGTGTTTCAGGACTTCAGAGGCCTAAAAAACGTGCATTTTATATACTTCACTTCGAGCTGTTTCGGGTGGTCCGATCGGCCATTGTTATTTTTCAGCCTGTTTTTCTACCACGTGTCCGAAATTGCATCATGATATATCTTATTCGATTCTAGACCCTATAAACAACTATAAAGCACTTTTACACGGTTATCCGATTTTCGGCCGAAATTGGTTTATAGCATAACGGTAACGTCAAATATCTTCTGATGTTTTTGCATATTTTTGTGCCGCTTTATCTGACTCGATAAACCATCCGTGCGATTTTCGGTAATTTTTGTTTCAGGTCTTCAGAGGCCTAAAAAACGTGCATTTTATATACTTCACTTCGAGCTGTTTCGGGTGGTCCGATCGGCCATTGTTATTTTTCAGCCTGTTTTTCTACCACGTGTCCGAAATTGCATCATGATATATCTTATTCGATTCTAGACCCTATAAACAACTATAAATCACTTTTACACGGTTATCCGATTTTCGGCCGAAATTGGTTTATAGCATAATGGTAACGTCAAATATCTTCTGATGTTTTTGCATATTTTTGTGCCGCTTTATCTGACTTGATAAACCATCCGTGCGATTTTCGGTAATTATTGTTTCAGGACATCAGAGGCCTAAAAAACGTGCATTTTATATACTTCACTTCGAGCTGTTTCGGGTGGTCCGATCGGCCATTGTTATTTTTCAGCCTGTTTTTCTACCACGTGTCCGAAATTGCATCATGATATATCTTATTCGATTCTAGACCCTATAAACAACTATAAAGCACTTTTACACGGTTATCCGATTTTCGGCCGAAATTGGTTTATAGCATAACGGTAACGTCAAATATCTTCTGATGTTTTTGCATATTTTTGTGCCGCTTTATCTGACTCGATAAACCATCCGTGCGATTTTCGGTAATTTTTGTTTCAGGTCTTCAGAGGCCTAAAAAACGTGCATTTTATATACTTCACTTCGAGCTGTTTCGGGTGGTCCGATCGGCCATTGTTATTTTTCAGCCTGTTTTTCTACCACGTGTCCGAAATTGCATCATGATATATCTTATTCGATTCTAGACCCTATAAACAACTATAAATCACTTTTACACGGTTATCCGATTTTCGGCCGAAATTGGTTTATAGCATAATGGTAACGTCAAATATCTTCTGATGTTTTTGCATATTTTTGTGCCGCTTTATCTGACTCGATAAACCATCCGTGCGATTTTCGGTAATTATTGTTTCAGGACATCAGAGGCCTAAAAAACGTGCATTTTATATACTTCACTTCGAGCTGTTTCGGGTGGTCCGATCGGCCATTGTTATTTTTCAGCCTGTTTTTCAACCACGTGTCCGAAATTGCATCATGATATATCTTATTCGATTCTAGACCCTATAAACAACTATAAATCACTTTTACACGGTTATCCGATTTTCGGCCGAAATTGGTTTATAGCATAATGGTAACGTCAAATATCTTCTGATGTTTTTGCATATTTTTGTGCCGCTTTATCTGACTCGATAAACCATCCGTGCGATTTTCGGTAATAATTGTTTCAGGACATCAGAGGCCTAAAAAACGTGCATTTTATATACTTCACTTCGAGCTGTTTCGGGTGGTCCGATCGGCCATTGTTATTTTTCAGCCTGTTTTTCAACCACGTGTCCGAAATTGCATCATGATATATCTTATTCGATTCTAGACCCTATAAACAACTATAAATCACTTTTACACGGTTATCCGATTTTCGGCCGAAATTGGTTTATAGCATAACGGTAACGTCAAATATCTTCTGATGTTTTTGCATATTTTTTTGCCGCTTTATCTGACTCGATAAACCATCCGTGCGATTTTCGGTAATTTTTGTTTCAGGTCTTCAGAGGCCTAAAAAAAGTGCATTATATATCCTTCACTTCGAGCTGTTTCGTGTGGTCGGAGCGGCCATTGTTATTTTTCAGCCTGTTTTTCTACCACGTGTCCGAAATTGCATCATGAGATATCTTATTTGATTCTAGACCCTATAAACAACTATAAATCACTTTTACACTGTTATCCGATTTTTGGCCGAAATTGGTTTATAGCATACCGGTAACGTCAAATATCTTCTGATGTTTTTGCAAATTTTTGTGCCGATTTATCTGACTCGATAAACCATTCGTGCGATTTTCGGTAATTAGTGTTTCAGGACTTCAGAGGCCTAAAAAACGTGCATTTTATATACTTCACTTCGAGCTGTTTCGGGTGGTCCGATCGGCCATTGTTATTTTTCAGCCTGTTTTTCTACCACGTGTCCGAAATTGCATCATGATATATCTTATTCGATTCTAGACCCTATAAACAACTATAAAGCACTTTTACACGGTTATCCGATTTTCGGCCGAAATTGGTTTATAGCATAACGGTAACGTCAAATATCTTCTGATGTTTTTGCATATTTTTGTGCCGCTTTATCTGACTCGATAAACCATCCGTGCGATTTTCGGTAATTAGTGTTTCAGGACTTCAGAGGCCTAAAAAACGTGCATTTTATATACTTCACTTCGAGCTGTTTCGGGTGGTCCGATCGGCCATTGTTATTTTTCAGCATGTTTTTCTACCACGTGTCCGAAATTGCATCATGATATATCTTATTCGATTCTAGACCCTATAAACAACTATAAATCACTTTTACACGGTTATCCGATTTTCGGCCGAAATTGGTTTATAGCATAACGGTAAAGTCAAATATCTTCTGATGTTTTTGCAAATTTTTGTGCCGATTTATCTGACTCGATAAACCATTCGTGCGATTTTCGGTAATTAGTGTTTCAGGACTTCAGAGGCCTAAAAAACGTGCATTTTATATACTTCACTTCGAGCTGTTTCGGGTGGTCCGATCGGCCATTGTTATTTTTCAGCCTGTTTTTCTACCACGTGTCCGAAATTGCATCATGATATATCTTATTCGATTCTAGACCCTATAAACAACTATAAAGCACTTTTACACGGTTATCCGATTTTCGGCCGAAATTGGTTTATAGCATAACGGTAACGTCAAATATCTTCTGATGTTTTTGCATATTTTTGTGCCGCTTTATCTGACTCGATAAACCATCCGTGCGATTTTCGGTAATTTTTGTTTCAGGTCTTCAGAGGCCTAAAAAACGTGCATTTTATATACTTCACTTCGAGCTGTTTCGGGTGGTCCGATCGGCCATTGTTATTTTTCAGCCTGTTTTTCTACCACGTGTCCGAAATTGCATCATGATATATCTTATTCGATTCTAGACCCTATAAACAACTATAAATCACTTTTACACGGTTATCCGATTTTCGGCCGAAATTGGTTTATAGCATAATGGTAACGTCAAATATCTTCTGATGTTTTTGCATATTTTTGTGCCGCTTTATCTGACTCGATAAACCATCCGTGCGATTTTCGGTAATTATTGTTTCAGGACATCAGAGGCCTAAAAAACGTGCATTTTATATACTTCACTTCGAGCTGTTTCGGGTGGTCCGATCGGCCATTGTTATTTTTCAGCCTGTTTTTCAACCACGTGTCCGAAATTGCATCATGATATATCTTATTCGATTCTAGACCCTATAAACAACTATAAATCACTTTTACACGGTTATCCGATTTTCGGCCGAAATTGGTTTATAGCATAATGGTAACGTCAAATATCTTCTGATGTTTTTGCATATTTTTGTGCCGCTTTATCTGACTCGATAAACCATCCGTGCGATTTTCGGTAATTATTGTTTCAGGACATCAGAGGCCTAAAAAACGTGCATTTTATATACTTCACTTCGAGCTGTTTCGGGTGGTCCGATCGGCCATTGTTATTTTTCAGCCTGTTTTTCAACCACGTGTCCGAAATTGCATCATGATATATCTTATTCGATTCTAGACCCTATAAACAACTATAAATCACTTTTACACGGTTATCCGATTTTCGGCCGAAATTGGTTTATAGCATAACGGTAACGTCAAATATCTTCTGATGTTTTTGCATATTTTTTTGCCGCTTTATCTGACTCGATAAACCATCCGTGCGATTTTCGGTAATTTTTGTTTCAGGTCTTCAGAGGCCTAAAAAAAGTGCATTATATATCCTTCACTTCGAGCTGTTTCGTGTGGTCGGAGCGGCCATTGTTATTTTTCAGCCTGTTTTTCTACCACGTGTCCGAAATTGCATCATGATATATCTTAAGCGATTCTAGACCCTATAAAAAACTATAAATCACTTTTACACGGTTATCCGATTTTCGGCCGAAATTGGTTTATAGCATAACGGTAACGTCAAATATCTTCTGATGTTTTCGCATATTTTTGTGCCGCTTTATCTAACTCGATAAACCATCCGTGCGATTTTCGGTAATTTTTGTTTCAGGTCTTCAGAGGCCTAAAAAACGTGCATTATATATCCTTCTCTTCGAGCTGTTTCGGGTGGTCGGAGCGGCCATTGTTATTTTTCAGCATGTTTTTCTACCACGTGTCCGAAATTGCATCATGATATATCTTATTCGATTCTAGACCCTATAAACAACTATAAATCACTTTTACACGGTTATCCGATTTTCGGCCGAAATTGGTTTATAGCATAACGGTAAAGTCAAATATCTTCTGATGTTTTTGCAAATTTTTGTGCCGATTTATCTGACTCGATAAACCATTCGTGCGATTTTCGGTAATTAGTGTTTCAGGACTTCAGAGGCCTAAAAAACGTGCATTTTATATACTTCACTTCGAGCTGTTTCGGGTGGTCCGATCGGCCATTGTTATTTTTCAGCCTGTTTTTCTACCACGTGTCCGAAATTGCATCATGATATATCTTATTCGATTCTAGACCCTATAAACAACTATAAAGCACTTTTACACGGTTATCCGATTTTCGGCCGAAATTGGTTTATAGCATAACGGTAACGTCAAATATCTTCTGATGTTTTTGCATATTTTTGTGCCGCTTTATCTGACTCGATAAACCATCCGTGCGATTTTCGGTAATTTTTGTTTCAGGTCTTCAGAGGCCTAAAAAACGTGCATTTTATATACTTCACTTCGAGCTGTTTCGGGTGGTCCGATCGGCCATTGTTATTTTTCAGCCTGTTTTTCTACCACGTGTCCGAAATTGCATCATGATATATCTTATTCGATTCTAGACCCTATAAACAACTATAAATCACTTTTACACGGTTATCCGATTTTCGGCCGAAATTGGTTTATAGCATAACGGTAACGTCAAATATCTTCTGATGTTTTTGCATATTTTTGTGCCGCTTTATCTGACTCGATAAACCATCCGTGCGATTTTCGGTAATTATTGTTTCAGGACATCAGAGGCCTAAAAAACGTGCATTTTATATACTTCACTTCGAGCTGTTTCGGGTGGTCCGATCGGCCATTGTTATTTTTCAGCCTGTTTTTCAACCACGTGTCCGAAATTGCATCATGATATATCTTATTCGATTCTAGACCCTATAAACAACTATAAATCACTTTAACACGGTTATCCGATTTTCGGCCGAAATTGGTTTATAGCATAACGGTAAAGTCAAATATCTTCTGATGTTTTTGCAAATTTTTGTGCCGATTTATCTGACTCGATAAACCATTCGTGCGATTTTCGGTAATTAGTGTTTCAGGACTTCAGAGGCCTAAAAAACGTGCATTTTATATACTTCACTTCGAGCTGTTTCGGGTGGTCCGATCGGCCATTGTTATTTTTCAGCCTGTTTTTCTACCACGTGTCCGAAATTGCATCATGATATATCTTATTCGATTCTAGACCCTATAAACAACTATAAAGCACTTTTACACGGTTATCCGATTTTCGGCCGAAATTGGTTTATAGCATAACGGTAACGTCAAATATCTTCTGATGTTTTTGCATATTTTTGTGCCGCTTTATCTGACTCGATAAACCATCCGTGCGATTTTCGGTAATTTTTGTTTCAGGTCTTCAGAGGCCTAAAAAACGTGCATTTTATATACTTCACTTCGAGCTGTTTCGGGTGGTCCGATCGGCCATTGTTATTTTTCAGCCTGTTTTTCTACCACGTGTCCGAAATTGCATCATGATATATCTTATTCGATTCTAGACCCTATAAACAACTATAAATCACTTTTACACGGTTATCCGATTTTCGGCCGAAATTGGTTTATAGCATAATGGTAACGTCAAATATCTTCTGATGTTTTTGCATATTTTTGTGCCGCTTTATCTGACTCGATAAACCATCCGTGCGATTTTCGGTAATTATTGTTTCAGGACATCAGAGGCCTAAAAAACGTGCATTTTATATACTTCACTTCGAGCTGTTTCGGGTGGTCCGATCGGCCATTGTTATTTTTCAGCCTGTTTTTCAACCACGTGTCCGAAATTGCATCATGATATATCTTATTCGATTCTAGACCCTATAAACAACTATAAATCACTTTTACACGGTTATCCGATTTTCGGCCGAAATTGGTTTATAGCATAACGGTAACGTCAAATATCTTCTGATGTTTTTGCATATTTTTTTGCCGCTTTATCTGACTCGATAAACCATCCGTGCGATTTTCGGTAATTTTTGTTTCAGGTCTTCAGAGGCCTAAAAAACGTGCATTATATATCCTTCACTTCGAGCTGTTTCGTGTGGTCGGAGCGGCCATTGTTATTTTTCAGCCTGTTTTTCTACCACGTGTCCGAAATTGCATCATGAGATATCTTATTCGATTCTAGACCCTATAAACAACTATAAATCACTTTTACACTGTTATCCGATTTTTGGCCGAAATTGGTTTATAGCTTACCGGTAACGTCAAATATCTTCTGATGTTTTTGAAAATTTTTGTGCCGCTTTATCTGACTCGATAAACCATCCGTGCGATTTTCGGTAATTTTTGTTTCTGGAGTTCAGAGGCCTAAAAAAAGTGCATTATATATCCTTCATTTCGACCTGTTTCGGGTGGTCGGAGCGGTCATTGTTATTTTTCAGCCTGTTTTTCTACCACGTGTCCGAAATTGCATCATGAGATATCTAATTCGATTCTAGACCCTATAAACAACTATAAATCACTTTTACACTGTTATCCGATTTTTGGCCGAAATTGGTTTATAGCTTACCGGTAACGTCAAATATCTTCTGATGTTTTTGAAAATTTTTGTGCCGCTTTATCTGACTCGATAAACCATCCGTGCGATTTTCGGTAATTTTTGTTTCTGGAGTTCAGAGGCCTAAAAAAAGTGCATTATATATCCTTCACTTCGAGCTGTTTCGGGTGGTCCGATCGGCCATTGTTATTTTTCAGCCTGTTTTTCTACCACGTGTCCGACATTGCATCACGATATATCTTATTCGATTCTAGACCCTATAAACAACTATAAATCACTTTTACACGGTTATCCGATTTTCGGCCGAAATTGGTTTATAGCATAACGGTAACGTCAAATATCTTCTGATGTTTTTGCATATTTTTGTGCCGCTTTATCTGACTCGATAAACCATCCGTGCGATTTTCGGTAATTTTTGTTTCAGGTCTTCAGAGGCCTAAAAAACGTGCATTATATATCCTTCACTTCGAGCTGTTTCGGGTGGTCGGAGCGGCCATTGTTATTTTTCAGCCTGTTTTTCTACCACGTGTCCGAAATTGCATCATGATATATCTTATTCGATTCTAGACCCTATAAACAACTATAAATCACTTTTACACGGTTATCCGATTTTCGGCCGAAATTGGTTTATAGCATAACGGTAACGTCAAATATCTTCTAATGTTTTTGCATATTTTTGTGCCGCTTTATCTGACTCGATAAACCATCCGTGCGATTTTCGGTAATTTTTGTTTCAGGTCTTCAGAGGCCTAAAAAACGTGCATTATATATCCTTCACTTCAAGCTGTTTCGGGTGGTCGGAGCGCCCATTGTTATTTTTCAGCCTGTTTTTCTACCACGTGTCCGAAATTGCATCATGATATATCTTATTCGATTCTAGACCCTATAAACAACTATAAATCACTTTTACACGGTTATCCGATTTTCGGCCGAAATTGGTTTATAGCATAACGGTAACGTCAAATATCTTCTGATGTTTTTGCATATTTTTGTGTCGCTTTATCTAACTCGATAAACCATCCGTGCGATTTTCGGTAATTTTTGTTTCAGGTCTTCAGAGGCCTAAAAAACGTGCATTATATATCCTCCACTTCGAGCTGTTTCGGGTGGTCGGAGCAGCCATTGTTATTTTTCAGCCTGTTTTTCTACCACGTGTCCGAAATTGCATCCTAAGATATCTTATTCGATTCTACACCCTATAAACAACTATAAATCACTTTTACACGGTTATCCGATTTTCGGCCGAAATTGGTTCATAACATACCGGTAACGTAAAATATCTTCTGATGTTTTTGCAAATTTTTGTGCCGATTTATCTGACTCGATAAACCATCCGTGCGATTTTCGGTAATTATTGTTTCAGGACTTCAGAGGCCTAAAAAACGTGCATTTTATATACTTCACTTCGAGCTGTTTCGGGTGGTCCGATCGGCCATTGTTATTTTTCAGCCTGTTTTTCTACCACGTGTCCGAAATTGCATCATGATATATCTTATTCGATTCTAGGCCCTATAAACAACTATAAATCACTTTTACACGGTTATCCGATTTTCGGCCGAAATTGGTTTATAGCATAACGGTAACGTCAAATATCTTCTAATGTTTTTGCATATTTTTGTGCCGCTTTATCTGACTCGATAAACCATCCGTGCGATTTTCGGTAATTTTTGTTTCAGGTCTTCAGAGGCCTAAAAAACGTGCATTATATATCCTTCACTTCAAGCTGTTTCAGGTGGTCGGAGCGCCCATTGTTATTTTTCAGCCTGTTTTTCTACCACGTGTCCGAAATTGCATCATGATATATCTTATTCGATTCTAGACCCTATAAACAACTATAAATCACTTTTACACGGTTATCCGATTTTCGGCCGAAATTGGTTTATAGCATAACGGTAACGTCAAATATCTTCTGATGTTTTTGCATATTTTTGTGTCGCTTTATCTAACTCGATAAACCATCCGTGCGATTTTCGGTAATTTTTGTTTCAGGTCTTCAGAGGCCTAAAAAACGTGCATTATATATCCTTCACTTCGAGCTGTTTCGGGTGGTCGGAGCAGCCATTGTTATTTTTCAGCCTGTTTTTCTACCACGTGTCCGAAATTGCATCCTAAGATATCTTATTCGATTCTACACCCTATAAACAACTATAAATCACTTTTACACGGTTATCCGATTTTCGGCCGAAATTGGTTCATAACATACCGGTAACGTAAAATATCTTCTGATGTTTTTGCAAATTTTTGTGCCGATTTATCTGACTCGATAAACCATCCGTGCGATTTTCGGTAATTATTGTTTCAGGACTTCAGAGGCCTAAAAAACGTGCATTTTATATACTTCACTTCGAGCTGTTTCGGGTGGTCCGATCGGCCATTGTTATTTTTCAGCCTGTTTTTCTACCACGTGTCCGAAATTGCATCATGATATATCTTATTCGATTCTAGACCCTATAAACAACTATAAATCACTTTTACACAGTTATCCGATTTTCGGCCGAAATTGGTATATAGCATAACGGTAACGTCAAATATCTTCTGATGTTTTTGCATATTTTTGTGCCGCTTTATCTGACTCGATAAACCATCCGTGCGATTTTCGGTAATTTTTGTTTCAGGTCTTCAGAGGCCTAAAAAACGTGCATTATATATCCTTCACTTCGAGCTGTTTCGGGTGGTCGGAGCGGCCATTGTTATTTTTCAGCCTGTTTTTCTACCACGTGTCCGAAATTGCATCGTGATATATCTTATTCGATTCTAGACCCTATAAACAACTATAAATCACTTTTACACGGTTATCCGATTTTCGGCCGAAATTGGTTTATAGCATAACGGTAACGTCAAATATCTTCTGATGTTTTTGCATATTTTTGTGTCGCTTTCTCTAACTCGATAAACCATCCGTGCGATTTTCGGTAATTTTTGTTTCAGGTCTTCAGAGGCCTAAAAAACGTGCATTATATATCCTTCACTTCGAGCTGTTTCGGGTGGTCGGAGCAGCCATTGTTATTTTTCAGCCTGTTTTTCTACCACGTGTCCGAAATTGCATCATAAGATATCTTATTCGATTTTACACCCTATAAACAACTATAAATCACTTTTACACGGTTATCCGATTTTCGGCCGAAATTGGTTCATAGCATACCGGTAACGTAAAATATCTTCTGATGTTTTTGCAAATTTTTGTGCCGATTTATCTGACTCGATAAACCATCCGTGCGATTTTCGGTAATTAATGTTTCAGGACTTCAGAGGCCTAAAAAACGTGCATTTTATATACTTCACTTCGAGCTGTTTCGGGTGGTCCGATCGGCCATTGTTATTTTTCAGCCTGTTTTTCTACCACGTGTCCGAAATTGCATCATGATATATATCTTATTCGATTCTAGACCCTATAAACAACTATAAATCACTTTTACACGGTTATCCGATTTTCGGCCGAAATTGGTTTATTGCATAATGGTAACGTCAAATATCTTCTGATGTTTTTGCATATTTTTGTGCCGCTTTATCTGACTCGATAAACCATCCGTGCGATTTTCGGTAATTATTGTTTCAGGACATCAGAGGCCTAGAAAACGTGCATTTTATATACTTCACTTCGAGCTGTTTCGGGTGGTCCGATCGGCCATTGTTATTTTTCAGCCTGTTTTTCTACCACGTGTCCGAAATTGCATCATGATATATCTTATTCGATTCTAGACCCTATAAACAACTATAAATCACTTTTACACGGTTATCCGATTTTCGGCCGAAATTGGTTTATAGCATAACGGTAACGTCAAATATCTTCTGATGTTTTTGCATATTTTTTTGCCGCTTTATCTGACTCGATAAACCATCCGTGCGATTTTCGGTAATTTTTGTTTCAGGTCTTCAGAGGCCTAAAAAACGTGCATTATATATCCTTCACTTCGAGCTGTTACGTGTGGTCGGAGCGGCCATTGTTATTTTTCAGCCTGTTTTTCTACCACGTGTCCGAAATTGCATCATGAGATATCTTATTCGATTCTAGACCCTATAAACAACTATAAATCACTTTTACACTGTTATCCGATTTTTGGCCGAAATTGGTTTATAACTTACCGGTAACGTCAAATATCTTCTGATGTTTTTGAAAATTTTTGTGCCGCTTTATCTGACTCGATAAACCATCCGTGCGATTTTCGGTAATTTTTGTTTCTGGAGTTCAGAGGCCTAAAAAAAGTGCATTATATATCCTTCATTTCGAGCTGTTTCGGGTGGTCGGAGCGGTCATTGTTATTTTTCAGCCTGTTTTTCTACCACGTGTCCGAAATTGCATCATGAGATATCTTATTCGATTCTAGACCCTATAAACAACTATAAATCACTTTTACACTGTTATCCGATTTTTGGCCGAAATTGGTTTATAGCTTACCGGTAACGTCAAATATCTTCTGATGTTTTTGAAAATTTTTGTGCCGCTTTATCTGACTCGATAAACCATCCGTGCGATTTTCGGTAATTTTTGTTTCTGGAGTTCAGAGGCCTAAAAAAAGTGCATTATATATCCTTCACTTCGAGCTGTTTCGGGTGGTCCGATCGGCCATTGTTATTTTTCAGCCTGTTTTTCTACCACGTGTCCGACATTGCATAATGATATATCTTATTCGATTCTAGACCCTATAAACAACTATAAATCACTTTTACACGGTTATCCGATTTTCGGCCGAAATTGGTTTATAGCATAACGGTAACGTCAAATATCTTCTGATGTTTTTGCATATTTTTGTGCCGCTTTATCTGACTCGATAAACCATCCGTGCGATTTTCGGTAATTTTTGTTTCAGGACTTCAGAGGCCTAAAAAACGTGCATTATATATCCTTCACTTCGAGCTGTTTCGGGTGGTCGGAGCGGCCATTGTTATTTTTCAGCCTGTTTTTCTACCACGTGTCCGAAATTGCATCATGATATATCTTATTCGATTCTAGACCCTATAAACAACTATAAATCACTTTTACACGGTTATCCGATTTTCGGCCGAAATTGGTTTATAGCATAACGGTAACGTCAAATATCTTCTGATGTTTTTGCATATTTTTGTGCCGCTTTATCAGACTCGATAAACCATCCGTGCGATTTTCGGTAATTTTTGTTTCAGGTCTTCAGAGGCCTAAAAAACGTGCATTATATATCCTTCACTTCAAGCTGTTTCGGGTGGTCGGAGCGGCCATTGTTATTTTTCAGCCTGTTTTTCTACCACGTGTCCGAAATTGCATCATGATATATCTTATTCGATTCTAGACCCTATAAACAACTATAAATCACTTTTACACGGTTATCCGATTTTCGGCCGAAATTGGTTTATAGCATAACGGTAACGTCAAATATCTTCTGATGGTTTTGCATATTTTTGTGTCGCTTTATCTAACTCGATAAACCATCCGTGCGATTTTCGGTAATTTTTGTTTCAGGTCTTCAGAGGCCTAAAAAACGTGCATTATATATCCTTCACTTCGAGCTGTTTCGGGTGGTCGGAGCAGCCATTGTTATTTTTCAGCCTGTTTTTCTACCACGTGTCCGAAATTGCATCATAAGATATCTTATTCGATTCTACACCCTATAAACAACTATAAATCACTTTTACACGGTTATCCGATTTTCGGCCGAAATTGGTTCATAGCATACCGGTAACGTAAAATATCTTCTGATGTTTTTGCAAATTTTTGTGCCGATTTATCTGACTCGATAAACCATCCGTGCGATTTTCGGTAATTATTGTTTCAGGACTTCAGAGGCCTAAAAAACGTGCATTTTATATACTTCACTTCGAGCTGTTTCGGGTGGTCCGATCGGCCATTGTTATTTTTCAGCCTGTTTTTCTACCACGTGTCCGAAATTGCATCATGATATATCTTATTCGATTCTAGACCCTATAAACAACTATAAATCACTTTTACACAGTTATCCGATTTTCGGCCGAAATTGGTATATAGCATAACGGTAACGTCAAATATCTTCTGATGTTTTTGCATATTTTTGTGCCGCTTTATCTGACTCGATAAACCATCCGTGCGATTTTCGGTAATTTTTGTTTCAGGTCTTCAGAGGCCTAAAAAACGTGCATTATATATCCTTCACTTCGAGCTGTTTCGGGTGGTCGGAGCGGCCATTGTTATTTTTCAGCCTATTTTTCTACCACGTGTCCGAAATTGCATCATAAGATATCTTATTCGATTCTACACCCTATAAACAACTATAAATCACTTTTACACGGTTATCTGATTTTCGGCCGAAATTGGTTCATAGCATACCGGTAACGTCAAATATCTTCTGATGTTTTTGCAAATTTTTGTGCCGATTTATCTGACTCGATAAACCATCCGTGCGATTTTCGGTAATTTTTGTTTCTGGAGTTCAAAGGCCTAAAAAAAGTGCATTATATATCTTTCACTTCGACCTGTTTCGGGTGGTCGGAGCGGCCATTGTTATTTTTCAGCCTGTTTTTCTACCACGTGTCCGAAATTGCATCATGAGATATCTTATTCAATTCTAGACCCTATAAACAACTATAAATCATTTTACACTGTTATCCGATTTTTGGCCGAAATTGGTTTATAGCATACCGGTAACGTCAAATATCTTCTGATGTTTTTGCATATTTTTGTGCCGCTTTATCTGACTCGATAAACCATCCGTGCGATTTTCGGTAATTTTTCTTTCAGGTCTTCAGAGGCCTAAAAAACGTGCATTATATATCCTTCACTTCGAGCTGTTTCAGGTGGT
This sequence comes from Silene conica, assembly GCA_029255685.2. Lineage (NCBI taxonomy): Eukaryota > Viridiplantae > Streptophyta > Magnoliopsida > Caryophyllales > Caryophyllaceae > Silene > Silene conica. Next base: position 41,241,843 of record CM055316.2, on the reverse strand, counting down.
CGGAGCGGCAATTGTTATTTTTCAGCCTGTTTTTCTACCACGTGTCCGAAATTGCATCATAAGATATCTTATTCGATTCTACACCCTATAAACAACTATAAATCACTTTTACACGGTTATCTGATTTTCGGCCGAAATTGGTTCATAGCATACCGGTAACGTCAAATATCTTCTGATGTTTTTGCAAATTTTTGTGCCGATTTATCTGACTCGATAAACCATCCGTGCGATTTTCGGTAATTTTTGTGTCTGGAGTTCAAAGGCCTAAAAAAAGTGCATTATATATCTTTCACTTCGACCTGTTTCGGGTGGTCGGAGCGGCCATTGTTATTTTTCAGCCTGTTTTTCTACCACGTGTCCGAAATTGCATCATGAGATATCTTATTCAATTCTAGACCCTATAAACAACTATAAATCACTTTTACACTGTTATCCGATTTTCGGCCGAAATTGGTTTATAGCATAACGGTAACGTCAAATATCTTCTGATGTTTTTGCATATTTTTGTGCCGCTTTATCTGACTCGATAAACCATCCGTGCGATTTTTGGTAATTTTTGTTTCAGGTCTTCAGAGGCCTAAAAAACGTGCATTATATATCCTTCACTTCGAGCTGTTTCGGGTGGTCGGAGCGGCCATTGATATTTTTCAGCCTGTTTTTCTACCACGTCTCCGAAATAGCATCATGATATATCTTATTCGATTCTAGACCCTATAAACAACTATAAATCACTTTTACACGGTTATCCGATTTTCGGCCGAAATTGGTTTATAGCATAACGGTAACGTCAAATATTTTCTTATGTTTTTGCGTATTTTTGTGCCGCTTTATCTAACTCGATAAACCATCCGTGCGATTTTCGGTAATTTTTGTTTCAGGTCTTCAGAGGCCTAAAAAACGTGCATTATATATCCTTCACTTCGAGCTGTTTCGGGTGGTCGGAGCGGCCATTGTTATTTTTCAGCCTGTTTTTCTACCACGTGTCCGAAATTGCATCATAAGATATCTTATTCGATTCTACACCCTATAAACAACTATAAATCACTTTTACACGGTTATCCGATTTTCGGCCGAAATTGGTTCATAGCATACCGGTAACGTAAAATATCTTCTGATGTTTTTGCAAATTTTTGTGCCGATTTATCTGACTCGATAAACCATCCGTGCGATTTTCGTTAATTATTGTTTCAGGACTTCAGAGGCCTAAAAAACGTGCATTTTATATACTTCACTTCGAGCTGTTTCGGGTGGTCCGATCGGCCATTGTTATTTTTCAGCCTGTTTTTCTACCACGTGTCCGACATTGCATCATGATATATCTTATTCGATTCTAGACCCTATAAACAACTATAAATCACTTTTACACGGTTATCCGATTTTCGGCCGAAATTGGTTTATAGCATAACGGTAACGTCAAATATCTTCTGATGTTTTTGCATATTTTTGTGCCGCTTTATCTGACTCGATAAACCATCCGTGCGATTTTCGGTAATTTTTGTTTCAGGTCTTCAGAGGCCTAAAAAACGTGCATTATATATCCTTCACTTCGAGCTGTTTCGGGTGGTCGGAGCGGCCATGGTTATTTTTCAGCCTGTTTTTCTACCACGTGTCCGAAATTGCATCATAAGATATCTTATTCGATTCTACACCCTATAAACAACTATAAATCACTTTTACACGGTTATCTGATTTTCGGCCGAAATTGGTTCATAGCATACCGGTAACGTCAAATATCATCTGATGTTTTTGCAAATTTTTGTGCCGATTTATCTGACTCGATAAACCATCCGTGCGATTTTCGGTGATTTTTGTTTCTGGAGTTCAAAGGCCTAAAAAAAGTGCATTATATATCTTTCACTTCGACCTGTTTCGGGTGGTCGGAGCGGCCATTGTTATTTTTCAGCCTGTTTTTCTACCACGTGTCCGAAATTGCATCATGAGATATCTTATTCAATTCTAGACCCTATAAACAACTATAAATCACTTTTACACTGTTATCCGATTTTTGGCCGAAATTGGTTTATAGCATACCGGTAACGTCAAATATCTTCTGATGTTATTGCATATTTTTGTGCCGCTTTATCTGACTCGATAAACCATCCGTGCGATTTTCGGTAATTTTTGTTTCAGGTCTTCAGAGGCCTAAAAAACGTGCATTATATATCCTTCACTTCGAGCTGTTTCGGGTGGTCGGAGCGGCCATTGTTATTTTTCAGCCTGTTTTTCTACCACGTGTCCGAAATTGCATCATAAGATATCTTATTCGATTCTACACCCTATAAACCACTATAAATCACTTTTACACGGTTATCTGATTTTCGGCCGAAATTGGTTCATAGCATACCGGTAACGTCAAATATCTTCTGATGTTTTTGCAAATTTTTGTGCCGATTTATCTGACTCGATAAACCATCCGTGCGATTTTCGGTGATTTTTGTTTCTGGGGTTCAAAGGCCTAAAAAAAGTGCATTATATATCTTTCACTTCGACCTGTTTCGGGTGGTCGGAGCGGCCATTGTTATTTTTCAGCCTGTTTTTCTACCACGTGTCCGAAATTGCATCATGAGATATCTTATTCAATTCTAGACCCTATAAACAACTATAAATCACTTTTACACTGTTATCCGATTTTTGGCCGAAATTGGTTTATAGCATACCGGTAACGTCAAATATCTTCTGATGTTTTTGCATATTTTTGTGCCGCTTTATCTGACTCGATAAACCATCCGTGCGATTTTCAGTAATTTTTGTTTCAGGTCTTCAGAGGCCTAAAAAACGTGCATTATATATCCTTCACTTCGAGCTGTTTCGGGTGGTCGGAGCGGCCATTGTTATTTTTCAACCTGTTTTTCTACCACGTGTCCGAAATTGCATCATAAGATATCTTATTCGATTCTACACCCTATAAACAACTATAAATCACTTTTACACGGTTATCTGATTTTCGGCCGAAATTGGTTCATAGCATACCGGTAACGTCAAATATCTTCTGATGTTTTTGCAAATTTTTGTGCCGATTTATCTGGCTCGATAAACCATCCGTGCGATTTTCGGTGATTTTTGTTTCTGGAGTTCAAAGGCCTAAAAAAAGTGCATTATATATCTTTCACTTCGACCTGTTTCGGGTGGTCGGAGCGGCCATTGTTATTTTTCAGCCTGTTTTTCTACCACGTGTCCGAAATTGCATCATGAGATATCTTATTCAATTCTAGACCCTATAAACAACTATAAATCACTTTTACACTGTTATCCGATTTTTGGCCGAAATTGGTTTATAGCATACCGGTAACGTCAAATATCTTCTGATGTTTTTGCATATTTTTGTGCCGCTTTATCTGACTCGATAAACCATCCGTGCGATTTTCGGTAATTTTTGTTTCAGGTCTTCAGAGGCCTAAAAAACGTGCATTATATATCCTTCACTTCGAGCTGTTTCGGGTGGTCGGAGCGGCCATTGTTATTTTTCAGCCTGTTTTTCTACCACGTGTCCGAAATTGCATCATAAGATATCTTATTCGATTCTACACCCTATAAACAACTATAAATCACTTTTACACGGTTATCCGATTTTCGGCCGAAATTGGTTCATAGCATACCGCTAACGTAAAATATCTTCTGATGTTTTTGCAAATTTTTGTGCCGATTTATCTGACTCGATAAACCATCCGTGCGATTTTCGGTAATTATTGTTTCAGGACTTCAGAGGCCTAAAAAACGTGCATTTTATATACTTCCCTTCGAGCTGTTTCGGGTGCTCCGATCGGCCATTGTTATTTTTCAGCCTGTTTTTCTACCACGTGTCCGACATTGCATCATGATATATCTTATTCGATTCTAGACCCTATAAACAACTATAAATCACTTTTACACGGTTATCCAATTTTCGGCCGAAATTGGTTTATAGTATAACGGTAACGTCAAATATCTTCTGATGTTTTTGCATATTCTTGTGCCGCTTTATCTGACTCGATAAACCATCCGTGCGATTTTCGGTAATTTTTGTTTCAGGTCTTCAGAGGCCTAAAAAACGTGCATTATATATCCTTCACTTCGAGCTGTTTCGGGTGGTCGGAGCGGCCATTGTTATTTTTCAGCCTGTTTTTCTACCACGTGTCCGAAATTGCATCATAAGATATCTTATTCGATTCTACACCCTATAAACAACTATAAATCACTTTTACACGGTTATCTGATTTTCGGCCGAAATTGGTTCATAGCATACCGGTAACGTCAAATATTTTCTGATGTTTTTGCAAATTTTTGTGCCGATTTATCTGACTCGATAAACCATCCGTGCGATTTTCGGTGATTTTTGTTTCTGGAGTTCAAAGGCCTAAAAAAAGTGCATTATATATCTTTCACTTCGACCTGTTTCGGGTGGTCGGAGCGGCCATTGTTATTTTTCAGCCTGTTTTTCTACCACGTGTCCGAAATTGCGTCATGAGATATCTTATTCAATTCTAGACCTTATAAACAACTATAAATCACTTTTACACTGTTATCCGATTTTTGGCCGAAATTGGTTTATAGCATACCGGTAACGTCAAATATCTTCTGATGTTTTTGCATATTTTTGTGCCGCTTTATCTGACTCGATAAACCATCCGTGCGATTTTCGGTAATTTTTGTTTCAGGTCTTCAGAGATCTAAAAAACGTGCATTATATATCCTTCACTTCGAGCTGTTTCGGGTGGTCGGAGCGGCCATTGTTATTTTTCAGCCTGTTTTTCTACCACGTGTCCGAAATTGCATCATAAGATATCTTATTCGATTCTACACCCTATAAACAACTATAAATCACTTTTACACGGTTATCCGATTTTCGGCCGAAATTGGTTCATAGCATACCGGTAACGTAAAATATCTTCTGATGTTTTTGCAAATTTTTGTGCCGATTTATCTGACTCGATAAACCATCCGTGCGATTTTCGGTAATTATTGTTTCAGGACTTCAGAGGCCTAAAAAACGTGCATTTTATATACTTCCCTTCGAGCTGTTTCGGGTGGTCCGATCGGCCATTGTTATTTTTCAGCCTGTTTTTCTACCACGTGTCCGACATTGCATCATGATATATCTTATTCGATTCTAGACCCTATAAACAACTATAAATCACTTTTACACGGTTATCCGATTTTCGGCCGAAATTGGTTTATAGTATAACGGTAACGTCAAATATCTTCTGATGTTTTTGCATATTTTTGTGCCGCTTTATCTGACTCGATAAACCATCCGTGCGATTTTCGGTAATTTTTGTTTCAGGTCTTCAGAGGCCTAAAAAACATGCATTATATATCCTTCACTTCGAGCTGTTTCGGGTGGTCGGAGCGGCCATTGTTATTTTTCAGCCTGTTTTTCTACCACGTGTCCGAAATTGCATCATAAGATATCTTAATCGATTCTAGACCCTATAAAGAACTATAAATCACTTTTACATGGTTATCCGATTTACGGTCGAAATTGGTTTATAGCATACCGGTAACGTCAAATATCTTCTGATGTTTTTGCAAATTTTTGTCCCCGCTTTATCTGACTCGATAAACCATCTGTGCGATTTTCGGTAATTTTTGTTTCAGGACTTCAGAGGCCTACAAAACGTGCATTATATATCCTTCACTTCGAGCTGTTTCGGGTGGTCGGAGCGGCCATTCTTATTTTTCAGCCTGTTTTTCTACCACATGTCCGAAATTGCATCATAATGAAACAAAATTGTTTCATTTTCACTCATCTCTAAGTTAAAAGAAACAGTCCTGATGCAAGAGCCTTAATCATAGATCAAGAGCCATCAAATTTGAAGAAAGGAGAGTTCAGAAAAGAAAGATAAGGCTGAAACAGATTTCAGGGAAGTGGCAGTTTTCTGGTCTAACTTCAGAAAGCTATAACTGGAGCTTCACTTACTCAAACATCAAGTTCTTTATATGGTTAGAATCTTGAAGAAGTCTACTTTCCAATGGGGTTGGAATCCGTAGGTTTGAATGAGTAGATTTGTCACAATAAGCCTTCAAAGACTGTCACGATTTCATGCTAAGTGCTGAAACTGGAAATAACCCGTCAGATTTCTGGTCTGTTTTCAAATGCTTATATCTGAAGATTGGCTAGGTCATTTTTTTAGTTCTTTAGCTTCCCTTAATCTTGAGGATGTCTATTAACCTATCGAGTTGGAATTAGCCTAAAATATTGAACAGGTTGAGCACAACAGTCTCTCAAAGACTGTCACGCAGGAATGCTGTGCAACGTCTGGTTTGACCTGTCAGTGTTCAAACTTGAATAGCTCAAAATTGGCTGGATACTTTTGGGTAATTCTTTTTGGAGGTGATAGACAAGATCATTGGCTATAATTTTATGTATGGTGGGTATTTTTAACCTTCATTAGCAGGGAATTATGATTTTTCAAAGTTACAGCAGTGTGCAGGAAGAATGCTGTCATTCCAGTTCTGACTTGTTCTTACTAAAAAGCTTTATATCTCAAGTTTGGCTTATCAATTTGGGTTGATTCCTTTTGGAGAGTGAAGCTAGCTCAATTATCTTTAATTCAAGCTATCATTTGCATGATCAGGACATCTGAGTTGGGAGCTACATGTTATTAAAGTTGCTGCAATTAATCCAAGGGAAAAGGCTGAATCATACTGCTGTTGTCTTTTACCAACTTTCCTGTTTTGCTCAAACAAAGTTTCTGGAACAGAAAAAGAGACCTGCTTTGTTGCTATAAATATGCAAGCAAGACCAAAGACTCATAAAATAAGAAGAACTAACAAACAAGGAGTGTTGTACCAGCCTACTTTGTGCTTTCTTTTATCAGAACTGTCCGTCCTTTTTGGACAGCACCTTTTTGTACTGCTACTGATCTGTTTTGCTATTGTTTATGAACCGTCAGATGTAATGCTTAGGTGTGTGGATAGGATTGCTTAGCTTGTCCTATAAAAGCAAGCATTTCCTCTCTTTTACACGGAGATTTGATTGAGTTATAAAAACCAGAAACTTTTCTAAGTTTTCTAAACTACATTGCTTAGTGCTTGTAGAGACCATTTGCTTAGTGCTTTGGTTTGTTACCTTACTTTGCTTAGTGCTTGAAAGGTAATTAGCTCTTAGTTAGTGGCTGTGTTCTTGACTAAGTTCATATCCCAACCAAAAACATCAACAAAATCGACATTCAAAACCCTCTAAAACTTTCTGATTTCGACTCAAAATATGACTACGTACTAAATCTAACTAGTTTTAGTTCAATTGGTTATCAGAGCTTAGGTTTTTATTGTGAGGATACATCCCTAACTACATCAAAAACACAAAAAAAACAACTATGAGTGAAGAGAGGTTAGCAAATCAGTGGTTTGTTTCTTGAAAAAATCTGTTTTGCTTAACTTGTTAGCATTCTGATTTTTTCATGAGAAAATCAGTAACTATGGGTGTTGTCCCTTGTTCTCCATGCCCTAAGATGAAGACTCATGAACTTGGCCCTCTTACCAAGTCCATAGCAGCAGCTATGCAAAAGCTACAAGCTTTAACAAAGGGGTACGAAGACAACATGAATACAGAAAAGATAACTTGTAGTCATGGGGTTCCAAGGAAACCAAAACCACCAGATTTGTACCAAGAGGAACACCACCTGCTCCATGAATGTTCTGAGTCATCTCCTGCCTTTAGATACAAAGGTATAACAACATCACTTCCTTCTTTAAATGGTCAAAACAGTAGAGCATTTGTGTCTTGGTTGTTTGATGTTGAATGTTACTTCAAGAACAAGTGTTTTTCTGATAAAGAAAAGTGTAAACTGGTTGTGTCTTCCTTAAAGGGTGGTGCTTTATTGTGGTATAATACTCTTAATTATTCAAGGATAATAGAAGGAAAAGATAAGATAAGTTCCTGGTTTAAACTTGAAATGCACATGAGATTAAAGTTTCTACCTTGTTCTATCTTGAATGAATTAGGGGCTGAACTTATGAACCTCAAACAAAATTCCTTGAGTGTTTATGAGTATGCTAGATTATTTGAGGAATTACACTTTGTGTGTGACAATAAAGCAAGTTCTTTTCGAAAGGGAATCAGATTTTACAATGGCCTGAATTCTGAAATTACTAGGAGGATTCACTTTGAAATGGTGTACTCATTTGAGGAATTGTGTGAGTTGGCTTTGTTTGTTGAAAGAAGTTTAGCAAGACCTAGGAAATCTGAGATCTTAGCTAGAAGAGATGGGTTAGAAGCCATGAAAACAGATGGAACTAAGGAGAGTTTAAGCCAAGGGGTTATCATGCCATACTCGGATGGTACTTGTCCTAAGTCTAAACCCCTTGAGCCAAAGGTCATGAACACTTGTGCTGAAATGAATAGCTCATGTGATGCTATCTTTGAGAACCCATGTCTTGAAATTAAAACCCCCTTCAACTCAACTCTTGAACCTACTAGTGAGGAGGAGAGTAGCCATTCCCTTTCCAAGGAGGCCACCAATGACAAAGCTACTGATTTGGTGCATAGAGAAGTGATTGTCGACCAAGGACTACTTGAGCTTCAAACCATGAAGTTTGGACAGTCCATGGGCATGTTCAATGGTGATGTTGTCCGTTGTTTGAAATTGGATTTAAGTGAGCATGTGATGCTTGTGTTAGAATCCCAACTAAGTAAGAAGCATTCTGAACTTGGGAATGGTTCAATACATCTCTTGCCATTCACAATTCTAGTCTATGATCCGGGAGGAGTCATGAGAGCCACCTCTTGAAGTGTGCTTGGTCTTTTGATAAGTGGGAGGACACAAGCCTTGGCAACAAGAGCCTTCAATGTGAACCAACACAATTTGAGGGCAAATACTTTTGAACAAAGGGAGTTTGAAACAAAATTGTTTCATTGTCACTCATCTCTAAGTTAAAAGAAACAGTCCTGATGCAAGAGCCTTAATCATAGATCAAGAGCCATCAAATTTGAAGAAAGGAGAGTTCAGAAAAGAAAGATAAGGCTGAAACAGATTTCAGGGAAGTGGCAGTTTTCTGGTCTAACTTCAGAAAGCTATAACTGGAGCTTCACTTACTCAAACATCAAGTTCTTTATATGGTTAGAATCTTGAAGAAGTCTACTTTCCAATGGAGTTGGAATCAGTAGGTTTGAATGAGTAGATTTGTCACAATAAGCCTTCAAAGACTGTCACGATTTCATGCTAAGTGCTGAAACTGGAAATAACCCGTCAGATTTCTGGTCTGTTTTCAAATGCTTATATCTGAAGATTGGCAAGGTCATTTTTTTAGTTCTTTAGCTTCCCTGAATCTTGAGGATGTCTATTAACCTATCGAGTTGGAATTAGCCTAAAATATTGAACAGGTTGAGCACAACAGTCTCTCAAAGACTGTCACGCAGGAATGCTATGCAACGTCTGTTTTGACCTGACAGTGTTCAAACTTGAATAGCTCAAAATTGGCTGGATACTTTTGGGTAATTCTTTTTGGAGGTGATAGACAAGATCATTGGCTTTCCTTTTATGTATGGTGGGTATTTTTAACCTTCATTAGCAGGGAATTATGATTTTTCAAAGTTACAGCAGTGTGCAGGAAGAATGCTGTCATTCCAGTTCTGACCTGTTCTTACTAAAAGCTTTATATCTCAAGTTTGGCTTATCAATTTGGGTTGATTCCTTTTGGAGAGTGAAGCTAGCTCAATTATCTTTAATTCAAGCTATCATTTGCATGATTAGGACATCTGAGTTGGGAGCTACATGTTATTAAAGTTGCTGCAATTAATCCAAGGGAAAAGGCTGAATCATACTGCTGTTGTCTTTTACCAACTTTCCTGTTTTGCTCAAACAAAGTTTCTGGAACAGAAAAAGAGACCTGCTTTGTTACTATAAATATGCAAGCAAGACCAAAGACTCATAAAATAAGAAGAACTAACAAACAAGGAGTGTTGTACCCGCCTACTTTGTGCTTTATTTTATCAGAAATGTCAGTCCTTTTTGGACAGCACCTTTTTGTACTGCTACTGATCTGTTTTGCTATTGTTTATGAACCGTCAGATGTAATGCTTAGGTGTGTGGATAGGATTGCTTAGCTTGTCCTATAAAAGCAAGCATTTCCTCTCTTTTACACGGAGATTTGATTGAGTTATAAAAACCAGAAACTTTTCTAAGTTTTCTAAACTACATTGCTTAGTGCTTGTAGAGACCATTTGCTTAGTGCTTTGGTTTGTTACCTTACTTTGCTTAGTGCTTGAAAGGTAATTAGCTCTTAGTAAGTGGCTGTGTGCTTGACTAAGTTCATATCCCAACCAAAAACATCAACAAAATCGACATTCAAAACCCTCTAAAACTTTCTGATTTCGACTCAAAATATGACTAAGTACTAAATCTAACTAGTTTTAGTTCAATTGGTTATCAGAGCTTAGGTTTTTATTGTGAGGATACATCCCTAACTACATCAAAAACACAAAAAAAACAACCATGAGTGAAGAGAGGTTAGCAAATCAGTGGTTTGTTTCTTGAAAAAATCTGTTTTGCTTAACTTGTTAGCATTCTTATTTTTTCATGAGAAAATCAGTAACTATGGGTGTTGTCCCTTGTTCTCCATGCCCTAAGATGAAGACTCATGAACTTGGCCCTCTTACCAAGTCCATAGCAGCAGCTATGCAAAAGCTACAAGCTTTAACAAAGGGGTACGAAGACAACATGAATACAAAAAAGATAACTTGTAGTCATGGGGTTCCAAGGAAACCAAAACCACCATATTTGTACCAAGAGGAACACCACCTGCTCCATGAATGTTCTGAGTCATCTCCTGCCTTTAGATACAAAGGTATAACAACATCACTTCCTTCTTTAAATGGTCAAAACAGTAGAGCATTTGTGTCTTGGTTGTTTGATGTTGAATGTTACTTCAAGAACAAGTGTTTTTCTGATAAAGAAAAGTGTAAACTGGTTGTGTCTTCCTTAAAGGGTGGTGCTTTATTGTGGTATAATACTCTTAATTATTCAAGGATAATAGAAGGAAAAGATAAGATAAGTTCCTGGTTTAAACTTGAAATGCACATGAGATTAAAGTTTCTACCTTGTTCTATCTAGAATGAATTAGGGGCTGAACTTATGAACCTCAAACAAAATTCCTTGAGTGTTTATGAGTATGCTAGATTATTTGAGGAATTACACTTTGTGTGTGACAATAAAGCAAGTTCTTTTCGAAAGGGAATCAGATTTTACAATGGCCTGAATTCTGAAATTACTAGGAGGATTCACTTTGAAATGGTGTACTCAATTGAGGAATTGTGTGAGTTGGCTTTGTTTGTTGAAAGAAGTTTAGCAAGACCTAGGAAATCTGAGGTCTTAGCTAGAAGAGATGGGTTAGAAGCCATGAAAACAGATGGAACTAAGGAGAGTTTAAGCCAAGGGGTTATCATGCCATACTCGGATGGTACTTGTCCTAAGTCTAAACCCCTTGAGCCAAAGGTCATGAACACTTGTGCTGAAATGAATAGCTCATGTGATGCTATCTTTGAGAACCCATGTCTTGAAATTAAAACCCCCTTCAACTCAACTCTTGAACCTACTAGTGAGGAGGAGAGTAGCCATTCCCTTTCCAAGGAGGCCACCAATGACAAAGCTACTCGATAAACATCCGTGCGAATTTTGGTAATTTTTGTTTCACGAGTTCAAAGGCCTAAAGAACGTGCATTATATATCCTTCACATCGAGCTGTTACGGGTGGTCGGAGCGGCCATTGTTATTTTTCAGCCTGTTTTTCTACCACGTGTCCAAAATTGCATCATAAGATATCTTATTCGATTATAGACCCTATAAACAACTATAAATCACTTTTACACGGTTATCCGATTTCGGCCGAAATTGGTTTATAGCATACCGGTAACGTCAAATATCTTCTGATGTTTTTGCAAATTTTTGTCCCCGCTTTATCTGACTCGATAAACCATCTGTGCGATTTTCGGTAATTTTTGTTTCAGGACTTCAGAGGCCTAAAAATCGTGCATTATATATCGTTCACTTCGAGCTGTTTCGGGTGGTCGGAGCGGCCATTCTTATTTTTCAGCCTGTTTTTCTACCACATGTCCGAAATTGCATCATAAGATATCTTATTCGATTCTAGACCCTATAAACATCTATAAATCACTTTTACACGGTTATCCGATTTTCGGCCGAAATTGGTTCATAGTTCACCGGTAACGTCAAATATCTTCTGATGTTTTTCCAAATTTTTGTGCCGATTTATCTGACTTGATAAACCATCCGTGCGAATTTCGGTAATTTTTGTGTCACGAGTTCAGAGGCCTAAAAAACGTGCATTATATATCCTTCACATCGAGCTGTTACGGGTGGTCGGAGCGGCCATTGTTATTTTTCAGCCTGTTTTTCTACCACGTGTCCGAAATTTCATCATAAGATATCTTACGCGATTCAAGACCCTATAAACAACTATAAATCACTTTTACACGGTTATCCGATTTTCGGCCGAAATTGGTTTATAGCATACCGGTAACGTCAAATATCTTCTGATGTTTTTGCTAATTTTTGTCCCCGTTTTATCTGACTCGATAAACCATCCGTGCGATTTTCGGTAATTTTTGTTTCAGGAATTCAGAAGCCTAAAAAACGTGCGTTATATATCCTTCACTTCGAGCTGTTTCGGGTGGTCTGAGCGGCCATTGTTATTTTTCAGCCTGTTTTTCTACCACATGTCCGAAATTGCATCATAAGATATCTTATTCGATTCTAGACCCTATAAATATTTATAAATCACTTTTACACGGTTATCCGATTTTCGGCCGAAATTGGTTCATAGCTTACCGGTAACGTCAAATATCTTCTGGTGATTTTGCAAATTTTTGTGCCGCTTTATCTGACTCGATAAACCATCCGTGCGATTTTCGGTAATTTTTGTTTCTGGAGTTCAGAAGTCTAAAAAAACGTGCATTATAAATCCTTCACTTCGAGCTGTTTCGGGTGGTCGGAGCGGCCATTGTTATTTTTCAGTCGGTTTTTCTACCACGTCTCCGAAATTGCATCATGAGATATCTTATTCGATTCTAAACCCTATAAACATCTATAAATCACTTTTACACGGTTATCCGATTTTCGGCCGAAATTGGTTTATAGCATACCGGTAACGTCAAATATCTTCTGATGTTTTTGCAAATTTTTGTCCCCGCTTTATCTGACTCGATAAACAATCTGTGCGATTTTCGGTAATTTTTGTTTCAGGACTTCAGAGGCCTAAAAAACGTGCATTATATATCCTTCACTTCGAGCTGTTTCGGGTGGTCGGAGCGGCCATTCTTATTTTTCAGCCTGATTTTCTACCACATGTCCGAAATTCCATCATAAGATATCTTATTCGATTCTAGACCCTATAAACATCTATAAATCACTTTTACACGGTTATCCGATTTTCGGCCGAAATTGGTTCATAGTTTACCGGTAACGTCAAATATCTTCTGATGTATTTCCAAATTTTTGTGCCGATTTATCTGACTCGATAAACCATCCGTGCGAATTTCGGTAATTTTTGTTTCACGAGTTCAGAGGCCTAAAAAACGTGCATTATATATCCTTCACATCGAGCTGATACGGGTGGTCGGAGCGGCCATTGTTATTTTTCAGCCTGTTTTTCTACCACGTGTCCGAAATTTCATCATAAGATATCTTACGCGATTCAAGACCCTATAAACAACTATAAATCACTTTTACACGGTTATCCGATTTTCGGCCGAAATTGGTTTATAGCATACCGGTAACGTCAAATATCTTCTGATGTTTTTGCTAATTTTTGTCCCCGTTTTATCTGACTCGATAAACCATCCGTGCGATTTTCGGTAATTTTTGTTTCAGGAATTCAGAGGCCTAAAAAACGTGCGTTATATATCCTTCACTTCGAGCTGTTTCGGGTGGTCGGAGCGGCCATTGTTATTTTTCAGCCTGTTTTTCTACCATATGTCCGAAATTGCATCATAAGATATCTTATTCGATTCTAGACCCTATAAACATTTATAAATCACTTTTACACGGTTATCCGATTTTCGGCCGAAATTGGTTCATAGCTTACCGGTAACGTCAAATATCTTCTGGTGATTTTGCAAATTTTTGTGCCGCTTTATCTGACTCGATAAACCATCCGTGCGATTTTCGGTAATTTTTGTTTCTGGAGTTCAGAAGTCTAAAAAAACGTGCATTATAAATCCTTCACTTCGAGCTGTTTCGGGTGGTCGGAGCAGCCATTGTTATTTTTCAGTCGGTTTTTCTACCACGTCTCCGAAATTGCATCATGAGGTATCTTATTCGATTTTAGACCCTATAAACAACTATAAATCACTTTTACACGGTTATCCGATTTTCGGCCGAAATTGGTTTATAGCATACCGGTATCGTCAAATATCTTCTGATGTTTTTGCAAATTTTTGTCCCCGCTTTATCTGACTCGATAAACCATCCGTGCGATTTTCGTTAATTATTGTTTCAGGACTTCAGAGGCCTAAAAAACGTGCATTTTATATCCTTCACTTCGAGCTGTTTCGGGAGGTCCGAGCGGCCATTGTTATTTTTCAGCCTGTTTTTCTACCACGTGTCCGAAATCGCATCATGATATATCTTATTCGATTCTAGACCCTATAAACAACTATAAATCACTTTTACACGGTTATCCGAATTTCGGCCGAAATTGGTTTATAGCATACCGGTAACGTTAAATATCTTCTAATGTTTTTGAAATTTTTTTGTCCCCGCTTTATCTGACTCGATAAACAATCTGTGCGATTTTCGGTAATCTTTGTTTCAGGAGTTCAGAGGCCTAAAAAACGTGCATTTTATATCCTTCACTTCGAGCTGTTTCGGGTGGTCCGAGCGGCCATTGTTATTTTTCAGCCTGTTTTTCTACCACGTGTCCGAAATTTCATCATAAGATATCTTACTCGATTCGAGACCCTATAAACAACTATAAATCACTTTTACACGGTTATCCGATTTTCGGCCGAAATTGGTTTATAGCATACCGGTAACGTCAAATATCTTCTGATGTTTTTGCTAATTTTTGTCCCCGTTTTATCTGACTCGATAAACCATCCGTGCGATTTTCGGTAATTTTTGTTTCAGGAATTCAGAGGCCTAAAAAACGTGCATTATATATCATTCACTTCGAGCTGTTTCGGGTGGTCGGAGCGGCCATTGTTATTTTTCAGCCTGTTTTTCTACCACATGTCCGAAATTGCATCATAAAATATCTTATTCGATTCTAGACCCTATAAACATCTATAAATCACTTTTACACGGTTATCCGATTTTCGGCCGAAATTGGTTCATAGCTTACCGGTAACGTCAAATATCTTCTGGTGTTTTTGCAAATTTTTGTGCCGCTTTATCTGACTCGATAAACCATCCGTGCGATTTTCGGTAATTTTTGTTTCTGGAGTTCAGAAGTCTAAAAAAACGTGAATTATAAATCCTTCACTTCGAGCTGTTTCGGGTGGTCGGAGCGGCCATTGTTATTTTTCAGTCGGTTTTTCTACCACGTCTCCGAAATTGCATCATGAGATATCTTATTCGATTCTAGACCCTATAAACAACTATAAATCACTTTTACACGGTTATTCGATTTTCGGCCGAAATTGGTTTATAGCATACCGGTATCGTCAAATATCTTCTGATGTTTTTGCAAATTATTGTCCCCGCTTTATCTGACTCGATAAAGCATCCGTGCGATTTTCGTTAATTATTGTTTCAGGACTTCAGAGGCCTAAAAAACGTGCATTTTATATCCTTCACTTCGAGCTTTTGCGGGTGGTTCGAGCGGCCATTGTTATTTTTCAGCCTGTTTTTCTACCACGTGTCCGAAATTGCATCATGATATATCTTATTCGATTCTAGTCCCTATAAAAAACTATAAATCACTTTTACACGGTTATCCGAATTTCGGCCGAAATTGGTTTATAGCATACCGGTAACGTTAAATATCTTCTAATGTTTTTGAAAATTTTTTGTGCCAGCTTTATCTTACTCGATTAACCATCCGTGCGATTTTTCGTAATTTTTGTTTCACGAGTTCAGAGGCCTAAAAAACGTGTATTATATATCCTTCAATTCGAGCTGTTTCGGTTGGTCGGAGCGGTCATTGTTATTTTTCAGCGTGTTTTTCTACCACGTGTCCGAAATCCCATCATGATTTATCTTATTCGATTCTGGACCCTATAAAAAACTATAAATCACTTTTACACGGTTATCCGATTTTCGGCCGAAATTGGTTCATAGCTTACCGGTAACGTCAAATATCTTCTGATGTTTTTGCAAATTTTCGTGCCGCTTTATCTGTCTCGATAAACCATCTGTGCGATTTTCGGTAATTTTTGTTTCAGGACTTCAGAGGCCTAAGAAACGTGCATTATATATCCTTCACTTCGAACTGTTTCGGGTGGTCGGACGGCCATTGTTATTTTTCAGCTTGTTTTTCTACCACATGTCCGAAATTGCATCATAAGATGTCTTATTCGATTCTAGACCCTATAAACATCTATAAATCACTTTTACACGGTTATCCGATTTTCGGCCGAAATTGGTTCATAGTTTACCGGTAACGTCAAATATTTTCTGATGTTTTTCCAAATTTTTGTGCCGATTTATCTGACTCGATAAACCATCCGTGCGAATTCGGTAATTTTTGTTTCACGAGTTAAGAGGCCTAAAAAACGTGCATTATATATCCTTCACATCGAACTGTTACGGGTAGTCGGAGCGGCCATTGTTATTTTTTAGCCTGTTTTTCTACCACGTGTCCGAAATTTCATCATAAGATATCTTACTCGATTCAAGACCCTATAAACAACTATAAATCACTTTTACACGGTTATCCGATTTTCGGCCGAAATTGGTTTATAGCATACCGGTAACGTCAAATATCTTCTGATGTTTTTGCTAATTTTTGTGCCGATTTATCTGACTCGATAAACCATCCGTGCGAATTTCGGTAATTTTGGTTTCACGAGTTCAGAGGCTTAAAAAACGTGCATTATATATCCTTCACATCGAGCTGTTACGGGTGGTCGGAGCGGCCATTGTTATTTTTCAGCCTGTTTTTCTACCACGTGTCCGAAATTTCATCATAAGATATCTTATTCGATTCTAGATCCTATAAACAACTATAAATCTCTTTTACACGGTTATCCGATTTTCGGCCGAAATTGGTTCATAGCATACCGGTAACGTCAACTATCTTCTGATGTTTTTGCTAATTTTTGTCCCCGTTTTATCTGACTCGATAAACCATCCGTGCGATTTTCGGTAATTTTTGTTTCAGGAATTCAGAGGCCTTAAAAAACGTGCATTATATATCCTTCACTTCGAGCTGTTTCGGGTGGTCGGAGCGGCCATTGTTATTTTTCAGTCGGTTTTTCTACCACGCCTCCGAAATTGCATCATAAGATATCTTATTCGATTCTAGACCCTATAAACAACTATAAATCACTTTTACCCGGTTATCCGATTTTCGGCCGAAATTGGTTTATAGCATACCGGTATCGTCAAATATCTTCTGATGTTTTTGCAAATTTTTGTCCCCGCTTTATCTGACTCGATAAACCATCCGTGCGATTTTCGTTAATTTTTGTTTCACGAGTTCAGAGGCCTAAAAAACGTGTATTATATATCCTTCAATTCGAGCTGTTTCGGTTGGTCGAAGCGGCCATTGTTATTTTTCAGAGTGTTTTTCTACCACGTGTCCGAAATCCCATCATGAGATATCTTATTCGATTCTAGACCCTATAAAAAACTATAAATCACTTTTACACGGTTATCCGATTTTCGGCCGAAATTGGTTCATAGCTTACCGGTAACGTCAAATATCTTCTGATGTTTTTGCAAATTTTCGTGCCGCTTTATCTGTCTCGATAAACCATCTGTGCAATTTTCGGTAATTTTTGTTTCAGGACTTCAGAGGCCTAAAAAACGTGCATTTTATATCCTTCACGTTGAGTTGTTTCAGGTGGTCCGAGCGGCCATTGTTATTTTTCAGCCTGTTTTTCTACCACGTGTCCGAAATTTCATCATGATATATCTTATTCGATTTTAGACCCTATAAACAACTATAAATCCCTTTTACACGGTTATCCGATTTTCGGCTGAAATTGGTTTATAGCATACCGGTAACGTCAAATATCTTCTGATGTTTTTGAAAAATTTTGTGCCGCTTTATCTGACTCGATAAACCATCTGTACGATTTTCGGTAATTTTTGTTTCAAGAGTTCAGAGGCCTAAAAAACGTGTATTATATACCCTTCACTTCGAGCTGTTTCTAATGGTCGGAGCGGCCATTGTTATTTTTCAGCCAGTTTTTCTACCACGTGTCCGAAATTGCATCATGATGAGATATGTTTTTCGATTCTAGACCCTATAAACAACTATAAATCAGTTTTACACGGTTATCCGATTTTCGGCCAAAATTGTTTTATAGCATACTGGTAACGTAAAATATCTTCTGATGTTTTTCCAAATTTTCGTCCCCGCTTTATTTGACTCGATAAACTACTCGTGCGATTTTCGGTAATTTTTGTTTCAGAACTTCAGAGGCCTAAAAAACGTGATTTATATACCCTTCACTTCGAGCTGTTTCTAGTGGTCGGAGGGGCCATTGTTATTTTTCAGCCAGTTTTTCTACCACGTGTCCGAAATTGCATCATGAGATATCTTTTTCGATTCTAGACCCTATAAACAACTATAAATCACTTTTACACTGTTATCCGATTTTTGGACAAAATTGGTTTATAGCATACTGGTAACGTCAAATATCATCTGATGTTTTTGCAAATTTTTGTCCCCGCTTTATTTAACTCGATAAACTATCCGTGCGATTTTCGGTATTTTTTGTTTCAGGACTTCAGAGGCCTAAAAAACGTGCATTTTATATCCTTCACTTCGAGCTGTTTCGGGTGGTCGGCGCGGCCATTGTTATTTTTCAGCCTGTTTTTCTACCGCGTGTCCGAAATTGCATCATGAGATATCTTATTCGATTCTAGACCCTATAAACAACTATAAATCACTTTTACACGGTTATCCGAATTTCGGCCGAAATTGGTTTATAGCATACCGGTAACGTCAAATATCTTCTAATGTTTTTGAAAATTTTTTGTGCCCGCTTTATCATACTCGATTAACCATCCGTGCGATTTTTGGTAATTTTTGTTTCACGAGTTCAGAGGCCTAAAAAACGTGTATTATATATCCTTCAACTCGAGCTGTTTCGGTTGGTCGGAGCGGCCATTGTTATTTTTCAGTGTATTTTTCTACCACGTGTCCGAAATCCCATCATGAGATATCTTATTCGATTCTAGACCCTATAAAAAACTATAAATCACTTTTACACGGTTACCCGATTTTCGGCCGAAATTGGTTCATAGCTTACCGGTAATGTCAAATATCTTCTGATGTTTTAGCAAATTTTCGTGCCGCTTTATCAGACTCGATAAACCATCTGTGCGATTTTCGGTAATTTTTGTTTCAGGACTTCAGAGGCCTAAAAATCGTGCATTTTATATCCTTCACTTCGAGTTGTTTCAGGTGGTCCGAGCGGCCATTGTTATTTTTCAGCCTGTTTTTCTACCACGTGTCCGTCGATTTTAGACCCTATAATCAACTATAAATCACTTTTACACGGTTATCCGATTTTCGGCTGAAATTGGTTTATAGCATACCGGTAACGTCAAATATCTACTGATGTTTTTGCAAATTTTTGTGCCGCTTTATCTAACTCGATAAACCATCTGTGCGATTTTCGGTAATTTTTGTTTCACGAGTTAAGAGGCCTAAAAAACGTGCATTATATATCCTTCACATCGAGCTGTTACGGGTGGTCGGAGCGGCCATTGTTATTTTTCAGCCTGTTTTTCTACCACGTGTCCGAAATTTCATCATAAGATATCTTACTCGATTCAAGACCCTATAAACAACTATAAATCACTTTTACACGGTTATCCGATTTTCGGCCGAAATTGGTTTATAGCATACCGGTAACGTCAAATATCTTCTGATGTTTTTGCTAATTTTTGTCCCCGTTTTATCTGACTCGATAAACCATCCTTGCGATTTTCGGTAATTTTTGTTTCAGGAATTCAGAGGCCTAAAAAACGTGCATTATATATCCTTCACTTCGAGCTGTTTCGGGTGGTCGGAGCGGCCATTGTTATTTTTCAGCCTGTTTTTCTACCACATGTCCGAAATTGCATCATAAGATATCTTATTCGATTCTGGACCCTATAAAAACCTATAAATCACTTTTACACGGTTATCCGATTTTCGGCCGAAATTGGTTCATAGCTTACCGGTAACGTCAAATATCTTCTGGTGTTTTTGCAAATTTTTGTGCCGCTTTATCTGACTCGATAAACCATCCGTGCGATTTTCGGTAATTTTTGTTTCTGGAGATCAGAAGTCTAAAAAAACGTGCATTATAAATCCTTCACTTCGAGCTGTTTCGGGTGGTCGGAGCGGCCATTGTTATTTTTCAGTCGGTTTTTCTACCACGTCTCCGAAATTGCATCATGAGATATCTTATTCGATTCTAGACCCTATAAACAACTATAAATCACTTTTACACGGTTATCCGATTTTCGGCCGAAATTGGTTTATAGCATACCGGTATCGTCAAATATCTTCAGATGTTTTTGCAAATTTTTGTCCCCGCTTTATCTGACTCGATAAACCATCCGTGCGATTTTCGTTAATTATTGTTTCAGGACTTCAGAGGCCTAAAAAACGTGCATTTTATATCCTTCACGTTGAGTTGTTCCAGGTGGTTCGAGCGGCCATTGTTATTTTTCAGCCTGTTTTTCTACCACGTGTCCGAAATTTCATCATGATATATCTTATTCGATTTTAGACCCTATAAACAACTGTAAATCACTTTTACTCGGTTATCCGATTTTCGGCTGAAATTGGTTTATAGCATACCGGTAATGTCAAATATCTTCTGATGTTTTTGCAAATTTTTGTGCCGCTTTATCTGACTCGATAAACCATCTGTGCGATTTTCGGTAATTTTTGTTTCAAGAGTTCAGAGGCCTAAAAAACGTGTATTATATACCCTTCACTTCGAGCTGTTTCTAATGGTCGGAGCGGCCATTGTTATTTTTCAGCCAGTTTTTCTACCACGTGTCAAAAATTGCATCATGAGATATGTTTTTCGATTCTAGACCCTATAAACAACTATAAATCAGTTTTACACGGTTATCCGATTTTCGGCCAAAATTGTTTTATAGCATACTGGTAACGTAAAATATCTTCTGATGTTTTTGCAAATTTTCGTCCCCGCTTTATTTGACTCGATAAACTATTCGTGCGATTTTCGGTAATTTTTGTTTCAGAACTTCAGAGGCCTAAAAAACGTGATTTATATACCCTTCACTTCGAGCTGTTTCTAGTGGTCGGAGGGGCCATTGTTATTTTTCAGCCAGTTTTTCTACCACGTGTCCGAAATTGCATCATGAGATATCTTTTTCGATTCTAGACCCTATAAACAACTATAAATCAGTTTTACACGGTTATCCGATTTTTGGACAAAATTGGTTTATAGCATACTGGTAACGTCAAATATCTTCTGATGTTTTTGCAAATTTTTGTCCCCGCTTTATCTGACTCGATAAACTATCCGTGCGATTTTCGGTATTTTTTGTTTCAGGACTTCAGAGGCCTAAAAAACGTGCATTTTATATCCTTCACTTCGAGCTGTTTCGGGTGGTCGGAACGGCCATTGTTATTTTTCAGCCTGTTTTTCTACCGCGTGTCCGAAATTGCATCATGAGATATCTTATTCGATTCTAGACCCTATAAACAACTATAAATCACTTTTACACGGTTATCCGAATTTCGGCCGAAATTGGTTTATAGCAAACCGGTAACGTCAAATATCTTCTAATGTTTTTGAAAATTTTTTGTGCCCGCTTTATCATACTCGATTAACCATCCGTGCGATTTTTGGTAATTTTTGTTTCACGAGTTCAGAGGCCTAAAAAACGTGTATTATATATCCTTCAATTCGAGCTGTTTCGGTTAGTCGGAGCGGCCATTGTTATTTTTCAGTGTATTTTTCTACCACGTGTCCGAAATCCCATCATGAGATATCTTATTCGATTCTAGACCCTATAAAAAACTATAAATCACTTTTACACGGTTACCCGATTTTCGGCCGAAATTGGTTTATAGCTTACCGGTAATGTCAAATATCTTCTGATGTTTTAGCAAATTTTCGTGCCGCTTTATCAGACTCGATAAACCATCTGTGCGATTTTCGGTAATTTTGGTTTCAGGACTTCAGAGGCCTAAAAAACGTGCATTTTATATCCTTCACTTCGAGTTGTTTCAGGTGGTCCGAGCGGCCATTGTTATTTTTCAGCCTGTTTTTCTACCACGTGTCCGTCGATTTTAGACCCTATAATCAACTATAAATCACTTTTACACGGTTATCCGATTTTCGGCTGAAATTGGTTTATAGCATACCGGTAACGTCAAATATCTTCTGATGTTTTTGCAAATTTTTGTGCCGCTTTATCTAACTCGATAAACCATCTGTGCGATTTTCGATAATTTTTTTTTCAAGAGTTCAGAGGCCTAAAAAACGTGCATTATATACCCTTCACTTTGAGCTGTTTCTAGTGGTCGGAGCGACCATTGTTATTTTTCAGCCAGTTTTTCTACTACGTGTCCGAAATTGCATCATGAGATATGTTTTTCGATTCTAGACCCTATAAACAACTATAAATCAGTTTTACACGGTTATCCGATTTTTGGCCAAAATTGGTTTATAGCATACTGGTAACGTCAAATATCTTCTGATGTTTTTGCAAATTTTTGTCCCCGGTTTATTTGACTCGATAAACTATTCGTGCGATTTTCGGTAATTTTTGCTTCAGGACTTCAGAGGCCTAAAATACGTGCATTATATACCCTTCACTTCGAGCTGTTTCTAGTGCTCGGAGGGGCCATTGTTATTTTTCAGCCAGTTTTTCTACCACGTGTCCGAAATTGCATCATGAGATATCTTTTTCGATTCTAGAACCTATAAACAACTATAAATCAGTTTTACACGGTTATCCGATTTTTGGACAAAATTGGTTTATAGCATACTGGTAACGTCAAATATCTTCTGATGTTTTTGCAAATTTTTGTCCCCGCTTTATCTGACTCGATAAACTATCCGTGCGATTTTCGGTATTTTTTGTTTCAGGACTTCAGAGGCCTAAAAAACGTGCATTTTATATCCTTCACTTCGAGCTGTTTCGGGTGGTCGGAGCGGCCATTGTTATTTTTCAGCCTGTTTTTCTACCACGTGTCCGAAATTCCATCATGAGATATCTTATTCGATTCTAGACCCTATAAACAACTATAAATCACTTTTACACGGTTATCCGAATTTCGGCCGAAATTGGTTTATAGCATACCGGTAACGTCAGATATCTTCTAATGTTTTTAAAAAATTTTTATGCCCGCTTTATCTTACTCGATTAACCATCCGTGCGATTTTTGGTAATTTTTGTTTCACGAGTTCAGAGGCCTAAAAAACGTGTATTATAGATCCTTCAATTCGAGCTGTTTCGGTTGGTCGGAGTGGCCATTGTTATTTTCAGTGTGTTTTTCTACCACGTATCCGAAATCCCATCATGAGATATCTTATTCGATTCTAGACCCTATAAAAAGCTATAAATCACTTTTACACGGTTACCCGATTTTCGGCCGAAATTGGTTCATAGCTTACCGGTAATGTCAAATATCTTCTGATGTTTTTGCAAATTTTCGTGCCGCTTTATCAGACTCGATAAACCATCTTTGCGATTTTCGGTAATTTTTGTTTCAGGACTTCAGAGGCCTAAAAAACGTGCATTATATACCCTTCACTTCGAGCTGTTTCTAGTGGTCGGAGCGGCCATTGTTATTTTTCAGCCAGTTTTTCTACCACGTGTCCGATATCGCATCATGAGATATGTTTTTTGATTCTAGACCCTATAAACAACTATAAATCAGTTTTACACGGTTATCCGATTTTCGGCCAAAATTGGTTTATAGCATACTGGTAACGTCAAATATCTTCTGATGTTTTTGCAAATTTTTGTCCCCGCTTTATTTGACTCGATAAACTATTCGTGCGATTTTCGGTAATTTTTGTTTCAGGACTTCAGAGGCCTAAAAAACGAGCATTATATACCTTTCACTTCGAGCTGTTTCTAGTGGTCGGAGGGGCCATTGTTATTTTTCAGCCAGTTTTTCTACCACGTGTCCGAAATTGCATCATGAGATATCTTATTCGATTCTAGACCCTATAGACAACTATAAATCACTTTTACACGGTTATCCGATTTTCAGCCGAAATTGGTTCATAGCTTACCGGTAATGTCAAATATCTTCTGATGTTTTGTCAAATTTTTGTGCCCGCTTTATCTGACTCGATAAACCATCCGTGCGATTTTCGGTATTTTTTGTTTCACGACTTCAGAGGCCTAAAAAACGTGCATTTTATATCCTTCACTTCGAGCTGTTTCGGGTGGTCGGAGCGGCCATTGTTATTTTTCAGCCTGTTTTTCTACCACGTGTCCGAATTTCCATCATGAGATATCTTATTCGATTCTAGACCCTATAAACAACTATAAATCACTTTTACACGGTTATCCGAATTTCGGCCGAAATTGATTTATAGCATACCGGTAACGTCAGATATCTTCTAATGTTTTTAAAAACATTTTATGCCCGCTTTATCTTACTCGATTAACCATCCGTGCGATTTTTGGTAATTTTTGTTTCACGAGTTCAGAGGCCTAAAAAACGTGTATTATAGATCCTTCAATTCGAGCTGTTTCGGTTGGTCGGAGTGGCCATTGTTATTTTCAGTGTGTTTTTCTACCACGTATCCGAAATCCCATCATGAGATATCTTATTCGATTCTAGACCCTATAAAAAGCTATAAATCACTTTTACACGGTTACCCGATTTTCGGCCGAAATTGGTTCATAGCTTACCGGTAATGTCAAATATCTTCTGATGTTTTTGCAACTTTTCGTGCCGCTTTATCAGACTCGATAAACCATCTTTGTGATTTTCGGTAATTTTTGTTTCAGGACTTCAGAGGCCTAAAAAACGTGCATTATATACCCTTCACTTCGAGCTGTTTCTAGTGGTCGGAGCGGCCATTGTTATTTTTCAGCCAGTTTTTCTACCACGTGTCCGATATCGCATCATGAGATATGTTTTTTGATTCTAGACCCTATAAACAACTATAAATCAGTTTTACACGGTTATCCGATTTTCGGCCAAAATTGGTTTATAGCATACTGGTAACGTCAAATATCTTCTGATGTTTTTGCAAATTTTTGTCCCCGCTTTATTTGACTCGATAAACTATTCGTGCGATTTTCGGTAATTTTTGTTTCACGAGTTCAGAGGCCTAACAAACGTGCATTATATATCCTTCACATCGAGCTGTTACGAGTGGTCGGAGCGGCCATTGTTATTTTTCAGCCTGTTTTTCTACCACGTGTCCGAAATTGCATCATAAGATATCTTACTCGATTGTAGACCCTATAAACAACTATAAATCACTTTTACACGGTTATCCGATTTTCGTCCGAAATTGGTTTATAGCATACCGGTAACGTCAAATATCTTCTGATGTTTTTGCAAATTTTTGTCCCCGCTTTATCTGACTCGATAAACCATACGTGCGATTTTCGGTAATTTTTGTTTCAGGACTTCAGAGGCCTAAAAAACGTGCATTATATATCCTTCACTTCGAGCTGTTTCGGGTGGTCGGAGCGGCCATTGTTATTTTTCAGCCTGTTTTTCTACCATGTGTCCAAAATTGCATCATAAGATATCTTATTCGATTCTAGACCCTATAAACAACTATAAATCACTTTTACACGGTTATCCGATTTTCAGCCGAAATTGGTTCATAGCTTACCGGTAACGTCAAATATCTTCTGATGTTTTTGCAAATTTTTGTCCCCGCTTTATCTGACTCGGTAAACCATCCGTGCGATTTTCGGTAATTATTGTTTTAGGACTTCAGAGGCCTAAAAAACGTGCATTTTATATCCTTCACTTCGAGCTGTTTCGGGTGGTCCGAGCGGCCATTGTTATTTTTCAGCCTGTTTTTCTACCACGTGTCCGAAATTGCATCATGATATATCTTATTCGATTCTTGACCCTATAAACAACTATAAATCACTTTTACGCGGTTATCCGAATTTCGGCCGAATTTGGTTTATAGCATACCGGTAACGTCAAATATCTTCTAATGTTTTTGAAAAATTTTTGTGCCCGCTTTATCTTACTCGATTAACCATCCGTGCGATTATTTGTAATTTTTGTTTCACGAGTTCAGAGGCCTAAAAAACGTGTATTATATATCCTTCAATTCGAGCTGTTTCGGTTGGTCGGAGCGGCCATTGTTATTTTTCAGCGTGTTTTTCTACCACGTGTCCGAAATCCCATCATGAGATATCTTATTCGATTCTAGACCCTATAAAAAACTATAAATCACTTTTACACGGTTATCCGATTTTCGGCCGAAATTGGTTCATAGCTTACCGGTAACGTCAAATATCTTCTTATGTTTTTGCAAATTTTCGTGCCGCTTTATCTGACTCGATAAACCATCCGTGCGATTTTCGGTAATTTTTGTTTCAAGAGTTCAGAGGCCTAAAAAACGTGCATTATATACCCTTCACTTCGAGCTGTTTCTAGTGGTCTGAGCGGCCATTGTTAGCCAGTTTTTCTACCACGTGTCCGAAATTGCATCATGAGATATCTTTTTCGATTCTAGACCCTATAAACAACTATAAATCAGTTTTACACGGTTATCCGATTTTCGGCGAAAATTGGTTTATAGCATACTGGTAACGTCTAATATCTTCTGATGTTTTTTCAAATTTTTGTGCCCGCTTTATCTGACTCGATAAACCATCCGTGCGATTTTCGGTATTTTTTGTTTCACGACTTCAGAGGCCTAAAAAACGTGCATTTTATATCCTTCACTTCGAGCTGTTTCGGGTGGTCGGAGCGGACATTGTTATTTTTCAGCCTGTTTTTCTACCACGTGTCCGAAATTGCATCATGAGATATCTTATTCGATTCTAGACCCTATAGACAACTATAAATCACTTTTACACGGTTATCCGATTTTCAGCCGAAATTGGTTTCTAGCATACTGGTAACGTCAAATATCTTCTGATGTTTTTTCAAATTTTTGTGCCCGCTTTATCTGACTCGATAAACCATCCGTGCGATTTTCGGTATTTTTTGTTTCACGACTTCAGAGGCCTAAAAAACGTGCATTTTATATCCTTCACTTCGAGCTGTTTCGGGTGGTCCTAACGGCCATTGTTATTTTTCAGCCTGTTTTTCTACCACGTGTCCGAAATTGCATCATGAGATATCTTATTCGATTCTAGACCCTATAGACAACTATAAATCACTTTTACACGGTTATCCGATTTTCAGCCGAAATTGGTTTCTAGCATACTGGTAACGTCAAATATCTTCTGATGTTTTTTCAAATTTTTGTGCCCGCTTTATCTTACTCGATAAACCATCCGTGCGATTTTCGGTATTTTTTGTTTCAGGACTTCAGAGGCCTAAAAAACGTGCATTTTATATCCTTCACTTCGAGCTGTTTCGGGTGGTCCTAACGGCCATTGTTATTTTTCAGCCTGTTTTTCTACCACGTGTCCGAAATTGCATCATGAGATATCTTATTCGATTCTAGACGCTATGAACAACTATAAATCACTTTTACACGGTTATCCGATTTTTGGCCGAAATTGGTTTACAGCATACCGGTAACGTTAAATATCTTCTGATGTTTTTGCAAATTTTTGTGCCGATTTATCTGACTCGATAAACCATCCGTGCGATTTTCGGTAATTTTTGTTTCACGAGTTCAGAGGCCTAACAAACGTGCATTATATATCCTTCACATCGAGCTGTTACGGGTGGTCGGAGCGGCCATTGTTATTTTTCAGCCTGTTTTTCTACCACGTGTCCGAAATTGCATTATAAGATATCTTACTCGATTCTAGACCCTATAAACAACTATAAATCACTTTTACACGGTTATCCGATTTTCGTCCGAAATTGGTTTATAGCATACCGGTAACGTCAAATATCATCTGATGTTTTTGCAAATTTGTGTCCCCGCTTTATCTGACTCGATAAACCATCCGTGCGATTTTCGGTAATTTTTTTTCAGGACTTCAGAGGCCTAAAAAACGTGCATTATATATCGTTCACTTCGAGCTGTTTCGGGTGGTCGGAGCGGCCATTGTTATTTTTCAGCCTGTTTTTCTACCATGTGTCCGAAATTGCATCATAAGATATCTTATTCGATTCTAGACCCTATAAACAACTATAAATCACTTTTACACGGTTATCCGATTTTCGGCCGAAATTGGTTCATAGCTTACCGGTAACGTCAAATATCTTCTGATGTTTTTGCAAATTTTTGTCCCCGCTTTATCTGACTCGGTAAACCATCCGTGCGATTTTCGGTAATTATTGTTTCAGGACTTCAGAGGCCTAAAAAACGTGCATTTTATATCCTTCACTTCGAGCTGTTTCGGGTGGTCCGAGCGGCCATTGTTATTTTTCTGCCTGTTTTTCTACCACGTGTCCGAAATTGCATCATGATATATCTTATTCGATTATTGACCCTATAAACAACTATAAATCACTTTTACGCGGTTATCCGAATTTCGGCCGAATTTGGTTTATAGCATACCGATAACGTCAAATATCTTCTAATGTTTTTGAAAAATTTTTGTGCCCGCTTTATCTTACTCTATGAACCATCCGTGCGATTATTTGTAATTTTTGTTTCACGAGTTCAGAGGCCTAAAAAACGTGTATTATATATCCTTCAATTCGAGCTGTTTCGGTTGGTCGGAGCGGCCATTGTTATTTTTCAGCGTGTTTTTCTACCCCGTGTCCGAAATCCCATCATGAGATATCTTATTCGATTCTAGACCCTATAAAAAACTATAAATCACTTTTACACGGTTATCCGATTTTCGGCCGAAATTGGTTCATAGCTTACCGGTAACGTCAAATATCTTCTGATGTTTTTGCAAATTTTCGTGCCGCTTTATCTGACTCGATAAACCATCTGTGCGATTTTCGGTAATTTTTGTTTCAAGAGTTCAGAGGCCTAAAAAACGTGCATTATATACCCTTTACTTCGAGCTGTTTCTAGTTGTCGGAGCGGCCATTGTTATTTTTCAGCCAGTTTTTCTACCACGTGTCCGAAATTGCATCATGAGATATCTTATTCGATTCTAGACGCTATGAACAACAATAATTCACTTTTACACGGTTATCCGATTTTTGGCCGAAATTGGTTTATAGCATACCGGTAACGTTAAATATCTTCTGATGTTTTTGCAAATTTTTGTGCCGATTTATCTGACTCGATAAACCATCCGTGCGATTTTCGATAATTTTTGTTTCACGAGTTCAGAGGCCTAACAAACGTGCATTATATATCCTTCACATCGAGCTGTTACGAGTGGTCGGAGCGGCCATTGTTATTTTTCAGCCTGTTTTTCTACCACGTGTCCGAAATTGCATCATAAGATATCTTACTCGATTTTAGACCCTATAAACAACTATAAATCACTTTTACACGGTTATCCGATTTTCGTCCGAAATTGGTTTATAGCATACCGGTAACGTCAAATATCTTCTGATGTTTTTGCAAATTTTTGTCCCAGCTTTATCTGACTCGATAAACCATACGTGCGATTTTCGGTAATTTTTGTTTCAGGACTTCAGAGGCCTAAAAAACGTGCATTATATATCCTTCACTTCGAGCTGTTTCGGGTGGTCGGAGCGGCCATTGTTATTTTTCAGCCTGTTTTTCTACCATGTGTCCGAAATTGCATCATAAGATATCTTATTCGATTCTAGACCCTATAAACAACTATAAATCACTTTTACACGGTTATCCGATTTTCGGCCAAAATTGGTTCATAGCTTACCGGTAACGTCAAATATCTTCTGATGTTTTTTTAAATTTTTGTCCCCGCTTTATCTTACTCGGTAAACCATCCGTGCGATTTTCGGTAATTATTGTTTCAGGACTTCAGAGGCCTAAAAAACGTGCATTTTATATCCTTCACTTCGAGCTGTTTCGGGTGGTCCGAGCGGCCATTGTTATTTTTCAGCCTGTTTTTCTACCACGTGTCCGAAATTGCATCATGATATATCTTATTCGATTCTTGACCCTATAAACAACTATAAATCACTTTTACGCGGTTATCCGAATTTCGGCCGAATTTGGTTTATAGCATACCGGTAACGTCAAATATCTTCTAATGTTTTTGAAAATTTTTTGTGCCCGCTTTATCTTACTCGATTAACCATCCGTGCGTTTATTTGTAATTTTTGTTTCACGAGTTCAGAGGCCTAAAAAACGTGTATTATATATCCTTCAATTCGAGCTGTTTCGGTTGGTCGGAGCGGCCATTGTTATTTTTCAGCGTGTTTTTCTACCACGTGTCCGAAATCCCATCATGAGATATCTTATTCGATTCTAGACCCTATAAACAACTATAAATCACTTTTACACGGTTATCCGATTTTCGGCCGAAATTGGTTCATAGCTTACCGGTAACGTCAAATATCTTCTTATGTTTTTGCAAATTTTCGTGCCGCTTTATCTGACTCGATAAACCATCTGTGCGATTTTCGGTAATTTTTGTTTCAAGAGTTCAGAGGCCTAAAAAACGTGCATTATATACCCTTCACTTCGAGCTGTTTCTAGTGGTCTGAGCGGCCATTGTTATTTTTCAGCCAGTTTTTCTACCACGTGTCCGAAATTGCATCATGAGATATCTTTTTCGATTCTAGACCCTATAAACAACTATAAATCAGTTTTACACGGTTATCCGATTTTCGGCGAAAATTGGTTTATAGCATACTGGTAACGTCAAATATCTTCTGATGTTTTTTCAAATTTTTGTGCCCGCTTTATCTGACTCGATAAACCATCCGTGCGATTTTCGGTATTTTTTGTTTCACGACTTCAGAGGCCTAAAAAACGTGCATTTTATATCCTTCACTTCGAGCTGTTTCGGGTGGTCCGAGCGGCCATTGTTATTTTTCAGCCTGTTTTTCTACCACGTGTCCGAAATTGCATCATGATATATCTTATTCGATTCTTGACCCTATAAACAACTATAAATCACTTTTACGCGGTTATCCGAATTTCGGCCGAATTTGGTTTATAGCATACCGGTAACGTCAAATATCTTCTAATGTTTTTGAAAATTTTTTGTGCCCGCTTTATCTTACTCGATTAACCATCCGTGCGTTTATTTGTAATTTTTGTTTCACGAGTTCAGAGGCCTAAAAAACGTGTATTATATATCCTTCAATTCGAGCTGTTTCGGTTGGTCGGAGCGGCCATTGTTATTTTTCAGCGTGTTTTTCTACCACGTGTCCGAAATCCCATCATGAGATATCTTATTCGATTCTAGACCCTATAAACAACTATAAATCACTTTTACACGGTTATCCGATTTTCGGCCGAAATTGGTTCATAGCTTACCGGTAACGTCAAATATCTTCTTATGTTTTTGCAAATTTTCGTGCCGCTTTATCTGACTCGATAAACCATCTGTGCGATTTTCGGTAATTTTTGTTTCAAGAGTTCAGAGGCCTAAAAAACGTGCATTATATACCCTTCACTTCGAGCTGTTTCTAGTGGTCTGAGCGGCCATTGTTATTTTTCAGCCAGTTTTTCTACCACGTGTCCGAAATTGCATCATGAGATATCTTTTTCGATTCTAGACCCTATAAACAACTATAAATCAGTTTTACACGGTTATCCGATTTTCGGCGAAAATTGGTTTATAGCATACTGGTAACGTCAAATATCTTCTGATGTTTTTTCAAATTTTTGTGCCCGCTTTATCTGACTCGATAAACCATCCGTGCGATTTTCGGTTTTTTTTGTTTCACGACTTCAGAGGCCTAAAAAACGTGCATTTTATATCCTTCACTTCGAGCTGTTTCGGGTGGTCGGAGCGGCCATTGTTATTTTTCAGCCTGTTTTTCTACCACGTGTCCGAAATTGCATCATGAGATATGTTATTCGATTCTAGACGCTATAAACAACTATAAATCACTTTTACACGGTTATCCGATTTTTGGCCGAAATTGGTTAATAGCATACCGGTAACGTTAAATATCTTCTGATGTTTTTGCAAAAATTTTGTGCCGATTTATCTGACTCGATAAACCATCCGTGCGATTTTCGGTTATTTTTGTTTCACGTGTTCAGAGGCCTAAAAAACGTGTATTATATATCCTTCACATCGAGCTGTTACGAGTGGTCGGAGCGGCCATTGTTATTTTTCAGCCTGTTTTTCTACCACGTGTCCGAAATTGCATCATAAGATATCTTACTCGATTTTAGACCCTATAAACAACTATAAATCACTTTTACTTGGTTATCCGATTTTCGGCCGAAATTGGTTTATAGCATACCGGTAACGTCAAATATCTTCTGATGTTTTTGCAAATTTTTGTGCCGCATTATCTGTCTCGACAAACCATCTGTGCGATTTTCGGTAATTTTTGTTTCAAGAGTTCAGAGGCCTAAAAAACGTGCATTATATACCCTTCACTTCGAGCTGTTTCTAGTGGTCGGAGCGGCCATTGTTATTTTTCAGCCAGTTTTTCTACCACGTGTCCGAAATTGCATCATGAGATATCTTATTCGATTCTAGACGCTATGAACAACAATAAATCACTTTTACACGGTTATCCGATTTTTGGCCGAAATTGGTTTATAGCATACCGGTAACGTTAAATATCTTCTGATGTTTTTGCAAATTTTTGTGCCGATTTATCTGACTCGATAAACCATCCGTGTTATTTTCGGTAATTTTTGTTTCACGAGTTCAGAGGCCTAACAAACGTGCATTATATATCCTTCACATCGAGCTGTTACGAGTGGTCGGAGCGGCCATTGTTATTTTTCAGCCTGTTTTTCTACCACGTGTCCAAAATTGCATCATAAGATATCTTACTCGATTTTAGACCCTATAAACAACTATAAATCACTTTTACATGGTTATCCGATTTTCGGCCGAAATTGGTTTATAGCATACCGGTAACGTCAAATATCTTCTGATGTTTTTGCAAATTTTTGTCCCCGCTTTATCTGACTCGATAAACCATACGTGCGATTTTCGGTAATTTTTGTTTCAGGACTTCAGAGGCCTAAAAAACGTGCATTATATATCCTTCACTTCGAGCTGTTTCGGGTGGTCGGAGCGGCCATTGTTATTTTTCAGCCTGTTTTTCTACCATGTGTCCGAAATTGCATCATAAGATATCTTATTCGATTCTAGACCCTATAAACAACTATAAATCACTTTTACACGGTTATCCGATTTTCGGCCGAAATTGGTTCATAGCTTACCGGTAACGTCAAATATCTTCTGATGTTTTTGCAAATTTTTGTCCCCGCTTTATCTGACTCGATAAACTATCCGTGCGATTTTCGGTAATTTTTGTTTCAGGACTTCAGAGGCCTAAAATACGTGCATTATATATCTTTTCAGTTCGAGCTGTTTTGGATGGTGGGAGCGGCCATTGCTATTTTTCAGCCTGTTTTTCTACCACGTGTCCGAAATTGCATCATGAGATATGTTATTCGATTCTAGACGCTATAAACAACTATAAATCACTTTTACACGGTTATCCGATTTTTGGCCGAAATTGGTTTATAGCATACCGGTAACGTTAAATATCTTCTGATGTTTTTGCAAAATTTTTGTGCCGATTTATCTGACTCGATAAACCATCCGTGCGATTTTCGGTAATTTTTGTTTCACGTGTTCAGAGGCCTAAAAAACGTGTATCATATATCCTTCACATCGAGCTGTTACGAGTGGTCGGAGCGGCCATTATTATTTTTCAGCCTGTTTTTCTACCACGTGTCCGAAATTGCATCATAAGATATCTTACTCGATTTTAGACCCTATAAACAACTATAAATCACTTTTACATGGTTATCCGATTATCGGCCGAAATTGGTTTATAGCATACCGGTAACGTCAAATATCTTCTGATGTTTTTGCAAATTTTTGTGCCGCATTATCTGACTCGACAAACCATCTGTGCGATTTTCGGTAATTTTTGTTTCAAGAGTTCAGAGGCCTAAAAAACGTACATTATAAACCCTTCACTTCGAGCTGTTTCTAGTGGTCGGAGCGGCCATTGTTATTTTTCAGCCAGTTTTTCTACCACGTGTCCGAAATTGCATCATGAGATATCTTATTCGATTCTAGACGCTATGAACAACAATAAATCACTTTTACACGGTTATCCGATTTTTGGCCGAAATTGGTTTATAGCATACCGGTAACGTTAAATATCTTCTGATGTTTTTGCAAATTTTTGTGCCGATTTATCTGACTCGATAAACCATCCGTGCGATTTTCGGTAATTTTTGTTTCACGAGTTCAGAGGCCTAACAAACGTGCATTATATATCCTTCACATCGAGCTGTTACGAGTGGTCGGAGCGGCCATTGTTATTTTTCAGCCTGTTTTTCTACCACGTGTCCGAAATTGCATCATAAGATATCTTACTCGATTTTAGACCCTATAAACAACTATAAATCACTTTTACATGGTTATCCGATTTTCGGCCGAAATTGGTTTATAGCATACCGGTAACGTCAAATATCTTCTGATGTTTTTGCAAATTTTTGTCCCCGCTTTATCTGACTCGATAAACCATACGTGCGATTTTCGGTAATTTTTGTTTCAGGACTTCAGAGGCCTAAAAAACGTGCATTATATATCCTTCACTTCGAGCTGTTTCGGGTGGTCGGAGCGGCCATTGTTATTTTTCAGCCTGTTTTTCTACCATGTGTCCGAAATTGCATCATAAGATATCTTATTCGATTCTAGACCCTATAAACAACTATAAATCACTTTTACACGGTTATCCGATTTTCGGCCGAAATTGGTTCATAGCTTACCGGTAACGTCAAATATCTTCTGATGTTTTTGCAAATTTTTGTCCCCGCTTTATCTGACTCGATAAACCATACGTGCGATTTTCGGTAATTTTTGTTTCAGGACTTCAGAGGCCTAAAAAACGTGCATTATATATCCTTCACTTCGAGCTGTTTCGGGTGGTCGGAGCGGCCATTGTTATTTTTCAGCCTGTTTTTCTACCATGTGTCCGAAATTGCATCATAAGATATCTTATTCGATTTTAGACCCTATAAACAACTATAAATCACTTTTACATGGTTATCCGATTTTCGGCCGAAATTGGTTTATAGCATACCGGTAACGTCAAATATCTTCTGATGTTTTTGCAAATTTTTGTCCCCGCTTTATCTGACTCGATAAACCATACGTGCGATTTTCGGTAATTTTTGTTTCAGGACTTCAGAGGCCTAAAAAACGTGCATTATATATCTTTTCAGTTCGAGCTGTTTTGGATGGTGGGAGCGGCCATTGCTATTTTTCAGCCTGTTTTTCTACCACGTGTCCGAAATTGCATCATGAGATATGTTATTCGATTCTAGACGCTATAAACAACTATAAATCACTTTTACACGGTTATCCGATTTTTGGCCGAAATTGGTTTATAGCATACCGGTAACGTTAAATATCTTCTGATGTTTTTGCAAAATTTTTGTGCCGATTTATCTGACTCGATAAACCATCCGTGCGATTTTCGGTAATTTTTGTTTCACGTGTTCAGAGGCCTAAAAAACGTGTATTATATATCCTTCACATCGAGCTGTTACGAGTGGTCGGAGCGGCCATTGTTATTTTTCAGCCTGTTTTTCTACCACGTGTCCGAAATTGCATCATAAGATATCTTACTCGATTTTAGACCCTATAAACAACTATAAATCACTTTTACATGGTTATCCGATTTTCGGCCGAAATTGGTTTATAGCATACCGGTAACGTCAAATATCTTCTGATGTTTTTGCAAATTTTTGTGCCGCATTATCTGACTCGACAAACCATCTGTGCTATTTTCGGTAAGTTTTGTTTCAAGAGTTCAGAGGCCTAAAAAACGTACATTATATACCCTTCACTTCGAGCTGTTTCTAGTGGTCGGAGCGGCCATTGTTATTTTTCAGCCAGTTTTTCTACCACGTGTCCGAAATTGCATCATGAGATATCTTATTCGATTCTAGGCGCTATGAACAACAATAAATCACTTTTACACGGTTATCCGATTTTTGGCCGAAATTGGTTTATAGCATACCGGTAACGTTAAATATCTTCTGATGTTTTTGCAAATTTTTGTGCCGATTTATCTGACTCGATAAACCATCCGTGCGATTTTCGGTAATTTTTGTTTCACGAGTTCAGAGGTCTAACAAACGTGCATTATATATCCTTCACATCGAGCTGTTACGAGTGGTCGGAGCGGCCATTGTTATTTTTCAGCCTGTTTTTCTACCACGTGTCCGAAATTGCATCATAAGATATCTTACTCGATTTTAGACCCTATAAACAACTATAAATCACTTTTACATGGTTATCCGATTTTCGGCCGAAATTGGTTTATAGCATACCGGTAACGTCAAATATCTTCTGATGTTTTTGCAAATTTTTGTCCCCGCTTTATCTGACTCGATAAACCATACGTGCGATTTTCGGTAATTTTTGTTTCAGGACTTCAGAGGCCTAAAAAACGTGCATTATATATCCTTCACTTCGAGCTGTTTCGGGTGGTCGGAGCGGCCATTGTTATTTTTCAGCCTGTTTTTCTACCATGTGTCCGAAATTGCATCATAAGATATCTTATTCGATTCTAGACCCTATAAACAACTATAAATCACTTTTACACGGTTATCCGATTTTCGGCCGAAATTGGTTCATAGCTTACCGGTAACGTCAAATATCTTCTGATGTTTTTGCAAATTTTTGTCCCCGCTTTATCTGACTCGATAAACTATCCGTGCGATTTTCGGTAATTTTTGTTTCAGGACTTCAGAGGCCTAAAAAACGTGCATTATATATCTTGCAGTTCGAGCTGTTTTGGATGGTGGGAGCGGCCATTGCTATTTTTCAGCCTGTTTTTCTACCACGTGTCCGAAATTGCATCATGAGATATGTTATTCGATTCTAGACGCTATAAACAACTATAAATCACTTTTACACGGTTATCCGATTTTTGGCCGAAATTGGTTTATAGCATACCGGTAACGTTAAATATCTTCTGATGTTTTTGCAAAATTTTTGTGCCGATTTATCTGACTCGATAAACCATCCGTGCGATTTTCGGTAATTTTTGTTTCACGTGTTCAGAGGCCTAAAACACGTGCATTATATATCCTTTACTTCGAGCTGTTTCGGGTGGTCGGAGCGGCCATTGTTATTTTTCAGCCTGTTTTTCTACCATGTGTCCGAAATTGCATCATAAGATATCTTATTCGATTCTAGACCCTATATCAACTATAAATCACTTTTACACGGTTATCCGATTTTCGGCCGAAATTGGTTCATAGCTTACCGGTAACGTCAAATATCTTCTGCTGTTTTTGCAAATTTTTGTGCCGCTTTATTTGACTCGATAAACCATCCGTGCGATTTTCGGTAATTTTTGTTTCTGGAGTTCAGAGGTCTAAAAAAACGTGCATTATATATCCTTCACTTCGAGCTGTTTCAGGTGGTCAGAGCGGCCATTGTTATTTTTCAGCCTGTTTTTCTACCACGTGTCCGAAATTATATCATGAGATATCTTATTCGATTCTACACCCTATAAACA
Source organism: Silene conica (assembly GCA_029255685.2). Taxonomy (NCBI): domain Eukaryota; kingdom Viridiplantae; phylum Streptophyta; class Magnoliopsida; order Caryophyllales; family Caryophyllaceae; genus Silene; species Silene conica. The sequence continues at coordinate 41,204,088 of CM055316.2, read as the reverse complement.
ACTATAAATCACTTTTACACGGTTATCCGATTTTCGGCCGAAATTGGTTCATAGCTTACCGGTAACGTCAAATATCTTCTGATGTTTTTGCAAATTTTTGTCCCCGCTTTATTTGACTCGATAAACTATCCGTGCGATTTTCGGTAATTTTTGTTTCAGGACTTCAGAGGCCTTAAAAACGTGCATTATATATCTTGCAGTTCGAGCTGTTTTGGATGGTGGGAGCGGCCATTGCTATTTTTCAGCCTGTTTTTCTACCACGTGTCCGAAATTGCATCATGAGATATCTTATTTGATTCCAGACGCTATGAACAACTATAAATCACTTTTACACGGTTATCCGATTTTTGGCCGAAATTGGTTTATAGCATACCGGTAACGTTAAATATCTTTTGATGTTTTTGCAAATTTTTGTGCCGATTTATCTGACTCGATAAACCATCCGTGCGATTTTAGGTAATTTTTGTTTCACGAGTTCAGAGGCCTAACAAACGTGCATTATATATCCTTCACATCGAGCTGTTACGGGTGGTCGGAGCGGCCATTGTTATTTTTCAGCCTGTTTTTCTACCACGTGTCCGAAATTGCATCATAAGATATCTTACTCGATTTTAGACCCTATAAACTACTATAAATCACTTTTACATGGTTATCCGATTTTCGGCCGAAATTGGTTTATAGCATACCGGTAACGTCAAATATCTTCTGATGTTTTTGCAAATTTTTGTCCCCGCTTTATCTGACTCGATAAACTATACGTGCGATTTTCGGTAATTTTTGTTTCAGGACTTCAGAGGCCTAAAAAACGTGCATTATATATCCTTCACTTCGAGCTGTTTCGGGTGGTCGGAGCGGCCATTGTTATTTTTCAGCCTGTTTTTCTACCATGTGTCCGAAATTGCATCATAAGATATCTTATTCGATTCTAGACCCTATAAACAACTATAAATCACTTTTACACGGTTATCCGATTTTCGGCCGAAATTGGTTCATAGCTTACCGGTAACGTCAAATATCTTCTGATGTTTTTGCAAATTATTGTCCCCGCTTTATCTGACTCGATAAACTATCCGTGCGATTTTCGGTAATTTTTGTTTCAGGACTTCAGAGGCCTAAAAAACGTGCATTATATATCTTTTCAGTTCGAGCTGTTTTGGATGGTGGGAGCGGCCATTGCTATTTTTCAGTCTGTTTTTCTACCACGTGTCCGAAATTGCATCATGAGATATGTTATTCGATTCTAGACGCTATAAACAACTATAAATCACTTTTACACGGTTATCCGTTTTTTGGCCGAAATTGGTTTATAGCATACCGGTAACGTTAAATATCTTCTGATGTTTTTGCAAATTTTTGTGCCGATTTATCTGACTCGATAAACCATCCGTGCGATTTTCGGTAATTTTTGTTTCACGAGTTCAGAGGCCTAACAAACGTGCATTATATATCCTTCACATCGAGCTGTTACGAGTGGTCGGAGCGGCCATTGTTATTTTTCAGCCTGTTTTTCTACCACGTGTCCGAAATTGCATCATAAGATATCTTACTCGATTTTAGACCCTATAAACAACTATAAATCACTTTTACATGGTCATCCGATTTTCGGCCGAAATTGGTTTATAGCATACCGGTGACGTCAAATATCTTCTGATGTTTTTGCAAATTTTTGTCCCCGCTTTATCTGACTCGATAAACCATACGTGCGATTTTCGGTAATTTTTGTTTTAGGACTTCAGAGGCCTAAAAAACGTGCATTATATATCCTTCACTTCGAGCTGTTTCGGGTGGTCGGAGCGGCCATTGTTATTTTTCAGCCTGTTTTTCTACCATGTGTCCGAAATTGCATCATAAGATATCTTATTCGATTCTAGACCCTATAAACAACTATAAATCACTTTTACACGGTTATCCGATTTTCGGCCGAAATTGGTTCATAGCTTACCGGTAACGTCAAATATCTTCTGATGTTTTTGCAAATTATTGTCCCCGCTTTATCTGACTCGATAAACTATCCGTGCGATTTTCGGTAATTTTTGTTTCAGGACTTCAGAGGCCTAAAAAACGTGCATTATATATCTTTTCAGTTCGAGCTGTTTTGGATGGTGGGAGCGGCCATTGCTATTTTTCAGCCTGTTTTTCTACCACGTGTCCGAAATTGCATCATGAGATATGTTATTCGATTCTAGACGCTATAAACAACTATAAATCACTTTTACACGGTTATCCGTTTTTTGGCCGAAATTGGTTTATAGCATACCGGTAACGTTAAATATCTTCTGATGTTTTTGCAAATTTTTGTGCCGATTTATCTGACTCGATAAACCATCCGTGCGATTTTCGGTAATTTTTGTTTCACGAGTTCAGAGGCCTAACAAACGTGCATTATATATCCTTCACATCGAGCTGTTACGAGTGGTCGGAGCGGCCATTGTTATTTTTCAGCCTGTTTTTCTACCACGTGTCCGAAATTGCATCATAAGATATCTTACTCGATTTTAGACCCTATAAACAACTATAAATCACTTTTACATGGTCATCCGATTTTCGGCCGAAATTGGTTTATAGCATACCGGTGACGTCAAATATCTTCTGATGTTTTTGCAAATTTTTGTCCCCGCTTTATCTGACTCGATAAACCATACGTGCGATTTTAGGTAATTTTTGTTTTAGGACTTCAGAGGCCTAAAAAACGTGCATTATATATCCTTCACTTCGAGCTGTTTCGGGTGGTCGGAGCGGCCATTGTTATTTTTCAGCCTGTTTTTCTACCATGTGTCCGAAATTGCATCATAAGATATCTTATTCGATTCTAGACCCTATAAACAACTATAAATCACTTTTACACGGTTATCCGATTTTCGGCCGAAATTGGTTCATAGCTTACCGGTAACGTCAAATATCTTCTGATGTTTTTGCAAATTATTGTCCCCGCTTTATCTGACTCGATAAACTATCCGTGCGATTTTCGGTAATTTTTGTTTCAGGACTTCAGAGGCCTAAAAAACGTGCATTATATATCTTTTCAGTTCGAGCTGTTTTGGATGGTGGGAGCGGCCATTGCTATTTTTCAGCCTGTTTTTCTACCACGTGTCCGAAATTGCATCATGAGATATGTTATTCGATTCTAGACGCTATAAACAACTATAAATCACTTTTACACGGTTATCCGATTTTTGGCCGAAATTGGTTTATAGCATACCGGTAACGTTAAATATCTTCTGATGTTTTTGCAAAATTTTTGTGCCGATTTATCTTTCTCGATATACCATCCGTGCGATTTTCGGTAATTTTTGTTTCACGTGTTCAGAGGCCTAAAAAACGTGTATTATATATCCTTCACATCGAGCTGTTACGAGTGGTCGGAGCGGCCATTGTTATTTTTCAGCCTGTTTTTCTACCACGTGTCCGAAATTGCATCATAAGATATCTTACTCGATTTTAGACCCTATAAACAACTATAAATCACTTTTACATGGTTATCCGATTTTCGGCCGAAATTGGTTTATAGCATACCGGTAACGTCAAATATCTTCTGATGTTTTTGCAAATTTTTGTGCCGCATTATCTGACTCGACAAACCATCTGTGCTATTTTCGGTAATTTTTGTTTCAAGAGTTCAGAGGCCTAAAAAACGTACATTATATACCCTTCACTTCGAGCTGTTTCTAGTGGTCGGAGCGGCCATTGTTATTTTTCAGCCAGTTTTTCTACCACGTGTCCGATATTGCATCATGAGATATCTTATTCGATTCTAGACGCTATGAACAACAATAAATCACTTTTACACGGTTATCCGATTTTTGGCCGAAATTGGTTTATAGCATACCGGTAACGTTAAATATCTTCTGATGTTTTTGCAAATTTTTGTGCCGATTTATCTGACTCGATAAACCATCCGTGCGATTTTCGGTAATTTTTGTTTCACGAGTTCAGAGGCCTAACAAACGTGCATTATATATCCTTCACATCGAGCTGTTACGAGTGGTCGGAGCGGCCATTGTTATTTTTCAGCCTGTTTTTCTACCACGTGTCCGAAATTGCATCATAAGATATCTTACTCGATTTTAGACCCTATAAACAACTATAAATCACTTTTACATGGTCATCCGATTTTCGGCCGAAATTGGTTTATAGCATACCGGTGACGTCAAATATCTTCTGATGTTTTTGCAAATTTTTGTCCCCGCTTTATCTGACTCGATAAACCATACGTGCGATTTTCGGTAATTTTTGTTTTAGGACTTCAGAGGCCTAAAAAACGTGCATTATATATCCTTCACTTCGAGCTGTTTCGGGTGGTCGGAGCGGCCATTGTTATTTTTCAGCCTGTTTTTCTACCATGTGTCCGAAATTGCATCATAAGATATCTTATTCGATTCTAGACCCTATAAACAACTATAAATCACTTTTACACGGTTATCCGATTTTCGGCCGAAATTGGTTCATAGCTTACCGGTAACGTCAAATATCTTCTGATGTTTTTGCAAATTATTGTCCCCGCTTTATCTGACTCGATAAACTATCCGTGCGATTTTCGGTAATTTTTGTTTCAGGACTTCAGAGGCCTAAAAAACGTGCATTATATATCTTTTCAGTTCGAGCTGTTTTGGATGGTGGGAGCGGCCATTGCTATTTTTCAGCCTGTTTTTCTACCACGTGTCCGAAATTGCATCATGAGATATGTTATTCGATTCTAGACGCTATAAACAACTATAAATCACTTTTACACGGTTATCCGTTTTTTGGCCGAAATTGGTTTATAGCATACCGGTAACGTTAAATATCTTCTGATGTTTTTGCAAATTTTTGTGCCGATTTATCTGACTCGATAAACCATCCGTGCGATTTTCGGTAATTTTTGTTTCACGAGTTCAGAGGCCTAACAAACGTGCATTATATATCCTTCACATCGAGCTGTTACGAGTGGTCGGAGCGGCCATTGTTATTTTTCAGCCTGTTTTTCTACCACGTGTCCGAAATTGCATCATAAGATATCTTACTCGATTTTAGACCCTATAAACAACTATAAATCACTTTTACATGGTCATCCGATTTTCGGCCGAAATTGGTTTATAGCATACCGGTGACGTCAAATATCTTCTGATGTTTTTGCAAATTTTTGTCCCCGCTTTATCTGACTCGATAAACCATACGTGCGATTTTAGGTAATTTTTGTTTTAGGACTTCAGAGGCCTAAAAAACGTGCATTATATATCCTTCACTTCGAGCTGTTTCGGGTGGTCGGAGCGGCCATTGTTATTTTTCAGCCTGTTTTTCTACCATGTGTCCGAAATTGCATCATAAGATATCTTATTCGATTCTAGACCCTATAAACAACTATAAATCACTTTTACACGGTTATCCGATTTTCGGCCGAAATTGGTTCATAGCTTACCGGTAACGTCAAATATCTTCTGATGTTTTTGCAAATTATTGTCCCCGCTTTATCTGACTCGATAAACTATCCGTGCGATTTTCGGTAATTTTTGTTTCAGGACTTCAGAGGCCTAAAAAACGTGCATTATATATCTTTTCAGTTCGAGCTGTTTTGGATGGTGGGAGCGGCCATTGCTATTTTTCAGCCTGTTTTTCTACCACGTGTCCGAAATTGCATCATGAGATATGTTATTCGATTCTAGACGCTATAAACAACTATAAATCACTTTTACACGGTTATCCGATTTTTGGCCGAAATTGGTTTATAGCATACCGGTAACGTTAAATATCTTCTGATGTTTTTGCAAAATTTTTGTGCCGATTTATCTTTCTCGATATACCATCCGTGCGATTTTCGGTAATTTTTGTTTCACGTGTTCAGAGGCCTAAAAAACGTGTATTATATATCCTTCACATCGAGCTGTTACGAGTGGTCGGAGCGGCCATTGTTATTTTTCAGCCTGTTTTTCTACCACGTGTCCGAAATTGCATCATAAGATATCTTACTCGATTTTAGACCCTATAAACAACTATAAATCACTTTTACATGGTTATCCGATTTTCGGCCGAAATTGGTTTATAGCATACCGGTAACGTCAAATATCTTCTGATGTTTTTGCAAATTTTTGTGCCGCATTATCTGACTCGACAAACCATCTGTGCTATTTTCGGTAATTTTTGTTTCAAGAGTTCAGAGGCCTAAAAAACGTACATTATATACCCTTCACTTCGAGCTGTTTCTAGTGGTCGGAGCGGCCATTGTTATTTTTCAGCCAGTTTTTCTACCACGTGTCCGATATTGCATCATGAGATATCTTATTCGATTCTAGACGCTATGAACAACAATAAATCACTTTTACACGGTTATCCGATTTTTGGCCGAAATTGGTTTATAGCATACCGGTAACGTTAAATATCTTCTGATGTTTTTGCAAATTTTTGTGCCGATTTATCTGACTCGATAAACCATCCGTGCGATTTTCGGTAATTTTTGTTTCACGAGTTCAGAGGCCTAACAAACGTGCATTATATATCCTTCACATCGAGCTGTTACGAGTGGTCGGAGCGGCCATTGTTATTTTTCAGCCTGTTTTTCTACCACGTGTCCGGAATTGCATCATAAGATATCTTACTCGATTTTAGACCCTATAAACAACTATAAATCACTTTTACATGGTTATCCGATTTTCGGCCGAAATTGGTTTATAGCATACCGGTAACGTCAAATATCTTCTGATGTTTTTGCAAATTCTTGTCCCCGCTTTATCTGACTCGATAAACCATACGTGCGATTTTCGGTAATTTTTGTTTCAGGACTTCAGAGGCCTAAAAAACGTGCATTATATATCCTTCACTTCGAGCTGTTTCGGGTGGTCGGAGCGGCCATTGTTATTTTTCAGCCTGTTTTTCTACCATGTGTCCGAAATTGCATCATAAGATATCTTATTCGATTCTAGACCCTATAAACAACTATAAATCACTTTTACACGGTTATCCGATTTTCGGCCGAAATTGGTTCATAGCTTACCGGTAACGTCAAATATCTTCTGATGTTTTTGCAAATTTTTGTCCCCGCTTTATCTGACTCGATAAACTATCCGTGCGATTTTCGGTAATTTTTGTTTCAGGACTTCAGAGGCCTAAAAAACGTGCATTATATATCTTGCATTTCGAGCTGTTTTGGATGGTGGGAGCGGCCATTGCTATTTTTCAGCTTGTTTTTCTACCACGTGTCCGAAATTGCATCATGAGATATGTTATTCGATTCTAGACGCTATAAACAACTATAAATCACTTTTACACGGTTATCCGATTTTTGGCCGAAATTGGTTTATAGCATACCGGTAACGTTAAATATCTTCTGATGTTTTTGCAAAATTTTTGTGCCGATTTATCTGACTCGATAAACCATCCGTGCGATTTTCGGTAATTTTTGTTTCACGTGTTCAGAGGCCTAAAAGACGTGCATTATATATCCTTCACTTCGAGCTGTTTCGGGTGGTCGGAGCGGCCATTGTTATTTTTCAGCCTGTTTTTCTACCATGTGTCCGAAATTGCATCATAAGATATCTTATTCGATTCTAGACCCTATAATCAGCTATAAATCACTTTTACACGGTTATCCGATTTTCGGCCGAAATTGGTTCATAGCTTACCGGTAACGTCAAATATCTTCTGTTGTTTTTCCAAATTTTTGTGCCGCTTTATTTGACTCGATAAACCATCCGTGCGATTTTCGGTAATTTTTGTTTCTGGAGTTCAGAGGTCTAAAAAAACGTGCATTATATATCCTTCACTTCGAGCTGTTTCAGGTGGTCAGAGCGGCCATTGTTATTTTTCAGCCTGTTTTTCTACCACGTGTCCGAAATTATATCATGAGATATCTTATTCGATTCTACACCCTATGAAAAACTATAAATCACTTTTACACGGTTATCCGATTTTCGGCCGAAATTGGTTCATAGCTTACCGGTAACGTCAAATATCTTCTGATGTTTTTGCAAATTTTTGTCCCCGCTTTATCTGACTCGATAAACTATCCGTGCGATTTTCGGTAATTTTTGTTTCAGGACTTCAGAGGCCTAAAAAACGTGCATTATATATCTTGCAGTTCGAGCTGTTTTGGATGGTGGGAGCGGCCATTGCTATTTTTCAGCCTGTTTTTCTACCACGTGTCCGAAATTGCATCATGAGATATCTTATTTGATTCTAGACGCTATGAACAACTATAAATCACTTTTACACGGTTATCCGATTTTTGGCCGAAATTGGTTTATAGCATACCGGTAACGTTAAATATCTTTTGATGTTTTTGCAAATTTTTGTGCCGATTTATCTGACTCGATAAACCATCCGTGCGATTTTAGGTAATTTTTGTTTCACGAGTTCAGAGGCCTAACAAACGTGCATTATATATCCTTCACATCGAGCTGTTACGGGTGGTCGGAGCGGCCATTGTTATTTTTCAGCCTGTTTTTCTACCACGTGTCCGAAATTGCATCATAAGATATCTTACTCGATTTTAGACCCTATAAACAACTATAAATCACTTTTACAGGGTTATCCGATTTTCGGCCGAAATTGGTTTATAGCATACCGGTAACGTCAAATATCTTCTGATGTTTTTGCAAATTTTTGTCCTCGCTTTATCTGACTCGATAAACCATACGTGCGATTTTCGGTAATTTTTGTTTCAGGACTTCAGAGGCCTAAAAAACGGGCATTATATATCCTTCACTTCGAGCTGTTTCGGGTGGTCGGAGCGGCCATTGTTATTTTTCAGCCTGTTTTTCTACCATGTGTCCGAAATTGCATCATAAGATATCTTATTCGATTCTAGACCCTATAAACAACTATAAATCACTTTTACACGGTTATCCGATTTTCGGCCGAAATTGGTTCATAGCTTACCGGTAACGTCAAATATCTTCTGATGTTCTTGCAAATTTTTGTCCCCGCTTTATCTGACTCGATAAACTATCCGTGCGATTTTCGGTAATTTTTGTTTCAGGACTTCAGAGGCCTAAAAAACGTGCATTATATATCTTGCAGTTCGAGCTGTTTTGGATGGTGGGAGCGGCCATTGCTATTTTTCAGCCTGTTTTTCTACCACGTGTCCGAAATTGCATCATGAGATATCTTATTTGATTCTAGACGCTATGAACAACTATAAATCACTTTTACACGGTTATCCGATTTTTGGCCGAAATTGGTTTATAGCATACCGGTAACGTTAAATATCTTTTGATGTTTTTGCAAATTTTTGTGCCGATTTATCTGACTCGATAAACCATCCGTGCGATTTTCGGTAATTTTTGTTTCACGAGTTCAGAGGCCTAACAAACGTGCATTATATATCCTTCACATCGAGCTGTTACGGGTGGTCGGAGCGGCCATTGTTATTTTTTAGCCTGTTTTTCTACCACGTGTCTGAAATTGCATCATAAGATATCTTACTCGATTTTAGACCCTATAAACAACTATAAATCACTTTTACATGGTTATCCGATTTTCGGCCGAAATTGGTTTATAGCATACCGGTAACGTCAAATATCTTCTGATGTTTTTGCAAATTTTTGTCCCCGCTTTATCTGACTCGATAAACCATACGTGCGATTTTCGGTAATTTTTGTTTCAGGACTTCAAAGGCCTAAAAAACGTGCATTATATATCCTTCACTTCGAGCTGTTTCGGGTGGTCGGAGCGGCCATTGTTATTTTTCAGCCTGTTTTTCTACCATGAGTCCGAAATTGCATCATAAGATATCTTATTCGATTCTAGACCCAATAAACAACTATAAATCACTTTTACACGGTTATCCGATTTTCGGCCGAAATTGGTTCATAGCTTACCGGTAACGTCAAATATCTTCTGCTGTTTTTGCAAATTTTTGTGCCGCTTTATCTGACTCGATAAACCATCCGTGCGATTTTCGGTAATTATTGTTTCAGGACTTCAGAGGCCTAAAAAACGTGCATTTTATATCCTTCACTTCGAGCTGTTTCGGGTGGTCCGAGCGGCCGTTGTTATTTTTTAGCCTATTTTTCTACCACGTGTCCGAAATTGCAACATGAGATATCTTATTCGATTCTAGACCCTATAAACAACTATAAATCACTTTTACACGGTTATCCGATTTTCGGCCGAAATTGGTTCATAGCTTACCGGTAACGTCAAATATTTTCTAATGTTTTTGAAAATTTTTTGTGCCCGCTTTATCTTACTCGATTAACCATCCGTGCGATTTTCGGAAATTTTTGTTTCACGAGTTCAGAGGCCTAAAAAACGTGTATTATATATCCTTCAATTCGAGCTGTTTCGGTTGGTCGGAGCGGCCATTGTTATTTTTCAGCATGTTTTTCTACCACGTGTCCGAAATCCCATCATGAGATATCTTATTCGATTCTAGACCCTATAAAAAACTATAAATCACTTTTACACGATTATCCGATTTTCGGCCGAAATTGGTTCATAGCTTACCGGTAACGTCAAATAACTTCTGATGTTTTTGCAAATTTTTGTGCCGCTTTATCTCACTCGATAAGCCATCTGTGCGATTTTCGGTAATTTTTGTTTCAAGAGTTCAGAGGCCTAAAAAACGTTCATTATATACCCTTCACTTCGAGCTGTTTCTAGTGGTCGGAGCGGCCATTGTTATTTTCCAGCCTGTTTTTCTACCACGTGTCCGAAATCCCATCATGACATATCTTATTCGATTCTAGACCCTATAAAAAACTATAAATCACTTTTACACGGTTATCCAATTTTCGGCCGAAATTGGTTCATAGCTTACCGGTAACCTCAAATATCTTCTGATGTTTTTGCAAATTTCGTGCCGCTTTATCTGACTCGAAAAACCATCTGTGCGATTTTCGGTAATTTTTTTTTCAGGACTTTAGAGGCCTAAAAAACGTGCATTTTATATCCTTCACTTCGATCTGTTTCTGGTGGTCCGAGCGGCCATTGTTATTTTTCAGCCTGTTTTTCTACCACGTGTCCGAAATTGCATCATGATATATCTTATTCGATTTTAGACCCTATAAACAACTATAAATCACTTTTACACGGTTATCCGATCGGCCGAAGTTGGTTTATAGCATACCGGTAACGTCAAATAACTTCTGATGTTTTTGCAAATTTTTGTGCCGCTTTATCTGACTCGATAAACCATCTCTGCGATTTTTGGTAATTTTTGTTTCAAGAGTTCAGAGGCCTAAAAAACGTGCATTATGTAAAACCCCTCGCGAAAGCGGAAATATAAACATACAAAAGTACTAAAAATGCAGCGGAATTAAAACTTTTTAAAGTAAACAACATGCGAGAAGAATTAAACTGAAACGGAAACTGAAATAGATAAGTAACAGTTCTAAGTATGAACGAAAGCATAAATACAAAGCCTGGGATGGAACATCCCTACAGGCACCAACAAAACTGTATCAAAAGAAACTAAGAGTCTAGCTAATCGATAAACGTGTATGTCATATGATGAAAGGATCATCACTCGCTAGCTCTCGTGTGAACCCCGATCCAACCTGCATGTACCTACATACATGAAAACATGTACGCCACAATCAGTGGGGAGTGACTAGAGTTCTCCTAGCCACCTTTTGTGACAACACGAAACACACAAAGCAATACAGAATACTCCAACATATATAAACATGTGAAGCATAAATATCTCATCAACTGTTCTCAGACTATCATGCGATACTAAAGCATAGCTCTCAACCCAACTTCATAAACCGTTAGGAAGGAGAGCCGGTTTCCCTACTGGTTACCCAGTCGGGGGGTCTTTCAGTCCAACTATTTATGAAACCGATCAAAGAGTCATCCAATGCCTTGGATGAACAAACTATAACTCAAACAATGTAATCATCAACTTCATCATGCATATCTGACACTGTACCGATCTCAAGGCAAGCAGATATAAACATCAACAAACACTAGCAATGGGTCCAGAGGTGAACTTAACACATATCCCACTACCAAACAATGTCGGGTCCAGAGGTGAACTTAACACATATCCCAACATGCAAATCAAGTAAAGGGTCCAGAGGTGAACTTAACACATATCCCTATACTTACAATTCAAGAAAAGGGTCCAGAGGTGAGCTTAACACATATCCCTAATCATCCATAAGCAAAGGGTCCAGAGGTGAGCTTAACACATATCCCAATGCTACAAACAAGTATTGGGTCCAGAGGTGAGCTTAACACATATCCCAATACACAGCTATCGCACAACGGGTCCAGAGGTGAGCTTAACACATATCCCGTGTACGACGACCGATCACGTGTCAGGTCCAGAGGTGAGCTTAACACATATCCTGACACGCCACAAGCAAAACACGTAACGGGTCCAGAGGTGAGCTTAACACATATCCCGTCACGCGACATACAAAATACGTAGTGGGTCCAGAGGTGAGCTTAACACATATCCCACCACGCGACATCCAACTCAATCATTAGCATCCAAAGATAGAAACTAACCTATAGTCCTAACTTCTTAAACCACTAATCGACACTTAATTGATCCCGGGAATTAAGACGAGGGAGAGCCGGTTTCCCTTTCGGTTACCCGACCGAGGGGTCTCTATCCTCACTCCATTCCCGAACCCAATATAGTGTCGCCCGTCCTCCGGGGACTTCAAATACATATCAAAGATACAAGGAACGAGTTTCAATCAAAACAGATCAACCGTTTAAAAGTTACGAATAAATTAAGAATCAAAAATAACTTACAGGGGCCCCCAGCCGGTCGGCAGGCAGCCGGTCGGCCGGCTGGTGGTCCTCCCAGCCTACGCCTTTTGAAAACAACAACAATGCAAAGGGACTCCCAGCCGATCGGCAGGCAGCCGGTCGGCCGGCTGGGAACCCAAATTCCTAGCCTTCACAAATTTGTAACCCACCCCAAATGTACTCCCAGCCGGCTGGCAGGCGGCCGGTCTGCCGGCTGGGCTCCCTCTTCCTTATGTCCTTCGTCAATACGCAAAACAACACAAGAGACCACCAGCCGGTCGGCCGGCTGGCAGTCCCAAAGCCTATTTTCTTCAAATTTCGCAAAAACACAAGAAGACGCTCCCAGCCGGTCGACCGGCGGCCGGTCGGTCGACCGGCTCAGAGAGCCTGTTCGATAAAAACGCATTTCTCAGCCTACACAAAATTCCACAATTCGACATACAAACTTTAATAAATGCTACATGTAAGATTTACCCAACATCATGAATCATCTAAAATCATTATCTATCAGCAAACAAACCCATAACAATCCTCAATACGGTTATAACAAGTATCCGTCGCAAGACATGTAATTTTCAGAAAAATAGCATATGAGTATATGAACATTAACAAGCATGAATTCATCACAATAAAACATCCCTAAGCATGTTACTAAGTCCATTAACCATCAAACTTTAACGAAAATCAGAATAACAACAAGAACTCATCAAAATTGCTAATATTCACAACAAGGCCGAGTTTTCTCATTATCGTCACCTTAAATGCAATCCGGCCTAAAGATCCTCCTCTATCACGAAGCTATCGACTTCCGGGTCGTCCAAGCCCACACCTACAAGCACGAAAAACGATGTTAACGGAGTAAAAACGGAATTAAGCAAAACAGCCCGATTTTGGAAGTCGATGAAAGCAAAACGAAAGTGATAGATGGCTTGCAAATTCGATGAGGATTCCGAAAATGTTATTGTTACCTTGGTTTGATGAACGAATGATGGAGAAATGATCAAAAGAAGATGAATAAAAAGAAGGTTTTAAGAGAAATGGAGTTTACTGTTTATTTGCTTTTGATGAAGAAGATGTCGACAAATGGGTCTTAAGAGGGTTTAAGGACTTGTCCTTCACGTCACAATTGAAACGGGTTAGGATACTTGAACGGGCTTTTAAGATGAGAACTTAAATTACCAAGTTTGTATTCATCTTAAGGACTTGAGGTTCTTAAGACGGATCTTACTATTATTTAAAATACCTTTAACTAAGTTACTAAAATATTATTTTATTACTTAAAATAATTAAAAACGCTTAAAATATATTTATAAAAATACGGGCTGTTACAATCACCCCAACTTCAAAAAGTTTCGTCCTCGAAACTCGAACGAAGATAAATTCTAACTAACTATACCTCAATCGAAAAGAGAAGGATGCGCGATACGCATCGATGCCTCGGTCTCCCACGTCTGCTCCTCAACATCACCGCAACGCCAAAGGATCTTCACTAAAGGCACCACCTTGCTCCTAAGCTTCCTATCCTGACGGTCAAGGATCTTCACTGGATTCTCCTCGAAAGCAAGACTCGGCTCTAAGTTCTCGATCTCTCTAGGCAGAACATGACTCGGATCACTAACATACTTACGGAGCTGAGAAACATGAAAGACACTATGTACCTTGCCCAAACTAGGAGGCAAGTCCAAACGATAAGCAGCAGCACCAATCCTCTTCACGATCTCAAATGGCCCAATATACTTAGGACTCAACTTGCCCTTAACTCAAAACCTCTTAACACCCTTCATCGGTGAAACTCTCAAGAAGACTCTGTCACCCACCTCAAACTCGAGAGGTCTACGGCGAACATCAGCATAGGATTTCTGCCGATCCTGCGCGGCCTTCATCCTACCTCTGATAAGCTGAACCTGATCAATCGTAACAGCTAACTGGTCCGGTCCTAGGTCGTGCACGTCACTCGCCTGATCCCAACAGATCGGACTACGACACTTCCTACCATAAAGAGCCTCGTACGGAGCCATACCAATAGAAGAATGGTAACTGTTGTTGTAAGAAAACTCTACCAAAGGCAAACACTGCTCCCAAGAACTCTGAAAATCGAGAGCACAAGCGCGGAGCAAATCCTCTAGTGTCTGTGTGTGTTGACGTTATGAGTGAGTGGATGAACTTCGTGAACTTCGGGACGAAGTTCGTTTTAAGGGGGGAAGACTGTAATAACCCGAATTTTATTATTAAATATAGTGGTTTCGTGGGTTAGTTATGATCGAAGTTATCTTTTAATTCTTAAAATAGTCGTTTCATAAGCTTACGCGTACTCGTTTTGTTGGGTGATTTTGGTACTACTGTGGGATTCGAGTTGGGGACCTAAGCACCTAATAGCAATATATGTGGCATGGTGATAGTGTGTTTCGAACTTGGGACCTGTTGTCACCCTACACTGGGCCTCGATTGGCGTGACAACAGACGAAGCCCACACGGAAATTCAAATGACCAGCAACTATGTCTCAGCCGCCTTTTTTATACCATGAGTTTCTGTGCACTAAACCCTAACCAAACACAGATCTGACTTCACAAAACCCTAGCCCGTAGTTTGGAGAAGAGGAACAACCTGCTCACGGTGGTAGACGGTGGTCCTAGGGCTGCTCGAAGTGGTCGAGAAACTGGTATGGTCACCACGTTCGTTTTAAATGCAGTTTAAGCGTGTAGTTTTACCATCGGTTTAGAGGAATGCATACTCAGTTTCTTATTGTTATTTTCACGTTTATTTATTCTATGTTATAGAGTGATTATATATGTTCTTTGTTGTCGTGTCGTTGGTTGTTTAAACTCATGTTCGAAGGTATCAAATAAGGTGCCAGGGAAGGGGTGTGATACGGTCTCAAACAGGGGGTCTGTTCTGATGTGTTTAGAGTCGGTTTCAGATCTGTTCGTGTAGCTTTTTATTATGGGTCTTTGAGTCTGGACACAGGTGGTTGTAAGGGGGTTCTCGTGGTGGTAGTCTCAGGGCTCGGTGGTGTCAGATCGTGGTGGTACAGGGCAGTTTGACAGGGGGGTCGAGAGGTGTGTCTGTTTTGGTAAAACTCTGGTTGTTTTGTTCGTGTACAGGGGCGTTTGGGGGTGGTGGCATGGATGACTCGGGGGAGGTCAGTGCTATGTCACCACCGTGATTGGAGTTTGGAGTCTGGAGATGGTCTGGGTGGTCACGGCTGGTGGTAGTCATGGCGGGGCTTGTGTCGAAGGGGTGTCAAAGAGGGTGCAGTCAGAAGGGAATGCGTGGGGTCTGGTCAGTTTGGGTGTCTGATTCTGACCACCGGCAGACGGCGAGGAGGCTGCTGGTGGTTGGAATGGTGGAGGGTGGTTCTGGGAACAGGTGATGGTGGTTGTTGGTGGTAGATGGTGGTGGCACGGTGGCTGTGTAGAGGTTGTTTAGGGGCTGCTTACACGGGTTTGTGGGGGGCTGTTTTGTGTGTATTATTATTATTATTGTTATTATTATTATTGTTATTATTGTTATTATCAATAGAAAGTTTATATTTTGGGAATATTGCTAATTAATATTATTAATGATAATATCCTTGTTATTATGGCATATTAATAATTATTATGGGAAGGTTTTGTATGCTTTGAAATTCAAATTTAGTTGCCATGGTTAGAAGTTTACCTATTTTGGAAGTCTTGTGTTACGGAACGATATATTTAGAAAGTTTCTATATTTGGGAAGTTGCCATATACGAAAGGTTACTATTTTGGGTAATCTTGGTTGTTAGGAAACCTTCTAAGTATAGGAGGTTTCTATAAATAGAATGTGTGCGTATATTACGAGATGTAGGGAGTTTATTGATTATATGATTTATGTTTAGGTGGTGATTTCCGCGTGGAACATTTTTAATAGCCGTTGCTCGCTTGCCATTGTCCTCTGCAGTTTTGAGGTAGGGGAATATCAATGTTGTAAATGTGATCTGACATAAAGATATTTATTATCTGGTTGCTATAATTACATATGATATATTGTGATCGATTGATTGTTGACTATTGTGGAGAACGGGGCTTGTGATTGGGTCTTGTGATATGGGTCTTGTGATAAGGGACTTGTGATATGGCCATGGGAGGTGTGGTGTGTTGGAGGTGTGGTGGAGAAATGAATGTGGAGGAAATGGAGGAATTGTTATTGCATTATTCATGTTGTGATTATATTACCTACTCAACCTCGTGTTGACCCTGTTTGTTGTTTGTTTGTGTCTGTGTTGATCCAATTTATTGGGGAGCAGAATGACAGGTTTAGACCTATGGATGCTGGAGGGGTGGAGAGAACATGGATCAGACCTGTCTAGAGATAGCCCAGTTATTTAGTTTTTCACCGTACTTGAACTTTTAGATTTGGTTTGTCACAGTTGTAATACTTCCGATACTTTGGTTTAACTTTAATTATTAAATAAAGTACTGTTTTTCTTCCTTTGTTATCTACTACCTCGGGTAACCGAGATGGTAACACCCTTAGTTATCTGGAGAGTCCTAGTTCAGGCCTCTAAATAAATGGGGGTGTTACAAAGTGGTATCAGAGAGAACGATCCTCAGGCCTAACCTAATGAACCAATGAAAGTAGGAAGAGTCTAAATAAATGGGGGTGTTACAAAGTGGTATCAGAGCACACTTTGTAAATAAAATGAACCTCGGGATAGAACTGTTAGGAGCACACTAAAGGGGAAGTATGAGTCTGGGGCCCCCTCACACTGAACCATAGGCCCTCTCAGTTTTACCCGGATACCTTGAGTGAATACGAGCGAAAAGGGGTAGAATAGGAAGTGTTGGGAAGTTGTGGTCAAGCATGATAAGGGTATTATGAAACTTTTCGTTACGTGGCTGGCATGGATTATATGGATGTGTTACATAGAGTATATGATGATGTGGATATATGCAATAATCAGTGTTACATTTATAGTTATGTATGCCTAATGATATAAGCAACGTTCGCACAACTCCCTCCGTCAATGATCACACTACACCACTTGTCTTGGACTTGGCACTTGGTATAAAAGATTTGGTTCCGTTGATCGTTTAGGGTTTGGTCGGTTTTGATTTGTAGATTGCGCAACATCAAGTTTCTTGGAAGTTGTAATGGAATTCCTTCGCCCCTTATGGTTCTCACGCCCTCCATAGTAACTTCCCTCATGGATCGTTTTGAAGATAAAGAAAATCAAGAGCCAAAGCTCTGATACCACTTATGATACGAATTCTTGATCAAAGAACTCGTCCGCGGAAACCTTCTTGTAAATCTTGAAAGTAATCTTGAAAGAAATAACGATTTAGAACAAATAAAGAACAATCTTGGATGAATCTTGAATTATGGATGAATGATGGTGATGGACGGTGGTGGTAGTGATGGCGGCGATATGGTGGTCCGTCGGTGGTGGTGGTTATTGTGATTGTTTTTGTAGTTGTGACGGTCTTGAGGTGAATCCCCAAGGTAGAAGGATATTTGTTTGCCCTAGACCTATAGGACACCCAATGGTGATTTACTCCCTAGACCTATAGTTTGTAAATCGTGCTAACACTTGAAACGCGACAAGTATCAACGGTTCGGATCAACACTCGATGAGTCCTTGAGATTTCTTTAAGAATGCCTTAAAAAGAAAACTTGTAAATTTTATTGATTGAATGATAAACTGTGAAACAAGAAAGACGATGTGTTCTTTATATAGTAGAAACACACGTCCCATAGCACAACACACACGACACACATGACTCTTATCTCTATATGAGATTAGAAGTCCTAAACTATATCTAAATGGATTAAATATAATCCTTATTAAATCTTAAACCCTATCCTAAGAATTAAAAGAATTAAATACTAACCCTAATAACCCTAGGATAACAAACTAATAATAACAAAGTGTAACTACCTTGTAACAAACTTATAACAAACTAACAAACTTTCTTAACAAACTTTTAACTACCTTATAACTAACTTGTAACAACCCCTAAGTTAGTTATGCTCACAACACAACTCCTACGACCAAGCAAGTCGTGCACCTCCCCTCCGACCATCGTACCTCCGGCCACCTCCGGGCAGCCTCCTCCGGCCACCGAGCCCCCTATGGTGATCTCCTCTTCAATGCTATCCATACTTGGATCATCCCCTCCTCCTTTAAAAGGAATTGTCCTCAATTCTGCGAGACCGTCATCATCCAAGTATTTAGATAGATCCCCTACATTGAATGTGGCGTGTACTCCATAGTCACCCGGCAATTCTACTTGATAAGCATTGTCGTTGATCCGACCAATAACCTTATATGGACCTTCCGCACGCGGCATTAGTTTGTTCTTCCTTTTTCCCGGAAACCGTTCCTTCCTTAGATGCACCCAAACGAGATCCCCCGGTTCGAACAAGCGTGGTTTTCTATGTTTATTTGACTTCCTTTTGTATGCCTCATTCACGGCCTCAATCCTTGCTCGTACCTGCTCATGTAACTTGATCATAGACTTAAGTTTGGACTCCGCATCCTTATGAACTAACTCATCTTTAGGCAATGGAAGTAGATCCAAGGGTAAATATGGATTAACCCCATAGACAATTTCGAACGGTGAGTGCCTTGTAGCAAACGTTGGAGATCTATTATATGCAAATTCCGCATGAGCCAATTTGATATCCCAATCCTTTTGAGTCTTGCTCACCAACCCCCTTAAAATCGTTCCTAAGGTTCTATTAGTAACCTCCGTTTGCCCATCCGTTTGAGGATGATGAGAAGTACTAAATAACAACTTAGTTCCAACTTTCCTCCATAATGTATTCCAAAAATAACTCAAAAATTTTGAATCCCGATCCGACACAATGGTTCTTGGTACTCCATGTAAACGTACTATCTCGCGATAATAAAGATCAGCCACGTTACTAGCATCATCCGTCTTGTGACAAGCCACAAAGTGTGCCATTTTTGAAAACCTATCAACCACAACCATGATTGCATCCTTCCCCCTTTGAGTACGTGGTAGAGCCACAATAAAATCCATCGATATGTCTTCCCATGGCCTATTTGGAACCGGCAAAGGTGTGTATTCACCCGGTTTGAATTTACTCTTGGCCATATGACACGCTACACACTTCCCAACCAACCTCGTTACATCCCCTAGCATCTTGGGCCAAAAGAAATGTTCCCTTAGCACCTCTAATGTCTTTTGAATCCCAAAGTGTCCAGCCAACCCTCCTCCATGCGCCTCTCGTATGATCAATTCCCGAATAGGATGTTTCGGAACACATAAACAATTACCTTTAAAGAGGAACCCATCTTGCACCATATATTCCCCTAAGGTCACGACACCCTCCTTGCAATTTCGAAACAACTCGCCAAAATCACCATCTTCCTCGTAGTAGTCCTTTAGGGTTTCGAACCCTAATAGCTTAACTCCTAGCGTAGACAACAACGTATACCTCCTTGATAACGCATCCGCTACCACATTACTCTTCCCATCTTTATACTTAGAAGAAAAATGAAAAGATTGCAAGAATTCAACCCACTTAGCATGCCTTGGATTAAGTTTTTGTTGGCCATGGATATATTTCAAAGATTCATGATCCGAGTGAAGTACGAAGTGACTAGGTCTAAAATAATGACTCCAATGCATTAGAGCCCGAACAATAGCATAGAATTCTTTATCGTAGGTAGAATAATTCAACCTTGCTCCGTTAAGTTTCTCCGAATAATAAGCAATAGGTCTCTTACCTTGAACAAGAACCGCCCCGATTCCCACGCCGCTTGCATCACATTCTACTTCGAATGGTTGTGAGAAATCCGGTAAAGCTAATATTGGTGTTTTACATAGTAACCCCTTTATGGTTTCAAATGCCCTTTGGCCTGCCTCGGTCCAAGTAAATGCGCCCTTCTTCATACACTCCGTAATAGGGCTTGTGACGGTACTAAAATCTTTAATAAACCGACGATAAAAAGAAGCAAGACCGTGAAAAGAACGAACCTCTGTGACGGTTTTAGGCGTGGGCCACGATGCCAAGGCTTGAATCTTGGTTTGATCTACCGACACTCCGTCTTTGGATACCACATACCCCAAGAACACCACACTCTCCACCAAAAAGGTACACTTTTCTAACTTCCCAAATAGCTTCCTCTCCCTCAAGTTCTTGAAAATTAATCTCAAGTGCATTAGATGATCATTAATAGATTTGCTATAGATTAAAATATCATCTAAATAAACCACTACAAACCTGCCCAAGAACGATTTTAGCATCTCGTTCATCAACCTCATGAAAGTACTAGGTGCATTAGTAAGACCAAAAGGCATCACCAACCACTCATATAGGCCGTGCTTGGTTTTGAAGGCCGTCTTCTATTCATCCCCCTCTCGCATCCTAATTTGATGATAACCGCTCCTTAGATCGATCTTTGAAAAGACTACCGACCCATGTAACTCATCCAACATATCATCTAATCTTGGGATTGGAAACCTATATTTGATTGTGATATTGTTTACAGCCCTACTATCCACACACATCCTCCACGTCCCATCCTTCTTTGGTACTAATAATGTCGGTACTGCACAAGGACTCATACTCTCCCTTACATAACCCCTTTCTAACAACTCATCAATTTGTCTTTGCAATTCCTTGGTCTCCTCCGGATTGCTTCGATAGGCGGCCTTATTAGGTAGGGCAGCCCCTGGAATTAAGTCAATTTGATGTTCAATACCTCGTAAAGGTGGTAATCCGGGTGGTAGGTCTTCGGGAAAAACATCCTTAAACTCCTCCAACAACCCTATCACTAACGGCGACTCCTCCTTCTTCTTTCCCTCCGTGTCCCCCTCGTCGGCCACTAGGGCGTACACCACGGCCCCATCTTCGATGG
Source organism: Silene conica (assembly GCA_029255685.2). Lineage (NCBI taxonomy): Eukaryota > Viridiplantae > Streptophyta > Magnoliopsida > Caryophyllales > Caryophyllaceae > Silene > Silene conica. The sequence continues at coordinate 41,182,564 of CM055316.2, read as the reverse complement.
CTTGCTCCACCTCCCTTTCACCTATAAACATGCTTTTCTTGCCTTCCTCTTGTCGTTTGGTAGTCATCTCGTGCACGGCCTGGGGTGTCATTGGTTTTAGTATGATATTCTTGCCTTTGTTTCGTAGCTCATAAACGTTGGCCTTCCCCCTATGCACTACATCTCTATCAAATTGCCATGGACGTCCCAATAGTATATGACAAGCGTTCATTGGCGTGACATCACACAAGACCTCGTCTTCGTATGATCCCATCTTGATTTCTACCCTTACCTGCCTCGTTACCTCTATAGCACTCCCATCTTCTAACCAATGCAATAAATAGGGTTTTGGGTGCTTGGTGGTATTTAGGTTAAGTTTGGTCACCATCTCTTCGGAAGCAACGTTCGCACAACTCCCTCCGTCAATGATCACACTACACCACTTGTCTTGGACTTGGCACTTGGTATAAAAGATTTGGTTCCGTTGATCGTTTAGGGTTTGGTCGGTTTTGATTTGTAGATTACGCAACATCAAGTTTCTTGGTAGTTGTAATGGAATTGCTTCGCCCCTTATGGTTCTCACGCCCTCCATAGTAACTTCCCTCATGGATCGTTTTGAAGATAAAGAAAATCAAGAGCCAAAGCTCTGATACCACTTATGATACGAATTCTTGATCAAAGAACTCGTCCGCGGAAGCCTTCTTGTAGATCTTGAAAGTAATCTTGAAAGAAATAACGATTTAGAACAAATAAAGAACAATCTTGGATGAATCTTGAATTATGGATGAATGATGGTGATGGACGGTGGTGGTAGTGATGGCGGCGATATGGTGGTCCGTCGGTGGTGGTGGTTATTGTGATTGTTTTTGTAGTTGTGACGGTCTTGAGGTGAATCCCCAAGGTAGAAGGATATTTGTTTGCCCTAGACCTATAGGACACCCAATGGTGATTTACTCCCTAGACCTATAGTTTGTAAATCGTGCTAACACTTGAAACGCAACAAGTATCAACGGTTCGGATCAACACTCGATGAGTCCTTGAGATTTCTTTAAGAATGCCTTAAAAAGAAAACTTGTAAATTTTATTGATTGAATGATAAACTGTGAAACAAGAAAGACGATGTGTTCTTTATATAGTAGAAACACACGTCCCATAGCACAACACACACGACACACATGACTCTTATCTCTATATGAGATTAGAAGTCCTAAACTATATCTAAATGGATTAAATATAATCCTTATTAAATCTTAAACCCTATCCTAAGAATTAAAAGAATTAAATACTAACCCTAATAACCCTAGGATAACAAACTAATAATAACAAAGTGTAACTACCTTGTAACAAACTTATAACAAACTAACAAACTTTCTTAACAAACTTTTAACTACCTTATAACTAACTTGTAACAACCCCTAAGTTAGTTATGCTCACAACACAACTCCTACGACCAAGCAAGTCGTGCACCTCCCCTCCGACCATCGTACCTCCGGCCACCTCCGGGCAGCCTCCTCCGGCCACCGAGCCCCCTATGGTGATCTCCTCTTCAATGCTATCCATACTTGGATCATATTCAGTCTGTACCTGGATAAGTTCCTGGTTGTGTTTATTGATGATATTTTGGTGTATTCCAAGAACAAAGAGGAGCACGAGGAACATCTGAGGACCGTGTTGAAGACTCTTGAGGTGAATGGGTTGTATGCTAAGTTGAGTAAGTGCGAGTTCTGGTTGGAGAAAGTTGCTTTCTTGGGCCATGTAATTTCCAAGGAGGGGGTGTCAGTGGACACCAGCAAGATCGAGGCTGTGACAAGATGGCAAAGTCCAAAGAATGTGGGAGAGATTCGGAGTTTCTTGGGGTTAGTTGGGTACTACAGGAGGTTTGTCAAAGATTTCTCGAAGCTAGCAAAGCCGCTGACATCGTTAATGAGAAAGGAGAATCGTTTCATATGGGATGAGAGCTGTGAGAAGGCGTTCTTGACTCTTAAGGAACGTCTCACCACGGCTCCGATCCTTGCTTTGCCAGACGGGAGTGATAACTTTGAAGTGTATACCGACGCTTCGAAGCATGGGCTGGGATGTGTGCTCATGCAGAATGGGAGAGTAATAGCTTATGCTTCTCGTCAGCTGAAGACCTATGAAGAGAATTATCCTACTCATGACTTGGAGTTAGGAGCGGTGGTCTTTGCACTGAAACTGTGGCGTCATTATCTGTACGGGGCCACATTTAAAGTGTTTTCCGACCACAAAAGCTTGAAGTACATCTACACCCAGCGGGAGTTAAATATGAGGCAAAGGAGGTGGATCGAGTTGATTGGCGACTACGATATGCAGATTGTCTATCATGAGGGCAAGGCTAACGTCGTTGCTGATGCCTTAAGCAGGAAATCTGTTCATGCCTTGAGTAGTGCTAGATCCAGGGTCAGATTGCTCAGCGAGTTGGGAGAAATGAGAATTTACATGATTCGGAAAGGGGATACTCTTAGCGATTTGACGGTGGAACCGAAACTGTATGGTGAAATCAGGGAGTTGCAGAAGGGAGATTTGAGGATTTAGAAGTGGCGAGGGATGGTCGAAGGCAGTGATAGAGGGACCGAATCCAAATTCAGTGTCCATGATGATGGTAGCTTGAGATTCAGTGGGAGATGGTGCATTCCAGATGATGAAAATTGAAAAAGAAAATCTTAACTGAAGCTCAGGCTACGCCATACTCCGTTCACCCTGGGGGTGACAAGTTGTACAAAGACCTCAAGAAGACTTTTTGGTGGCCTAATATGAAAAGGGAGGTTGCCGAGTTCGTGTCGCGATGTTTGACATGTCAGAGGGTAAAAGGGGAGCACAAGAGACCTCAAGGGAAGATCCAGTCACTGGATGTACCTGAATGGAAGTGGGAGAATATTTCTATGGATTTTATTGTGGGGTTGCCTCGCACTCAGAAGGGCAACAATATGATCTGGGTGATTGTGGATAGACTGACCAAGTCCGCTCACTTCATCCCAATGAAGGATACCTGGAGTAAGGCTGAGTTGGCAAGGTCCTATGTGCAGAACGTGGTTAAGTTGCATGGGGTTCCTAAGGATATTGTTTCTGATCGCGACTCGAGGTTTATCTCCAGATTTTGGCAAGAACTGCAAGCCGCGTTGGGCACGCAGTTAAAAATGAGTACGGCTTTTCATCCAGCTACGGATGGTCAGACAGAACGAACTATCCAAACCTTGGAAGATATGTTGAGAGCTTGCGTGTTGGAATTCGGAGGATCATGGGAAGACCGAATGGGGTTAATTGAGTTCTCATATAATAATAGTTACCACGCTAGTATTGGTATGGCTCCATTTGAGGCCTTGTACGGGAGGAAGTGCCGCAGTCCAGTATGCTGGGATGATCGGGCTGACACGGTGGTTTTGGGTCCGGAAATGATTCAAGAAATGGTTGATCAAGTCCAAGTAATTCGACAGAAAATGAGGGCTGCTCAGGACAGACCGAAGAGTTATGCAGATCTCAGGAGGAGTGACATTTCCTTTGAGGTCGGCGAGAAGGTATTGCTTAAGGTATCTCCTATGAAGGGTGTAATGAGGTTCGGAAAGCGAGGTAAACTGAGTCAAAAGTTTATTGGACCATTTGAGATTTTGGACAGGGTTGGGGAGGTGGCATATCGCTTAGCTTTACCACCAGCTCTCTCCAGGGTCCATAATGTGTTCCATGTATCTCAGTTAAGGAAGTATTTGAGTGATCCCTCGCATGTGCTGAGCCATGAGGTGATCGAGGTTGATGAGCAACTTACTTATGTTGAGCTTCCAAAGGAGATCTTGGATAGGAAGATACGGAAGACGCGAAATGGAGAAACAGTGTTGGTTAAAGTCTTATGGACCAATCACAACATGGAGGAGGCAACTTGGGAGTCTGAGGCATCCATGAAGGAGCGCTATCCGCAACTTTTCGTTTAAGGTATGTTACGAGGACGTAACTCTTTTTCTTAGTGGGGTGGAATGTCGCATTCCATGTTTTATCATGTTCTTAGTGGGTGTGTGTGTTGACGTTATGAGTAAGTGGATGAACTTCGTGAACTTCGGGACGAAGTTCGTTTTAAGGGGGGAAGACTGTAATAACCCGAATTTTATTATTAAATATAGTGGTTTCGTGGGTTAGTTATGATCGAAGTTATCTTTTAATTCTTAAAATAGTCGTTTCATAAGCTTACGCGTACTCGTTTTGTTGGGTGATTTTGGTACTACTGTGGGATTCGAGTTGGGGACCTAAGCACCTAATAGCAATATATGTGGCATGGTGATAGTGTGTTTCGAACTTGGGACCTGTTGTCACCCTACACTGGGCCTCGATTGGCGTGACAACAGACCAAGCCCACACGGAAATTCAAATGACCAGCAACTATGTCTCAGCCGCCTTATTTATACCATGAGTTTCTGTGCACTAAACCCTAACCAAACACAGATCTGACTTCACAAAACCCTAGCCCGTAGTTTGGAGAAGAGGAACAACCTGCTCACGGTGGTAGACGGTGGTCCTAGGGCTGCTCGAAGTGGTCGAGAAACTGGTATGGTCACCACGTTCGTTTTAAATGCAGTTTAAGCGTGTAGTTTTACCATCGGTTTAGAGGAATGCATACTCAGTTTCTTATTGTTATTTTCACGTTTATTTATTCTATGTTATAGAGTGATTATATATGTTCTTTGTTGTCGTGTCGTTGGTTGTTTAAACTCATGTTCGAAGGTATCAAATAAGGTGCCAGGGAAGGGGTGTGATACGGTCTCAAACAGGGGGTCTGTTCTGATGTGTTTAGAGTCGGTTTCAGATCTGTTCGTGTAGCTTTTTATTATGGGTCTTTGAGTCTGGACACAGGTGGTTGTAAGGGGGTTCTCGTGGTGGTAGTCTCAGGGCTCGGTGGTGTCAGATCGTGGTGGTACAGGGCAGTTTGACAGGGGGGTCGAGAGGTGTGTCTGTTTTGGTAAAACTCTGGTTGTTTTGTTCGTGTACAGGGGCGTTTGGGGGTGGTGGCATGGATGACTCGGGGGAGGTCAGTGCTATGTCACCACCGTGATTGGAGTTTGGAGTCTGGAGATGGTCTGGGTGGTCACGGCTGGTGGTAGTCATGGCGGGGCTTGTGTCGAAGGGGTGTCAAAGAGGGTGCAGTCAGAAGGGAATGCGTGGGGTCTGGTCAGTTTGGGTGTCTGATTCTGACCACCGGCAGACGGCGAGGAGGCTGCTGGTGGTTGGAATGGTGGAGGGTGGTTCTGGGAACAGGTGATGGTGGTTGTTGGTGGTAGATGGTGGTGGCACGGTGGCTGTGTAGAGGCTGTTTAGGGGCTGCTTACACGGGTTTGTGGGGGGCTGTTTTGTGTGTATTATTATTATTATTGTTATTATTATTATTGTTATTATTGTTATTATTAATAGAAAGTTTATATTTTGGGAATATTGCTAATTAATATTATTACTGATAATATCCTTGTTATTATGGCATATTAATAATTATTATGGGAAGGTTTTGTATGCTTTGAAATTCAAATTTAGTTGCCATGGTTAGAAGTTTACCTATTTTGGAAGTCTTGTGTTACGGAACGATATATTTAGAAAGTTTCTATATTTGGGAAGTTGCCATATACGAAAGGTTACTATTTTGGGTAATCTTGGTTGTTAGGAAACCTTCTAAGTATAGGAGGTTTCTATAAATAGAATGTGTGCGTATATTACGAGATGTAGGGAGTTTATTGATTATATGATTTATGTTTAGGTGGTGATTTCCGCGTGGAACATTTTTAATAGCCGTTGCTCGCTTGCCATTGTCCTCTGCAGTTTTGAGGTAGGGGAATATCAATGTTGTAAATGTGATCTGACATAAAGATATTTATTATCTGGTTGCTATAATTACATATGATATATTGTGATCGATTGATTGTTGACTATTGTGGAGAACGGGGCTTGTGATTGGGTCTTGTGATATGGGTCTTGTGATAAGGGACTTGTGATATGGCCATGGGAGGTGTGGTGTGTTGGAGGTGTGGTGGAGAAATGAATGTGGAGGAAATGGAGGAATTGTTATTGCATTATTCATGTTGTGATTATATTACCTACTCAACCTCGTGTTGACCCTGTTTGTTGTTTGTTTGTGTCTGTGTTGATCCAATTTATTGGGGAGCAGAATGACAGGTTTAGACCTATGGATGCTGGAGGGGTGGAGAGAACATGGATCAGACCTGTCTAGAGATAGCCCAGTTATTTAGTTTTTCACCGTACTTGAACTTTTAGATTTGGTTTGTCACAGTTGTAATACTTCCGATACTTTGGTTTAACTTTAATTATTAAATAAAGTACTGTTTTTCTTCCTTTGTTATCTACTACCTCGGGTAACCGAGATGGTAACACCCTTAGTTATCTGGAGAGTCCTAGTTCAGGCCTCTAAATAAATGGGGGTGTTACAGACTATCTCAGCAATATAAGCCCTAGCTAATCGATCCATATCCCATGTCTCTCTGATCGGCACGAATCTGGCACACTTAGTTAGCCTATCGACAATAACCCAAATCGCATCTTTGCCTCCCACAGTCTTAGGCAATGCTGTCACGAAGTCCATAGATATGCACTCCCACTTCCACTGAGGAACGGGAAGCGGCTGTAGCAAACCACCTGGCCTCCAATGCTCTATCTTGACTTGCTGACAAGTCAAGCACCTACTAACGTAATCCAAGATGTCTTTCTTCATCCCGGGCAACCAAAATATAAGTCCCAAGTCCCTGTGCATCTTATCTCTGCCCGGATGAACCGAATACGGTGTCAAGTGAGCCTCATCAAGAACCCTCTTCCTCAAATCTGGCACATCTGGAACATACATCCCACCACGGAACCTAAGGAAACCATCAACATCAATCACTAAATCTGGTGCAACTCCACTCGAAATCTTAGCCTCAAACTTCTTGAAATCAGCATCTGAAGGTAAACTCTGGCGAATCTCCCAATATAAAGACGGCTCGGCAGTCATAGCAGCTAACCAATCGAAACCACTACCAACCATCTCTAATCTCAGCTTCCGGAACTCGGAACACAACTCATCGGGCAACACTCGCATAGCACTCATCGAATGAGAAGTCTTGCGGCTAAGCGCATCAGCAACTACATTGGCTTTTCCCTCATGATACAATAACTCAATGTCATAATCCTTAACCAACTCTAGCCAACGTCTCTGTCGCATATTAAGGTCTTTCTGTGTGAAAATGTACTTAAGGCTCTTATGATCCGTGAAAATGCGACAATGAGATCCAATCAAGTAATGACGCCACATCTTCAAGGCATGAACAACTGCAGCTAACTCAAGATCATGTGTAGGATAGTTCACCTCGTGAACTCGCAACTGTCCAGATGAGTAAGCTATCACCTTACCACTCTGCATCAACACACATCCAAGCCCTAACATCGAAGCATCACAATAAACATCAAAGTCAACTCCAATCTCTGGCAAAGCAAGTACGGGAGCGGAGGTCAACCTAGTCTTCAATTCCTGGAAAGAGCTCTCACACTTGTCGGTCCACACAAACTTAGCTTCCTTCTTCAATAACTGAGTCATCGGGCGAGCTAACCTAGAGAAATCCTGAACAAATCTACGATAATAACCAGCCAATCCAAGGAAACTACGGATCTCTCCCACATCTTTGGGACTCTCCCAATCAACAACAGCCTCAATCTTCGCGGGATGAACCATAACTCCCTCACTAGATATCACATGTCCAAGAAATGCAACCTTAGAAAGCCAAAACTCACACTTAGAGAACTTCGCGAACCACTTCTGTCGACGTAAAATCCCAAGAATCAATCAAAGATGCTCAGCATGTTCCCCGTCGGTCTTCGAATAAATGAGAATGTCATCAATGAACACCACAACACAAGTGTCAAGATACTCGCTAAAGGTGCGGTTCATCTGATCCATGAAGATAGCAGGTGCATTAGTCAACCCAAAAGGCATAACTACAAACTCAAAATGTCCATATCTGGTACGAAAAACAGTCTTCGCAATATCAGCCTCTCTCACTGGAATCTGATGATAACCCGATCGAAGATCAATCTTAGAAAATCTAGAAGCACCTCTTAACTGATCAAACAAATCATCTATCCTAGGCAAAGGATATCTGTTCTTCACGGTCACTCTGTTCAGCTCTCTATAGTCGATGCAAAGTCTCATGGAACCATCTTTCTTTTTAACGAACAAAACTGGAGCACCCCACGGAGAAGCACTCGGTCTAATGAAATCTTTCTCGATCATCTCTTCCAACTGTTGCTTCAACTCTTTCAACTCTGGCGGAGCCATACGGTAAGGAGCCTTAGATATAGGTCCCGTACCCGGAATGAGCTCAATGGTAAACTCCACATCTCTCTCTGGCGGTATCCCTGGCAAGTCATCTGGAAAAACATCTGGATACTCACGAACAATGGCTACATCCTCAAGCTTCGGTAGCGATGGCTTAGCAGCTGTAACAACACACAGGAAGGCTTGGCAACCCTTCCTAAGAAGATGAGAAGCTTTCATGGAAGAAATCACACGAACACCCTTTCTAGGGCGAGTTCCCCTATAGGAAACACGAACTCCTGAAGAACTCCTCAAGCAGATTTTCTGGCCGCGACACTCGAAGCGAGCATGGTATCGCGATAACCAATCCATACCGAGGATAATATCAAACTCCTCGAGAGGAAATCTCTGTAAGTCCGCTAGAAATGTGGCTTGACCAATAATAATAGGAACATCCCTATGGGAAGATGAGCAAGAAAATACGTCTCCAGAAGGCAAGGAAATAGAAGTCTCCTCAACCAACGAAGACTCAAGGGCTAAACGGTCTGCGAACCGTGTCGATATATATGATAAAGAAGCTCCAGTATCAAATAGAATAAGGCACTCAGCGCCAAGAACAGAAAAGATACCGGCAACAATGTCTGGATCAGTCTCAGCCTCAGCCCTAGTCATCAAGAAAATCTTCCCCTTCGGCTTTCCTCCTCTAGTCGTTGCAGCACAGTGGCAGCCTTGCCAAGAGCGGTGTTCCTCTCAGGACACTCATACGATCGATGCCCATATCCATTACAAGTGAAACACTTATAGGCATTCTTGAAACAGTCGAAACCCGGGTGAGATGGTTTACCACAACGGGGGCAAACACTAGGAGATGTGTCGGTGTGAACAATGGTCTTAGCAACCGGAGCAGAAAACCTCTCAAACCGCTTCTTCTGAGAAGAAGGCGAAGAAGTAGAAGGAACAAACGGTCTCTTCCCCTGGTACACTGATCTCTGGTGAGGAGTCACACTAGAAGTAGCAGCTCGGGTCTCAGCATCTATGGCACGAATGGAACTCTCGGCCCAAATAGCATCATCATATACCTCCACAAAAGAAGTCGAGTCACGACGAACCATACTCTCAATGCGCGGTCCTAGCTTCCCACGGTAAAAGTAGACTCTCTCAGACTCATCTCTGATAAACCTCGATGCAAAATGAGCAAGTTGGTTGAAACGGTCGGTAAACTCCTGAACTGACATCTTGCCTTGCTTCAAATCCATGAATTCTTTGAGTCGCTGTGATCTGAGCTCCTTAGGATAAAATCTTGTCTCGAGCTTATCCTTAAAAGCCTCCCAATCGAACAAAGGGTCAAGAGTGAAAGTCGGTCCGGTCAATGCCCACCATCTATCGGCCTCAAGGGTCAGAAAGTGAGTGGCTAGCCGCACTCTATCCTCTCTACCCACCGAATACATGGTAAAGCTCTTTTCCATCTCCCTGAACCACTCGGTAAGAGCTACCGGATCAACCTCGCCTCCATAAGTCTTCACATGGCTCATGGACATTAGGGATGCTATCCAAGAGAAGCTACCAGGACGATTAGCCTCATTGCCCGGCGGTGGAGGAGGTGGAACATTCCCTGCTTGCTGTCTCTGGGTCTCAAACAAGTGATGAATTGTTTGCAACATAATGTTATCTGCAGCTGTGGGTCTCACCATCCTTCAAAAGAGAAAACAAGTATTAGCTTAGCAATTAGCAATCACAAATAGACTACAAAATAAATCCTTAGATCTATCTACCCCGTCTCTCATTTATTATTTGTTTATTTGGTCAAGTTAAGGTTGGGGGTCACATGAGTGCGTCGGGAGCAATAATGCTCTGATACCAACTGTAAAACCCCTCGCGAAAGCGGAAATATAAACATGCAAAAGTACTAAAAATGCAGCGGAATTAAAACTTTTTAAAGTAAACAACATGCGAGAAGAATTAAACTGAAACGGAAACTGAAATAGATAAGTAACAGTTCTAAGTATGAACGAAAGCATAAATATAAAGCCTGGGATGGAACATCCCTACAGGCACCAACAAAACTGTATCAAAAGAAACTAAGAGTCTAGCTAATCGATAAACGTGTATGTCATATGATGAAAGGATCATCACTCGCTAGCTCTCGTGTGAACCCCGATCCAACCTGCATGTACCTACATACATGAAAACATGTACGCCACAATCAGTGGGGAGTGACTAGAGTTCTCCTAGCCACCTTTTGTGACAACACGAAACACATAAAGCAATACAGAATACTCCAACATATATAAACATGTGAAGCATAAATATCTCATCAACTGTTCTCATACTATCATGCGATACTAAAGCATAGCTCTCAACCCAACTTCATAAACCGTTAGGAAGGAGAGCCGGTTTCCCTACTGGTTACCCAGTCGGGGGGTCTTTCAGTCCAACTATTTATGAAACCGATCAAAGAGTCATCCAATGCCTTGGATGAACAAACTATAACTCACACAATGTAATCATCAACTTCATCATGCATATCTGACACTGTACCAATCTCAAGGCAAGCAGATATAAACATCAACAAACACTAGCAATGGGTCCAGAGGTGAACTTAACACATATCCCACTACCAAACAATGTCGGGTCCAGAGGTGAACTTAACACATATCCCAACATGCAAATCAAGTAAAGGGTCCAGAGGTGAACTTAACACATATCCCTATACTTACAATTCAAGAAAAGGGTCCAGAGGTGAGGTTAACACATATCCCTAATCATCCATAAGCAACGGGTCCAGAGGTGAGCTTAACACATATCCCAATGCTACAAACAAGTATTGGGTCCAGAGGTGAGCTTAACACATATCCCAATACACAGCTATCGCACAACGGGTCCAGAGGTGAGCTTAACACATATCCCGTGTACGACGACCGATCACGTGTCAGGTCCAGAGGTGAGCTTAACACATATCCTGACACGCCACAAGCAAAACACGTAACGGGTCCAGAGGTGAGCTTAACACATATCCCGTCACGCGACATACAAAACACGTAGTGGGTCCAGAGGTGAGCTTAACACATATCCCACCACGCGACATCCAACTCAATCATTAGCATCCAAAGATAGAACCTAACCTATAGTTCTAACTTCTTAAACCACTAATCGACACTTAATTGATCCCGGGAATTAAGACGAGGGAGAGCCGGTTTCCCTTTCGGTTACCCGACCGGGGGGTCTCTATCCTCACTCCATTCCCGAACCCAATATAGTGTCGCCCGTCCTCCGGGGACCTCAAATACATATCAAAGATACAAGAAACGAGTTTCAATCAAAACCGATCAACCGTTTAAAAGTTACGAATAAATTAAGAATCAAAAATAACTTACAGGGGCCCCCAGCCGGTCGGCAGGCAGCCGGTCGGCCGGCTGGTGGTCCTCTCAGCCTACGCCTTTTGAAAACAACAACAATGCAAAGGGACTCCCAGCCGGTCGGCAGGCAGCCGGTCTCCCGGCTGGGAACCCAAATTCCTAGCCTTCACAAATTCGTAACCCATCCCAAATGTACTCCCAGCCGGCTGGCAGGCGGCCGGTCTGCCGGCTGGGCTCCCTTTTCCTTATGTCCTTCGTCAATACGCAAAACAACACAAGAGACCACCAGCCGGTCGGCAGGCAGCCGGTCGGCCGACTGGCAGTCCCAAAGCCTATTTTCTTCAAATTTTGCAAAAACACAAGAAGACGCTCCCAGCCGGTCGACCGGCGGCCGGTCGGTCGACCGGCTCAGAGAGCCTGTTCGATAACAACGCATTTCTCAGCCTACACAAAATTCCACAATTCGACATACAAACTTTAATAAATGCAACATGTAAGATTTACCCAACATCATGAATCATCTAAAATCATTATCTATCAGCAAACAAACCCATAACAATCCTCAATACGGTTATAACAAGTATCCGTCGCAAGACATGTAATTTTCAGAAAAATAGCATATGAGTATATGAACATCAACAAGCATGAATTCATCACAATAAAACATCCCTAAGCATGTTACTAAGTCCATTAACCATCAAACTGTAACGAAAATCAGAATAACAACAAGAACTCATCAAAATTGCTAATATTCACAACAAGGCCGAGTTTTCTCATTATCGTCACCTTAAATGCAATCCGGCCTAAAGATCCTCCTCTATCACGAAGCTATCGACTTCCGGGTCGTCCAAGCCCACACCTACAAGCACGAAAAACGATGTTAACGGAGTAAAAACGGAATTAAGCAAAACAACCCGATTTTCGAAGTCGATGAAATGCAAAACGAAAGTGATAGATGGCTTGCAAATTCGATTAGGATTCCGAAAATGTTATTGTTACCTTGGTTTGATGAACGGATGATGAAGAAATGATCAAAAGAAGATGAATAAAAAGAAGGTTTTAAGAGAAATGGAGTTTACTGTTTATTTGCTTTTGATGAAGAAGATGTCGACAAATGGGTCTTAAGAGGGTTTAGGGACTTGTCCTTCACGTCACAATTGAAACGGGTTAGGATACTTGAACGGGCTTTTAAGATGGGAACTTAAATTACCAACTTTGTATTCGTCTTAAGGACTTGAGGTTCTTAAGACGGATCTTACTACTATTTAAAATACCTTTAACTAAATTACTAAAATATTATTTTATTACTTAAAATAATTAAAAACGCTTAAAATATATTTATAAAAATACGGGCTGTTACACATTATATACCCTTCACTTCGAGCTGTTTCTAGTGGTCGGAGCGGCCATTGTTATTTTTCAGCCAGTTTTTCTACCACGTGTCCGAAATTGCATCATGAGATATCTTTTTCGATTCTAGACCCTATAAACAACTATAAATCACTTTTACACGGTTATCCGATTTTCGGCCAAAATTGGTTTATAGCATACTCGTAACGTCAAATATCTTCTGATGTTTTGTAAATTTTTGTCCCCGCTTTATCTGACTCGATAAACTATCCGTGCGAGTTTCAGTAATTTTTGTTTCAGGACTTTAGAGGCCTAAAAAACGTGCATTATATATCCTTCACTTCGAGCAGTTTCGGGTGGTCGGAGCGACCATTGTTATTTTTCAGCATGTTGTTCTAAAACGTGTCCGAAATTGCATCATAAGATATCTTATTCGATTCTAGACCCTATAAACAACTATAAATCACTTTTACACGGTTATCCGATTTTCGGCAGAAATTGGTTCATAGCTTACCGGTAACGTCAAATATCTTCTGCTGTTTTTGCAAATTTTTGTGCCGCTTTATCTGACTCGATAAACCATCCCTGCGATTTTCGGTAATTTTTTTTTTCTGGAGTTCAGAGGCCTAAAAAAACGTGCATTATATATCCTTCACTTCGAGCTGTTTCGGGTTGTCCGAGCGGCCATTGTTATTTTTCAGCCTGTTTTTCTACCACGTGTCCGAAATTGCATCATGATATATCTTATTCGATTTTAGACCCTATAAACAACTATAAATCACTTTTACACGGTTATCCCATTTTCGGCCGAAATTGTTTTATAGCATACCGGTAACGTCAAATAACTTCTGATGTTTTTGCAAATTTTCGTGCCGCTTTATCTGACTCGATAAACCATCTCTGCGATTTTCGGTAATTTTTGTTTCGGGACTTTAGAGGCCTGAAAACGTGCATTTTATATCCTTCACTTCGAGCTGTTTCAGGTGGTCCGAGCGGCCATTGTTATTTTTCAGCCTGTTTTTCTACCACGTGTCCGAAATTGCATCATGATATATCTTATTCGATTTTAGACACTATAAACAACTATAAATCACTTTTACACGGTTATCCGATTTTCGGCCGAAATTGGTTTATAGCATAACGGTAACGTCAAATAACTTCTGATGTTTTTGCAAATTTTTGTGTCGCTTTATTTGACTCGATAAACCATCTGTGCGATTTTCGGTAATTTTTGTTTCAAGAGTTCAGAGGCCTAAAAAACGTGCATTATATACCCTTCACTTCGAGCTGTTTCTAGTGGTCGGAGCGGCCATTGTTATTTTTCAGCCAGTTTTTCTACCACGTGTCCGAAATTGCAACATGAGATATCTTTTTCGATTCTAGACCCTATAAACAACTATAAATCACTTTTACACGGTTATCCGATTTTCGGCCAAAATTGGTTTATAGCATACTCGTAACGTCAAATATCTTCTGATGTTTTTGCAAATTTTTGTCCCCGCTATATCTGACTCGATAAACTATCCGTGCGAGTTTCAGTAATTTTTGTTTCAGGACTTCAGAGGCCTAAAAAACGTGCATTATATATTCTTCACTTCGAGCTGTTTCGGGTGGTCGGAGCGGCCATTGTTATTTTTCAGCCTGTTGTTCTACCACGTGTCCGAAATTGCATCATAAGATATCTTATTCGATTCTAGACCCTATAAACAACTATAAATCACTTTTACACGGTTATCCGATTTTCTGCCGAAATTGGTTCATAGCTTACCGGTAACGTCAAATATCTTCTGCTGTTTTTGCAAATTTTTGTGCCGTTTTATCTGACTCGATAAACCATCCGTGCGATTTTCGGTAATTTTTGTTTCTGGAGTTCAGAGGCCTAAAAAAACGTGCATTATATATCCTTTACTTCGAGCTGTTTCGGGTGGTCGGAGCGACCATTGTTATTTTTCAGCCTGTTTTTCTACCACGTGTCCGAAATTGCATCATAAGATATCTTATTCGATTCTAGACCCTATAAACAACTATAAATCACTTTTACACGGTTATCCGATTTTCGGTCGAAATTGGTTCATAGCTTACCGGTAACGTCAAATATCTTCTGCTGTTTTTGCAAATTTTTGTGCCGCTTTAGAGAGGTGGAGCGTTGGTTGCGAATTGATGATGTTGAAAATTAAACTACAATAATAAAAGGAAAAACAACATCATTTTTAAAATTCGTAATTTAAACTAGAAACTTTAACAAGTTTAGTTATATATTTACTTAATGATCTCTTACCCAATTAAGTAAACAATCCCGAGACCCAAACCCATACTAATCCGGGCACGGTGTAGCCGATTCAACCCGTATTGGTATAATTTGGTGGATTAACCCTTTAATCGTTTCTACTCTTAGAACTCTCGGTCGACAATTTTCTTAAAATTATCTTTAGCCCGAACTTATTGCAACTACGGTTACGAATACTTTCGTTGAGATCAACCAAATTTCAAGGTGTAATTTTATTACCCCACTTACCCAACGTGACAATTTTAGTACCCCGGTATAGCCGAGCCTACGTTCTTGTGAAGAAGGGATTCATGGGTCCGTACTTTTTGGTAAGGCTAAGTCTCAATATTTATATGTAAGATATCTAGTCAAATTATTATCTATCTCCGTTTAAGTGAACTAAGTCGGTGAATTAATGATAAAATAAATGACTAGGTCGACTAGGTCGAAACATGCATGATACGATGTATGACGATTTGGCTATGCATGCAAACATATAAAAAGCAAAAAGAAAAGCATAAAAATAAACCCTAGTATGGCCTTTCCTAGAAAAGAAATAGTAAAAGTACAAATTCGGAAACCAACTCCTTTGGTCCCTTGAACTTCACGCGGCACGCACTTCGAGGTAAACACCGTCTTGATCGGAACTCCTTTCCGAATGGCACCGTCTTCAAGGAACTCCGGATTTTACAAATATTACAACTTTTCTAGTCTACTTTATACATTATAAAATAGAAATAAATTACAATTGGGTGATACGAGATCACAAAATTACAACCCAATCGGTAACCCCTTACATTACGGGAAATACCGATTTAAAACTAAGGCCATACTAAGTAAATTACATAATTCCCAAAATTACGTAAAATAAATCATGACATTCATAATAAAATATGCAATGCTTATGTAAATATGAATTATCATGCAAACCCTAAGCCAAATCGTCCTATTTAAAACACTTATTTAAATAGTTATCGCAAACCTCGGTTTATGGAATCGCGTGTTTTAACGTTTAACAACACTATGCATTATATGAAACGGTTTTCATCCTTAAGTTAATCATCCTAACTCGCATAGGATTCAAAATTTAGTCTTACTCAAACTTTGAACATGACTTAACTTAAAATATATCAATATTGATCGGTATAACTCGGTTTTACGGGAAAAATAATATAAAATCCAAAAGAGTCATAAAAATTTCGAAAATTCAAAATTCAAAATTTGAAAAATCCAGAATGTTCTTAAAATTTTCAGAATCTTAAAATATTAGTATTTTTACGGTTTTAACATTATTTCGTAAATAAGACGTAAAACGAGCATTTTAAGTCGGAAAATTCAATAATTAACTTCATAAATGCAAATTAAATACTAACAATATTTTTATACCTTCAAAAACATTTTAAGAACACAAAATGGACAGAAAATTTAATGGCACATAGCCCCAAAGCCGAAATTTTAAATAAATGACTCTAAATATTCAATTTTAAATGCTACTTTTAACAAATTAAAATTAAATCAAATCTGAATCTTTTGGCTCCCAAGAAAATTTTCATGATGAACATATCATATATGACTAATATGGGTTAAATATTTCGGCCATTTTAACATCTATTGCAAATTTTAACGATTTTCGTCATATATCGTACGATTTTAACATTTAAAATTATTTCTCAAGCATAAAATAAGATAAAATTCTCGAAACTTTTATACATGATGGAAATATTATATATCACACGTGGTAGAAAAACAGGCTGAAAAATAACAATGGCCGCTCTGACCACCCGAAACAGCTCGAAGTGAAGGATATATAATGCACGTTTTTTTAGGACTCTGAACTCCAGAAACAAAAATTACCGAAAATCGCACGGATGGTTTATCGAGTCAGACTAACGTATCATGGCTTCGATCCTTTATGGATCGTTGCAAACTCGATAAGCATGGTTCCAATTTTAAGGATTGGGATGCGCAATTGCTTTTGGCCGCTCAAGGTGACGATAAGAGTCGTTACCTATCCGAAGCCGCTCCTCTCGCTCCGACCGCTCGTTCGTCGGCCCAAACTCGTGACGCCTATGAAGCCTACATGAAAGAGTCCTCCGCTCTTAAAAATGTGCTCATCTTCTCCATGGAGCCGGATCTCCAAAGGAGTATGATTAAGTTGACCACATCTTATGAGATATACACCAAGCTTGCGACCATGTTTTCGCAAACTCCAAGGGTGATTCAATATGAGGCGGCTTCCGCCTTCTTTGACATTACATTCAAAGAAGAGCAAAATATAAGCCCTCATGTGCTCAAACTCGTTAAGCTCGCGGAGACTCTAAAAGCTCTTATGTTGATGTTCCCGACTCTCTTATTATTGACCGAGTTCTTCACTCGCTCAATAAGGTTAAAGCGTATGCTCAATTCCGGGTGAATTTCAATATGCGAAACCAAGAAACCACATTGGACGAGTTGCATAAGATGCTAGTCCAAGCCGAAAGGGACATGGGACTTCGTGAAAGTTCCACCAAGGATGTTTTGAACATCGAAAAGAAAGGGAAAACGAGCTTCAAAAGGAATGCCTCGAAAGGCAAGGGCAAGAAAACGTTCAAGCCCAAGGCGACCAAAGAAAAGACCTTTTCGAAAGGCGCTTCCACCTCGTCTTCGAAATCCGAAGACAAGTGCCACTATTGCACGAGGATCGGTCATTGGAAGCGTAATTGCCCCAAATACTTAAGCGATCTCAAAAATGGGAAGGCAACCGCCGTAGGTAATAATTCTCGTTTAAATTCATGTCATTTATCAACTTATGTATAATGATACAAGTGTGTTGATATTTACCCTTTTTAATTGTTTTAAAGGGGCGCCTCCTAATAATGATAAGGGCAAAGAGAAGGAAGCTTGAAGTTCCTTACTTGGGTGGCTATGATAGCATCCAAATTGATCGAAGACTTGAAGAGCTAGCCTCTAATTTTCATATCGTCTTCTTTCATATTTTGCATTTTATTTTGGAACAATTTTCTTGTAAGACAAGGATTAAAATCCTAAAACAATGGTTGTAATTTTGGATATTATTTACTTGGTTTTCAACCCGAGTCACTACTTTTGTTCTTAATCAATGTTTTGATTTATCAAATAAATTGCCTGCCTTGTTAAAACATGAATAATAGTGATCTTATCACGCCATAAATATTGATACGATCAAGTATAATATAATCAAAGAGTTGATTAAAACGGAGAACTACACCCCATGAGATACTTTCAATCAAAATGAGACAATATTAGTTCATTATAAGATTTTCATTTTAAGTGAAAATGAGAATGTATTCATCATACCATAAACTTATATACATTGGTACGATCGAAATAAACTATCCTTGTACAAATAAGGGTTATTTTAAAGGATAGAGTGGGAGAAAATTTTCGACCTACAAACCAATGATATAACTATAGGATCTTAGTGAAGATTCCTAAAAGGGTTCTTAAGAAGAAACCTAAATAAGATAACAAAAAACAACGAGAGGACACTCGAAGAAAGGTACACTGAAGAAACTACGGGAGGACACTCGAAGAAAGGTTCTTTGTGTTCATTATTTCAGTGGAAAACCCCGTATGAATTCGGAAAGAAGATCGGCTCCATAAGATAGTGATTTTTCAAAGATTATAAGATAATAGAGGAGAAATCATCTATCTATTCGGAGGCAAGACCGATTCCTTGAAATAATGACTTTTCTATGATTATAAGATAATAGAGGAGAAATCATCTCAGTCCCCTCGACAGTAGTTTATGTTGTGTCAGAAGGTATGATCTGAAAAGATGGATCACTATAGAGATAATGATAATAATTCGAGTAATAGTTTAACATGCAAAAAAAAAAAAAAATGAAAGGTTCATTTAAGATATCGAGAGATATTGTTTTCAGTGGGAGCAATATTCATTAAAGAATTGAAACCTACCATTTAGAGAGAATGGATGATTCTTTAAGAGTAAAGAATAAGAGGTACTCAATTTAGATGAATAAAATAATTTATATCATATGATGATGGAGTTTTAATGGGAAGGTTTATTATATAGATAATAAAAGGTCGCCCATTACAAATTAAAATGGTTAGATACGTTATTCATAATGTTTAGCCAAGATGGGTGAAAATTATTAGAATGATGAAATCATAAATAGACTACAATGTAGATTTCAGTACATAAGTGACTAAAGAGAGTGATTCCTTAATCCCTCCAGTATATCGATACGTCACAAGTTATAAGATAACAGTGGGAGCTTTCCTCCGGAAAGGAAACTCAAAATCTAGAAAGAGTTCTAGATATGTACTCAAATAGAATCATATTATACGGGATAATATGAGAATGAAGGAGACCAAAATTTGTAAGTTTTGCAATCATGAATAAAGGTTATTCACAAAACATTAATACAAATAGATGATTGTGCATCAAATGCAATGTAATAGTATTGACTATTGTTGCATGACAACATCATTTGAGTTATAATTAACTCAAAGTAAAAGATACTTTGTCAGAATCCAAATGGGTTGTAAGAGACAATATTGAACCCCATAAGTGAACTGGATTGACTTAGTATGGCCCCTAGCCGCTTACATGAGGTGACGTCTCAAAGCGACTAGAGTGTGAGGCGATTGATGGCAAGTTCAAGTGTCAAAGAGTCATATGTGATGACTAGTCGATCACATAGGCAGACTGTAAGAGACACTCTGTCGGGCAATGTGACCGCTTATAGAGTTCTTGAAATTTTATAGCCGGGTCGTGGCGAGAGCTGCTATAGTATTCTTGTGAGTCAACTCTTAGACTAAAGACTACTCTCCCAAGATGGTACAGTTTAGGCATAACCTTGATCCATTCTCTACGACTTTTCGTAACTGGAGTCAAATGGGATTGTTTTGGGTTGTGACTAACTGTGACTAGTTGAAGGAAGTAGTGCGATAGAAATTGTCCACCCCTTGTCAGGGTTGTTCAAATCTCAAGGCCACTCGAGGAGAAGTTAACTGGAAATGCGTGGCCACGCTCGGAAGGTATCTATGGTAGATAATTCCGGTCAGACAGTTATTTTCCAGATCAAGGAAACCACTCATGATATGATCGAATGCAAGTACGACCATAGAGAGACATCTTGCATTGAGTGGGAGATTGTAATAGGACAAGAGAATTGGTGACGCACACTCGTCGAGGACAAGTGGGAGATTGTTGGGAAATGTGTCCTCAACAATAGTGCGATCGTGTAATTAAATCTCATGACGAGAATGCGCAAGGGATGATACGAATTATTAGTCAACTGACCAACATTAATCGGTAATGATTGGCTAGCTAGAGTTTGACATTACTGTCGTATGACGGTGGTGGTCAGTTGATCCCTTTAGGTCACACCTTTAGGACAATTCCCTTAATTGATAAAATGATCAAATGTATATTGATACTATTTGATCATATTCCTTAAACTCGTATATCGAGAAATTAGAGGTTAAATCTTATTGTAAGATTTTTGTTTAAAATTGAAATGTGTCAATTGTTAAACATTGAACGATATTTTATTATATTGTTGTTAGAATGAATTGGGATATAATTATTACAAAGGTTGTAAATCGTATTGACGATAAATTATGAATGACCATTTTATAGTAATTTCGAATTACTAGTCAACTTTATAAATATGATTTATTAATTTATGAATAATATTTACTTGCTAAATATGTATGATTAAATTAAAACAATTGTTACTTCTTAACATTATGACATATTACATGTGACATAATATACAATTGTGAAGTTGACAAAAATCATAAAATGGACTACATATAATATGGTGGCCGGTTTTATGTAGGTTAGTTAAGGGGTTATAATTTGTGTTTATTAGTGAATAAAACACAATCATTAAACACCACCTTGAGAACACTAACCTAGAGCCACCCTAGTGTCTTGAGAAGTCAAGATGTTCCCCTTTTGAGTCTCCCTAAAACCGGCTTCCCCTTCCCAATAAGCATGCTTAAGTTAATTGATTATCTTATTGAAGAGCATGCTTAATATATATGTGAGACATCATATTCATTCCCACTTCTTCTCTTCTTGGCCGAAAATTTGACTAAGCAAGAAGAAATTTTACAACCTCAAAATATATATTATAAGATAATAAAACATACTATTTGTAGTATTCAAATAATATTCTAATTAGAGAGATTAGAATAAGTTTAAGGAGAAACCGGTTTTGTGCTAGCTTGTTCAAGATCTCGGTTGGTTAAGGGTTGTCTTGGTGCATCCAAAGGAGGTATTCTTATTTGGGTACTAGGAGGATCATCCTTGCCATTCATTCAGACCGTATGTAAGTGTTCGAGAACTCTCTTATTTCCGCATTTTAGCATGCTTAAGATCACTTATAATATGTTAATTAAAGGGTCAATTAAAAGATTATGTTAGTATGACTAAAAGATTAGTTTATGAGTAACTAATAAACCCTAACATATTTTTCTGCGTGTTTTTCTACCACGTGTCCGAAATCCCATCATGAGATATCTTATTCGATTCTAAATCCTATAAAAAACTCAAAATCACTTTTACACGGTTATCCGATTTTCGGTCGAAATTGGTTCATAGCTTACCGGTACCGTCAAATATCTTCTAATGTTTTTGCAAATTTTCGTGCCGCTTTATCTGACTCAATAAACCATCTGTGCGATTTTCGGTAATTTTTGTTTCAGGACATCAGAGGCCTAAAAAACGTGCATTTTATATCCTTCACTTCGATCTGTTTCAGGTGGTCTGAGCGGCCATTGTTATTTTTCAGCCTTTTTTTCTACCACGTGTCCGAAATTGCATCATGATATATCTTTTTCGATTCTAGACCCTATAAACAACTATAAATCACTTTTACACGGTTATCCGATTTTCGGCCGAAATTGGTTTATAGCATACCGGTAACGTCAAATATCTTCTGATGTTTTTGCAAATTTTTGTCCCCGCTTTATCTGACTCGATAAACCATACGTGCGATTTTCGGTAATTTTTTTCTTTCAAGACTTCAGAGGCCTAAAAAACGTGAATTATACATCCTTCACTTCGAGCTGTTTCGGGTGGTCGGAGCGGCCATTGTTATTTTTCAGCCTGTTTTTCTACCATGTGTCCGAAATTGCATCATAAGATATCTTATTCGATTCTAGACCCTATAAACAACTATAAATCACTTTTACACGGTTATCCGATTTTCGGCCGAAATTGGTTCATAGCTTACCGGTAACGTCAAATATCTTCTGCTGTTTTTGCAAATTTTTGTGCCGCTTTCTCTGACTCGATAAACCATCCGTGCGATTTTCGGTAATTTTTGTTTCTAGAGTTCAGAGGCCTAAAAAAATGTGCATTATATATCCTTCACTTCGAGATGTTTCGGGTGGTCGGAGCGGCCATTATTATTTTTCTGCGTGTTTTTCTACCACGTGTCCGAAATCCCATCATGAGATATCTTATTCGATTCTAGACCCTATAAAAAACTATAAATCACTTTTACACGGTTATCCGATTTTCGGCCGAAATTGGTTCATAGCTTACCGGTAACGTCAAATATCTTCTGATGTTTTTGCAAATTTTCGTGCCGCTTTATCTGACTCGATAAACCATCTGTGCGATTTTCGGTAATTTTTGTTTCAGGACTTTAGAGGCCTATAAAACGTGCATTTTATATCCTTCACTTCGAGCTGTTTCAGGCGGTCCGAGCGGCCATTGTTATTTTTCAGCCTGTTTTTCTACCACGTGTCCGAATTGCATCATGATATATCTTATTCGATTTTAGACCCTATAAACTGTTGGGAAATGTGTCCTCAACAATAGTGCGATCACGTAATTAAATCTCATGACGAGAATGCGCAAGGGATGATACGATTTATATTAGTCAACTGACCAACATTAATCGGTAATGATTGGCTAGCTAGAGTTTGACATTACTGTCGTATGACGGTGGTGGTCAGTTGATCCCTTTAGGTCACACCTTTAGGACAATTCCCTTAATTGATAAAATGATCAAATGTATATTGATACGATTTGATCATATTCCTTAAACTCGTATATCGAGAAATTAGAGGTTAAATCTTATTGTAAGATTTATGTTTAAAATTGAAGCGTGTCAATTATTAAACATTGAACGATATTTATTATATCGTAATTAGAATGAATTGGGTTGAAATTAATACAAAGGTTGTAAATCGTATTGACGATAAATAATCATTTTACAATTGTGATTTCGAATTACTTGTTAATTAATAAATTTGATTTATTTAATTATGTACAATATTTATAAGATAAATATTTACATGTTTTGCATGTTCTAAAACATTTTATAATTTAGTGACATATAAGATGTCACACTTTGTACAAATTATAAGATTGACAAGTTGTAAAATGAAATCCATTTTATGGATTAAGGGTGCCGGTATTTGTGAGGGTTGTTAATGGCATGATTAGTGTTTATTAGGGTATAAAACACAATCATTAAAGGTGTCTTGAAAGACTACCTATAGCCACCCTAAGAAACCTTGAGAAGAGAACTTGTCCCCTTCTTTTCTCCTTCCCATACCCGGCCACCACTCCCCATATGCTCTTTAGTTAATTGTTAATTGAGACTAGGGTTTATGGCATATATATATGATATATCTCACACCCATTCACTTCTTCTTCTTGGCCGAAAATTTTACTAAGCAAGAGAGATTTTACAACCTCTAAATTTATATTATAAGATAATAAAAATCATACTATTTTATAGTATTGCAATAACATTCTAATAAGAGAAATTAGAATAAGTTTAAGGAGAAACCGGTTTTGTAACTAGCTTGTTCAAGTCTCGGTTGATTGAGGGATTGTCTTGGTGCATCCAAAGGAGGTATTCTAATTTGGGTACTTGGAGGATCATCCTTGCTAAATATTTGGACCGTGTGTAAAGGTTCGAATACTCTCTTATTTCCGCATTTTAGCATGCTTAAGATCACTTATAATATGTTATTTAAAGGGTTAAATAAAAGATTATGTTAGTATGACTAAAGATTAGTTTATGAGTAACTAATAAAACCCAACAATTGGTATCAGAGCAATAGGTTGTTTGCATGCTTTCCGTTTACGTTTTTACGGAGTTATAGTGATAACAAAATAAAATTGGAATTTTCGTTTAATATATAATATGCACGAAATAATTTTAGCATGAATACCTACTGTTTTCTAAAATGTTCTAGAATATTTGGAATATATTTTGCATGAATATTGATTAATGGTATATTAAATCTCGGTTTTTATAGAGTTTTAATGGTTAAAATCGTTTATTTTGGGAAAAATAGCAAAAATCATCTTTTGGCCGAGATTTTACAGTATGTTATCACATGTATTTTCTATAATACGAATATGATTTTCGTAAATTATGGACTTATAAAACGTGTGATATAAATTTTAAGTGTTAAAATGCAATAAGATGAATAAAAATGGGTTAAAATAGTTATATTACGAATTTGACTATAAAAATTTATGAGTATGTCACATGCAATATTTAAAATTAATGTTGAATTTTCCAGAAATTTATCTCAAATATTGCAATATTATAGATTTTTAATGTAAAAATCGGGTAATTAGTGACATAATTTCGACTTTAATAGTTTAAGTTGGAATTTGGCCATAAAAATTTAACACGATGTCATATATATTATTTCCAGCATGTATAAAATTTTCTAGAATTTTATCTTATTTTATGCTTGAGAAATAATTTTAAAGGTTAAAATCGTACGATATATGACGTAAATCGTTAAAATTTGCAAAAGTTGTTAAAATTGCCGAAAAATGCAACCCATATTAGTCTATATATGATATGTTCATCATGAAAATTTTCTTGGGAAACAAAAGTTTCATATTTGATTTAATTTTAATTTGTTAAAAGTAGCATTTAAAATTGAATATTAAGAGTCTTTTAATTAAAGTTTCGGCTCTTGGGCAGTGTGTAATTTATTTTTCTGTCCATTTTGTGTTCTTAAAGTGTTTCGGAAAGTATAAAAATTTTATTAGTATTTTATTTGCATTTATGGAACTAATTATTGAATTTTCCGACTTAAAAATGCTCGTTTTACGTCTTATTTACGAAATAATGTTAAAACCGTATAAATACTAATATTTTAAGTCTGAAAATTTTAAGAACATTCTGGATTTTTCAAATTTTGAATTTTGAATTTTCGAAATTTTATGACTCTTTTGGAATTTTATATTATTTTTCCCGTAAAACCGAGTAATACCGATCAATATTGAAATATATTAAGTTAAGTGATGTTCAAAGTTTGAGTAAGACTAAATTTTGAAACCTATAAAAGTTAGGATGATTAACTTAAGGATGAAAACCGTTTCATATAATGCATAGTGTTGTTAATCGTTAAAACACGCGATTCCATAAACCGAGGTTTGCGATAACTATTTAAATAAGTGTTTTAAATAGGACGATTTGGCTTAGGATTTGCATGTTAATTCATATTTACATAACCATTGCATACTTTATTATGAATGTCATGATTTTATTTACGTAATTTTGGGAATTATGTAATTTACTTAGTATGGCCTTAGTTTTAAATCGGTATTTCCCGTAATGTAAGGGGTTACCGATTCGGTTGTAATTTTGTGATCTCGTATCACCCAATTGTAATTTATTTCTATTTTATAATGTATAAAGTAGACTAGAAAAGTTGTAATATTTGTAAAATCCGGAGTTCCTTGAAGACGGTGCCATTCGGAAAGGAGTTCCGATCAAGACGGTGTTTACCTCGAAGTGCGTGCCGCGTGAAGTTCAAGGGACCAAAGAAGTTGGTTTCCGAATTTGTACTTTGTTATTTCTTTTCTAGGAAAGGCCATACTAGGGTTTATTTTTTTTTATGCTTTTATTTTTGCTTTTTGTATGTTTGCATGCATAGCCAAATCGTCATACATCGTATCATGCATGTTTCGACCTAGTCGACCTAGTCATTTATTTTATCAATAATTCACCGACTTAGTTCACTTAAACGGAGATAGATAATAATTTGACTAGATCTCTTACATATAAATATTGAGACTTAGCCTTACCAAAAAGTACGGACCCATGAATCCCTTCTTCACAAGAACGTAGGCTCGGCTACACCGGGGTACTAAAATTGTCACGTTGGGTAAGTGGGGTAATAAGATTACACCTTGAAATTTGGTAGATCTCAACGAAAGTATTCGTAACCGTAGTTGCAATAAGTTCGGGCTAAAGATAATTTTAAGAAAATTGTCGCCCGAGAGTTCTAAGAGTAGAACCGATTAAAGAGTTAATCCACCAAATTATACCGATACGGGTTGAATCGGCTACATCGTGCCCGGATTAGTATGGGTTTGGGTCTCGGGATTGTTTACTTAATTGGGTAAGAGATCATTAAGTAAATATATAACTAAACTTGTTAAAGTTTCTAGTTTAAATTAAGAATTTTAAAATGATGTTGTTTTTCCTTTTATTATTGTAGTTTAATTTTCAACAACATCAATGGCAACCAACGCTCCACCTCTCACTAACGTATCATGGCTTCGATCCTTTATGGATCGTTGCAAACTCGATAAGCATGGTTCAAACTTTAAGGATTGGGATGCGCAATTACTTTTGGCCGCTCAAGGTGACGATAAGAGTCGTTACCTATCCGAAGCCGCTCCTCCCGCTCCAACCGCTCGTTCCGCGGTCGGAACTCGTGAGGCCTATGAAGCCTACATGAAAGAGTCCTCCGCTCTTAAAAATGTGCTCATCTTCTCCATGGAGCCGGATCTCCAAAGGAGTATGATAAAGTTGACCACATCCTATGAGATATACACCAAGCTTGCGACCATGTTTTCGCAAACTCCAAGGGTGATTCAATATGAGGCGGCTTCCGCCTTCTTTGACATTACATTCAAGGAAGGGCAAAAGATAAGCCCTCATGTGCTCAAACTCGTTGAGCTCGCGGAGACTCTAAAAGCTCAAAATGTTGATGTTCCCGACTCTCTAATTATTGACCGAGTTCTTCACTCGCTCAATAAGGTTAAGGCGTATGCTCAATTCCGGGTGAATTTCAATATGCGAAACCAAGAGACCACGTTGGAAGAGTTGCATAAGATGCTCGTCCAAGCCGAAAGGGACATGGGACTTCATGAAAGTTCCACCAAAGATGTTTTGAACATCGAAAAGGAAGGGAAAACGAGCTTCAAAAGGAATGCCTCTAAAGGCAAGGGCAAGAAAACGTTCAAGCCCAAGGCGACCAAAGAAAAGACCTTTTCGAAAGGCGCTTCCACCTCGTCTTCAAAAGAGCAAGACAAGTGCCATTATTGCACGAGGATCGGTCATTGGAAGAGAAATTGCCCCAAATACTTAAGTGATCTCAAAAATGGGAAGGCAACCGCCGTAGGTAATAATTCTCGTTTAAATTCATGTCATTTATCAAGTTATGTATAATGATACAAATGTGTTGATATTTACCCTTTTTAATTGTTTTAAAGGGGCGCCTCCTAATAATGATAAGGGCAAGGAAAAGGAAGCTTGAAGTTCCTTACTTGGATGGCTATGGTAGCATCCAAATTGATCGAAGACTTGAAGAGCTAGCCTCTAATTTTCATATCGTCTTCTTTCATATTTTGCATTTTATTTATGGAACAATTTATTTTCTTGTAAGACAAGGATTAAAATCCTAAAACAATGGTTGAAATTTTGGATATTGGTGACTTGGTTTTCAACCCGAGTCACTACTTTTGTTCTTAATCAATGTTTTGATTTCTCAAATAAATTGCATGCCTTGTTTAAACATGAATAATAGTGATTTTATCACGCAATAAACTATTGATACGATCAATAAAATATAATCAAAGTGTTGATTAAAACAGAGAACTACACCCCATGAGATACTTTCAATCAAAATGAGACTATATTAGTTCATTATAAGATTTTCATTCTAAGTGAAAATGAGAATGTATTCATCACACCTATAAAACTTCAAACATTCATATGCATTGGTTACTCGAAATAGCTATCCTTATACGAATAAAGGTTATTGTTAGAAGGATAGAGTGGGAGAAAATATTTCGCTCGCAAACCAATGATATAAATAACGAATCTTAGAGAAGATTCCTACTTGGGAGTCTTAAGAAGAACCCTAAATGAATTGAAGAAACTACGAGAGGACACTGAAGAAACTACGGGAGAACACTCGAAGAAAAGTTCTTTGTGTTCATGTAACACCCCAAGAGTATGAGAGGAATGTTGTCCCACATCGGTAGAATGTGAGGCTTGTGATATGTTTATAATAACTTCCACCCACCACTTAGTAACAAAGCCTTGTGCTTTTGGGCTTAAGTGAGGACAAATAATGGGCCTAAAGGCATACCTCCCATTCTATTGGGGGTGTGTTACGACCGTGGTGGATCGGGTTGTTACAAATGGTATCAGAGCGACCCTGCCACCGTGTGGTGAGCCTGTGGTCGGGAGTACCCGGGTCACCAGCCTAGCGGGGGAGGATTCTGGCCCTGGTTGTGGTCAAGTTTGAGGCACAACGAGGACGTTGTGTTCTTTAAGTGGGGGAGTTTGTAACACCCCAAGAGTATGAGAGGAATGTTGTCCCACATCGGTAGAATGTGAGGCTTGTGATATGTTTATAATAACTTCCACCCACCACTTAGTAACAAGGCCTTGTGCTTTTGGGCGTAAGTGAGGACACATATTTGGCCCAAAGGTACACATCCCATCTTATTGGGGTTGTGTTACGACGGTGGCGGGTCGGGTTGTTACAGTTCATTGTTTCAAAGAGAGGAGACATGAAACCCCGTATGAATTCGGAAAGAATATCGGCTCCTTGAGATAATGATTTTTTAAAGATTATAAGATAATAGAGGAGAAATCATCTATCTATACGGGAGGAAAGGCCGGTTCCTTAATAAATGATTTTTCTAAGTTTATAAGATAAAAGAGAAGAAATCATCTCAATTCTCTCAATGTAGTTATAAAGAAATTATCATGTCATATTCGTCTCGAGGAAACGAAGACATGATAAGAGGGTGAAGATTGATTGAATGGAAAATAGATCACTATAGGGATAGTGATGGTGATAATGATTCAAGATATAAATAAAAGATTTACATGCAAGAAATGAAAGGTTCATTTAGAGATCGAGTAATATTGATTTTAGTGGGAGCGATGTTCATTAAAAGAATTAAGCCTACCATTTAGAGAGGATGAGTGATTCTTTAAGGTGTAAAGAATAAGAGGTTTTCAATTCTAGATGAACTAATACCTTATATCATAAGATGATAGAGTTTTACGGGAAGGTTTATTATATTGATAATAAAAGGTCGCCCATTAGAAATCAAAAGGTTAGATATGAATAACCTTGATAAAATAGCCAAGATGTTTGAAAATAGTAAGAGTGATAAAATCACTCATAACTACAATGTAGATTTCAGTACATAAGTGACTAAAGAGAGTGATTCTTTAATCCCTCTAGTATATCGATACGTCACAAGTTATAAGATAACAGTGGGAGCCTTCCTCCGGAAAGGAAACTCAAAATCTAGAAAGAGTTCTAGATATGTACTCAAATAGAATCATATTATACGGCATGATATAAGAATGAAGGAGACCAAAATTTGTAAGTTTTGCAATCATGAATAAAGGTTATTCGCAAAACACTAATACAAACAGATGATTGTGCATCAAATGCAATGTAATAGTATTGACTATTGTTGCATGACAACATCATTTGAGTTATAATTAACTCAAAGTAAAAGATACTTTGTCAAAATCCAAATGGGTTGTAAGAGACAACATTGAACCCCATAAGTGAACTGGATTGACTTAGTATGTCCCCTAGCCGCTTACATGAGGTGACGTCTCAAAGCGACTAGAGTGTGAGGCGATTGATGGCAAGTTCAAGTGCCATAGAGTCATATGTGATGACTAGTCGATCACATAGGCAGACTGTAAGAGACACTCTGTCGGGCAATAGTATTCTTGTGAGTCAATTCTTAGACTAAAGACTACTCTCCCAAGATGGTACAGTTTAGGCATAGCCTTGATCTGTTCTCTACGGCTTTTCGTAACTGGAGTCAAATGGGACTGCTTCAGGCTGTGACTGACTGTGACTAGTCAAAGGAAGTAGTGCGATAGAAATTGTCCACCCCTTGTCAGGGTTGTTCAAATCTCAGGGCCACTCGAGGAGAAGTTAACTGGAAATGCGTGGCCACGCTCGGAAAGTATCTATGGTAGATAATTCCGGTCAAACAGTTATTCTCCAGATCGAGGAAACCACTCATGATATGATCGAATGCAAGTACGACCTTAGAGAGACATCTTGCATTGAGTGGGAGATTGTAATAGGACAAGAGAATTGGTGACGCACACTTGTCGAGGACAAGTGGGAGATTGTTGGCAAATGTGTCCTCAACAATAGTGCGATCACGTAATTAAATCTCATGACGAGAATGCGCAAGGGATGATACGATTTATATTAGTCAACTGACCAACATTAATCGGTAATGATTGGCTAGCTAGAGTTTGACATTACTGTCGTATGACGGTGGTGGTCAGTTGATCCCTTTAGGTCACACCTTTAGGACAATTCCCTTAATTGATAAAATGATCAAATGTATATTGAAACGATTTGATCATATTCCTTAAACTCGTATATCGAGAAATTAGAGGTTAAATCTTATTGTAAGATTTATGTTTAAAATTGAAGCGTGTCAATTATTAAACACTGAACGATATTTATTATATCGTAATTAGAATGAATTGGGTTGAAATTAATACAAAGGTTGTAAATCGTATTGACGATAAATAATCATTTTACAATTGTGATTTCGAATTACTTGTTAATTAATAAATTTGATTTATTTAATTATGTACAATATTTATAAGATAAATATTTACATGTTTTGCATGTTCTAAAACATTTTATAATTTAGTGACATATAAGATGTCACACTTTGTACAAATTATAAGATTGACAAGTTGTAAAATGAAATCCATTTTATGGATTAAGGGTGCCGGTTTTGGTGAGGGTTGTTAATGGCATGATTAGTGTTTATTAGGGTATAAAACACAATCATTAAAGGTGTCTTGAAAGACTACCTATAGCCACCCTAACAAACCTTGAGAAGAGAACTTGTCCCCTTCTTTTCTCCTTCCCATACCCGGCCACCACTCCCCATATGCTCTTTAGTTAATTGTTAATTGAGACTAGGGTTTATGGCATATATATATGATATATCTCACACCCATTCACTTCTTCCTCTTGGCCGAAAATTTTACTAAGCAAGAGAGATTTTACAACCTCTAAATTTATATTATAAGATAATAAAAATCATACTATTTTATAGTATTGCAATAACATTCTAATAAGAGAAATTAGAATAAGTTTAAGGAGAAACCGGTTTTGTAACTAGCTTGTTCAAGTCTCGGTTGATTGAGGGATTGTCTTGGTGCATCCAAAGGAGGTATTCTAATTTGGGTACTTGGAGGATCATCCTTGCTAAATATTTGGACCGTGTGTAAGGGTTCGAATACTCTCTTATTTCCGCATTTTAGCATGCTTAAGATCACTTATAATATGTTATTTAAAGGGTTAAATAAAAGATTATGTTAGTATGACAAAAGATTAGTTTATGAGTAACTAATAAAACCCAACATAAACAACTATAAATCACTTTTACACGGTTATCCGATTTTCGGCCGAAATTGGTTTATAGCATACCGGTAACGTCTAATAACTTCGAATTTTTGTGTCGCTTTTTATGACTCGATAACCCATCTGTGCGATTTTCGGTAATTTTTGTTTCAAGAGTTCAGAGGCCTAAAAAACGTGCATTATATACCCTTCACTTCGAGCTGTTTCTAGTGGTCGGAGCGGCCATTGTTATTTTTCAGCCAGTTTTTCTACCACGTGTCAGACATGGCATCATGAGATATCTTTTTCGATTCTAAAACCTATAAACAACTATAAATCACTTTTACACGGTTATCCGATTTTCGGCCAAAATTGGTTTATAGCGTACTCGTAACGTCAAATATTTTCTGATGTTTTAGAAAATTTTTGTCCCCGCTTTATCTGACTCGATAAACTATCCGTGCGAGTTTCAGTAATTTTTGTTTCAGGACTTCAGAGGCCTAAAAAACGTGCATTATATATCCTTCACTTCGAGCTGTTTCGGGTGGTCGGAGCGGCCATTGTTATTTTTCAGCCTGTTGTTCTACCACGTGTCCGAAATTGCATCATAAGATATCTTATTCGATTCTAGACCCTATAAACAACTATAAATCACTTTTACACGGTTATCCGATTTTCGGCCGAAATTGGTTCATAGCTTACCGGTAACGTCAAATATCTTTTGCTGTTTGTGCAAATTTTTGTGCCGCTTTATCTGACTCGATAAACCATACGTGCGATTTTCGGTAATTTTTGTTTCTGGAGTTCAGAGGCCTAAAAAAACGTGCATTATATATCCTTCACTTCGAGCTGTTTCGGATGGTCGGAGCGGCCATTGTTATTTTTCAGCCTGTTTTTCTACCACGTGTCCGAAATTGCATCATGAGATATCTTATTCGATTCTAGACCCTATAAACAACTATAAATCACTTTTACACGGTTATCAGATTTTCGGTCGAAATTGGTTTATAGCATACCGGTATCGTCAAATATCTTCTGATGTTTTTGCAAATTTTTGTCCCCGCTTTATCTGACTCGATAAACCATCCGTTCGATTTTCAGTAATTATTGTTTCAGGAGTTCAGAGGCCTAAAAAACGTGCATTTTATATCCTTCACTTGAGCTGTTTCGTGTGGTCCGAGCGGCCATTGTTATTTTTCAGCCTGTTTTTCTAGCTACCACGTGTCCGAAATTGCATCATGATATATCTTATTCGATTCTAGACCCTATAAACAACTATAAATCACTTTTACACGGTTATCCGAATTTCGGCCGAAATTGGGTTATAGCATACCGGTAACGTCAAATATCTTCTAATGTTTTTGAAAATTTTTTGTTTCTGCTTAATCATACACGATTAACCATCCGTGAGAGTTTTGGTAATTTTTGTTTCACGAGTTCAGAGGCCTAAAAAACGTGTATTATATATCCTTCAATTCGAGCTGTTTCGGTTGGTCGGAGCGGCCATTGTTATTTTTCAGCGTGTTTTTCTACCACGTGTCCGAAATCCCATCATGAGATATCTTATTCGATTCTAGACCCTATAAAAAACTATAAATCCCTTTTACACGGTTATCCGATTTTCGGACGAAATTGGTTCATAGCTTACCGGTAACGTCAAATATCTTCTGATGTTTTTGCAAATTTTCGTCCCGCTATATCTGACTCGATAAACCATCTGTGCGATTTTCGGAAATTTTTGTTTCAGGACTTCAGAGTCCTAAAAAACGTGCATTTTATATCCTTCACTTCGAGCTGTTTCAGGTGGTCCGAGCAGCCATTGTTATTTTTCAGCCTGTTTTTCTACCACGTGTCCGAAATTGCATCATGATATATCTTTTTCCATTCTAGACCCTATAAACAACTATAAATCACTTTTACACGGTTATCCGATTTTCGGCCGAAATTGGTTTATAGCATACCGGTAACGTCAAATATCTTCTGATGTTTTTGCAAATTTTTGTCCCCGCTTTATCTGACTCAATAAACCATACGTGCGATTTTCGGTAATTTTTGTTTCAAGACTTCAGAGGCCTAAAAAACGTGAATTATATATCCTTCACTTCGAGCTGTTTCGGGTGGTCGGAGCGGCCATTGTTATTTTTCAGCCTGTTTTTCTACCATGTGTCCGAAATTGCATCATAAGATATCTTATTTGATTCTAGACCTTATAAACAACTATAAATCACTTTTACACGGTTATCAGATTTTCGTCCGAAATTGCTTTATAGCATACCGGTATCGTCAAATATCTTCTGATGTTTTTGCAAATTTTTGTCCCCGCTTTATCTGACTCGATAAACCATCCGTGCGATTTTCAGTAATTATTGTTTCAGGAGTTCAGAGGCCTAAAAAACGTGCATTTTATATCCTTCACTTGAGCTGTTTCGGGTGGTCCGAGCGGCCATTGTTATTTTTCAGCCTGTTTTTCTAGCTACCACGTGTCCAAAATTGCATCATGATATATCTTATTCGATTCTAGACCCTATAAACAACTATAAATCACTTTTACACGGTTATCAGATTTTCGGCCGAAATTGGTTTATAGCATACTGGTATCGTCAAATATCTTCTGATGATTTTGCAAATTTTTGTCCCCGCTTTATCTGACTCGATAAACCATCCGTGCGATTTTCAGTAATTATTGTTTCAGGACTTTAGAGGCCTAAAAAACGTGCATTTTATATCCTTCACTTGAGCTGTTTCGGGTGGTCCGAGCGGCCATTTTTATTTTTCAGCCTGTTTTTCTAGCTACCACGTGTCCGAAATTGCATCATGATATATCTTATTCGATTCTAGACCCTATAAACAACTATAAATCACTTGTACACGGTTATCCGAATTTCGTCCGAAATTGGTTTATAGCATACCGGCAACGTCAAATACCTTCTGATGTTTTTGAAAATTTTTTGTGCCCGCTTTATCATACTCGATTAACCATCCGTGCGATTTTTGGTAATTTTTGTTTCACAAATTCAGAGGCCTAAAAAACGTGTATTATACATCCTTCAATTCGAGCTGTTTCGGTTGGTCGGAGCGGCCATTGTTATTTTTCAGCGTGTTTTTCTACCACGTCTCCGAAATCCGATCATGAGATCTCTTATTCGATTCTAGACCCTATAAAAAACTATAAATCTCTTTTACACGGTTATCCGATTTTCGGACGAAATTGGTTCATAGCTTACCGGTAACGTCAAATATCTTCTGATGTTTTTGCAAATTTTCGTGCCGCTATATCTGACTCGATAAACCATCTGTGCGATTTTCGATAATTTTTGTTTCAGGACTTCAGAGGCCTAAAAAACGTGCATTTTATATCCTTCACTTCGAGCTGTTTCACGTGGTCCAAGCGGCCATTGTTATTTTTCAGCCTGTTTTTCTACCACGTGTCCGAAATTGCATCATGAGATATCTTATTCGACTCTAGACCCTATAAACAACTATAAATCACTTTTACACGGTTATCAGATTTTCGGCCGAAATTGGTTTATAGCATACCGGTATCTTCAAATATCTTCTGATGTTTTTGCAAATTTTTGTCCCCGCTTTATCTGACTCGATTAACCATCCGTGCGATTTTCAGTAATTATTGTTTCAGGAGTTCAGAGGCCTAAAAAACGTGCATTTTATATCCTTCACTTGAGCTGTTTCGTGTGGTCCGAGCGGCCATTGTTATTTTTCAGCCTGTTTTTCTAGCTACCACGTGTCCGAAATTGCATCATGATATATCTTATTCGATTCTAGACCCTATAAACAACTATAAATCACTTTTACACGATTATTAGATTTTCGGCCGAAATTGGTTTATAGCATACCGGTATCGTCAAATATCTTCTGATGTTTTTGCAAATTTTTGTCCCCGCTTTATCTGACTCGATTAACCATCCGTGCGATTTTCAGTAATTATTGTTTCAGGAGTTCAGAGGCCTAAAAAACGTGCATTTTATATCCTTCACTTGAGCTGTTTCGTGTGGTCCGAGCGGCCATTGTTATTTTTCAGCCTGTTTTTCTAGCTACCACGTGTCCGAAATTGCATCATGATATATCTTATTCGATTCTAGACCCTATAAACAACTATAAATCACTTTTACACGATTATCAGATTTTCGGCCGAAATTGGTTTATAGCATACCGGTATCGTCAAATATCTTCTGATGTTTTTGCAAATTTTTGTCCCCGCTTTATATGACTCGATAAACCATCCGTGCGATTTTCAGTAATTATTGTTTCAGGAGTTCAGAGGCCTAAAAAACGTGCATTTTATATCCTTCACTTGAGCTGTTTCGGGTGGTCCGAGCGGCCATTGTTATTTTTCAGCCTGTTTTTCTAGCTACCACGTGTCCAAAATTGCATCATGATATATCTTATTCGATTCTAGACCCTATAAACAACTATAAATCACTTTTACACGGTTATCAGATTTTCGGCCGAAATTGGTTTATAGCATACTGGTATCGTCAAATATCTTCTGATGATTTTGCAAATTTTTGTCCCCGCTTTATCTGACTCGATAAACCATCCGTGCGATTTTCAGTAATTATTGTTTCAGGACTTTAGAGGCCTAAAAAACGTGCATTTTATATCCTTCACTTGAGCTGTTTTGGGTGGTCCGAGCGGCCATTTTTATTTTTCAGCCTGTTTTTCTAGCTACCACGTGTCCGAAATTGCATCATGATATATCTTATTCGATTCTAGACCCTATAAACAACTATAAATCACTTGTACACGGTTATCCGAATTTCGTCCGAAATTGGTTTATAGCATACCGGCAACGTCAAATACCTTCTGATGTTTTTGAAATTTTTTTGTGCCCGCTTTATCATACTCGATTAACCATCCGTGCGATTTTTGGTAATTTTTGTTTCACAAATTCAGAGGCCTAAAAAACGTGTATTATATATCCTTCAATTCGAGCTGTTTCGGTTGGTCGGAGCGGCCATTGTTATTTTTCAGCGTGTTTTTCTACCACGTGTCCGAAATCCCATCATGAGATCTCTTATTCGATTCTAGACCCTATAAAAAACTATAAATCTCTTTTACACGGTTATCCGATTTTCGGACGAAATTGGTTCATAGCTTACCGGTAACGTCAAATATCTTCTGATGTTTTTGCAAATTTTCGTGCCGCTATATCTGACTCGATAAACCATCTGTGCGATTTTCGATAATTTTTGTTTCAGGACTTCAGAGGCCTAAAAAACGTGCATTTTATATCCTTCACTTCGAGCTGTTTCACGTGGTCCAAGCGGCCATTGTTATTTTTCAGCCTGTTTTTCTACCACGTGTCCGAAATTGCATCATGAGATATC
This sequence comes from Silene conica, assembly GCA_029255685.2. NCBI lineage: Eukaryota > Viridiplantae > Streptophyta > Magnoliopsida > Caryophyllales > Caryophyllaceae > Silene > Silene conica. The sequence continues at coordinate 41,145,334 of CM055316.2, read as the reverse complement.
TTATTCGACTCTAGACCCTATAAACAACTATAAATCACTTTTACACGGTTATCAGATTTTCGGCCGAAATTGGTTTATAGCATACCGGTATCGTCAAATATCTTCTGATGTTTTTGCAAATTTTTGTCCCCGCTTTATCTGACTCGATTAACCATCCGTGCGATTTTCAGTAATTATTGTTTCAGGAGTTCAGAGGCCTAAAAAACGTGCATTTTATATCCTTCACTTGAGCTGTTTCGTGTGGTCCGAGCGGCCATTGTTATTTTTCAGCCTGTTTTTCTAGCTACCACGTGTCCGAAATTGCATCATGATATATCTTATTCGATTCTAGACCCTATAAACAACTATAAATCACTTTTACACGATTATCAGATTTTCGGCCGAAATTGGTTTATAGCATACCGGTATCGTCAAATATCTTCTGATGTTTTTGCAAATTTTTGTCCCCGCTTTATATGACTCGATAAACCATCCGTGCGATTTTCAGTAATTATTGTTTCAGGAGTTCAGAGGCCTAAAAAACGTCCATTTTATATCCTTCACTTGAGCTGTTTCGGGTGGTCCGAGCGACCATTGTTATTTTTCAGCCTGTTTTTCTAGCTACCACGTGTCCGAACTTGCATCATGATATATCTTATTCGATTCTAGACCCTATAAACAACTATAAATCACTTTTACACGGTTATCAGATTTTCGGCCGAAATTGGTTTATAGCATACCGGTATCGTCAAATATCTTCTGATGTTTTTGCAAATTTTTGTCCCCGCTTTATCTGACTCGATAAACCATCCGTGCGATTTTCAGTAATTATTGTTTCAGGAGTTCAGAGGCCTAAAAAACGTGCATTTTATATCCTTCACTTGAGCTGTTTCGGGTGGTCCGAGCGGCCATTGTTATTTTTCAGCCTGTTTTTCTAGCTACCACGTGTCCGAAATTGCATCATGATATATCTTATTCGATTCTAGACCCTATAAACAACTATAAATCACTTTTACACGGTTATCCGAATTTCGGCCGAAATTGGTTTATAGCATACCGGTAACGTCAAATATCTTCTAATGTTTTTGAAAATTTTTTGTGTCCGCTTAATCATACACGATTAACCATCCGTGAGAGTTTTGGTAATTTTTGTTTCACGAGTTCAGAGGCCTAAAAAACGTGTATTATATATTCTTCAATTCGAGCTGTTTCGGTTGGTCGGAGCGGCCATTGTTATTTTTCAGCTTGTTTTTCTACCACGTGTCCGAAATCCCATCATGAGATATCTTATTCGATTCTAGACCCTATAAAAAACTATAAATCCCTTTTACACGGTTATCCGATTTTCGGACGAAATTGGTTCATAGCTTACCGGTAACGTCAAATATCTTCTGATGTTTTTGCAAATTTTCGTGCCGCTATATCTGACTCGATAAACCATCTGTGCGATTTTCGGAAATTTTTGTTTCAGGACTTCACAGTCCTAAAAAACGTGCATTTTATATCCTTCACTTCGAGCTGTTTCAGGTGGTCCGAGCGGCCATTGTTATTTTTCAGCCTGTTTTTCTACCACGTGTCCGAAATTGCATCATGATATATCTTTTTCCATTCTAGACCCTATATACAACTATAAATCACTTTTACACGGTTATCCGATTTTCGGCCGAAATTGGTTTATAGCATACCGGTAACGTCAAATATCTTCTGATGTTTTTGCAAATTTTTGTCCCCGCTTTATCTGACTCAATAAACCATACGTGCGATTTTCGGTAATTTTTGTTTCAAGACTTCAGAGGCCTAAAAAACGTGAATTATATATCCTTCACTTCGAGCTGTTTCGGGTGGTCGGAGCGGCCATTGTTATTTTTCAGCCTGTTTTTCTACCATGTGTCCGAAATTGCATCATAAGATATCTTATTCGATTCTAGACCTTATAAACAACTATAAATCAATTTTACACGGTTATCAGATTTTCGGCCGAAATTGGTTTATAGCATACCGGTATCGTCAAATATCTTCTGATGATTTTGCAAATTTTTGTCCCCGCTTTATCTGACTCGATAAACCATCCGTGCGATTTTCAGTAATTATTGTTTCAAGACTTTAGAGGCCTAAAAACGTGCATTTTATATCCTTCACTTGAGCTGTTTCGGGTGGTCCGAGCGGCCATTTTTATTTTTCAGCCTGTTTTTCTAGCTACCACGTGTCTGAAATTGCATCATGATATATCTTATTCGATTCTAGACCCTATAAACAACTATAAATCACTTGTACACGGTTATCCGAATTTCGTCCGAAATTGGTTTATAGCATACCGGCAACGTCAAATACCTTCTGATGTTTTTGAAAATTTTTTGTGCCCGCTTTATCATACCCGATTAACCATCCGTGCGATTTTTGGTAATTTTTGTTTCACGAGTTCAGAGGCCTAAAAAACGTGTATTATATATCCTTCAATTCGAGCTGTTTCGGTTGGTCGGAGCGGCCATTGTTATTTTTCAGCGTGTTTTTCTACCACGTGTCCGAAATCCCATCATGAGATATCTTATTCGATTCTAGACCCTATAAAAAACTATAAATCCCTTTTACACGGTTATCCGATTTTCGGACGAAATTGGTTCATAGCTTACCGGTAACGTCAAATATCTTCTGATGTTTTTGCAAATTTTCGTGCCGCTATATCTGACTCGATAAACCATCTGTGCGATTTTCGATAATTTTTGTTTCAGGACTTCAGAGGCCTAAAAAACGTGCATTTTATATCCTTCACTTCGAGCTGTTTCACGTGGTCCGAGCGGCCATTGTTATTTTTCAGCCTGTTTTTCTACCACGTTTCCGAAATTGCATCATGATATATCTTTTTCGATTCTAGACCCTATAAACAACTATAAATCACTTTTACACGGTTATCCGATTGTCGGCCGAAATTGGTTTATAGCATACCGGTAACGTCAAATATCTTCTGATGTTTTTGCAAATTTTTTTCCCCGCTTTATCTAACTCGATAAACCATACATGTGATTTTCGGTAATTTTTGTTTCAAGACTTCAGAGGCCTAAAAAACGTGAATTATATATCCTTCACTTCGAGCTGTTTCGGGTGGTCGGAGCGACCATTGTTATTTTCCAGCCTGTTTTTCTACCATGTGTCCGAAATTGCATCATAAGATATCTTATTCGATTCTAGACCCTATAAAAAACTATAAATCCCTTTTACACGGTTATCCGATTTTCGGCCGAAATTGGTTCATAGCTTACCGGTAACTTCAAATATCTTCTGATGTTTTTGCAAATTTTCGTGTCGCTATATCTGACTCGATAAACCATCTGTGCGATTTTCGGTAATTTTTGTTTCAGGACTTCAGAGGCCTAAAAAACGTGCATTTTATATCCTTCACTTCGAGCTGTTTCAAGTGGTCCGAGCGGCCATTGTTATTTTTCAGCCTGTTTTTCTACCATGTGTCCGAAATTGCATCATGATATATCTTTTTCGATTCTAGACCCTATAAACAACTATAAATCACTTTTACACGGTTATCCGATTTTCGGCCGAAATTGGTTTATAGCATACCGGTATCCTCAAATATCTTCTGATGTTTTTGCAAATTTTTGTCCCCGCTTTATCTGACTCGATAAACCATCCGTGCGATTTTCAGTAATTATTGGTTCAGGACTTTAGAGGCCTAAAAAACGTGCATTTTATATCCTTCACTTGAGCTGTTTCAGGTGGTCCGAGCGGCCATTTTTATTTTTCAGCCTGTTTTTCTAGCTACCACGTGTCCGAAATTGCATCATGATATATCTTATTCGATTCTAGACCCTATAAACAACTATAAATCACTTGTACACAGTTATCCGAATTTCGTCCGAAATTGGTTTATAGCATACCGGCAACGTCAAATACCTTCTGATGTTTTTGAAAATTTTTGGTGCCCGCTTTATCATACCCGATTAACCATCCGTGCGATTTTTGGTAATTTTTGTTTCACAAATTCAGAGGCCTAAAAAACGTGTATTATATATCCTTCAATTCGAGCTGTTTCGGTTGGTCGGAGCGGCCATTGTTATTTTTCAGCGTGTTTTTCTACCACGTGTCCGAAATCCCATCATGAGATATCTTATTCGATTCTAGACCCTATAAAAAACTATAAATCTCTTTTACACGGTTATCCGATTTTCGGACGAAATTGGTTCATAGCTTACCGGTAACGTTAAATATCTTCTGATGTTTTTGCAAATTTTCGTGCCGCTATATCTGACTCGATAAACCATTTGTGCGATTTTCGATAATTTTTGTTTCAGGACTTCAGAGGCCTAAAAACGTGCATTTTATATCCTTCACTTCGAGCTGTTTCACGTGGTCCAAGCGGCCATTGTTATTTTTCAGCCTGTTTTTCTACCACGTGTCCGAAATTGCATCATGAGATATCTTATTCGATTCTAGACCCTATAAACAACTATAAATCACTTTTACACGGTTATCAGATTTTCGGCCGAAATTGGTTTATAGCATACCGGTATCGTCAAATATCTTATGATGTTTTTGCAAATTTTTGTCCCCGCTTTATCTGACTCGATTAACCATCCGTGCGATTTTCAGTAATTATTGTTTCAGGAGTTCAGAGGCCTAAAAAACGTGCATTTTATATCCTTCACTTGAGCTGTTTCGTGTGGTCCGAGCGGCCATTGTTATTTTTCAGCCTGTTTTTCTAGCTACCACGTGTCCGAAATTGCATCATGATATATCTTATTCGATTCTAGACCCTATAAACAACTATAAATCACTTTTACACGGTTATCAGATTTTCGGCCGAAATTGGTTTATAGCATACCGGTATCGTCAAATATCTTCTGATGTTTTTGCAAATTTTTGTCCCCGCTTTATCTGACTCGATAAACCATCCGTGCGATTTTCAGTAATTATTGTTTCAGGAGTTCAGAGGCCTAAAAAACGTCCATTTTATATCCTTCACTTGAGCTGTTTCGGGTGGTCCGAGCGACCATTGTTATTTTTCAGCCTATTTTTCTAGCTACCACGTGTCCGAACTTGCATCATGATATATCTTATTCGATTCTAGACCCTATAAACAACTATAAATCACTTTTACACGGTTATCAGATTTTCGGCCGAAATTGGTTTATAGCATACCGGTATCGTCAAATATCTTCTGATGTTTTTGCAAATTTTTGTCCCCGCTTTATCTGACTCGATAAACCATCCGTGCGATTTTCAGTAATTATTGTTTCAGGAGTTCAGAGGCCTAAAAAACGTGCATTTTATATCCTTCACTTGAGCTGTTTCGGGTGGTCCGAGCGGCCATTGTTATTTTTCAGCCTGTTTTTCTAGCTACCACGTGTCCGAAATTGCATCATGATATATCTTATTCGATTCTAGACCCTATAAACAACTATAAATCACTTTTACACGGTTATCCGAATTTCGGCCGAAATTGGTTTATAGCATAACGGTAACGTCAAATATCTTCTAATGTTTTTGAAAATTTTTTGTGTCCGCTTAATCATACACGATTAACCATCCCTGAGAGTTTTGGTAATTTTTGTTTCACGAGTTCAGAGGCCTAAAAAACGTGTATTATATATCCTTCAATTCGAGCTGTTTCGGTTGGTCGGAGCGGCCATTGTTATTTTTCAGCGTGTTTTTCTACCACGTGTCCGAAATCCCATCATGAGATATCTTATTCGATTCTAGACCCTATAAAAAACTATAAATCCCTTTTACACGGTTATCCGATTTTCGGACGAAATTGGTTCATAGCTTACCGGTAACGTCAAATATCTTCTGATGTTTTTGCAAATTTTCGTGCCGCTATATCTGACTCGATAAACCATCTGTGCGATTTTCGATAATTTTTGTTTCAGGACTTCAGAGGCCTAAAAAACGTGCATTTTATATCCTTCACTTCGAGCTGTTTCACGTGGTCCGAGCGGCCATTGTTATTTTTCAGCCTGTTTTTCTACCACGTTTCCGAAATTGCATCATGATATATCTTTTTCGATTCTAGACCCTATAAACAACTATAAATCACTTTTACACGGTTATCCGATTGTCGGCCGAAATTGGTTTATAGCATACCGGTAACGTCAAATATCTTCTGATGTTTTTGCAAATTTTTGTCCCCGCTTTATCTAACTCGATAAACCATACATGCGATTTTCGGTAATTTTTGTTTCAAGACTTCAGAGGCCTAAAAAACGTGAATTATATATCCTTCACTTCGAGCTGTTTCGGGTGGTCGGAGCGACCATTGTTATTTTCCAGCCTGTTTTTCTACCATGTGTCCGAAATTGCATCATAAGATATCTTATTCGATTCTAGACCCTATAAAAAACTATAAATCCCTTTTACACGGTTATCCGATTTTCGGCCGAAATTGGTTCATAGCTTACCGGTAACTTCAAATATCTTCTGATGTTTTTGCAAATTTTCGTGTCGCTATATCTGACTCGATAAACCATCTGTGCGATTTTCGGTAATTTTTGTTTCAGGACTTCAGAGGCCTAAAAAACGTGCATTTTATATCCTTCACTTCGAGCTGTTTCAGGTGGTCCGAGCGGCCATTGTTATTTTTCAGCCTGTTTTTCTACCACGTGTCCGAAATTGCATCATGATATATCTTTTTCGATTCTAGACCCTATAAACAACTATAAATCACTTTTACACGGTTATCCGATTTTCGGCCGAAATTGGTTTATAGCATACCGGTATCCTCAAATATCTTCTGATGTTTTTGCAAATTTTTGTCCCCGCTTTATCTGATTCGATAAACCATCCGTTCGATTTTCAGTAATTATTGGTTCAGGACTTTAGAGGCCTAAAAAACGTGCATTTTATATCCTTCACTTGAGCTGTTTCAGGTGGTCCGAGCGGCCATTTTTATTTTTCAGCCTGTTTTTCTAGCTACCACGTGTCCGAAATTGCATCATGATATATCTTATTCGATACTAGACCCTATAAACAACTATAAATCACTTGTACACGGTTATCCGAATTTCGTCCGAAATTGGTTTATAGCATACCGGCAACGTCAAATACCTTCTGATGTTTTTGAAAATTTTTGGTGCCCGCTTTATCATACCCGATTAACCATCCGTGCGATTTTTGGTAATTTTTGTTTCACAAATTCAGAGGCCTAAAAAACGTGTATTATATATCCTTCAATTCGAGCTGTTTCGGTTGGTCGGAGCGGCCATTGTTATTTTTCAGCGTGTTTTTCTACCACGTCTCCGAAATCCCATCATGAGATATCTTATTCGATTCTAGACCCTATAAAAAACTATAAATCTCTTTTACACGGTTATCCGATTTTCGGACGAAATTGGTTCATAGCTTACCGGTAACGTCAAATATCTTCTGATGTTTTTGCAAATTTTCGTGCCGCTATATCTGACTCGATAAACCATCTGTGCGATTTTCGATAATTTTTGTTTCAGGACTTCAGAGGCCTAAAAACGTGCATTTTATATCCTTCACTTCGAGCTGTTTCACGTGGTCCAAGCGGCCATTGTTATTTTTCAGCCTGTTTTTCTACCACGTGTCCGAAATTGCATCATGAGATATCTTATTCGATTCTAGACCCTATAAACAACTATAAATCACTTTTACACGGTTATCAGATTTTCGGCCGAAATTGGTTTATAGCATACCGGTATCGTCAAATATCTTCTGATGTTTTTGCAAATTTTTGTCCCCGCTTTATCTGACTCGATAAACCATCCGTGCGATTTTCAGTAATTATTGTTTCAGGAGTTCAGAGGCCTAAAAAACGTCCATTTTATATCCTTCACTTGAGCTGTTTCGGGTGGTCCGAGCGACCATTGTTATTTTTCAGCCTATTATTCTAGCTACCACGTGTCCGAACTTGCATCATGATATATCTTATTCGATTCTAGACCCTATAAACAACTATAAATCACTTTTACACGGTTATCAGATTTTCGGCCGAAATTGGTTTATAGCATACCGGTATCGTCAAATATCTTCTGATGTTTTTGCAAATTTTTGTCCCCGCTTTATCTGACTCGATAAACCATCCGTGCGATTTTCAGTAATTATTGTTTCAGGAGTTCAGAGGCCTAAAAAACGTGCATTTTATATCCTTCACTTGAGCTGTTTCGGGTGGTCCGAGCGGCCATTGTTATTTTTCAGCCTGTTTTTCTAGCTACCACGTGTCCGAAATTGCATCATGATATATCTTATTCGATTCTAGACCCTATAAACAACTATAAATCACTTTTACACGGTTATCCGAATTTCGGCCGAAATTGGTTTATAGCATAACGGTAACGTCAAATATCTTCTAATGTTTTTGAAAATTTTTTGTGTCCGCTTAATCATACACGATTAACCATCCGTGAGAGTTTTGGTAATTTTTGTTTCACGAGTTCAGAGGCCTAAAAAACGTGCATTTTATATCCTTCACTTGAGCTGTTTCGTGTGGTCCGAGCGGCCATTGTTATTTTTCAGCCTGTTTTTCTAGCTACCACGTGTCCGAAATTGCATCATGATATATCTTATTCGATTCTAGACCCTATAAACAACTATAAATCACTTTTACACGGTTATCAGATTTTCGGCCGAAATTGGTTTATAGCATACCGGTATCGTCAAATATCTTCTGATGTTTTTGCAAATTTTTGTCCCCGCTTTATCTGACTCGATAAACCATCCGTGCGATTTTCAGTAATTATTGTTTCAGGAGTTCAGAGGCCTAAAAAACGTCCATTTTATATCCTTCACTTGAGCTGTTTCGGGTGGTCCGAGCGACCATTGTTATTTTTCAGCCTATTATTCTAGCTACCACGTGTCCGAACTTGCATCATGATATATCTTATTCGATTCTAGACCCTATAAACAACTATAAATCACTTTTACACGGTTATCAGATTTTCGGCCGAAATTGGTTTATAGCATACCGGTATCGTCAAATATCTTCTGATGTTTTTGCAAATTTTTGTCCCCGCTTTATCTGACTCGATAAACCATCCGTGCGATTTTCAGTAATTATTGTTTCAGGAGTTCAGAGGCCTAAAAAACGTGCATTTTATATCCTTCACTTGAGCTGTTTCGGGTGGTCCGAGCGGCCATTGTTATTTTTCAGCCTGTTTTTCTAGCTACCACGTGTCCGAAATTGCATCATGATATATCTTATTCGATTCTAGACCCTATAAACAACTATAAATCACTTTTACACGGTTATCCGAATTTCGGCCGAAATTGGTTTATAGCATAACGGTAACGTCAAATATCTTCTAATGTTTTTGAAAATTTTTTGTGTCCGCTTAATCATACACGATTAACCATCCGTGAGAGTTTTGGTAATTTTTGTTTCACGAGTTCAGAGGCCTAAAAAACGTGCATTTTATATCCTTCACTTGAGCTGTTTCGTGTGGTCCGAGCGGCCATTGTTATTTTTCAGCCTGTTTTTCTAGCTACCACGTGTCCGAAATTGCATCATGATATATCTTATTCGATTCTAGACCCTATAAACAACTATAAATCACTTTTACACGGTTATCAGATTTTCGGCCGAAATTGGTTTATAGCATACCGGTATCGTCAAATATCTTCTGATGTTTTTGCAAATTTTTGTCCCCGCTTTATCTGACTCGATAAACCATCCGTGCGATTTTCAGTAATTATTGTTTCAGGAGTTCAGAGGCCTAAAAAACGTCCATTTTATATCCTTCACTTGAGCTGTTTCGGGTGGTCCGAGCGACCATTGTTATTTTTCAGCCTATTATTCTAGCTACCACGTGTCCGAACTTGCATCATGATATATCTTATTCGATTCTAGACCCTATAAACAACTATAAATCACTTTTACACGGTTATCAGATTTTCGGCCGAAATTGGTTTATAGCATACCGGTATCGTCAAATATCTTCTGATGTTTTTGCAAATTTTTGTCCCCGCTTTATCTGACTCGATAAACCATCCGTGCGATTTTCAGTAATTATTGTTTCAGGAGTTCAGAGGCCTAAAAAACGTGCATTTTATATCCTTCACTTGAGCTGTTTCGGGTGGTCCGAGCGGCCATTGTTATTTTTCAGCCTGTTTTTCTAGCTACCACGTGTCCGAAATTGCATCATGATATATCTTATTCGATTCTAGACCCTATAAACAACTATAAATCACTTTTACACGGTTATCCGAATTTCGGCCGAAATTGGTTTATAGCATAACGGTAACGTCAAATATCTTCTAATGTTTTTGAAAATTTTTTGTGTCCGCTTAATCATACACGATTAACCATCCCTGAGAGTTTTGGTAATTTTTGTTTCACGAGTTCAGAGGCCTAAAAAACGTGTATTATATATCCTTCAATTCGAGCTGTTTCGGTTGGTCGGAGCGGCCATTGTTATTTTTCAGCGTGTTTTTCTACCACGTGTCCGAAATCACATCATGAGATATCTTATTCGATTCTAGACCCTATAAAAAACTATAAATCCCTTTTACACGGTTATCCGATTTTCGGCCGAAATTGGTTTATAGCATACCGGTATCCTCAAATATCTTCTGATGTTTTTGCAAATTTTTGTCCCCGCTTTATCTGACTCGATAAACCATCCGTGCGATTTTCAGTAATTATTGTTTCAGGAGTTCAGAGGCCTAAAAAACGTGCATTTTATATCCTTCACTTGAGCTGTTTCGGGTGGTTCGAGCGGCCATTGTTATTTTTCAGCCTGTTTTTCTAGCTACCACGTGTCCAAAATTGCATCATAATATATCTTATTCGATTCTAGACCCTATAAACAACTATAAATCACTTTTACACGGTTATCAGATTTTCGGCCGAAATTGGTTTATAGCATACCGGTATCGTCAAATATCTTCTGATGATTTTGCAAATTTTTGTCCCCGCTTTATCTGACTCGATAAACCATCCGTGCGATTTTCAGTAATTATTGTTTCAGGACTTTAGAGGCCTAAAAAACGTGCATTTTATATCCTTCACTTGAGCTGTTTCGGGTGGTCCGAGCGGCCATTGTTATTTTTCAGCCTGTTTTTCTAGCTACCACGTGTCCGAAATTGCATCATGATATATCTTATTCGATTCTAGACCCTATAAACAACTATAAATCACTTTTACACGGTTATCCGAATTTCGGCCGAAATTGGTTTATAGCATAACGGTAACGTCAAATATCTTCTAATGTTTTTGAAAATTTTTTGTGTCCGCTTAATCATACACGATTAACCATCCGTGAGAGTTTTGGTAATTTTTGTTTCACGAGTTCAGAGGCCTAAAAAACGTGTATTATATATCCTTCAATTCGAGCTGTTTCGGTTGGTCGGAGCGGCCATTGTTATTTTTCAGCGTGTTTTTCTACCACGTGTCCGAAATCACATCATGAGATATCTTATTCGATTCTAGACCCTATAAAAAACTATAATTCCCTTTTACACGGTTATCCGATTTTCGGCCGAAATTGGTTTATAGCATACCGGTATCCTCAAATATCTTCTGATGTTTTTGCAAATTTTTGTCCCCGCTTTATCTGACTCGATAAACCATCCGTGCGATTTTCAGTAATTATTGTTTCAGGAGTTCAGAGGCCTAAAAAACGTGCATTTTATATCCTTCACTTGAGCTGTTTCGGGTGGTCCGAGCGACCATTGTTATTTTTCAGCCTATTATTCTAGCTACCACGTGTCCGAACTTGCATCATGATATATCTTATTCGATTCTAGACCCTATAAACAACTATAAATCACTTTTACACGGTTATCAGATTTTCGGCCGAAATTGGTTTATAGCATACCGGTATCGTCAAATATCTTCTGATGTTTTTGCAAATTTTTGTCCCCGCTTTATCTGACTCGATAAACCATCCGTGCGATTTTCAGTAATTATTGTTTCAGGAGTTCAGAGGCCTAAAAAACGTGCATTTTATATCCTTCACTTGAGCTGTTTCGGGTGGTCCGAGCGGCCATTGTTATTTTTCAGCCTGTTTTTCTAGCTACCACGTGTCCGAAATTGCATCATGATATATCTTATTCGATTCTAGACCCTATAAACAACTATAAATCACTTTTACACGGTTATCCGAATTTCGGCCGAAATTGGTTTATAGCATAACGGTAACGTCAAATATCTTCTAATGTTTTTGAAAATTTTTTGTGTCCGCTTAATCATACACGATTAACCATCCGTGAGAGTTTTGGTAATTTTTGTTTCACGAGTTCAGAGGCCTAAAAAACGTGCATTTTATATCCTTCACTTGAGCTGTTTCGTGTGGTCCGAGCGGCCATTGTTATTTTTCAGCCTGTTTTTCTAGCTACCACGTGTCCGAAATTGCATCATGATATATCTTATTCGATTCTAGACCCTATAAACAACTATAAATCACTTTTACACGGTTATCAGATTTTCGGCCGAAATTGGTTTATAGCATACCGGTATCGTCAAATATCTTCTGATGTTTTTGCAAATTTTTGTCCCCGCTTTATCTGACTCGATAAACCATCCGTGCGATTTTCAGTAATTATTGTTTCAGGAGTTCAGAGGCCTAAAAAACGTCCATTTTATATCCTTCACTTGAGCTGTTTCGGGTGGTCCGAGCGACCATTGTTATTTTTCAGCCTATTATTCTAGCTACCACGTGTCCGAACTTGCATCATGATATATCTTATTCGATTCTAGACCCTATAAACAACTATAAATCACTTTTACACGGTTATCAGATTTTCGGCCGAAATTGGTTTATAGCATACCGGTATCGTCAAATATCTTCTGATGTTTTTGCAAATTTTTGTCCCCGCTTTATCTGACTCGATAAACCATCCGTGCGATTTTCAGTAATTATTGTTTCAGGAGTTCAGAGGCCTAAAAAACGTGCATTTTATATCCTTCACTTGAGCTGTTTCGGGTGGTCCGAGCGGCCATTGTTATTTTTCAGCCTGTTTTTCTAGCTACCACGTGTCCGAAATTGCATCATGATATATCTTATTCGATTCTAGACCCTATAAACAACTATAAATCACTTTTACACGGTTATCCGAATTTCGGCCGAAATTGGTTTATAGCATAACGGTAACGTCAAATATCTTCTAATGTTTTTGAAAATTTTTTGTGTCCGCTTAATCATACACGATTAACCATCCGTGAGAGTTTTGGTAATTTTTGTTTCACGAGTTCAGAGGCCTAAAAAACGTGTATTATATATCCTTCAATTCGAGCTGTTTCGGTTGGTCGGAGCGGCCATTGTTATTTTTCAGCGTGTTTTTCTACCACGTGTCCGAAATCACATCATGAGATATCTTATTCGATTCTAGACCCTATAAAAAACTATAAATCCCTTTTACACGGTTATCCGATTTTCGGCCGAAATTGGTTTATAGCATACCGGTATCCTCAAATATCTTCTGATGTTTTTGCAAATTTTTGTCCCCGCTTTATCTGACTCGATAAACCATCCGTGCGATTTTCAGTAATTATTGTTTCAGGAGTTCAGAGGCCTAAAAAACGTGCATTTTATATCCTTCACTTGAGCTGTTTCGGGTGGTTCGAGCGGCCATTGTTATTTTTCAGCCTGTTTTTCTAGCTACCACGTGTCCAAAATTGCATCATAATATATCTTATTCGATTCTAGACCCTATAAACAACTATAAATCACTTTTACACGGTTATCAGATTTTCGGCCGAAATTGGTTTATAGCATACCGGTATCGTCAAATATCTTCTGATGATTTTGCAAATTTTTGTCCCCGCTTTATCTGACTCGATAAACCATCCGTGCGATTTTCAGTAATTATTGTTTCAGGACTTTAGAGGCCTAAAAAACGTGCATATTATATCCTTCACTTGAGCTGTTTCGGGTGATCCGAGCGGCCATTTTTATTTTTCAGCCTGTTTTTCTAGCTACCACGTGTCCGAAATTGCATCATGATATATCTTATTCGATTCTAGACCCTATAAACAACTATAAATCACTTGTACACGGTTATCCGAATTTCGTCCGAAATTGGTTTATAGCATACCGGCAACGTCAAATACCTTCTGATGTTTTTGAAAATTTTTTGTGCCCGCTTTATCATACTCGATTAACCATCCGTGCGATTTTTGGTAATTTTTGTTTCACGAGTTCAGAGGCCTAAAAAACGTGTATTATATATCCTTCAATTCGAGCTGTTTCGGTTGGTCGGAGCGGCCATTGTTATTTTTCAGCGTGTTTTTCTACCACGTGTCCGAAATCCCATCATGAGATATCTTATTCGATTCTAGACCCTATAAAAAACTATAAATCCCTTTTACACGGTTATCCGATTTTCGGCCGAAATTGGTTTATAGCATACCGGTATCCTCAAATATCTTCTGATGTTTTTGCAAATTTTTGTCCCCGCTTTATCTGACTCGATAAACCATCCGTGCGATTTTCAGTAATTATTGTTTCAGGAGTTCAGAGGCCTAAAAAACGTGCATTTTATATCCTTCACTTGAGCTGTTTCGGGTGGTCCGAGCGGCCATTGTTATTTTTCAGCCTGTTTTTCTAGCTACCACGTGTCCAAAATTGCATCATAATATATCTTATTCGATTCTAGACCCTATAAACAACTATAAATCACTTTTACACGGTTATCAGATTTTCGGCCGAAATTGGTTTATAGCATACCGGTATCGTCAAATATCTTCTGATGATTTTGCAAATTTTTGTCCCCGCTTTATCTGACTCGATAAACCATCCGTGCGATTTTCAGTAATTATTGTTTCAGGACTTTAGAGGCCTAAAAAACGTGCATTTTATATCCTTCACTTGAGCTGTTTCGGGTGGTCCGAGCGGCCATTTTTATTTTTCAGCCTGTTTTTCTAGCTACCACGTGTCCGAAATTGCATCATGATATATCTTATTCGATTCTAGACCCTATAAACAACTATAAATCACTTGTACACGGTTATCCGAATTTCGTCCGAAATTGGTTTATAGCATACCGGCAACGTCAAATACCTTCTGATGTTTTTGAAAATTTTTTGTGCCCGCTTTATCATACTCGATTAACCATCCGTGCGATTTTTGGTAATTTTTGTTTCACGAGTTCAGAGGCCTAAAAAACGTGTATTATATATCCTTCAATTCGAGCTGTTTCGGTTGGTCGGAGCGGCCATTGTTATTTTTCAGCGTGTTTTTCTACCACGTGTCCGAAATCCCATCATGAGATATCTTATTCGATTCTAGACCCTATAAAAAACTATAAATCCCTTTTACACGGTTATCCGATTTTCGGACGAAATTGGTTCATAGCTTACCGGTAACGTCAAATATCTTCTGATGTTTTTGCAAATTTTCGTGCCGCTATATCTGACTCGATAAACCATCTGTGCGATTTTCGATAATTTTTGTTTCAGGACTTCAGAGGCCTAAAAAACGTGCATTTTATATCCTTCATTTCGAGCTGTTTCACGTGGTCCGAGCGGCCATTGTTATTTTTCAGCATGTTTTTCTACCACGTGTCCGAAATTGCATCATGATATATCTTTTTCGATTCTAGACCCTATAAACAACTATAAATCAGTTTTACACGGTTATCCGATTTTCGGCCGAAATTGGTTTATAGCATACCGGTATCGTCAAATATCTTCTGATGTTTTTGCAAATTTTTGTCCCCGCTTTATCTGACTCGATAAACCATCCGTGCGATTTTCAGTAATTATTGTTTCAGGAGTCCAGAGGCCTAAAAAACGTGCATTTTATATCCTTCACTTGAGCTGTTTCGGGTGGTCCGAGCGGCCATTGTTATTTTTCAGCCTGTTTTTCTAGCTACCACGTGTCCAAAATTGCATCATGATATATCTTATTCGATGCTAGACCCTATAAACAACTATAAATCACTTTTACACGGTTATCAGATTTTCGGCCGAAATTGGTTTATAGCATACCGGTATCGTCAAATATCTTCTGATGATTTTGCAAATTTTTGTCCCCGCTTTATCTGACTCGATAAACCATCCGTGCGATTTTCAGTAATTATTGTTTCAGGACTTTAGAGGCCTAAAAAACGTGCATTTTATATCTTTCACTTGAGTTGTTTCGGGTGGTCCGAGCGGCCATTTTTATTTTTCAGCCTATTTTTCTAGCTACCACGTGTCCGAAATTGCATCATGATATATCTTATTCGATTCTAGACCCTATAAACAACTATAAATCACTTGTACACGGTTATCCGAATTTCGTCCGAAATTGGTTTATAGCATACCGGCAACGTCAAATACCTTCTGATGTTTTTGAAAATTTTTTGTGCCCGCTTTATCATACTCGATTAACCATCCGTGCGATTTTTGGTAATTTTTGTTTCACGAGTTCAGAGGCCTAAAAAACGTGTATTATATATCCTTCAATTCGAGCTGTTTCGGTTGGTCGGAGCGGCCATTGTTATTTTTCAGCGTGTTTTTCTACCACGTGTCCGAAATCCAATCATGAGATATCTTATTCGATTCTAGACCCTATAAAAAACTATAAATCCCTTTTACACGGTTATCCGATTTTCGGACGAAATTGGTTCATAGCTTACCGGTAACGTCAAATATCTTCTGATGTTTTTGCAAATTTTCGTGCCGCTATATCTGACTCGATAAACCATCTGTGCGATTTTCGATAATTTTTGTTTCAGGACTTCAGAGGCCTAAAAAACGTGCATTTTATATCCTTCATTTCGAGCTGTTTCACGTGGTCCGAGCGGCCATTGTTATTTTTCAGCATGTTTTTCTACCACGTGTCCGAAATTGCATCATGATATATCTTTTTCGATTCTAGACCCTATAAACAACTATAAATCAGTTTTACACGGTTATCCGATTTTCGGCCGAAATTGGTTTATAGCATACCGGTATCGTCAAATATCTTCTGATGTTTTTGCAAATTTTTGTCCCCGCTTTATCTGACTCGATAAACCATCCGTGCGATTTTCAGTAATTATTGTTTCAGGAGTCCAGAGGCCTAAAAAACGTGCATTTTATATCCTTCACTTGAGCTGTTTCGGGTGGTCCGAGCGGCCATTGTTATTTTTCAGCCTGTTTTTCTAGCTACCACGTGTCCAAAATTGCATCATGATATATCTTATTCGATGCTAGACCCTATAAACAACTATAAATCACTTTTACACGGTTATCAGATTTTCGGCCGAAATTGGTTTATAGCATACCGGTATCGTCAAATATCTTCTGATGATTTTGCAAATTTTTGTCCCCGCTTTATCTGACTCGATAAACCATCCGTGCGATTTTCAGTAATTATTGTTTCAGGACTTTAGAGGCCTAAAAAACGTGCATTTTATATCTTTCACTTGAGTTGTTTCGGGTGGTCCGAGCGGCCATTTTTATTTTTCAGCCTATTTTTCTAGCTACCACGTGTCCGAAATTGCATCATGATATATCTTATTCGATTCTAGACCCTATAAACAACTATAAATCACTTGTACACGGTTATCCGAATTTCGTCCGAAATTGGTTTATAGCATACCGGCAACGTCAAATACCTTCTGATGTTTTTGAAAATTTTTTGTGCCCGCTTTATCATACTCGATTAACCATCCGTGCGATTTTTGGTAATTTTTGTTTCACGAGTTCAGAGGCCTAAAAAACGTGTATTATATATCCTTCAATTCGAGCCGTTTCGGTTGGTCGGAGCGGCCATTGTTATTTTTCAGCGTGTTTTTCTACCACGTGTCCAAAATCCCATCATGAGATATCTTATTCGATTCTTGACCCTATAAAAAACTATAAATCCCTTTTACACGGTTATCCGATTTTCGGACGAAATTGGTTCATAGCTTACCGGTAACGTCAAATATCTTCTGATGTTTTTGCAAATTTTCGTGCCGCTATATCTGACTCGATAAACCATCAGTGCGATTTTCAATAATTTTTGTTTCAGGACTTCAGAGGCCTAAAAAACGTGCATTTTATATCCTTCACTTCGAGCTGTTTCACGTGGTCCGAGCGGCCATTGTTATTTTTCAGCCTGTTTTTCTACCACGTGTCCGAAATTGCATCATGATATATCTTTTTCGATTCTAGATCCTATAAACAACTATAAATCACTTTTACACGGTTATCCGATTTTCGGCCGAAATTGGTTTATAGCATACCGGTAACGTCAAATATCTTCTGATGTTTTTGCAAATTTTTGTCCCCGCTTTATCTGACTCGATAAACCATACGTGCGATTTTCTGTAATTTTTGTTTCAAGACTTCAGAGGCCTAAAAAACGGGAATTATATATCCTTCACTTCGAGCTGTTTCGGGCGGTCCGAGCGGCCACTGTTATTTTTCAGCCTGTTTTTCTACCACGTGTCCGAAATTGCATCATGATATATCTCATTCGATTTTAGACCCTATAAACAACTATAAATCACTTTTACACGGTTATCCGATTTTCGGCCGAAATTGGTTTATAGCATACCGGTAACGTCTAATAACTTCCGATGTTTTTGCAAATTTTTGTGTCGCTTTATCTGACTCGATAAACCATCTGTGCGATTTTCGGTAATTTTTATTTCAAGAGTCCATAGGCCTAAAAAACGTTCATTATATACCCTTCACTTCGAGATGTTTCTAGTGGTCGGAGCGGTCATTGTTATTTTTCAGCCAGTTTTTCTACCACGTGTCCGAAATTGCATCATGAGATGTCTTTTTCAATTCTAGACCCTATAAACAACTATAAATCACTTTTACACGGTTATCCGATTTTCGGCCAAAATTGGTTTATAGCATACTCGTAACGTCAAATATCTTCTTATGTTTTTGCAAATTTTTGTCCCCGCTTTATCTGACTCGATAAACCATCCGTGCGATTTTCAGTAATTATTGTTTCAGGAGTTCAGAGGCCTAAAAAACGTGCATTTTATATCCTTCACTTGAGCTGTTTCGGGTGGTCCGAGCGGCCATTGTTATTTTTCAGCCTGTTTTTCTAGCTACCACGTGTCCGAAATTGCATCATGATATATCTTATTCGATTCTAGACCCTATAAACAACTATAAATCACTTTTTCACGGTTATCCGATTTTCGGCCGAAATTGGTTTATAGCATACCGGTATCGTCAAATATCTTCTGATGTTTTTGCAAATTTTTGTCCCCGCTTTATCTGACTCGATAAACCATCCGTGCGATTTTCAGTAATTATTGTTTCAGGAGTTCAGAGGCCTAAAAAACGTGCATTTTATATCCTTCACTTGAGCTGTTTCGGGTGGTCCGAGCGGCCATTGTTATTTTTCAGCCTGTTTTTCTAGCTACCACGTGTCCGAAATTGCATCATGATATATCTTATTCGATTCTAGACCCTATAAACAACTATAAATCACTTTTACACGGTTATCAGATTTTCGGCCGAAATTGGTTTATAGCATACCGGTATCGTCAAATATCTTCTATGTTTTTGCAAATTTTTGTCCCCGCTTTATCTGACTCGATAAACCATCCGTGCGATTTTCAGTAATTATTGTTTCAGGAGTTCAGAGGCCTAAAAAACGTGCATTTTATATCCTTCACTTGAGCTGTTTCGGGTGGTCCGAGCGGCCATTGTTATTTTTCAGCCTGTTTTTCTAGGTACCACGTGTCCGAAATTGCATCATGATATATCTTATTCGATTCTAGACCCTATAAAAAACTATAAATCACTTTTACACGGTTATCCGATTTTCGGCCGAAATTGGTTTATAGCATATCGGTATCGTCAAATATCTTCTGATGTTTTTGCAAATTTTTGTCCCCGCTTTATCTGACTCGATAAACCATCCGTGCGATTTTCAGTAATTATTGTTTCAGGAGTTCAGAGGCCTAAAAAACGTGCATTTTATATCCTTCACTTGAGCTGTTTCGGGTGGTCCGAGCGGCCATTGTTATTTTTCAGCCTGTTTTTCTAGCTACCACGTGTCCGAAATTGCATCATGATATATCTTATTCGATTCTAGACCCTATAAACAAATATAAATCACTTTTACACGGTTATCAGATTTTCGGCCGAAATTGGTTTATAGCATACCGGTATCGTCAAATATCTTCTGATGTTTTTGCAAATTTTTGTCCCCGCTTTATCTGACTCGATAAACCATCCGTGCGATTTTCAGTAATTATTGTTTCAGGAGTTCAGAGGCCTAAAAAACGTGCATTTTATATCCTTCACTTGAGCTGTTTCGGGTGGTCCGAGCGGCCATTGTTATTTTTCAGCCTGTTTTTCTAGCTACCACATGACCGAAATTGCATCATGATATATCTTATTCGATTCTAGACCCTATAAACAACTATAAATCACTTTTACACGGTTATCCGAATTTCGGCCGAAATTGGTTTATAGCATACCGGTAACGTCAAATATCTTCTAATGTTTTTGAAATTTTTTTGTGTCCGCTTAATCATACACGATTAACCATCCGTGAGAGTTTTGGTAATTTTTGTTTCATGAGTTCAGAGGCCTAAAAAACGTGTATTATATCCTTCAATTCGAGCTGTTTCGGTTGGTCGGAGCGGCCATTGTTATTTTTCAGCGTGTTTTTCTACCACGTGTCCGAAATCCAATCATGAGATATCTTATTCGATTCTAGACCCTATAAAAAAACTATAAATCCCTTTTACACGGTTATCCGATTTTCGGCCGAAATTGGTTCATAGCTTACCGGTAACGTCAAATATCTTCTGATGTTTTTGCAAATTTTCGTGCCGCTATATCTGACTCGATAAACCGTCTGTGCGATTTTCGGAAATTTTGGTTTCAGGACTTCAGAGGCCTAAAAAACGTGCATTTTATATCCTTCACTTCGAGCTGTTTCAGGTGGTCCGAGCGGCCATTGTTATTTTTCAGCCTGTTTTTCTACCACGTGTCCGAAATTGCATCATGATATATCTTTTTCGATTCTAGATGCTTTAAACAACTATAAATCACTTTTACTCAGTTATCCGATTTTCGGCCAAAATTGGTTTATTGCATACTCGTAACGTCAAATATCTTCTTATGTTTTTGCAAATTTTTGTCCCCGCTTTATCTGACTCGATAAACCATCCGTGCGATTTTCAGTAATTATTGTTTCAGGAGTTCAGAGGCCTAAAAAACGTGCATTTTATATCCTTCACTTGAGCTGTTTCGGGTGGTCCGAGCGGCCATTGTTATTTTTCCGCCTGTTTTTCTAGCTACCACGTGTCCGAAATTGCATCATGATATATCTTATTCGATTCTAGACCTTATAAACAACTATAAATCACTTTTACACGGTTATCAGATTTTCGGCCGAAATTGCTTCATAGCATACCGGTATCGTCAAATATCTTCTGATGTTTTTGCAAATTTTTGTCCCCGCTTTATCTGACTCGATAAACCATCCGTGGGATTTTCAGTAATTATTGTTTCAGGAGTTCAGAGGCCTAAAAAACGTGCATTTTATATCCTTCACTTGAGCTGTTTCGGGTGGTCCGAGCGGCCAATGTTATTTTTCAGCCTGTTTTTCTAGCTACCGCGTGTCCGAAATTGCATCATGATATATCTTATTCGATTCTAGACCCTATAAACAACTATAAATCACTTTTACACGGTTATCAGATTTTCGGCCGAAATTGGTTTATAGCATACCGGTATCGTCAAATATCTTCTGATGTTTTTGCAAATTTTTGTCCCCGCTTTATCTGACTCGATAAACCATCCGTGCGATTTTCAGTAATTATTGTTTCAGGAGTTCAGAGGCCTAAAAAACGTGCATTTTATATCCTTCACTTGAGTTGTTTCGGGTGGTCCGAGCGGCCATTGTTTTTTTTCAGCCTGTTTTTCTAGCTACCACGTGTCCGAAATTGCATCATGATATATCTTATTCGATTCTAGACCCTATAAACAAATATAAATCACTTTTACACGGTTATCAGATTTTCGGCCGAAATTGGTTTATAGCATACCGGTATCGTCAAATATCTTCTGATGTTTTTGCAAATTTTTGTCCCCGCTTTATCTGACTCGATAAACCATCCGTGCGATTTTCAGTAATTATTGTTTCAGGACTTTAGAGGCCTAAAAAACGTGCATTTTATATCTTTCACTTGAGTTGTTTCGGGTGGTCCGAGCGGCCATTTTTATTTTTCAGCCTATTTTTCTAGCTACCACGTGTCCGAAATTGCATCATGATATATCTTATTCGATTCTAGACCCTATAAACAACTATAAATCACTTGTACACGGTTATCCGAATTTCGTCCGAAATTGGTTTATAGCATACCGGCAACGTCAAATACCTTCTGATGTTTTTGAAAATTTTTTGTGCCCGCTTTATCATACTCGATTAACCATCCGTGCGATTTTTGGTAATTTTTGTTTCACGAGTTCAGAGGCCTAAAAAACGTGTATTATATATCCTTCAATTCGAGCCGTTTCGGTTGGTCGGAGCGGCCATTGTTATTTTTCAGCGTGTTTTTCTACCACGTGTCCAAAATCCCATCATGAGATATCTTATTCGATTCTTGACCCTATAAAAAACTATAAATCCCTTTTACACGGTTATCCGATTTTCGGACGAAATTGGTTCATAGCTTACCGGTAACGTCAAATATCTTCTGATGTTTTTGCAAATTTTCGTGCCGCTATATCTGACTCGATAAACCATCAGTGCGATTTTCAATAATTTTTGTTTCAGGACTTCAGAGGCCTAAAAAACGTGCATTTTATATCCTTCACTTCGAGCTGTTTCACGTGGTCCGAGCGGCCATTGTTATTTTTCAGCCTGTTTTTCTACCACGTGTCCGAAATTGCATCATGATATATCTTTTTCGATTCTAGATCCTATAAACAACTATAAATCACTTTTACACGGTTATCCGATTTTCGGCCGAAATTGGTTTATAGCATACCGGTAACGTCAAATATCTTCTGATGTTTTTGCAAATTTTTGTCCCCGCTTTATCTGACTCGATAAACCATACGTGCAATTTTCTGTAATTTTTGTTTCAAGACTTCAGAGGCCTAAAAAACGGGAATTATATATCCTTCACTTCGAGCTGTTTCGGGCGGTCCGAGCGGCCACTGTTATTTTTCAGCCTGTTTTTCTACCACGTGTCCGAAATTGCATCATGATATATCTCATTCGATTTTAGACCCTATAAACAACTATAAATCACTTTTACACGGTTATCCGATTTTCGGCCGAAATTGGTTTATAGCATACCGGTAACGTCTAATAACTTCCGACGTTTTTGCAAATTTTTGTGTCGCTTTATCTGACTCGATAAACCATCTGTGCGATTTTCGGTAATTTTTATTTCAAGAGTCCATAGGCCTAAAAAACGTTCATTATATACCCTTCACTTCGAGATGTTTCTAGTGGTCGGAGCGGTCATTGTTATTTTTCAGCCAGTTTTTCTACCACGTGTCCGAAATTGCATCATGAGATGTCTTTTTCAATTCTAGACCCTATAAACAACTATAAATCACTTTTACACGGTTATCCGATTTTCGGCCAAAATTGGTTTATAGCATACTCGTAACGTCAAATATCTTCTTATGTTTTTGCAAATTTTTGTCCCCGCTTTATCTGACTCGATAAACCATCCGTGCGATTTTCAGTAATTATTGTTTCAGGAGTTCAGAGGCCTAAAAAACGTGCATTTTATATCCTTCACTTGAGCTGTTTCGGGTGGTCCGAGCGGCCATTGTTATTTTTCAGCCTGTTTTTCTAGCTACCACGTGTCCGAAATTGCATCATGATATATCTTATTCGATTCTAGACCCTATAAACAACTATAAATCACTTTTTCACGGTTATCCGATTTTCGGCCGAAATTGGTTTATAGCATACCGGTATCGTCAAATATCTTCTGATGTTTTTGCAAATTTTTGTCCCCGCTTTATCTGACTCGATAAACCATCCGTGCGATTTTCAGTAATTATTGTTTCAGGAGGTCAGAGGCCTAAAAAACGTGCATTTTATATCCTTCACTTGAGCTGTTTCGGGTGGTCCGAGCGGCCATTGTTATTTTTCAGCCTGTTTTTCTAGCTACCACGTGTCCGAAATTGCATAATGATATATCTTATTCGATTCTAGACCCTATAAACAACTATAAATCACTTTTACACGGTTATCAGATTTTCGGCCGAAATTGGTTTATAGTATACCGGTATCGTCAAATATCTTCTATGTTTTTGCAAATTTTTGTCCCCGCTTTATCTGACTCGATAAACCATCCGTGCGATTTTCAGTAATTATTGTTTCAGGAGTTCAGAGGCCTAAAAAACGTGCATTTTATATCCTTCACTTGAGCTGTTTCGGGTGGTCCGAGCGGCCATTGTTATTTTTCAGCCTGTTTTTCTAGGTACCACGTGTCCGAAATTGCATCATGATATATCTTATTCGATTCTAGACCCTATAAACAACTATAAATCACTTTTACACGGTTATCCGATTTTCGGCCGAAATTGGTTTATAGCATATCGGTATCGTCAAATATCTTCTGATGTTTTTGCAAATTTTTGTCCCCGCTTTATCTGACTCGATAAACCATCCGTGCGATTTTCAGTAATTATTGTTTCAGGAGTTCAGAGGCCTAAAAAACGTGCATTTTATATCCTTCACTTGAGCTGTTTCGGGTGGTCCGAGCGGCCATTGTTATTTTTCAGCCTGTTTTTCTAGGTACCACGTGTCCGAAATTGCATCATGATATATCTTATTCGATTCTAGACCCTATAAACAACTATAAATCACTTTTACACGGTTATCCGATTTTCGGCCGAAATTGGTTTATAGCATATCGGTATCGTCAAATATCTTCTGATGTTTTTGCAAATTTTTGTCCCCGCTTTATCTGACTCGATAAACCATCCGTGCGATTTTCAGTAATTATTGTTTCAGGAGTTCAGAGGCCTAAAAAACGTGCATTTTATATCCTTCACTTGAGCTGTTTCGGGTGGTCCGAGCGGCCATTGTTATTTTTCAGCCTTTTTTTCTAGCTACCACGTGTCCGAAATTGCATCATGATATATCTTATTCGATTCTAGACCCTATAAACAAATATAAATCACTTTTACACGGTTATCAGATTTTCGGCCGAAATTGGTTTATAGCATACCGGTATCGTCAAATATCTTCTGATGTTCTTGCAAATTTTTGTCCCCGCTTTATCTGACTCGATAAACCATCCGTGCGATTTTCAGTAATTATTGTTTCAGGAGTTCAGAGGCCTAAAAAACGTGCATTTTATATCCTTCACTTGAGCTGTTTCGGGTGGTCCGAGCGGCCATTGTTATTTTTCAGCCTGTTTTTCTAGCTACCACATGACCGAAATTGCATCATGATATATCTTATTCGATTCTAGACCCTATAAACAACTATAAATCACTTTTACACGGTTATCCGAATTTCGGCCGAAATTGGTTTATAGCATACCGGTAACGTCAAATATCTTCTAATGTTTTTGAAATTTTTTTGTGTCCGCTTAATCATACACGATTAACCATCCGTGAGAGTTTTGGTAATTTTTGTTTCATGAGTTCAGAGGCCTAAAAAACGTGTATTATATCCTTCAATTCGAGCTGTTTCGGTTGGTCGGAGCGGCCATTGTTATTTTTCAGCGTGTTTTTCTACCACGTGTCCGAAATCCAATCATGAGATATCTTATTCGATTCTAGACCCTATAAAAAAACTATAAATCCCTTTTACACGGTTATCCGATTTTCGGCCGAAATTGGTTCATAGTTTACCGGTAACGTCAAATATCTTCTGATGTTTTTGCAAATTTTCGTGCCGCTATATCTGACTCGATAAACCGTCTGTGCGATTTTCGGAAATTTTGGTTTCAGGACTTCAGAGGCCTAAAAAACGTGCATTTTATATCCTTCACTTCGAGCTGTTTCAGGTGGTCCGAGCGGCCATTGTTATTTTTCAGCCTGTTTTTCTACCACGTGTCCGAAATTGCATCATGATATATCTTTTTCGATTCTAGATGCTTTAAACAACTATAAATCACTTTTACTCAGTTATCCGATTTTCGGCCAAAATTGGTTTATTGCATACTCGTAACGTCAAATATCTTCTTATGTTTTTGCAAATTTTTGTCCCCGCTTTATCTGACTCGATAAACCATCCGTGCGATTTTCAGTAATTATTGTTTCAGGAGTTCAGAGGCCTAAAAAACGTGCATTTTATATCCTTCACTTGAGCTGTTTCGGGTGGTCCGAGCGGCCATTGTTATTTTTCCGCCTGTTTTTCTAGCTACCACGTGTCCGAAATTGCATCATGATATATCTTATTCGATTCTAGACCTTATAAACAACTATAAATCACTTTTACACGGTTATCAGATTTTCGGCCGAAATTGCTTCATAGCATACCGGTATCGTCAAATATCTTCTGATGTTTTTGCAAATTTTTGTCCCCGCTTTATCTGACTCGATAAACCATCCGTGGGATTTTCAGTAATTATTGTTTCAGGAGTTCAGAGGCCTAAAAAACGTGCATTTTATATCCTTCACTTGAGCTGTTTCGGGTGGTCCGAGCGGCCAATGTTATTTTTCAGCCTGTTTTTCTAGCTACCGCGTGTCCGAAATTGCATCATGATATATCTTATTCGATTCTAGACCCTATAAACAACTATAAATCACTTTTACACGGTTATCAGATTTTCGGCCGAAATTGGTTTATAGCATACCGGTATCGTCAAATATCTTCTGATGTTTTTGCAAATTTTTGTCCCCGCTTTATCTGACTCGATAAACCATCCGTGCGATTTTCAGTAATTATTGTTTCAGGAGTTCAGAGGCCTAAAAAACGTGCATTTTATATCCTTCACTTGAGTTGTTTCGGGTGGTCCGAGCGGCCATTGTTTTTTTTCAGCCTGTTTTTCTAGCTACCACGTGTCCGAAATTGCATCATGATATATCTTATTCGATTCTAGACCCTATAAACAACTATAAATCACTTTTACACGGTTATCAGATTTTCGGCCGAAATTGGTTTATAGCATACCGGTATCGTCAAATATCTTCTAATGTTTTTGAAAAATTTTTGTGTCCGCTTAATCATACACGATTAACCATCCGTGAGAGTTTTGGTAATTTTTGTTTCACGAGTTCAGAGGCCTAAAAAACGTGTATTATATATCCTTCAATTCGAGCTGTTTCGGTTGGTCGGAGCGGCCATTGTAATTTTTCAGCGTGTTTTTCTACCACGTGTCCGAAATCCCATCATGAGATATCTTATTCGATTCTAGACCCTATAAAAAACTATAAATCCCTTTTACACGGTTATCCGATTTTCGGCCGAAATTGGTTTATAGCTTACCGGTAACGTCAAATATCTTCTGATGTTTTTGCAAATTTTCGTGCCGCTATATCTGACTCGATAAACCATCTGTGCGATTTTCGATAATTTTTGTTTCAGGACTTCAGAGGCCTAAAAAACGTGCATTTTATATCCTTCACTTCGAGCTGTTTCACGTGGTCCGAGCGGCCATTGTTATTTTTCAGCATGTTTTTCTACCACGTGTCCGAAATTGCATCATGATATATCTTTTTCGATTCTAGACCCTATAAACAACTATAAATCAGTTTTACACGGTTATCCGATTTTCGGCCGAAATTGGTTTATAGCATACCGGTATCGTCAAATATCTTCTGATGTTTTTGCAAATTTTTGTCCCCGCTTTATCTGACTCGATAAACCATCCGTGCGATTTTCAGTAATTATTGTTTCAGGAGTCCAGAGGCCTAAAAAACGTGCATTTTATATCCTTCACTTGAGCTGTTTCGGGTGGTCCGAGCGGCCATTGTTATTTTTCAGCCTGTTTTTCTAGCTACCACGTGTCCAAAATTGCATCATGATATATCTTATTCGATTCTAGACCCTATAAACAACTATAAATCACTTTTACACGGTTATCAGATTTTCGGCCGAAATTGGTTTATAGCATACCGGTATCGTCAAATATCTTCTGATGATTTTGCAAATTTTTGTCCCCGCTTTATCTGACTCGATAAACCATCCATGCGATTTTCAGTAATTATTGTTTCAGGACTTTAGAGGCCTAAAAAACGTGCATTTTATATCTTTCACTTGAGTTGTTTCGGGTGGTCCGAGCGGCCATTTTTATTTTTCAGCCTGTTTTTCTAGCTACCACGTGTCCGAAATTGCATCATGATATATCTTATTCGATTCTAGACCCTATAAACAACTATAAATCACTTGTACACGGTTATCCGAATTTCGTCCGAAATTGGTTTATAGCATACCGGCAACGTCAAATACCTTCTGATGTTTTTGAAAATTTTTTGTGCCCGCTTTATCATACTCGATTAACCATCCGTGCGATTTTTGGTAATTTTTGTTTCACGAGTTCAGAGGCCTAAAAAACGTGTATTATATATCCTTCAATTCGAGCTGTTTCGGTTGGTCGGAGCGGCCATTGTTATTTTTCAGCGTGTTTTTCTACCACGTGTCCGAAATCCCATCATGAGATATCTTATTCGATTCTAGACCCTATAAAAAACTATAAATCCCTTTTACACGGTTATCCGATTTTCGGACGAAATTGGTTCATAGCTTACCGGTAATGTCAAATATCTTCTGATGTTTTTGCAAATTTTCGTGCCGCTATATCTGACTCGATAAACCATCTGTGCGATTTTCGATAATTTTTGTTTCAGGAGTTCAGAGGCCTAAAAAACGTGCATTTTATATCCTTCACTTGAGCTGTTTCGGGTGGTCCGAGCGGCCATTGTTATTTTTCAGCCTGTTTTTCTAGCTACCACGTGTCCGAAATTGCATCATGATATATCTTATTCGATTCTAGACCCTATAAACAACTATAAATCACTTTTACACGGTTATCAGATTTTCGGCCGAAATTGGTTTATAGCATACCGGTATCGTCAAATATCTTCTATGTTTTTGCAAATTTTTGTCCCCGCTTTATCTGACTCGATAAACCATCCGTGCGATTTTCAGTAATTATTGTTTCAGGAGTTCAGAGGCCTAAAAAACGTGCATTTTATATCCTTCACTTGAGCTGTTTCGGGTGGTCCGAGCGGCCATTGTTATTTTTCAGCCTGTTTTTCTAGCTACCACGTGTCCGAAATTGCATCATGATATATCATATTCGATTCTAGACCCTATAAACAACTATAAATCACTTTTACACGGTTATCCGAATTTCGGCCGAAATTGGTTTATAGCATACCGGTATCGTCAAATATCTTCTGATGTTTTTGCAAATTTTTGTCCCCGCTTTATCTTACTCGATAAACCATCCGTGCGATTTTCAGTAATTATTGTTTCAGGAGTTCAGAGGCCTAAAAAACGTGCATTTTATATCCTTCACTTGAGCTGTTTCGGGTGGTCCGAGCGGCCATTGTTATTTTTCAGCCTGTTTTTCTAGCTACCACGTGTCCGAAATTGCATCATGATATATCTTATTCGATTCTAGACCCTATAAACAACTATAAATCACTTTTACACGGTTATCCGATTTTCGGCCGAAATTGGTTTATAGCATATCGGTATCGTCAAATATCTTCTGATGTTTTTGCAAATTTTTGTCCCCGCTTTATCTGACTCGATAAACCATCCGTGCGATTTTCAGTAATTATTGTTTCAGGAGTTCAGAGGCCTAAAAAACGTGCATTTTATATCCTTCACTTGAGCTGTTTCGGGTGGTCCGAGCGGCCATTGTTATTTTTCAGCCTGTTTTTCTAGCTACCACGTGTCCGAAATTGCATCATGATACTTATTCGATTCTAGACCCTATAAACAAATATAAATCACTTTTACACGGTTATCAGATTTTCGGCCGAAATTGGTTTATAGCATACCGGTATCGTCAAATATCTTCTGATGTTTTTGCAAATTTTTGTCCCCGCTTTATCTGACTCGATAAACCATCCGTGCGATTTTCAGTAATTATTGTTTCAGGAGTTCAGAGGCCTAAAAAACGTGCATTTTATATCCTTCACTTGAGCTGTTTCGGGTGGTCCGAGCGGCCATTGTTATTTTTCAGCCTGTTTTTCTAGCTACCACATGTCCGAAATTGCATCATGATATATCTTATTCGATTCTAGACCCTATAAACAACTATAAATCACTTTTACACGGTTATCCGAATTTCGGTCGAAATTGGTTTATAGCATACCGGTAACGTCAAATATCTTCTAATGTTTTTGAAATTTTTTTGTGTCCGCTTAATCATACACGATTAACCATCCGTGAGAGTTTTGGTAATTTTTGTTTCACGAGTTCAGAGGCCTAAAAAACGTGTATTATATCCTTCAATTCGAGCTGTTTCGGTTGGTCGGAGCGGCCATTGTTATTTTTCAGCGTGTTTTTCTACCACGTGTCCGAAATCCAATCATGAGATATCTTATTCGATTCTAGACCCTATAAAAAAACTATAAATCCCTTTTACACGGTTATCCGATTTTCGGCCGAAATTGGTTCATAGCTTACCGGTAACGTCTAATATCTTCTGATGTTTTTGCAAATTTTCGTGCCGCTATATCTGACTCGATAAACCGTCTGTGCGATTTTCGGAAATTTTTGTTTCAGGACTTCAGAGGCCTAAAAAACGTGCATTTTATATCCTTCACTTCGAGCTGTTTCAGGTGGTCCGAGCGGCCATTGTTATTTTTCAGCCTGTTTTTCTACCACGTGTCCGAAATTGCATCATGATATATCTTTTTCGATTCTAGATGCTTTAAACAACTATAAATCACTTTTACTCAGTTATCCGATTTTCGGCCAAAATTGGTTTATTGCATACTCGTAACGTCAAATATCTTCTTATGTTTTTGCAAATTTTTGTCCCCGCTTTATCTGACTCGATAAACCATCCGTGCGATTTTCAGTAATTATTGTTTCAGGAGTTCAGAGGCCTAAAAAACGTGCATTTTATATCCTTCACTTGAGCTGTTTCGGGTGGTCCGAGCGGCCATTGTTATTTTTCCGCCTCTTTTTCTAGCTACCACGTGTCCGAAATTGCATCATGATATATCTTATTCGATTCTAGACCTTATAAACAACTATAAATCACTTTTACACGGTTATCAGATTTTCGGCCGAAATTGGTTTATAGTATACCGGTATCGTCAAATATCTTCTATGTTTTTGCAAATTTTTGTCCCCGCTTTATCTGACTCGATAAACCATCCGTGCGATTTTCAGTAATTATTGTTTCAGGAGTTCAGAGGCCTAAAAAACGTGCATTTTATATCCTTCACTTGAGCTGTTTCGGGTGGTCCGAGCGGCCATTGTTATTTTTCAGCCTGTTTTTCTAGGTACCACGTGTCCGAAATTGCATCATGATATATCTTATTCGATTCTAGACCCTATAAACAACTATAAATCACTTTTACACGGTTATCCGATTTTCGGACGAAATTGGTTCATAGCTTACCGGTAATGTCAAATATCTTCTGATGTTTTTGCAAATTTTCGTGCCGCTATATCTGACTCGATAAACCATCTGTGCGATTTTCGATAATTTTTGTTTCAGGAGTTCAGAGGCCTAAAAAACGTGCATTTTATATCCTTCACTTGAGCTGTTTCGGGTGGTCCGAGCGGCCATTGTTATTTTTCAGCCTGTTTTTCTAGCTACCACGTGTCCGAAATTGCATCATGATATATCTTATTCGATTCTAGACCCTATAAACAACTATAAATCACTTTTACACGGTTATCAGATTTTCGGCCGAAATTGGTTTATAGCATACCGGTATCGTCAAATATCTTCTATGTTTTTGCAAATTTTTGTCCCCGCTTTATCTGACTCGATAAACCATCCGTGCGATTTTCAGTAATTATTGTTTCAGGAGTTCAGAGGCCTAAAAAACGTGCATTTTATATCCTTCACTTGAGCTGTTTCGGGTGGTCCGAGCGGCCATTGTTATTTTTCAGCCTGTTTTTCTAGCTACCACGTGTCCGAAATTGCATCATGATATATCATATTCGATTCTAGACCCTATAAACAACTATAAATCACTTTTACACGGTTATCCGAATTTCGGCCGAAATTGGTTTATAGCATACCGGTATCGTCAAATATCTTCTGATGTTTTTGCAAATTTTTGTCCCCGCTTTATCTTACTCGATAAACCATCCGTGCGATTTTCAGTAATTATTGTTTCAGGAGTTCAGAGGCCTAAAAAACGTGCATTTTATATCCTTCACTTGAGCTGTTTCGGGTGGTCCGAGCGGCCATTGTTATTTTTCAGCCTGTTTTTCTAGCTACCACGTGTCCGAAATTGCATCATGATATATCTTATTCGATTCTAGACCCTATAAACAACTATAAATCACTTTTACACGGTTATCCGATTTTCGGCCGAAATTGGTTTATAGCATATCGGTATCGTCAAATATCTTCTGATGTTTTTGCAAATTTTTGTCCCCGCTTTATCTGACTCGATAAACCATCCGTGCGATTTTCAGTAATTATTGTTTCAGGAGTTCAGAGGCCTAAAAAACGTGCATTTTATATCCTTCACTTGAGCTGTTTCGGGTGGTCCGAGCGGCCATTGTTATTTTTCAGCCTGTTTTTCTAGCTACCACGTGTCCGAAATTGCATCATGATACTTATTCGATTCTAGACCCTATAAACAAATATAAATCACTTTTACACGGTTATCAGATTTTCGGCCGAAATTGGTTTATAGCATACCGGTATCGTCAAATATCTTCTGATGTTTTTGCAAATTTTTGTCCCCGCTTTATCTGACTCGATAAACCATCCGTGCGATTTTCAGTAATTATTGTTTCAGGAGTTCAGAGGCCTAAAAAACGTGCATTTTATATCCTTCACTTGAGCTGTTTCGGGTGGTCCGAGCGGCCATTGTTATTTTTCAGCCTGTTTTTCTAGCTACCACATGTCCGAAATTGCATCATGATATATCTTATTCGATTCTAGACCCTATAAACAACTATAAATCACTTTTACACGGTTATCCGAATTTCGGTCGAAATTGGTTTATAGCATACCGGTAACGTCAAATATCTTCTAATGTTTTTGAAATTTTTTTGTGTCCGCTTAATCATACACGATTAACCATCCGTGAGAGTTTTGGTAATTTTTGTTTCACGAGTTCAGAGGCCTAAAAAACGTGTATTATATCCTTCAATTCGAGCTGTTTCGGTTGGTCGGAGCGGCCATTGTTATTTTTCAGCGTGTTTTTCTACCACGTGTCCGAAATCCAATCATGAGATATCTTATTCGATTCTAGACCCTATAAAAAAACTATAAATCCCTTTTACACGGTTATCCGATTTTCGGCCGAAATTGGTTCATAGCTTACCGGTAACGTCTAATATCTTCTGATGTTTTTGCAAATTTTCGTGCCGCTATATCTGACTCGATAAACCGTCTGTGCGATTTTCGGAAATTTTTGTTTCAGGACTTCAGAGGCCTAAAAAACGTGCATTTTATATCCTTCACTTCGAGCTGTTTCAGGTGGTCCGAGCGGCCATTGTTATTTTTCAGCCTGTTTTTCTACCACGTGTCCGAAATTGCATCATGATATATCTTTTTCGATTCTAGATGCTTTAAACAACTATAAATCACTTTTACTCAGTTATCCGATTTTCGGCCAAAATTGGTTTATTGCATACTCGTAACGTCAAATATCTTCTTATGTTTTTGCAAATTTTTGTCCCCGCTTTATCTGACTCGATAAACCATCCGTGCGATTTTCAGTAATTATTGTTTCAGGAGTTCAGAGGCCTAAAAAACGTGCATTTTATATCCTTCACTTGAGCTGTTTCGGGTGGTCCGAGCGGCCATTGTTATTTTTCCGCCTCTTTTTCTAGCTACCACGTGTCCGAAATTGCATCATGATATATCTTATTCGATTCTAGACCTTATAAACAACTATAAATCACTTTTACACGGTTATCAGATTTTCGGCCGAAATTGCTTCATAGCATACCGGTATCGTCAAATATCTTCTGATGTTTTTGCAAATTTTTGTCCCCGCTTTATCTGACTCGATAAACCATCCGTGGGATTTTCAGTAATTATTGTTTCAGGAGTTCAGAGGCCTAAAAAACGTGCATTTTATATCCTTCACTTGAGCTGTTTCGGGTGGTCCGAGCGGCCAATGTTATTTTTCAGCCTGTTTTTCTAGCTACCGCGTGTCCGAAATTGCATCATGATATAACTTATTCGATTCTAGACCCTATAAACAACTATAAATCACTTTTACACGGTTATCAGATTTTCGGCCGAAATTGGTTTATAGCATACCGGTATCGTCAAATATCTTCTGATGATTTTGCAAATTTTTGTCCCCGCTTTATCTGACTCGATAAACCATCCATGCGATTTTCAGTAATTATTGTTTCAGGACTTTAGAGGCCTAAAAAACGTGCATTTTATATCTTTCACTTGAGTTGTTTCGGGTGGTCCGAGCGGCCATTTTTATTTTTCAGCCTGTTTTTCTAGCTACCACGTGTCCGAAATTGCATCATGATATATCTTATTCGATTCTAGACCCTATAAACAACTATAAATCACTTGTACACGGTTATCCGAATTTCGTCCGAAATTGGTTTATAGCATACCGGCAACGTCAAATACCTTCTGATGTTTTTGAAAATTTTTTGTGCCCGCTTTATCATACTCGATTAACCATCCGTGCGATTTTTGGTAATTTTTGTTTCACGAGTTCAGAGGCCTAAAAAACGTGTATTATATATCCTTCAATTCGAGCTGTTTCGGTTGGTCGGAGCGGCCATTGTTATTTTTCAGCGTGTTTTTCTACCACGTGTCCGAAATCCCATCATGAGATATCTTATTCGATTCTAGACCCTATAAAAAACTATAAATCCCTTTTACACGGTTATCCGATTTTCGGACGAAATTGGTTCATAGCTTACCGGTAATG
Source organism: Silene conica (assembly GCA_029255685.2). Classification (NCBI taxonomy): domain Eukaryota; kingdom Viridiplantae; phylum Streptophyta; class Magnoliopsida; order Caryophyllales; family Caryophyllaceae; genus Silene; species Silene conica. The sequence goes on along the minus strand of CM055316.2, from coordinate 41,110,515 downwards.
TCAAATATCTTCTGATGTTTTTGCAAATTTTCGTGCCGCTATATCTGACTCGATAAACCATCTGTGCGATTTTCGATAATTTTTGTTTCAGGAGTTCAGAGGCCTAAAAAACGTGCATTTTATATCCTTCACTTGAGCTGTTTCGGGTGGTCCGAGCGGCCATTGTTATTTTTCAGCCTGTTTTTCTAGCTACCACGTGTCCGAAATTGCATCATGATATATCTTATTCGATTCTAGACCCTATAAACAACTATAAATCACTTTTACACGGTTATCAGATTTTCGGCCGAAATTGGTTTATAGCATACCGGTATCGTCAAATATCTTCTATGTTTTTGCAAATTTTTGTCCCCGCTTTATCTGACTCGATAAACCATCCGTGCGATTTTCAGTAATTATTGTTTCAGGAGTTCAGAGGCCTAAAAAACGTGCATTTTATATCCTTCACTTGAGCTGTTTCGGGTGGTCCGAGCGGCCATTGTTATTTTTCAGCCTGTTTTTCTAGCTACCACGTGTCCGAAATTGCATCATGATATATCATATTCGATTCTAGACCCTATAAACAACTATAAATCACTTTTACACGGTTATCCGAATTTCGGCCGAAATTGGTTTATAGCATACCGGTATCGTCAAATATCTTCTGATGTTTTTGCAAATTTTTGTCCCCGCTTTATCTTAATCGATAAACCATCCGTGCGATTTTCAGTAATTATTGTTTCAGGAGTTCAGAGGCCTAAAAAACGTGCATTTTATATCCTTCACTTGAGCTGTTTCGGGTGGTCCGAGCGGCCATTGTTATTTTTCAGCCTGTTTTTCTAGCTACCACGTGTCCGAAATTGCATCATGATATATCTTATTCGATTCTAGACCCTATAAACAACTATAAATCACTTTTACACGGTTATCCGATTTTCGGCCGAAATTGGTTTATAGCATATCGGTATCGTCAAATATCTTCTGATGTTTTTGCAAATTTTTGTCCCCGCTTTATCTGACTCGATAAACCATCCGTGCGATTTTCAGTAATTATTGTTTCAGGAGTTCAGAGGCCTAAAAAACGTGCATTTTATATCCTTCACTTGAGCTGTTTCGGGTGGTCCGAGCGGCCATTGTTATTTTTCAGCCTGTTTTTCTAGCTACCACGTGTCCGAAATTGCATCATGAAATATCTTATTCGATTCTAGACCCTATAAACAACTATAAATCACTTTTACACGGTTATCAGATTTTCGGCCGAAATTGGTTTATAGCATACCGATATCGTCAAATATCTTCTGATGTTTTTGCAATTTTTTGTCCCCGCTTTATCTGACTCGATAAACCATCCGTGCGATTTTCAGTAATTATTGTTTCAGGAGTTCAGAGGCCTAAAAAACGTGCATTTTATATCCTTCACTTGAGCTGTTTCGGGTGGTCCGAGCGGCCATTGTTATTTTTCAGCCTGTTTTTCTAGCTACCACGTGTCCGAAATTGCATCATGATATATCTTATTCGATTCTAGACCCTATAAACAACTATAAATCACTTTTACACGGTTATCCGAATTTCGGCCGAAATTGGTTTATAGCATACCGGTAACGTCAAATATCTTCTAATGTTTTTGAAATTTTTTTGTGTCCGCTTAATCATACACGATTAACCATCCGTGAGAGTTTTGGTAATTTTTGTTTCACGAGTTCAGAGGCCTAAAAAACGTGTATTATATCCTTCAATTCGAGCTGTTTCGGTTGGTCGGAGCGGCCATTGTTATTTTTCAGCGTGTTTTTCTACCACGTGTCCGAAATCCAATCATGAGATATCTTATTCGATTCTAGACCCTATAAAAAAACTATAAATCCCTTTTACACGGTTATCCGATTTTCGGCCGAAATTGGTTCATAGCTTACCGGTAACGTCAAATATCTTCTGATGTTTTTGCAAATTTTCGTGCCGCTATATCTGACTCGATAAACCGTCTGTGCGATTTTCGGAAATTTTTGTTTCAGGACTTCAGAGCCCTAAAAAACGTGCATTTTATATCCTTCACTTCGAGCTGTTTCAGGTGGTCCGAGCGGCCATTGTTATTTTTCAGCCTGTTTTTCTACCACGTGTCCGAAATTGCATCATGATATATCTTTTTCGATTCTAGATGCTTTAAACAACTATAAATCACTTTTACACAGTTATCCGATTTTCGGCCAAAATTGGTTTATAGCATACTCGTAACGTCAAATATCTTCTTATGTTTTTGCAAATTTTTGTCCCCGCTTTATCTGACTCGATAAACCATCCGTGCGATTTTCAGTAATTATTGTTTCAGGAGTTCAGAGGGCTAAAAAACGTGCATTTTATATCCTTCACTTGAGCTGTTTCGGGTGGTCCGAGCGGCCATTGTTATTTTTCCGCCTGTTTTTCTAGCTACCACGTGTCCGAAATTGCATCATGATATATCTTATTCGATTCTAGACCCTATAAACAACTATAAATCACTTTTACACGGTTATCAGATTTTCGGCCGAAATTGCTTAATAGCATACCGGTATCGTCAAATATCTTCTGATGTTTTTGCAAATTTTTGTCCCCGCTTTATCTGACTCGATAAACCATCCGTGCGATTTTCAGTAATTATTGTTTCAGGAGTTCAGAGGCCTAAAAAACGTGCATTTTATATCCTTCACTTGAGCTGTTTCGGGTGGTCCGAGCGGCCAATGTTATTTTTCAGCCTGTTTTTCTAGCTACCGCGTGTCCGAAATTGCATCATGATATATCTTATTCGATTCTAGACCCTCTAAACAACTATAAATCACTTTTACACGGTTATCAGATTTTTGGCCGAAATTGGTTTATAGCATACCGGTATCGTCAAATATCTTCTGATGTTTTTGCAAATTTTTGTCCCCGCTTTATCTGACTCGATAAACCATCCGTGCGATTTTCAGTAATTATTGTTTCAGGAGTTCAGAGGCCTAAAAAACGTGCATTTTATATCCTTCACTTGAGCTGTTTCGGGTGGTCCGAGCGGCCATTGTTATTTTTCAGCCTGTTTTTCTAGCTACCACGTGTCCGAAATTGCATCATGATATATCTTATTCGATTCTAGACCCTATAAACAACTATAAATCACTTTTACACGGTTATCAGATTTTCGGCCGAAATTGGTTTATAGCATACCGGTATCGTCAAATATCTTCTGATGTTTTTGCAAATCTTTGTCCCCGCTTTATCTGACTCGATAAACCATCCGTGCGATTTTCAGTAATTATTGTTTCAGGAGTTCAGAGGCCTGAAAAACGTGCATTTTATATCCTTCACTTGAGCTGTTTCGGGTGGTCCGAGCGGCCATTGTTATTTTTCAGCCTGTTTTTCTAGCTACCACGTGTCCGAAATTGCATCATGATATATCTTATTCGATTCTAGACCCTATAAACAACTATAAATCACTTTTACACGGTTATCCGAATTTCGGCCGAAATTGGTTTATAGCATACCGGTAACGTCAAATATCTTCTAATGTTTTTGAAAATTTTTTGTGTCCGCTTAATCATACACGATTAACCATCCGTGAGAGTTTTGGTAATTTTTGTTTCACGAGTTCAGAGGCCTAAAAAACGTGTATTTTATATCCTTCAATTCGAGCTGTTTCGGTTGGTCGGAGCGGCCATTGTTATTTTTCAGCGTGTTTTCCTACCACGTGTCCGAAATCCCATCATGAGATATCTTATTCGATTCTAGACCCTATAAAAAACTATAAATCCCTTTTACACGGTTATCCGATTTTCGGCCGAAATTGGTTTATAGCTTACCGGTAACGTCAAATATCTTCTGATGTTTTTGCAAATTTTCGTGCCGCTATATCTGACTCGATAAACCGTCTGTGCGGTTTTCGGTAATTTTTGTTTCAGGACTTCAGAGGCCTAAAAAACGTGCATTTTATATCCTTCACTTCGAGCTGTTTCAGGTGGTCCGAGCGGCCATTGTTATTTTTCAGCCTTTTTTTCTACCACGTGTCCGAAATTGCATCATGATATATCTTATTCGATTTTAGACCTTATAAACAACTATAAATCACTTTTACACGGTTATCCGATTTTTGGCCGAAATTGGTTTATAGCATACCGGTAACGTCAAATAACTTCTGATGTTTTTGCAAATTTTTGTGCCGCTTTATCTGACTCGATAAACCATCTGTGCGATTTTCGCTGTCTCTGGTTCTCAAGCAACTGATGAAGTGCTTGCATTATAGTGTTCTCAGCAGCCGTGGTTCTCACAATCCTTCAAAAGAGAAAACAAGTGTTAACTTAGCAATTAGCATTCACAAATAGACTACAATATAAATCTTTAGATCTACCCATCTCTCATTCATTATTTGTTTATTTGGTCAAGTTAAGGTTGGGGGTCACATGAGTGCGTCGGGAGCAATAATGCTCTGATACCAACTGTAAAACCCCTCGCGAAAGCGGAAAATTAAAACATACAAAGTACTAAAAATGCAGCGGAATTAAAACTTTTTAACGTAAACACATGCAAGGAGAATTAAACTAAAACAGAAACTGAAAGCTGATATAAACAAAATAGATAAGTAACAGTTCTAAGTACTGAAAACTAAATACGTACAACAGCCTGGGATGGAACATCCCTACAGGCACCAACAAAAACTGTATCAAAACTAAGAGTCTAGCTACTCGATAAATGTGTAAGTCATATGATGACAACAGGATCATCACTCGCTAGCTCTCTCGTGAACCCTGCCAACCTGCATGTATCTACATACATGAAAACATTGTTGGCTTTTATTAGTTACTCATAAACTAATTTTAGTCATACTAAACTAACCTTGTAATTAACATTTTAATATACTAGTTAAAACGATCTTATGCATGCTAAAAATGCGGAAATAAGGAGATATTGAACCCTTACACACGGTCCAAGAGAATAGCAAGGATGATCCTCCAAGTACCCAAAATAGAATACCTCCTTTGGATGCACCAAGACAACCCTTAACCAACCGAGATCTTGAACAAGCTAGTATCAAAATCGGTTCTTTCCTTAAAACAATATAAGTTCTAATATGAACTTATTATACTAATTTTATATCTCTTAATATAATTAGTATGAATATTATCTTATAATATGAGAGGTTTTGATGTTGATAAATTTTCTTACTCTTAGAAAAATAACACAAGCATTAGGAATGAATTATGCATAACTTACATATTAATGTAAGTGTGGCTTAGGGTTTAAGGGGGCCGGGTATGGGGAAGAACAAGAGGGAACATCTCCTCTTTTTTATGTGGCTAGGGTGGCTATAGGTTGGTGTCTCAAGGATAATGTGTCAACATAATGATTATAGTGTGTTTAATACACTAATCACCCACACAACCACCTCCCATACCCGGCCACTTAATCCATAAAATGGATTCCATTTTACAATTTTGTCAATTGTGTAATGTGACATCTTATATGTCACATAGTAATAAAATTATCTTAATATAAATATTTATCATATAAATATTATATATATAATTAAATAAATCATATTTATCAATTGACATGTAATTCGAAATTACAAATATAAAATGAATAATTTTATCGTCAATACGATTTACAACATTTGTATTAATTATAACCCGATTCATTCTAATTACGATATCATAAAATATCGTTTAATGTTTAACAATTGACACGTTTCAATTTTAAACATAAATCTTACAATAAGATTTAACCTCTAATTTCTCGATACACGAGTTTAAGGAATATGAGCAAATCGTATCAATATGCATTTGATCACTTTTATCAATTAAGGGAATTGTCCTAAAGGTGTGACCTAAAGGGATCAACTGACCACCAGCGTCATACGACAGTAATGTCAAACTCTAGCTAGCCAATCATTACCGATTAATGTTGGTCAGTTGACTGATGTAAAATCGTATCATCCCTTGCGCATTCTCGTTATGAGATTTAATTACGTGATCGCACTATTGTTGAGGACACATTTCCCAACAATCTCCCACTTGTCCTCGACAAGTGTGCGTCACCAATTCTCTTGTCCTATTACAATCTCCCACTCAATGCAAGATGTCTCTCTGAGGTCGTACTTGCATTCGATCATATCATGAGTGGTTTCCTCGATGTGGAGAATAACTGTCTGACCGGAATTATCTACCATAGATACCTTCCGAGCGTGGCCACGCATTTCCAGTTAACTTCTCCAGTTAACAAGGGGTGGACAATTTCTATCGCACTACTTCCTTCAACCAGTCACAGTTAGTCACAACCCAAAACATTCCCATTTGACTCCAGTTACGAAAAGTCGTAGAGAATGGATCAAGGTTATGCCTAAACTGTACCATCTTGGGAGAGTAGTCTTTAGTCTAAGAATTGACTCACAAGAATACTATAGCAGCTCTCGCCACGACCCGGCTATAAAATTTTCAGAACTCTATAAGCGGTCACATTGCCCGACAGAGTGTCTCTAACAGTCTGCCTATGTGATCGACTAGTCATCACATATGACTCTATGGCACTTGAACTTGCCATCAATCGCCTCACACTCTAGTCGCTTTGAGATGTCACCTCATGTAAGCGACTAGGGGCCATACTAAGTCAATCCAGTTAACTTATGGGGTTCAATGTTGTCTCATACAACCCATTTGGATTCTGACAAAGTATCTTTCACTTTGAGTTATTCATAACTCAAATGATGTTGTCATGCAACAATAGTCAATACTATTATCTTGCATTTGATGCACAATCATCTATTTGTATTAGTGTTTTGCGAATAAACCTTTTATTCATGATTGCAAAACTTACAAATTTTTGTCTCCTTCATTCTCATATTATCCCGTATAGTATGATTCTATTTGAGTATATATCTAGAACTCTTTCTAGATTTTGAGTTTCCTTTCCGGAGGAAAGCTCCCACTGTTATCTTATAACTTGTGACGTATCGATATACAGTCACTTATGTACTGAAAACTACATTGTAGTCTATTTATGATTTCATCATCTTAATAATTTTCACTCATCTTGGCTATTTGATAATGGTTTCATTCATCGTTATGAATAATGTATCCAACCATTCTAACTTCTAGTGGGCGACCTTTTATTATTCATATAATAAACTTTCCCATTAAAGCTCCATCATCATATGATACAAATTATTTTATTCATCTAAATTGAGTACCTCTTATTCTTTACTCTTAAAGAATCACCCATTCTCTCAAAATGGTAGGTTTCAATTCTTTAATGAATATTGCTCCCACTGAAAACAATATCCCTCGACTTCTTAAATGAACCTTTCATTTCTCGCATGTTAAACTATTACTCGAATCAATATCACTATCACTATCCCTATAGTGATCTGTTTCCATTCAATCAATCATCACCCTTTTATCATGTCTTCGTTTCCTCGAGACGAAAATGACATGATAATTTCCTTATAACTACATTGAGAGAATTGAGATGATTTCTTCTCTTTTATCTTATAAACTTAGAAAAATCATTTATTAAGGAACCGGTCTTTTGATTTCTCCTCTATTATCTTATAATCTTTAAAAAATCATTATCTCAAGGAGCCGATATTCCTCCTGAATTCATACGGGGTTTCATGTCTCCTCTCTATGAAACAATCAACATAAAGAACCTTTCTTCGAGTGTCCTCCCATAGTTTCTTCAGTGTCATTTAGGGCTCTTCTTAAGACTCCCAAGTAGGAGTCTTCTCTAAGATTCGTTATTTATATCATTGGTTTGCGAGCGAAATATTTTCTCCCACTCTATCCTTCTAACAATAACCTTTATTCGTATAAGGATAGCTATTTCGATTAACCAATGCATATGAATGTTCGAAGTTTTCTAGGTGTGATGAATACATTCTCATTTTCACTTAAAATGAAAATCTTATAATGAACTAATATTGTCTCATTTTGATTGAAAGTATCTCATGGGGTGTAGTTCTTCGTTTTAATCAACACTTTGATTGTATTATATTGATCGTATCAATTGATAATTGCGTGATTAAATCACTATTATTCATGTTTAAACAAGGCATGCAATTTATTTGAGAAATCAAAACATTGATTAAGAACAAAAGTAGTGACTCGGGTTGAAAACCAAGTCACCAATATCCAAAATTACAACCATTGTTTTAGGATTTTAATCCTTGTCTTACAAGAAAATAAATTGTTCCATAAATAAATGCAAAATATGAAAGAAGACGATATGAAAATTAGAGGCAAGCTCTTCAAGTCTTCGATCAATTTGGATGCTACCATAGCCATCCAAGTAAGGAACTTCAAGCTTCCTTCTCCTTGCCCTTATCATTATTAGGAGGCGCACCTTTAAAACAATTAAAAAGGGTAAATATCAACACATTTGTATCATTATACATAAGTTGATAAATGACATGAATTTAAACGAGAATTATTACCTACGGCGGTTGCCTTCCCATTTTTGAGATCACTTAAGTATTTGGGGCAATTTCTTTTCCAATGACCGATCCTCGTGCAATAATGGCACTTGTCTTGCTCTTTTGAAGACGAGGTGGAAGCACCTTTCGAAAAGGTCTTTCCTTTGGTCGCCTTGGGCTTGAACGTTTTCTTGCCCTTGCCTTTAGAGGCATTCCTTTTGAAGCTCGTTTTCCCTTTCTTTTCGATGTTCAAAACATCTTTGGTGGAACTTTCATGAAGTCCCATGTCCCTTTCGGCTTGGACTAGCATCTTATGCAACTCGTCCAGCGTGGTCTCTTGGTTTCGCATGTTAAAATTCACCCGGAATTGAGCATACGCTTTAACCTTATTGAGTGAGTGAAGAACTCGGTCAATAATAAGAGAGTCGGGAACATCAACATTTTGAGCTTTTAGAGTCTCCGCGAGCTCAACGAGTTTGAGCACATGAGGGCTTATCTTTTGCCCTTCCTTGAATGTAATGTCAAAGAAGGCGGAAGCCGCCTCATATTGAATCACCCTTGGAGTTTGCGAAAACATGGTCGCAAGCTTGGTGTAGATTTCATACGATGTGGTCAACTTAATCATACTCCTTTGGAGATCCGGCTCCATGGAGAAGATGAGCACATTTTTAAGAGCGGAGGACTCTTTCATGTAGGCTTCATAGGCCTCACGAGTTCCGACCGCGGAACGAGCGGTTGGAGCGGGAGGAGCGGCTTCGGATAGGTAACGACTCTTATCGTCACCTTGAGCGGCCAAAAGTAATTGCGCATCCCAATCCTTAAAGTTTGAACCATGCTTATCGAGTTTGCAACGATCCCTAAAGAATCGAAGCCATGATACGTTAGTGAGAGGTGGAGCGTTGGTTGCCATTGATGTTGTTGAAAATTGAACTACAATAATAAAAGGAAAAACAACATCATTTTAAAATTCTTAATTTAAATTTAAGAAACTTAAACATGTTAAGTATATTTACTTAATGATCTCTTACCCTATTAAGTAAACAATCCCGAGACCCAAACCCATACTAATCCGGGCACGGTGTAGCCGATTCAACCCGTATTTGCATAATTTGGTGGATTAACCCTTTAATCGGTTCTACTCTTAGAACTCTCGGTCGACAATTTTCTTAAAATTATCTTTAGCCCGAACTTATTGCAACTACGGTTACGAATACTTTCGTTGAGATCAACCAAATTTCAAGGTGTAATCTTATTACCCCACTTACCCAACGTGACAATTTTAGTACCCCGGTGTAGCCGAGCCTACGTTCTTGTGAAGAAGGGATTCATGGGTCCGTACTTTTTGGTAAGGCTAAGTCTCAATATTTATATGTAAGAGATCTAGTCAAATTATTATCTATCTCCGTTTAAGTGAACTAAGTCGGTGAATTATCGATAAAATAAAAGACTAGGTCGACTAGGTCGAAACATGCATGATACGATGTATGACGATTTGGCTATGCATGCAAACATATAAAAAGCAAAAATAAAAGCATAAATAAACCCTAGTATGGCCTTTCCTAGAAAAGAAATAACAAAGTACAAATTCGGAAACCAACTCCTTTGGTCCCTTGAACTTGACGCGGCACGCACTTCGAGGTAAACACCGTCTTGATCGGAACTCCTTTCCGAATGGCACCGTCTTCAAGGAACTCCGGATTTTACAAATATTACAACTTTTCTAGTCTACTTTATACATTATAAAATAGAAATAAATTACAATTGGGTGATACGAGATCACAAAATTACAACCGAATCGGTAACCCCTTACATTACGGGAAATACCGATTTAAAACTAAGGCCATACTAAGTAAATTACGTAATTCCCAAAATTACGTAAAAATAAATCATGACATTCATAATAAAATATGCAATGCTTATGTAAATATGAATTAACATGCAAACCCTAAGCCAAATCGTCCTATTTAAAACACTTATTTAAATAGTTATCGCAAACCTCGGTTTATGGAATCGCGTGTTTTAACGTTTAACAACACTATGCATTAAATGAAACGGTTTTCATCCTTAAGTTAATCATCCTAACTCTTATAGGTTTCAAAATTTAGTCTTACTCAAACTTTGAACATGACTTAACTTAATATATTTCAATATTGATCGGTATTACTCGGTTTTACGGGAAAAATAATATAAAATCCAAAAGAGTCATTTAAAATTTCGAAAATTTCAAAATTCAAATTTTGAAAATTCCAGAATGTTCTTAAAATTTCAGAACTTCAAAAATAGTAGTATTTATACGGTTTCAACATTATTTCGAAAATAATTACGTAAAACGAGCATTTTAAGTCGGAAAATTCAATAATTAACTCCATAAATGCAAATAAAATACTAATAAAATTTTTACACTTTCCAAAACACTTTAAGAACACAAAATGGACAGGAAAAATAAATTACACACTGCCCAAGAGCCGAAACTTTAATTTAAAGACTCCTTTTATTTTAATTTTAAATGCTACTTTTAACAAATTAAAAATTAAAACAAATCTGAAACTTTTGGCTCCCAAGAATATTTTCAAGATGAACATATCATATATGACTAATATGGGTTACATTTTTTTTCGGCCATTTTAACAACTTTTGCAAATTTTAACGATTTACGTCATATATCGTACGATTTTAACCTTTAAAATTATTTCTCAAGCATAAAATAAGATAAAATTCTCGAAAATTTTATACATGCTGGAAATAATATATATGACATCGTGTTAAATTTTTATGGCCAAATTCCAACTTAAACTATTAAAGTCGAAATTATGTCACTAATTACCCGATTTTTACATTAAAAATCTATAATATTGCAATATTTGAGATAAATTTCTGGAAAATTCAACATAAATTTTAAATATTGCATGTGACATCCTCATAGATTTTTATAGTCAAATTCATAATATAACTATTTTAACCCATTTTTATTCATCTTATTACATTTTAACACTTAAAATTCATATCACACGTTTTATAAGTCTATAATTTACGAAAAATCATATTCATATTATAGAAAATACATATGATAACATACTGAAAAATTTCGGCCAAAAGATGATTTTAGCTATTTTTCCCAAAATAAACGACTTTAACCATTAAAACTTTATAAAAACCGAGATTTAATATACCATTAATCAATATTCATGCAAAATATATTCCAAATATTCTAAAACATTTTAGAAAACAGTAGGTATTCATGCTAAAATTATTTCGTGCATATCATATATTAAACGAAAATTACAATTTTATTTTGTTATCACTATCTCCGTAAAAACGTAAACGGAAAGCATGCAAACAACCTATTGCTCTGATACCAATTGTTGGGTTTTATTAGTTACTCATAAAATAATTTTAGTCATACTAAACTAACCATGTAATTAACATTTTAATATACTAGTTAAAACGATCTTATGCATGCTAAAAATGCGGAAATAAGGAGATATTGAACCCTTACACACGGTCCAAGAGAATGGCAAGGATGATCCTCCAAGTACCCAAAATAGAATACCTCCTTTGGATGCACCAAAACAACCCTTAACCAACCGAGATCTTGAACAAGCTAGTATCAAAATCGGTTCTTTCCTTAAAACAATATAAGTTCTAATATGAACTTATTATACTAATTTTATATCTCTTAATATAATTAGTATGAATATTATCTTATAATATGAGAGGTTTTGATGTTGATAAATTTTCTTACTCTTAGAAAAATAACACAAGCATTAGGAATGAATTATGCATAACTTACATATTAATGTAAGTGTGGCTTAGGGTTTAAGGGGGCCGGGTATGGGGAAGAACAAGAGGGAACATCTCCTCTTTTCTATGTGGCTAGGGTGGCTATAGGTTGGTGTCTCAAGGATAATGTGTCAACATAATGATTATAGTGTGTTTAATACACTAATCACCCACACAACCACCTCCCATACCCGGCCACTTAATCCATAAAATGGATTCCATTTTACAATTTTGTCAATTGTGTAATGTGACATCTTATATGTCACATAGTAATAAAATTATCTTAATATAAATATTTATCATATAAATATTATATATATAATTAAATAAATCATATTTATCAATTGACATGTAATTCGAAATTACAAATATAAAATGAATAATTTTATCGTCAATACGATTTACAACATTTGTATTAATTATAACCCGATTCATTCTAATTACGATATCATAAAATATCGTTTAATGTTTAACAATTGACACGTTTCAATTTTAAACATAAATCTTACAATAAGATTTAACCTCTAATTTCTCGATACACGAGTTTAAGGAATATGAGCAAATCGTATCAATATACATTTGATCACTTTTATCAATTAAGGGAATTGTCCTAAAGGTGTGACCTAAAGGGATCAACTGACCACCACCGTCATACGACAGTAATGTCAAACTCTAGCTAGCCAATCATTACCGATTAATGTTGGTCAGTTGACTGATGTAAAATCGTATCATCCCTTGCGCATTCTCGTTATGAGATTTAATTACGTGATCGCACTATTTTTGAGGACACATTTCCCAACAAACATGTACGCCACAATCAGTGGGGAGTGACTAGAGTTCTCCTAGCCACCTTTTGTAACGACACGTAACACATAAAGCAATACAGAATACTCCAGCATATATCAACATGTGAAGCATAAATTATCTCATCAACTGATCTCATACTATCATGCAAACTCTAATGCACGGCTCTCAACCAACTTCATAAACCGTTAGGATAGAGAGCCGGTTTCCCTACTGATTACCCAGTCGGGGGGTCTTTCAATCCAACTATTTATGAAACCGATAAAAGAGTCATCCAATGCCTTGGATGAACAGATTAAAACTCAAGCAATATATTCATTAACTCCAACATACATATCTGACACTGTACCAAACTCTAGGCAAACAGATATAACATCAAGTAAAGAGGTTCAGCGGTCAACTTAAGACATAACCTAATTACCAAACATTCAACAAGTATAAAGGTTCAGAGGCGACATCTTAACGCATAACCTAGATACCAAGTTCACAATATCAAGCAAGGACTCAGAGGCGAAAACTCAACGCATGGACCGACTATCACAGAACACTAGACTCAGAGGCGAAAACTCAACGCATGGACTAGCATTCAATTCACAATCACAAGTAAGGAACTCAGAGGCGAAAACTCAACGCATGTTCCCCTACTACATCACAAGGTACTAAACTCAGAGGCGACTCAACGCATGTTCTAGCACCAAACACCTGCACTCCGGGTAAGGTATGACAACCTGACTGCCCCGTCGTGCAGTTGCTCTACTCGTCAGACTCAGAGGTAAGCTTAAGGCATGTCCTGACGCGATCACTCAAACATGTCTGGACTCAGAGGCGAAAACTCAACGCATGTCCCAGACACGACAAACAAACACATATAGGGCTCAGAGGCCAGCTTAAGGCATATCCCCATATATGACATACAACTCACGTATTAAGTTCAGAGGCGACATCTTAATGCATAACTTAACACGCATCAATACAACATCATCAAAGTCTATGAACTAAACTCTAGTTCTACTTTCTTAACTTCTAGTCAACACTTAATTGACCCCAGGAACTAAGTTGAGGGAGAGCCGGTTTCCCTTTCGGTTACCCGACCGGGGGGTCTCTATCCTCTCTCCATTCCCGAACCCAATATAGTGTTGCCCATCCTCCGGGGACCTCAATTACATACCAAAGATACAAGGAACGAGTTTCAATCAAAACCGATTAACCGTTCAAAAGTTATGAACGATTTACAAATTAAAAACACGCTACAGGGGTTCCCAGCCGGTCGGCCGGCAGCCGGTCCACCGGCTGGTAACCTAACCCAGCTTTCTTTTCTTTAAAACCGAAACAGCTCAAAAAGGACTCCCAGGCGGCTGGCAGGCGGCCGGTCTACCGGCTGGGGATCCAATCCCATTACGAACTTTCTCAAAATGAGGCTCCCAGCCGGCTGGCAGGCGGCTGGTCTGCCGGCTGGTACCTCATTCCCTATCCTTTATAATTACGCGCAAAACAACACAAAGAGGCTACCAGCCGGTCGGCAGACAGCCGGCCCACTGGCTGGCAGCTCAAAACGTAGTTTCTTTTAAAACTCGCAAAAACAACATAAGGCCTTCCGAGCCGGTCGACCGGCGGCCGGTCGGTCGACCGGCTCAGAGAGCCTGTCGCCAAAAATCGCATTTCCAGCCCTTTGCAAAACTCCATAAATCGATACTAAATCATAAGAATCGCTACAAGTGAAGTTTAACCAGCATTACAAATCATCTAATAACACTATCTAACAGCAAACAAACCCATAACAATCCTCAATACGGAAATATGAAGTATCCGTCGCAAAACATGAAATTTCAGAAAATGGTTTATGAACATATGAACAACAACAAGGCATGAATTCTTCCCATAAGAACAATCCTAAACATGTTACTAAGTCCATTAATCATCAAACATTAACAAAAATCAGAAACAATAAGAAGAACACATCAAACTTGCTATTTTAACAAAAACGCCGAGTTTCTCATTATCGTCACCTCAAAAGCAATCTGGCTCAAAGATCTTCCTCAAGGATGAAGCTATCCACTTCCGGGTCGTCCAAGCCCACGCCTACAGGCACGAAAATCGGTATTAACGGACCAAAGACGAAATTTAGGCAAAACAGCCCAAATTTCGAAGTAGAGGAAATGCAAAACGAAAGTGATAGATGGCTTGCAAATTGAATGAGGATTCCGAAAATGTTATTACCTTAATTCGGTAGACGGATGATGGAGAAATGAGCAAAAGAAGGTGATATTAATGGAGGTTTTTGTGAAAAATGATTTTACAGTGAAAGTGTTTTGAGATGATGAAGGAATGTCGACTTGTGGGTTTTTAAGGGTTTAAGGAATTGTCCTTTCCGTTTAAAATGAAACGGGTTAGGATACTTGAACGGGTTTTTAAGTTGAGAACTTAATTTTACCAAGTTTGTATTCGTCTTAAGGACTTAAGGTTCTTAAGACGGATCTTACTATTTATTTAAAATACTTTCCGATAATTAGTTAAAATATTATTTTATTACTTAAAATAATTTAAAACGCTTAAAATATATTATACGAAAATACGGGATGTTACAATCACCCCAACTTCAAAAAGTTTCGTCCTCGAAACTCGAACGAAGATAGATTCTAACTAACTATACCTCAATCGAAAAGAGAAGGATGCGCATCACGCATCGATGCCTCAGTCTCCCATGTCTGCTCCTCGACATCACCGCAACGCCAAAGAATTTTCACCAAGGGCACCACCTTGCTCCTAAGCTTCCTATCCTGTCGGTCAAGGATCTTCACTGGACGCTCCTCGAAGGCAAGACTCGGCTCCAGGTTCTCGATCTCTCTAGGCAGAACATGACTCGGGTCACTAACATATCTGCGGAGCTGGGAAACGTGAAAGACGTTATGGACCTTGCCCAAATTAGGAGGCAAGTCCAAACGATAAGCAGCAGCACCAATCCTCTTCACGATCTCAAAAGGCCCAATATACTTAGGACTCAACTTGCCCTTAACTCCAAACCTCTTAACGCCCTTCCTCGGTGAAACTCTCTAGAAGACTCGGTCACCCACCTCTAACTCGAGAGGTCTACGGCGAACATCAGCATAGGATTTCTGCCGATCCTGCGCGGCCTTCATCCTACCTCTGATAAGCTGAACCTGATCAATCGTAACAGCTAACTGGTCCGGTCCTAGGTCGTGCACGTCACTCGCTTGATCCCAACAGATCGGACTACGGCACTTCCTACCATAGAGCGCCTCATACGGGGCCATACCAATAGATGAATGGTAACTGTTGTTGTAAGAAAACTCTACCAACGGCAAACACTGCTCCCAAGAACTCTGAAAATCGAGGGCACAAGCGCGGAGCAAATCCTCTAGTGTTTGTATGGTCCTCTCGGACTGCCCATCGGTCGCGGCATGAAAAGCAGTACTCATCAACAAACGGCTACCCATAGCCTCCTGTAAAGCCTTCCAAAATCTGGAGCAAAAACGAGGATCACGATCGGAAACGATCTCTCTCGGCATACCATGATAGCGGACTATCTCAGCAATATAAGCCCTGGCTAATCGATCCATATCCCATGTCTCTCTGATAGGCACAAATCTGGCACACTTAGTTAGCCTATCAACTATAACCCAAATCGCATCCTTGCCTCCCACAGTCTTAGGCAACGCCGTCACAAAGTCCATCGATATGCACTCCCACTTCCACAGAGGAACGTGGAGCGGTTGTAACAAACCACCTGGCCTCCTATGCTCTATTTTGACTTGCTGACAAGTCAAGCACCTACTAACGTAATCCAAGATCTCTCTCTTCATACCAGGCCACCAAAACATAAGTCTCAAATCCTTGTGCATCTTCTCTCCTCCTGGATGAACTGAATACGGTGTAAAGTGAGCCTCATCATGAACCCTCTTCCTCAAATCTGGAACATCTAGCACATACATCCTACCACGGAATCTAAGGAAACCCTCAGCATCAATCAATAAATCGGGAGAAACACCACTCGAAATCTTAGCCTCGAACTTCTTCAAATCAGCATTAGTAGGCAAACCCTGACGAATCTCCCAATATAAAGACGGCTCGGCAGTCATAGCAGCTAACCAATCAAAACCACTACCAACCATCTCTAATCTCAGCTTCCGGAACTCGGAACACAACTCATCGGGCAACACACGCATAACACTCATCGAATGAGAAGTCTTGCGGCTAAGCGCATCAACAACTACATTGGCCTTTCCCTCATGATACAATAACTCTATGTCATAATCCTTAACCAAATCTAGCCAACGTCTCTGTCGCATATTAAGGTATTTCTGTGTGAAAATGTACTTAAGACTCTTGTGATCCGTGAAAATGCGACAATGGGATCCTATCAAGTAATGACGCCACCTCTTCAAGGCATGAACAACTGCAGCTAACTCAAGATCATGTGTAGGATAGTTCACCTCGTGAACTATCAACTGTCTAGATGAGTAAGCTATCACCTTACCACTCTGCATCAACACACATCCAAGCCCTAACATCGAAGCATCACAGTAAACATCGAAGTCAACTCCAATCTCTGGCAAAGCTAACACGGGAGCGGAAGTCAACCTAGTCTTCAATTCCTGGAAATAGCTCTCGCACTTGTCGGTCCACACAAACTTAGCTTCCTTCTTCAACAACTGAGTCATCGGACGAGCTAATCTAGAGAAATCCTCAACAAATCGACGGTAGTAACCCGCTAAACCAAGGAAACTACGGATCTCTCCCACATCTTTGGGACTCTCCCAATCAACAACGGCCTCAATCTTCGCGGGATCAACCATAAAGATTGGGGATTGACTTATGGAGGTGACTCAACGCTCTGCGCCACGGGTTACGCAGATGCTAGCTTCCAAACGGATCGAGATGACTCGAAATCTCAGTCTGGATTCGTTTTTACTCTTAATGGCGCTGCTGTCAGCTGGAAAAGTTCTAAACAAAGTGTTACAGCAGATTCTACATCTGAGTCCGCGTAAAAGGAGATATTTCATTGATAAGATCGCTACGGATGACAACATAGCTGATCCTCTCACTAAAGCATTACCACGTGATAAGCATGAAGGGCACATTCATTCCATGAGAATTAGATGTGTTCCTAAGTTGTAGTACTCTTTTATGAATTCATGTAATAATTCATTTTCTCGTGTACTCTATTCAACCTCATTGTTATGATATATAATGTTTTGTTTTTCATGTGGAATTGTACGCCAATTTTGAACACCACAAAGTGAACTGAATAACATTACATCGTTTTAGTCCTTGATTACCCACTTGAGCTGATAACTCAGGTAATCATTTTGTGACGTTGGTTGATGGTGGGTTCAACGAGCCATAAGTCACGCGGATGACTGACCAATCACAAAGGTGTAACACCCCCATTTATTCAAGAGCCTTTAGCAAGACATTCTCGAAGAAATAGAGTTGTTACCATCTCGGAATGACCGAGGTAGTGCATAACAAAGTAAACAAACCAAGGTACTTTATATAAAAAGAACTGATTAAATTTAAACTTTTATTATTACAACTTACTTAACTCAAACTGAAGTACCAAATTACAAAACTACTACAGCGGAAACATTAAATACAAAGCTACATCGTGATAGTCTGACTAAGTGGGCTAATCAACTAGGTAGGCAAGTCAACATCCTCATGCTTCCCCATGAGCTCCCAAAACAGCTAACTCAAGACCTGTTAAAATCTGCTCCCCATTCCGGATCATCACAGGTGTCACACGAATACACAGTCAACCTCGCGGTTGAGTAGGACAACACAAAAATAGATAATGCAACAATTATGATATGCAAATGCAATGATATGCTCGAGCTCAATCTCAATCTCAATCACAATCTCAAACCCGTAACACCCAGCCATACCGAACCTCCCGGCAGACTATAATCGGTCGTCACCGAACACCAGCTCAATAGCTGATAAGACACCAGGCCTGGTCTGCAGAACCACCCTGGGCTTTATATCAGAACAACATCTGACTCACATCTTTCTCAGTAACCAATGCATATGCCATGCTCATGAATGCAACAATACTCTTAATCAATCATGTTATTACACAATGCAATGCTCATACCAATAATAATAATCAACACTCAATTCAACCAATATCATTCTCATATCAATCATGCTTGCATCATAACATACAATTCAATCATTCATTCATAACACATCACATGTAATACGCCAACCCAGGATAATCACATTAACCGAGATTGAGTAGGTATGTCCTACCTGGATAGCAATATAATCCAAATAGCAATCCAATCACAACCAGAATATTCCACTTCACTTGTTACCTAAAAACGATTAACAATGACATACATAATTACTACTATATTACCCAACAAAGTGTAGTATAATAATCATTTAACTTCATTAACTAATTAATATATCACGCTTAATGAAATTATATTAAACGTAACTAATAATAGAATACCGTCACAAATTAAATTAAACAAACTCAATTAATTAAATATTAATTATCAATTAAACAACTAAATAAATTAATTAATTAAAATACCAATACTAACAATATATAATAAGAATAACAATAGTAGTACCAATAATACTACTAATAATCATCATAATAATAATATTAACAATACCAACCATAATAATTTTAATAGTAATAATAATAATTATTATTATTATTATAATAATAATCATGCAAAGTCAATGACAAAAACTACGTAGAAATGTATTAAACAAACAGCCATTCACGCTAAACCCCGACATTAGCAGCTACACGAAGTAGTTCTTGTTGCAGCCATTTTCCCGACACCACCACCACCAGCCCGGTCCCCGGCAACTACCACCACTGGACCCAACGTCAACTACGCACTACCAACTACAACTTCCCCGCATTTAACACCACTAAGGCCTACCACAACAACCCCCACGACACCTCTAAACAGCCTGCAACAACCGCGATTAACCGTCTTTTCCGCAACAGCCCCTTAACTCCCTTTGTGTTCACGCTACTCTCTCTCTCTCCTCCTTGCCCAACACCACCAGTCGACACCACGGTGGTAACCACTGACACACGGTGGTTCATGGGGTGGTCCCTTGGTCCACAAATCCCCCTGTAACTACCACAACAACCGCCATTAACCTAACCCGCGGCCTGCCCCTGTTTTCTATCCGCTGTCACTATACATTATTTTTGTTGCTTCCAGTCGCAATTGGTGTGTCGCCACCCCTGGACCACCCACTGAGCACCACCGTGCTCCCAACAAACCCATAAATCATGAACACCAACCCTTAGGTTCGGTCAGACACGATAAGGTGTATTAACAACCTAACACACTGGTCCCCTGTTTCACGGTTGCGACACCCTCATTACACCCTTATGAACACCCTTTTTACCACCACCATAACCACCCACATAGGCTACCCTAGTCGGTCAGAGTCTCATACACCCCCTATAACCTATACACAAAACACAACCCTTAAAATCATAAAAAAAACAGAAGAACGGGAAGTGAACTTACCGAGATAGTCGTAATGGTGTCTATGTCAGTTTAGTCGATGTAGAACAGCGTGAACAAGGACTCTTGTGTACGTGGTTGTTGGGGTATGGGAGGCAGACGATTGTAAAGAGTATGTATTAGGGTTTTTGGATTGTGTAGCCTTGGATGAGGGATGGATATGTTGATGGATAGACGGGTTTAGGGCTACGGTTGTATATTGGTGTGTCGATATATGGGTAAGGGTTTGGGTGAACGAGTATAGTCGGGTTTGGGAAAAAGCAAATATGAATTATATACTTTAATATTAATATTAATAATTAGATAAATTACAAAATATAAAGTTATTATAGAAATATTAAAATACTAGCAATTATATACGAATATATAAAAAAATATAGGATTTAAATACCATTACGACTTAAATAAAAATAGAGGTTAAATATAGTTGAGAAATAAATATAAAATAGGAAATGTATTTAATTATAAATATATTATTAAAATTAAGAAATACAAATGAAATGTCATCTTACAAAATAATCATCCAATATAAAATTATTATGAAATAAGAAATAATCTTAGAAATACAATTTATAAAACAGTAATAGTTTAAGTAAAATACTTAGTAAACATTCCTTTTGAAATACGTGTATAAAACATGGTTTGACTGTCGTTGACCGAGGCTAACATACGGGGTATTACAGTCTTCCCTCCTTAAACAGAACTTCGTCCCCGAAGTTCACCTCACTACCCATCACCAAACCAAGGTCAACTGACGCCCTCCACCCTTGATCACTCCCCTCAGAAATGACATGTGTTACATTCCACCTCCCTTAAACCAAACTTCGTCCCGAAGTTTAACAGATGTCAAAACACGATCTCAACCACACAACCAAACACAACACTCCTCCACCCTTCTGCACTAACTCCCTAAATCTTCTATGAAGACATTCTACTACTGTCTATCCTCCTTAAAAGAAACATGCCAACAAGTAAATGCAAAAATATATACATAGCTCGCATCATTGCACAAACTCAAAAGGTACAACTATATAATACTTTCATGTATAGAGCTACTGCTCAACTCATGTAATAATTAACAACCAAACTTTTGATATTTTCCAATCCTATCCTTCTTAAACCCGGTTACGTCCCCGTAACCTCCATCACATTTATATATCACTAAACACAGATCATCACCATATTTAAAGGCAAAACGACATGCTAGAAGATAATTAAGCACAACATACTACTCATTTCTCATCGCAGCCCCTGTAAGTAGCAATCATGACTTATAAAGTACATATACTCGCTAAAGGCATTAAGTCACTGAAATCATACATATGAACATCTGAGCACAGCCGGAATTACCATATAAATATTCACGTGGTCGCAAGACAAGTGACAACATCCATTTACCAGTATAAAATTCCGAACCTTTTACCAGATTGCATAACATGTACTATTTCTGTGATAAAATAACTGTGGTAACACGTCAATAAACATACATAGATACACCTATTGTTAATCTCTTTATACAAGAACTGGTCAAAGTTAACAACTAGCAGTTATAAATAAACACGAGGTATAAGCATACAAAGGCACGTATCCAGTCCCTTATATACATGGTAATCACACGAAGTACTGTAAAATAATAACTATATCACATTGTCAAACATAGGCTTGTATATTTTGTTTCTACTTCTACAAATAACAGTCATATACGATCATGAAATTCATTCACATTATCGTAACAAAGAGATTATATTATCATATAATAAACTTTATATTCATTTCATAGGTCTACTACTCACGCTACTAATGCTATATCAGAAAATTACATGGTCACATTACATAATTCATATTTGATTAAACTTTTATATTTAAAACTTTAACTTACATTTTCAACAATCACACATCATGCTGCAACTTTCAAAATCATAATTAAATAACCGCTTATCCATTTTGTAAGATATTATAGTTTTTAGAAAATATAATGAATCAACTAATTATAGGAAAAAGAATCAAACCCAAATCTTAAGGGAATTATTTATAACAAATTTTACAACTCAGTTGGTCTGAACAAAAACTTTACAGCAATTAGACAGTAACTTGGGGCAACTTGCAAAAATTACTATTAACGAATCGTTAAGATTTTACGTGGCTTATCATTTTGAAAACATAAAAGATTATCGTAAACAGTGGAGTTGGAATAATGAATAAACAATAACCACGTTTTAAATTATTGATTTTATAAAAACATGGGTCAAAACAGAAATGTGCAGTAACAATCTGACCACTGTCGACTAAAATATTTATTTCTCGCAAAATATAATTCGTATTATGAAATGAATCAAGCTCATGGTCCGTCCACCTAAGTTAACTCGTCCAAGACTAAGTATGCTAAGCTATCTTTTGATCCTACCAAGTACATATCCTGAAGGTGTGGGACTTCTTTTATTTTATGTTAACCTAAAGGGGCTGAATTTCTGAATGACAAAGGTGTTATTGGGAAGCAAGGTCACGGCTGCTAGCATTGGTCCTAGTCCTTGTTTTCCTCTTTTGTTGAAACACCAAAGAAAGCTAAAGGAATCAATTGCCATTCTTGTACAAACCAGAAAAAGGGGCTGCAAGGGAAGCTTTTAAGGGCTGGTACACCTGCCATAAAGCATCAAAACATCACTTTCAAAGTCTGATTTTGTAAGAAGGCCTTTTGTTTTTCTTTTGTGTACCCTAGGCAGCCGTTTAAGGGCTTGTAAGCCTTGTTTTTTCTGATCTCTTTTGTGTACCACCAGATGTAAGTGTAATGAAGGGTTAGGATTGGTTGTCTTGGTCTATAAAAGAAACCCTCCAACTCATTTCAGAACACAATTGGAATGAAGTAAAAATCAGAAACTTTTCTAAGTTATCTTAACTACATTGCTTTGTGCTTATAGAGGCCATTAGCTTAGTGCTTTGGCTTGTTATCTTACTTTGCTGGGTGCTTGTAAGGTAATTAGCTCTTAGTTAGTGGCTTTGTGCTTGACTAAGTTCATATCTTGTTCTAAAAACACCAAACTAAAACGACACAAACACACTTCACAACTTTCTGATTTCGACTAAAAAATGACTAAGTATTAAACAGTAGTAGTTTCTGTTCAATTGGTTATCAGAGCTTTGGTTATTTTCTTAGTGAGTTCATCATCCCTACCCACATTCAAAAACACAAAAAAGACCATGAGAGAAGAGAGAATGGCTGGTTTGGAAACAAAAATGGACAATCTGTCCGGAGAAGTCCAACTTATGCTTGAAGCTATGAATACTATCATGGCTAACATTCCAACACCACAAAGAGGAAGGCACCACCTCATCGTGGCAGGGGTAGAGGCCGTGACTTTGTAAGGGGAGGAAGAGGAGTGGTTCATGAAGAGGAGGAAGCCAATTCAGATTCCGAAGAGTCCACCATTGAAGCTCACCATGGAGGCCTCAATAAAGACATAAAGGTAGAACTTCCTGATTTTCTTGGTAGTTTAAATCCGGAAGACCTTCTAGATTGGCTTAGGAGTGTTGAACGAGTCTTTGAGTTTAAAGGGTATTCTGATTCCAAAGCTTTTAAAGTTGCCATACTTAAACTCAAGGGCTATGCTTCTCTTTGGTATGAGAACATGAAAAATCAAAAGGAGAAGGGAGGGTAAAGAAACCATTAAGTCATGGACTAAACTGAAAAAGAAACTTAAAGAGAAATTTGTGCCAAAAGACTACACCCAAGACATGTTCATTAAACTCACCACTCTTAAACAAGAACAACAACCCCTTGAGACTTACCTTAGGGAGTTTGAACAACTTACTTTGCAATGTGAAATGAATGAGAAACCCGAACAGAAAATTGCTAGATTCATTGAGGGTCTCGACTATCACATTGCTAGTAGAGTTAAGATGCAACAAGTGTGGTCATTTGATGAGGCCGTGAACTTGGCCATGAGAGTTGAAAAGATGGGAAAGGGACGAACCACCCCCACACCAAAACAGCCCAAAATCCAAACCTTTTCTGAACCTACCATGGGTGTTAAGATAAACGAAACCAACCCCCAAAACAAAACCGACACTTGTGACAAGAACAAAACACTTGAAACCACTTCACAAAAACAGACCACTCCCTTAAAGAAATGTTACCGTTGCCAAGGCTATGGTCACTTTGCAAGAGATTGTGCATCTAAGAGGGCCCTTAGCTCGTTTGAAGTGGTTCAATGGGGTGAGGATGAGATACTTGTTTGTGACAATGAGGAAGGAGTTTCGGAGAAGGAGGAAACGGATGTGGTAATGCCGGATGCGGGGCTTAGTTTGGTCTCTTGGAGAGTAATGCATACCCAACCAGAAACTTTAGAAGAGAACCAAAAGCACCAACTTTTTCGAACTAGATGCACCATTGAGGATAGAGTATGTAACCTTATCATCGATGGAGGGAGTTGTACCAATGTGGCTTCGAACACTCTAGTGGAAAAACTATCCTTAACCACACAAAAACACCCATGTCCTTACAAATTAAGGTGGCTTAACAAGGGGGCACAAGTGAAGGTGGATAAGCAATGTTTGGTGTCTTTTTCAATTGGTAAGAACTACAAGGATAAGGTTCTTTGTGACGTTCTGCCTATGGACGCTTGTCATGTGTTACTTGGGAGACCGTGGGAGTTTGATAGAGACTCAATGCACCATGGAAGAAGCAATACTTACTCCTTTGAATTTGAGAAGAGGAGAGTTGTCCTAGCACCACTACCACCTTCCACGAATGAGGCATGTAAGGAGACCTTGCTGGTCAAAGGAGTTGGGACGAGCCAAGGACTAAATGATGAGGGAGGTGTCTATGCTCTCCTTGCCAAGAACAAATCCAAAATTTCAGAAACAACACCACTCAAGTGTACCCAAGGGATGCTCAAATGGATTGACCAAACAATGGACTCCAAGGAAGGTTTGCAACTTAAAACTACTACGATTCCCATCCCATGTTAGTTAACTCGTTTGAGCATGGATGCAAGATCAAGAGCAATGATAATAGGGCTATCCAACAACGAGAGATCAAGCAAATGGGTGTCAAGAAACGAAGTAAGCAATCCACCAATATGTCCATTTTCCGTCCTAAGGTCAAGATTGTGAAGAAGAAGGTCATTGGAAGAAAGAAAAGTGGGTTCATGATAAGTGGCAAAGGTCCAAATCAGATCGTCAAACAAATTGGTCACAAGGTTGGTGTCCCGAGAAAGAATGAAGTCCGTGGCCATTTCATGTTGGGTGACTTGAGTCCGTGCCAACACAAGCTTCGAGGTTATCATTCCAAGGATTTGAGGGCAAATCCTTTTGAAGAAGGGGAGATTGAAATGAATCAAGCTCATGGTCCGTCCACCTAAGTTAACTCGTCCAAGACTAAGTATGCTAAGCTATCTTTTGATCCTACCAAGTACATATCCTGAAGGTGTGGGACTTCTTTTATTTTATGTTAACCTAAAGGGGCTGAATTTCTGAATGACAAAGGTGTTATTGGGAAGCAAGGTCACGGCTGCTAGCATTGGTCCTAGTCCTTGTTTTCCTCTTTTGTTGAAACACCAAAGAAAGCTAAAGGAATCAATTGCCATTCTTGTACAAACCAGAAAAAGGGGCTGCAAGGGAAGCTTTTAAGGGCTGGTACACCTGCCATAAAGCATCAAAACATCACTTTCAAAGTCTGATTTTGTAAGAAGGCCTTTTGTTTTTCTTTTGTGTACCCTAGGCAGCCGTTTAAGGGCTTGTAAGCCTTGTTTTTTCTGATCTCTTTTGTGTACCACCAGATGTAAGTGTAATGAAGGGTTAGGATTGGTTGTCTTGGTCTATAAAAGAAACCCTCCAACTCATTTTCAGAACACAATTGGAATGAAGTAAAAATCAAAAACTTTTCTAAGTTATCTTAACTACATTGCTTTGTGCTTGTAGAGGCCATTAGCTTAGTGCTTTGGCTTGTTATCTTACTTTGCTGGGTGCTTGTAAGGTAATTAGCTCTTAGTTAGTGGCTTAGTGCTTGACTAAGTTCATATCTTGTTCTAAAAACACCAAACTAAAACGACACAAACACACTTCACAACTTTCTGATTTCGACTAAAAAATGACTAAGTATTAAACAGTAGTAGTTTCTGTTCATATTAACATGAAACCAAAAGCATTTGGAACCTAACTCAGAAGGTTATCATACATAAAAATTTTCATAATCATATATGGAACACATTTTGAAAGGCAGCACACACAACCAAGGTAACATTATGGAAATTTATTACAATTTTGATTCCATTAAATTTTCACATTACTTCACATTATCACATTTAACACAACCATTCTTTCTCCTAAACATGTTGATATATCTTTTGAATCATAGAAAGCACATTGTTCCATATTACCATTTACTCATTATTTTAAACTGTAATTGCCATCAAGAAAACGGTAAAGATTGCGAATTTGAAAATTAGTACCAACTAAATAACTCGAGAGTTACATATATTAATAAATAAACGAATTAGTTCTTACCATCAAAACCATCAAAACTTATTAAGGTACATAAATGTAAACTAGAAACCATTAAGGCGCCACTTATTGAATATTAACCTTATAACTAAATTAAATGTGTATGAATAGGCATAAAAACTGGCATGAAAATTTTAAGTACGATTTATCTAACACATAACTATATGACATTCATGGCTTTAGGCAACACATTCCGCATATCACTAGACATGGATTACTAAGACAAGTAGTAAAATAATAACAAACATAAATCTCAAAATCCGACTACATTTGCAAGTAAGCCAATATCAAATCTTTGCAAAGAATAAGGCATTCAAATAAGAATTGTATACACGAATAGAATAGCAATAAAAGCACAATTGTCGACATCACACATCACACATTTCGGCCTACTGGCCTTAACACATAAGACTTACCTTGATTCCGTATCCTGCAACAAGTTTAGAATACATTCCAAATTACAGACATGCATGGTTTCTTACTGCAAACAATAACAGATTCCTATGTAATCTAGTACCTTTAAATCCTCACCTCTCTGTTTTCCCTTCCCAAGGTATTCCCAGTTCAAATCTGAGAGGGCCAGGGTACAAATTAGGCGCGCTTTCCTAACCGTACTGAGGAGCTCCTAACAGTTTCTACCTGGGGTTCATTTATTTAGACACATCCTAAGTTCATTAAATTCATTAGTTCAGGCCTAAGGATCGTTCGCTCTGATACCACTTTGTAACACCCCCATTTATTCAAGAGCCTTTAGCAAGACATTCTCGAAGAAATAGAGTTGTTACCATCTCGGAATGACCGAGGTAGTGAATAACAAAGTAAACAAACCAAGGTACTTTATATAAAAAGAACTGATTAAATTTAAACTTTTATTATTCAACTTACTTAACTCAAACTGAAGTACCAAATTACAAAACTACTACAACGGAAACATTAAATACAAAGCTACATCGTGATAGTCTGACTAAGTGGGCTAATCAACTAAGTAGGCAAGTCAACATCCTCATGCTTCCCCATGAGCTCCCAAAACAGCTAACTCAAGACCTGTTAAAATCTGCTCCCCATTCCGGATCATCACAGGTGTCACACGAATACACAGTCAACCTCGCGGTTGAGTAGGACAACACAAAAATAGATAATGCAACAATTATGATATGCAAATGCAATGATATGCTCGAGCTCAATCTCAATCTCAATCACAATCTCAAACCCGTAACACCCAGTCATACCGAACCTCCCGGCAGACTATAATCGGTCGTCACCGAACACCAGCTCAATAGCTGATAAGACACCAGGCTGGTCTGCAGAACCACCCTGGGCTTTATATCAGAACAACATCTGACTCACATCTTTCTCAGTAACCAATGCATATGCCATTCTCATGAATGCAACAATACTCTTAATCAATCATGTTATTACACAATGCAATGCTCATACCAATAATAATAATCAACACTCAATTCAACCAATATCATTCTCAAATCAATCATGCTTGCATCATAACATACAATTTAATCATTCATTCATAACACATCACATGTAATACGCCAACCCAGGATAATCACATTAACCGAGATTGAGTAGGTATGTCCTACCTGGATATCAATATAATCTAAATAGCAATCCAATCACAACCAGAATATTCCACTTCACTTGTTACCTAAAAACAATTAATAATGACATACATAATTACTACTATATTACCCAACAAAGTGTAGTATAATAATCATTTAACTTCATTAACTAATTAATATATCACGCGTAACGAAATTATATTAAACGTAACTAATAATAGAATACCGTCACAAATTAAATTAAACAAACTCAATTAATTAAATATTAATTATCAATTAAACAACTAAATAAATTAATTAATTAAAATACCAATACTAACAATATATAATAAGAATAACAATAGTAGTACCAATAATACTACTAATAATCATCATAATAATAATATTAACAATACCAACCATAATAATTTTAATAGTAATAATAATAATAATTATTATTATTATAATAATAATCATGCAAAGTCAATGACAAACTCAATGACAAAAACTACTTAGAAATGTATTAAACAAACAACCATTCACGCTAAACCCCGACATTAGCAGGTACACGAAGTAGTTCTTGTTGCAGCCATTTTCCCGACACCACTACCACCAGCCCGGTCCCCGGCAACTACCACCACTGGACCCAACGTCAACTACGCACTACCAACTACAACTTCCCCGCATTTAACACCACTAGGGCCTACCACAACAACCCCCACGACACCTCTAAACAGCCTGCAACAACCGCGATTAACCGTCTTTTCCGCAACAGCCCCTTAACTCCCTTTGTGTTCACGCTACTCTCTCTCTCTCTCCTCCTTGCCCAACACCACCAGTCGACACCACGGTGGTAACCACTGACACACGGTGGTTCATGGAGTGGTCCCTTGGTCCACAAATCCCCCTGTAACTACCACAACAACCGCCATTAACCTAACCCGCGGCCTGCCCCTGTTTTCTATCCGCTGTCACTATACATTATTTTTGTTGCTTCCAGTCGCAATTGGTGTGTCGCCACCCCTGGACCACCCATTGACCACCAACGTGCTCCCAACAAACCCATAAATCATGAACACCAACCCTTAGGTTCGGTCAGACACGATAAGGTGTATTAACAACCTAACACACTGGTCCCCTGTTTCACGGTTGCGACACCCTCATTACACCCTTATGAACACCCTTTTTACCACCACCATAACCACCCACATAGGCTACCCTAGTCGGTCAGAGTCTCATACACCCCCTATAACCTATACACAAAACACAACCCTTAAATTCATAAAAAAAAAAGAGAAGAACGGGAAGTGAACTTACCGAGATAGTCGTAATGGTATCTATGTCAGTTTAGTCGATGTAGAACAGCGTGAACAAGGACTCTTGTGTACGTGGTTGTTGGGGTATGGGAGGCAGACGATTCTAAAGAGTATGTATTAGGGTTTTTGGATTGTGTAGCCTTGGATGAGGGATGGATATGTTGATGGATAGACGGGTTTAGGGCTAGGGTTGTATATTGGTGTGTCGATATATGGGTAAGGGTTTGGGTGAACGAGTATAGTCGGGTTTGGGAAAAAGCAAATATGAATTATATACTTTAATATTAATATTAATAATTAGATAAATTACAAAATATAAAGTTATTATAGAAATATTAAAATACTAGCAATTATATACGAATATATAAAAAAATATAGGATTTAAATACCATTACGACTTAAATAAAAATAGAGGTTAAATATAGTTGAGAAATAAATATAAAATAGGAAATGTATTTAATTATAAATATATTATTAAAATTAAGAAATACAAATGAAATGTCATCTTACAAAATAATCATCCAATATAAAATTATTATGAAATAAGAAATAATCTTAGAAATACGATTTATAAAACAGTAATAGTTTAAGTAAAATACTTAGTAAACATTCCTTTTGAAATACGTGTATAAAACATGGTTTGACTGTCGTTGACCGAGGCTAACATACGGGGTATTACAGTCTTCCCTCCTTAAAAAGAACTTCGTCCCCGAAGTTCACCTCACTACCCATCACCAAACCAAGGTCAACTGACGCCCTCCACCCTTGATCACTCCCCTCAGAAATGACATGTGTTACATTCCACCTCCCTTAAACCAAACTTCGTCCCGAAGTTTAACAGATGTCAAAACACGATCTCAACCACACAACCAAACACAACACTCCTCCACCCTTCTGCACTAACTCCCTAAATCTTCTATGAAGACATTCTACTACTGTCTATCCTCCTTAAAAGAAACAGGCCAACAAGTAAATGCAAAAATATATACATAGCTCGCATCATTGCACAAACTCAAAAGGTACAACTATATAATACTTTCATGTATAGAGCTACTGCTCAACTCATGTAATAATTAACAACCAAACTTTCGATATTTTCCAATCCTATCCTTCTTAAACCCGGTTACGTCCCCGTAACCTCCATCACATTTATATATCACTAAACACAGATCATCACCATATTTAAAGGCAAAACGACATGCTAGAAGATAATTAAGCACAACATACTACTCATTTCTCATCGCAGCACCTCTAAGTAGCAATCATGACTTATAAAGTACATATACTCGCTAAAGGCATTAAGTCACTGAAATCATACATATGAACATCTGAGCACAGCCGGAATTACCATATAAATATTCACGTGGTCGCAAGACAAGTGACAACATCCATTTACCAGTATAAAATTCCGAACCTTTTACCAGATTGCATAACATGTACTATTTCTGTGATAAAATAACTGTGGTAACACGTCAATAAACATACATAGATACACCTATTGTTAATCTCTTTATACAAGAACTGGTCAAAGTTAACAACTAGCAGTTATAAATAAACACGAGGTATAAGCATACAAAGGCACGTATCCAGTCCCTTATATACATGGTAATCACACGAAGTACTGTAAAATAATAACTATATCACATTGTCAAACATAGGCTTGTATATTTTGTTTCTACTTCTGCAAATAACAGTCATATAAGATCATGAAATTCATTCACATTATCGTAACAACGAGATTATATTATCATATAATAAACTTTATATTCATTTCATAGGTCTACTACTCACGCTACTAATGCCATATCAGAAAATTACATGGTCACATTACATAATTCATATTTGATTAAACTTTTATATTTAAAACTTTAACTTACATTTTCAACAATCACACATCATGCTGCAACTTTCAAAATCATAATTAAATAACCGCTTATCCATTTTGTAAGATATTATAGTTTTTAGAAAATATAATGAATCAACTAATTATAGGAAAAAGAATCAAACCCAAATCTTAAGGGAATTATTTATAACAAATTTTACAACTCAGTTGGTCTGAACAAAAACTTTACAGCAATTAGACAGTAACTTGGGGCAACTTGCAAAAATTACTATTAACGACTCGTTAAGATTTTACGTGGCTTATCATTTTGAAAACATAAAAGATTATCGTAAACAGTGGAGTTGGAATAATGAATAAACAATAACCACATTTTAAATTATTGATTTTATAAAAACATGGGTCAAAACAGAAATGTGCAGTAACAATCTGACCACTGTCGACTAAAATATTTATTTCTCGCAAAATATAATTCGTATTAACATGAAACCAAAAGCATTTGGAACCTAACTCAGAAGGTTATCATACATAAAAATTTTCATAATCATATATGGAACACATTTTGAAAGGCAGCACACACAACCAAGGTAACATTATGGAAATTTATTACAATTTTGATTCCATTAAATTTTCACATTACTTCACATTATCACATTTAACACAACCATTCTTTCTCCTAAACATGTTGATATATCTTTTGAATCATAGAAAGCACATTGTTCCATATTAACATTTACTCATTATTTTAAACTGTAATTGCCATCAAGAAAACGGTAAAGATTGCGAATTTGAAAATTAGTACCAACTAAATAACTCGAGAGTTACATATATTTATAAATAAACGAATTAGTTCTTACCATCAAAACCATCAAAACTTATTAAGGTACATAAATGTAAACTAGAAACCATTAAGGCGCCACTTATTGAATATTAACCTTATAACTAAATTAAATGTGTATGAATAGGCATAAAAACTGGCATGAAAATTTTAAGTACGATTTATCTAACACATAACTATATGACATTCATGGCTTTAGGCAACACATTCCGCATATCACTAGACATGGATTACTAAGACAAGTAGTAAAATAATAACAAACATAAATCTCAAAATCCGACTACATTTGCAAGTAAGCCAATATCAAATCTTTGCAAAGAATAAGGCATTCAAATAAGAATTGTATACACGAATAGAATAACAATAAAAGCACAATTGTCGACGTCACACATCACACATTTCGGCCTACTGGCCTTAACACATAAGACTTACCTTGATTCCGTATCCTGCAACAAGTTTAGAATACATTCCAAATTACAGACATGCATGGTTTCTTACTACAAACAATAACAGATTCCTATGTAATCTAGTACCTTTAAATCCTCACCTCTCTGTTTTCCCTTCCCAAGGTATTCCCAGTTCAAATCTGAGAGGGCCAGGGTACAAATTAGGCGCGCTTTCCTAACCGTACTGAGGAGCTCCTAACAGTTTCTACCTGGGGTTCATTTATTTAGACACATCCTAAGTTCATTAAATTCATTAGTTCAGGCCTAAGGATCGTTCGCTCTGATACCACTTTGTAACACCCCCATTTATTCAAGAGCCTTTAGCAAGACATTCTCGAAGAAATAGAGTTGTTACCATCTTGGAATGACCGAGGTAGTGAATAACAAAGTAAACAAACCAAGGTACTTTATATAAAAAGAACTGATTAAATTTAAACTTTTATTATTACAACTTACTTAACTCAAACTGAAGTACCAAATTACAAAACTACTACAACGGAAACATTAAATACAAAGCTAATCGTGATAGTCTGACTAAGTGGGCTAATCAACTAAGTAGGCAAGTCAACATCCTCATGCTTCCCCATGAGCTCCCAAAACAGCTAACTCAAGACCAGTTAAAATCTGCTCCCCATTCCGGATCATCACAGGTGTCACACGAATACACAGTCAACCTCGCGGTTGAGTAGGACAACACAAAAATAGATAATGCAACAATTATGATATGCAAATGCAATGATATGCTCGAGCTCAATCTCAATCTCAATCACAATCTCAAACCCGTAACACCCAGCCATACCGAACCTCCCGGCAGACTATAATCGGTCGTCACCGAACACCAGCTCAATAGCTGATAAGACACCAGGCTGGTCTGCAGAACCACCCTGGGCTTTATATCAGAACAACATCTGACTCACATCTTTCTCAGTAACCAATGCATATGCCATGCTCATGAATGCAACAATACTCTTAATCAATCATGTTATTACACAATGCAATGCTCATACCAATAATAATAATCAACACTCAATTCAACCAATATCATTCTCATATCAATCATGCTTGCATCATAACATACAATTTAATCATTCATTCATAACACATCACATGTAATACGCCAACCCAGGATAATCACATTAACCGAGATTGAGTAGGTATGTCCTACCTGGATATCAATATAATCCAAATAGCAATCCAATCACAACCAGAATATTCCACTTCACTTGTTACCTAAAAACGATTAATAATGACATACATAATTACTACTATATTACCCAACAAAGTGTAGTATAATAATCATTTAACTTCATTACTAATTAATATATCACGCGTAACGAAATTATATTAAACGTAACTAATAATAGAATACCGTCACAAATTAAATTAAACAAACTCAATTAATTAAATATTAATTATCAATTAAACAACTAAATAAATTAATTAATTAAAATACCAATACTAACAATATATAATAAGAATAACAATAGTAGTACCAATAATACTACTAATAATCATCATAATAATAATATTAACAATACCAACCATAATAATTTTAATAGTAATAATAATAATAATTATTATTATTATAATAATAATCATGCAAAGTCAATGACAAAAACTACGTAGAAATGTATTAAACAAACAGCCATTCACGCTAAACCCCGACATTAGCAGCTACACGAAGTAGTTCTTGTTGCAGCCATTTTCCCGACACCACCACCACCAGCCCGGTCCCCGGCAACTACCACCACTGGACCCAACGTCAACTACGCACTACCAACTACAACTTCCCCGCATTTAACACCACTAGGGCCTACCACAACAACCCCCACGACACCTCTAAACAGCCTGCAACAACCGCGATTAACCGTCTTTTCCGCAACAGCCCCTGAACTCCCTTTGTGTTCACGCTACTCTCTCTCTCTCTCCTCCTTACCCAACACCACCAGTCGACACCACGGTGGTAACCACTGACACACGGTGGTTCATGGGGTGGTCCCTTGGTCCACAAATCCCCCTGTAACTACCACAACAACCGCCATTAACCTAACCCGCGGCCTGCCCCTGTTTTCTATCCGCTGTCACTATACATTATTTTTGTTGCTTCCAGTCGCAATTGGTGTGTCGCCACCGCTGGACCACCCACTGACCACCACCGTGCTCCCAACAAACCCATAAATCATGAACACCAACCCTTAGGTTCGGTCAGACACGATAAGGTGTATTAACAACCTAACACACTGGTCCCCTGTTTCACGGTTGCGACACCCTCATTACACCCTTATGAACACCTTTTTTACCACCACCATAACCACCCACATAGGCTACCCTAGTCGGTCAGAGTCTCATACACCCCCTATAACCTATACACAAAACACAACCCTTAAAATCATAAAAAAAAACAGAAGAACGGGAAGTGAACTTACCGAGATAGTCGTAATGGTATCTATGCCAGTTTAGTCGATGTAGAACAGCGTGAACAAGGACTCTTGTGTACGTGGTTGTTGGGGTATGGGAGGCAGACGATTGTAAAGAGTATGTATTAGGGTTTTTGGATTGTGTAGCCTTGGATGAGGGATGGATATGTTGATGGATAGACGGGTTTAGGGCTAGGGTTGTATATTGGTGTGTCGATATATGGGTAAGGGTTTGGGTGAACGAGTATAGTCGGGTTTGGGAAAAAGCAAATATGAATTATATACTTTAATATTAATATTAATAATTAGATAAATTACAAAATATAAAGTTATTATAGAAATATTAAAATACTAGCAATTATATACGAATATATAAAAAAATATAGGATTTAAATACCATTACGAGTTAAATAAAAATAGAGGTTAAATATAGTTGAGAAATAAATATAAAATAGGAAATGTATTTAATTATAAATATATTATTAAAATTAAGAAATACAAATGAAATGTCATCTTACAAAATAATCATCCAATATAAAATTATTATGAAATAAGAAATAATCTTAGAAATACGATTTATAAAACAGTAATAGTTTAAGTAAAATACTTAGTAAACATTCCTTTTGAAATACGTGTATAAAACATGGTTTGACTGTCGTTGACCGAGGCTAACATACGGGGTATTACAAAGGCGAGTTATACGGATATCTCGTAGGACACCCCGTGACAACGTTATGGAATCCTAAATGTTTTATAACATTGGGTGCCAAGTCGTGGATAGGACCTCCATAGTGTTCCTTAGAGTCGAGTCTTTTGACTTTCAACTGTCTCTTGAGATTAAGGCAGATTTTGGGTAACTTTGGTTTCTTTCCCACGGTCATCGTAACAGGGGCCAAGAGGATTTTTTCTGGGTTATTTCATGCTGCGCGATATCGGCAGGATTCAAGTTGAGGGAAATATCCAAACCCTTATCAGGATTTTATCATTTCTCAGGGCCACTCGAGGAGTAGTAACTGAAATGCATGGCCATGCTCGAATACAGATTCGTTTTATCAGTTAAGTTACTCTCTAGTCGGGGAAACCACTCTTGATACAGATCGCTTGTGAGATACGACCTTTGCGAATGCGGATTTGCAAATTGTCTTACATTGAGTGGGAGAAATTTTAAAAGGATATGAGAATCGGTTATCACACCTACACTTGTACGGACAAGTGGGAGTTTGTTGGAGCCTTGTGTCCTCCACATGTAGTGTGATAACGTCATTGCACATACCCTTGTACGGACAAGTGGGAGATTGTTGGGGCTGGTGTCCTTGACAATTAAGTACAATGACTTATTAAATCTCTTTAAGGATCACCAGGGCATACTTCAGTATTATTACCAGTTGATCCACGTTTATCAATAACGGTTGGCTTGCTAGATAAGTTTGACGTTATTGTCATACGGATGGCGGTGATCAACTGGTCCCTATACATCACACCTATAGGACACGTTTGAGAGATGTGAAGGTATGAAAATACAATCACATTTATGCCGGATACGACTAAACAGTTAGTCAGAGGTATTGACTATTAAATTAGTCAATAAGATGTTGAGATTATTATTTAATACGGATTAAATAATTTTAGCTAATACGGATTACATGATTAATTCGTAAAATTAAATATAAGCAGTTATATTTAATTAAATATTGATTTCGCGTATTAATATAAACAGTTATATTAATTTGGGTAATTATACAATATCGTAATTTTATCAGACCATTATTAATACATCGACTGCATTAATATCTGATAACACGTATGCGATTTATAATAAAAATCCCGCGAATAATATTTAGCTAATCGGATCGAATCAAGCAAAGGGATAAGGTAAGAGTGGAAAAAGCCCACTCTTACCCTAACCCAATTCGGCCGAACCCATATACTACATAAGGAGAGTCTTTTTCCTTTTGTCAGGGACTGTTGAATCAGAATTCTCACAATTAGGGGTTTGCGAGCATTCTTCTCCCAAAACTCAGATCTCACATCTAAAACCTCAATAACTCTCCCCATATTGCAAGGCAATTGGAGAGCTTTTCTAGCACACGCGGCATCGTCTCAAACAAAGTCTTGGGTGCAAGTTATAGGAGGGAATTTACTTTAAAGCAAGGACCCAAGGTTGATTTCTTTTTCATGCTTTTTATTAACTTATGACCATAATCACAATTGTATGTTTCATTATAATCCAGCAAGTTTAGGGCGAATACATGCTTTATTCCCCTCAAGTGGTATCAGACCCAGGCCATGAAAATTTTACTTTTGTGTTTTTCTTAAGTTTTAAAATCTGAAAAATCGTATTCTGTCGCTGAGTCGGTCGATCGACCCCCTGTTGCGGTCGGTCGACCGCCTCCTGTGTTGGTTTCTATTTCGACAGTTTTCCTTTTGTGAGTAATCGATCTTGTTTTTCGATTCCTGTTTACATATTGTTAATTAATCGATATTCTTGACAATATGTGAACCCTTGATTATGTTTATTTTGATTTACTTGTTTTAATCAAAGTTTAAAAGGTAAAAACTTGTTTTGATTTCAAAAGGTGCAGCGTTTTGCGTTTTCTGAAATTCGTTTTTACTGCCTGTTGGTCGGTCGACCTAATTGATAGGTCGGTCGATCGATTATGCTGTTGCAGAAAGTTTCTGTTTCTCGTATGGAGGTCGGTCGACCACGTGTATAGGTCGGTCGACCTCCCCCCTGTAACAGACTCATTTATTTTATTTTTCGAAAATAACATGTTTTATTTTCACATGGCCTTTAGTAATATACTATATACGGAAATAGTATATTATTAGTTTGTGAAACGGTTCACCCTCGTTTGATACATATTATTTTAAAACGGTTTAAGATAATAGGATTATAAATTTATTAAAATTGGGTGATTAAAACGGTATAATCACATGATTTTAATCCCGTAAGGTGGTTTGGTAAAAATTTGTTAATCATAATAACAGTATTATGTCATGTATGAATTTTATTTAGTTGATGCATTTTATTTATCGTCTTGTTGAATGCCTATTGAATGCTTTCTATAACGTATTTAATTTTGCAAACGGTTGTAACTTAGTGTGGCCTTAGTAGATTGTGTTACCGTAATGATGGAACACAGTC
This sequence comes from Silene conica, assembly GCA_029255685.2. NCBI lineage: Eukaryota > Viridiplantae > Streptophyta > Magnoliopsida > Caryophyllales > Caryophyllaceae > Silene > Silene conica. The sequence goes on along the minus strand of CM055316.2, from coordinate 41,071,966 downwards.
TTGCTTGTAATTTTGAGATCTTGAATCTCCGTTTTGGGTTTTTGCCATGTAATTGCTTTTGTATTTAAATTAGAATGTAAATAGGATTATATTTGTAATTTAAATTAGTAATTTTGTGAAGACCAAAGACGGAGACCGGATGCTCACTCCCGCTGCAAGGACCAAGATGGAACATCAAGACAAGCTTCTAGGGTCCAACAGTGGATTCCAAGTTGTTTTATGTTTATTTTGGTAGGATAGGCCACACTAGGACTTTTATTTACGTTTATCGCATTTATCTTATGCTTTCATCGATAATAGCTTGCATCATATTCCGCCTAAAACCAAACCACCTATAACATGCCTGAAAACTGACTCATGTAGAGGTTACGCGTTAGCTTTCTGTGACAATACATATGTCACATGTCAATTGCAAAGCCATCACTTTATTTCATTCATTCACGCATATGCTAGATATTAGTTCACTTAAAATGGATAAATAAAAGTTGATGGGGTCTTCCTCGTATAACCAAAAATTGAGATTAGTCTTTATAAATCAGACTCCCATGAATCCCTTCTTCGTCGGTAGGCATAATATGACCCCTTCTACGTCGGGTAAGTAGGAACAGATGATTTATTTTATCTCAACATCATGGTCACTCGATAATATCTAGCGACTGAGATGGACTAATAGATAGGATTTACGGAAATCTATCGACCAAGAGTTCGAACGGTGGAATTAGCCAAGCTGTGGGCTTATCAATATACGGAAATTGAGTCTTGGGATCGTTTATATAATTCTTGAGGGAGATCAATTATATAAATGCATGAGTCTACGAGTTTAAATACAATTTAATATAGACTTAAATCACAACAATGAGTTGCTTATATGGTTCTGTTTTATCTTCTTTTCAGTGTAGAACACGTTCAATTAAACTGTTGTATAACTAATGGCTGGTGAAGACCCAATGCCAAGTGTCAAGCTAGCACGTGAATCCTGGCTAAAAGCCTTCATGGACTCCATGAATCAGTCTACTAGACTGAGGAATGATGGATCAAACTTCTCTGACTGGGAGGCAGCACTACGGAATGCTGCCATTGCTGACGGAAAGCTTAAGTATTTAACTGAGCCAATTCCGGCACACCCAGGAACTGGAGCTAGAGCTAACGAAGTTCGCGCTCATAGCGACTTCGTCATGGAAGCGGGTGCGATAAAGAACGTACTCATCTATGCAATGGAATCCAATTTGCAAAGACGCTTCATAGCCCATGGTGCAAACAAGATTTTCACCACGCTCACTAACGAATTCTCAAAGGCTCCGAGAATCGTTTCTTATGAGCATACCTGTCGCTTCTTTGAGGCGAAACTCAAGAAGGGCCAAGCAGTTAGCCCACATATTCTTCACATGATTGAGAATATCGAGAAACTGGAGGCCCTAAACTGCAAGATCAGTGAGAACATAATCGTTGATCGAATGCTTCATTCGCTTCATGATGGGTTCGCCCTCTTTAGGGCCAACTATTACATGAACGACATGAAGAAGTCTCCTCATGAGCTCCACTCCCTTCTCGTACAGACCGAGAAGGATCTGAAATTAAGTGGGAGCGTGAAGCAAGATGTTCTCATGATCTCCAGTAAGGGTAAGGGTAAGGGTAAAGCTAAAGCTCAGGGCGACCTAACAGTAGGCAAGCCCAAGTTTAAGAAGTCATGATTTACTAAGAGTGGGCCAGGTGAGTCAAGCAACTCACAGGGCAAAACAAAGAGCAAGGATACTAGCATGGAATGTCACCATTGCCACAAGACTGGGCATTGGAGGCGCTCATGCCTCGTGTATCGTGAGGACATTAAGGCAGGCCGCGTTACTCCTGTTGGTATGTCTTCTTCTTCTTTTATTCACATTATTGAGATTAACCATGCAAGTTACGGAACTTGGGTACTAGATACTGGTTGTGGTTCTCATCAATGTAATCATGTGCAGGGCCTCCGAAACCAAGAACCCCTAATCAAGGGTGAGGTTGACCTGCGTGTCGGGAATGGAGCACGTGTTGCTGCAGTCTCGAGGGGAACATACGTGATCCAACTTCCAAGTGGATTCGAGTTATCTTTATATAACTGTTATTATGTTCCTTGTTTGTCCAAAAACATTATTTCAGTTTATGCGCTTGACAAACTTGGTTTTTCATTTGTAATAGAAAATAACAGTTGTATTTTCTCATTACACAATATGATTTATGGCAAGGCAGTTTCCATGAATGAAATTTATGTTTTAGATCAAACCACTGAAATATTACATGTAAATAATAAGAGATTAAAGGTAGGTGACAAAGATCAAACTTACCTATGGCATTGTCGAATGGGACACATAAATGAGAAACGCGTGAAACAGCTCATACAGAATGGAGCTATCTCGCCCTTTGATTTCGAATCATATGGCACGTGTGAATCATGTCTCATCGGTAAGATGACTCTTATTTCCTTCGAAGGTGTTGGAATGCGCGCTGCCGACCTATTAGGACTCATACATACAGACGTATGTGGCCCTATGTCGATCAACGCACGAGAAGGCTATAGGTATTTCATCACTTTCACGGATGATTTGAGTAGATATGGCTATGTCTACTTAATGAAGCATACAAGTGAATCCTTTGACAAGTTCAAAGAATACCAGAATCGGGTACAGAACCAGCTGGGTAGAAAGATTAAAGCACTACGTTCTGATCGTGGTGGTGAGTATCTTTCACACGAGTTTGATCAACACCTTAAAGACTGTGGCATCGTGCTACAGTTGACTCCACCTGGAACACCACAATTAAATGGTGTGTCCGAACGGAGAAATCGAACTCTACTTGATATGGTTCGATCCATGATGAGTCACACCGTTGTAACTGATTCATTGTGGGGCTATGCTCTTTTGTCGGCCGCTCTAATTCTTAACCGAAGTCCGTCTAAAGCTGTTGACAAGTCTCCATACGAATTATGGAAGGGAACGGTCCCTAACTTGTCCTTTATTCGGGTTTGGGGCTGCGAGGCTTATGTCAAGTGGAGACACGAGGATAAGCTCGGCCCGCGATCAGTCAAGACATACTTTATAGGCTATCCAAAGGGAACTTTTGGTCATTACTTCTACTCGCCAACCGAACAACGTGTTTTTGTTGCGGCCAGTGCGACGTTCTTAGAGAAAGAATTTCGCGAGAATAAGTCGAGTAATAAAACCTTCGATTTAGCGGAGGTTCAAGAACCAACTACCGAGCAACCATTGGAGGAAACAGTTCCTTCAACCGAGGCTGCGGTAGATATTCCTGAGGAACCTAGGAGGTCGGGAAGAGTCTCCATTCCTCCGGACAGATACATTGGTATGGTCGAGGAACATGACATGGATGACGTCTTACTCCTAGAGGGTAATGAACCCACAACCTATAAAGGTGCCATGACCAGTTCTGACTCATAGCTATGACTACTGGGCTTCACTTGAGCAAGTCTCAAGAAGCTAAGACATTGGAAGAGAAAGAGCGCATGAGTCGGATTCCTTATGTTTCGGTAATAGGATCGATCATGTATGCCATGATATGCACACGTCCAGACATTGCATATGCATTGAGTATGACCAGTCGATTCCAAGCTCATCCAGGTGAACAACACTGGATGGCCGTGAAAAACATTCTTAAGTACCTACGGAGGACTAAAGATTGGGGATTGACTTATGAAGGTGACTCAACGCTCTGCGCCACCGGTTACGCAGATGCTAGCTTCCAAACGGATCGAGATGACTCGAAATCTCAGTCTGGATTCGTTTTTACTCTTAATGGCGCTGCTGTCAGCTGGAAAAGTTCTAAACAAAGTGTTACAGCAGATTCTACATCTGAGTCCGCGTAAAAGGAGATATTTCATTGATAAGATCGCTACGGATGACAACATAGCTGATCCTCTCACTAAAGCATTACCACGTGATAAGCATGAAGGGCACATTCATTCCATGAGAATTAGATGTGTTCCTAAGTTGTAGTACTCTTTTATGAATTCATGTAATAATTCATTTTCTCGTGTACTCTACTCAACCTCATTGTTATGATATATAATGTTTTGTTTTTCATGTGGAATTGTACGCCAATTTTGAACACCACAAAGTGAACTGAATAACATTACATCGTTTTAGTCCTTGATTACCCACTTGAGCTGATAACTCAGGTAATCATTTTGTGACGTTGGTTGATGGTGGGTTCAACGAGCCATAAGTCACGCGGATGACTGACCAATCACAAAGGCGAGTTATACGGATATCTCGTAGGACACCCCGTGACAACGTTATGGAGTCCTAAATGTTTTATAACATTGGGTGCCAGGTCGTGGATAGGACCTCCATAGTGTTCCTTAGAGTCGAGTCTTTTGACTTTCAACTGTCTCTTGAGATTAAGGCAGATTTTGGGTAACTTTGGTTTCTTTCCCACGGTCATCGTAACAGGGGCCAAGAGGATTTTTTCTGGGTTATTTCATGCTGCGCGATATCGGCAGGATTCAAGTTGAGGGAAATATCCAAACCCTTATCAGGATTTTATCATTTCTCAGGGCCACTCGAGGAGTAGTAACTGAAATGCATGGCCATGCTCGAATACAGATTCGTTTTATCAGTTAAGTTACTCTCTAGTCGGGGAAACCACTCTTGATACAGATCGCTTGTGAGATACGACCTTTGCGAATGCGGATTTGCAAATTGTCTTACATTGAGTGGGAGAAATTTTAAAAGGATATGAGAATCGGTTATCACACCTACACTTGTACGGACAAGTGGGAGTTTGTTGGAGCCTTGTGTCCTCCACATGTAGTGTGATAACGTCATTGCACATACCCTTGTACGGACAAGTGGGAGATTGTTGGGGCTGGTGTCCTTGACAATTAAGTACAATGACTTATTAAATCTCTTTAAGGATCACCAGGGCATACTTCAGTATTATTACCAGTTGATCCACGTTTATCAATAACGGTTGGCTTGCTAGATAAGTTTGACGTTATTGTCATACGGATGGCGGTGATCAACTGGTCCCTATACATCACACCTATAGGACACGTTTGAGAGATGTGAAGGTATGAAAATACAATCACATTTATGCCGGATACGACTAAACAGTTAGTCAGAGGTATTGACTATTAAATTAGTCAATAAGATGTTGAGATTATTATTTAATACGGATTAAATAATTTTAGCTAATACGGATTACATGATTAATTCGTAAAATTAAATATAAGCAGTTATATTTAATTAAATATTGATTTCGCGTATTAATATAAACAGTTATATTAATTTGGGTAATTATACAATATCGTAATTGTATCAGACCATTATTAATACATCGACTGCATTAATATCTGATAACACGTATGCGATTTATAATAAAAATCCCGCGAATAATATTTAGCTAATTGGGTCGAATCACGCAAAGGGATAAGGTAAGAGTGGAAAAAGCCCACTCTTACCCTAACCCAATTCGGCCGAACCCATATACTACATAAGGAGAGTCTTTCTCCTTTTGTCAGGGACTGTTGAATCAAAATTCTCACAATTAGGGTTTTGAGAGCATTCTTCTCCTAAAACTCAGATCTCACATCTAAAACCTCAATAACTCTCCCCATATTGCAAGGCAATTGGAGAGCCTTTCTAGCACACGCGGCATCGTCTCAAACAAAGTCTTGAGTGCAAGTTATAGGAGGGAATTTACTTTAATTCCTGTTCTTAGGCCTATTCAAGCAAGGACCCAAGGTTGATTTCTTTTTCATGCTTTTTATTAACTTATGACCATAATCACAATTGTATGTTTCATTATAATCCTGCAAGTTTAGGGGGAATACATGCTTTATTCCCCTCAAATTTTAGTACCCCGGTATAGCCGAGCCTACGTTCTTGTGAAGAAGGGATTCATGGGTCCGTACTTTTTGGTAAGGCTAACTCTCAATATTTATATGTAAGAGATCTAGTCAAATTATTATCTATCTCCTTTTAAGTGAACTAAGTCGGTGAATTATCGATAAAATAAATGACTAGGTCGACTAAATCGAAAAACGCATGAGACGATATATGACGATTTGGCTATGCATGCAAACATATAAAAAGCAAATAAAAGCATAAAATAAACCCTAGTATGGCCTTTCCTAGAAAAGAAATAATAAAGTACAAATTCGGAAACCAACTCCTTTGGTCCCTTGAACTTCACAAGGCACGCACTTCGAGGTAAACACCGTCTTTGTCGGAACTCCTTTCCGAATGGCACCGTCTTCAAGGCTCTCCGGAATTTACAAATATTACAACTTTTAAATAAATAGTTATCGTATACCTCGGTTTATGGAATTGCGTGTTTTAACGTTTAACAACACTATGCATAATGTGAATCGGTATTCATCCTTAAGTTAATCATCCCAACTCATATAGGTTTCAAAATTTAGTCTTACTCAAACTTTGAACATGACTTAACTTAACATATTTTAATATTGTTCGGTATGACTCGGTTTTACGGGAAAAATATTATAAAAATCCAAAAGAGTCATAAAAATTTCGAAAAATTCAAAATTCAAATTTTGAAAATTCCCGAATGTTCTTAAAATTTCAGAACTTTAAAAATATTAGTATTTATACGGTTTTAACATTATTTCAAAAATAATACGTAAAACGAGCATTTTAAGTCGGAAAATTCAATAATTAGTTCCATAAATGCAAATAAAATACTAATAATATTTTTACACTTTCCAGAATATTTTAAGAACATAAAATAGACAGAAAATTAAATGGCACATTGCCCCATAGCCGAAATATTTAAAACATGACTCTTATAATTCAATTTTAAATGCAACCTTTTAACAATTTAAAATTAAATCAAAAGAGAAACTTTTGGCTCCCAAGAATAATTTAGTGATAAACATATCATATATGACTATTATGGGTCAAACTTTCCGGCCATTTTAACAACTATTGCAAATTTTAACGATTTACGTCATATATCGTACGATTTTAACCTTTAAAATTATTTCTCAAGCATAAAATAAGATAAAAATCTCGAAATTTTTATACATGCTGGAAATAATATATATGATATCGTGTTAAATTTTTATGGCCAAATTCCAACCTAAACTATTAAAGTCGAAATAATGTCACTAATTACCCGATTTTTACATTAAAAATCTATAATATTGCAATATTTGAGATAAATTTCTGGAAAATTTAGCATTCATTTTAAATATTGCATATGACATACTCATAAATTTTTATAGTCAAATTCCAAATATAACTATACAAACCCATTTTTATTCATCTTATTGCATTTTAACCTTTAAAATTCATATCACATGTTTTATAAGTCCATAATTTACGAAAATTCATATTCATAACATAGGATATACATGTGAAAACATACTGAAAAATCTCGGCCAAAAATTGATTTTAACTATTTTTCCCAAAATAAACAATTTTTAACCATTAAAACTTAATAAAACCGAGATTTAATATACCAATAACCAATATTCATGCAAAATATATTCCAAATATTCTAAAACAGTTTAGAAAACAGTAGGTATTCATGCTAAATATATTTCGGCCAAATCATATACTACACGAAATATCAAATTTTATTTTGTTATGTTAATAACTCCGTAAAAACGTAAACAGAAAGCATGCAAACAACCTAGTTGCTCTGATACCAATTGTTAGGTTTTAGTTACTCATAAACTAAATATTTAGTCATACTAATCAAAATATTTTAATTAACATTTTAATTAACTTATTTATGTGATCTTATGCATGCTTAATTTATGCTGAAATGGGAGAGATTTCGAGTCCTTACACTCGATCCAAATGCTACCAAGGATGATCCTCCAATGTTCAACAAGAACACCTCCTTTGTGATGCACCAAGACAACCCCTTAATGACCGAAATCTTTGAACAAGCTAGACTAGAAATCGGTTTCTCCTTAAACAATTCTAATCTCTCTAATTAGAATATTATTTCAATACTACAATTAGTATATTTATATTATCTTATAATATTGATTTGAGGTTGTAAAATCTCTCCTTACTTAGTGTTATTTTTCGGCTAAGGAGAGAAAAGAATAGAATGAGGATGATCTTGCATAGGTTATATATTTCACTCACATAATTAATTTAACCTAGTTAAACTAATTGAGTGGGTATGGGGAAGGGGTAGCCGGCTATGGCATGGGGAAGCATAAAAGATAAAGCTCATTTGGTTTATCAATGATATAGGTATGTTAGCCTAAGCATTAGGTTTAATGCTAGATAATAATTGTGTCTTTAACTTTTAAAACACAATTTAAACATCCTTAATCATCCCCATAAAACCGGCACTACCACTTAAAATGTAGTCCATTTTATCTTTGTCTTTTAATCAATTGTATAAGTGTGACAACAAAAGTGTTACACTATAATAACAATTGGTCTAATTTAAAAATGCTTATTTATCACATAAATATCATTTGTAAATTAAATAAATCATATTTATTATTTCGACATGTAATTCGAAATTACCAACATATAAAATGGTCATTCATAATTTATCGTCACTACGATTTACAACCTTTGTAATAATTATAACCCGATTCATTCTAATTACGATATAATTAAATATCGTTAAATGTCTAACAATTGACACGTTTCAATTTTTAAACAAATCTTACAAAAGATTTAACCTCTGATTTCTCGATATACGAGTTTAAGGAATATGATCAAATCGTATCTATATACATTTGATCACTTTATCAATTAAGGGAATTGTCCTAAAGGTGTGACCTAAAGGGATCAACTGACCACCACCGTCATACGACAGTAATGTTAAACTCTAGCTAGCCAATCATTACCGATTAATGTTGGTCAGTTGACTAATATAAATCGTATCATCCCTTGTGCATTCTCGTCATGAGATTTAATCATGTGATCGCACCATTGTTGAGGACACATTTCCCAACAATCTCAGACTCCTATCATCATGCAAATACTATGCAAAGGCTCTCAACCAATTTCGGAAACTATTTGGAAGGAGAGCCGGTTGCCCGGCCGGGGGGTCTTTCAGTCCAAACCATTTACGAAACCAATTAAAGAGTCATCCAATGCCTTGGATGAACAATAATATAATCAATACTCTATACTCATCAATATCAACAATCACATCCGACACTGTACCCTATCTAGGCAAGCAGATGAAAAACAGCAAGTATAAAGGTTCAGCGGTCAACTTAAGACATAACCTAAATACCAAAATCACTTTCACAAACAAGGACTCAGAGGCCAACTTAAGGCATAGACCTTGATATCAAACCTTTAGAAAGTATATAACACCGTACCCCAACTCAAGCAAGTATATACAACATTCAGCAATATCAAACCATGACCCCAACTCAGGTATGGAAGGATACAAATACACACTACATGGGAAGACTCATATGACAACTCCATTATACAACAAAAACATGTCTACTTAGCCTCAGCAAATACAATCCCCCGGTAGGACGATCAAAACGATATATTGTCCTAGTCTAAATCTGGCCAGACTCTCGAGGTATAAACCTTCCTCGATTCGACAAGTATCCCCAAACCTAGGATACCCCCAAGACTCGAACTAGCTAGGGACAAGATACCCCCAACTCAGAGCGGACTATCTGAAACCTGACCGTCAACGCGCAGGAGACGGTTATACCAAGACATAATACAATCTTGGTGAGACAAGAGTCATATAACAGCTCATAGTATACATCCAAATGCATAAATACACCTCAAAATACAAAGGCATACTAAACTGTGACCTAATCCAAATCACAGTTCCACAAAAACACACCTCAAAATACAAAGGCGCACTAAAACTATGACCTAATCCAAATCACAGTTCTACAACAACATTTCATACCAAAACTGTGACCTAATCCAAATCACAGTTCTAAAACTCCAGTTCTGAAACTTACTCAATTCTTAACCAACATGCAAGCGATGAATATTCAAACCAACACTTAATTGACCCCGGGAATTAAGCCGAGGGAGAGCCCGTTTCCCTTTCGGTTGCCCGACCGGGGGGTCTCTATCCTCACTCTATTCCCAAACTCAATATAGTGCCGCCCGAACCTCGGGGACTTCAAACATGCATACGAAGTATACGGAAAAGAATCAATGCAATCCGACTTGAAAATCAAAAGATATGAAGCAAACAATACGATCAGGGGCTCTCAGCCGGTTGGCCATAGGCGGCCGGTCAACAGGATGAGAGTCCATTAATCTCAACCCGACTACAAACAAAAACAACATAAAAGGCCTCCCTGCCGGCCGGCCGGCTGCCGGTCGGCCGGCTGCCGGTCCACCGGCTGGGGACCTCTTCTTCCTTTCTCGTAAACAACACACAAACACAACAATTGGGACTCCCAGCCGGCTGCCGGTCCACCGGCTGGGGACCGTTTCCCAAAATTTTTGAAAATCAAAACAATGCAATGAGGAACTCTGAGCCGGCTGGTCGGCCGCCGGTCGGTCGACCGGCTCAGAGCCTCTGATCGCGCATTTCGCCAATTTCGCTATTTTCTAATCCGTTCAATACTTTACCAAACCGTCTTAACGATGTTTTTACGCAACAACACAACATTTCCCACCTGTATACAACATCAATTACACATAAGAACATGTATACAAACATCCAATTCAAGAGTTAACAAGAAAATCCCAAATTAACCGTCTTAACATGTATATTCTTAAATCCACTTTCTCATCCAATTTTTCCTCAAATCTTCACAAAAATCAGTTGATATATCAATATAAGAACATTAAGAACTCAAAGACTAAACTAACATTCATCAAACACAACCAAAATCACATAATGTGCTAATTTAGACAAAAGGCCGAGTTTCTCATTATCGTCACCTTTACTCCGCGAATGCACCAGTTTCCTCTTCAATGATCACAAGCTCTTCCTCCGGGTTACTACAAGCACCACCTAAAAGCACAAAAACACCCATTAGGAAGCTAATTTCGTGATTAGGGCAAAACAGTCCCGGAATGAAGTTTCACGAAATTGAAAATGAAAGTGATAGAAAGATCACAAATCTCGCGAGGATTCCGAATATATAATTTTTTACCTCGATACGAGTTCGGGAAGGCCTTGAGATGTCGATTCTAAGCTTGAAAACAAGATGAAAATGGAGTTTGATGTCTTACAGTGAAATGAAATGAGGTTGGAGGGTTTTGTCGATGAAAGAGCCTTTTTAAGGGTTTTGGGTTGTCCTTTTAAAAGCTTGAGTCGGGTTTACTTTATTCAAGTGAAACGGAAATGTGAGACGGGGTGTTATTAAATAAATAAGGCATCTCAAGATTAAATGATTTTAAGATGACACTTAACGGAAACCTTAAAAATATAAATTACGACCATTGTTAAATTATTACCAAATTCCGGAAATTAATTTATTTTAATAAAATATTCTTTTACGAAAATACGGGATGTTACACCTATAGTGTGTAAATCTTGCTAATATTTGAAACGCGACAAATATTAACGGTTCGGATCAACACTCGACGAGTCCTTGGATTCTTTAAGTATGCCTTAAAAGAAAACACGTCCCAAACAACCATCACACACGCCTCACAATTCTAGTATGCATTGGGAGTCCTAAATCTATCTTGTTGGATTAAATATAATCCTTATTAAAATAAACTCTATCTTAGGAATTAAAAAGAATTAAATAACTAATCCTAATAATTCTAGGATAACTAACTAGCTAGGAAATAACTAATTTGTAACAAACTTGTAACAAACTAGTAACCACCTAACAACCTAGTAACAAACTATAACAAACTAAATAACACACTTAACTAATTTAGTAACTAACTAAATTAACAAACTTAATAAAAATAACATAAAAATTAAATATACTCCAATATAGATTTGGAGTCCAACTTCTTGGAAGTACCCGAGTGCACACTCGGTTCATGGAATCCGTGCCCAAGTACCCCGACGTGGCCCACACGCCTCTTTGGTGGTTCGTCCACCATAGTCCACCCCACCCTTGTTTTGCGACGATCCTTGTAATATCCTTTTTAGCCCATGGTTGCAAAGCCCAACGAATCTTTACTAAGCAATATACTAGCCATACGATGATTAATGATAAAATAGCTAACATAAGTTGCCTTATTGATCTTTGATCATTGTGACGATTTGATATCCTATCCATAATCGGATCATCCCCTCCTCCTTTAAAGAGAATTGACCTCAATTCTTGATGTTTAGAGCTCAAGAACCTTTGATCCCAGGACATAATTCCTGCAAGAATGAATAAAGATTGGCTCGTTAAGTTAACCTTCATGTGGCCGCGCCTCTTAGCACCTTCACGCAATACCACCATGGCTCCTTCCTCCTTAGGCTCGTGACCATGCTCCTCCACATAATGCCCTAGGTCTAGTTTGATTGATAAGTTACAGCCCCCTTCGACCAAAGATCTACTCCCCTCACGACCCTTGTCACGCACCAAGGCTACCCCTCGCAACATCTCACTTACTTGCCCGAAACTTAATGTGCTCACCTTCAACTCCCGCACACCTAGGTTAACCGCTGGCTCTACCGTGCTCACTACTACTTCACCCTCCTCCTTAACTTCTCGGCCAAGCTCCCCAAGAAAAGGACCTAGGTGTGGTTTTCTCTTCGTTTGGCTAACTCCCTCGACTAGCATACTTCTTACTTCTCGGTTTTTAGTTCGAACCAAGTGTACCTCCCGCAACAACCCATTCACCCTCTCGAAATTTGTTGCTGCCCTTGACTCCCGCGCTCCCATGCTTTCCCATAGCACCACCGTGCTATCCTTTCCTTCCTCCGCGATTACCTCCTCTACTCTTTCAATTGAATCAGCCACTACCTCCTCCTTTACCTCCTCCCTAGCTATGGTAAAGACAAAAAGTCGAGTATTCTTTCCTGAGTTGGCTCTCATCAACCCCACACCCTTTGGGCTCATAGGCTTTAATTTGCCTTTCTTTGTCTTCAACTCCTTGTCCGAGATTAAAGCATAATCTATATCCGAATTCCTTACCCCATGTTAGACTTCATCTATGAATAAAACTAATGGAGATTGGTATTTTCTCTTCACCAATACTGATTTGGTTTGCTTTAGATTGGAATGAGTCGGACCTAACAGACATCGTTTTAGCTTGTCACCTCTCGCTCTAGTCCCCTCTCGCCACTCCTTGATCCGATTGCTGCTATCAACAGCCTGTCTAGAATGTTCAGTCCTTGGAACTAAATCCATTGGGTGTGCTAACCCTTCTACTGAACGTTCGTCTCCCCTTTCCTTCGTAACCACTGCAAGACTAGCCTTCTTGCTCCTCTCAGTATTCATATCTCGTACAGCTTGTGGAGTCATTGGCTTTAGAATGATCTTCTTACCCTTATGGACTGAAATGGACCCATGAAGACTTCAAAAAGGGGCTGTTTTGTATTTTGTATTCCAGGACTATTTTGAACAGCTCCTGGGTGTGTTTAGAACAATATTAAGGGTTGTTTGAGGTTATTATTTGTAGGACATAAAGAAATTAAACATAAAAAGGATATGACTTAACTAGATTACTCAAATTAAGCCTAGGATATGACTTAAACCAAGCACACAGCCACTAGTTTAAGACTAAGAGTTCACTCAAGCACTAAGCAAAGAGTTTACTCAATCCCCAAGCACATAGCAAAGGAGATAATTCAAGCACAAAGCAAAAAATTTAGGTTGAAAAACTTAAAAGTTTTCATCATTTTTTCATTTATCCAAATCTGATTTTTACATGAGGTTGGCTTGCTTTATATAGGCCAAGCCATTACATCCTAAACATACATCTCATATTAATCTAATGGTCTATAAAGACAGCAGAAAAACCTTGCAAAAGCCTTGCACAAACGGCCATATTGCATAAAGTACAAAACAAAAACAAACAGACTGTTCTCTTACACATTCTGCCATGAAAGCGACATGTTCTTTGCTCTTGGGCATGCTTTTGAATGACCAAAACAGATGTACCAGCTGCATTTCTGAGCCCATGTACTTAGGTGATTGATTTCCTTTGCTTTCCAAGATGCCTCAACAAAAGAGGAAGTCAAGATAGCGACATAAAACAGCATTGGTCCAAACTGAGAAACACCTTGCACAATGATTTGTTTCCTTCAATATCTCATCATAGCAACCCTTTCTAGATGAAACGTCTTGGACAAAAATGTCCCAAACTCATCATAGAGGGGTCCTGGATCATAAAATAGCACATTTTATTAGACGTATTTGAAGCTAGTCTTTGGAATTGTGATGGTGTCCAAAACAGGGCTTGTTAACTTGTTTTAGTATGAGAGTCTTTTGCATATCTACGAGTTTTTGTCAACTTGTTTTCTTGAGACTTGACTTATACCTTGGCAACCTACTATACATTCTACGTTTTAGAGCTTTATTTCCTGGTTTCATCTTTAAACCAGTTGTCTAGGATGTGAGTAGTACTCCCCTTGGAACATGTTACATCAATATGCATAAACATGAACTTGAATTGCTATACACTTGTTTACTATCTCGTTTTGAGTCTTGGTACGTGCTTTTGGGATCCCTTTTCTCTTATTTACCCATAAGCTCTACATAGCCAAATTTGCCTTTTAATCCCCAAAACTACATTCTATACTTTGCCTACCCGTCCAAGCTAGTTTGTGGTGTTTGATATTTTTTAGGCATCTTGGTTTGTATGCTATCTTAAGCAAAAACAGGAAAGAAAGAAAGAAAGAAAAGAAAAAGAACAGAAAAACAATTCAGAAAGAAAAGAAAGAAAAACGAAACGAAAAATCAAAATATACAGCAAAGTCAGTCGACCGACCACCTCATAGGTCGGCCGACCAACTGGCAGGGACAGAAACTCAAAATTCGTTCTGAAATCCCTTTCTTTTACATGTTATCACTCCTGTTCTTCATTCAAAATATTTGGGAGTCAATTCTTTTATATAATGTGAGAGTTGTGCCACAAAAAGAGCACCTTCTTAATGTCGAAAGTCGTGAAATATGTTGTTGGGAATCGGTTTTACTAGCTTGGCTACTAACCCCACATGTCCAAAAACATCTTAACCTCTTTTTACCTTTCACCTCACATATCTTTCATTGCCTCAAATTGCATGTGCCCAAGTCACTTAACGAGTATATGTTTACATAGTTGTGGAATTCTTGTTCATGTTAGATTGCAGGCATGTTTTCATGGGTCGAAGTTAGGTGAGTGTCCTTACAATATACTTCTTTCTATCTTTTACATATATTCACCCTTTGCTTCATGAGTGTCTCGAGCGTACCGCGAGAGTCCATGGTATAAAGTCTCTAAAGTCTTTATTTTTGCAAGTTTGACGACCCTATAACTAGTTTGCATGATTCGAATAGTTTCTCATTTTGTACTTGGCATTGGTTTAGGTTTACATGTAAATTTCGCTCTGAGATTGAAATCGTTCCGTTAGTTAAGATCGAGTCTAATTCTTGCTTGAGGGCAAGCAAGGTTTGGTTTGGGGAATTTGATGCGTGTCTATTTTATGATGTTTTACATCTCGTATTACACGCATTTGGTCGCTCATTTACTATATTTTAGCCTTTATTTCCTAACAATCGTCTACTTTCGTATTTTTATGCTCTTTTAAGAATATTGCGGAAATGGGACGATTTTATACCAAATTTTTGCCCTCGGGATTTTGCATGACCAAGGAACGTAGACAAGTCAACTTGAAGCGCGACCCAAGTGCCAAGAAGTCAAACCGAGAAGAAATCAAGCTTACCTACAAGAAAGTAGGTCGACCGACCCACTACATAGGTCAGTCGACCAGGGGACTGTTATAAATACATCAGAAGTCCGCCAGGCCCGTGAAGCGGTCGACCGACCTACTACTTAGGTCGACCGACCTCAGCGCAGACCCAGATTATTCCGCAAAGCCCAATCAAGTGATTAGGTCATTAGGAAACTCTTGTTTTCCGTCTATTTAAGCTAATTACGTGATTAGGGTTAGGGAGACATTCAGATATCAAGTTTCATTGAGTCAATAATTCAGTTTCCATCAAGTTCTTTATTTAGTTTTAATCTTTCAATAATCATCAAACACTTTTCTTGTTTTGTTCATTGTTCATCAATCTTTCCGCAATGATCAATAAAGTTGGTCCTTTCTACCTTAATCCCTGTTTCCGGTAATTCTCTTTTTAGTTTCAATTTCATTGTTATTGTTTTAGAATTGCTTAAGTTAGAATCCCAAGCCTTTATTTTGTTGCATGCATAGATTAATGATCTTTATGAATTCCGTTTTTATTAATGTTATTGTTGTTATTTCAATTATCATGAGTAGCTAAATCCCATATGTTAGGATGTAGGGAATAGATAGCGTAGATGGTGCGAATTCCGAGACCGACCGTAGCAGCGCCTCGGTCGGGCGACCTCCTTCATAGGTCGGTCGACTGAGGTGTTGGTCGGCCGACTGGGCTAGATGGTCGGTCGACCAACGCGATTATGTTTTCAGACTGTTTTAAATCGTAGACTATAATAACCTACAATGAGACTGAAAGGAGACTTGTAGGATGTTAGTAATGACCTACCCAAGATTGAAAGATACGGGAAGGGCATTGGTTTCTATTTTAGGATGGCTAGGTTACTCAAGACTGAAAGGTATGTGACCTAGAAATTAGGAATCACCCTTATTGTTGACACCCAATAATTGTGAGACCTAGGGACTAATAGCATAGGCCGAAAGGAGCTATTAGGTACCATAGACCATAAGGATATGTTACACCCCTTACGCGACTGCAATACAGGTTGACATAGGATTTGCACCTTCGTAGCTATTTACTACCCGAACATCCTAGCATCTCTTTTACTATAGTTTTATTCTTATCTTTATTTACTTGTTTTATTTTATATTTGTTTCTAGACTTAGTAACAATCAATCCAATCCCCAAATTTATTACCTTAAAACATTGACCTTAAACAATAAACACTCCCCACCTCTCTATGGTTCGACCCTGAGTTTCACTATCTATAGTTAAAGTTTAGGAATTATAAATTTTTATCTTTGGCACCCTCAACGACGGGTATCAGCGATAAAGAACGTACTCATCTATGCAATGGAATGCAATTTGCAGAGACGCTTCATTTCCCATGGTGCAAACAAGATTTTCACCACGCTCACAAACGAATTCTCGAAAGCTCCGAGAAACGTTTTATATGAGCATACCTGTCGCTTCTTTGAAGCGAAACTCTAGAAGGGCCAAGCTGTTGGCCCACATATTCTCAACATGATTGAGAATATCGAGAAACTGGAGGCCCTAAACTGCAAGATCAGTGAGAACATAATCGTTGATTGAATGCTTCATTCGCTTCATGATTGGTTCGCCCTGTTTAGGGCCAACTATTACATGAACGACATGAAGAAGACTCCTCATGAGCTCCACTCCCTTCTCGTACAGGCCGAGAAGGATCTGAAATTAAGTGGGAGCGTGAAGCAGGATGTTCTCATGATCTCCAGTAAAGGTAAAGGTAAAGGGAAAGCGAAAGCTCAAGGCGACCTAGCGGTAGGTAAGTCTAAGTTCAAGAAGTCAGGATTTGCTAAGAGTGGGCCCGGTGAGTCGAGCAACTCACAGGGTAAGACAAAGAGCAAGGATACAAGCATGGAATGCCACCATTACCACAAGACTGGGCATTGGAAGCGCACGTGCCCCGTGTATCGCGAGGTCGTTAAGGCAGGCCGCGTTACTCCTGTTGGTATGTCTTCTTCTTCATTTATTCACATGATTGAGATTAACCATGCAAGTTACGGAACTTGGGTACTAGATACTGGTTATGGTTCTCATCTGTGTAATCATGTGCAGGGCCTGCGAAACCTCGAGCCCCTCATAAAGGGTGAGGTTGACCTGCGTGTCGGGAATGGAGCACGAGTTGTTGTAGTCTCGAGGGAAACATATGTGATACAGCTTTTGAGTGGATTTGAGTTATTGTTGTATAACTGTTATTATGTTCCTAGTTTATCCAAAAACATTATTTCTGTTTCTGCACTTGACAAACTTGGTTTTTCATTTGTAATAGATAATAATAGCTGTATTTTCTCGTTACACGATATGATTTATGGCAAGGAAGTTTCCATGAATGGAATTTATGTTTTAGATCAAACCACTGAAATATTACACGTGAATCACAAGAAGTTAAAGGTTGGTGACAAAGATTAACCTTACCTATGACACTGCCGTATGGGACATATAAATGAGAAACGTGTAAAACAGCTCATACAGAATGGAGCTATCTTGGCCTTTGATTTCGAATCATATGGCACGTGTGAATCATGTCTCATCGGTAAGATGACTCGTATTTCCTTCAAAGGTGTTGGAATGTGCACTGCCGACCTATTAGGACTCATACATACGGATGTATGTGGCCCTATGTCGATCAACGCACGAGAAGGCTATATGTATTTCATCACTTTCACGGATGATTTGAGTAGATATGGCTTTGTCTACTTAATGAAACATAAAAGTGAATCCTTTGACCAGTTCAAAGAATACCAGAATCGGGTACAGAACCAACTGGGAAGAAAGATTAAAGCACAACGATCTGATCGTGGTGGCGAGTATCTTTCCCATGAGTTTGATCAACACCTTAAAGACTGTGGCATCGTTCTACAGTTGACTCCACCTGGAACACCACAATTAAATGGTGTGTCCGAACGGAGAAATCGAACTCTACTTGATATGGTTCGATCCATGATTAGTCACACCGTCGTGCCTGATTCATTGTGGGGCTATGCTCTTTTGTCAGCCGCTCTAATACTTAACCGACGTCCGTCTAAAGCTGTTGACAAGACTCCATACGAGTTATGGAAGGGAACGGTCCCTAACTTGTCCTTTATTCGGGTTTGGGGCAGCGAAGCTTATGTCAAATGGAGACACGAGGACAAGCTCGGCCCGCGATCGGTCAAGACATACTTTATAGGTTATCCAAAAGGAACTTTTGGTCATTACTTTTACTCGCCAACCGAACAACGTGTTTTTGTTGCGGCTAGTGCGACTTTCTTAGAGAAAGAATTTCTCGAGAACAAGTCGAGTAATAGAACCTTCGATCTATTGGAGATTCACGAACCAACTACCGAGCAACCATTGGAGGAAACAATTCCTTCAACCTCCGCTGCGGTAGATATTCCTGAGGAACCTAGGAGGTCGGGAAGAGTCTCTATTCCTCCGGACAGATACATTGGTATGGTCGAGGAACATGACATAGATGACATCTTACTCCTAGATGGACTCCATGTATGAGAAGAACGTGTGGGATCTTGTGGACCTACCTGCAAAGGTACGCCCCCTTCAATGCAAATGGTTTGACAAGATAAAGCATGCTATGGAAGGACAACAAGATATTCACAAGGCACGACTAGTTGCTAAAGGTTTCACCCAAGTGACAGGCTTGCACTACGATGAGATCTTTGCACCCGTAGTCATGCTACGTTCCATTCGGATTATCTTAGCGATTGCCGCATTTCATGACTATGAAATCTTGCAGATGGATGTTAAAACCGCCTTCTTAAACGATTATTTGGAGGAAGAGTTGTACATGGTACAACCTGAGGGTTTTATTTATCCTGAACATCCTAAGAAGGTTTTCAAGCTTAAGCGTTCCATTTATGGACTTAAGCAAGCATCACGGAGTTGGAATCATCGTTTCGACCAAGTGATAAAAGAGAATGGTTTCATTCGATCAGTCGAGGAACCATGTCTCTATATCAAGTCGAGTGGGAGCAAGATTGTCTTCCTAGTACTGTATGTCGATGACATACTCCTAATTGGGAATGACATACCTCTCCTATCTTCGGTTAAAGCATGGCTGAAAAACCATTTCCAGATGAAAGATCTGGGAGTGGCACAAAGAATTTTGGACATCCGTATCTTCAGGGATAGATCACGACGGATGTTGTCTCTCAGTCAGGAATCTTATATAGATAAGATTCTAGAGAGATTCAGCATGACGAACTCCAAGAAAGGGTTCCTTCCTATGGCTACTGGGCTTCACTTGAGCAAGTCTCAAGAAGATAAGACATTGGAAGAGAAAGAGCGCATGAGTCGGATTCCTTACGCTTCGGCTATAGGATCGATCATGTATGCCATGATCCAGACGTTGCATATGCATTGAGTATGACAAGTCGATTTCAAGCACATCCAAGTGAACAATACTTGATGGCCGTGAAAAACATTCTTAAGTACCTACGGAGGACTAAAGATTGGGGATTGACTTATGGAGGCGACACAAGGCTCTGCGCCACTGGTTACGCAGATGCTAGCTTCCAAAAGGGATCGAGACGACTCGAAATCTTAGTCTGGATTCGTTTTTACTCTTAATGGAGGTGCTGTCAGCTGGAAAAGTTCTAAACAAAGTGTTACAACAGAATATACAACTGAGTCCGAGTACTATGCCGCTTCGGAAGCAGCTAAGGAAGCAATATAGATGCGTCAATTCTTACAAGGACTATCAGTAGTGCCTAGTTCGAATGACCCGATCATCGTTTATTGTGACAATAAAGGTGCCATCTTCCAAGCTAAGGAGCATAAGTCTAGTAACAAAGCTAGACATGTACAACGAAAAGCTCATCTAATCAGAGATTACGTGGAGCAACAGGAGATATTTATTGAAAAGATCGCTACGGATGACAACATAGCCGATCCTCTCACTAAACCATTACGACGTGATAAGCATGAAGGGCACGTTAATTCCATGGGAATTAAACGTGTTCCTGAGTTGTAGTACTCTTTTATGAATTCAATTTATAATTCATTTTCTTGTGTACTCTATTACAACCTCATCGTTATGATATTTTATGTTTTGTTTTTCATTTGGAATTGTACGACAATTTTGAACACCACAAAGTGAACTGATTAACATTACATCGTTTTTGGTCCTTGATTACCCACTTGAGCTGATAACTCAGGTAATCATTTTGTGACGTTGGTTGATGGTGGGTTCCACGAGCCATAAGTGAAACAGTTGACTGACCAATCACAAAAGCGAGTTATACGGATATCTCGTAGGACACACCGTGACAACGTTATGGAGTCCTAAATGTTTTATAACATTAGGTTTCAGGGCGTGGATAGGACCTCCATAGTGTTCCTTAGGGTCGATTCTTTTGTTTTTCAACTGTCTCTTGAGATTAAGGCAGATTGTGGGTAACTTTGGTTTCTTTCCCACGGTCTTTCGTAACAGGGGCCAAGATGATTTTTTCTGTGTTATTTCATGCTGCGCTTACATCTGCAGGATTCGAGTTGAGGGAAATATCCAAACCCTTATCAGGATTTTATCATTTCTCAGGGCCACTCGAGGAGTAGTAACTGAAATGCATGGCCATGCTCGAATACAAATTCGTTTTATCAGTTAAGTTACTCTCTAATCGGGGAAACCACTCTTGATGCACATCGATTGTAGAATACGACCTTTGCGAATACGGATTTGCAAATTGTTTTACATTGAGTGGGAGAAATTTGTAAATTGTCGATGAAAGGGTTTATATTAGGGTTTTATATTGTCCTTTCACTTACTTGAGTCGGGTTATTTGTTTTGGTGAAACGGATTCAAGTCGGGATTAAATTATGGCAAGCAAATGACATCTTAAGAACTAGAATATTCTTAAGACGGAAGTTAACGGAAAAACTTAAATTAAACTTACGATTTATTATTAAAATGTTATTATATTCCGTAAAATAATTTAAAATCATTAAAATATTATTTACGAAAATGCGGTATGTTACAATCACCCCAACTTACAAAAAGTTTCGTCCTCAAAACTTGAAGACAGAACTAAGTACAAAAACAACTCTAGCTATCATACGTGCTACCCGGGTTATGGTAACCCAAAACCTTATCTTCAAAAAGGCTTCAAAAAGAAAAAGATTTCAAGGCACAAGTCTTTGTCAATGGACATTGGGATTCTCGTTACGTAATCAAGAGTTCGACATTCCAAATCTGAGACAAGTCCCAAAATTAAATCAGTAAGGTTCAAAATTTAGATTGATTCGGTGTTGATAAGCACATCATAGGTTATCAGACGTCTCCAATAACAAGTTCCAGTGGCAATCAATGCTGAGATCCATCAAAGTTGTAAAACATTTGGCCCTATAAAACCAGGTTTTTCTCAAAATTAAACTTTATTCCCAAATCCTTGAAACAGAAATTGTAATAATGACAAAAGGTTACTTCCAACGGCAGGGGACGTAGTTTCAAATTTTCAAAACAATTAAGACTTTCCAAAAATTGCGAACTTTTGAAGTGAACAGTAGGAACAACTTCAAAAACGGTCACCGAGAGCGTAGAAACAATCATAGAGATTACTTTCGTCACGAAGGATTACAAGTTTCTAGCTTCACATCTAACGGAACATACAAGGGAGGGTCGAAGGAACGAAACAACCAGGTTAAAGGTCAAGGAAGATGGTAACTCTTGCTAAACATGGGGACACTAATCGCTTAATCCATAATCAAAACATCGTTACAACGATTCCTAACATATCCCAAGAAGGGCGATTCAAGTGACCTCTAGACTCACAATGGTTTCACGATCCCTCTTACTGTTATCTTATCCACAAAAAACAAGGTATTCCTCAACAAGAAGGGTTCCAAACTCTCATTATACTCGCACCAGCTTGAGATTCCCACGAAAATGAGGTCAGCCATGTGGATTAGCTCGCACTAAAAATCCGTTCAACAACAGTTAAGGATCTCTCACCCAGGGTAGAAGCTTAAGCACACATCCTAGGCCAAGGTTCACACACTTCCAAAACTCTAATTTAGCATTCCATTATCATGACGTTAAGCCCAAAAATCAAAGATATATGGTAACTACTCCTAATCGAAGGACCATGAAGCAACCACCCAGAACCTTCAGTCCCAACAGCTCGATTTTATGAAACTCATTCCACCGAAGCATCTCGAAATCTTAAATTCCTAAATCTTGTTACCCTAAAGTGAACATTCAAACTAGGTCTTACAAAAAGTAACAACTTTCAAATTCTCAAGTCCCTAACCTCTCTGCTAAAAGCGGTCATCCAAAAAGGACGGTTTCAAAGAAGCAACAACTTCCACTCAGACATTTTCCATAAGACTATTAGCACTCCCACATGAAGGTATAGTCGACATTAACTTTACGGTTGACACTAGATCCATAAGTAGCACTCGTATATCTAATCCTTTAACACGAAATTCTCATGACGGCACGCCATCTAGTATCACCCAAATATCATTAACATAAACTCTCCCAACTAAATTCTGATCAATGCAAAACCAAGGATCCTCAAGGCATATATAACTATTCCAAAGATGAGCCCGTCTCACCAGTAATCCAATAGAAAGGGAACGACGCTCACCAAGGCGAAGGTAGGATACGAACTCGGAAACAAACGCGATACCAAAATCGAGAGAGAGCATACAAGGTGCCATGATAAGGAAATTGAGGATATGGATTCCAACAAGTGAAGCCAAAAGCAAAGGGAGAATCAAAGAAGAAGGGAGGAGAGAGGCCGATATAAAGGAACAATTACGGAAATCTCCCAAGGTTCGAGTCTTTCACTCTTCTCACAAGGTTCTCACTCCTTACCTTCCAAATTAAGCAAGTCGATTATCGGTTCTCACAAACATTTCCTCAAAACGATTTATGTACCATAATTCCTCAAATTTAAAACAATATCATCCTTCCAATTACCTATTTCCAAAAGTTTTAGATGTCTCATCTATGTCAGTACCTCAACGACAGTTCAATAACACTCTCAGATTACCAAACCCATATGTTATGTCCACTTCAATACACCACTTTCCATCAAGTCTCCAACTTTCACCTTCCAATGAATTCCCATATTCAATCCTTACACTAGTGTTACGCCCTTCAAAATTACTCAAGTACTCTAATAGATGAGTTCTAAGATCCACTAAGTAACCTAAGGTTAGATACTTAAACAATTCCTCCAAGTCTATATCGTAGGTTCTCTCGATAAACAACTACTATTACCAAGGGTTCTTATTCCTCAAACGAGTCTTTCCTCAATTCAATCACGTTGATGCGGGTGCATCTATGGACCAAGCACACGAGATTCTCCTTAGCAAAGATGTTAGTCATTTAGCTCGGGGATTTACTATTGGTTCCACATCCGTCTTAAAGATAGCATGGGAAGGTGTTGGAGACGGTCCTCCCTAGGGACGAGCGCCGTTCGTTTGTCATTAGGGTTAGGGTTTTCTTATTGTTGTGAGTCAAATAAAGGTTTCCTAATTCATGTAGGATTTCCTAAATTAATAAAGGAATCCTAGTTGATATAGGTTTCCCAATTCTAGTAGGAATAAGAATCCTTATTGTTGTATGATTCATAATTGTGTTACGAGTAGGAAACTTAATCCTAGTCAAACTATTGTTTGAACCTAAGTAGGATTAAGATTAGTAGTTCTAATCAAACTAGGATATCTTATTAGGTTTCTAGTAGGATTAGTTTTCTTATTTAGGATGTTATTAGGATTAATGCACACCTATAAATAGGGTGTCTTTGGCCGTGTAACATCATTCAATCATCAATAATATTAATTTTAAGTTTCTTTGTGAACTTGAGTATATTGATTAGGTTTGCGAGCTTAATCTTTAGGATCGACTTTGCGAGGTTGATTTGCAGGGTGACTTCAAGGTTCTTCTTTTGCGAGAGAGGATTCAAGATTCATCAACTATCCTTCAACAATCAATACCACCGTCCACCACCACACTGCCGATCATCAAGTCCATCATTCATAATGTGGGGAATAAAACGCGTATTCACCCCAAAATTACAGGATTATAATGAAATATACAACTGTGAATATCGTCATAAGATTAAAAACATGAGAAAAGAAGTACAACCTTTAGTCCTCGCGCAAAAAGGCCTAAGAACAGGAATTAATGCAAATTCCCTCCTATAACTTGCACCCAAGACTTAGTCTGAGACGAGGCCGCGTGTGCTAGAAATCCTCTCCAATTGCCTTGCAATATAGGGAGAGCCCTTGAGGTTTTAGATGTGAGATCTGAGGTTTTGGGAGAAGAGTGCTCTCAAAACCCTAATTTTACTTGAGAATAATGTTACAGTGCAACAAGTGTAACTGATATAAGGAGAGTCCTCCTCCTTATATAGTTATTTCGGCCGAAATTAGAGTTTGGGTAGGAGTGGGCTTTCCACTCTTACCTTATTCTAATTCGTGATTCGACCCAATTAGCTTTAATATATTTCGCGGGTTTATGTTTATAAATCGTAACATGTTATCAGATATTAATACAGTCGATATATTAATAATAGTCTGACAAAATACGATATTGTATAATTACCCAAATTAATATAACTGTTTATATTAATACGCGAATATAATATTTAATTAAATATAACCGTTTATATTTAATTTACGAATTATTCTTGTAATCCGTATTAGCTAAAATTATTTAATCCGTATTAAATAGTAATTCTCAACATCTTATTGACTAATTTAATAGTCAATACCTCTGACTAACCGTTTAGTCATATCCGGCAAAATGTGACTGTATTTTCATACCTTCACATCTCTCAAACGTGTCCTATAGGTGTGACGTATAGGGACCAGTTGACCACCGCCATCCGTATGACAATAACGTCAAACTTATCTAGCAAGCCAACCGTTATTGATAAACGTGGATCAACTGGTAATAATACATAAGTATGCCCTTGTGATCCTTAAAGAGATTTAATAAGTCATTGTACTTAATTGTCAAGGACACCAGCCCCAACAATCTCCCACTTGTCCGTACAAGGGTATGTTCAATGACGTTATCACACTACATGTGGAGGACACAATCTCCAACAAACTCCCACTTGTCCGTACAAGTGTAGGTGCGATAACCGAATCTCATATCCTTTTAAAATTTCTCCCACTCAATGTAAGACAATTTGCAAATCCGCATTCGCAAAGGTCGTATCTCACAAGCGATCTGTATCAAGAGTGGTTTCCCCGACTAGAGAGTAACTTAACTGATAAAACGAATCTGTATTCGAGCATGGCCATGCATTTCAGTTACTACTCCTCGAGTGGCCCTGAGAAATGATAAAATCCTGATAAGGGTTTGGATATTTCCCTCAACTCGAATCCTGCCGATATCGCCCAGCATGAAATAACCCAGAAAAAATCCTCTTGGCCCCTGTTACGGTGACCGTGGGAAAGAAACCAAAGTTACCCAAAATCTGTCTTAATCTCAAGAAACAGTTGAAAGTCAAAAGACTCGACTCTAAGGAACACTATGGAGGTCCTATCCACGACCTGGCACCCAATGTTATAAAACATTTAGGACTCCATAACGATGTCACGGGGTGTCCTACGAGATATCCGTATAACTCGCCTTTGTGATTGGTCAGTCATCCACGTGACTTATGGCTCGTTGAACCCACCATCAACCAACGTCACAAAATGATTACCTGAGTTATCAGCTCAAGTGGGTAATCAAGGACCAAAACGATGTAATGTTAATCAGTTCACTTTGTGGTGTTCAAAATTGGCGTACAATTCCACATGAGAAACAAAACATTTTATATCATAACAATAAGGTTGAATAGAGTACACGAGAAAATGAATTATTACATGAATTCATAAAAGAGTACTACAACTTAGGAACACATCCAATTCCCATGGAATGAATGTGCCCTTCATGCTTATCACGTGGTAATGCTTTTGTGAGAGGATCAGCTATGTTGTCATCCGTAGCGATCTTTTCAATGAAAATCTCCTTTTGCTCCACGTAATCTCTGATTAGATGAGCTTTCCGTTGTACATGCCTAGCCTTGCTGCTAGACTTATGCTCCTTAGCTTGGAAGATGGCACCGCTATTGTCACAATAGACGGTGATTGGGTCATTCGAACTAGGCACTACTGATAGTCCTTGTAAGAATTGACGCATCCATATTGCTTCCTTAGCTGCTTCTGAGGCGGCATAGTACTCGGACTCAGTCGTAGAATCTGCTGTAACACTCTGTTTAGAACTTTTCCAGCTGACAGCAGCGCCATTAAGAGTAAAGACAAATCCAGACTGAGATTTCGAGTCATCTCGATCTGTTTGGAAGCTAGCATCTGCGTAACCCGTGGCGCAGAGCGTCGAGTCGCCTCCAAAAGTCAATCCCCAATCTTTAGTCCTCCGTAGGTACTTAAGAATGTTTTTCACGGCCATCCAGTGTTGTTCACCTGGATGAGCTTGGAATCGACTTGTCATACTCAATGCATATGCAACGTCTGGACGTGTGCATATCATGGCATACATGATCGATCCTATTGCCGAAGCATAAGGAATCCGACTCATGCGCTCTTTCTCTTCCACTGACTTAGCTTCTTGAGACTTGCTCAAGTGAAGCCCAGGAGTCATAGGAAGGAACCCCTTCTTGGAGTTCGTCATACTGAATCTCTCCAGAATCTTCTCTATATAAGATTCCTGACTGAGAGACAACATCCGTCGTGATCTATCCCTGTAGATACGGATGCCCAAAATTCTTTGTGCCTCTCCCAGATCTTTCATCTGGAAGTGGTTTTTCAACCATGCTTTAACCGAAGATAAGAGAGGTATGTCATTCCCAATCAAGAGTATGTCATCGACATACAGTACTAGGAATACAATCTTACTCCCACTCGACTTGATATAGAGACATGGTTCCTCGACTGATCGAATGAACCCATTCTCTTTTATCACTTGGTCGAAGCGATGATTCCAACTCCGCGATGCTTGCTTAAGTCCATAGATGGAACGCTTAAGCTTGCAAACTTTCTTAGGATGTGCTGAATCGATAAAACCCTCGGGTTGTACCATGTACAACTCTTCCTCCAAATAACCGTTTAAGAAGGCGGTTTTAACGTCCATTTGCCATATTTCATAGTCATGAAATGCGGCGATCGCTAAGATAATCCGAATGGAACGTAGCATGACTACGGGTGCAAAGATCTCATCGTAGTGCAAGCCTGGCACTTGGGTGAAACCTTTAGCAACTAGTCTAGCCTTATGGATATCTTGTTGTCCTTCCACGGCATGCTTTATCTTGTAAAGCCATTTGCATTGAAGGGGACGTACCTTTGCAGGTAGGTCCACAAGATCCCACACGTTGTTCTCATACATGGAGTCCATCTCGGATTGCATGGCTTCTAGCCATAGCTTTGAGTCAGAACTGGTCATGGCACCTTTATAGGTTGTGGGTTCATTACCCTCTAGGAGTAAGACGTCATCTGTATCGTGTTCCTCGACCATACCAATGTATCTGTCCGGTGGAATAGAGACTCTTCCCGACCTCCTAGGTTCCTCAGGGATATCTACCGCAGCCTCGGTTGGAGGTACTGTTTCCTCCAATGGTTGCTCGGTAGTTGGTTCTTGAACCTCCGATAACTCGAAGGTTCTATTACTCGACTTGTTCTCGAGAAATTCTTTCTCTAAGAACGTCGCACTAGCCGCAACAAAAACACGTTGTTCGGTAGGCGAGTAGAAGTAATGACCAAACGTTCCCTTTGGGTAGCCTATAAAGTATGTCTTGACCGATCGCGGGCCGAGCTTATCCTCGTGTCTCCACTTGACATAAGCCTCGCAGCCCCAAACCCGAATAAAGGACAAGTTAGGGACCGTTCCCTTCCATAGCTCGAATGGAGTCTTGTCAACAGCTTTAGACGGACTTCGGTTAAGAATTAGAGCGGCTGACAAAAGAGCATAGCCCCACAATGAATCAGGCACAACGGTGTGACTCATCATGGATCGAACCATATCAAGTAGAGTTCGATTTCTCCGTTCGGACACACCATTTAATTGTGGTGTTCCAGGTGGAGTCAACTGTAGTACGATCCCACAGTCTTTTAGGTGTTGATCAAACTCGCGTGAAAGATACTCACCACCACGATCCGAGCGTAGTGCTTTAATCTTTCTACCCAGCTGGTTCTGTACCCGATTCTGGTATTCTTTGAACTTGTCAAAGGATTCACTTTTGTGCTTCATTAAGTAGACATAACCATATCTACTTAAATCATCCGTGAAAGTGATGAAATACCTATAGCCATCTCGTGCGTTGATCGACATAGGGCCACATACGTCCGTATGTATGAGTCCTAATAGGTCGGCAGCGCGCATTCCAACACCTTTGAAGGAAATACGAGTCATTTTGCCGATGAGACATGATTCACACGTGCCATATGATTCGAAATCAAAGGGCGAAATAGCTCCATTCTGTATGAGCTGTTTAACGCGTTTCTCATTTATGTGTCCCATACGACAATGCCATAAGTAAGTTTGATCTTTGTCACCTACCTTTATTCTTTTATTATTCACATGTAATATCTCGGTAGTTTGATCTAAAACATAAATTCCATTCATGGAAACTGCCTTGCCATAAATCATATTGTGCAAAGAGAAAATACAGCTATTATTCTCTATTACAAATGAAAATCCGAGTTTGTCAAGTGCAGAAACTGAAATAATGTTTTTGGATAAACTAGGAACATAATAACAGTTATACAAAAATAACTCGAATCCACTTGGAAGCTGGATTACGTATGTTCCCTTCGAGACTGCAGCCACACGTGCTCCATTCCCGACACGCAGGTCCACCTCACCCTTGATTAGGGGTTCTTGGTTTCGGAGGCCCTGCACATGATTACATAGATGAGAACCACAACCAGTATCAAGTACCCAAGTTCCGCAACTTGCGTGGTTAATCTCAATCATGTGAATAAAAGAAGAAGAAGACATACCAACAGGAGTAACACGGCCTGCCTTAATGTCCTCGCGATACACGGGGCATGAGCGCCTCCAATGCCCAGTCTTGTGGCAATGGTGACATTCCATGCTTGTATCCTTGCTCTTTGTCTTGCCTTGTGAGTTACTCGACTCACCAGGCCCACTCTTAGCAAATCCTGGTTTCTTGAACCTGGGCTTACCTACTGCTAGGTCGCCCTGAGCTTTAGCCTTCCCTTTACCTTTCCCCTTACTGGAGATCATGAGAACATCCTGCTTAAGACTCCCACTCAACTTAAGATCCTTCTCAGTCTGTACGAGAAGGGAGTGGAGCTCATGGGGAGTCTTCTTCATGTCGTTCATGTAGTAGTTGGCCCTAAAGAGGGCGAACCCGTCATGAAGCGAATGAAGCATGCGATCAACGATAATGTTCTCACTGATCTTGCAGTTTAGGGACTCCAGTTTCTCGATATTCTCAATCATGTTGAGAATATGTGGGCTAACAGCTTGGCCCTTCTGGAGTTTCGCCTCAAAGAAGCGACAGGTATGCTCATAAGAAACGATTCTCGGAGCCTTGGAGAATTCGTTAGTGAGCGTGGTGAAAATCTTGTTTGCACCATGGGTTATGAAGCGTCTTTGCAAATTGGATTCCATTGCATAGATGAGTACGTTCTTTATCGCACCCGCTTCCATAACGAAATCGCTATGAGCGCGAATTTCGTTGGCTCTAGCTCCAGTTCCTGGGTTTGGCGGAATGGGCTCAGTTAAGAACTTGAGCTTTCCGTCAGCAATGGCAGCATTCCGTAGTGCTGCCTCCCAGTCAGAGAAGTTTGACCCATCATTCCTCAGTCTAGTTGACTGATTCATGGAGTCCATGAAGGCTTTTAGCCAGGATTCACGTGCTAGCTTGGCACTTGGCATTGGGTCTTCACCAGCCATTTTAGTTTTACAGCAGTTTTAATGAACGTGTTCTACACTGAAAAGAAGATAAAACAAAACCATATAAGCAACTTATTGTTGTGATTTTAAGTCTATATTAAATTGAATTTAAACTCGTAGACTCATGCATTTATATAATTGATCTCCCTCAAGAATTATATAAACGATCCCAAGACTCAATTTCCGTATATTGATAAGCCCACAGTTTGGCTAATTCCAATCGTTGGAACTCTTGGTCGATAGATTTCCGTAAATCCTATCTATTAGTCCATCTCAGTCACTGGAATATTATCGAGTGACCATGATGTTGAGATAAAATAAATCATCTGTTCCCACTTACCCGACGTAGAAGGGGTCATATTATGCCTACCGACGAAGAAGGGATTCATGGGAGGCTGATTTATAAAGACTAATCTCAATTTTTGGTTATACGAGGAAGACCCCATCAACTCTTATTTATCCATATTTAAGTGAACTAAAAACTAGCATTTGCGTGAATGAATTAAATAAAGTGATGGCTTTTAAATTGACATGTGACATCTGTATTGTCACAGAAAACTAACGCGAGACCTCTACATGAGTCAGTTTTCAGGCATGATATAGGTGGTTTGGTTTTTAGGCGGAATATGATGCAAGCTATTATCGATGAAAGCGTAAAGATAAATGCAATAAACGTAAATAAAAGTCCTAGTGTGGCCTATCCTACCAAAATAAACATAAAACAACTTGGAATCCACTGTTGGACCCTAGAAGCTTGTCTTGATGTTCCATCTTGGTCCTTGCAGCGGGAGTGAGCATCCGGTCTCCGTCTTGTCTTTGGTCTTCACAAAATTACTAATTTAAATTACATGAGTAGACCTAGATACATTCTAATTTAAATACAAAAGTAATTACATGGCAAAAACCCAAAACGGAGATTCAAGATCTCAAAAATTACAAGCAAGATCGTGTCCCATCATTACGGTGACACAATCTTCTAAGGCCACACTAAGTTACAACCGTTTGCAAAAATTAAATACGTTATTGAAAGCATTCAAAGCATTCACAAGACGATAAATAAAATGCATCAACTAAATAAAATTTATACATGACATAATACTGTTATTATGATAAATTTATACCAAACCACCTTTTAGGATTAAAATTAAGTGACTATACCGTTTTAATCACCAATTTTAATAAACATATAATCCATTATTTTAAACCGTTTTAAAACAATATGTATCAAACGAGGGTGAACCGTTTCACTAAATAATATACTATTTCCGTATACAGTATATTATTTTAAGCCATGTGAAAATAAGAAACAAGTTATTTTCGAAAATAAACACCCCGAAACGAGAGCACTCGATCGAGTAACAGGGGCACTCGATCGAGTGTCAGGGTCACTCGATCGAGTGCAGCAGTGCTCGATCGAGTGGCTCGTAAAAATCGCAAATCGCTGTACTTTTAAATCAAAACGAGTTTATAACTTGGATTTAAAACTTGTAAATCATATATAAACAACAACAAAAGATTCACATATTGCTAAAAATATCGATTAATTAACAACATGCAAATTATAATCGAAAACAAGATCGATTTCTCACAAAAATACACGCACGGCAGCCTGGTACGGGGGCACTCGATCGAGTGTCACAGGGACTCGATCGAGTGCCTAGGCAGATGCACGGTTTTCTCAAAATTTTGATTTTATGAAAGACACAATTGTAAAAATTTCATGGCCTAAGGCTCTGATACCACTTGTGGGGAATAAAACGCGTATTCACCCCAAAATTACAGGATTATAATGAAATATACAACTGTGAATATCGTCATAAGATTAAAAACATGAGAAAAGAAGTACAACCTTTAGTCCTCGCGCAAAAAGGCCTAAGAACAGGAATTAATGCAAATTCCCTCCTATAACTTGCACCCAAGACTTAGTCTGAGACGAGGCCGCGTGTGCTAGAAATCCTCTCCAATTGCCTTGCAATATAGGGAGAGCCCTTGAGGTTTTAGATGTGAGATCTGAGGTTTTGGGAGAAGAGTGCTCTCAAAACCCTAATTTTACTTGAGAATAATGTTACAGTGCAACAAGTGTAACTGATATAAGGAGAGTCCTCCTCCTTATATAGTTATTTCGGCCGAAATTAGAGTTTGGGTAGGAGTGGGCTTTCCACTCTTACCTTATTCTAATTCGTGATTCGACCCAATTAGCTTTAATATATTTCGCGGGTTTATGTTTATAAATCGTAACATGTTATCAGATATTAATACAGTCGATATATTAATAATAGTCTGACAAAATACGATATTGTATAATTACCCAAATTAATATAACTGTTTATATTAATACGCGAATATAATATTTAATTAAATATAACCGTTTATATTTAATTTACGAATTATTCTTGTAATCCGTATTAGCTAAAATTATTTAATCCGTATTAAATAGTAATTCTCAACATCTTATTGACTAATTTAATAGTCAATACCTCTGACTAACCGTTTAGTCATATCCGGCAAAATGTGACTGTATTTTCATACCTTCACATCTCTCAAACGTGTCCTATAGGTGTGACGTATAGGGACCAGTTGACCACCGCCATCCGTATGACAATAACGTCAAACTTATCTAGCAAGCCAACCGTTATTGATAAACGTGGATCAACTGGTAATAATACATAAGTATGCCCTTGTGATCCTTAAAGAGATTTAATAAGTCATTGTACTTAATTGTCAAGGACACCAGCCCCAACACATAAATCATCAACCGTTCATCAAACAAATTCGTCCATTCTTCTACTTGTCTATCATTCATATATTGCTTAGTTCGTTTCAAGATCCTATACATATTAATTCAAGATTTTAAGATTATTATTCCGCTGCACAACAAATTCAAGAAAGTTCGTTTAACTCATTCTAAAGACTAGAGATCCGCATCAACTTGGTATTAGAGCTTCGGCTCTTGATCTAATTCTTATTAGGTCTATCTTGGGAGGTCACGGTCATGAGAAACGAAGGAGAACGCCGGCCATGGGGAGTTGAGTTGGAGGCAGCCGTTTCA
This sequence comes from Silene conica, assembly GCA_029255685.2. NCBI lineage: Eukaryota > Viridiplantae > Streptophyta > Magnoliopsida > Caryophyllales > Caryophyllaceae > Silene > Silene conica. The sequence continues at coordinate 41,038,267 of CM055316.2, read as the reverse complement.
CAAGAGGTAACAATGCGAGGAGAGTATCTTATGATAAGGAACTTACACATTGAAAACACCACCGAAGAAAAAAACCAAAGAGAACAGATTTTTCGTACAAGATGCAAGGTACACAACAAAACTTGTAACCTTATTATCGATAGTGGATCATGGGCAAACCTTGTTTCATTAGAACTCGTAGAAAAACTCAAATTACCAATAAGAGACCGTTCCAAACCCTACAAATTACATTGGTTAGACGGATATGGAGGGGTAGAAGTAACGAAACAGGCCTTGGTTACCTTCAACATCGGAGCATATCACGATGACCTATGGTGTTGATACGAATTCTTGATCAAAGAACTCGTCCGCGGAAGCCTTCTTATAAATCTTGGAAACAATCTTGAATGAAATAATGAAATAGGACAATTAAAGAACAATCTTGGATGAATCTTGGAATAATGGTGGTGGATGATGAGATGACGTTGATGGTGGTGGTGGTCGGCGTCGATGGTGGTGGTGAATGGTCCGTCGTTTGGTGATGGTGGATTGTAGTTGTGACGGTCTTGAGGTGAATCCCCAAGGTAGAAGGATATTTGTTTGCCCTATACCTATAGGACACCCAATGGTGAATTACTCCCTAGACCTATAGTTTGTAATTCGTGCTAATATTTGAAACGCGACAAATACTAACAGTTCGGATCAACACTCGATGAGTCCTTGAGATTTCCTTAAGAATGCCTTAAAAGAAAACTTGTAAATTTTATTTTCTTGAATGATTAACTGTCTAACAAGAAAGACGATGTGCTCTTTATATAGGAGAGTCACACGTCCCATAGCACACCACACACGACACACACGACTCCTATCTCTATATGAGATTAGAAGTCCTGAATTATATCTAAATGGATTAAATATAATCCTTATTAAAAAACAAACCCTATCCTAAGAATTAAAAGAATTAAATAACTAATCCTATTAACCCTAGGATAACAAACTAACAAGATAATAACAAATTGTAACTACCTTGTAACAAACTTATAACCACCTAACAACTTTCCTAACAAACTTTAACCACCTTATAACTAACTTGTAACAACCCCTAAGTTAGTTATGCTCACCATACATCCTCCACGACTACACAACCCGTGCGCCTCTCCACCGTCCACCACTCCTCCGGCCACCGAGCCTCCGACCACCGAGCCCCCTCCGGCCACCGAGCCCCCAATTGTAATCTCCTCCTCAATGCTATCTATATTTGGATCATCCCCTCCTCCTTTAAAAGGAATTGTCCTCAATTCTGCGAGACCGTCATCATCCAAATATTTAGATAGATCCCCTACATTGAATGTGGCGTGTACTCCATAGCCACCTGGCAACTCCACTTGATAAGCATTATCATTGATCCGTCCAATCACCTTATAGGGACCCTCCGCGCGTGGCATGAGCTTGTTCTTTCTCTTCCCCGGAAACCGCTCCTTTCTAAGATGCACCCAAACTAGATCTCCTGGCTCAAATAGGCGTGGCTTACGATGCTTGTTCGACTTCCGTTTATATGCTTCATTCACTTCCTCAATTCTTTTTCGGACTTGCTCATGTAACTTGATCATAGATTTGAGCTTGGACTCCGCATCCTTGTGAACCAACTCATCCTTAGGTGATGGAAGTAGATCCAAGGGTAAATATGGATTAATCCCATAGACTATTTCGAATGGTGAGTGCTTTGTAGCATACGTTGGAGATCTATTATATGCAAATTCCGCATGAGCCAATTTGATATCCCAATCCTTTTGAGTCTTGCTCACCAACCCCCTTAAAATCGTTCCCAAGGTCCTATTAGTAACCTCCGTTTGCCCATCCGTTTGAGGATGATGAGAAGTACTAAATAATAACTTAGTTCCAACTTTCCTCCATAATGTATTCCAAAAATAACTCAAGAATTTTGAATCCCGATCCGACACAATGGTTCTTGGCACTCCATGTAAACGTACTATCTCGCGATAATAAAGATCAGCCACGTTACTAGCATCATCCGTTTTGTGACAAGCCACAAAGTGCGCCATCTTTGAAAACCTATCAACCACAACCATGATTGCATCCTTCCCTCTTTGAGTACGTGGTAGAGCCACAATAAAATCCATTGATACGTCTTCCTATGGCCTATTTGGAACCGGCAAAGGTGTGTATTCACCCGGTTTGAACTTGCTCTTGGCCATATGACACGCTACACACTTCCCAACCAATCTCGTTACATCCCCTAGCATCTTGGGCCAAAAGAAATGCTCCCTTAGTAATTCTAATGTCTTTTGAATCCCAAAGTGTCCGGCCAACCCTCCTCCATGCGCCTCCCGTATGATCAACTCCCGAATAGGATGTTTCGGAACACATAAACAATTACCTTTAAAGAGGAACCCATCTTGCACCATATATTCCCCTAAGGTCACGGCACCCCCCTTGCAACTCCGAAACAACTCACCCAAATCACCATCTTCCTCGTAGTAGTCTTTTAGGGTTTCGAACCCTAATAGCTTAACCCCTAGTGTAGACAACAACGTATACCTCCTTGATAATGCATCCGCTACCACATTACTCTTCCCATCTTTATACTTAGAAGAAAAGTGAAAAGATTGCAAGAATTCAACCCACTTAGCATGCCTTGGATTAAGTTTTTGTTGGCCATGGATATATTTCAAAGATTCATGGTCCGAGTGAAGTACAAAGTGACTTGGTCTAAGATAATGACTCCAATGCATTAGAGCCCGAACAATATCATAGAATTCTTTATGTAGAATAATTCAACCTTGCTCCGTTAAGTTTCTCCGAAAAATAAGCAATAGGTCTCTTACCTTGAACAAGAACCGCTCCAAGTCCCACGCCGCTTGCATCACATTCTACTTCGAATGGTTGTGAGAAATCCGGTAAAGCTAATATTGGCGTTTTACATAGTAATCCTTTGATGGCTTCGAACGCCCCTTGGGCTGCCTCGGTCCAAACAAATACCCCTTTTTTCATACACTCCGTCATAGGACTTGTGACGGTACTGAAATCTTTAATAAACCGACGATAAAAAGAAGCAAGACCATGAAAAGAACGAACCTCCGTGACGGTTTTAGGCGTGGGCCACGATGTCATGGCTTGAATCTTGGTTTGATCTACCGACACTCCGTCTTTGGATACCACATACCCCAAGAACACCACACTCTCCACCAAAAAGGTACACTTTTCTAACTTCCCAAATAGCTTCCTCTCCCTCAAGGTCTCGAAAACCAACCTCAAGTGCATTAGATGATCATTAATAGATTTGCTATAAATTAAAATATCATCTAAATAAACCACTACAAACCTGCCCAAGAACGATTTTAGCATCTCGTTCATCAACCTCATGAAAGTACTAGGTGCATTAGTAAGACCAAAAGGCATCACCAACCACTCATATAGGCCGTGTTTGGTCTTGAAAGCCGTCTTCCATTCATCCCCCTCTCGCATCCTAATTTGATGATAACCGCTCCTTAGATCGATCTTTGAAAAGACTACCGACCCATGTAACTCATCCAACATATCATCTAATCTTGGGATTGGAAACCTATATTTGATTGTGATATTGTTTACAGCCCTACTATCCACACACATCCTCCATGTCCCATCCTTCTTTGGTACTAATAATGCCGGTACCGCACAAGGACTCATACTCTCCCTTACATAACCCCTCTCTAGTAACTCGTCAATTTGCCTTTGCAACTCCTTGGTCTCCTCCGGATTGCTTCGATAGGCGGCCTTATTAGGTAGGGCAGCCCCTGGAATTAAGTCAATTTGATGTTCAATACCTCGTAAAGGTGGTAATCCGGGTGGTAGATCTTCGGGAAAAACATCCTTAAACTCCTCCAATAACCCTATCACCAACGGCGACTCCTCCCTCTTCTTACCCTCCTTACTCTCCTCGTCGGCCACTAGGGCGTACACCACAGCCCCGTCTTCAATGGCTTGCTCCACCTCCCTTTCGCCTATAAACACGCTCCTCTTTCCTTCCTCCTGTCGCTTGGTAGTCATCTCGCGCACGGCTTGGGGTGTCATTGGTTTTAGTATGATATTCTTGCCTTTGTTTCTTAGTTCATAAACGTTGGCCTTCCCCCGATGCACTACATCTCGATCAAATTGCCATGGACGTCCCAAAAGTATGTGACAAGCGTCCATTGGCGTGACATCACACAAGACCTCGTCTTCGTATGATCCCATCTTGATTCCTACCCTCACCTGCCTCGTCACCTCTATAGCACTCCCATCCTCCAACCAATGTAATAAGTAGGGTTTCGGGTGTGTGGTGGTAATTAGGTTAAGCTTGGTTACCATCTCTTCGGAAGCAACGTTCGCACAACTCCCTCCATCAATGATCATGCTACACCATTTGTCTTGGACTTGGCACTTGGTATAAAAGATTTGGTTCCTTTGATCGTTTAGGGTTTGTTCGGATTTGATTTGTAGGTTACGCAACATCAAGTTTCTTGGTAGCTGCAACGGAATTCCTTCGCCCCTCATAATTCTCACGCCCTCCATAGTAATTCCCTCCATGGATCGTCTTGAAGATAAAGAAAATCAAGAGCCGAAGCTCTGATACCACTTATGATACGAATTCTTGATCAAAGAACTCGTCCGCGGAAGCCTTCTTGTAAATCTTGGAAACAATCTTGAATGAAATAATGAAATAGGATAATTAAAGAACAATCTTGGATGAATCTTGGAATAATGGTGGTGGATGATGAGATGACGTTGTTGGGAAATGTGTCCTCAACAATAGTGCGATCACGTAATTAAATCTCATAACAAGAATGCGCAAGGGATGATACGAATTATTAGTCAACTGACCAACATTAATCGGTAATGATTGACTAGCTAGAGTTTGACATTACTGTCGTATGACGGTGGTGGTCAGTTGATCCCTTTAGGTCACACCTTTAGGACAATTCCCTTAAATTGATAAAGTGATCAAATGTATATTGATACGATTTGATCATATTCCTTAAACTCGTATATCGAGAAATTAGAGGTTAAATCTTAATGTAAGATTTTTGTTTAAAATTGAAACGTGTCAATTGTTAAACATTAAACGATATTTTAAGATATCGTAATTAGAATGAATTGGGTTGAAATTAATACAAAGGTTGTAAATCGTATTGACGATAAATGATCATTTTACGTTTGTAATTTCGAATTACTTATTAATTAATAAATATGATTTATTTATGTATAATATTTATATGATAAATATTTATATGTTTTAAATGTACTAAAACATATTATATGACATATAGGATGTCACACTTTGTATAAATTATACATTTTACAAAGTTGTAAAATGAAATCCTTTTTAAGGATTAAGGGGGTCGGTTAAGTGGGGTTGGTTGTGTGGGTTTAATGTACAAAACACAATCATTAAAAGACCACCTTGAGAACACTAACCTAGATGCTTCCCTAGTGTCTTGAGAAGTGAATGTGTTCCCCTTTGTGGCATCCCAAAACCGGCAACCCCTTCCCCATATACCATGCTTATAGTTAATTGATTATCTTAATAAGCATGCTTGATATATAAAGATATATCATATTCATTCACCACTTCTTGTTGTTGCCCTAGCCGAAATACTACACAAGAAGAAAAAAATTTTCTACCTCTAAAATACTTATTATAAGATAATAAAATTATACTAAGAGTAGTATTCAAATATAATTCTAATAAGAGTGATTAGAATTAGTTTAAGGAAGAAAACCAATTCCAAGTCTAGCATACAAAGTTTCGGTTCTTTAAGGGCTTGTCTTGGTGCATCCGGAGGAGGTATTCTATATTGGGTACTCGGAGGATCATCCTTGCAATATACTTGGACCGAGTGTAAGAACACGGTCTACTCCTCATTTCCGCTTTTAGTAGCATGCATAAGATCTAATAAAAGAGTTTATTATTTTGTTAATTAAAAGGTTAATTAAAGGTTTTGTTAGTATGACTAAATTAGTTTTGAGCAACTAGTTAAACCTGTCAATTGGTATCAGAGCCAGGTTGTTTGCATGCTTTCCGTTTCGTTTTTACGGAGTTATTAGAATAACAAAATAAAACTTGATAATTTTCGTTTAAATATATGATATGCACGAAAATATTTTAGCATGATGCCTACTGTTTTCTAATATGATTTAGAATATTTGGAATATATTTTGCATGAATATTGATCATTGGTATTTTTATTTCGGTTTTTAATACGTTTTAATGGTTAAAAATGATTAATTTTGGGAAAAATAGTTAAAATAAGCTTCTGGCCGAGATTTTTCAGTATGATATCACATGTATTTTCTATAATATGAATATGAATTTTCGTAAATTATAGACCTTTAAATCGTGTGATATGAATTTTAATGGTTAAAATACAAAAAGATGAATAAAAATGGGTTAAAATAGTTATATTATGAATTTGACTATAAAAATTTATGAGGATGTCACATGCAATATTTAAAATTTATGTTGAATTTTCAGGAAATTTATCTCAAATATTGCAATATTATAGATTTTTAATGTAAAAATCGGGTAATTAGTGACATTATTTCGACTTTAATAGTTTTAGTTGGAATTTGGCCATGAAAATTTAACACGATGTCATATATATTATTTCCAGCATGTATAAAATTTTCGAGAATTTTATCTTATTTTATGCTTGAGAAATAATTTTAAATGTTAAAATCGTACGATATATGACGTAAATCGTTAAAATTTGCAAATGTTGTTAAAAATGGCCGAAAATATAACCCATTTTAGTCATATGTGATATGTTCATCAAGAAAATATTCTTGGGTGCCTAAAGTTTCAGATTTGATTTGCATTGATTTAATTTTGTTTTGTTAAAAGTAGCATTTAAAATTAAATAAAAGGAGGCATGCTTTAAAATTTCGGCTATGGGGCAATGTGCCATTTAATTTTCTGTCCATCTTGTGTTCTTAAAATGTTTTGGAAGGTATAAAAATATTATTAGTATTTAATTTGCATTTATGAAGTTAATTATTGAATTTTCCGACTTAAATTGCTCGTTTTACGTGTTATTTTCGAAATAATAATAAAACCGTATAAAATACTAATATTTTAACTTTCTGAAAATTTTAAGAACATTCTGGATTTTTCAAAATTTGAATTTTGAATTTTCGAAATTTTAATGTCTCTTTTGGATTTTATATTATTTTTCCCGTAAAACCGAGTAATACCGATCAATATTAAAATATATTAAGTTAATTCATGTTCAAAGTTTGAGTAAGACTAAATTTTGAATCCTATGCGAGTTAGGATGATTAACTTAACGATGAAAACCGTTTCATTTAATGCATAGTGTTGTTAAACGTTAAAACACGCAATTCCATAAAACCGAGGTTTACGATAACTATTTAAATAAGTGTTTTAAATAGGACGATTTGGCTTAGGATTTGCATGTTAATTCATATTTACATAAGCATTGCATATTTATATTATGAATGTCATGATTTATTTTTTTTACGTAATTTTGGGAATTATGTAATTTACTTAGTATGGCCTAGTTTTTAAAATCGGTATTTCCCGTAATGTAAGGGGTTACCGATTCGGTTGTAATTTTGTGATCTCGTATCACCCAATTGTAATTTATTTATATTTTATAATGTATAAAGTAGACCAGAAAAGTTGTAATATTTGTAAAATCCGGAGTTCCTTGAAGACGGTGCCATTCGGAAAGGAGTTCCGATCAAGATGGTGTTTACCTAGAAGTGCGTGCCGCGTGAAGTTCAAGGGACCAAAGGAGTTGGTTTCCGAATTTGTACTTTGTTATTTCTTTTCTAGGAAAGGCCATACTAGGGTTTATTTATGCTTTTATTTTTTTGCTTTTTATATGTTTGCATGCAGCCAAATCGTCATACATCGTATCATGCATGTTTCGACCTAGTCGACCTAGTCTTTTATTTTATCGATAATTCACCGACTTAGTTCACTTAAACGGAGATAGATAATAATTTGACTAGATCTCTTACATATAAATATTGAGACTTAGCCTTACCAAAAAGTACGGACCCATGAATCCCTTCTTCACAAGGACGTAGGCTCGGCTACACCGGGGTACTAAAATTGTCACGTTGGGTAAGTGGGGTAATAAGATTACACCTTGAAATTTGGTTGATCTCAACGAAAGTATTCGTAACCGTAGTTGCAATAAGTTCGGGCTAAAGATAATTTTAAGAAAATTGTCGACCGAGAGTTCTAAGAGTAGAACCGATTAAAGAGTTAATCCACCAAATTATACCGATACGGGTTGAATCGGCTACACCGTGCCCGGATTAGTATGGGTTTGGGTCTCGGGATTGTTTACTTAATTGGGTAAGAGATCATTAAGTAAATATATATAACTAAACTTAAAGTTTTTAGTTTAAAATTATGAATTTAAAATGATGTTGTTTTTCCTTTTATTGTAGTTTAATTTTCAACATCAAATGGCAACCAACGCTCCACCTCTCACTAACGTATCATGGCTTCGATCCTTTATGGATCGTTGTAAACTCGATAAGCATGGTTCCAATTTTAAGGATTGGGATGCGCAATTGCTTTTGGCCGCTCAAGGTGACGATAAGAGTCGTTACCTATCCGAAGCCGCTCCTCCCGCTCCGACCGCTCGTTCGTCGGTCCAAACTCGTGAGGCCTATGAAGCCTACATGAAAGAATCTTCCGCTCTTAAGAATGTGCTCATCTTCTCCATGGAGCCGAATCTCCAAAGGAGTATGATTAAGTTGACCACATCGTATGAGATATACACCAAGCTTGCGACCATGTTTTCGCAAACTCCAAGGGTAATTCAATATGAGGCGGCTTCCGCCTTCTTTGACATAACTTTCAAGGAAGGGCAAAAGATAAGCCCTCATGTTCTCAAACTAGTTGAGCTCGCGGAGACTCTAAAAGCTCAAAATGTTGATGTCCCCGACTCTCTTATTATTGACCGAGTTCTTCACTCGCTCAATAAGGTTAAGGCATATGCTCAATTCCGGGTGAATTTCAATATGCGAAACCAAGAGACCTCGTTAGACGAGTTGCATAAGATGCTAGTCCAAGCCGAGAGGGACGTGGGACTTCATGAAAGTTCCACCAAGGATGTTTTAAACATCGAAAAGAAAGGGAAAACGAGCTTCAAGAGGAATGCCTCGAAAGGCAAGGGCAAGAAAACGTTCAAGCCCAAAGCGACCAAAGAAAAGACCTTTTCGAAAGGCGCTTCCACCTCGTCTTCTAAAGAGCAAGACAAGTGCCATTATCGCACGAGGATCGGTCATTGGAAGCGAAATTGCCCCAAGTACTTAAGTGATCTCAAAAATGGGAAGGCAACCGCCGTAGGTAATAATTCTCGCGTATAATTCATGTCGTTTATCAACTTATGTATAGTGATACAAATGTGTTGATATTTACCCTTTTTAATTGTTTTAAAGGGCCACCCCCGAATAATGATAAGGGCAAGGACAAGGAAGCTTGAGGTTCCTTACTTGGATGGCTCCGGTAGCATCCAATTGATCGAAGACTTGAAGAGCTAGGCTCTAATTTTCATATCGTCTTCTTTCATATTTTGCATTTATTTATGGAACAATTTAATTTTCTTGTAAGACAAGGATTAAAATCCTAAAACAATGGTTGTATTTTGGATATTAGTGACTTGGTTTTCAACCCGAGTCACTACTTTTGTTCTTAATCAATGTTTTGATTTCTCAAATAAATAGCAAGCCTTGTTTAAACATGAATGATAGAAATTTAATATTGATACGATCAAGTATAAGAGAATCAAAGAGTTGATTAAAACGGAGAACTACACCCCATGAGATAGATTCAATCAAAATGAGACTATATCAGTTCATTATAAGATTTTCATTTTAAGTGAAAATGAGAATATATTCATCACACCTATCAAACTTCAAACATTCAAACACATTGGTTGATCGAAATAGCTATCCTTTAACAAGTAAAGGTTATTGTTAGAAGGATAGAGTGGGAGAAATTATTTCGCTCACAAACCAATGATGTGAATAAAGGAAGGATCTTAGAGAAGATTCTTACTTGGGAGTCTTAAGAAGAAGCCTAAGTGATTTGAAGAAACTACGGGAGGACACTCGAAGAAAGGTTCTTTGTGTTCATTGTTTCATAGAGAGGAAACAAAGAGCCCTAAGTGATTTGAAGAAACTACGGGAGGACACTCGAAGAAAGGTTCTTTGTGTTCATTGTTTCATAGAGAGGAAACAAAGAGCCCTAAGTGATTTGAAGAAACTACGGGAGGACACTCGAAGAAAGGTTCTTTGTGTTCATTGTTTCATAGAGAGGAAACTTGAAACCCCGTATGAAATCATCGGTAGGAAAACGGTTCCTATGTAGTTATAAAGAAATTATCATGTCATTTTCGTCTCGAGGAAACGAAGACATGATAAGAAGGTAATGAATGATTGAATGGAAACAGATCACTATAGGGATAGTGATAGTGATAATGATTCGAGTAATAGTTTAACATGCGAGAAATGAAAGGTTCATTTAAGATATCGAGAGATATTGATTTTAGTGGGAGCGGTTTTCATAAAAAGAATTAAGCCTACCATTTAGAGAGGATGGGTGATTCTTTAAGGTGTAAAGAATAAGAGGTTTTCAATTCTAGATGATCAAATACTTTATATCATAAGATGATGGAGCTTTACGGGAAGGTTTATTATATGGATAATAAAAGGTCGCCCACTAGTAGTTAGAATGGTTGGATACATTATTCATAACGATGAATGAAACCATTATCAAATAGCCAAGATGTTTGAAAGTTGTAAGAATGATGAAATCACTAATAAACTGCAATATAGATTTCAGTACATAAGTGACTATAGAGAGTGATTCCCTCCAGTATATCAATACGTCACAAGTTATAAGATAACAGTGGGAGCTTTCCTCCGGAAAGGAAACTCATAATCTAGAAAGAGTTCTAGATATGTACTCAAATAGAATCATATTATACGGGATAATATGAATAAAGGAGACCAAAGGTTGTAAGTTTTGCTATTATGAATAAAGGTTATTCGCAAAACACTAATACAAACAGATGATTGTGCATCAAAATGCAATGTAATAGTGTTGACTATTGTTGCATAACAACATCATTTGAGTTATGATTAACTCAAGATAAAAGATACTTTGTCAGAATCCAAATGGGTTGTATGAGACAATATTGAACCCCATAAGTGAACTGGATTGACTTTGTATGGTCCCTAGCCGCTTACATGAGGTGACGTCTCAAAGCGACTAGATTGTGAGGCGATTGATGGCAAGTTCAAGTGCCATAGAGTCATATGTGATGACTAGTCGATCACATAGGCAGACTGTAAGAGACACTCTGTCGGGCAATGTGACCGCTTATAGAGTTCTGGAAATTTTATAGCCGGGTCGTGGCGAGAGCTGCTATAGTATTCTTGTGAGTCAATTCTTAGACTAAAGACTACTCTCCCAAGATGGTATAGTTTAGGCATAACTTTGATCCATTCTCTACGACTTTTCGTAACTGGAGTCAAATGGGATTGTTTTGGGTTGTGACTGACTGTGACTAGTTGAAGGAAGTAGTGCGATAGAAATTGTCCACCCCTTGTCAGGGTTGTTCAAATCTCAGGGCCACTCGAGGAGATATTAACTGGAAATGCGTGGCCACGCTCGGAAGGTATCTATGGTAGATGATTCCGGTCAGACAGTTATTCTCCAGATCGAGGAAACCATTCATGATATGATCAAATGCAAGAACGACCAGAGAGAGACATCTTGCATTGAGTGGGAGATTGTAATAGGACAAGAGAATTGGTGACGCACACTTGTCGAGGACAAGTGGGAGATTGTTGGGAAATGTGTCCTCAACAATAGTGCGATCACGTAATTAAATCTCATAACAAGAATGCGCAAGGGATGATACGAACTATTAGTCAACTGACCAACATTAATCGGTAATGATTGACTAGCTAGAGTTTGACATTACTGTCGTATGACGGTGGTGGTCAGTTGATCCCTTTAGGTCACACCTTTAGGACAATTCCCTTAAATTGATAAAGTGATCAAATGTATATTGATACGATTTGATCATATTCCTTAAACTCGTATATCGAGAAATTAGAGGTTAAATCTTAATGTAAGATTTTTGTTTAAAATTGAAACGTGTCAATTGGTAAACATTAAACGATATTTTAAGATATCGTAATTAGAATGAATTGGGTTGAAATTAATACAAAGGTTGTAAATCGTATTGACGATAAATGATCATTTTACGTTTGTAATTTCTAATTACTTATTAATTAATAAATATGATTTATTTATGTATAATATTTATATGATAAATATTTATATGTTTTAAATGTACTAAAACATATTATATGACATATAGGATGTCACACTTTGTATAAATTATACATTTTACAAAGTTGTAAAATGAAATCCTTTTTAAGGATTAAGGGGGCCGGTTAAGTGCGGTTGGTTGTGTGGGTTTAATGTACAAAACACAATCATTAAAAGACCACCTTGAGAACACTAACCTAGATGCTTCCCTAGTGTCTTGAGAAGTGAATGTGTTCCCCTTTGTGGCATCCCAAAACCGGCAACCCCTTCCCCATATACCATGCTTATAGTTAATTGATTATCTTAATAAGCATGCTTGATATATAAAGATATATCATATTCATTCACCACTTCTTGTTGTTGCCCTAGCCGAAATACTACACAAGAAGAAAAAAATTTTCTACCTCTAAAATACTTATTATAAGATAATAAAATTATACTAAGAGTAGTATTCAAATATAATTCTAATAAGAGTGATTAGAATTAGTTTAAGGAAGAAAACCAATTCCAAGTCTAGCATACAAAGTTTCGGTTCTTTAAGGGCTTGTCTTGGTGCATCCGGAGGAGGTATTCTATATTGGGTACTCGGAGGATCATCCTTGCAATATACTTGGACCGAGTGTAAGAACACGGTCTACTCCTCATTTCCGCTTTTAGTAGCATGCATAAGATCTAATAAAAGAGTTTATTATTTTGTTAATTAAAAGGTTAATTAAAGGTTTTGTTAGTATGACTAAATTAGTTTTGAGCAACTAGTTAAACCTGTCAGACGTTGATGGTGGTGGTGGTCGGCGTCGATGGTGGTGGTGAATGGTCCGTCGTTTGGTGATGGTGGATTGTAGTTGTGACGGTCTTGAGGTGAATCCCCAAGGTAGAAGGATATTTGTTTGCCCTAGACCTATAGGACACCCAATGGTGAATTACTCCCTAGACCTATAGTTTGTAATTCGTGCTAATATTTGAAACGCGACAAATACTAACGGTTCGGATCAACATTTGATGAGTCCTTGAGATTTCCTTAAGAATGCCTTAAAAGAAAACTTGTAAATTTTATTTGCTTGAATGATTAACTGTCTAACAAGAAAGACGATGTGCTCTTTATATAGGAGAGTCACACGTCCTATAGCACACCACACACGACACACACGACTCCTATCTCTACACTACTACAAAATGAGCCTATTGCAACGGCTTTAAAATGTTGCATATACCCATAAAAATGTTGCTATAAGGTTTAAGCAACACTTTTAAATATGTTGCTTAAAGTCTTGTTGCATTAGCCTTGAGCAACATTTCATGCAACATTTTTGGATAAAACGCAACACTTTTTACCTATGTTGCATTCGTTTTGAAAATGCAACACTTTTCAAATGCAACACTTAAAACATATGAATGCAACACTATTTCCTAATTATAGCAACATTTACTTTTTTGCCTTGCAACACTTTTAAAATTTATGTGACTCCTAAATGCATCAGGTTTATAATCTATGGCAACAATTTTTTATGTTGCAATGAATTATAAACTAAACGATTTGTTGCCGTTTCAGCCATTGAGGTACGACACAAATGATATTACATGTAAATTAATTAAAAGATCAAACTTTTTTTCGGTGAAATAATATAAGTATTAAATTAAAAAAGATAAGAAATAGTCATTTATATCGTCCAAACAACCAATACATACAACAACTAACAATAATAATAAAAAAAAAGACAAGAAAATTATGATTCCATTACATATACAACAATCTTGCCAAAGTACTGATCGTCCAGCAACAAAGAAAATAAAGGGCCCGCTCGGGGATCCCTTCCAGAAATTAAAGCCTTGGCTTTGCTGAGACGCGTTCCATCCTTTCAAACTGGAAGACGGAGTCTGGGCACAGGCCAGTCGTGCCTTTCTTCTAACTTGTCCGAGGAAGCCCGTCGCCCATATTTAACAAGTAGCGAGAGGATTTAATCTGTGCCAGCACTTGCTTACCCTATTGTCTATCCGACGAGATCTCGTTCTGCTTGGAACTCAATCCGCTTAGAGAAAGATTCCGATCTAATACTGATCTTGAGTCTCATATCCCCGTTGGACTGCAGATGATGGTAAATCATATAATTAAAACAACTTTCACTATTTGGTCAAACTTATACAGAGGTATATTCATTCCAGAAATATGACACGTTAGCTATCCTGCATACTAAGTACCACCCACAGTAGCATCCCTATACAAAAAGTATTCCACAATCCACAATCCACAATTCATATAAATCTGACTAATAATGCAAATCCACAATTCATATAAATCTTACTAATAATACAAATAGGAATAAATCATATCATACATGATACAATGATAGACCTCCTATTTAAATCCTATCTCAAATCTGAATGGGTGATGGTAGGACAGTGAGTTAGCATGCAAAGTTTGACATTCTGTGAGTAAGGACTGCGGATATTTATTTATTATATTTGTCCTTAAATTGAGAACAATAAAAGTCCTCTGTATTTACACAAAAGGACTCGAAGGAAGACACACCTACACACTAGCAAAAGTGGCAGCAGCGTGCAGCCCACAACTATCCCGAGACCTCATACTTAATCCCGATTAGATGCTAAGAAGTAGAAAGATACCTGGGCCTGCCCACCTGAACGCTGCATCCGCTTTTCATCAGTAGATGGGCCTGCCCGCCTGAACGCTGCATCAACAACAACAACGAATGGCATTCACAGCAATTATATCAACAACGAACAACACTAGCAAAAGTGGCAGCAGCGTGCAACCCACAACTATCCCGAGACCTCATACTTACTCCCGATTAGATGCTAAGAAGTAGAAAGATACCTGGGCCTGCCCGCCTGAACGCTGCATCCGCTTTTAATCAGTAGATGGGCCTGCCCGCCTGAACGCTGCATCAACAACAACAACGAATGGCATTCATCAGCAATTATATCAACAACGAACAACAACTAGCAAAAGGGGCAGCAACGTGCAGCCCACAACTATCCCGAGACCTCATACTTAATCTTGATTAGATGCTAAGTAGTAGAAAGATACCTGGGCCTGCCCACCTGAACGCTGCATCCGCTTTTCATCAGTAGATGGGCCTGCCCGCCTGAACGCTGCATCAACAACAACAACGAATGGCATTCACACCAATTATATCAACAACGAACAACACTAGAAAAAGTGGCTGCAGCGTGCAGCCCACAACTATCCCGAGACCTCATACTTAATCCTGATTAGATGCTAAGAAGTAGAAAGATACCTGGGCCTGCCCGCCTGAACGCTGCATCCGCTTTTCATCAGTAGATGGGCCTGCCCGCCTGAACGCTGCATCAACAACAACAACGACGAATGGCATTCATCAGCAATTTATATCAACAATGAACAACAACTAGCAAAGGGGTAGCAACGTGCAGCCGACAACTATCCCGAGACCTCATACTTAATCCTGATTAGATGCTAAGAAGTAGAAAGATACATGGGCCTGCCTGCCTGAACGTGCAGCACACAGAACAGCTGCCAGCAGCGTGGGCCAGCAGCAGCCAGTAGCTGTGATAGCGGCATGTATGTAGCAGCAATTAAAGAACAGCAGCAATAAGTAATAACAAACTGCGGAACAATATCCGTTCAACAGCCAGAATAGCGCGCATAACAACACTAGTTTAGCAACATTGCAGTAGTAATGGAGTATACCCAAGTAGTGTAGTAACAGACTGACAACTTCTGAACTTGCCTAATAACCTAGTCTTAAGGAGGCATCATTTTTGTTTCATACTAAATTAATTTTGGTCACTACTCATATCTAAAGAAGAGGTGGGATGACAAGTTGATAACTGGATAAGCTTAGTCTCTTTCCAACAAAGAGACTGGCAACCTTATCAACATTGTATCATTACTATCCAATTTAAACATTTGAGCTCAGTGCATGGCCACAGACACGGAGTCATGGAGCATCATCCCTCATTCTCTTTCTTAGGTCTTCACAAACTGCATATGTCAATTGATGATGAAACATATCCACGATCATAATAAATATATTCACTCGCTAAATCTAAGACCTACATCTAGTAAAAAGACCATTTATCGATCAATTTACGCTCATAATATATAATACCTAGGGAAAGCTTTCTGGAGAGCTGTTGTTAAGTCTCCGGCTGAATAGGCTTCACTCTTAAGCGCTTGGTGGTGAAGGAACTTGGCGCAGAATTTAGCAACTACCTTACCTAGAAAAATAGAAAACTAAATAAGTGGATAATCACAAACAACAGCAGTTCAACAGCGCAACAACATTAGTTCAACAGCCAGAATAGCGCACATAACAACACTAGTTTAGCAACATTTCAGTAGTAATGGAGTATACCTAAGTAGTGCAGTAACAGACTGACAACTTCTGAACTTGCCTAATAACCTAGTCTTAAGGAGGCATCATTTTTGTTTCCTACTAAATTAATTTGGGTCACTATTCATATCTAAAGAAGAGGTGGGATGACAAGTTGATAACTAGATAAGAGCTTAGTCTCTTTCCAACAAAGAGACTGGCAGCCTTATCAACATTGTATTCAATACTATCCAATTTAAACATTTGAGCTCAGTGCATGGCCACAGACACGGAGTCATGGAGCATCATCCCTCAAACTCTATGGAACATAGCAAACATTGGCAAACTTGTCTGGTGGGTCTATCATCATCCCACTCGATTATGGGTGAGATGGGTGCACTCTATATACTTGAAAGGACAGGAATGGAAGACATATCGAGCTGCTGTAACTACTGGCTGGTCGTGGAAAAAGTTTTGCTCTACTAAGGATGCGCTGCAGGCTGCTTACAGTCAGAATGACTGGCATCTTACACCAGGGCATGAATACTCAGTCACCAAAGGATACCAATGGCTTGTCCAACCCACCCCTAAAGTACCATGGTATCACATTGTATGGAGCAAATGGATTGTCCCCAAACACGCCTTCCTCGTTTGGTATACTACAACAGAGGCCTTAACACTAAGGCAAAGCTATTCAGACTTAACATATGTCCGTAGCAGAGTACAACACATAATTAGAGGTTCTCTGACTGTTAGGGATAGGAAATTGCTTGATTTTTTGATGTAATGTTGCGATAAAGTATTCCATATGATGTTAGTTGTAAGGCTGCAGCCTTAAACAGGAAATAGGTTGTATTTGCTCTGATTTCTTAATATAAAAACAATAATATAAATGAAACAACATCTACTCGAACAAAATAATAACAACATCTACTCGAACAAAATAATAACAACATCTACTCGAACAAATTCACAGTGAACAAACATATACTCGAACAAATTCAGAATGAACTAACAATAATATATCGTGAACAGTGAACTAATCCTTGAGACAAATACGAAAAGTAGCGTAATTGTGATAACAAAATTATACAAAACAATTAAAAATACTGAAAAGAATTTGGGCATACATACACAATCACATAATTGTGATAACAGAACTATACAAAACAATTAAACATACTGAAACGAAAAAAAAGAAAGAAAAAGTAACCTGATTGAACAAGTAGCGTAATTGCTTCACGGAAAGAACCCTTGCAAGATGGAGGACGAATGGAAGTGCTGGAGAAGAAGAAAATTTATCGTGAATTGATCTGTTAATAGGGTTTTGATTTGGGTGATTGATTTGGGCGAAAATTCTAGGGTTTTGATAAAAGTGATCGATTTAGGCAATTGTGATCCATTTAGGCAATTGTGTTCTGATATGCTTTCGTGAAATATTTTGGGTTTACCGCTCAAATGAAATTTTCACTAATACCTAATTAATTAGCTACCAAAATATTAAAATTTTAAAAATTTTGAAAGCACCGCTAAAATAATTCAGGAATAATAGTAGACTTTGCTTAGGGTTTCGTCTACCATACGCACTGCACGCACCGCTAAAATAATTCTATCATTTCTTATTTTAAAGTTCTATCATTTTTTTTCTAAGTTAAAATTGATTAATTTAATTTCAATCATTTTAATAAGTCCGTTCCACATACAATTTGGAGAACGGTACGCTATAAGTAATAGAACGGTTTTACATTATATTAACACAACAATATAATATTCTAAAACGGATATGTGACTCGCGACCCGAATAATGCCATTATTTCACAAGTACGGTTTGAGAACGGTATGCTATATGTCAAAATTTAAAATTACCGCTAAAAATACATGATCACATTTAACAAGTACGGTTTTGCGCCTAACGCCAAAATTAAATAAAAGTAATTAATTTATAAATATTTTATATCTCGATGGCAACATTTGGGTAGAAATGTTGCATTGTATAATATTAACTGCAACATTTATAGAAGAATGTTGCAAAATATGGGTGTAGGCAACACTTTTGAGCAAAGTGTTGCATAAATTCTCTATCAACTCTAAATTGCAACATAAAACAAAAGTGTTGCACATAAAATGTTGCAATAGGCTCATTTTGTAGTAGTGCTATATGAGATTAGAAGTCCTAAATTATATCTAAATGGATTAAATATAATCCTTATTAAAACAAACCCTATCCTAAAAATTAAAAGAATTAAATAACTAATCCTATTAACCCTAGGATAACAAACTAACAAGATAATAACAAATTGTAACTACCTTGTAACAAACTTATAACCACCTAACAACTTTCCTAACAAACTTTAACCACCTTATAACTAACTTGTAACAACCCCTAAGTTAGTTATGCTCACCATACATCCTCCACGACTACACAACCCGTGCGCCTCTCCACCGTCCACCACTCCTCCGGCCACCGAGCCTCCGACCACCGAACCCCCAATTGTAATCTCCTCCTCAATGCTATCTATATTTGGATCAGGTGCGATCTCGTTTCAATGAGTGCTAGTCATGTTCTTTTAGGAAGGCCGTGGCAATTCGACCGTAGGGTTGAGCATAAGGGGAGGACAAACGTATATAGCGTCTGCAAGGGTGGCACGACCTATAACCTAAAACCTATCCTATCAAGAGGGGCTGCCGAGAGTACAACAAAAAAAGAAAACATATTGATAGAGGCCAAGGAGGTCGAGGAGGTTCTTGCACAAGGAGGGGAGGCATACGTGTTAGTGGTAAGGGATGTCGAGGAAGGCGAGAAGAGGGATAACCGAGAGGTGCAGGGGCTGTTAGAGGAGTTCAAGGACGTATTCCCCGATGAACTACCCGATGGGTTACCACCTATGAGAGGGATTGAACACCAAATAGATCTTATTCCCGGGGCTGCCCTCCCAAACAAACCCGCATACCGTTGTAATCCCGAGGAAGCAAAAGAACTACAAAGACAAGTGCAAGAACTAATGGATAGGGGTTATGTGCAAGAAAGCTTGAGTCCATGCGCCGTACCAGCCCTATTGGTGCCTAAGAAGGAAGGGACGTGGAGAATGTGTATTGATAGTAGAGCCGTGAACAACATTACCATAAAATATCGTTTTCCTATGCCAAGGTTAGACGACATGTTAGATGAATTATCGGGGCCCCAAGTATTCTCGAAACTGGACTTAAGAAGCGGGTACCATCAAATGAGAATAAGGGAAGGAGATGAGTGGAAGACGGCTTTCAAAACAAAGCAAGGATTATATGAATGGTTGGTTATGCCGTTCGGGTTGTGCTACGCTCCAAGTTCGTTCATGAGGCTAATGAATGAGGTACTACGTCCGTTCCTAAACAAATTTGTGGTAGTTTACCTTGATGATATATTACTCTATAGCCAAAATAAAGAGGAGCACAAGGTTCATCTAAGGTTAGTGTTCGAGATGCTAAGGCAACAAAAACTATATGGGAAGATCGAGAAGTGTACTTTCATGGTGTCTAGTGTCATATTCCTTGGATATATTGTTGGGAAAGATGGAGTAAGCATGGACCCTTCTAAAATTGAAGCTATCAAAGCTTCGCCCACGCCAAAGAACACCACCGAGGTACGTAGCTTCCACGGCCTAGCTTCATTCTATAGGAGATTCATCCAAGGGTTTAGTTCTATCATGGCACCACTCACCGAATTAACTAAGAAAGGAGAGTATAGATGGAACCCTCACGCCCAAAAGGCGTTTGAAGAAGTTAAGGAAAAGCTATGCTCAAATCCTGTTCTAGCCTTACCGGATTTCAATAAGTTATTTGAAGTCGAATGTGATGCCAGTGGGGTCGGAATTGGCGCAGTTTTGGTACAAGAGAAGAGGCCCACAACCTATTTTAGTGAAAAATTGAATGGAGCTAGATTGAATTATTCTACCTATGATAAGGAGTTTTATGCAATAGTGAGAGCTTTGGATCATTGGACTCACTATCTACGTCCTAAGCCGTTCATCTTACATTCGGATCATGAAGCTTTGAAACATATACATGGGCAACAAAAATTGAATCTGAGACATGCCAAATGGGTTGAGTTCCTTCAATCTTTTACTTTCTCTTCGAAATACAAGACCGGAAGTTCTAATGTAGTAGCCGATGCTTTGTCCCGGAGATATTCATTGTTGATTGAGTTAGCCGCTAGGATCCTTGGGTTTGAACACATCAAAGGGCTATATGATGCGGGAGCATGTCAAAACTTTCCTAATAAAAAGTCAAGGTCAAGATTCACACTAAATGGATTCGACCACGGATCCGTGAGGATATTCAAACTAGCTTTACAAGGAATAAAAGAAGATTCTAGAAGGTTCCGAAAGACTTTGGAACATCCTTGGTTAATATTTCCTAAAGGCTATGTGAAGAAGGATACAAGTGAAGACTTGGTCAAGACTAAACTAGGGTACGAAGGAACCTAGGGACGCACGCCTAAAGGTCACGGCTAGCTAGGGTTTCGTCCAAAATTAGGGTTTCGTTTTTGTTGTTTATTTTATTTGAGTTAAAGAATAAAATAAGATTAGGAAGTTATGTTTTCTAGTCTTAGTAGGTTTTGTATTCGGTTTCCTAATTGTAATAGGATTCATAATCCTAAGTTAAATAGGAGTCCTAGTAGAAGTAGGTTTCACAATTCTAGTAGAAATAGGAATCCTAATTGTTGTAGGATTCATAGTTCTAGTAGGATAAGGAATCCTAGTTGTTAAAGGATTCATAGTTATATTAGGACTAGGAGTCTTAATTATATTAGGTTTAGGAGTCTTAAATCCTAGTCAATCTCTTTGTTTGAACTTAAGTAGGATTAGGGTTTCCTAGTAGGGACCAATTAAGGTATTCTTATCTTAATTAGGGTAGGGTTTTTACACGGTTTAAGGCCTTATAAAACGCAGCCGTTTTCTTTGTTTTATCATCGAATTTTGAAGTTGAATTATCAATAAAGATCATAAAGTTTCTGTGTGAGCTTTTGAGTGACATTAATTAAGTTTGCGAGCTTAGTTTTTGGGATCGACTTTGCGAGGTTGATTTGCAGGGTGTTAGCTAATTCCATCTTTTGCGAGAGAAGGTTGAAGTTACATCATCTATCCATCGACAATCCATCATCCATTGGTCATCAAGATTCCGTCCATCATCCATTGATCACAAGTTCGATCGTTCAAGTCTTGTTCCGAGCCTTGTTCATTCGTTCATCACTTTAAGTGTAATTCCGCTGCACTAATATTCTTAAGGAGGATCCATCTAAGCTAGAGATCCGCATCACTATATAAGGATGATCCCGATTTTGCTAAAGAAATCCTAGAACCAACCGGAGTATATTCGGTCCAAGATGGTTATCTCTTCAAGGGGAATCGACTATGCATTCCGAATGGCTCAATCCGAGAGTTGTTGGTGAGGGAGGCTCACGGCGGAGCCATTGCCGGACATTTTGGAGTCCATAAGACCGATGAGATGTTAAGCGAGCACTTCTATTGGCCGAAGATGGTTAAGGATGTCCAAGACATTATCTCTAAGTGTGTCGTATGCCAAAGATCAAAGAGCACTTTTACCAAAGGGTTGTATACGCCTCTACCCGTACCCGTTCAACCATGGAATGAGGTAAGTATGGATTTTATTTAAGGATTACCGAGGACACAACGGGGGAAGGACTCAATCATGGTAGTTGTGGATCGTTTCTCAAAGATGGCTCACTTTATTCCGGGGCATAAAACTGATGATGCATCTAAGGTAGCTGATCTTTATTATCGGGAAATTGTGAGGTTACATGGGATACCACTTACTATTGTATCGGATCGAGATGTGAAGTTTCTTAGTTACTTTTGGAAGACATTATGGAAGTTGGTAGGTACTTAACTCTTATTTAGCACCTCTCATCATCCACAAACTGATGGGCAAATCGAAGTAACTAATAGAACCCTAGGAAGCTTGTTAAGGGGATTACTAAGCAAGAGTACTAAAGATTGGGATATCAAGCTAGCCCACGCCGAGTTTGCATACAATCGAACCCCATCCGCCACCACGGGAAGGGCGCCGTTCGAAATTGTGTATGGAATTAATCCGTATCTACCCATTGATCTAGTACCTATTCCAAAGAAGGAGGTGATAAATTTCGAAGCCAAGCAGAGGCAAGCGGCCTTCATGAAGATGTGTGAACAAATTCGAGAGCAAATTGAGAAAGCTAATGCAAAGTATCGAGATAAAGCAAATAAACATCGAAGTCAACCTGTTTTTAAAGAAGGAGATCTTGTATGGTTACATCTTCGAAAGGAGCGATTTCCATCCAAGAGGAAGAACAAATTGATGCCTCGGACCGATGGACCGTTCAAAATCTTGGAAAGCTATGGACCTAATGCGTACAAGCTAGAGTTACCAAGTGAGTATGGTGGAGTAAGTGCTACCTTCAATGTAGGTGACCTATCTCCATATTTAGACGACGCAGATTTGGAGGCCAATTCTGATGCGGGAGCATTACCACGGATGAGAGGTCGTAACCCACGACCCATAGAAAGATTAAAAATGTTCGATATGGGTTCAATACGGGTTTTTAAGTTAGCTTGGGAAGACGTATTGAAGGAACAAAGGAAGATGCGGGGAAGGTCCCTTGGGACGTGTGCCACGGATCCACGTGTGGTCCCACACGTCTAGGGTTTCCTAGATTAATTAGGATTTGTGTTTTTATCTTATGTTATTTTATTCACTAAGTTTGTTATTTAGTTAACTAAGTTTGTTACAAGTTAGTTAAAGTTAGTTACAAAGTTAGTTACAAGTTTGTTAGGGTTAGTTATTAAGTTGTTAGGAGTTTGTTACAACTTAATCTTTTCTTTTATTATTTTATCTTTTATATTTAAATAAGGATTATCTTTAATCCATAAGATAGAATTAGGAGACCTTAGAGGCACACGGTTTGGCCGAGTATTGGGAACCGTGTAGAAGTTCTTGATTGTTTCCTATTTTAAGTCGGAGTTTGTACGGATGTCCTTACTATAAATAGGCATCCTTAGTTATTGTTTTAATTCATCAAGTTATTAATCAAAAATTTATTTGTTAAGTTTTACTTACAAAACCTAAAGTATCTGTGTGAGCTTTAACCCCGAAGTATCTGTGTGAGCTTCAAAATAATTGAGAGGGTATCTGTGTGAGCTTGATCAATTACCCTATCCATCGACAATCATAAATCATTCATTACATCGTCTCATAAATCTTTCAAGTATTGAGTGTTGTGCCTCTCTACATCATCAACGAACACCATCATCAAGTTCATCACCACCGATCATCCACCGTGACCAGCCGTGACCACCATTCACGACAGCCACGTCGCCCCCACCGTCGGCCACCATCATTCATCTTTCACCATTCTTTGTTATTTTTCGTTCTTATTGTTCTAAATCAGATTATTTCACAAGTTATGTTATTCCGCTGCAACATACGTATTTTTGTTGATCGTCTTAATTGATTATCACCCCAAATACGCAACAAATTGGTATCAGAGCTTCGGCTCTTGGTCTAATTTTTATTACACCTATTCTTGGGAAAGTTTATCACAATGGGAGGATCACAAGACGGAGATGGAGAGGAGAAGTCATGGCAGGCGAGCAACATGGAACTAAAATCAGATATTCAAGAGCTCAAATACCTCATCAAGACTATGATGACCAAGGGAGGTCATAAGAAAACGGGAGAGTCCTCATCTAGGGCGAGTGACTCGGAAGAAGAGGCAGAATTCAAGGGCAAGGTTTGACGAAGATGATAGAGGTCTCAAACTTAACATCCCTGAATTCGAGGGAGATATGGATCCGGAAGATTTCTTGGAATGGCTTAGACAAACTGAAAGAGTCTTTGAATACAAGGAATACGACGATAAGAAACAGTTTAAAGTTGTTATCTTGAAACTTACAAAATATGCTTCGTTATGGTATGAGAATCTTGTGAAGCAAAGAAAGAAGCAACGTAAAGAAAAGATTAAATCTTGGGCAAAATTAAAAAAAACACATGATAAATAAATTTTTGCCAAAAGATTATAATCAAGAAAACTATTTAAAACTCCATTCTTTAACTCAAGATAATATGACCGTCTCAGAATACATTAGGGAGTTTGAAAAGATGACCATTGTATGTGATTTAGATGAGAGGGAGGAGTTAAAAGTTGCTAGATTCATTCGTGGGTTAGTACCAACCTTAGCTTCAAGGGTTGTGATACGAATTCTTGAACAAAGAAATCGTCCGCGGAAGCCTTCTTGGAATCTTTTAGGACAATCTTGAATTAAATAACGAAATAGGACAAATAAAGAACAATCTTGGATGAATCTTGAAATAAGGATGAACGATGGATGATGAACGGTGGTGATGATGATGTCATTGGTGGTGGCCGTCTGTGGTTATGGTGGTGATGGTTGTTTTTGTAGTTGTGACGGTCTTGAGGTGTATCCCCAAGGTAGAAGGATATTTGTTTGCCCTAGACCTATAGTTCAAACAATGGTGATTTACTCCCTAGACCTATAGTTTGTAAATCTTGCTAATACTTGAAACGCGACAAATATTAACGGTTCGGATCAACACTCGATGAGTCCTTGAGATTTCTTTAAGAATACCTTAAAAAGAAAACTTGTGAATTTTTATTGATTTGATAATTAACTGTAAAACAAGAAAGACGATGTGCTCTATTTATAATAGAGTCACACGCTACAAACCACACGTCCCATTCGAGTGAACAACTCGAAATCTGACTCGGAATGGGAATCCTAAAATCTATCTAATTGGATCAATATTAATCCTTATTAAATCTTAACTCTATCTAGGTTATTTAAAGAATTAAAATAACTAATCCTAACAACCCTAAGATAACTTAATTAAACAATAACAAACTTGTAACTAACTAGGAAACAACCTTAACAAACTTTCCTAATCATAACTAACTTAATTAAGATAAAAATAACAAAATAATTAAATATACTCCAAAACTTGTTAGGAGACCAAGATGGCCGAGCCACCTTCTTCGACCTCCGAGCACACGTACGTTCGTGCCCGAGCAACCGCCAGCCCACGGCCGGGTCATGACCGAGCAGCCATGGTCTTTGGCCCGTGCCTTCCCGAACCCTAGCTTCCTCTTGAATAACTTCTTTTCTTGATCTTCTTTTATTAACCCAAGGTTTCAAGGCCCAATGAATCTCTAATAGACAAGATACTAACCATATGATAATCATGGTTAATAGAAATCGCTTAATCGATCTTGGTTTAAGGTAATGAATGAATGCCCTATCCATAATCGGATCATCTCCTCCCCCTTGGAAGAGAATTGTCCTCAATTCTTGATGATCAAAATCTAAGGACCGCGGATCTTTGATTATGCTTCCCGTATTAGTAGAGACCACTTGATTGATTAAGATAATATTTTTGTGGCCGCGATTCTTAGTAACCACCCGCGACACCACGTCACTACTCTTCTCAAAATCTCGACCAACCTCCTTAAGCTTGGAATCATGCTCAACCAACGAACCCTCCAGTCCTAACCCTAACCGTATAGGACCAATAATCGCGCCCCTTGTCTCCCTAGCCTCACGCCCCAAGTCTATACTTCGTAATACTTCCTCCATACGTCTAAGCCTAGACGTTACCTCCAATTTTCGGTCACTCATAGCCACCCTTGAATCCGCCGTGGCAAATGCCTTCTCCTCGACTTCCTCTTTCTCCAAATCAGCCCCTAACACCTCTTTAACCTCCTCATCCTCCCTAGCGATAGCAAAAACTGAGTTGGCTAAGTTAGTGTTCTTCCCCGAGTTGGCTCTCATCAACCCTACATCTTTGGGACTCATAGGCTTAAGGATAATCTTCTTCCCTTTATCCATCAGTTCATACTCGTTTACCCTCCCCCTATGTAAGACATCCCTATCAAACTGCCAAGGACGCCCTAGAAGAATGTGACAAGAATCCATAGGTACTACATCACATAGCACCTCATCCTTATATAAACCCATGGCTAAGTTCACCCTCACTTGTCTCGTCACCCTAACCTTGTTCGCATCTCCTAGCCAATGTAAGGCATAGGGTTTAGGATGTTTTATTGTAGTTAAGGCTAACTTAGACACCATCTCCTCGGAGGCCACATTAGTACAACTACCCCCATCAATGATCATACTACACCACTTATCTTTTACAAGACACTTGGTATGAAAAATATGATCCCTTTGTTCGGTAATTATCGGTAAAGATTGCGCTTGTAACGACATAAGTACTAGAGTGTTTGCATTAGGAGCTTCGAATTGCTCACCTTGGCCGTCCCCCTCACGATCCCCGAAGTCTCCCAACACCTCCTCCTCCTCTTCGGACTCCTCTTCTTCTCCCACTAAGTGTAAGCAAGTTAATGCCTCCCTCATCGTAACAACCCTTTTATTAGCGCAAGCATTCTTAAAGTGCCCAAACCCTTGACACTTAAAGCACCTTACCTTAGAAAGGCTGACCTCGTTTGGTGTTGGAGTAGGAGTAGATTTGGTTTGAGTCACCCCACTCGTACTTACTTTGCCTGCGCCGCTTGCTACACCCGAATTAGGGTTTGATCTCGAAGCCTCTCCTTCGCCTTCAAATGCACGGCCATACATACTACCTCCCCCGAATCTGTTCTTACTTTGTGCCTCAACTCGTAAACACAAACTTGTTAGAGTATCAAAATCCGAATAAATTTGAAGTTCCACAGGGTTAGCAATATTTTTGTTCAACCCCCGCAAGAACCTTGCCATCTTTTGTTCTTGATTCTCTTCCACCTCTCCCATTAAAGTAAGATTCTCAAACTCCTCTATATACTCACTTACTGACATCTTGCCTTGTACAAGATTAGAAATCTTACGATATAAAGCAAGTTTATAAGTTGTGGGTACATACCGTTTTCTCAATCTTTTCTTTAAACTATCCCAAGAACAGATTTTCTCCTTCCCGGATCTAGCTCTTTGAGCCTTTAGACTGTCGAACCATAGGGATGCGCCTTTGCTTAATCTCAGGATTGCGTACTTGCACATCTTACGATCGTCTAACTCCTTGAATTCGAACATGCGATCCATCTTCCTCTCCCATTCAAGGTAGTCTTCAGGATCTGTACCTCCTTTGAATTCCGGCAGTTCCGTGACCTTGAATTCATCAACTGCACGAACTGGCTCCCTCCTTGGTTGCCAACGGTTTTCATTGTTGTTTGCGACTTGTTCCAGCGCCTTCTTTAAACTATCCAAGAATCTTGGATCTTCAAAATTCATGATGCCCCGAATGGATTTTCTTGAAAGATAAAGAATTCAAGAGCCGAAGCTCTGATACCACTTATGATACGAATTCTTGAACAAAGGAGTCGTCCGCGGAAGCCTTCTTGGAATCTTTTAGAACAATCTTGAATGAAATAACGAAATAGGACAAATAAAGAACAATCTTGGATGAATCTTGAAATAAGGATGAACGATGGATGATGAACGGTGGTGATGATGATGTCGTTGGTGGTGGCCGTCGGTGGTTATGGTGGTGATGGTTGTTTTTGTAGTTGTGACGGTCTTGAGGTGTATCCCCAAGGTAGAAGGATATTTGTTTGCCCTAGATCTATAGTTCAAACAATGGTGAATTACTCCCTAGACCTATAGTTTGTAAATCTTGCTAATACTTGAAACGCGACAAATATTAACGGTTCGGATCAACACTCGATGAGTCCTTGAGATTTCTTTAAGAATACCTTAAAAAGAAAACTTGTGAATTTTTATTGATTTGATAATTAACTGTAAAACAAGAAAGACGATGTGCTCTATTTATAATAGAGTCTCACGCTACAAACTACACGTCCCATTCGAGTGAACAACTCGAAATCTGACTCGGAATGGGAATCCTAAAATCTATCTAATTGGATCAATATTAATCCTTATTAAATCTTAACTCTATCTAGGTTGTTTAAAGAATTAAAATAACTAATCCTAACAATCCTAAGATAACTTAATTAAACAATAACAAACTTGTAACTAACTAGGAAACAACCTTAACAAACTTTCCTAATCATAACTAACTTAATTAAGATAAAAATAACAAAATAATTAAATATACTCCAAAACTTGTTAGGAGACCAAGATGGCCGAGGGATCCGATTATGGATAGGGCATTCATTAGTCACTTTAATCCAAGATCAATAAGGCAATTTCTTTTAGCTATAATTATCATATGGTTAGTATCATGGCTATTAAAGATTCATTGGGTCTTGAAACCTTGGGCTAATAAAAGAAGATCAAGAAACAACTCGAGTCCAAGAAAAGGAAGATACGAAAAGACCTTAAGAAGATCAAGAAACAATTGATTTCGTTGCTCCGACTCATTAGGTGAGGCCTTAACTTGTAGGGTACGCAAAACCAGGTTGGTATCATAATTTGGTGCCTCATAACTCTCTACCAACTCGTCCTCCTCTCCCTCCTCAAAATTGAACAGTTCGCCCAGCTGTTCTTCCTCAGCCAGTATCTCATCCCTACAATCTACGGCTTCTCTCAAGGTCACAACTCGTTTGTTTGGGCAAGTACTTTGATAATGACCAAAGCCTTGACATTTGAAACACCTTACTTTTGACAAACTGGTCTCCTTAGCCGTGGTTTTATGGGTCGAGTTTGGGTATGACGTAGCTTTGCTAGGTGTGTCAAATTTTAATTCGTTTTCATTTTTGGCTACAAACTTCCCCTTACCCGACTCTGAACTTGACCCTCCCCCATATTTAGGCTTCCCTTATGACTCCACTTTTAAACAAAGGCTACAAAGAGTATCAAAATCAGAATATGGGTACAACTCAACGGTATTAGCAATATTATAATTTAGTCCCCGTAAGAATCGAGACATTTTCTGCTCTTCTACTTCCTCTAATCCACCCATTAAAGACAAGTTCTCAAATTCATCAACATATTCACCAACACTCATTTTTCCTTGTCTTAAATCAGCAATCTTACGGTATGTATTTAATCTATGGGTCGCTGGTACATACCTTTTACGGAGTTTACGTTTCAAGGACTCCCAAGAGTCGATCTTCTCCTTTCCCTCACGCACCCTCTTGGCCTTCAACCCATCAAACCAGAGAGATGCTCCCTTGCTCAACTTCAGAATTGCGTACTTGCATCTCTGATCATCTTCTAAGTCCTTGAATTCGAACATACGATCCATTTTCCTTTCCCACTCCAAATATGCCTCGGGATCAGCCCCTCCAACGAACTCAGGAAGTTCGTTCACCTTGAATACTTCATTCACTCTCTCACCACGCCTGGGTTGCCAACGTGGTCCTCCGTCTTGGAGATTGCGTAGGGCATCACGCAAATTCTCCATGAAATTTGGGTCATCAAAATTCATCTTCCAAATTAGGATCAGGAGCCGAAGCTCTGATACCAATTATGATGCGATTTAACAGCGGAAGTCTGACTTACACAACTATTAGACAGTCACACGAACTGTCTGATGGTTCTGAGAATATGAAACTGCAATGGAATTTGTGTTTGTTTGAACGGTTTTGCGGACTGTTCGTACTAGGTACGCGCAGACCTGTTTTGTAAGGATAGTATCTCGACAAGTAAGACCTATTACTTGACAAGGGTTGATTAACACCAAGACCTATTGATCTATAATCTGAGAATTCAACCAAGATCGCGTCTCAGATTGAACCAAGTTTTGTTCTCTACGCAAGAAAACGATTTTGTGAAATAACACAAGTTTTGTCTTAAACATTCGTTGTCCTTATTCAAAGTAGTCCAAGGCTTTATATAGTAGCCTAGGACGAAACTACAACTGGCTAAGTGAAGAGGTAAACATTATCTCTTCACTTAATCCTACTTAATACATCCATAATTGATGTAATAAAAGAGCCCTCATAATCACATTCATAATGCATGTAATTATGAGAGGCTTCACAAAATATCTAAACATAAGATAACATAAAATTGTAAACTTGTAGTATTTTATTTTTGTAGCATGCACCGTGTGATAGGCTGCATTGGAGCGTGTGCCAAGCTCTTATGGACCATGCTTCCTTTTGTCAAAATCAGCCCATCAACCACACTTTCAAAATCAGCCCATTGTCCAAGTAAGCAACGACACATAACAAGGTGTAGACAAGCCCAAGTAGTGTTCAATGCTACTGCCCATTTTCGTGCTTAACACGAGCTCTTCCTCCATGTCCTCATCATTGACTTGACTCGCATCACCTACCAAATACCTAATTCGGCCGACCCATACTACATAAGGAGAGTCCTTCTCCTTTTGTCAGGTGATTGATTCAACAGGTTAATTGATAATCTCAAGAATTAGGGTTTTGAGAACATTATTTTCCCAAAACTCAGATCTCACATCTAAAACCTCATAAAAGCTCTCCCCATATTTGATGCGGGTGCATGCTCAAACTTTCCTAAAGATAAGTCAAAGTCAAGGTTCACACCAAACGGGTTCGATCATGGATCCGTAAGATTATTCAAACTAGCTTTACAAGGGATAAAAGAAGATTCTAGAAAGTTCCGGAAGACTTTGGAACATCCTTGGATGATATTCCCTAAAGGCTATGTAAAGGAAGGTGTGTATGAAGCTTCCAAGGAAGAGGAGCAAGGGCACGAAGGCCTAGGGACGCGCGCCCAAGGGCAAGGGCACGGCTAGGGTTTCGGCCAAATTAGGGTTTCTTCTTATTTGTTTATTTTATTTAAGTTAAGAATAAAATAAGATTAGGAAGTTATGTTTCCTAGTCTTAGTAGAATATGTAGTAGGTTTCCTAATTGTAATAGGATTCATAAATCCTAAGTTAAATAGGAGTCCTAGGAAAAGTAGGTTTCACAATTCTAGTAGAAATAGGAGTCCTAATTGTTATAGGATTCATAGTTCTAGTAGGATAAGGAATCCTAGTTGTTAAAGGATTCTTAAATATGTTAGGACTAGGAGTCTTAATTATATTAGGTTTGGGAGTCTTAAATCCTAGTCAAACACTTTGTTTGAGCTTAAGTAGGATTAGGGTTTCCTAATAGGGTTTAATTAAGGTATTCTTACCTTAATTCTAGTAGGATTACACGGTTGTAAGTCCTATATAAGGCATCCGTTTTCTTTGTTTTAAGCATCGAATTTTGAAGTTGAATTATCAATAAAGATCATAAAGTTTCTGTGTGAGCTTTTGAGTGACATTAATTAAGTTTGCGAGCTTAGTTTTTGGGATCGACTTTGCGAGGTTGATTTGCAGGGTGTTAGCTAATTCCATCTTTTGCGAGAGAAGGTTGAAGTTACATCATCTATCCATCTACAATCCATCATCCATTGATCATCAAGATTTCGTCCATCATCCATTGATCACAAGTTCGATCGTCCAAGTCTTGTTCCGAGCCTTGTTCATTCGTTCATCACTTTGTTCGTCCATCATCCATCATTCGTTCATTATCTGTGTTATTTCATCGAAGTTACTAACGAGTTTGTTATCTATCTTAAGAAGTGTAATTCCGCTGCACTAATATTCTTAAGGAGGATCCATCTAAGCTAGAGATCCGCATCAATATTGCAAGGCAATTGGAGAGTATTTCTAGCACACGCGGCAACATCTCATTCAAGTCTTGGGTGCAAGTTATAGGAGGGAATTTACTTTAATTCCTGTTCTTAGGCCTATTCAAGCAAGGACCCAAGGTTGTATTCTTTTTCATGCTTTTAATTAACTTATGACAATAATCACAATTGTATGTTTCGTTATAATCCTTCAAGTTTAGGGCGAATACATGTTTTATTCCCCACAAGTGGTATCAGAGCTGTAACACCCCCATTTATTAAGGAGCCTTTAGCAAGACATCCTCAGTAAATTGAGCTGTTACCATCTCGGAATATCCGAGGTAGTGAATAACAACGTAAATCAAACCAAAGTACTTTATATAAAAACTGATAAAATTTAAACTTTTATGTTTCAGAGGCTACACAACGGAATTAAAGTACGACTGATAACTACAAAGTATGTGATCTACATCTAAGTCGGTCCATCCAAGTGCTCACGCCATCCCATGCTCCCACAGCACCATCTTCCTGTCAAAACTGCTCCCCATCACGGATCATCACAGGTGTCACACGAATACACAGGGTCAACCACGAGGTTGAGTAGGTAAAAGCAGATAAGACAAAATTAACAATAGAACAATATCCTCCTCCATCTCCATATCATCCTATCAACCACTTCACCTCCATACACCACACCTCCATCACACCACACCACCATCACACCGCACCTCCCATGGCCATATCACAAGTCCCATATCACAAGACCCAATATCACAAGACCCATATCACAAGACCCATTTCACAACTCCCGATCTCCACAGTGATCAATAATAATAATACGATCCACAGTACAGTATTAATCAATTATATCAAACTCGTAATAAGCATCACTTACACATTTCATGTCACAACATGAATCATAATATCTTTCCCCTACCTCAATTTGCAGAAGGACAACCGAACAGCTGCTAGGAATATGCCACCTCGCACTCAGTTCCTATAATTATTATCCATATCAAATTCTACTCATGTAGACAATCGCTACTAAAATCACTTGACCATGTTCCTAATTGATTTATCTACAACACATTGTGAATCTATCCACATACAAGCATACCCATAACATACAATTATCATTGA
This sequence comes from Silene conica, assembly GCA_029255685.2. Classification (NCBI taxonomy): domain Eukaryota; kingdom Viridiplantae; phylum Streptophyta; class Magnoliopsida; order Caryophyllales; family Caryophyllaceae; genus Silene; species Silene conica. The sequence continues at coordinate 41,004,949 of CM055316.2, read as the reverse complement.
CCAAATATAACTTACTATTTTTAGACCTACTATTTTTAGACTTACTAAAAATAGCATAATTCAACCAAACAATTATTATTATATCACCACCATATAGATAATTATTAATAATTACAACATATCTTAACAATAGTAACAAACCCAATAATTACTAATGCATGATTAATACTATTTATAGTACCATTAGCATAAAATTATCAATTCTTAATAATAATAATAATATAAAACAATATAGATAAAACACTAATATTAATAATTAGTGTAATAGAACTAAAATGAAATCAATGATAAAACAATCCAATTGAGATCACTCTTCAAGTTACACGCAATTTTATTCACGTTGTTACAAGGCAAGAAACGCAAACCGCCACAGTTAACCACCCCGACAAACACTACCTTCGGCACCAACTGCCAGCACTAACCTCGCCAGGGGCACCACCAGGCTCGCCTCTGAGCCCTGGTGGTTCCTGGGGGACCGGTGGTTCCTGGGGGACCAGTGGTTGCCGTAGACACCACCCACGACTCCCAAACAACTGAGCAGAAAACGGCTCCACCACCACTGAACAGCCTCTTTCACGGTTTGCACTTAAAAGAGATCTACTTTAATTACATCCCCAACAACCAAGAACCACCGTGACATCCACCCATACAAACCCCATGCTACCTCCTATGAACATGCCTAACTCCCATCTCAACTGTAAAAGACTAAGGCTCGAAATTCCATGCGAAAGTCCCTGTTCAGGAACTCTGTTCTGAAGAACAACATACTACCAACCCATGTCCCCAAACGAATCTCGGCTTAGCACGCTCCCGACACACCCCCAACCACCGTGACAACCACCATGATGACACTCTGAATACCATCTTCTTAAAAACCATAACAAACATACAAAACATAAACAAGGTGCTAAACGAATCGAAGTATAAACATGACTGTTCAATCTCGTTATTCAAAACTACTGTAACACGGCCCTGTTCATGCGATTAAACCACCACCTACGACGGTCAACAGAGGTCAAAGACGACTCTACCCTGACCTAAACATGACTACTAAACATCCTATATCAAAACTACATAAAAAACACAACCAAAACATGATTATACTATCCACAAAACGTGACTCAAAATAGGCAGAAACTGTGACAAAAATAGAAACGAAGGTGAGTGTACCGTCTTTCTGAAGCAAACGAACCACCCTTGACCACCCCTAGACCACCGTGCAACCCTTGTCCTTACTCCTTGATGTGGCGGCAGTGAGAGTATGTGAGAGTGAGAGGCGTTGTAGGGTTAGGGTTAGGTTTTCGAGGGGCTTGAATATTGTAACACCCCCATTTATTTAAGAGCCTTTAGCAAGACATTCTCAAATAAATAGGACTGTTACCATCCCGGAATAACCGAGGTAGTGAATAACAAGGTAAACAAACCAAAGGTAATTTATATAAATACTGATTGAATTTGAACTTGGTATTACAACAATTACGAGTTCCAAACTTGATAAAATGAAAGTACAACTGACGATATCTAAATGTGATCTAACTCTAAGTAGGTCCATGCCATGTCACTCTCCATGCCCAAGCTTCTGGTCCATCTGTCACTGACCTGTAAAATCTACTCCCCATTCCGGATCATCGTAGGTGTCACACGAATACACAGGGTCAACCGCGAGGTTGAGTAGAAAGATAAACAAGACAACAATATAACATACTCCGCACCGATCCAACGCCAAATATACTCCACACCATATCACAGACCCTTTATCTCCGCACCAAACACAGACCCTTTATCTCCGCACCAAACACAGACCCTTTATCTCCGCACCAAACACAGACCCTTTATCTCCGCACCAAACACAGTCCCTTTAAATTCACATTGTATCATAACACAGAATAATATAGATAACACTAAATACGATCACATGGTATTATATCACAAACATGCTTAATAATTAATAAGAACAGTTTATACATCGTCATATACCCGTACTTCCCCTACCTCAATTGCGGAATGATAACCGAACAGCTGCTAACATTGTTCCACCTCGAACAACCGAACTCAGTTCCTATAATTAGTACTTGATATCAATTTCTACCCATACAGTCACATTGCTAAAATTACTTGACCCAGTTCATAGCCAAATACTCATAACATACTATAAACATGTTCATATACATATCAATTATTATTATTAACTCCTTATACACATATAAATCACCATTAGCCAAATATAAGCTTACTAAAACGATTAGACTTACTTTATACCACAGGCATTCAAATAACCCATCACGACCAAAACAAGAACAATAACATCGTAAGTAATTAATAATAACAACAACACATATTGACAACAATATTAACCATAACAATAACTATTAGTATGACTAGTATTACTATACTAACTTTAATCATGATACCAACATTATTCCGATTAACAAAACTAATTCTCATACGAACACCAATTATGATATTTAGCAATAATAATTAATAAGACCAGTAACAAAATCAATCATGGAAGATAATATAAAATTAGTATCAAAACAACATATACTTGAAATAGTAGTAATGATAAACATAATATTAATATTAATAATAATAATAATAATAATAATAATAATAATAAGAACAAACAACAACATATGCAACCAAGTAACATAATAGAAGTAGTAAAGATCATAATAATAATAACATAATGGTAACAAGACAAACACAATAAAATCAAAGAAGAATTCAAACACGTATAAACAGCCCTTTACACAAGACCCTGACAGCCTCCCTTAACCACCCCATCTGACGCCCCTACAACGCCTCCACCACCACCCACTCACGGTGGTTGGCACCACTGTACCCCAATGCAACTTTCGACACCAAGCCTGACCCCTGATTAGCCTCAGCCTGCCCTCGAAATCTGTCCCAAAACCCCCTGGTCACGACTACAACCCCTTGTTCCCGATTCCCGTGTTTCAACCCCCACCATAAACCACGCTGCTAAAACCTGCTAACACCACTATTACTACAACCACTCGCAACCCCTCGACACACCTCACTACCCACAGCCCCCTGGTGACAGACACTAGGCTCCGACACCGATAACCTCCCTGAAACAGCCACCTCAAGACCCCCTGACACAAACAACGATTTCCTGCACTTCTTTCTGCTACTATTTCTCGACTGCTCCTCTCGTCCTCCTGACCACCACACGCCACCCCAGAACCACCATAATACACTACCAACAAGCTAGTACCAAAACTCATGCCCTTCAACAAGAATCGAATCCCCAAACATGACGAAAAGCCGTACAGGAAATACAATCAGACTTAAGCAAAAACAGAGTATTCATATATCAGCTATGAACGACTTTAAAGACGGTTTTAGGAACGGTTATGGTGGTCATATGGAGGTTTAGAGAAGATGAAGATCTTATACGCATTACATAGATTAACAATGTGCAAAGGACATGTCTTACAACCCTACGTACACTACCAGCAATCAGACTCAAAACACGTGAAAACCAAAGAAAGAGTGAAGACATGGTGAACATACCCTTTTCCAGCGTGATTCGAAGGACCCTAAACCACCTTAAACAACCGCGTGAACCACCCTACCTCTCCTCTGACATGGCGGCTGCAGTATAGGTGTGTTGGTTGTGTGTCGTTTAGGGCAGAACTAGGTCTAGAGCTTAGGTTATATATGGCGGCAGAATAAAAAGTCTGTTGTTTGTGTTTGTTTTATGAGATGGGTCGAAAGTCGGGCTGTTTGATATTGCACGTTAAACAAGGCCCAAACGTAGTAATTACCCGATATATATTAACTATTACTCAACTCGATATTACACCAATAAAATATAAAATATAAACACGTCTTCGATACTTAATTATCGAATATTAACATACGAACACAAGTCTCAAACCCCTTTTTATAAAGACCTAGCATCACATAACAAGTACTAGTAATATATAAATCACATCGATAAGGCTCTTAAAATTATTATAAACATAAATATCGTAGGGAAAAAATCGAGGTATTACAAATATAGGGTAGCAGATACAATTTGTTGTGTTTTGGCAGCTGGGTGTTTTGTCGAGTTGGGCTGTTTATCACTTAACACGCACCCCGAGGCCCAATTGACACCCTTGCACACATTCCCAAGCCTTCAAGCACAACTAAGGTGTGACTCGATATTAAAACCCATACCCGACACTTTACTTATTCCTCTACAAAATACTAGAAACTTATTCGTTAAATTAATCATCGATCTAAAACATTCAAATAATTATCACACGTCAAAGTTAGATAATATAACATATTAAAATAGAATACAATAAAATACGGAGTATTACAGTCTTCCCCCCTTAACATGAACTTCGTCCCGAAGTTCATCATCCCGTGGTCAACAAACTAGTCGCCACATAACATCAAATACTAGTAAAGTACTTCAAAACACGAGTTGTCACATTCTACCCTCCTTAAGAAAACTTTGTCCCCAAAGTTTAACGTATCACTAAATGAAAGGGTACATCACGAAACACAATAACATGCAGCACAAAAGTAACAGAGTTATCAAATATATTCAAACAATCACGACGTACCAAATTAGCCAGGTCATACAACTAGCCATATCCCAAATCAAAAGATTTTACAATCTCATCCTCCTTAAAACGTGGTTACGTCCCCGTAACCCATTATAAAGAGAATCCCCAGTGCATTACTCCGTATTTCTCACTACTCTATCTCATAAAATTATACTCCAAGTAATCAATTATCGTATTTTCATCGTCGAATCTAAGACCAAGGACAAGGGGTGAGTGAACTGGCGGAATAAACCGCAATTCAATACTTCCATCTCAGTATCAATTTCAAACTCAGAATATATCTCAATAGCCAAGGTCACACTGGACCGAAAATACGATATGGCACAACGACCCAACAACTTATAACTCATCACCCGCAACCAATTGTCATCTAAATCTCGATGTCACTATTGTCAAACCTCCTATTAAAGGAACTGCTCCACATTTAGAGTGAAAATCCTAAACTACTCACCCACAAGTCAAGGTTAAAGAATACGGCGACTCGATAAAACACGGAAATGCAGTCTCAATCTCAATACAAAATCAAGCATGGTCTTTGTTCTAGACTCACGAGCAACTCAATCGCATCAACTCACCTTCCAAGTTCATTGACATACTTGTATGTATACTTACAATACCACAGCTCATAAAATTAGGATCTGGACGCTATACCAAACCAACCTAATACAAAACCATTATGCATAAACAACTAATCAATTACCAAAAGTTTACCGATCTTCCAAACAAAAGAGTTATCTTATCAATACAAGATTTTAACTATCAAAATAAAAGGACGATTACTAACATTCAATTCAAATAAGTACTCAAAAGAGACCCATGGCTAGTGTCGTGTACTCATACAACCTCAAGAAATAACAAGAGTATTAGGATCTGAAGAACTCGGGTTACACAGTAGAACAGAATCAGAGTAGGTAACACTTACACACCCGTGAAATTTCAACGCAAAGCTAGTATATGCAACCACATAAATATTCAAGAAAACTCATAGTTCATAATTGACAATTTAAAACGTTTCATTTTCATAAACATATTTTTGAAGCAAAACCATATTTAGGAAAAGACATAGCGCAAAGTTAAATAACGTAATTAAACATGGAACATGGACATATCTCCCAAGACTTACATAACTCATAGACTCACAAGATCGTTTTAACATTCCCAGATATCAATTAGTTAGTATATTTATCATGGAGCTATTACTATATATGACTTGCACAATAAGAGTTTTATACGATACGCCGCAATTAAACATTCAAGCTGGTTTTCATCTACACATAGCCACAGGATTGTCATTTTGCAAACAATCATCATAAATATCAACATCGAGCTTTATCCTTGTTTGTCACTTTGAAAATATTTTGAAATGTTTGAGGCAATAAAAGATAGTTTGTGACCATTATAAACTCAATCCAGGACAATTTTACCAGCTACAATTCAGATTTAAGACTACATGGAGGCATTCTGATACTTCTTTTCTAACATTGTTCTTTTAGTTCATGAACTATGAAAGTTTTAGCGATAAAAGTAAACGAATTCACCAGACTAGTACTTCCATAACTCACATGTCAACCAGTTAACATCTCAACACATCGTGATCAGATTCTAAATATAACAATATGCAATTCACTGATTGGTATAGAAATACACTTGAAAAGTTTTGAGGATTATGATCACAGGGAACTAGACATAGATAACCATTAATGTACGAAAGAACATCCACAAGATTCACATTGTTCAAATAATCACAATTACGTATAACCATTAGGTTGCTATATCATACCAATAAGCTTACCAGTTAAATTACACTCTGCCACTTGGCAAGACTCTTCTCAGATAAACATGCCGTTGACATCACATACGAGCAACACATCTTTAAAATTAGACACATAATTGAAATAATTTTATATTAAACTTGACGAGATAAACAAGGTTACGTTATCATATAGTGGGGTTCATACTCATACCCTACGCCTGCTATTCATGTCACTAAAGCCATATCAGGATATCGCGTGGTCACATCACATAATTCACATTTGATTAAACTTTTATACGAAACTTACATACCTCACAACTTCACCAATTAAACGTTATGCAACCACTTACAAAAATCATAATTAAATAACAGCTTATCTAACGTGCGAGCAAACATAATCTTTTAGAAATTGATGCGGGAGCATTAGCAAGGATTCGAGGTCGTGACCCACGACCCAAAGAAAGATTAAAAATGTTCGATATGGGTTCGATACGGATTTTTAAGTTAGCTTGGAAAGACGTATTGAAAGAACAAGGGAAGGTAGCGGGAAACTACCTTGGAAGTCGTGCCAAGGGTTGCGACGTGGAGGGCACGAAACCCTAGGTTAATTAGGGTTTGTGTTTTATTCTTTTTGTTATTTTAATTAGTTAGTTAATTTTTGTTACTAGTTTGTTACAACTAGTTTGTTAAAGTTGTTACAAGGTGGTTACAAAAGTTAGTTATTAGTTAGTTATGAGTTTGTTATTAAGTTGTTAGGGTTTGTCACTACAACTTAATCTTTTATTTGTTATTTTATCTTTTAGATTTAATAAGGATTATTTTAATCCATAAGATAGAATTAGGAAAGTAAAATAAGTAGTAGTAGTACACGGTTTGGACGTGGTCTTGGGAACCGTGTAGGAGTTCGTTTTCTTTCCTATTTCGATTCTAGTTTGTGACGGATGACCTTACTATAAATAGGCATCCTTAGTTGTTTGTTTTATTCATTCAATTATCAAATTATAAACAAATTTTCTTGTTAAGTTTATCTTACAAAAAAACCCCTAAAGTATCTGTGTGAGCTTTAACCCCGAAGTATCTGTGTGAGCTTCAAAATAATTGAGAGAATATCTGTGTGAGTTTGATCAATTATCCTATCCATCGACAATCATAAATCATTCATCAAATCGTTTCAAAAATCTTTCAAGTATTAAGTGCTGTGCCTTATTACGTCATCAAGATTCATCAATCAAGAACTTCAAGAACATCGTTCAAGAAACACCACCGTGACAGCCACCGGCCACCACCGTGCCACGTCAACCGTCACCACCATTCGGTCACCATCACCGACCACCCTTCGTTCATTCTTTCATCGTTCTTGGTTACTTTTCGTTCTTTATTCGTTCAAGATTGTGTTATTTTATTAGTATTTTTATTCCGCTGCAACATCCGTATTTTTGTTGATTATCTTTATTGATTATCACCCCAAATACGCATCAGAAATATAAGGAATTAGTTAAACAGAGGAAAAAGAAAAAAAAAAAAAAGTATTAAGGAGCCTTTAGCACTTGAAACACCCCCATTTATTAAGGAGCCTTTAGCAAGACATCCTCAGTAAATTGAGCTGTTACCATCTCGGAATATCCGAGGTAGTGAATAACAAAGTAAATCAAACCAAAGTACTTTATATAAAAACTGATAAAATTTAAACTTGATGTTTCAGAGGCTACACAACGGAATTAAAGTACGACTGATAACTACAAAGTATGTGATCTACATCTAAGTCGGTCCATCCAAGTGCTCACGCCATCCCATGCTCCCACAGCACCATCTTCCTGTCAAAACTGCTCCCCATCACGGATCATCACAGGTGTCACACGAATACACAGGGTCAACCACGAGGTTGAGTAGGTAAAAGCAGATAAGACAAAATTAACAATAGAACAATATCCTCCTCCATCTCCATATCATCCTATCAACCACTTCACCTCCATACACCACACCTCCATCACACCACACCACCATCACACCGCACCTCCCATGGCCATATCACAAGTCCCATATCACAAGACCCAATATCACAAGACCCATATCACAAGACCCATTTCACAACTCCCGATCTCCACAGTGATCAATAATAATAATACGATCCACAGTACAGCATTAATCAATTATATCAAACTCGTAATAAGCATCACTTACACATTTCATGTCACAACATGAATCATAATATCTTTCCCCTACCTCAATTTGCAGAAGGACAACCGAACAGCTGCTAGGAATATGCCACCTCGCACTCAGTTCCTATAATTATTATACATTTCAAATTCTACTCATGTAGACAATCGCTACTAAAATCAGTTGACCATGATCCTAATTGATTTATCTACAACAATTGTGAATCTATCCACATACAAGCATACCCATAACATACAATTATCATTGACCAAATATAACTTACTATTTTTAGACCTACTATTTTTAGACTTACTAAAAATAGCATAATTCAACCAAACAATTATTATTATATCACCACCATATAGATAATTATTAATAATTAAAACATATCTTAACAATTGTAACAAACCCAATAATTACTAATGCATGATTAATACTATTTATAGTACCATTAGCATAAAATTATCAATTCTTAATAATAATAATAATAATATAAAACAATATAGATAAAACACTAATATTAATAATTAGTGTAATAGAACTAAAATGAAATCAATGATAAAACAATCCAACTGAAATCACTCTTCAAGTTACACGCAATTTTATTCACGTTGTTACAAGGCAAGAAACGCAAACCGCCACAGTGAACCACCCCGACAAACACTACCTTCGGCACCAACTGCCAGCACTAACCTCGCCAGGGGCACCACCAGGCTCGCCTCTGAGCCCTGGTGGTTCCTGGGGGACCAGTGGTTGCCGTAGACACCACCCACGACTCCCAAACAACTGAGCAGAAAACGGCTCCACCACCACTGAACAGCCTCTTTCACGGTTTGCACTTAAAAGAGATCTACTTTAATTACATCCCCAACAACCAAGAACCACCGTGACATCCACCCATACAAACCCCATGCTACCTCCTATGAACAGGCCCTAACTCCCATCTCAACTGTAAAAGACTAAGGCTCGAAATTCCATGCGAAAGTCCCTGTTCAGGAACTCTGTTCTGAAGAACAACATACTACCAACCCATGTCCCCAAACGAATCTCGGCTTAGCACGCTCCCGACACACCCCCAACCACCGTGACAACCACCATGATGACACTCTGAATACCATCTTCTTAAAAACCATAACAAACATACAAAACATAAACAAGGTGCTAAACGAATCGAAGTATAAACATGACTGTTCAAACTCGTTATTCAAAACTACTGTAACACGGCCCTGTTCATGCGATTAAACCACCACCTACAACGGTCAACAGAGGTCAAAGACGACTCTACCCTGACCTAAACATGACTACTAAACATCCTATATCAAAACTACATAAAAAACAGAACCAAAACATGATTATACTATCCACAAAACGTGACTCAAAATAGGCAGAAACTGTGACAAAAATAGAAATGAAGGTGAGTGTACCGTCTTTCTGAAGCAAACGAACCACCCTTGACCACCCCTAGACCACCGTGCAACCCTTGTCCTTACTCCTTGATGTGGCGGCAGTGAGAGTATGTGAGAGTGAGAGGCGTTGTAGGGTTAGGGTTAGGTTTTCGAGGGGCTTGAATATAGGGTAGCAGATACAATTTGTTGTGTTTTGGCAGCTGGGTGTTTTGTCGAGTTGGGCTGTTTATCACTTAACACGCACCCCGAGGCCCAATTGACACCCTTGCACACATTCCCAAGCCTTCAAGCACAACTAAGGTGTGACTCGATATTAAAACCCATACCCGACACTTTACTTATTCCTCTACAAAATACTAGAAACTTATTCGTTAAATTAATCATCGATCTAAAACATTCAAATAATTATCACACGTCAAAGTTAGATAATATAACATATTAAAATAGAATACAATAAAATACGGAGTATTACAAGAGACAAGGCCACGAAATTTTACTTTTGTGTTTTTCATAAGTTTTAATTTAAAAATTTTGGAAATTGATTTCTGTCGGCGTGTGGGTCGGTCGACCCATTATTGTGGTCGGTCGACCTCTGCCCGCGTAGGGTTTCTGTTTTTCGGCAGTTTCTCTTCTGCGTTTTCAGAAACTCGGTTTCTTGTTTTGTGGTCGGTCGACCTGGTTAATAGGTCGGTCGAACTTTCTGCTGTTACAAAAAAAAAAAAAAAAATCTTTTTTTCGTCAGTAGGTCGGTCGACCCCATGTTGAGGTCGGTAGACCACTTCCCTGTAACAGTCGTTTTTTTTTCTTTCTTTTTCCGAAAATAACTTGTTTTTATTTTCCCATGGCCTCAAGTAATATACTGTATACGGAAATAGTATATTATTTTTGTGAAACGGTTCACTCTCGCATGATACATATTATTTTAAAACGGTTTAAGATAATGGATTATAAACTTATTAAAATTAAAGTGGTTAAAACGGTATAATCACATAATTTTAATCCCGAAAAGGTGGTTTGGTAAAATTTGTTAAATCATAATAACATTATTATGTCATGAATGAATTTTAATTTTAGTTGATGCATTTTATTTATCGTCTTGTTGAATGCTTTTTGAATGCTTTCTATAACGTATTTAATTTTGCAAGCGGTTGTAACTTAGTGTGGCCTTAGAAGATTGTGTCACCGTAATGATGGGACACAGTCTTGTTTGTAATTTTGAGATCTTGAATCTCCGTTTTGGGTTTTTGCCATGTAATTACTTTTGTATTTAAATTAGAATGTAAATAGGGTTATATTTGTAATTTAAATTAGTAATTTTGTGAAGACCAAAGACGGAGACCGGATGCTCACTCCCGTTGTAAAGACCAAGATGGAACATCAAGACAAGCTTCTAGGGTCCAACGGTGGTTTCCAAAGTTGTTTTTATGTTTATTTTGGTAGGATAGGCCACACTAGGACCTTTTATTTACGTTTATTGCATTTATTTTATGCTTTCATCGATAATAGCTTGCATCATATTCCGCCTAAAACCAAACCACCTATAACATGCCTGAAAACTGACTCATGTAGAGGTTACGCGTTAGTTTTCTGTGACAATACAGATGTCACATGTCAATTGCAAAGCCATCACTTTATTTCATTCATTCACGCATATGCTAGATATTAGTTCACTTAAAATGGATAACTAAAAGTTGATGGGGTCTTCCTCGTATAACAAAAAAAATTGAGAATAGTCTTTATAAATCAGACTCCCATGAATCCCTTCTTCGTCGGTAGGCAAATATGACCCCTTCTACGTCGGTTAAGTGGGAACAAATGATTTATTTTATCTCAACATCATGGTCACTCGATACTATCTAGCGACTGAGATGGACTAATAGATAGGATTTACGGAAATCTATCGACCAAGAGTTCCAACAGTGGAATTAGCCAAGCTGTGGGCTTATCACTATACGGAAATTGAGTCTTGGGATCGTTTATATAATTCTTGAGGGAGATCAATTATATAAATGCATGAGTCTAAAAGTTTAAATACAATTTTATATAGACTTAAATCACAACAATGAGTTGCTTATATGGTTCTATTTTATCTTCTTTTCAGGGTAGAACACGTTCAATTAAACTGCTGTATTACTAATGGCTGGTGAAGACCCAATGCCAAGTGCCAAGCTAGCACGTGAATCCTGGCTAAAAGCCTTCATGGACTCCATGAATCAGTCTACTAGACTGAGGAATGATGGGTCAAACTTCTCTGACTGGGAGGCAGCTCTACGGAATGCTGCCATTGCTGACGGAAAGCTCAAGTACTTAACTGAGCCCATTCCGGCACACCCAGGAACTGGAGCTAGAGCTAACGAAGTTCGCGCTCATAGCGACTTCGTCATGGAAGCGGGTGCGATAAAGAACGTACTCATCTATGCAATGGAATCCAATTTGCAAAGACGCTTCATAACCCATGGTGCAAACAAAATTTTCACCACGCTCACTAACGAATTCTCAAAAGCTCCGAGAATTGTTTCTTATGAGCATACATGTCGCTTCTTTGAGGCGAAACTCCAGAAGGGCCAAGCGGTTAGCCCACATATTCTCAACATGATTGAGAATATCGAGAAACTGGAGCCCCTAAACTGCAAGATCAGTGAGAACATAATCGTTGATCGAATGCTTCATTCGCTTCATGATGGGTTCGCCCTCTTTAGGGCCAACTATTACATGAACGACATGAAGAAGACTCCTCATGAGCTCCACTCCCTTCTCGTACAGACCGAGAAGGATCTGAAATTAAGTGGGAGCGTGAAGCAGGATGTTCTCATGATCTCCAGCAAGGGTAAGGGTAAGGGAAAAGCTAAAGCTCAGGGTGACCTAACAGTAGGCAAGCCCAAGTTTAAGAAGTCAGGATTTACCAAGAGTGGGCCAGGTGAGTCAAGCAACTCACAGGGCAAAACAAAGAGCAAGGATACAAGCATGGAATGCCACCATTGCCACAAGACTGGGCATTGGAGGCGCTCATGCCCCGTGTATCGTGAGGACATTAAGGCAGGCCGCGTTACTTCTGTTGGTATGTCTTCTTCTTCTTTTATTCATATGATTGAGATTAACCATGCAAGTTACGGAACTTGGGTACTAGATACTGGTTGTGGTTCTCATCTATGTAATCATGTGGAGGGCCTCCGAAACCAAGAACCCCTCATCAAGGGTGAGGTTGACCTGCGTGTCGGGAATGGAGCACGTGTTGCTGCAGTCTCGAGGGGAACATACGTGATCCAACTTCCAAGTGGATTCGAGTTATCTTTATATAATTGTTATTATGTTCCTTGTTTGTCCAAAAACTTTATTTCAGTTTCTGCGCTTGACAAACTTGGTTTTTCATTTGTAATAGAAAATAACAGTTGTATTTTCTCATTACACAATATGATTTATGGCAAGGCAATTTCCATGAATGGAATTTATGTTTTAGATCAAACCACTGAAATATTACATGTGAATAATAAGAGATTAAAGGTAGGTGACAAAGATCAAACTTACCTATGGCATTGTCGTATGGGACATATAAATGAGAAACGCGTAAAACAGCTCATACAGAATGGAGCTATCTCGGCCTTTGATTTCGAATCATATGGCACGTATGAATCATGTCTCATCGGCAAGATGACTCGTATTTCCTTCAAAGGTGTTGGAATGCGCGCTGCAGACCTATTAGGACTCATACATACGGACGTATGTGGCCCTATGTCGATCAACGCACGAGAAGGCTATAGGTATTTCATCACTTTCACGGATGATTTGAGTAGATATGGCTATGTCTACTTGATGAAACATAAAAGTGAATCCTTTGACAAGTTCAAAGAATACCAGAATCGGGTACAGAACCAAATGGGAAGAAAGATTAAAGCACTACGTTCTGATCGTGGTGGTGAGTATCTTTCACACGAGTTTGATCAACACCTTAAAGACTGTGGTATCGTTCTACAGTTGACTCCACCTGGAACACCACAATTAAATGGTGTGTCCGAACGGAGAAATCGAACTATACTTGATATGGTTCGATCCATGATGAGTCACACCGTTGTGCCTGATTCATTGTGGGGCTTTGCTCTTTTGTCGGCCGCTCTAATACTTAACCGAAGTCCGTCTAAAGCTGTTGACAAGACTCCATATGAACTATGGAAGGGAACGGTCCCTAACTTGTCCTTTATTCGGGTTTGGGGCTGCGAGGCTTATGTCAAGTGGAGACACGAGGATAAGCTCGGCCCGCGATCGGTCAAGACATACTTTATAGGCTATCCAAAGGGAACTTTTGGTCATTACTTCTACTTGCCAACCGAACAACGTGTTTTTGTTGCGGCTAGTGCGACGTTCTTAGAGAAAGAATTTCTCGAGAACAAGTCGAGTAATAGAACCTTCGGGTTATCGGAGGTTCAAGAACCAACTACCGAGCAACCATTGGAGGAAACAGTTCCTTCAACAGGCTGCGGTAGATATTCCTGAGGAACATAGGAGGTCGGGAAGAGTCTCTATTCCTCCGGACAGATACATTGCTATGGTTGAGGAACATGATATAGATGACGTCTTACTCCTAGAGGGTAATGAACCCACAACCTATAAAGGTGCCATGACTAGTTCTGACTCAAAGCTATGGCTAGAAGCCATGCAATCCGAGATGGACTCCATGTATGAGAACAACGTGTGGGATCTTGTGGACCTACCTGCAAAGGTACGTCCCCTTCAATGCAAATGGCTTTACAAAATAAAGCATGCCGTGGAAGGTAAACAAGATATCCATAAGGCAAGACTAGTTGCTAAAGGTTTCACCCAAGTGCCAGGCTTGCACTACGATGAGATCTTTGCACCCGTAGTCATGCTACGTTCCATTCGGATTATCTTAGCGATCGTCGCATTTCATGACTATGAAATATGGCAAATGGACGTTAAAACCGCCTTCTTAAACGGTTATTTGGAGGAAGAGTTGTACATGGTACAACCCGAGGGTTTTATTGATCCAGAAAATCCTAAGAAGGTTTGCAAGTTTAAGCGTTCCATCTATGGACTTAAGCAAGCATCACGGAGTTGGAATCATCGCTTCGACCAAGTGATAAAAGAGAATGGGTTCATTCGATCAGTCGAGGAACCATGTCTCTATATCAAGTCGAGTGGGAGCAAGATTGTCTTCCTAGTACTGTATGTCGATGACATACTCTTGATTGGGAATGACATACCTCTCCTGTCTTCGGTTAAAGCATGGTTGAAAAACCATTTCCAGATGAAAGATCTGGGAGAGGCACAAAGAATTTTAGGCATCCGTATCTACAGGGATAGATCACGACGGATGTTGTCTCTCAGCCAGGAGTCTTACATAGATAAGATTCTGGAGAGATTCAGCATGACGAACTCCAAAAAAGGGTTCCTTCCTATGACTACTGGGCTTCACTTGAGCAAGACTCAAGAAGCTAAGACATTGGAAGAGAAGGAGCGCATGAGTCGGATTCCTTATGCTTCGGCTATAGGATCGATCATGTATGCGATGATATGCACACGTCCAGACGTTGTATATGCATTGAGTATGACAAGTCGATTTCAAGCTCATCCAGGTGAACAACACTGGATGGCCGTGAAAAACATTCTTAAGTACCTACGGAGGACCAAAGATTGGGGATTGACTTATGGAGGCGACTCGACGCTCTGCGCCACGGGTTACGCAGATGCTAGCTTCGAAACGGATCGAGACGACTCGAAATCTCAGTCTGGATTCGTTTTTACTCTTAATGGCGCTGCTGTCAGCTGGAAAAGTTCTAAACAGAGTGTTACAACAGATTCTACAACTGAGTCCGAGTACTATGCCGCCTCGGAAGCAGCTAAGGAAGAAGCAATATGGATGCGTCAATTCTTACAAGGACTCTCAAAAGTGCCTAGTTCGAATGACCCAATCACCATTTATTGTGACAATAAAGGTGCCATCTTCCAAGCTAAGGAGCATAAGTCTAGCAACAAGGCTAGACATGTACAATGGAAAGCTCATCTAATCAGAGATTACGTGGAGCAAAAGGAGATATTTATTGATAAGATAGCTACGGATGACAACATAGCTGATCCTCTCACAAAAGCATTACCACGTGATAAGCATGAAGGGCACATTCATTCCATAGGAATTAGATGTGTTCCTAAGTTGTAGTACTCTTTTATGAATTCATGTAATAATTCATTTTCTCATGTACTCTATTCAACCTCATTGTTATGATATATAATGTTTTGTTTTTCAAGTGGAATTGTACGCCAATTTTGAACACCACAAAGTGAACTGAATAACATTACATCGTTTTAGTCCTTGATTACCCACTTGAGCTGATAACTCAGGTAATCATTTTGTGACGTTGGTTGATGGTGGGTTCAACGAGCCTTAAGTCACACGGATGACTGACCAATCACAAAGGCGAGTTATACGGATATCTCGTAGGACACCCCGTGACAACGTGATGGAGTCCTAAATGTTTTATAACATTGGGTGCCAGGTCGTGGATAGGAACTCCATAGTGTTCCTTAGAGTCGAGTCTTTTGACTTTCAACTGTCTCTTGAGATTAAGGCAGTTTTTGGGTAACTTTGGTTTCTTTCCCACGGTCATCGTAACAGGGGCCAAGAGGATTTTTTCTGGGTTATTTCATGCTACGCGATATCGGCAGGATTCGAGTTGAGGGAAATATCCAAACCCTTATCAGGATTTTATCATTTCTCAGGGCCACTCGAGGAGTAGTAACTGAAATGCATGGCCATGCTCGAATACAGATTCGTTTTATCAGTTAAGTTACTCTCTAGTCGGGGAAACCACTCTTGATACAGATCGCTTGTGAGATACGACCTTTGCGAATGCGGATTTGCAAATTGTCTTACATTGAGTGGGAGAAATTTTAAAAGGATATGATGATACGAATTCTTGATCAAAGAACTCGTCCGCGGAAGCCTTCTTGTAAATCTCGGAAACAATCTTGAATGAATTAATAAAATAGGACAAATAAAGAACAATCTTGGATGAATCTTGGAATAATGATGATGGATGATGAGATGGACGGTGATGATGATGTCGATGGTGGTGATGATGGCCGTCGATGGTGGTGATGATGGCCGTCGATGGTGGTGGTCTTGGTGGTTGTTTGTTGTAGTTGTGACGGTCTTGAGGTGAATCCCCAAGGTAGAAGGATATTTGTTTGCCCTAGACCTATAGGACACCCAATGGTGAATTACTCCCTAGACCTATTGAAGGACGGACAAGGAGTTTGTCATAAGATATTATAGTTCCCTTATTTCTAGTTTCCATAAGTTAGCTAGTAAGAATAAGGTAGTTTTATTTATTTCCTTATTGTTTATTTCCTAATTTCAGTTTTAAGAATAAGGCAAGTAGTTTTAAGGTAATAGTTTATTTTAGGAAAGTTTTCCTTATCCACTTATGGAAAGGATCACATGTTTTTAGGAAGTCTTGTGTCCCCTATTCTACTATATATAGGGACTTATGTATTCAGTTTTTATGAATTCAAGTTTGAGAGATTAATACAAGAGTTTCTTGTTTTCTAATTGCTTGCGAGTTATTAGATTTATTATTTCGTTCTTGCGAGGGTGAGATAATTCACATTCTTCCTTGCGAGGTTGAGTGTCATTCGTGTTCAGGTTCGAGTTCCTTGCGAGGGAGGAGAGTTGTTCACGTCATATCTTAGTTTTAGTTAAGGGTCTTGCGAGATTTTCATAACTAATTCATATTTCTTTTATTTTCGTTCTATTCATAAAAAAAACACAAAAAATAACAATAATTTATTTCCGCTGCAAAGTTACTATAAGTTTTACATCAATTTGGTAAAACGTGTGGTTATTTTACATCACCTATAGTTTGTAATTCGTGCTAATATTTGAAACGCGACAAATACTAACGGTTCGGATCAATACTCGTTGAGTCCTTGAGATTTCCTTAAGAATGCCTTAAAAGAAAACTTGTAAATTTTATTTGCTTGAATGATTAACTTAATAACAAAGAGAACCATGTGCCCTATAAATAGGTAAAACACACGTCCCAAACACAACACAAACGCCTCACAATTCTAGTATGAATTGGGAGTCCTAAATCTATCTTCTTGGATTAAATATAATCCTTATTAAAAGTAAACTATATCTTAGGTTGTTTAAGAATTAAATAACTAATCCTAACAACCCTAGGATAACTAATTAGTTAGGTGGTAACTAATCTTGTAACAAACTTGTAACTACCTAACAAACTAGTAACTAACTATAACAAACTAATTAAAATAACAACTTAATAAAAATAACATAAAAGTTAAATATACTCCAATATCTACTTGGAGCCCAAAGTGACCGAGCCCATGCGTGTGGTAGCCGAGCAACACGCCTTGGGTGGCCGAGCAACAAGCGGCCCAAGGCCCTTCCGTTCTCACGCTGGTCCGTCCACCATAGCTTAGTCCCTTCTTGCCTTGGTTCAACCCTTGTTATCACCTTGTTAGCCCATGGTTGTAAAGCCCAACGAATCTTTATTAGACAATATACTAGCCATACGATGATTAATGATAAAATAGCTAACATAAATTGCCTTATTGATTTTTGATCATGACGACGAATTAACACCCTATCCATATTCGGATCATATGAGAATCGGTTATCGCACCTACACTTGTACGGACAAGTGGGAGTTTGTTGGAGCTTGTGTCCTCCACATGTAGTGTGATAACGTCATTGCACATACCCTTGTACGGACAAGTGGGAGATTGTTGGGGCTGGTGTCCTTGACAATTAAGTATAATGACTTACTAAATCTCTTAAAGGATCACAAGGGCATACTTCAGTATTATTATCAGTTGACCCACGTTTATCAATAACGGTTGGCTTGCTAGATAAGTTTGACGTTATTGTCATACGGATGGCGGTGATCAACTGGTCCCTATACGTCATACCTATAGGACACGTTTGAGAGATGTGAAGGTATGAAAATACAGTCACATTTATGCCGGATACGACTAAACAGTTAGTCAGAGGTATTGACTATTAAATTAGTCAATGAGATGTTGAGATTATTATTTAATACGGATTAAATAATTTTAGCTAATACGGATTACATGATTAATTCGTAAAATTAAATATAAACGGTTATATTTAATTAAATATTGAATTTGCGTATTAATATAAACAGTTATATTAATTGGGCCAATTATACAATATCGTATTTTATCAGACCATTATTAATACATCGACTGTATTAATATCTGATAACAAGTATACGATTTATAATAAATACCCGCGAATTAAATTTTAGCAAAGTGGGTCGAATCACGCATTGGAATAAGGTAAGAGTGGAAAGCCCACTCCTACCCAATACCTAATTCGGCCGACCCATACTACATAAGGAGAGTCCTTCTCCTTTTGTCAGGTGATTGATTCAACTGGTTAATTGATAATCTCAAGAATTAGGGTTTTGAGAACATTATTTTCCCAAAACTCAGATCTCACATCTAAAACCTCACAAAAGCTCTCCCCATATTGCAAGGCAGTTGGAGAGTATTTCTAGCACACGCGGCAACATCTCATTCAAGTCTTGGGTGCAAGTTATAGGAGGGAATTTACTTTAATTCCTGTTCTTAGGCCTATTCAACCAAGGACCCAAGGTTGTATTCTTTTTCATGCTTTTAATTAACTTATGACAATAGTCACAATTGTATGTTTCGTTATAATCCTTCAAGTTTAGGGCGAATACATGTTTTATTCCCCACACTTTAATCCCGAAGTATCTGTGTGAGCTTCAAAATAATTGAGAGGGTATATGTGTGAGCTTGATCAATTATCCTATCCATCGACAATCATAAATCATTCATTAAATCGTTTCACAAATCTTTCAAGTACTAAGTGCTGTGCCTTATTACGTCATCAACGATCATCACCAATCAAGAACGTCAAGAACACAACCGTGACAGCCGCCGTTGACCACCGTGCCACGTCACCACCGTCCGTCCATCACCACCATTCGTTATTCATCCATTCTTTCATCGTTCTTGGTTATTTTTCGTTCTTTCTTCATTCAAGATTGTATTATTTTACAAGTATTATTATTCCGCTGCAACATACGTATTTTTGTTGATCGTCTTAATTGATTATCACCCCAAATACGCATCAAATTGGTATCAGAGCTTCGGCTCTTGGTCTAATTTTTATTATACCTGTCCTTGGGAAAGTTTATCATCATGGTAGGATCCAAAGACGGAGAAGAAAAATCATGGGAGGAGAGTAACATGGAATTGAAATCCGTAATCCAAGAGCTCAAATATCTCATAAAAACAATGATGACCAAAGGAGGTCATAAGAAAACGGGAGACTCCTCATCTAGGGCGAGTGACTCGGAAGAAGAGACAGAATTTAAGGGCAAGACTTGGGACAAGAACGAAGATGATAGAGGTCTCAAACTTGACATCCCTGAATTCAAAGGAGACATGGATCCGGAGGATTTCTTGGAATGGCTTAGACAAACTGAGAGAGTCTTTGAGTACAAGGAGTACGACGACCGGAAACAATTCAAGGTTGCTATCTTAAAACTTACTAAATACGCTTCGCTATGGTACGAGAATCTTGTGAAGCAACGAAAGAAGCAACGCAAGGAAAAGATTAAGTCTTGGGCAAAGTTAAAGAAGCATATGGTAAAGAAATTCTTGCCAAAAGATTATAATCAAGAAAACTATTTAAAACTACATTCTTTAACTCAAGACCATATGACCGTCTCAGAATACATTAGGGAGTTTTAAAAGATGACCATTGTATGTGATTTAGATGAGAGGGAGGAGTTGAAGGTTGCTAGATTTATTCGTGGTTTGGTACCAACCCTAGCTTCAAGGGTTGAGATTCAAAACTATGAAGATTATTATGATGTGTGCAGGATTGCTTTGAAGTTTGAAAGACATGACAAAGCAAGGAAGATAAATTCTTATAGGAGCACAAGAGTCGGAGAGGGCTCATCATTATACACCACCACTACCACGCCTAAAGCAAAGGAGGCGGCTAAGGAGGAAGTGGCCGAAAAGGCCAAGGGAGCATTCAAGCCAAGTATTCCTGATCCTCGAGGGAGTACAATTAGAAGATGCTATAAGTGTCAAGGCTATGGACACATCGCTACATATTGCCCTCAGAAGAGAACCTTGTCAATTCAAGAACTTCAAGGTATGGTTCCAAACTTTGTTGTACCTGAATTAGTTGAGGAGGAGACGGTTGAGGAGGAAAAGGGAGAGAGGGAGACCATCGTGGCCGAAAGTGAGGACGAGGGGGATTGCCTCGTAGTACGTGCTTTACATGTAGAGACACGACTGAAGGAGAGGAACAACGGGATAATGTTTTCCATACTCGTTGTAAGGTTGAGGGGAAAAAGTGCGACTTAATTATTGATAGCGGGTCTTGCACTAATGTTGTTTCAAAAACCTTAGTCTCGGAGTTGGAATTAAGTATTAGGGTTAGGGAGAAACCGTACAAATTACAATGGTTAGATGGGAACCAAGGAGTGCGGGTTGAGAAGCAAGCCTTAATCTCTTTTAATATTGGGCCTTACGAGGATGAGTTGTGGTGTGACGCCGTGCCTATGAACGCATGTCATATATTACTTGGGAGGCCATGGCAATATAATAGGAACATTGTACATGATGGTAGGACAAATGTGTATAGCGTTACTAAAGGGGGTACCATCTATGATCTCCAACCATTTACAAGATTGCAACCTAGACCTCCTAATTCAAAGAAGAGTTTATTCATGGAGATAGGGGAAGGGACACCGAGCGACGGGGTTAAGGAGTCGGGAGCGCGTGGTGTTGGTTTGGGTGAAATTCATGGAGGCCATGGAGGTTGTGAGGGGTTGCCGAGTAAGGGGAAGCACGAAGATCTTGAGGGTCCGACAACCGTGAGCTTGGCGGAGGTTGGAGGCCGTGAAGTTGCTAGGGCCAAGGGTAAGGTGATGTAGGACGGACAAGGGGTTTGTTATAGGATATTATAGTTCCCTTATTTCTAGTTTTCATAAGTTAGCTAGTAAGAATAAGGTAGTTTTATTTATTTCCTTATTGTTTATTTCCTAATTTCAGTTTTAAGAATAAGGCAAGTAGTTTTAAGGTAATAGTTGATTTTAGGATAGTTTTCTTTATCCACTTATGGAAAGGATCACATGTTTTTAGGAAGTCTTGTGTCCCCTATTCTACTATAAATAGGGACTTATGTATTCAGTTTTTATTAATTCAGATTTTGAGAGATTAATACAAGTTTTCTTGTTAAGTTCTTATTACTTGCGAGTTCTAAGTTCTGTTATTTCTTCCTTGCGAGGTTGAGATAATTTAGTGTGATTCTATCCTTGCGAGGTGTGGATTACCATTCGTGTGTAACATCGAGTTTCTTGCGAGAGAGGATATCTTATTCACGTCATATCTTTGTTATATTCCTTTATTTTTCGTTCTACTCACAAAAACACAAAAAAACAACAATACTTTATTTCCGCTGCAAAGTTACTCTAAGTTTTACATCAAATTGGTATCAAATTTTATTCATCATAACAAAAGCTTAATTCTTATTAAGTTTTACATCAAATTGGTATCAGAGCTTCGACTCTTGATTTCCTTAAACCAAGACGGTCCTTGGGTACTCCCAGAATCATATGTGTTGTTATGTCTCAAAAGAAATTCAAACGTGTGTTGAAGGCATTAGAAAAATATGAGCAAGATTTGTTTTAGGAGGATATAACACGGAGGATTGATGAACTTTCGTCCACGTGCGAAAGGTGGGAGCGGGATCGTGAACGTAGTCAATCTCGCATATCAAAAAAACAAGAGGAAAAGAAGGTTGGTCGGAGTATAGAAGAAATAAAGATTGCCTCTTCTAAAGATACTCACGAAGAACAACCAGTAAGGTGTGTAGATAAGCCACCAAATAAACCAGACGTGATGTAGGACGGACAAGGGGTTTGTCATAGGATATTATAGTTCCCTTATTTCTAGTTTCCATAAGTTAGCTAGTAAGAATAAGGTAGTTTTATTTATTTCCTTATTGTTTATTTCCTAATTTCAGTTTTAAGAATAAGGTAAGTAGTTTTAAGGTAATAGTTGATTTTAGGATAGTTTTCTTTATCCACTTATGGAAAGGATCACATGTTTTTAGGAAGTCTTGTGTCCCCTATTCTACTATAAATAGGGACTTATGTATTCAGTTTTTATTAATTCAGATTTTGAGAGATTAATACAAGTTTTCTTGTTAAGTTCTTATTACTTGCGAGTTCTAAGTTCTGTTATTTCTTCCTTGCGAGGTTGAGATAATTTAGTGTGATTCTATCCTTGCGAGGTATGGATTACCATTCGTGTGTAACATCGAGTTTCTTGCGAGAGAGGATATCTTATTCACGTCATATCTTTGTTATATTCCTTTATTTTTCGTTCTACTCACAAAAACACAAAAAAACAACAATACTTTATTTCCGCTGCAAAGTTACTCTAAGTTTTACATCAAATTGGTATCAAATTTTATTCATCATAACAAAAGCTTAATTCTTATTAAGTTTTACATCAAATTGGTATCAGAGCTTTGGCTCTTGATTTCCTTAAACCAAGACGGTCCTTGGTGACTCCCAGAATCATATGTGTTGTTATGTCTCAAAAGAAATTCAAATGTGTGTTGAAGGCATTAGAAAAATATGAGCAAGATTTGTTTTGGGAGGATATAACACGGAGGATTGATGAACTTTCGTCCACGTGCGAAAGGTGGGAGCGGGAGCGTGAACGTAGTCAATCTCGCACATCAAAAAAACAAGAGGAAAAGAAGGTTGGTCGGAGTATAGAAGAAATAAAGATTGCCTCTTCTAAAGATACTCACGAAGAAGAACTAGTAAGGTGTGTAGATAAGCCACCAAATAAACCAGACGTGATGTAGGACGGACAAGGGGTTTGTCATAGGATATTATAGTTCCCTTATTTCTAGTTTCCATAAGTTAGCTAGTAAGAATAAGGTAGTTTTATTTATTTCCTTATTGTTTATTTCCTAATTTCAGTTTTAAGAATAAGGCAAGTAGTTTTAAGGTAATAGTTGATTTTAGGAAGGTTTTCCTTATCCACTTATGGAAAGGATCATATGTTTTAGGAAGTCTTGTGTCCCCTATTCTACTATAAATAGGGACTTATGTATTCAGTTTTTATTCATCCAAATTTGAGAGATTAATACAAGATTTCTTGTTGTGTTCTTATTACTTGCGAGTTCTAAGTTCTATTATTTCTTCCTTGCGAGGTTGAGATAAGTTTAGTGTGATTCTATCCTTGCGAGGTGTGGATTACCATTCGTGTGTAACATCGAGTTTCTTGCGAGAGAGGAGATCTTATTCACGTCATATTTCTTTTATTTTCGTTCTATTCAAAAAAAAAAGCCACAAAAAAATAACAATACTTTATTTCCGCTGCAAAGTTACTCTAAGTTTTACATCAATTTGGTAAAACGTGTGGTTATTTTACATCAAATTGGTATCAGAGCATCGACTCTTGATTTCCTTAATTCTAAGACGATCCTACGGTTTTAATTCGTTCATGGTGCTGCAATGTCTCGAAGGACACGCAAACGAATATTGAAGATTTTAGAAGAATATGAGCGAGATTTGTTTTGGGAGGATATAACATGGAGGATTGATGAACTTTTATCCACATGTGAAAGGTGGGAGCGGGAACGTGAATGCAGTCAATCTCGCACAACAAAAAAACAAGAGGAAAAGAAGGCTGGTCCGAGTATAGAAGAGATAAATATTGCCTCTTCTAGATGCTCACGAAGAAGAAGCAGTAAGGCGTGGAGATAAGCCATCAAACAGACCAGGCAAGTTTCAGATTGTAGAGATGCCTGATATTTCAGGAACGAACAGTCCAGAAGACGGTCAGAAAGAAGATTGTCAGATCCTGAATGATAAGGCAAATGAGGAAGATGAGATTTCCACATATCTTGTCGAGCCATTACATGAAGGTGATTCGTTCTTCAAACTTGATTCACCACCTATCTTTGATGATTATGGAGATGAGGAAAGAGTTGTTACAAATGTCCAGGAACCGTGTTCTCCAATCAACTATGGGTATGAGTTCAATTTAATTTCTGAGGTCTACAAGAGAAAGGTCAATTCCCTTAAGTTTCAAGATCAACCCAATTGTTACTTGGGTGATTTTCGAAGAGAAAGGGATATTGCCACTATGAAGAAATTATCTTGTTTGCATGAGATTCGTAGTACGCCATCAAGACTTGTGCACGGAGGAAGGAGGGATGGAAGACGCAAACTAGTCAGGAACAAGCTAGGAAAATACAAATTGAACTGGGATGAATACAAGAACTTGATGAGTGAGCTGGAAATTTTTATCGAGGATAATGAGCTCAAAGATGCTTCAAGTGCCTTGCCACTCCTTATCAACAACCTTGCATCCAGATTCTTAAGGTTCGTATTTGATCCGGGAGGTCATTGGTTCAAGAATCGGGACGATTCTTTTTGAAGAAAGGGAGAATGATGTAGGACGGACAAGGGGTTGGTCATAGGATATTATAGTTCCCTTATTTCTAGTTTCCATAAGTTAGCTAGTAAGAATAAGGTAGTTTTATTTATTTCCTTATTGTTTATTTCCTAATTTCAGTTTTAAGAATAAGGCAAGTAGTTTTAAGGTAATAGTTGATTTTAGGAAGGTTTTCCTTATCCACTTATGGAAAGGATCATATGTTTTAGGAAGTCTTGTGTCCCCTATTCTACTATAAATAGGGACTTATGTATTCAGTTTTTATTCATCCAAATTTGAGAGATTAATACAAGTTTTCTTGTTGTGTGCTTATTACTTGCGAGTTCTAAGTTCTATTATTTCTTCCTTGCGAGGTTGAGATAAGTTTAGTGTGATTCTATCCTTGCGAGGTGTATGTGGATTACCATTCGTGTGTAACATCGAGTTTCTTGCGAGAGAGGAGATCTTATTCACGTCATATTTCTTTTATTTTCGTTCTATTCATAAAAAAAGCCACAAAAAAATAACAATACTTTATTTCCGCTGCAAAGTTACTCTAAGTTTTACATCAATTTGGTAAAACGTGTGGTTATTTTACATCAAGACGAGTTTCAGATTGTAGAGATGCCTGATATTTCAGGAACGAACAGCCCAAAAAACTATCAGAAAGAAGACTCCCATATTCAGGATGATGAACCAAAAGAAGAAGACCAGATTATCATAGTTGCGCCAATAAGTGTTGATGAATCTGATATAGAAGATCCGTCATTTTTTGATCCTACGTTGCCAATTATTTTTGATAAAGAATTTGAAGAAGTTGGCGATGAAGCTGGTATGTTCATAGAAGAAAAAATTGAGTCTTTCGATGTTGATGATGAAGAAGAAGAGCATGTGAAAATCAAGCTTGAAGAAGAACAAGTTGAGTCGTTCAAAGGCGTTCACGAAGGAAATGCAGAAAATCAGGGAGAGATGCCAGGTTCAGGCGACTGTCAAATTACGGAGATGCCTTATCTTCTCCACTGTCCGATTAAGGGTAGTGAGTCTAAAGGGGAAGACGAGTTGAACACAAATATTGTTGATCCATTAGATAAAGGTGATAGTAAAGAAATCCCAAACTTTCAGAATGGTGATTCCGACGATTCTTGTTTGTTACCAATGTTGGAAAAAGAATTATTGCAAGGTAATACTTATTCGAGTTTTCAATTCAAGGAACCGTATAAGTCGCCACTTGATATTTCTATTGATCAGAAACTTTATGGAGGAAACTACCAAATTTGTTTCTTGGATTCGATTTCTATAGAAGTTCAAGGTAATCTTGTTATTCCAAACAAGTTTGGTTTTGATTATACTACACTTGTGCAACGTGGAAGGCACGATAAAAGAACGTCGAAGGGTTGTTGGTACACACAAAAGTTAAGAACGAAGAAAGGAGTCAAGCTTAAGTGCATCGATGACAACAAGTTTTATGATTATATTGAAGATGATGAGCTGAAAAAGGCGCCGAAAACAAATTCAAGCATGATATTCACTTTGTTCGTATTTAAACTCGTCATATTTGTTTTTGATCCGGGAGGACGTTGGTTCAAGAATCGGGACGATTCTTTTTGAAGAAAGGGAGAATGATGTAGGACGGACAAGGGGTTTGTCATAGGATACTATAGTTCCCTTATTTCTAGTTTCCATAAGTTAGCTAGTAAGAATAAGGTAGTTTTATTTATTTCCTTATTGTTTATTTCCTAATTTCAGTTTTAAGAATAAGGCAAGTAGTTTTAAGGTAATAGTTGATTTTAGGAAGGTTTTCCTTATCCACTTATGGAAAGGATCATATGTTTTAGGAAGTCTTGTGTCCCCTATTCTACTATAAATAGGGACCTATGTATTCAGTTTTTATTCATCCAAATTTGAGAGATTAATACAAGTTTTCTTGTTGTGTGCTTATTACTTGCGAGTTCTAAGTTCTATTATTTCTTCCTTGCGAGGTTGAGATAAGTTTAGTGTGATTCTATCCTTGCGAGGTGTGGATTACCATTCGTGTGTAACATCGAGTTTCTTGCGAGAGAGGAGATCTTATTCACGTCATATTTCTTTTATTTTCGTTCTATTCATAAAAAAAGCCACAAAAAAATAACAATACTTTATTTCCGCTGCAAAGTTACTCTAAGTTTTACATCAATTTGGTAAAACGTGTGGTTATTTTACATCAAGACGAGTTTCAGATTGTAGAGATGCCTGATATTTCAGGAACGAACAGCCCAAAAAACTATCAGAAAGAAGACTCCCATATTCAGGATGATGAACCAAAAGAAGAAGACCAGATTATCATAGTTGCGCCAATAAGTGTTGATGAATCTGATATAGAAGATCCGTCATTTTTTGATCCTACGTTGCCAATTATTTTTGATAAAGAATTTGAAGAAGTTGGCGATGAAGCTGGTATGTTCATAGAAGAAAAAATTGAGTCTTTCGATGTTGATGATGAAGAAGAAGAGCATGTGAAAATCAAGCTTGAAGAAGAACAAGTTGAGTCGTTCAAAGGCGTTCACGAAGGAAATGCAGAAAATCAGGGAGAGATGCCAGGTTCAGGCGACTGTCAAATTACGGAGATGCCTTATCTTCTCCACTGTCTGATTAAGGGTAGTGAGTCTAAAGGGGAAGACGAGTTGAACACAAATATTGTTGATCCATTAGATAAAGGTGATAGTAAAGAAATCCCAAACTTTCAGAATGGTGATTCCGACGATTCTTGTTTGTTACCAATGTTGGAAAAAGAATTATTGCAAGGTACTACTTATTCGAGTTTTCAATTCAAGGAACCGTATAAGTCGCCACTTGATATTTCTATTGATCAGAAACTTTATGGAGGAAACTACCAAATTTGTTTCTTGGATTCGATTTCTATAGAAGTTCAAGGTAATCTTGTTATTCCAAACAAGTTTGGTTTTGATTATACTACACTTGTGCAACGTGGAAGGCACGATAAAAGAACGTCGAAGGGTTGTTGGTACACACAAAAGTTAAGAACGAAGAAAGGAGTCAAGCTTAAGTGCATCGATGACAACAAGTTTTATGATTATATTGAAGATGATGAGCTGAAAAAGGCGCCGAAAACAAATTCAAGCATGATATTCACTTTGTTCGTATTTAAACTCGTCATATTTGTTTTTGATCCGGGAGGACGTTGGTTCAAGAATCGGGACGATTCTTTTTGAAGAAAGGGAGAATGATGTAGGACGGACAAGGGGTTTGTCATAGGATACTATAGTTCCCTTATTTCTAGTTTCCATAAGTTAGCTAGTAAGAATAAGGTAGTTTTATTTATTTCCTTATTGTTTATTTCCTAATTTCAGTTTTAAGAATAAGGCAAGTAGTTTTAAGGTAATAGTTGATTTTAGGAAGGTTTTCCTTATCCACTTATGGAAAGGATCATATGTTTTAGGAAGTCTTGTGTCCCCTATTCTACTATAAATAGGGACTTATGTATTCAGTTTTTATTCATCCAAATTTGAGAGATTAATACAAGTTTTCTTGTTGTGTGCTTATTACTTGCGAGTTCTAAGTTCTATTATTTCTTCCTTGCGAGGTTGAGATAAGTTTAGTGTGATTCTATCCTTGCGAGGTGTGGATTACCATTCGTGTGTAACATCGAGTTTCTTGCGAGAGAGGAGATCTTATTCACGTCATATTTCTTTTATTTTCGTTCTATTCATAAAAAAAGCCACAAAAAAATAACAATACTTTCACTACTACAAAACTGGTCTATTGCAACATTTTGTGTGCAACACTTTGTAATTGTGTTGCAATTTTGAAGAGAGGTTTGGACGATGCAACACTTTGACTAAAAATGTTGCAAATACAAATATAATGCAACTTTTTTATTTAAGTGTTGCATTCTAGAGACATTTATGCAACATTTTTATACAAGTGTTGCATGCTACAGTCACAAATGCAACATTTTTATGTAATTGTTGCCCTTAATGCATTAAATAAAGTTATACATTTTTACACTAGTAAAGAAAAGAGATTAGGCGGAAGGAAAAGGCTATATTTCCTTTTATTAACAAAAGTCATTTATAAAAGGCTACGGTGACTCGTTGGTGCATTTTCTCCATTTCAAATTCGCAGTACCAATTTGATTCATTAAACTTATTTATCACTAATACAAAAAGGCAAGCACCTCCAGAGGACGAGCCAGCGGCTCCATGGGCATGACCGAGCAAAGCACGGATAGTCTACCGGACTATCCACAGGTTGTACTTCAAACCCCGACCCAAAGAGCCCGGTTCTTGCATTTATCATCCCGCTGTCACGTGATAGCAACCCGATTTCTGCATGAGCCCGCGCTCATTGAGTTGGGGTGCCTCAGGGATGTCGTAGACTTTGTAACACCCCCATTTATTTAAGAGCCTTTAGCAAGACATTCTCAAATAAATAGAGTTGTTACCATCTCGAAATGTCCGAGGTAGTGAATAACAAAGTAAAGCAAACCAAAGTACTTTATATAAAACTGATTAATTTTAAACTTCTGATATTACAATTACTATGCATAAAAAAAAGGTACAACTGATAAATCTAAGTATGTGATCTAATACTAATTAGGTCCAAGCCATGTCTCTCTCCATGCCCAAGCTCCTAATCCATCTGTCTCTGACCTGGAGAATCTACTCCCCATTCCGGATCATCGTAGGTGTACACGAATACACTGTCAACCTCGCGGTTGAGTAGAATAACACAATAATAAATAATGCAACAATAATAATATGCAAATGTCATGATATGCTCGAGCTCAATCTCATTCTCAATCTCAATCTCAAACCCGAAACACCAATCTCAAACCCGAAACACCAAGCCATACCGAACCTCCCGGCAGACTATAATCGGTCGTCACCGAACACCAGCTCAATAGCTGATAAGACACCAGGCTTGGTCTGCAGAACCACCCTGGGCTTTATATCAAATCAATATCCGTTCCGTAACTTTCTCAGTAACCAATGCATATGCCATGCTCATGAATGCAACAATACTCTTAATCAATCATGCTATTAAATAATGAAATGCTCATGCCAATAATAATAATCAACACTCAATCCAACCAATATCATTCTCATATTACTCATGCTCAGCATCCATAACACACAATCCAACAACCATTCATAACACATCATAGAGTATAGTGCCAGTGTATCCTACCTGGATAGTAATATAATCCCATAGCAAGCCAGCAAGAAAACAGAGTTATGTCACTTCAATACCGTCACCTAACAACATAATATACATAATTACTAACTAATATAACTACGTAAACCAATATAATATATCAATTATTCACAATAACGATTTAAATCATATATTACGCATAACGAGACCGTATAAAACATGACTACTTCAATTAACGTAAACAACTTGTCCTTATTACTTTTATAACCAACTTCAAGTTCATTATTAAGTCTTACTCAAAATTCTAATTTAACTAGATATCGTATTCTCATCATCGACCCTAATACCCGGATACGGGGTGAGTGAACTGGCTAGTAAAACCGCGAAATAATATCTCCCTCTTAATATCAATTCTACCTCAAAACATAACTCAACAGGAAACAACAACAATTACACGATAAGAATGTATAATTAATCACCGAATATAGTCTAACCTTATACCAAAAGTTTGTAACAAGTAAAAATATATTAGTTCAGAGATCTTTGATCTCTTGTAGCATAAATCCAACTTAAACTACCAAAGTGAACACCAATTAGACGCACAACTAGCATAAACAGTCACCATTAACATAATTTTCCTACTCATTATTGCATAGTAATCTACATTACTTACATCGAAATCTTACCTAATAAAATCTCAATTTGTGAAGCAAATCTTACTGTCAAACACGAGATCAAAACAACTCATCTCACAAACTAAATACTAACGACAACTTATTATTTACTTACTATAATTATACTAACAACAAGAATTTTGCCATAGAGTATTAACGAATTCGACAATAACACATACACATACACGTACAACCTCGCAGAATAATGGGAATAATAGATCGTGTTACCTTTATTAGCAACTACTCAGGGAGTTATGCTAAACTCATGCTTATGAAATTCATCAACGGTGGACCATGTCGTTCGAGTCGGAAGATCAAACATAGACAAAACTGATTGTCGAACTACACTAATATAAGTAAGATTATAAGAGCACAAAAAAAAAATACAATTGAGTAATTATTAAGAGGTCTATGAATGATGGGTTGTTGTTAGACGGCTGCTAAGAACAAAACAAAGGGGAAGCAACATCAATTATTCACAAGAAACATAAGAAAATTATATAAGGTTAGGCGGCTGCTAGAAAAGAAAAGAAAGGTAAAGCCTTGAGCAATAGCAACCCTAAATTGTATACGATTTTATTTTGAAGTTCCCTTTCCTTTAATTTATTTCCGCTGCAAAGTTACTCTAAGTTTTACATCAATTTGGTAAAACGTGTGGTTATTTTACATCAAGACGAGTTTCAGATTGTAGAGATGCCTGATATTTCAGGAACGAACAGCCCAAAAAACTATCAGAAAGAAGACTCCCATATTCAGGATGATGAACCAAAAGAAGAAGACCAGATTATCATAGTTGCGCCAATAAGTGTTGATGAATCTGATATAGAAGATCCGTCATTTTTTGATCCTACGTTGCCAATTATTTTTGATAAAGAATTTGAAGAAGTTGGCGATGAAGCTGGTATGTTCATAGAAGAAAAAATTGAGTCTTTCGATGTTGATGATGAAGAAGAAGAGCATGTGAAAATCAAGCTTGAAGAAGAACAAGTTGAGTCGTTCAAAGGCGTTCACGAAGGAAATGCAGAAAATCAGGGAGAGATGCCAGGTTCAGGCGACTGTCAAATTACGGAGATGCCTTATCTTCTCCACTGTCTGATTAAGGGTAGTGAGTCTAAAGGGGAAGACGAGTTGAACACAAATATTGTTGATCCATTAGATAAAGGTGATAGTAAAGAAATCCCAAACTTTCAGAATGGTGATTCCGACGATTCTTGTTTGTTACCAATGTTGGAAAAAGAATTATTGCAAGGTAATACTTATTCGAGTTTTCAATTCAAGGAACCGTATAAGTCGCCACTTGATATTTCTATTGATCAGAAACTTTATGGAGGAAACTACCAAATTTGTTTCTTGGATTCGATTTCTATAGAAGTTCAAGGTAATCTTGTTATTCCAAACAAGTTTGGTTTTGATTATACTACACTTGTGCAACGTGGAAGGCACGATAAAAGAACGTCGAAGGGTTGTTGGTACACACAAAAGTTAAGAACGAAGAAAGGAGTCAAGCTTAAGTGCATCGATGACAACAAGTTTTATGATTATATTGAAGATGATGAGCTGAAAAAGGCGCCGAAAACAAATTCAAGCATGATATTCACTTTGTTCGTATTTAAACTCGTCATATTTGTTTTTGATCCGGGAGGACGTTGGTTCAAGAATCGGGACGATTCTTTTTGAAGAAAGGGAGAATGATGTAGGACGGACAAGGGGTTTGTCATAGGATATTATAGTTCCCTTATTTCTAGTTTCCATAAGTTAGCTAGTAAGAATAAGGTAGTTTTATTTATTTCCTTATTGTTTATTTCCTAATTTCAGTTTTAAGAATAAGGCAAGTAGTTTTAAGGTAATAGTTGATTTTAGGAAAGTTTTCTTTATCCACTTATGGAAAGGATCACATGTTTTTAGGAAGTCTTGTGTCCCCTATTCTACTATAAATAGGGACTTATGTATTCAGTTTTTATTAATTCAGATTTTGAGAGATTAATACAAGTTTTCTTGTTAAGTTCTTATTACTTGCGAGTTCTAAGTTCTGTTATTTCTTCCTTGCGAGGTTGAGATAATTTAGTGTGATTCTATCCTTGCGAGGTGTGGATTACCATTCGTGTGTACCATCGAGTTTCTTGCGAGAGAGGAGATCTTATTCACGTCATATCTTTGTTATATTCCTTTATTTTTCGTTCTACTCACAAAAACACAATTAAACAACAATACTTTATTTCCGCTGCAAAGTTACTCTAAGTTTTACATCAAATTGGTATCAAATTTTATTCATCATAACAAAAGCTTAATTCTTATTAAGTTTTACAACATAAGGAGTCCGTGGTACATAAGGACTCTCGAAGCATGGGTTTGATAAATCAAGAAAACCGTGTTCTCGTCAAATCAAGAGCAAGCATATCCAAGTCTACTCGAGAGTAACGTGATCTTAATTTGAGGTCAAATTCTCAAAAACTGAGAGAGTATGATGCGGGAGCATTAACACGGGTTCGAGGTCGTGACCCACGACCCAAAGAAAGGTTAAAAATGTTCGATGTGGGTTCAATAGGGATTTTCAAGTTAGCTTGGGAGGACGTATTAAAAGAACAAAAGAAGGATCCGGGTAAGGATCTTGGGAACCGTGCCCAACGTGTGGGACCACACGGTTAGGGTTCCTAATCTTATTAGGTTTTATGTTTTTATTTATCTAGTTTTTATTTCAGTATATTAGTTAAGTTTGTTACTAGTTTGTTACCCAAAGTTTGTTAAGGTGGTTACAAGTTAGTTACAAAAGTTTGTTATGGTTGTTATTAGTTAGTTATTAAGTTGTTAGGGTTTGTTACAACTTAATCTTTTCTTTTATTATTTTATCTTTTAGATTTTAATAAGGATTATCTTTAATCCATAAGATAGAATTAGGAAACTAAGATAAGTAGTAGTACACGGTTTTGGACCTGTAAGTTGAACCGTGTAGGGGTTCTTATTGCTTTCCTATTTCGAGTCTAGTTTGTACGGATGTCCTTACTATAAATAGGCATCCTTAGTTGTTTGTTTTATTCATTCAAGTTATAAATTAAAATCTCTTTGTTAAGTTTTATTTACAAACCTAAAGTATCTGTGTGAGCTTTAATCCCGAAGTATCTGTGTGAGCTTCAAAATAATTGAGAGGTTATCTGTGTGAGCTTGATCAATTATCCTATCCATCGACAATCATAAATCATTCATTAAATCGTTTCACAAATCTTTCAAGTACTAAGTGTTGTGCCTTATTACGTCATCAACGATCATCACCATTCAAGAACATCAAGAACACCACCGTGACAGCCGCCGTTGACCACCGTGCCACGTCACCACCGTCCGTCCATCACCACCATTCGTTATTCATCCATTCTTTTATCGTTCTTGGTTATTTTTCGTTCTTTATTCATTCAAGATTGTATTATTTTACAAGTATTATTATTCCGCTGCAACATACGTATTTTTGTTGATCGTCTTAATTGATTATCACCCTTAATACGCATCAAATTGGTATCAGAGCTTCGGCTCTTGGTCTAATTTTTATTATACCTGTCCTTGGGAAAGTTTATCATCATGGTAGGATCCAAAGACGGAGATGGAGAAGAAAAATCATGGGAGGAGAGTAACATGGAATTGAAATCTGAAATCCAAGAGCTCAAATATCTCATAAAAACAATGATGACTAAAGGAGGTCATAAGAAAACGGGAGACTCCTCATCTAGGGCGAGTGACTCGGAAGAAGAGGCAGAATTTAAGGGCAAGACTTGGGACAAGAACGAAGATGATAGAGGTCTCAAACTTGACATCCCTGAATTCAAAGGAGACATGGATCCGGAGGATTTCATGGAATGGCTTAGACAAACTGAGAGAGTCTTTGAGTACAAGGAGTACGACGACCGGAAACAATTCAAGGTTGCTATCTTAAAACTTACTAAATACGCTTCGCTATGGTACGAGAATCTTGTGAAGCAACGAATGGAAAAGATTAAGTCTTGGGCAAAGTTAAAGAAGCATATGGTAAAGAAATTCTTGCCAAAAGATTATAATCAAGAAAACTTTTTAAAACTACATTCTTTAACTCAAGACCATATGACCGTCTCATAATACATTAGGGAGTTTGAAAAGATGACCATTGTATGTGATTTAGATGAGAGGGAGGAGTTGAAGGTTGCTAGATTTATTCGTGGTTTGGTACCAACCCTAGCTTCAAGGGTTGAGATTCAAAACTATGAAGATTATTATGATGTGTGCAGGATTGCTTTGAAGTTTGAAAGACATGACAAAGCAAGGAAGATAAATTCTTATAGGAGCACAAGAGTCGGAGAGGGCTCATCATTATACACCACCACTACCACGCCTAAAGCAAAGGAGGCGGCTAAGGAGGAAGTGGCCGAAAAGGCCAAGGGAGCATTCAAGCCAAGTATTCCTGATCCTCGAGGGAGTAAAATTAGAAGATGCTATAAGTGTCAAGGCTATGGACACATCGCTACATATTGCCCTCAGAAGAGAACCTTGTCAATTCGAGAACTTCAAGGTATGGTTCCAAACTTTGTTGTACCTGAATTAGTTGAGGAGGAGACGGTTGAGGAGGAAAAGGGAAAGAGGGAGACCATCGTGGCCGAAAGTGAGGACGAGGGGGATTGCCTCGTAGTACGTGCTTTACATGTAGAGACACGACTGAAGGAGAGGAACAACGGGATAATGTTTTCCATACTCGTAAGGTTGAGGGGAAAAAGTGCGACTCAATTATTGATAGCGGGTCTTGCACTAATGTTGTTTCAAAAACCTTAGTCTCGGAGTTGGAATTAAGTATTAGGGCTATGGAGAAACCGTACAAATTACAATGGTTAGATGGGAACCAAGGAGTGTGGGTTGAGAAGCAAGCCTTAATTTCTTTTAATATTGGGCCTTACTAGGATGAGTTGTGGTGTGACGTCGTGCCTATGAACGCATGTCATATATTACTTGGGAGGCCATGGCAATATGATAGGAACGTTGTACATGATGGTAGGACAAATGTGTATAGCGTTACTAAAGGGGGTACCATCTATGATCTCCAACCATTGACAAGATTGCAACCTAGACCTCCTAATTCAAAGAAGAGTTTATTCATGGAGACAGGGGAAGGGACACCGAGCGACAGGGTTAAGGAGTCGGGAGCGCGTGGTGTTGGTTTGGGTGAAATTCATGGAGGCCATGGAGGTTGTGAGGGGTTGCCGAGTAAGGGAAAGCACGGAGATCTTGAGGGTGCGACAACCGTGAGCTTGGCGGAGGTTGGAGGCCGTGAAGTTGCTAGGGCCAAGGGTAAGGAATCCGTGGTACATAAGGACTCTCAAAGCATGGGTTTGATAAATCAAGAAAACCGTGTTCTCGTCAAATCAAGAGCAAGCATATCCAAGTCTACTCGAGAGTTACGTGATCTTAATTTGAGGTCAAATTCTGAAAAACTGAGAGAGTATGATGCGGGAGCATTAACACGGGTTCGAGGTCGTGACCCACGACCCAAAGAAAGGTTAAAAATGTTCGATGTGGGTTCAATACGGATTTTCAAGTTAGCTTGGGAGGACGTATTAAAAGAACAAAAGAAGGATCCGGGTAAGGATCTTGGGAACCGTGCCCAACGTGTGGGACCACACGGTTAGGGTTCCTAATCTTATTAGGTTTTATGTTTTTATTTATCTTGGTTTTACTTAAGTAAATTAGTTAAGTTTGTTACTAGTTTGTTACCCCAAGTTTGTTAAGGTGGTTACAAGTTAGTTACAAAAGTTTGTTATGGTTGTTATTAGTTAGTTATTAAGTTGTTAGGGTTTGTTACAACTTAATCTTTTCTTTTATTATTTTATCTTTTAGATTTTAATAAGGATTATCTTTAATCCATAAGATAGAATTAGGAAACTAAGATAAGTAGTAGTACACGGTTTTGGACGTGTAAGTTGAACTGTGTAGGGGTTCTTATTGCTTTCCTATTTCGAATCTAGTTTGTACGGATGTCCTTCCTATAAATAGGCATCCTTAGTTGTTTGTTTTATTCATTCAAGTTATAAATTAAAATCTCTTTGTTAAGTTTTACTTACAAACCTAAAGTATCTGTGTGAGCTTTAATCCCGAAGTATCTGTGTGAGCTTCAAAATAATTGAGAGGGTATCTGTGTGAGCTTGATCAATTATCCTATCCATCGACAATCATAAATCATTCATTAAATCGTTTCACAAATCTTTCAAGTACTAAGTGCTGTGCCTTATTACGTCATCAACGATCATCACCAATCAAGAACATTAAGAACACCACCGTGACAGCCGCCGTTGACCACCGTGCCACGTCACCACCGTCCGTCCATCACCACCATTCGTTATTCATCCATTCTTTTATTGTTCTTGATTATTTTTCGTTCTTTATTCATTCAAGATTGTATTATTTTACAAGTATTATTATTCCGCTGCAACATACGTATTTTTGTTGATCGTCTTAATTGATTATCACCCCTAATACGCATCAAATTGGTATCAGAGCTTCGGCTCTTGGTCTAATTTTTATTATACCTGTCCTTGGGAAAGTTTATCATCATGGTAGGATCCAAAGACGGAGATGGAGAAGAAAAATCATGGGAGGAGAGTAACATGGAATTGAAATCTGAAATCCAAGAGCTCAAATATCTCATAAAAACAATGATGACCAAAGGAGGTCATAAGAAAACGGGAGACTTCTCATCTAGGGCGAGTGACTCGGAAGAAGAGGCAGATTTTAAGGGCAAGACTTGGGACAAGAACGAAGATGATAGAGGTCTCAAACTTGACATCCCTGAATTCAAAGGAGACATGGATCCGGAGGATTTCTTGGAATGGCTTAGACAAACTGAGAGAGTCTTTTAGTACAAGGAGTACGACGACCGGAAACAATTCAAGGTTGCTATCTTAAAACTTACTAAATACGCTTCGCTATGGTACGAGAATCTTGTGAAGCAACGAAAGAAGCAACGCAAGGAAAAGATTAAGTCTTGGGCAAGGTTAAAGAAGCATATGGTGAAGAAATTCTTGCCAAAAGATTATAATCAAGAAAACTATTTAAAACTACATTCTTTAACTCAAGACCATATGACCGTCTCATAATACATTAGGGAGTTTGAAAAGATGACCATTGTATGTGATTTAGATGAGAGGGAGGAGTTGAAGGTTGCTAGATTTATTCGTGGTTTGGTACCAACCCTAGCTTCAAGGGTTGAGATTCAAAACTATGAAGATTATTATGATGTGTGCAGGATTGCTTTGAAGTCTGAAAGACATGACAAAGCAAGCAAGATAAATTCTTATAGGAGCACAGGTGTCGGAGAGGGCTCATCATTATACACCACCACTACCACGCCTAAAGCAAAGGAGGCGGCTAAGGAGGAAGTGGCCGAAAAGGCCAAGGGAGCATTCAAGCCAAGTATTCCTGATCCTCGA
Organism: Silene conica; assembly: GCA_029255685.2. Classification (NCBI taxonomy): domain Eukaryota; kingdom Viridiplantae; phylum Streptophyta; class Magnoliopsida; order Caryophyllales; family Caryophyllaceae; genus Silene; species Silene conica. The sequence goes on along the minus strand of CM055316.2, from coordinate 40,966,282 downwards.
GAGAGTACAATTAGAAGATGCTATAAGTGTCAAGGCTATGGACACATCGCTACATATTGCCCTCAGAAGAGAACCTTGTCAATTCAAGAACATCAAGGTATGGTTCCAAACTTTGTTGTACCTGAATTAGTTGAGGAGGAGACGGTTGAGGAGGAAAAGGGAGAGAGGGAGACCATCGTGGCCGAAAGTGAGGACGAGGGGGATTGCCTCGTAGTACGTGCTTTACATGTAGAGACACGACTGAAGGAGAGGAACAACGGGATAATGTTTTCCATACTCGTTGTAAGGTTGAGGGGAAAAAGTGCGACTTAATTATTGATAGCGGGTCTTGCACTAATGTTGTTTCAAAAACCTTAGTCTCGGAATTGGAATTAAGTATTAGGGCTAGGAAGAAACCGTACAAATTACAATGGTTAGATGGGAACCAAGGAGTGCGGGTTGAGAAGCATGCCTTAATTTCTTTTAATATTGGGCCTTACGAGGATGAGTTGTGGTGTGACGTCGTGCCTATGAACGCATGTCATATATTACTTGGGAGGCCATGGCAATATGATAGGAACATTGTACATGATGGTAGGACAAATGTGTATAGCGTTACTAAAGGGGGTACCATCTATGATCTCCAACCATTGACAAGATTGCAACCTAGACCTCCTAATTCAAAGAAGAGTTTATTCATGGAGATAGGGGAAGGGACACCGAGCGACTGGGTTAAGGAGTCGGGAGCATGTGGTGTTGGTTTGGGTGAAATTCATGGAGGCCATGGAGGTTGTGAGGGGTTGCCGAGTAAGGGGAAGCACGGAGATCTTGAGGGTGCGACAACCGTGAGCTTGGCGGAGGTTGGAGGCCGTGAAGTTGCTAGGGCCAAGGGTAAGGAGTCTGTGGTACATAAGGACTCTCGGAGCATGGGTTTGATAAATCAAGAAAAATGTGTTCTCGTCAAATCAAGAGCAAGCATATCCAAGTCTACTCGAGAGTTACGTGATCTTAATTTGAGGTCAAATTCTCAAAAACTGAGAGAGTATGATGCGGGAGCATTAACACGGGTTCGAGGTCGTGACCCACGACCCAAAGAAAGGTTAAAAATGTTCGATGTGGGTTCAATACGGATTTTCAAGTTAGCTTGGGAGGACGTATTAAAAGAACAAAAGAAGGATCCAGGTAAGGATCTTGGGAACCGTGCCCAACGTGTGTGACCACACGGTTAGGGTTCCTAATCTTATTAGGTTTTATGTTTTCATTTATCTTGTTTTTACTTAAGTAAATTAGTTAAGTTTGTTACTAGTTTGTAACCCCAAGTTTGTTAAGGTGGTTACAAGTTAGTTACAAAAGTTTGTTATAGTTGTTATTAGTTAGTTATTAAGTTGTTAGGGTTTGTTACAACTTAATCTTTTCTTTTATTATTTTATCTTTTAGATTTTAATAAGGATTATCTTTAATCCATAAGATAGAATTAGGAAACTAAGATAAGTAGTAGTACACGGTTTTGGACGTGTAAGTTGAACTGTGTAGGGGTTCTTATTGTTTTCCTATTTCGAGTCTAGTTTGTACGGATGTCCTTACTATAAATAGGCATCCTTAGTTGTTTGTTTTATTCATTCAAGTTATAAATTAAAATCTCTTTGTTAAGTTTTACTTACAAACCTAAAGTATATGTGTGAGCTTTAATCCCGAAGTATCTGTGTGAGCTTCAAAATAATTGAGAGGGTATCTGTGTGAGCTTGATCAATTATCCTATCCATCGACAATCATAAATCATTCATTAAATCGTTTCACAAATCTTTCAAGTACTAAGTGCTGTGCCTTATTACATCATCAACGATCATCACCATTCAAGAACATCAAGAACACCACCGTGACAGCCGCCGTTGACCACCGTGCCACGTCACCACCGTCCGTCCATCACCACCATTCGTTATTCATCCATTCTTTCATCGTTCTTGGTTATTTTTCGTTCTTTATTCATTCAAGATTGTATTATTTTACAAGTATTATTATTCCGCTGCAACATACGTATTTTTGTTGATCGTCTTAATTGATTATCACTCCAAATACGCATCAAATTGGTATTAGAGCTTCCTCTTGGTCTAATTTTCATTATAACTGTCCTAGGGAAAGTTTATCATCATGGTAGGATCCAAAGACGGAGATGGAGAAGAAAAATCATGGGAGGAGAGTAACATGGAATTGAAATCCGAAATCCAAGAGCTCAAATATCTCATAAAAACAATGATGACCAAAGTAGGTCATAAGAAAACGGGAGACTCCTCATCTAGGGCGAGTGACTCGGAAGAAGAGGCAGAATTTAAGGGCAAGACTTGGGACAAGAACGAAGATGATAGAGGTCTCAAACTTGACATCCCTGAATTCAAAGGAGACATGGATCCGGAGGATTTCTTGGAATGGCTTAGACAGACTGAGAGAGTCTTTGAGTATAAGGAGTACGACGACCGGAAACAATTCAAGGTTGCTATCTTAAAACTTACTAAATACGCTTCGCTATGGTACGAGGATCTTGTGAAGCAACGAAAGAAGCAATGCAAGGAAAAGATTAAGTCTTGGGCAAAGTTAAAGAAGCATATGGTAAAGAAATTCTTGCCAAAAGATTATAATCAAGAAAACTATTTAAAACTACATTCTTTTACTCAAGACCATATGACCGTCTCAGAATACATTAGGGAGTTTGAAAAGATGACCATTGTATGTGATTTAGATGAGAGGGATTAGTTGAAGGTTGCTAGATTTATTCGTGGTTTGGTACCAACCCTAGCTTCAAGGGTTGAGAGTCAAAACTATGAAGATTATTATGATGTGTGCAGGATTGCTTTGAAGTTTGAAAGACATGACAAAGCAAGGAAGATAAATTCTTATAGGAGCACAGGAGTCGGAGAGGGCTCATCATTATACACCACCACTACCACGCCTAAAGCAAAGGAGGCGGCTAAGGAGGAAGTGGCCGAAAAGGCCAAGGGAGCATTCAAGCCAAGTATTCCTGATCCTCAAGGGAGTACAATTAGAAGATGCTATAAGTGTCAAGGCTATGGACACATCGCTACATATTGCCCTCAGAAGAGAACCTTGTCAATTCAAGAACTTCAAGGTATGGTTCCAAACTTTGTTGTACCTGAATTAGTTGAGGAGGAGACGGTTGAGGAGGAAAAGGGAGAGAGGGAGACCATCGGGGCCGAAAGTGAGGACGAGGGGGATTGCCTCGTAGTACGTGCTTTACATGTAGAGACACGACTGAAGGAGAGGAACAACGGGATAATGTTTTCCATACTCGTTGTAAGGTTGAGGGGAAAAAGTGCGACTTAATTATTGATAGCGGGTCTTGCACTAATGTTGTTTCAAAAACCTTAGACTCGGAATTGGAATTAAGTATTAGGGCTAGGGAGAAACCGTACAAATTACAATGGTTAGATGGGAACCAAGGAGTGCGGGTTGAGAAGCAAGCCTTAATTTCTTTTAATATTGGGCCTTACGAGGATGAGTTGTGGTGTGACGATGTGCCTATGAACGCATGTCATATATTACTTGGGAGGCCATGGCAATATGATAGGAACATTGTACATGATGGTAGGACAAATGTGTATAGCGTTACTAAAGGGGGTACCATCTATGATCTCCAACCATTGACAAGATTGCAACCTAGACCTCCTAATTCAAAGAATAGTTTATTCATGCAGATAGGGGAAGGGACACCGAGCGACGGGGTTAAGGAGTCGGGAGCGCGTGGTGTTGGTTTGGGTGAAATTCATGGAGGCCATGGAGGTTGTGAGGGGTTGCCGAGTAAGGGGAAGCACGGAGATCTTGAGGGTGCGACAACCGTGAGCTTGGCGGAGGTTGGAGGCCGTGAAGTTGCTAGGGCCAAGGGTAAGGAGTCCGTGGTACATAAGGACTCTCGGAGCATGGGTTTGATAAATCAAGAAAAACGTTTTCTCGTCATATCAAGAGCAAGCATATCCAAGTCTACTCGAGAGTTACGTGATCTTAATTTGAGGTCAAATTCTCAAAAACTGAGAGAGTATGATGCGGGAGCATTAACACGGGTTCGAGGTCGTGACCGACGACCCAAAGAAAGGTTAAAAATGTTCGATGTGGGTTCAATACGGATTTTCAAGTTAGCTTGGGAGGACGTATTAAAAGAACAAAGAAGGATCCGGGTAAGGATCTTGGGAACCGTGCCCAACGTGTGGGACCACACGGTTAGGGTTCCTAATCTTATTAGGTTTTATGTTTTTATTTATCTTGGTTTTACTTAAGTAAATTAGTTAAGTTTGTTACTAGTTTGTTACCCCAAGTTTGTTAAGGTGGTTATAAGTTAGTTACAAAAGTTTGTTATGGTTGTTATTAGTTAGTTATTAAGTTGTTAGGGTTTGTTACAACTTAATCTTTTCTTTTATTATTTTATCTTTTAGATTTTAATAAGGATTATCTTTAATCCATAAGATAGAATTAGGAAACTAAGATAAGTAGTAGTACACGGTTTTGGACGTGTAAGTTGAACTGTGTAGGGGTTCTTATTGCTTTCCTATTTCGAATCTAGTTTGTACGGATGTCCTTCCTATAAATAGGCATCCTTAGTTGTTTGTTTTATTCATTCAAGTTATAAATTAAAATCTCTTTGTTAAGTTTTACTTACAAACCTAAAGTATCTGTGTGAGCTTTAATCCCGAAGTATCTGTGTGAGCTTCAAAATAATTGAGAGGGTATCTGTGTGAGCTTGATCAATTATCCTATCCATCGACAATCATAAATCATTCATTAAATCGTTTCACAAATCTTTCAAGTACTAAGTGTTGTGCCTTATTGCGTCATCAACGATCATCACCATTCAAGAACATCAAGAACACCACCGTGACAGCCGCCGTTGACCACCGTGCCACGTCACCACCGTCCGTCCATCACCACCATTCGTTATTCATCCATTCTTTCATCGTTCTTGGTTATTTTTCGTTCTTTATTCATTCAAGATTGTATTATTTTACAAGTATTATTATTCCGCTGCAACATACGTATTTTTGTTGATCGTCTTAATTGATTATCACCCCAAATACGCATCAAATTGGTATTAGAGCTTCGGCTCTTGGTCTAATTTTTATTATACCTGTCCTTGGGAAAGTTTATCATCATGGTAGGATCCAAAGACGGAGATGGAGAAGAAAAATCATGGGAGGAGAGTAACATGGAATTGAAATCCGAATTCCAAGAGCTAAAATATCTCATAAAAACAATGATGACCAAAGGAGGTCATAAGAAAACGGGAGACTCCTCATCTAGGGCGAGTGACTCGGAAGAAGAGGCAGAATTTAAGGGCAAGACTTGGGACAAGAACGAAGATGATAGAGGTCTCAAACTTGACATCCCTGAATTCAAAGGAGACATGGATCCGGAGGATTTCATGGAATGGCTTAGACAAACAGAGAGAGTCTTTGAGTACAAGGAGTACGACGACCGGAAACAATTCAAGGTTGCTATCTTAAAACTTACTAAATACGCTTCGCTATGGTACGAGAATCTTGTGAAGCAACGAAAGAAGCAACGCAAGGAAAAGATTAAGTCTTGGGCAAAGTTAAAGAAGCATATGGTAAAGAAATTCTTGCCAAAAGATTATAATCAAGAAAACTATTTAAAACTACATTCTTTAACTCAAGACCATATGACCGTCTCAGAATACATTAGGGAGTTTGAAAAGATGACCATTGTATGTGATTTAGATGAGAGGGAGGAGTTGTAGGTTGCTAGATTTATTCGTGGTTTGGTACCAACCCTAGCTTCAAGGGTTGAGATTCAAAACTATGAAGATTATTATGATGTGTGTAGGATTGCTTTGAAGTTTGAAAGACATGACAAAGCAAGGAAGATAAATTCTTATAGGAGCACAAGAGTCGGAGAGGGCTCATCATTATACACCACCACTACCACGCCTAAAGCAAAGGAGGCGGCTAAGGAGGAAGTGGCCGAAAAGGCCAAGGGAGCATTCAAGCCAAGTATTCCTGATCCTCAAGGGAGTACAATTAGAAGATGCTATAAGTGTCAAGGCTATGGACACATCGCTACATATTGCCCTCAGAAGAGAACCTTGTCAATTCAAGAACTTCAAGGTATGGTTCCAAACTTTGTTGTACCTGAATTAGTTGAGGAGGAGACGGTTGAGGTGGAAAAGGGAGAGAGGGAGACCATCGTGGCCGAAAGTGAGGACGAGGGGGATTGCCTCGTAGTACGTCCTTTACATGTAGAGACACGACTGAAGGAGAGGAACAACGGGATAATGTTTTCCATACTCGTTGTAAGGTTGAGGGGAAAAAGTGCGACTTAATTATTGATAGCGGGTCTTGCACTAATGTTGTTTCAAAAACCTTAGTCTCGGAATTGGAATTAAGTATTAGGGCTAGGGACAAAACTGTACAAATTACAATGGTTAGATGGGAACCAAGGAGTGCGGGTTGAGAAGCAAGCCTTAATTTCTTTTAATATTGGGCCTTACGAGGATGAGTTGTGGTGTGACGTCGTGCCTATGAACGCATGTCATATATTACTTGGGAGGCCATGGCAATATGATGGGAACATTGTACATGATGGTAGGACAAATGTGTATAGCGTTACTAAAGGGGGTACCATCTATGATCTCCAACCATTGACAAGATTGCAACCTAGACCTCCTAATTCAAAGAAGAGTTTATTCATGCAGATAGGGGAAGGGACACCGAGCGACGGGGTTAAGGAGTCAGGAGCGCGTGGTGTTGGTTTGGGTGAAATTCATGGAGGCCATGGAGGTTGTGAGGGGTTGCCGAGTAAGGGGAAGCACGGAGATCTTGAGAGTGCGACTACCGTGAGCTTGGCGGAGGTTGGAAGCCGTGAAGTTGCTAGGGCCAAGGGTAAGGAGTCCGTGGTACATAAGGACTCTCGGAGCATGGGTTTGATAAATCAAGAAAAACGTGTTCTCGTCAAATCAAGAGCAAGCATATCCAAGTCTACTCGAGAGTTACGTGATCTTAATTTGAGGTCAAATTCTCAAAAACTGAGAGAGTATGATGCGGGAGCATTAACACGGGTTCGAGGTCGTGACCCACGACCCAAAAAAAGGTTAAAAATGTTCGATGTGGGTTCAATACGGATTTTCAAGTTAGCTTGGGAGGACGTATTAAAAGAACAAAAGAAGGATCCGGGTAAGGATCTTGGGAACCGTGCCCAACGTGTGGGACCACACGGTTAGGGTTCCTAATCTTATTAGGTTTTATGTTTTTATTTATCTTGTTTTTACTTAAGTAAATTAGTTAAGTTTGTTACTAGTTTGTTACCCCAAGTTTGTTAAGGTGGTTACAAGTTAGTTACAAAAGTTTGTTATGGTTGTTATTAGTTAGTTATTAAGTTGTTAGGGTTTGTTACAACTTAATCTTTTCTTTTATTATTTTATCTTTTAGATTTTAATAAGGATTATCTTTAATCCATAAAATAGAATTAGGAAACTAAGATAAGTAGTAGTACACGGTTTTGGACGTGTAAGTTGAACTGTGTAGGGGTTCTTATTGCTTTCCTATTTCGAGTCTAGTTTGTACGGATGTCCTTACTATAAATAGGCATCCTTAGTTGTTTGTTTTATTCATTCAAGTTATAAATTAAAATCTCTTTGTTAAGTTTTACTTACAAACCTAAAGTATCTGTGTGAGCTTCAAAATAATTGAGAGGGTATCTGTGTGAGCTTGATCAATTATCCTATCCATCGACAATCATAAATCATTCATTAAATCGTTTCACAAATCCTTCAAGTACTAAGTGTTGTGCCTTATTGCGTCATCAACGATCATCACCATTCAAGAACATCAAGAACACCACCGTGACAGCCGCCGTTGACCACCGTGCCACGTCACCACCGTCCGTCCATCACCACCATTCGTTATTCATCCATTCTTTCATCGTTCTTGGTTATTTTTCGTTCTTTATTCATTCAAGATTGTATTATTTTACAAGTATTATTATTCCGCTGCAACATACGTATTTTTGTTGATCGTCTTAATTGATTATCACCCCAAATACGCATCAAATTGGTATTAGAGCTTCGGCTCTTGGTCTAATTTTTATTATACCTGTCCTTGGGAAAGTTTATCATCATGGTAGGATCCAAAGACGGAGAAGAAAAATCATGGGAGGAGAGTAACATGGAATTGAAATCCGTAATCCAAGAGCTCAAATATGTCATAAAAACAATGATGACCAAAGGAGGTCATAAGAAAACGGGAGACTCCTCATCTAGGGCGAGTGACTCGGAAGAAGAGGCAGAATTTAAGGGCAAGACTTGGGACAAGAACGAAGATGATAGAGGTCTCAAACTTGACATCCCTGAATTCAAAGGAGACATGGATCCGGAGGATTTCATGGAATGGCTTAGACAAACTGAGAGAGTCTTTGAGTACAAGGAGTACGACGACCGGAAACAATTCAAGGTTGCTATCTTAAAACTTACTAAATACGCTTCGCTATGGTACGAGAATCTTGTGAAGCAACGAAAGAAGCAACGCAAGGAAAAGATTAAGTCTTGGGCAAAGTTAAAGAAGCATATGGTAAAGAAATTCTTGCCAAAAGATTATAATCAAGAAAACTATTTAAAACTACATTCTTTAACTCAAGACCATATGACCGTCTCAGAATACATTAGGGAGTTTGAAAAGATGACCATTGTATGTGATTTAGATGAGAGGGAGGAGTTGAAGGTTGCTAGATTTATTCGTGGTTTGGTACCAACCCTAGCTTCAAGGGTTGAGATTCAAAACTATGAAGATTATTATGATGTGTGCAGGATTGCTTTGAAGTTTGAAAGACATGACAAAGCAAGGAAGATAAATTCTTATAGGAGCATAAGAGTCGGAGAGGGCTCATCATTATACACCACCACTACCACGCCTAAAGCAAAGGAGGCGGCTAAGGAGGAAGTGGCCGAAAAGGCCAAGGGAGCATTCAAGCCAAGTATTCCTGATCCTCAAGGGAGTACAATTAGAAGTTGCTATAAGTGTCAAGGCTATGGACACATCGCTACATATTGCCCTCAGAAGAGAACCTTGTCAATTCAAGAACTTCAAGGTATGGTTCCAAACTTTGTTGTACCTGAATTAGTTGAGGAGGAGACGGTTGAGGAGGAAAAGGGAGAGAGGGAGACCATCGTGGCCGAAAGTGAGGAAGAGGGGGATTGCCTCGTAGTACGTTCTTTACATGTAGAGACACGACTGAAGGAGAGGAACAACGGGATAATGTTTTCCATACTCGTTGTAAGGTTGAGGGGAAAAAGTGCGACTTAATTATTGATAGCGGGTCTTGCACTAATGTTGTTTCAAAAACCTTAGTCTCGGAATTGGAATTAAGTATTAGGGCTAGGGACAAAACTATACAAATTACAATGGTTAGATGGGAACCAAGGAGTGCGGGTTGAGAAGCAAGCCTTAATTTCTTTTAATATTGGGCCTTACGAGGATGAGTTGTGGTGTGACGTCGTGCCTATGAACGCATGTCATATATTACTTGGGAGGCCATGGCAATATGATAGGAACATTGTACATGATGGTAGGACAAATGTGTATAGCGTTACTAAAGGGGGTACCATCTATGATCTCCAACCATTGACAAGATTGCAACCTAGACCTCCTAATTCAAAGAAGAGTTTATTCATGCAGATAGGGGAAGGGACACCGAGCGACGGGGTTAAGGAGTCGGGAGCGTGTGGTGTTGGTTTGGGTGAGATTCATGGAGGCCATGGAGGTTGTGAGGGGTTGTCGAGTAAGGGGAAGCACGGAGATCTTGAGGGTGCGACAACCGTGAGCTTGGCGGAGGTTGGAGGCCGTGAAGTTGCTAGGGCCAAGGGTAAGGAGTCCGTGGTACATAAGGACTCTCGGAGCATGGGTTTGATAAATCAAGAAAAACGTGTTCTCGTCAAATCAAGAGCAAGCATATCCAAGTCTACTCGAGAGTTACGTGATCTTAATTTGAGGTCAAATTCTCAAAAACTGAGAGAGTCTGATGCGGGAGCATTAACACGGGTTCGAGGTCGTTACGAACTTTACTTTGATCTCGAATAAGGAGTCGAAGAAAAGGAAGGCCGTTGTGAATGAGGGCCACGAACGCATGTTCACTGAACACGGGAAGTCCAAGCCGTTGGATACTAGAAATCTAATGTAGGAATACTTGGGGGAAGAACAAATTCCAACTAGAAAGAAAAGGAAAATAATACCTAGGGTCGAGGGTCCATACAACGCAAATACGATGAGCAAGAACGGACATGAGGATGCGGTGAGGGCTGAGATAACCAAGGGTATGCACGAAGAGTTGGTTAGCACGGAGGTGGCTAAGAGGGCTGCGGTGGGGCGTGAACCACGGGCAGCAGCAGCTTTCGAGGAGGATAGTAGGGTGTTGTCTAAGGTGGCCAAGCACGAGCGTGAACAGGTTGACACACCACGGGCAGCCACAAGTTTAGAGCAGATCAGGAGGTTATTGCTTAGTGCTAGTTTGGTCCAGGCTGAACCAAGGGGAACGGGAACAGATTCAGATTTGGGGCAAGGAGGATGTATGTCTCCTTTGAACAAAAGTATAGGCCATGTTCTTAGTGAGGGTAGTCATGTTGTCAAGAAGGTGAGCATGGTGATCCGTGATGGTGCTAAGAAGCGCAACCATGAGGATCTTGGTCCGAAACTAGTGCCCCAACCATTTCTTCTGTTTACAGGATGCATATCACTAGCCCAACGTTTCTTAAGATTCGACGATCAAGAATTGAGGTCAATTCTCTTTAAAGGAGGAGGGGATGATCCGATTATGGATAGGGCATCAATTCATTATTGTGAGCCAAGATCGGGGAGGCAAATTATATTAGCTATTGTTATCATATGGCTAGTATTTTTGTTAATAAAGGTTCGATGGGCTTTAAGACCTTGGGTTAATAAAAGAAGATCAAGAAACAAAGTCGTTCAAAGGGAAGCTAGGGCTCGGGAAGGCGCGGCCCAAAGGCCATGGTTGCTCGGTCACAGCCTGAGCACGGTCCGTGTGTGGCTCGGGTACAGCCGGTCATGGCTCGGTCAAGGAGGAGTTGTTGCTCGGCTATTTTGGTTTCCTACTAAATATTGGAGTGTCCTTAATTACTTTGTTATTTTTATAAGGTGGTTATAGTTTGTTAGCATAAGTTGTTATGTTTGTTACTAGGTAGTTACAAGCAGTTATAAGTTGTTATTATTTTATTAGTTTGTTATCCTAGGGTTGTTAGGATTACTTATTTAATTCTTTTAATTCCTAGGATAGAGTTTAAGATTTAATAAGGATTATATTTAATCCATCTAGATATAGTTTAGGACTTCTAATCTCACATAGAGATAGGAGTCGTGTGAGTCGTGTGTTTGAATGCCTTGGGACGTGTGCCTCTCTTATAAATAGAGCACATCGTCTTTCTTGTTTAACAGTTAATCATTCAAGCAAGTAAAATTTACAAGTTTTCTTTTAAGGCATTCTTAAGGAAATCTCAAGGACTCATCGAGTGTTGATCCGAACCGTTAGTATTTGTCGCGTTTCAAATATTAGCACGAATTACAAACTATAGGTCTAGGGAGTAATTCACCATTGGGTGTCCTATAGGTCTAGGGCAAACAAATATCCTTCTACCTTGGGGATTCACCTCAAGACCGTCACAACTACAACAAACAACCACCAAAACCACCACCATCGACGGCCATCATCACCACCATCGACATCATCATTACCGTCCATCTCATCATCCATCATCATTATTCCAAGATTCATCCAAGATTGTTCTTTATTTGTCCTATTTTATTAATTCATTCAAGATTGTTTCCAAGATTTACAAGAAGGCTTCCGCGGACGAGTTCTTTGATCAAGAATTCGTATCATAAGTGGTATCAGAGCTTCGGCTCTTGATTTTCTTTATCTTCAAGACGATCCATGGAGGGAATTACTATGGATGGCGTGAGATTCAAGGGGGAGACCGAGATTAGGGTTCCAAGGCCAATTTCAAGAAACCTAATGCTACGTAACCTACAAGATCAAACCGACTCAATCACAATCGATCAAAGAAACCAAATCTTCCATACTAAGTGCCAAGTACAAGACAAGTGGTGTAGTATGATTATCGATGGGGGTAGTTGTGCAAACATTGCTTCCGAGGAGATGGTGTCCAAGCTTGATCTAACCACTACCACACATCCAAACCCATACTTATTGCATTGGTTAGATGATGGGAGTTCTATAAGAGTAACGAGACAGGTTAGGGTGGGAATCACCATGGGATCATATCAAGACAGCATAGTATGCGATGTAATACCTATGGAGGCATGTCATATCCTATTGGGTCGACCTTGGCTGTTCGATAGAGATGTTTTGCATCGAGGAAGGACCAACGAGTATGAGCTAATGAATCAAGGTAAGAAGATCATTCTAAAACCAATGACTCCACAAGCTGTACGAGATATGAATATCGAGAGATGCACAAGGCGTAGTCTTCCTATGAGTACGAAGGAAAGGAGAGAAGAACGAACCATAGAGGGGGACAGGTTAGATGCTTTGGGTTTAGAAGGAGGATTAGCAAAGGGAAAGGTAAGGGCGGAGATGACAAAACCGGTGAGGGGATTGGGGGACGATCTACCACCTGGGTTACCATCTTTAGAAAGGGCGGAATGTCGGATGAGCTTAGTTCCAAGAACTACACTTCCTATGCAGGCCATTAATAGAAGCAATCAGACCCAGGAGTTACATGTGACGGATGAAACAAGTAAGGATTGTTTGAAACCAAAGTTGCTGAGATCCGTCCATGATGCTTTAAGGCAAATAAAAATCACGCCATTCACAAGAGAAAACGCTTATAAAACTCCGTTAGGGATATGCATAGATGAATTCTTATATGGGGTAGGGAAATCTGATACGAACTTTACTTTGATCTCGAATAAGGAGTCGAAGAAAAGGAAGGCCGTTGTGAATGAGGGCCACGAACGCATGTTCACTAAACACGGGAAGTCCAAGCCGTTGGATACTAGAAATCTAATGAAGGAATACTTGGGGGAAGAACAAATTCCAACTAGAAAGAAAAGGAAAATAATACCTAGGGTCGAGGGTCCATACAACGCAATTACGATGAGCAAGAACGGACATGAGGATGTGGTGAGGGCTGAGGTAACCAAGGGTATGCACGAAGAGTTGGTTAGCACGGAGGTGGCTAAGAGGGCTGCGGTGGGGCGTGAACCACGGGCAGCAGCAGCTTTTGAGGAGGATAGTAAGGTGTTGTCTAAGGTGGCCAAGCACGAGCGTGAACAGGTTGACACACCACGGGTAGCAACAAGTTTAGAGCAGATCAGGAGGTTATTGCTTAGTGCTAGTTTGGTCCAGGCTGAACCAAGGGGAACGGGAACAGATTCAGATTTGGGGCAAGGAGGATGTAAGTCTCCTTTGAACAAAAGTATAGGCCATGTTCTTAGTGAGGGTAGTCATGTTGTCAAGAAGGTGAGCATGGTGATCCGTGATGGTGCTAAGAAGCGCAACCATGAGGATCTTGGTCCAAAACTAGTGCCCCAACCATTTCTTCTGTTTACAGGATGCATATCACTAGGCCAACATTTCTTAAGATTCGACGATCAAGAATTGAGGTCAATTCTCTTTAAAGGAGGAGGGGATGATCCGATTATGGATAGGGCATCAATTCATTATTGTGAGCCAAGATCGGGGAGGCAAATTATATTAGCTATTGTTATCATATGGCTAGTATTTTGTTAATAAAGGTTCGATGGGCTTTAAGACCTTGGGTTAATAAAAGAAGATCAAGAAACAAAGTCGTTCAAAGGGAAGCTAGGGCTCGGGAAGGCGCGGCCCAAAGGCCATGGTTGCTCGGTCACAGCCTGAGCACGGTCCGTGTGTGGCTCGGGTACAGCCGGTCATGGCTCGGTCAAGGAGGAGTTGTTGCTCGGCTATTTTGGTTTCCTACTAAATATTGGAGTGTCCTTAATTACTTTGTTATTTTTATAATGTAATACCCCGTATGTTAGACAGTCAAACCAGGTTTTAAACGCGTATTTCAAACGGAATGTTTATAAAGTATTTTACGTAAACTGTTATTGTTTTATAAATCGTATTTATACGATTATTTCGTATTTCATAATCACCATTTGTATTTCATGATTATTTCATAAATTAGCATTTCATTTGTATTTCTTTAATTTTAATAATATATATTTTTTAATTAAATATATTTTCTATTTTATATTTATTTCTCATCCATATTCAAGTTATATTTTAATTAAGTCGTAATTGTATTTAAATTCTATTTTTTTTTATATATATATTCTTATGTACCTCTAATATCTTAATATTCTATAATTTATATTATGTGGACCTAAATACATGCTATATTTATATTACTAAATTACATAATTTAAATAAGGTAAAAACTTAATTGCCTTATTTCTTATTTTCTAAACCCTAATACATATGCTATACACCCTACGTCTCTACCTCGTCTTAACAGCCGTTTAATAATCTTCCTCGTTCCTTCTTTCACTTTCTTTGTGTTCATCCCAAATCAAATGCTTTCTCTCCCTCTTTGTAACCTCCACGTTCCTGTTTCTACATCCCGATCAATTGCTTCCTCTTTTATTTAATATGTCGGTTTATCAAGGTACGTCGTGTTATCGTTTTATCGCTTCGTTTATCGTTTTATTATTTGCGACCGTCTTATGTATATAATTGAGTAATCCCCGAATAGCTGACCATAGGCATACGTGACTGACCTGGGTTGATGTCGGGTGGTTACTGGGTTGATATTGACAACCTGCGTGTAGTGGTGGCGGCCGTTGGTGGCAGGGATGGTTACGGCGGCGGATAAAACAGGGAGTTACGGGAATGATTTAACCGTGTTCCTTGCTGTTTTGAGGGCTGCCTTCGATTAGATTAAGGTGGGTTGGTACTTGTCGGTTGAGTTGAGCCCGAGGAGGATGTTTTGGTGGTCTCTGGTGGTGGAGGGCACCATCACGACGGGAGTCAGGAAGTGTAGCGAAAACAGGCCAGGGGCATTTGAGGGTGTATGTCGTGAGGGTTAAGTTGGGTAATTCTCGTGGTGGGAACCACGAGAGGCGCGGTGGACTGCAGGGTTGTGTTAGTCGGGTTAGGGCGGTTATGGGTAGGTGTCCTAGGAGGGTGGTTGTTGGTGTTTCGCGTGGTAGTTGCCGGAGGAAGAGTACAGAGCGCGGTTTCGGCATTTACTACAGGCGGTTAGGGCAGGGAATTGTGGTTGTCGTGAGGGCTATCGGTGGTGGCCAAGAAGTGGAATGCGTAGTTGGTGATGCAGGCGGGAAGATGGCACCCTTGGTGGTGGTCGTGGGTGGCCTGGATGATGGTGGTGTGGTCGTGAATATGGCATACGAGAGTTTTAGGGGCTGATTGGTGCGTGGTGAATTGTTATTATATTTGGTTGGGTTTGCCACTACGTATTATTATTATTATTATTATTATTATTATTATTATTATTATTATTATTATATTTGGTTGGGTTTGCCACTACGTAGTAGTAGTATTATTATTATTATTATTATTATTATTATGATTAGTAATATTATTATTATTATCTTTAGTATTATTATTATTAATTATTTTGATGTTGTTAATAATTTAATTGGTTTAGGAAAATGTTTATTTTGTTGTGATCAATTAGTTTAATTAGTTGAGTTGGTTTTATCTATTTTGTGTGACGGTACTTTATTATATTAGTTACGTTAATTAGCTAGTATTGTTAATGAATTGTTATTTTAATTAATCAAGGTTATTGGTAAAGTAAATTGTTAACGGTTATATATGTTCTTATAATTGTATATAAGACGAAGTTTATAGTTATATTTAACAAAGTAGTGAATTAATAATGTGTCTACGTATGAGACAAGTAGAACGGTTAATGAGCATGAAAATGTTTAATAGTTGTAGTTATACAATGAGCAGGCTATATATATACTCTATTTGATATTTGGTCTTTTGTTAGTAGCTTGACGGCTTAATCGTAATTATTAAACGTAATTATTTATCGATAGTAATTGAATGGTTGGTAATTGCTATTTGTTAATTGTTCAAGGTGACGGTATTGTGGAGGATATTTGTCTTTACGTGCTCGGAGTACTAATTGGATTATATTGCTATCCAGGTAGGATATACCTACTCAATCTCGGTTTAATGTGATTATCTTGGTTTGCGTATTACATGTGATGTGTTATGAATGGATGATTAAATTGTATGTTATGGATGCAAGCATGGTTTATATGTGAAAGATATTTAATGGTTGATTATTTTAATATTGCCTTCATGAGCATAGCATGTGCATTGGTCATTGAGAAAGATATGGAACGGATATTGTTTTGATATAAAGCTCAGGGTGGTTCTGCAGACCAGGCCTGGTGTCTTCAGCCGTTGTGCTGGTTCTCGATGACGATCGAGTTATACCTCGGCCTAGGGAATGGCGGGGTGGGTGTTTCGGGATGTGATCACGGGAGTTTCGGGTGTGTGGAATTGGATGCGGAGGTGCATCGGTTGCATGGTCTCATGTAGTTGCATTCATCAATTATATTTGTTTGTTTATGTCCTACTCAACCGCGAGGTTGACCGTGTATTCGTGTGACACCTGTGATGATCCGGAATGGGGAGCAGATCTTGACAGGTCTCGAGTTAGCTGTTTTGGGAGCTCATGGGGAAGCATGAGGATGTTGACTTGCCTACCTAGTTGATTAGCCCACTTAGTCAGACTATCATAATGTAGCTTTGTAACTTAATGTTTCCGCTGTAGTAGTTTTGTAATTTTGGTACTTCGTGTTGAGTTAAGTAAGTTGTAATAATAAAAGTTTAAATTTAATCAGTTTTTATATAAAGTACTTTGGTTTGTTTACTTTGTTATTCACTACCTCGTTCATTCCGAGATGGTAACAACTCTATTTATTTGAGAATGTCTTGCTAAAGACTCTTGAATAAATGGGGGTGTTACAAAGTGGTATCAGAGCGAACGATCCTTAGGCCTGAACCAATGAATTTAATGAACTTAGGATGTGTCTTAATAAATGAACCCCAGGTAGAAACTGTTAGGAGCCCCTTAGTACGGTTAGGAAAGCGCGCCTAATTCGTACCCTGGCCCTCTCAGATTTGAACTGGGAATACCTTGGGAAGGGAAAACGGAGAGGTGAGAGTTTAAAGGAACTAGATTACATAGGAATCTGTTATTGTTTGTAGATAGAAACCGTGAATGTCTGTAATTTGGAGTGTATTATAAACTTGTTGCAGGATTCGTAATCAAGGTAAGTCTTATGTGTTAAACGTGTGATGTGTGACGTCGACAATTGTGCTTTTGCTGCTATTCTATTCGTGTATACAATTCTTATTTGAATGCCTTTTCTTTGCAAAATTTGATGTTTGTCTCACTATGCTAATGTAGTCGAATTTGAGACTTATGCTTGTTATTATTTTACTACTTGCCTTAGTAATTCATGTCTAGTGATATGCGGAATGTGTTGTCCAAAGTCATGAATGTTATACAGTTACATGTTACTCGTACTTAAAATTTTCATGCCAGTTTAATGAATAAATGTTGATATGGTACAATGTGATTTCAAGGCTACAAAGATATGTCAACATGTTTTGGAGAAAGAAGGGTCATGTTTAAATGTGATAATGTGGAGTAATGTGTAATTTTAATGGAACCAAGTTTGTAATAAATTTCCAGAATGTTACCTTGATTGTACGTGCTGCCATTTAAAATGTGTTGCATATATGAGTATGAAAATTTTATGTATGATAATTTTCTGAGTTAGCTTCCCAATGCTTTTGGTTTCATGTTAATACGAGTTATATTTTGAGAGAAATAAATATTTTAATCGACAGTGGTTACGTGCTGCCATTTAAAATGTGTTGCATATATGAGTATGAAAATTTTATGTATGATAATTTTCTGAGTTAGCTTCCCAATGCTTTTGGTTTCATGTTAATACGAGTTATATTTTGAGAGAAATAAATATTTTAATCGACAGTGGTCAGATTGTTACTGCACAATTCTGTTTTGACTCATGTTTTTGAAAAAGAAATAATTTAAAACATAGTTATTTTTTGTGCATAATTCCAACTCTACTATTTAAAATATTCATTGACGTTTTCAAAATGATAAGCCACGTAAAATCTTAACGAGTCGATATTTAATAGTAATTTTTGCAAGTTGCCTAATTTTCTGTCTAATTGCTGTAAAGTTTCTGTTCAGACCAACTGAGTTATAAAATTTGTCATAAATAATTCCCTTAAGATTTGTGTTTGATTATTTTTCCTATAATTAGATAATTCATTATATTTTCAAAAAAACTATAATATCTCACAATATGGCTAAGCGGTTATTTAATTATGATTTTTGGAAGTTGCAGCGTGATGTATGAATGTTGAAAATGGTAAGTTATGAAAGTTTTAAATATAAAAATCTAACCAAATATGAATTATGTAATGTGATCATGTAATATTCTGATATGGCGTTAGTAGCGTGAGTAGCAGACATATGAAATGAATATAAGGTCTATTATATGATAATATAATGTCGTTGTTACGATAATGTGAATGAATTTCATGACCTTGACTGTTATTTGCAAAAGTTGAAACGATATATACAAGTCTAAGTATGACAATGTCTCTAAGTATGACAATGTGATATGGTTATTATTTTACAATACTTGATGTGCTTACCCTGTATATAAATGACTGGATATTTGCCTTTGTATGCTTATAGTCGTGCTTATTTATAACTGTTAATTGTTAACTTTGACCAGTTCTTGTAATAAGAGATTAGCTGTAGATGTATTTATTTATGTATGTTTTGTTACGTGTTACCACTGTTATTTTATCACGGAAGTAGCACATGTTAAGCAATATCGTAAGAAGTTCGGAATTTTATACTGGTGAATGGATGTTGTCAAATCGTTTTGTGACCCCGTGAATTTCTATATAAGATAATTCGAGTTGTGCTCAGATCTTCATATGTTGTATGTTTTGGTAACTTAATGCCTTAGTCAGAAGACGTATATGTAAGTCATAATTGTTGTTTAGTTGCGGTGAAATGAGAAATGGGTAGTAGGTTGTGCTTAATTATCTTCTAGCATGTCGCTTCGCCATTATATGTAATGATGATTGGTGTTTAGTGATATATAGATGTGATGAGGTTACGGGGACGTAACCTGGTTTAAGGAGGATAGAATTGGAAAATCTCGAAAGTTGGTTGTTAATTATTACATGAGTTGAGCAGTAGCTCTATACATGAAAGTATTGTATAGTTTTATATCTTTTGAGTTTGTGCAATAGTGCGAGTTATGTATGTGTATATTATTGCATTTACTTGTTGGCCTGTTTCCTTTAAGGAGGATAGACCGTAATAGAGTGTCTTCATAGAAGATTTAGGGAGTCAGTGCAGAAGAGAGGAGGAGTGTCGTGTTTGGTTGTGTGGTTGAGATCGTGTTTAGACAACTGTTAAACTTCGGGACGAAGTTTGGTTTAAGGGAGGTGGAATGTAACACATGCCATTTCTGAGGGGAGTGACCTTGGGTACAGGGCGTTAGTTGACTTTTGGTTTGGTGATGGGTTATGTGGTGAACTTCGGGGACGAAGTTCTTTATGAGGAGGGAAGACTGTAATACCCCGTATGTTAGACAGTCAAACCAGGTTTTATACGCGTATTTCAAACGGAATGTTTATAAAGTATTTTACGTAAACTGTTATTGTTTTATAAATCGTATTTATACGATTATTTCGTATTTCATAATCACCATTTGTATTTCATGATTATTTCATAAATTAGCATTTCATTTGTATTTCTTTAATTTTAATAATATATATTTTTTAATTAAATATATTTTCTATTTTATATTTATTTCTCATCCATATTCAAGTTATATTTTAATTAAGTCGTAATTGTATTTAAATTCTATTTTTTTTTATATATATATTCTTATGTACCTCTAATATCTTAATATTCTATAATTTATATTATGTGGACCTAAATACATGCTATATTTATATTACTAAATTACATAATTTAAATAAGGTAAAAACTTAATTGCCTTATTTCTTATTTTCTAAACCCTAATACATATGCTATACACCCTACGTCTCTACCTCGTCTTAACAGCCGTTTAATAATCTTCCTCGTTCCTTCTTTCACTTTCTTTGTGTTCATCCCAAATCAAATGCTTTCTCTCCCTCTTTGTAACCTCCACGTTCCTGTTTCTACATCCCGATCAATTGCTTCCTCTTTTATTTAATATGTCGGTTTATCAAGGTACGTCGTGTTATCGTTTTATCGCTTCGTTTATCGTTTTATTATTTGCGACCGTCTTATGTATATAATTGAGTAATCCCCGAATAGCTGACCATAGGCATACGTGACTGACCTGGGTTGATGTCGGGTGGTTACTGGGTTGATATTGACAACCTGCGTGTAGTGGTGGCGGCCGTTGGTGGCAGGGATGGTTACGGTGGCGGATAAAACAGGGAGTTACGGGAATGATTTAACCGTGTTCCTTGCTGTTTTGAGGGCTGCCTTCGATTAGATTAAGGTGGGTTGGTACTTGTCGGTTGAGTTGAGCCCGAGGAGGATGTTTTGGTGGTCTCTGGTGGTGGAGGGCACCATCACGACGGGAGTCAGGAAGTGTAGCGAAAACAGGCCAGGGGCATTTGAGGGTGTATGTCGTGAGGGTTAAGTTGGGTAATTCTCGTGGTGGGAACCACGAGAGGCGCGGTGGACTGCAGGGTTGTGTTAGTCGGGTTAGGGCGGTTATGGGTAGGTGTCCTAGGAGGGTGGTTGTTGGTGTTTCACGTGGTAGTTGCCGGAGGAAGAGTACAGAGCGCGGTTTCGGCATTTACTACAGGCGGTTAGGGCAGGGAATTGTGGTTGTCGTGAGGGCTATCGGTGGTGGCCAAGAAGTGGAATGCGTAGTTGGTGATGCAGGCGGGAAGATGGCACCCTTGGTGGTGGTCGTGGGTGGCCTGGATGATGGTGGTGTGGTCGTGAATATGGCATACGAGAGTTTTAGGGGCTGATTGGTGCGTGGTGAATTGTTATTATATTTGGTTGGGTTTGCCACTACGTATTATTATTATTATTATTATTATTATTATTATTATTATTATTATTATTATATTTGGTTGGGTTTGCCACTACGTAGTAGTATTATTATTATTATTATTATTATTATTATTATTATGATTAGTAATATTATTATTATTATCTTTAGTATTATTATTATTAATTATTTTGATGTTGTTAATAATTTAATTGGTTTAGGAAAATGTTTATTTTGTTGTGATCAATTAGTTTAATTAGTTGAGTTGGTTTTATCTATTTTGTGTGACGGTACTTTATTATATTAGTTACGTTAATTAGCTAGTATTGTTAATGAATTGTTATTTTAATTAATCAAGGTTATTGGTAAAGTAAATTGTTAACGGTTATATATGTTCTTATAATTGTATATAAGACGAAGTTTATAGTTATATTTAACAAAGTAGTGAATTAATAATTTGTCTACGTATGAGACAAGTAGAACGGTTAATGAGCATGAAAATGTTTAATAGTTGTAGTTATACAATGAGCAGGCTATATATATACTCTATTTGATATTTGGTCTTTTGTTAGTAGCTTGACGGCTTAATCGTAATTATTAAACGTAATTATTTGTCGATAGTAATTGAATGGTTGGTAATTGCTATTTGTTAATTGTTCAAGGTGACGGTATTGTGGAGGATATTTGTCTTTACGTGCTCGGAGTACTAATTGGATTATATTGCTATCCAGGTAGGATATACCTACTCAATCTCGGTTTAATGTGATTATCTTGGTTTGCGTATTACATGTGATGTGTTATGAATGGATGATTAAATTGTATGTTATGGATGCAAGCATGGTTTATATGTGAAAGATATTTAATGGTTGATTATTTTAATATTGCATTCATGAGCATAGCATGTGCATTGGTCATTGAGAAAGATATGGAACGGATATTGTTTTGATATAAAGCTCAGGGTGGTTCTGCAGACCAGGCCTGGTGTCTTCAGCCGTTGTGCTGGTTCTCGATGACGATCGAGTTATACCTCGGCCTAGGGAATGGCGGGGTGGGTGTTTCGGGATGTGATCACGGGAGTTTCGGGTGTGTGGAATTGGATGCGGAGGTGCATCGGTTGCATGGTCTCATGTAGTTGCATTCATCAATTATATTTGTTTGTTTATGTCCTACTCAACCGCGAGGTTGACCGTGTATTCGTGTGACACCTGTGATGATCCGGAATGGGGAGCAGATCTTGACAGGTCTCGAATTAGCTGTTTTGGGAGCTCATGGGGAAGCATGAGGATGTTGACTTGCCTACCTAGTTGATTAGCCCACTTAGTCAGACTATCATAATGTAGCTTTGTAACTTAATGTTTCCGCTGTAGTAGTTTTGTAATTTTGGTACTTCGTGTTGAGTTAAGTAAGTTGTAATAATAAAAGTTTAAATTTAATCAGTTTTTATATAAAGTACTTTGGTTTGTTTACTTTGTTATTCACTACCTCGTTCATTCCGAGATGGTAACAACTCTATTTATTTGAGAATGTCTTGCTAAAGACTCTTGAATAAATGGGGGTGTTACATATAAGGTGGTTATAGTTTGTTAGCATAAGTTTTTATGTTTGTTACTAGGTAGTTACAAGCAGTTATAAGTTGTTATTATTTTATTAGTTTGTTATCCTAGGGTTGTTAGGATTACTTATTTAATTCTTTTAATTCCTAGGATAGAGTTTAAGATTTAACAAGGATTATATTTAATCCATCTAGATATAGTTTAGGACTTCTAATCTCACATAGAGATAGGAGTCGTGTGAGTCGTGTGTTTGAATGCCTTGGGACGTGTGCCTCTCTTATAAATAGAGCACATCGTCTTTCTTGTTTAACAGTTAATCATTCAAGCAAATAAAATTTACAAGTTTTCTTTTAAGGCATTCTTAAGGAAATCTCAAGGACTCATCGAGTGTTGATCCGAACCGTTAGTATTTGTCGCGTTTCAAATATTAGCACGAATTACAAACTATAGGTCTAGGGAGTAATTCACCATTGGGTGTCCTATAGGTCTAGGGCAAACAAATATCCTTCTACCTTGGGGATTCACCTCAAGACCGTCACAACTACAACAAACAACCACCAAAACCACCACCATCGACGACCATCATCACCACCATCGACATCATCATTACCGTCCATCTCATCATCCATCATCATTATTCCAAGATTCATCCAAGATTGTTCTTTATTTGTCCTATTTTATTAATTCATTCAAGATTGTTTCCAAGATTTACAAGAAGGCTTCCGCGGACGAGTTCTTTGATCAAGAATTCGTATCATAAGTGGTATCAGAGCTTCGGCTCTTGATTTTCTTTATCTTCAAGACGATCCATGGAGGGAATTACTATGGATGGCGTGAGATTCAAGGGGGAGACCGAGATTAGGGTTCCAAGGCCAATTTCAAGAAACCTAATGCTACGTAACCTACAAGATCAAACCGACTCAATCACAATCGATCAAAGAAACCAAATCTTCCATACTAAGTGCCAAGTACAAGACAAGTGGTGTAGTATGATTATCGATGGGGGTAGTTGTGCAAACATTGCTTCCGAGGAGATGGTGTCCAAGCTTGATCTAACCACTACCACACATCCAAACCCATACTTATTGCATTGGTTAGATGATGGGAGTTCTATAAGAGTAACGAGACAGGTTAGGGTGGGAATCACCATGGGATCATATCAAGACAGCATAGTATGCGATGTAATACCTATGGAGGCATGCCATATCCTATTGGGTCGACCTTGGCTGTTCGATAGAGATGTTTTGCATCGAGGAAGGACCAACGAGTATGAGCTAATGAATAAAGGTAAGAAGATCATTCTAAAACCAATGACTCCACAAGCTGTACGAGATATGAATATCGAGAGATGCAAAAGGCGTAGTCTTCCTATGAGTACGAAGGAAAGGAGAGAAGAACGAACCATAGAGGGGGACAGGTTAGATGCTTTGGGTTTAGAAGGAGGATTAGCAAAGGGAAAGGTAAGGGCGGAGATGACAAAACCGGTGAGGGGATTGGGGGACGATCTACCACCTGGGTTACCATCTTTAGAAAGGGCGGAATGTCGGATGAGCTTAGTTCCAAGAACTACACTTCCTATGCAGGCCATTAATAGAAGCAATCAGACCCAGGAGTTACATGTGACGGATGAAACAAGTAAGGATTGTTTGAAACCGAAGTTGCTGAGATCCGTCATGATGCTTTAAGGCAAATAAAAATCACGCCATTCACAAGAAAAAACGCTTATAAAACTCCGTTAGGGATATGCATAGATGAATTCTTATATGGGGTAGGGAAATCTGATACGAACTTTACTTTGATCTCGAATAAGGAGTCGAAGAAAAGGAAGGCCGTTGTGAATGAGGGCCACGAACGCATGTTCACTAAACACGGGAAGTCCAAGCCGTTGGATACTAGAAATCTAATGAAGGAATACTTGGGGGAAGAACAAATTCCAACTAGAAAGAAAAGGAAAATAATACCTAGGGTCGAGGGTCCATACAACGCAATTACGATGAGCAAGAACGGACATGAGGATGCGGTGAGGGCTGAGGTAACCAAGGGTATGCACGAAGAGTTGGTTAGCACGGAGGTGGCTAAGTGGGCTGCAGTGGGGCGTGAACCACGGGCAGCAGTAGCTTTCGAGGAGGATAGTAGGGTGTTGTCTAAGGTGGCCAAGCACGAGCGTGAACAGGTTGACACACCACGGGCAGCAACAAGTTTAGAGCAGATCAGGAGGTTATTGCTTAGTGCTAGTTTGGTCCAGGCTGAACCAAGGGGAACGGGAACAGATTCAGATTTGGGGCAAGGAGGATGTAAGTCTCCTTTGAACAAAAGTATAGGCCATGTTCTTAGTGAGGGTAGTCATGTTGTCAAGAAGGTGAGCATGGTGATCCGTGATGGTGCTAAGAAGCGCAACCATGAGGATCTTGGTCCGAAACTAGTGCCCCAACCATTTCTTCTGTTTACAGGATGCATATCACTAGGCCAATGTTTCTTAAGATTCGACGATCAAGAATTGAGGTCAATTCTCTTTAAAGGAGGAGGGGATGATCCGATTATGGTTAGGGTATCAATTCATTATTGTGAGCCAAGATCGGGGAGGCAAATTATATTAGCTATTGTTATCATATGGCTAGTATTTTTGTTAATAAAGGTTCGATGGGCTTTAAGACCTTGGGTTAAGAAAAGAAGATCAAGAAACAAAGTCGTTCAAAGGGAAGCTAGGGCTCGGGAAGGCGCGGCCCAAAAGCCATGGTTGCTCGGTCACAGCCTGAGCACGGTTCGTGTGTGGCTCGGGTACAGCCGGGCATGGCTCGGTCAAGGAGGAGTTGTTGCTCGGCTATTTTGGTTTCCTACTAAATATTGGAGTGTCCTTAATTACTTTGTTATTTTTATAAGGTGGTTATAGTTTGTTAGCATAAGTTGTTATGTTTGTTACTAGGTAGTTACAAGCAGTTATAAGTTGTTATTATTTTATTAGTTTGTTATCCTAGGGTTGTTAGGATTACTTATTTAATTCTTTTAATTCCTAGGATAGAGTTTAAGATTTAATAAGGATTATATTTAATCCATCTAGATATAGTTTAGGACTTCTAATCTCACATAGAGATAGGAGTCGTGTGAGTCGTGTGTTTGAATGCCTTGGGACGTGTGCCTCTCTTATAAATAGAGCACATCGTCTTTCTTGTTTAACAGTTAATCATTCAAGCAAATAAAATTTACAAGTTTTCTTTTAAGGCATTCTTAAGGAAATCTCAAGGACTCATCGAGTGTTGATCCGAACCGTTAGTATTTGTCGCGTTTCAAATATTAGCACGAATTACAAACTATAGGTCTAGGGAGTAATTCACCATTGGGTGTCCTATAGGTCTAGGGCAAACAAATATCCTTCTACCTTGGGGATTCACCTCAAGACCGTCACAACTACAACAAACAACCACCAAAACCACCACCATCGACGGCCATCATCACCACCATCGACATCATCATTACCGTCCATCTCATCATCCATCATCATTATTCCAAGATTCATCCAAGATTGTTCTTTATTTGTCCTATTTTATTAATTCATTCAAGATTGTTTCCAAGATTTACAAGAAGGCTTCCGCGGACGAGTTCTTTGATCAAGAATTCGTATCATAAGTGGTATCAGAGCTTCGGCTCTTGATTTTCTTTATCTTCAAGACGATCCATGGAGGGAATTACTATGGATGGCGTGAGATTCAAGGGGGAGACCGAGATTAGGGTTCCAAGGCCAATTTCAAGAAACCTAATGCTACGTAACCTACAAGATCAAACCGACTCAATCACAATCGATCAAAGAAACCAAATCTTCCATACTAAGTGCCAAGTACAAGACAAGTGGTGTAGTATGATTATCGATGGGGGTAGTTGTGCAAACATTGCTTCCGAGGAGATGGTGTCCAAGCTTGATCTAACCACTACCACACATCCAAACCCATACTTATTGCATTGGTTAGATGATGGGAGTGCTATAAGAGTAACGAGACAGGTTAGGGTGGGAATCACCATGGGATCATATCAAGACAGCATAGTATGCGATGTAATACCTATGGAGGCATGTCATATCCTATTGGGTCGACCTTGGCTGTTCGATAGAGATGTTTTGCATCGAGGAAGGACCAACGAGTATGAGCTAATGAATAAAGGTAAGAAGATCATTCTAAAACCAATGACTCCACAAGCTGTACGAGATATGAATATCGAGAGATGCAAAAGGCGTAGTCTTCCTATGAGTACGAAGGAAAGGAGAGAAGAACGAACCATAGAGGGGGACAGGTTAGATGCTTTGGGTTTAGAAGGAGGATTAGCAAAGGGAAAGGTAAGGGCGGAGATGACAAAACCGGTGAGGGGATTGGGGGACGATCTACCACCTGGGTTACCATCTTTAGAAAGGGCGGAATGTCGGATGAGCTTAGTTCCAAGAACTACACTTCCTATGCAGGCCATTAATAGAAGCAATCAGACCCAGGAGTTACATGTGACGGATGAAACAAGTAAGGATTGTTTGAAACCGAAGTTGCTGAGATCCGTCCATGATGCTTTAAGGCAAATAAAAATCACGCCATTCACAAGAGAAAACGCTTATAAAACTCCGTTAGGGATATGCATAGATGAATTCTTATATGGGGTAGGGAAATCTGATACGAACTTTACTTTGATCTCGAATAAGGAGTCGAAGAAAAGGAAGGCCGTTGTGAATGAGGGCCACGAACGCATGTTCACTAAACACGGGAAGTCCAAGCCGTTGGATACTAGAAATCTAATGAAGGAATACTTGGGGGAAGAACAAATTCCAACTAGAAAGAAAAGGAAAATAATACCTAGGGTCGAGGGTCCATACAACGCAATTACGATGAGCAAGAACGGACATGAGGATGCGGTGAGGGCTGAGGTAACCAAGGGTATGCACGAAGAGTTGGTTAGCACGGAGGTGGCTAAGAGGGCTGCGGTGGGGCGTGAACCACGGGCAGCAGCAGCTTTCGAGGAGGATAGTAGGGTGTTGTCTAAGGTGGCCAAGCACGAGCGTGAACAGGTTGACACACCACGGGCAGCAACAAGTTTAGAGCAGATCAGGAGGTTATTGCTTAGTGCTAGTTTGGTCCAGGCTGAACCAAGGGGAACGGGAACAGATTCAGATTTGGGGCAAGGAGGATGTAAGTCTCCTTTGAACAAAAGTATAGGCCATGTTCTTAGTGAGGGTAGTCATGTTGTCAAGAAGGTGAGCATGGTGATCCGTGATGGTGCTAAGAAGCGCAACCATGAGGATCTTGGTCCGAAACTAGTGCCCCAACCATTTCTTCTGTTTACAGGATGCATATCACTAGGCCAATGTTTCTTAAGATTCGACGATCAAGAATTGAGGTCAATTCTCTTTAAAGGAGGATGGGATGATCCGATTATGGATAGGGCATCAATTCATTATTGTGAGCCAAGATCGGGGAGGCAAATTATATTAGCTATTGTTATCATATGGCTAGTATTTTTGTTAATAAAGGTTCGATGGGCTTTAAGACCTTGGGTTAATAAAAGAAGATCAAGAAACAAATTCGTTCAAAGGGAAGCTAGGGCTCGGGAAGGCGCGGCCCAAAGGCCATGGTTGCTCGGTCACAGCCTGAGCACGGTCCGTGTGTGGCTCGGGTACAGCCGGTCATGGCTCGGTCAAGGAGGAGTTGTTGCTCGGCTATTTTGGTTTCCTACTAAATATTGGACTGACCTTAATTACTTTGTTATTTTTATAAGGTGGTTATAGTTTGTTAGCATAAGTTGTTATGTTTGTTACTAGGTAGTTACAAGCAGTTATAAGTTGTTATTATTTTATTAGTTTGTTATCCTAGGGTTGTTAGGATTACTTATTTAATTCTTTTAATTCCTAGGATAGAGTTTAAGATTTAATAAGGATTATATTTAATCCATCTAGATATAGTTTAGGACTTCTAATCTCACATAGAGATAGGAGTCGTGTGAGTCGTGTGTTTGAATGCCTTGGGACGTGTGCCTCTCTTATAAATAGAGCACATCGTCTTTCTTGTTTAACAGTTAATCATTCAAGCAAGTAAAATTTACAAGTTTTCTTTTAAGGCATTCTTAAGGAAATCTCAAGGACTCATCGAGTGTTGATCCGAACCGTTAGTATTTGTCGCGTTTCAAATATTAGCACGAATTACAAACTATAGGTCTAGGGAGTAATTCACCATTGGGTGTCCTATAGGTCTAGGGCAAACAAATATCCTTCTACCTTGGGGATTCACCTCAAGACCGTCACAACTACAACAAACAACCACCAAAACCACCACCATCGACGGCCATCATCACCACCATCGACATCATCATTACCGTCCATCTCATCATCCATCATCATTATTCCAAGATTCATCCAAGATTGTTCTTTATTTGTCCTATTTTATTAATTCATTCAAGATTGTTTCCAAGATTTACAAGAAGGCTTCCGCGGACGAGTTCTTTGATCAAGAATTCGTATCATAAGTGGTATCAGAGCTTCGGCTCTTGATTTTCTTTATCTTCAAGACGATCCATGGAGGGAATTACTATGGATGGCGTGAGATTCAAGGGGGAGACCGAGATTAGGGTTCCAAGGCCAATTTCAAGAAACCTAATGCTACGTAACCTACAAGATCAAACCGACTCAATCACAATCGATCAAAGAAACCAAATCTTCCATACTAAGTGCCAAGTACAAGACAAGTGGTGTAGTATGATTATCGATGGGGGTAGTTGTGCAAACATTGCTTCCGAGGAGATGGTGTCCAAGCTTGATCTAACCACTACCACACATCCAAACCCATACTTATTGCATTGGTTAGATGATGGGAGTTCTATAAGAGTAACGAGACAGGTTAGGGTGGGAATCACCATGGGATCATATCAAGACAGCATAGTATGCGATGTAATACCTATGGAGGCATGTCATATCCTATTGGGTCGACCTTGGCTGTTCGATAGAGATGTTTTGCATCGAGGAAGGACCAACGAGTATGAGCTAATGAATCAAGGTAAGAAGATCATTCTAAAACCAATGACTCCACAAGCTGTACGAGATATGAATATCGAGAGATGCACAAGGCGTAGTCTTCCTATGAGTACGAAGGAAAGGAGAGAAGAACGAACCATAGAGGGGGACAGGTTAGATGCTTTGGGTTTAGAAGGAGGATTAGCAAAGGGAAAGGTAAGGGCGGAGATGACAAAACCGGTGAGGGGATTGGGGGACGATCTACCACCTGGGTTACCATCTTTAGAAAGGGCGGAATGTCGGATGAGCTTAGTTCCAAGAACTACACTTCCTATGCAGGCCATTAATAGAAGCAATCAGACCCAGGAGTTACATGTGACGGATGAAACAAGTAAGGATTGTTTGAAACCGAAGTTGCTGAGATCCGTCCATGATGCTTTAAGGCAAATAAAAATCACGCCATTCACAAGAGAAAACGCTTATAAAACTCCGTTAGGGATATGCATAGATGAATTCTTATATGGGGTAGGGAAATCTGATACGAACTTTACTTTGATCTCGAATAAGGAGTCGAAGAAAAGGAAGGCCGTTGTGAATGAGGGCCACGAACGCATGTTCACTAAACACGGGAAGTCCAAGCCGTTGGATACTAGAAATCTAATGAAGGAATACTTGGGGGAAGAACAAATTCCAACTAGAAAGAAAAGGAAAATAATACCTAGGGTCGAGGGTCCATACAACGCAATTACGATGAGCAAGAACGGACATGAGGATGCGGTGAGGGCTGAGGTAACCAAGGGTATGCACGAAGAGTTGGTTAGCACGGAGGTGGCTAAGAGGGCTGCGGTGGGGCGTGAACCACGGGCAGCAGCAGCTTTCGAGGAGGATAGTAGGGTGTTGTCTAAGGTGGCCAAGCACGAGCGTGAACAGGTTGACACACCACGGGCAGCAACAAGTTTAGAGCAGATCAGGAGGTTATTGCTTAGTGCTAGTTTGGTCCAGGCTGAACCAAGGGGAACGAGAACAGATTCAGATTTGGGGCAAGGAGGATGTAAGTCTCCTTTGAACAAAAGTATAGGCCATGTTCTTAGTGAGGGTAGTCATGTTGTCAAGAAGGTGAGCATGGTGATCCGTGATGGTGCTAAGAAGCGCAACCATGAGGATCTTGGTCCGAAACTAGTGCCCCAACCATTTCTTCTGTTTACAGGATGCATATCACTAGGCCAACGTTTCTTAAGATTCGACGATCAAGAATTGAGGTACGAGAATCTTGTGAAGCAACGAAAGAAGCAACGCAAGGAGTACGACGACCGGAAACAATTCAAGGTTGCTATCTTAAAACTTACTAAATACGCTTCGCTATGGTAGGAGAATCTTGTGAAGCAACGAAAGAAGCAACGCAAGGAAAAGATTAAGTCTTGGGCAAACTTAAAGAAGCATATGGTAAAGAAATTCTTGCCAAAAGATTATAATCAAGAAAACTATTTAAAACTACATTCTTTAACTCAAGACCATATGACCGTCTCAGACTACATTAGGGAGTTTGAAAAGATGACCATTGTATGTGATTTAGATGAGAGGGAGGAGTTGAAGGTTGCAAGATTTATTCGTGGTTTGGTACCAACCATAGCTTCAAGGGTTGAGATTCAAAACTATGAAGATTATTATGATGTGTGCAAGATTGCTTTGAAGTTTGAAAGACATGACAAAGCAAGGAAGATAAATTCTTATAGGAGCACAAGAGCCGGAGAGGGCTCATCATTATACACCACCACTACCACGCCTAAAGCAAAGGAGGCGGCTAAGGAGGAAGTTGCCGAAAAGGCCAAGGGAGCATTCAAGCCAAGTATTCCTGATCCTCGAGGGAGTACAATTAGAAGATGCTATAAGTGTCAAGGCTATGGACACATCGCTACATATTGCCCTCCGAAGAGAACCTTGTCAATTCAAGAACTTCAAGGTATGGTTCCAAACTTTGTTGTACCTGAATTAGTTGAGGAGGAGACGGTTGAGGAGGAAAAGGGAGAGAGGGAGACCATCGTCGCTGAAAGTGAGGACGAGGGGGATTGCCTCGTAGTACGTGCTTTACATATAGAGACACGACTGAAGGAGAGGAACAACGGGATAATGTTTTCCATACTCGTTGTAAGGTTGAGGGGAAAAAGTGCGACTCAATTATTGATAGCGGGTCTTGCACTAATGTTGTTTCAAAAACCTTAGTCTCGGAGTTGGAATTAAGTATTAGGGCTAGGGAGAAACCGTACAAATTACAATGGTTAGATGGGAACCAAGGAGTGCGGGTTGAGAAGCAAGCCTTAATTTCTTTTAATATTGGGCCTTACGAGGATGAGTTGTGGTGTGACGTCGTGCCTATGAACGCATGTCATATATTACTTGGGAGGCCATGGCAATATGATAGGAACGTTGTACATGATGGTAGGACAAATGTGTATAGCGTTACTAAAGGGGGTACCATCTATGATCTCCAACCATTGACAAGATTGCAACCTAGACCTCCTAATTCAAAGAAGAGTTTATTCATGGAGATAGGGGAAGGGACACCGAGCGACGGGGTTAAGGAGTCGGGAGCGCGTGGTGTTGGTTTGGGTGAAATTCATTGAGGCCATGGAGGTTGTGAGGGGTTGCCGAGTAAGGGGAAGCACGGAGATATTGAGGGTGCGACAACCGTGAGCTTGGCGAAGGTTGGAGGCCGTGAAGTTGCTAGGGCCAAGGGTAAGGAGTCCGTGGTACATAAGGACTCTCAGAGCATGGGTTTGATAAATCAAGAAAACCGTGTTCTCGTCAAATCAAGAGCAAGCATATCCAAGTCTACTCGAGAGTTACGTGATCTTAATTTGATGTCAAATTCTCAAAAACTGAGAGAGTATGATGCGGGAGGATTAACACGGGTTCGAGGTCGTGACCCACGACCCAAAGAAAGGTTAAAAATGTTCGATGTGGGTTCAATACGGATTTTCAAGTTAGCTTGGGAGGATGTATTAAAAGAACAAAAGAAGGATCCGGGTAAGGATCTTGGGAACCGTGCCCAACGTGTGGGACAACACGGTTAGGGTTCCTAATCTTATTAGGTTTTATGTTTTTATTTATCTTGATTTTATTTAAGTAAATTAGTTAAGTTTGTTACTAGTTTGTTACCCCAAGTTTGTTAAGGTGGTTACAAGTTAGTTACAAAAGTTTATTATGGTTGTTATTAGTTAGTTATTAAGTTGTTAGGGTTTGTTATAACTTAATCTTTTCTTTTATTATTTTATCTTTTAGATTTTAATAAGGATTATCTTTAATCCATAAAATAGAATTAGGAAACTAAGATAAGTATTAGTACACGGTTTTGGACGTGTAAGCTGAACCGTGTAGGGGTTCTTATTGCTTTCCTATTTCGAGTCTAGTTTGTACGGATGTCCTTACTATAAATAGGCATCCTTAGTTGTTTGTTTTATTCATTCAAGTTATAAATTAAAATCTCTTTGTTAAGTTTTACTTACAAACCTAAATTATCTGTGTGAGCTTTAATCCCGAAGTATCTGTGTGAGCTTCGAAATAATTGAGAGGGTATCTGTGTGAGCTTGATCAATTATCCTATCCATCGACAATCATAAATCATTCATTAAATCGTTTCACAAATCTTTCAAGTACTAAGTGTTGTGCCTTATTACGTCATCAACGATCATCACCAATCAAGAACATCAAGAACACCACCGTGACAGCCGCCGTTGACCACCGTGCCACGTCACCACCGTCCGTCCATCACCACCATTCATTATTCATCCATTCTTTCATCGTTCTTGGTTATTTTTCGTTCTTTATTCATTCAAGATTGTATTATTTTACAAGTATTATTATTCCGCTGCAACATGCGTATTTTTGTTGATCGTCTTAATTGATTATCACCCCAAATACGCATCAAATTGGTATCAGAGCTTCGACTCTTGGTCTAATTTTTATTAAACCTGTCCTTGGGAAAGTTTATCATCCATGGTAGGATCCAAAGACGGAGATGGAGAAGAAAAATCATGGGAGGAGAGTAACATGGAATTGAAATCCGAAATCCAAGAGCTCAAATATCTCATAAAACAATGATGACTAAAGGAGGTCATAAGAAAACGGGAGACTCCTCATCTAGGGCGACTGACTCGGAAGAAGAGGCAGAATTTAAGGGCAAGACTTGGGACAAGAACGAAGATGATAGAGGTCTCAAACTTGACATCCCTGAATTCAAAGGAGAAATGGATCCGGAGGATTTCTTGGAATGGCTTAGACAAACTGAGAGAGTCTTTGAGTACAAGGAGTACGACGACCGGAAACAATTCAAGGTTGCTATCTTAAAACTTACTAAATACGCTTCGCTATGGTACGAGAATCATGTGAAGCAACGAAAGAAGCAACGCAAGGAAAAGATTAAGTCTTGGGCAAAGTTAAAGAAGCATATGGTAAAGAAATTCTTGCCAAAAGATTATAATCAAGAAAACTATTTAAAACTACATTCTTTAACTCAAGACCATATGACCGTCTCAGACTACATTAGGGAGTTTGAAAAGATGACCATTGTTTGTGATTTAGATGAGACGAGGAGTTGAAGGTTGCTAGATTTATTCGTGGTTTGGTACCAACCCTAGCTTCAAGGGTTGAGATTCAAAACTATGAAGATTATTATGATGTGTGCAGGATTGCTTTGAAGTTTGAAAGACATGACAAAGCAAGGAAGATAAATTCTTATAGGAGCACAAGAGCCGGAGAGGGCTCATCATTATACACCACCACTACCACGCCTAAAGCAAAGGAGGCGGCTAAGGAGGAAGTGGCCGAAAAGGCCAAGGGAGCATTCAAGCCAAGTATTCCTGATCCTCGAGGGAGTACAATTAGAAGATGCTATAAGTGTCAAGGCTATGGACACATCGCTACATATTGCCCTCAGAAGAGAACCTTGTCAATTCAAGAACTTCAAGGTATGGTTCCAAACTTTGTTGTACCTGAATTAGTTGAGGAGGAGACGGTTGAGGAGGAAAAGGGAGAGAGGGTGACCATCGTGGCCGAAAGTGAGGACGAGGGGGATTGCCTCGTAGTACCTGATTTACATGTAGAGACACGACTGAAGGAGAGGAACAACGGGATAATGTTTTCCATACTCGTTGTAAGGTTGAGGGGAAAAAGTGCGACTCAATTATTGATAGCGGGTCTTGCACTAATGTTGTTTCAAAAACCTTAGTCTCGGAGTTGGAATTAAGTATTAGAGCTAGGGAGAAACCGTACAAATTACAATGGTTAGATGGGAACCAAGGAGTGCGGGTTGAGAAGCAAGCCTTAATTTATTTTAATATTGGGCCTTACGAGGATGAGTTGTGGTGTGACGTCGTGCCTATGAACGCATGTCATATATTACTTGGGAGGCCATGGCAATATGATAGGAACGTTGTACATGATGGTAGGACAAATGTGTATAGCGTTACTAAAGGGGGTACCATCTATGATCTCCAACCATTGACAAGATTGCAACCTAGACCTCCTAATTCAAAGAAGAGTTTATTCATGGAGATAGGGGAAGGGACACCGAGCGACGGGGTTAAGGAGTCGGGAGCGCGTGGTGTTGGTTTGGGTGAAATTCATGGAGGCCGTGGAGGTTGTGAGGGGTTGCCGAGTAAGGGGAAGCACGGAGATAATGAGGGTGCGACAACCGTGAGCTTGGCGGAGGTTGGAGGCCGTGAAGTTGCTAGGGCCAAGGGTAAGGAGTCCGTGGTACATAAGGACTCTCAGAGCATGGGTTTGATAAATCAAGAAAACTGTGTTCTCGTCAAATCAAGAGCAAGCACATCAAAGTCTACTCGAGAGTTACGTGATCTTAATTTGAGGTCAAATTCTCAAAAACTGAGAGAGTATGATGCGGGAGCATTAACACGGGTTCAAGGTCGTGACCCACGACCCAAAGAAAGGTTAAAAATGTTCGATGTGGGTTCAATACGGATTTTCAAGTTAGCTTGGGAGGACGTATTAAAAGAACAAAAGAAGGATCCGGGTAAGGATCTTGGGAACCGTGCCCAACGTGTGGGACCACACGGTTAGGGTTCCTAATCTTATTAGGTTTTATGTTTTTATTTATCTTGTGTTTATTTAAGTCAATTAGTTAAGTTTGTTACTAGTTTGTTACCCCAAGTTTGTTAAGGTGGTTAGAAGTTAGTTAAAAAAGTTTGTTATGGTTGTTATTAGTTAGTTATTAAGTTGTTAGGGTATGTTATAACTTAATCTTTTGTTTTATTATTTTATCTTTTAGATTTTAATAAGGAATATCTTTAATCCATAAGATAGAATTAGGAAACTAAGATAAGTAGTAGTACATAGTTTTGGACGTGTAAGTTGAACCTTGTAGGGGTTCTTATTGCTTTCCTATTTCGAGTCTAGTTTTTAGGGATGTCCTTACTATAAATAGGCATCCTTAGTTGTTTGTTTTATTCATTCAATTTATAAATTTAAATCTCTTTGTTAACTTTTACTTACAAACCTAAAGTATTTGTGTGAGCTTTAATCCCGAAGTATCTGTGTGAGCTTCAAAATAATTGAGAGGATATCTGTGTGAGCTTGATCAATTATCCTATCCATCGACAATCATAAATCATTCATTAAATCGTTTCACAAATCTTTCAAGTACTAAGTGCTGTGCCTTATTACGTCATCAACGATCATCACCAATCAAGAACATCAAGAACACCACCGTGACAGCCGCCGTTGACCACCGTGCCAGGTCACCACCGTCCGTCCATCACCACCATTCGTTATTCATCCATTCTTTCATCGTTCTTGGTTATTTTTCGTTCTTTATTCATTCAAGATTATATTATTTTAAAAGTATTATTATTCCGCTGCAACATACGTATTTTTTTTGATCGTCTTAATTGATTATCACCCCAAATATGCATCAAATTGGTATCAGTGCTTCGGCTCTTGGTCTAATTTTTATTATACCTGTCCTTGGGAAAGTTTATCATCATGGTAGGATCCAAAGACGGAGATGGAGAAGAAAAATCATGGGAGGAGAGTAACATGGAATTGAAATCCGAAATCCAAGAGCTCAAATATCTCATAAAAACAATGATGACCAAAGGAGGTCATAAGAAAACGGGAGACTCCTCATATAGGGCGAGTGACTCGGAAGAAGAGGCAGAATTTAAGGGCAAGACTTGGGACAAGAACGAAGATGATAGAGGTCTCAAACTTGACATCCCTGAATTCAAAGGAGACATGGATCCGGAGGATTTCTTGGAATGGCTTAGACAAACTGAGAGAGTCTTTGAGTACAAGGAGTATGACGACCGGAAACGATTCAAGGTTGCTATCTTAAAACTTACTAAATACGCTTCGCTATGGTACGAGAATCTTGTGAAATAACGAAAGAAGCAACGCAAGGAAAAGATTAAGTCTTGGGCAAAGTTAAAGAAGCATATGGTAAAGAAATTCTTGCCAAAAGATTATAATCAAGAAAACTATTTAAAACTACATTCTTTAACTCAAGACCATATGACCGTCTCAGAATACATTAGGGAGTTTGAAAAGATGACCATTGTATGTGATTTAGATGAGAGGGAGGAGTTGAAGGTTGCTAGATTTATTCGTGGTTTGGTACCAACCCTAGCTTCAAGGGTTGAGATTCAAAACTATGAAGATTATTATGATGTGTGCAGGATTGCTTTGAAGTTTGAAAGACATGACAAAGCAAGGAAGATAAATTCTTATAGGAGCACAAGAGCCGGAGAGGGCTCATCATTATACACCACCACTACCACGCCTAAAGCAAAGGAGGCGACTAAGGAGGAAGTGGCCGAAAAGGCCAAGGGAGCATTCAAGCCAAGTATTCCTGATCCTCGAGGGAGTACAATTAGAAGATGCTATAAGTGTCAAGGCTATGGACACATCGCTAAATATTGCCCTCAGAAGAGAACCTTGTCAATTCAAGAACTTCAAGGTATGGTTCCAAACTTTGTTGTACCTGAATTAGTTGAGGAAGAGAAGGTTGAGGAGGAAAAGGGAGAGAGGGGGACCATCGTGGCCGAAAGTGAGGACGAGGGGGATTGCCTCGTAGTACGTGCTTTACATGTACAGACCACGACTGAAGGAGAGGAACAACGGGATAATGTTTTCCATACTCGTTGTAAGGTTGAGGGGAAAAAGTGCGACTTAATTATTGATAGCGAGTCTTGCACTAATGTTGTTTCAAAAACCTTAGTCTCGGAGTTGGAATTAAGTATTAGGGCTAGGGAGAAACCGTACAAATTACAATGGTTAGATAGGAACCAAGGAGTGCGGGTTGAGAAGCAAGCGTTAATTTATTTTAATATTGGGCCTTACGAGGATGAGTTGTGGTGTGACGTCGTGCCTATGAACGCATGTCATATATTACTTGGGAGGCCATGGCAATATGATAGGAACGTTGTACATGATGGTAGGACAAATGTGTATAGCGTTACTAAAGGGGGTACCATCTATGATCTCCAACCATTGACAAGATTGCAACCTAGACCTCCTAATTCAAAGAAGAGTTTATTCATGGAGATAGGGGAAGGGACACCGAGCGACGGGGTTAAGGAGTCGGGAGCGCGGGGTGTTGGTTTGGGTGAAATTCATGGAGGCCGTGGAGGTTGTGAGGGGTTGCCGAGTAAGGGGAAGCACGGAGATAATGAGGGTGCGACAACCGTGAGCTTGGCGGAGGTTGGAGGCCGTGAAGTTGCTAGGGCCAAGGGTAAGGAGTCCGTGGTACATAAGGACTCTCAGAGCATGGGTTTGATAAATCAAGAAAACTGTGTTCTCGTCAAATCAAGAGCAAGCACATCAAAGTCTACTCGAGAGTTACGTGATCTTAATTTGAGGTCAAATTCTCAAAAACTGAGAAAGTATGATGCGGGAGCATTAACACGGGTTCAAGGTCGTGACCCACGACCCAAAGAAAGGTTAAAAATGTTCGATGTGGGTTCAATAGGGATTTTCAAGTTAGCTTGGGAGGACGTATTAAAAGAACAAAAGAAGGATCCGGGTAAGGATCTTGGGAACCGTGCCCAACGTGTGGGACCACACGGTTAGGGTTCCTAATCTTATTAGGTTTTAAGTTTTTATTTATCTTATGTTTATTTAAGTAAATTAGTTAAGTTTGTTACTAGTTTGTTACCCCAAGTTTGTTAAGGTGGTTAGAAGTTAGTTAAAAAAGTTTGTTATGGTTGTTATTAGTTAGTTATTAAGTTGTTAGGGTATGTTATAACTTAATCTTTTGTTTTATTATTTTATCTTTTAGATTTTAATAAGGATTATCTTTAATCCATAAGATAGAATTAGGAAACTAAGATAAGTAGTAGTACATAGTTTTGGACGTGTAAGTTGAACCGTGTAGGGGTTCTTATTGCTTTCCTATTTCGAGTCTAGTTTGAAGACTATAAATAGGCATCCTTAGTTGTTTGTTTTATTCATTCAAGTTATAAATTAAAATCTCTTTGTTAAGTTTTACTTACAAACCTAAAGTATTTGTGTGAGCTTTAATCCCGAAGTATCTGTGTGAGCTTCAAAATAATTGAGAGGATATCTGTGTGAGCTTGATCAATTATCCTATCCATCGACAATCATAAATCATTCATTAAATCGTTTCACAAATCTTTCAAGTACTAAGTGTTGTGCCTTATTACGTCATCAACGATCATCACCAATCAAGAACATCAAGAACACCACCGTGACAGCCGTCGTTGACCACCGTGCCAGGTCACCACCGTCCGTCCATCACCACCATTCGTTATTCATCCATTCTTTCATCGTTCTTGGTTATTTTTCGTTCATTATTCATTCATGATTATATTATTTTAAAAGTATTATTATTCCGCTGCAACATACGTATTTTTGTTGATCGTCTTAATTGATTATCACCCCAAATACGCATCAAATTGGTATCAGTGCTTCGGCTCTTGGTCTAATTTTTATTATACCTGTCCTTGGGAAAGTTTATCATCATGGTAGGATCCAAAGACGGAGATGGAGAAGAAAAATCATGGGAGGAGAGTAACATGGAATTGAAATCCGAAATCCAAGAGCTCAAATATCTCATAAAAACAATGATGACCAAAGGAGGTCATAAGAAAACGGGAGACTCCTCATCTAGGGCAAGTGACTCGGAAGAAGAGGCAGAATTTAAGGGCAAGACTTGGGACAAGAACGAAGATGATAGAGGTCTCAAACTTGACATCCCTGAATTCAAAGGAGACATGGATCCGAAGGATTTCTTGGAATGGCTTAGACAAACTGAGAGAGTCTTTGAGTACAAGGAGTATGACGACCGGAAACGATTCAAGGTTGCTATCTTAAAACTTACTAAATACGCTTCGCTATGGTACGAGATTCTTGTGAAATAACGAAAGAAGCAACGCAAGGAAAAGATTAAGTCTTGGGCAAAGTTAAAGAAGCATATGGTAAAGAAATTCTTGCCAAAAGATTATAATCAAGAAAACTATTTAAAACTACATTCTTTAACTCAAGACCATATGACCGTCTCAGAATACATTAGGGAGTTTGAAAAGATGACCATTGTATGTGTGATGCGGAACCATCATTAATTCAATCCCAAGAAATATTATTAAGCAAAGATATGAGCCATATTAATCAAAGTTACAAGATAGGATCAACTTCCGATCTTAGGATTGCTTGGGAAGGGATCGAACCCTTGGGGCGTGCGGATTGAGGGGCACGAAACCCTAGACGATTAGGGTTTTGGGGACTTTCCTTCTTGTTTCCTAGTTTGTTATTTAATTAATTAAGTTTGTTACTAGTTTGTTACAACTAGGTTGTTAAGGTTGTTACAAGGTGGTTACAAGGTTAGTTATTAGTTAGTTATGAGTTTGTTATTAAGTTGTTAGGGTTTGTTACTACAACTTAATCTTTTATTTGTTATTTTATCTTTTAGATTTAATAAGGATTATTTTAATCCATAAGATAGAAATAGAAACCCTAAAGGAAGTAGAGTACACGGCGGGTCGAAGCTTTGGAAACCGTGTAGGAGTTTCTTATTTCTTTTCTATTTCGATTCTAGTTTGTGACGGATGACCTTACTATAAATAGGCATCCTTAGTTGTTTGTTTGAGATTATTCAAGTGATAAATTAAAAACCTTTTTGTTAAGTTTTACTTACAAATCTAAAGTATCTGTGTGAGCTTTAAAACCCGAAGTATCTGTGTGAGCTTCAAAATAATTGAGAGAATATCTGTGTGAGTTTGATCAATTATCCTATCCATCGACATACATAATTCATTCATCAAATCGTTTCACAAATCTTTCAAGTATTAAGTGCTGTGCCTTATTACGTCATCAAGATTCATCCAAGATTCATCAAGAACGTCCAAGAAACACCACCACCGTGCCACGTCAGCCCTGCCGTGCTGCCACGTCATCACCACCGTGCCACCATTCATCCGTTTTCATCTTTCTTGGTTACTTTTTCGTTCTTTATTCGTTCAAGATTGTAATATTTCTTTAATATTTTTATTCCGCTGCAACATCCGTATTTTAGTTGATTATCTTTATTGATTATCACCCCAAATACGCATCAAATTGGTATCAGAGCTTCGGCTCTTGGTCTAATTTTTATTATACCGGTTCTTGGGAAAGTTATTATCACAATGGTGTTGAGAAATCTACATATAGAGGCCAACGAAGAGATCCATGACCAAAGGGAGAGAATTTTCCGTACAAAGTGCAAGATAAAGAATAAGGTGTGTACTATGATTATTGATAGCGGTTCTTG
This sequence comes from Silene conica, assembly GCA_029255685.2. Classification (NCBI taxonomy): domain Eukaryota; kingdom Viridiplantae; phylum Streptophyta; class Magnoliopsida; order Caryophyllales; family Caryophyllaceae; genus Silene; species Silene conica. The sequence continues at coordinate 40,924,888 of CM055316.2, read as the reverse complement.
TACAAATCTATTGTCCGTAGAGGCGGTTGAGAAACTACAACTACCCAAGATTGATAAAAAACAACCTTATAAACTATATTGGCTTGATGGGGAAGAAGGGATCAACGTAAATCAACAAGTTCTAGTTCCATTCAAGATTGGTCCGTATGAAGATGAGATATGGTGCGATATTGTGCCTATGAGTGCTAGTCATATTCTATTGGGAAGACCATGGCAATTTGATCGAAAGGTGAAACACAACGGAAGAACCAATGTTTATAGCGTACCTCAAGGAAAAACAATATTTGATCTCCAACCGTGGGTTCCAAAGAAAAAGAGTGAACCAAAGAAAAACATAGAAGAGATGATGATAGAGGGGAAAGAGGTAGAAGAGGCGATCACCAACGGAGAACCAACGTTCATGATGGTAGTGAGGGACGTAGGAGGCCGTGAGAGTGGCGAGGAAGAGGGTCGGCGTGAGGTGCGGAGTTTATTGGAGGAGTTCAAGGATGTGTTTCCGGAAGAGCTACCCGACGGACTACCACCACTACGAGGGATAGAGCACCAAATCGATCTTATTCCAGGATCAGCGTTACCTAATAAACCCGCTTATCGTTGTAATCCGGAAGAGGCAAAAGAATTACAAAGACAAGTCCAAGAATTGATGGATAGAGGTTATGTGCAAGAAAGCCTAAGTCCATGTGCCGTACCAGCCTTGTTGGTACCGAAGAAGGAAGGAACTTGGAGGATGTGCATTGACAGCCGTGCCGTCAACAACATCACAATTAAATACCGATTTCCTATACCAAGGTTAGAAGATATGCTCGACGAACTCGCAGGATCAAAGGTATTTTCTAAACTAGATCTAAGAAGTGGTTATCATCAAATGAGGGTTAGGGAAGGAGATGAATGGAAGACAGCTTTTAAAACGAAGCAAGGGTTGTACGAATGGCTCGTGATGCCGTTTGGGTTGTGCAACGCTCCTAGTTCGTTCATGAGGCTAATGAATGAGGTATTAAGACCTTTCTTAAATAAATTTGTGGTTGTTTATCTAGATGATATACTTGTGTATAGCCAAAGTAAAGAAGAACACAAGACACATCTAAGAGCAGTATTTGAGATGCTTAGAAAGCAAAAATTATATGGGAAGCTAGAGAAGTGCACGTTCATGGTAGCGAGCGTGGTCTTTTTGGGGTACATCGTGGGTGAAAGAGGAGTGAGCATGGATCCATCAAAGGTTGAAGCAATACAAGCTTGGCCTATTCCTAAAACAACCACGGAGGTACGTAGTTTTCATGGTTTAGCATCGTTTTATAGGCGGTTTATTCAAGGATTTAGTTCTATCATGGCCCCTATTACGGAGTTAACAAAAAAGGGAGAGTTCGTATGGACATCACACGCCCAAAAGGCGTTTGAGGAGATAAAAAAGAAACTTTGTTCGAATCCCGTACTTGCCTTACCAGATTTTAGTAAATTGTTCGAAGTTGAATGCGATGCAAGTGGGGTAGGAATCGGCGCAGTGTTGGTACAAGAAAAACGTCCAATTGCCTATTTCAGTGAGAAGTTGAACGGTGCTAGGTTAAACTATTCCACCTATGATAAGGAGTTCTATGCGATTGTGAGAGCTTTGGATCATTGGGCACATTATTTACGTCCTAGACCTTTTATATTACATTCGGATCATGAAGCCCTAAAACATATTCATGGACAACAAAAATTAAATCCAAGGCATGCTAAGTGGGTTGAGTTCCTACAATCTTTTACGTTCTCTTCAAAGTATAAGACAGGTAGTTCAAACATAGTAGCAGATGCATTGTCAAGGAGACATTCTTTGTTGATTGAATTAGATGCAAGGATTCTTGGTTTTGAACATATTAAAGAACTATACAAGGAGGATCCCGATTTTTCAAAAGAATTCTTGAATCCGGAGGGATTATACACCACGCAAGACGGATACTTATTCAAGGGAAACCGTTTGTGCATTCCTAAGGGATCGATAAGAGAGTTACTTGTAAGAGAGGCGCACGGAGGCGCTATAGCCGGTCACTTCGGCATTCAGAAGACAAATGAGATGTTAGGAGAACACTTTTATTGGCCTAAGATGAGTAAAGATGTTCAAGATATTATTGGCAAGTGTGTAATTTGTCAAAGGTCAAAGAGTACATTCAACAAGGGGCTATATACACCTCTACCCGTACCGGTTCAGCCATGGAATGAGGTTAGTATGGATTTTATTTTGGGATTACCACGTACTCAACGCGGTAAAGATTCTATTATGGTTGTAGTAGATCGTTTTTCTAAGATGGCACACTTTATACCGGGTCATAAGACGGATGATGCAACAAAGGTAGCCGATCTTTATTATAAAGAAGTTGTTCGATTACATGGAATACCACTTACCATTGTGTCGGATCGGGATGTTAAATTTCTTAGCTATTTTTGGAAGACCTTATGGAGATTAGTTGGTACTAAACTTCTATTTAGCACCTCCCACCATCCGCAAACGGACGGCCAGACCGAGGTCACGAATAGAACGCTCGGAAGCTTATTGCGTGGGTTAGTGAGTAAGAGTACCAAGGATTGGGATATCAAGTTAGCTCATGCGGAATTTGCATACAATCGTACTCCTTCGGCCACCACGGGGCGTGCACCATTCGAAATCGTCTATGGGATGAATCCGTATTTACCTATTGATCTTGTACCTATCCCAAAGAAAGAAGTTATTAGTTTTGAGGCAAAGGAGAGACAAGCCACCTTCATGAGGATGTGTGAGCAAGTTAAAGCTCAAATAGAAAAGGCCAATGCTAAATATAAAGAGAAAGCAAATAAACATAGAAGGCAACCGGTGTTTAAGGAAGGTGATCTTGTATGGTTACACTTGAGGAAGGAGCGATTTCCATCTAAGAGGAAGAACAAGCTTATGCCTCGCGCGGATGGACCGTTCAAAATTCTTGAATGCTATGGATCAAATGCCTACAAAGTCGAATTACCAAGTGAGTATGGGGGTGTAAGTGCCACATTCAATGTGGGTGATTTATCTCCTTATCTAGATAACACAGACTTGGAGGCCAATTCTCAAAAAGAGGGAGAGAATGATGCGGAACCATCATTAATTCAATCCCAAGAAATATTATTAAGCAAAGATATGAGCCATATTAATCAAAGTTACAAGATAGGATCAACTTCCGTTCTTAGGATTGCTTGTGAAGGGATCGAACCCTTGGGGCGTGCGGATTGAGGGGCACGAAACCCTAGACGATTAGGGTTTTGGGGACTTTCCTTCTTGTTTCCTAGTTTGTTATTTAATTAATTAAGTTTGTTACTAGTTTGTTACAACTAGGTTGTTAAGGTTGTTACAAGGTGGTTACAAGGTTAGTTATTAGTTAGTTATGAGTTTGTTATTAAGTTGTTAGGGTTTGTTACTACAACTTAATCTTTTATTTGTTATTTTATCTTTTAGATTTCATAAGGATTATTTTAATCCATAAGATAGAAATAGAAACCCTAAAGGAAGTAGAGTACACGGCGGGTCGAAGCTTTGGAAACCGTGTAGGAGTTTCTTATTTCTTTTCTATTTCGATTCTAGTTTGTGACGGATGACCTTACTATAAATAGGCATCCTTAGTTGTTTGTTTGAGATTATTCAAGTGATAAATTAAAAACCTTTTTGTTAAGTTTTACTTACAAATCTAAAGTATCTGTGTGAGCTTTAAAACCCGAAGTATCTGTGTGAGCTTCAAAATAATTGAGAGAATATCTGTGTGAGTTTGATCAATTATCCTATCCATCGACATACATAATTCATTCATCAAATCGTTTCACAAATCTTTCAAGTATTAAGTGCTGTGCCTTATTACGTCATCAAGATTCATCCAAGATTCATCAAGAACGTCCAAGAAACACCACCACCGTGCCACGTCAGCCTTGCCGTGCTGCCACGTCATCACCACCGTGCCACCATTCATCCGTTTTCATCTTTCTTGGTTACTTTTTCGTTCTTTATTCGTTCAAGATTGTAATATTTCTTTAATATTTTTATTCCGCTGCAACATCCGTATTTTAGTTGATTATCTTTATTGATTATCACCCCAAATACGCATCAATGTGATTTAGATGAGAGGGAGGAGTTGAAGGTTGCTAGATTTATTCGTGGTTTGGTACCAACCCTAGCTTCAAGGGTTGAGATTCAAAACTATGAAGATTATTATGATGTGTGCAGGATTGCTTTGAAGTTTGAAAGACATGACAAAGCAAGGAAGATAAATTCTTATAGGAGCACAAGAGCCGGAGAGGGCTCATCATTATACACCACCACTACCACGCCTAAAGCAAACGAGGCGGCTAAGGAGGAAGTGGCCGAAAAGGCCAAGGGAGCATTCAAGCAAAGTATTCCTGATCCTCGAGGGAGTACAATTAGAAGATGCTATAAGTGTCAAGGCTATGGACACATCGCTACATATTGCCCTCAGAAGAGAACCTTGTCAATTCAAGAACTTCAAGGTATGGTTCCAAACTTTGTTGTACCTGAATTAGTTGAGGAAGAGAAGGTTGAGGAGGAAAAGGGAGAGAGGGAGACCATCGAGGCCGAAAGTGAGGACGAGGGGGATTGCCTCGTAGTACGTGCTTTACATGTAGAGACCACGACTGAAGGAGAGGAACAACGGGATAATGTTTTCCATACTCGTTGTAAGGTTGAGGGGAAAAAGTGCGACTTAATTATTGATAGCGAGTCTTGCACTAATGTTGTTTCAAAAACCTTAGTCTCGGAGTTGGAATTAAGTATTAGGGCTAGGGAGAAACCGTACAAATTACAATGGTTAGATGGGAACCAAGGAGTGCGGGTTGAGAAGCAAGCCTTAATTTATTTTAATATTGGGCCTTACGAGGATGAGTTGTGGTGTGACGTCGTGCCTATGAACGCATGTCATATATTACTTGGGAGGCCATGGCAATATGATAGGAACGTTGTACATGATGGTAGGACAAATGTGTATAGCGTTACTAAAGGGGGTACCATCTATGATCTCCAACCATTGACAAGATTGCAACCTAGACCTCCTAATTCAAAGAAGAGTTTATTCATGGAGATAGGGGAAGGGACACCGAGCGACGGGGTTAAGGAGTCGGGAGCGCGTGGTGTTGGTTTGGGTGAAATTCATGGAGGCCGTGGAGGTTGTGAGGGGTTGCCGAGTAAGGGGAAGCACGGAGATAATGAGGGTGCGACAACCGTGAGCTTGGCGGAGGTTGGAGTACGTGAAGTTGCTAGGGCCAAGGGTAAGGAGTCCGTGGTACATAAGGACTCTCAGAGCATGGGTTTGATAAATCAAGAAAACTGTGTTCTCGTCAAATCAAGAGCAAGCATATCCAAGTCTACTCGAGAGTTACGTGATCTTAATTTGAGGTCAAATTCTCAAAAACTGAGAGAGTATGATGCGGGAGCATTAACACGGGTTCAAGGTCGTGACCCACGACCCAAAGAAAGGTTAAAAATGTTCGATGTGGGTTCAATACGGATTTTCAAGTTAGCTTGGGAGGACGTATTAAAAGAACAAAAGAAGGATCCGGGTAAGGATCTTGGGAACCGTGCCCAACGTGTGGGACCACACGGTTAGGGTTCCTAATCTTATTAGGTTTTATGTTTTTATTTATCTTGTGTTTATTTAATTAAATTAGTTAAGTTTGTTACTAGTTTCTTACCCCAAGTTTGTTAAGGTGGTTAGAAGTTAGTTAAAAAAGTTTGTTATGGTTGTTATTAGTTAGTTATTAAGTTGTTAGGGTATGTTATAACTTAATCTTTTGTTTTATTATTTTATCTTTTAGATTTTAATAAGGATTATCTTTAATCCATAAGATAGAATTAGGAAACTAAGATAAGTAGTAGTACATAGTTTTGGACGTGTAAGTTGAACCGTGTAGGGGTTCTTATTGCTTTCCTATTTCGAGTCTAGTTTGTAGGGATGTCCTTACTATAAATAGGCATCCTTAGTTGTTTGTTTTATTCATTCAAGTTATAAATTAAAATCTCTTTGTTAAGTTTTACTTACAAACCTAAAGTATTTGTGTGAGCTTTAATCCCGAAGTATCTGTGTGAGCTTCAAAATAATTGAGAGGATATCTGTGTGAGCTTGATCAATTATCCTATCCATCGACAATCATAAATCATTCATTAAATCGTTTCACAAATCTTTCAAGTACTAAGTGCTGTGCCTTATTACGTCATCAACGATCATCACCAATCAAGAACATCAAGAACACCACCGTGACAGCCGCCGTTGACCACCGTGCCAGGTCACCACCGTCCGTCCATCACCACCATTCGTTATTCATCCATTCTTTCATCGTTCTTGGTTATTTTTCGTTCTTTATTCATTCAAGATTATATTATTTTAAAAGTATTATTATTCCGCTGCAACATACGTATTTTTGTTGATCGTCTTAATTGATTATCACCCCAAATACGCATCAAATTGGTATCAGTGCTTCGGCTCTTGGTCTAATTTTTATTATACCTTTCCTTGGGAAAGTTTATCATCATGGTAGGATCCAAAGACGGAGATGGAGAAGAAAAATCATGGGAGGAGAGTAACATGGAATTGAAATCCGAAATCCAAGAGCTCAAATATCTCATAAAAACAATGATGACCAAAGGAGGTCATAAGAAAACGGGAGACTCCTCATCTAGGGCGAGTGACTCGGAAGAAGAGGCAGAATTTAAGGGCAAGACTTGGGACAAGAACGAAGATGATAGAGGTCTCAAACTTGACATCCCTGAATTCAAAGGAGACATGGATCCGGAGGATTTCTTGGAATGGCTTAGACAAACTGAGAGAGTCTTTGAGTACAAGGAGTATGACGACCGGAAACGATTCAAGGTTGCTATCTTAAAACTTACTAAATACGCTTCGCTATGGTACGAGAATCTTGTGAAATAACGAAAGAAGCAACGCAAGGAAAAGATTAAGTCTTGGGCAAAGTTAAAGAAGCATATGGTAAAGAAATTCTTGCCAAAAGATTATAATCAAGAAAACTATTTAAAACTACATTCTTTAACTCAAGACCATATGACCGTCTCAGCATACATTAGGGAGTTTGAAAAGATGACCATTGTATGTGATTTAGATGAGAGGGAGGAGTTGAAGGTTGCTAGATTTATTCGTGGTTTGGTACCAACCCTAGCTTCAAGGGTTGAGATTCAAAACTATGAAGATTATTATGATGTGTGCAGGATTGCTTTGAAGTTTGAAAGACATGACAAAGCAAGGAAGATAAATTCTTATAGGAGCACAAGAGCCGGAGAGGGCTCATCATTATACACCACCACTACCACGCCTAAAGCAAAGGAGGCGGCTAAGGAGGAAGTGGCCGAAAAGGCCAAGGGAGCATTCAAGCAAAGTATTCCTGATCCTCGAGGGAGTACAATTAGAAGATGCTATAAGTGTCAAGGCTATGGACACATCACTACATATTGCCCTCAGAAGAGAACCTTGTCAATTCAAGAACTTCAAGGTATGGTTCCAAACTTTGTTGTACCTGAATTAGTTGAGGAAGAGAAGGTTGAGGAGGAAAAGGGAGAGAGGGAGACCATCGAGGCCGAAAGTGAGGACGAGGGGGATTGCCTCGTAGTACGTGCTTTACATGTAGAGACCACGACTGAAGGAGAGGAACAACGGGATAATGTTTTCCATACTCGTTGTAAGGTTGAGGGGAAAAAGTGCGACTTAATTATTGATAGCGAGTCTTGCACTAATGTTGTTTCAAAAACCTTAGTCTCGGAGTTGGAATTAAGTATTAGGGCTAGGGAGAAACCGTACAAATTACAATGGTTAGATGGGAACCAAGGAGTGCGGGTTGAGAAGCAAGCCTTAATTTATTTTAATATTGGGCCTTACGAGGATGAGTTGTGGTGTGACGTCGTGCCTATGAACGCATGTCATATATTACTTGGGAGACCATGGCAATATGATAGGAACGTTGTACATGATGGTTGGACAAATGTGTATAGCGTTACTAAAGGGGGTACCATCTATGATCTCCAACCATTGACAAGATTGCAACCTAGACCTCCTAATTCAAAGAAGAGTTTATTCATGAAGATAGGGGAAGGGACACCGAGCGACGGGGTTAAGGAGTCGGGAGCGCGTGTTGTTGGTTTGGGTGAAATTCATGGAGGCCGTGGAGGTTGTGAGGGGTTGCCGAGTAAGGGGAAGCACGGAGATAATGAGGGTGCGACAACCGTGAGCTTGGCGGAGGTTGGAGGCCGTGAAGTTGCTAGGGCCAAGGGTAAGGAGTCCGTGGTACATAAGGACTCTCAGAGCATGGGTTTGATAAATCAAGAAAACTGTGTTCTCGTCAAATCAAGAGCAAGCATATCCAAGTCTACTCGAGAGTTACGTGATCTTAATTTGAGGTCAAATTCTCAAAAACTGAGAGAGTATGATGCGGGAGCATTAACACGGGTTCGAGGTCGTGACCCACGACCCAAAGAAAGGTTAAAAATGTTCGATGTGGGTTCAATACGGATTTTCAAGTTAGCTTGGGAGGATGTATTAAAAGAACAAAAGAAGGATCCGGGTAAGGATCTTGGGAACCATGCCCAACGTGTGGGACCACACGGTTAGGGTTCCTAATCTTATTAGGTTTTATGTTTTTATTTATCTTGTTTTTATTTAAGTAGATTAGTTAAGTTTGTTACTAGTTTGTTACCCCAAGTTTGTTAAGGTGGTTACAAGTTAGTTACAAAAGTTTGTTATGGTTGTTATTAGTTAGTTATTAAGTTGTTAGGGTTTGTTATAACTTCATCTTTTCTTTTATTATTTTATCTTTTAGATTTTAATAAGGATTATCTTTAATCCATAAGATAGAATTAGGAAACTAAGATAAGTAGTAGTACACGGTTTTGGACGTGTAAGCTGAACCGTGTAGGGGTTCTTATTGCTTTCCTATTTCGAGTCTAGTTTGTAGGGATGTCCTTACTATAAATAGGCATCCTTAGTTGTTTGTTTTATTCATTCAAGTTATAAATTAAAATCTCTTTGTTAAGTTTTACTTACAAACCTAAAGTATTTGTGTGAGCTTTAATCCCGAAGTATCTGTGTGAGCTTCAAAATAATTGAGAGGATATCTGTGTGAGCTTGATCAATTATCCTATCCATCGACAATCATAAATCATTCATTAAATCGTTTCACAAATCTTTCAAGTACTAAGTGCTGTGCCTTATTACGTCATCAACGATCATCACCAATCAAGAACATCAAGAACACTACCGTGACAGCCGCCGTTGACCACCGTGGCACGTCACCACCGTCCGTCCATCACCACCATTCGTTATTCATCCATTCTTTCATCGTTCTTGGTTATTTTTCGTTCTTTATTCATTCAAGATTGTATTATTTTACAAGTATTATTATTCCGCTGCAACATACGTATTTTTGTTGATCGTCTTAATTGATTATCACCCCAAATACGCATCATCTTCTTTTGCGAGAGAGGAGTTAGATTCATCAACTATCCATCGACTATCATCACCATAGTCCATCGTTCATCATCCAATCATCCATCTTCCATTGTTCACTAAGTCGTTCGTTCACAAGCACAAGTCCATTGTTCATCGAACGTGCATCATTCGTTCATCAAGTTTATCATCGTTCATCATTCGTTCGTTCATTGTTTCGCTTATATTGTGTTATTTTCGTTTGAAGTTACTAACAAATTCGTTATTGATCTTAAGAGTGTAATTCCGCTGTACATCAATTGATGCGTATTTGGGATGATAATCAATTAAGACGATCAACAAAAATATGGATGTTGCAGCGGAATAAAAATACTTGTAAAATAATAAAATCTTGAATGAATAAAGAACGAAAAATAATCAAGAACGATGAAAGATGAACGAATGATGATTGATGATGATGGACGCACGGTGATGACGGCTGACGTGGCACGGTGGTGGTCGGTGGCTGTCACGGTGGCGTTTCTTGGACGGTGTTCTTGATGATGGTGTTTGTTGATGACGTAGTAAGGCACATCACTTAATACTTGAAAGATTGATGGATTGATGTAATGAATGAATTATGTATTTCGTAGGATAGGATAATTGATCAAACTCACACAGATACTCTCCCAATTATTTTGAAGCTCACACAGATACTTCGGGGTTAAAGCTCACACAGATACTTTAGGTTTGTAAGTAAAACTTAACAAAGAGATTTTTTGATTAATCACTTGAATCCTTCAAACAAACAACTAAGGATGCCTATTTATAGTAAGGACATCCGTACAAACTAGAATCGAAATAGGAAAGAAAACAAGAAACCTACACGGTTCCCAAGAGCTTCGTCCAAACCGTGTACTACTACTCCTTTTTCTATTTCTATCCTATGGATTAAAGATAATCCTTATTTAAATCTAAAAGATAAAATAATAAAAGAAAAGATAAAAAAAACAACTTGTAACAAACTTAATAACTAATCCTAACCAACTTGTAACTAACTTTGTAACAACCTTAACTAACTTGTAACAAACTTAGTTAGTAAAATAACAAACTTAGTAAATAAGATAAAAAAAAAACACAAACCCTAATAAAAATAGGAACCTTAGACGTGTGGTCCCACACGTGACACTTGGGCACGGTTCCCAAGGTCCCTATCCGGATCCTTCTTTCGTTCCTTTAATACGTCCTCCCAAGCTAACTTGAAAATCCGTATTGAACCCAAATCGAACATTTTTAACCTTTCCTTGGGTCGTGGGTCACGACCTCTAATCCGTGCTAATGGTCCCGCATCATACTTTCTCAGTTTTTGAGAATTTGACCTCAAATTAAGATCGAGTATGTCTTGAGTAGACCTAGCCACGCTTGCCCTTGTCTTGATTAGACCACAGTTTCCTCTAGCCATCAAACCTATGCACCTAGGGTTTCCATGTTCCTTGAACCCCTTGTGCTCGTTGGTGTTAGCAACCAACCATTCTTCCCGACCTCCAACACCCATGGCCTGTCCAACCTTGTGACCTTCTAACCCCGGGATGCTCACGACCCTCAATTCCTCACGGCTACCACGCCTCCATGCTCGGCAACCCCTCACAACCACCATGTCCTCCATGAATCTCAATCAAACCAACACCATACTCACCCGACTCGTCGGCCTCTTCGCTTGGTGATCCTTCCCCTACCTCCATGAATAAACTCTTCTTTGAATTAGGTGGCATAGGTTTTATCCTTGTTAAGGGTTGGAGATCATAGATGGAACCTCCTTTAGTAACGCTATACACATTCGTATAACGTTCCTATCATATTGCCATGGCCTTCCAAGTAATATATGACACGCATTCATAGGTACGATGTCACACCACAACTTATCCTCGTAAGTGATCCGATTATTGATAGGGCATTCATTCGTCATTTCAATCCAAGATCAATAAGGCAATTTATGTTAGCTATAATAATCTTATGGCTAGTATTTTGTTTATTAACGATTCATTGGGTGTTAAAACCTTGGGTTAATAAAAGAAGATCAAGAAAAGAAGTTATTCAAAGAGAAGCTAAGGTTCGGGAAGGCACGGGCCAACGACCATGGCTGCTCGGTCATGACCCGGCCGTGGGCTGGTGGCTGCTCGGACACGGGGGCGCGTGTGCTCGGAAGTTGAGAGAAGTGGCTCGGCCATCTTGGTTTTCTAACAAGCATTGGAGTATATTTAATTTCTTTGTTATTTTTATTAAGTTAGTTATTAAAGTTTGTTATTTAGTTTGTTAGGATAATTACTAGTTTGTTACAAGTTGTTACAAATTAGTTATTATCTTATTAGTTTATTTATCCTAGGAATATTAGGGTTAGTTATTTAATTCTTTTAATTCTTAGGATAGATTTTTATTTTAATAAGGATTATATTTGATCCATTTAGATAGATTTTAGGACTCCTATTCAAAGACGGATTCAAGAATCCGAGTCATAGGAGGCGTGTGATTTGGGGCGTGTGACTCTACTATATAAAGAGCACATCGTCTTTCTTGTTTTTCAGTTTATCATTCAATCAATAAAAATTTACAAGTTTTCTTTTTAAGGCATTCTTAAAGAAATCTCAAGGACTCATCGAGTGTTGATCCGAACCGTTGATACTTGTCGCGTTTCAAGTGTTAGCACGAATTACAAACTATAGGTCTAGGGAGTAATTCACCATTGGGTGTCCTATAGGTCTAGGGCAAACAAATATCCTTCTACCTTGGGGATTCACCTCAAGACCGTCACAACTACAAAAACAACCACAATAACCACCACCACCGACGGACCACCATCACGCCGCCATCACTACCACCACCGTTCATCACCATCGTTCATCCATAATTAAAGATTCATCCAAGATTGTTCTTTAATTGTCCTATTTCATTATTTCATTCAAGATTGTTTCCATGATTTACAAGAAGGCTTCCGCGGACGAGTTCTTTGATCAAGAATTCGTATCATAAGTGGTACAGAGCTTCGGCTCTTGATTTCTTTATCTTTCAAGAAGATCCATTCGGGGCATCATGAATCTTGAAGATCCAAGGTTCTTGGAGAATTTAAAGAAGGCATTGGAACATGTCGTTAGCAACGATAATAGGTGGCAACCAAGGAGGGAACCGGTGCGTGTGGCCGACGAATTCAAGGTCACGGAGTTACCCGAGTTCGAAGGGGGTACGGATCCAGAGGACTATCTCGAGTGGGAGCGCAAGATGGATCGTATGTTCGAGTTTAAAGAGTTAGATGATCGTAAGATGTGTAAGTACGCAATCCTAAGATTAAGCAAGGGCGCATCTTTATGGTTTGACAGTCTAAAGGCTCAAAGGGCTAGAGCCGGGAAGGAGAAAATCTGTTCTTGGGATGGTTTAAAGAAGAGATTACAAAAAAGGTATGTACCCACAACTTATAAGCTTGCTTTATATCGCAAGATTTCTAATCTTGTTCAAGGCAAGATGTCGGTAAGTGAGTATATAGAGGATTTTGAAAACCTTACCTTAATGGGGGAGGTAGAAGAGAATCAAGAACAAAAGATGGCAAGGTTCTTGCGAGGGTTAAACAAAAATATTGCTAATCCTGTAGAACTTCAAATCTATTCCGATTTTGATACTCTCACAAGTTTGTGTTTACGAGTTGAAGCACAAAGTAAGAACAGATTCGGAGGAAGTGGCATGTATAGCCGTACGTTTGAGGGCGAAGGAGAGGCGGCCAGATCTAACCCTAGTTCGGGAATGGCGAGTGGCGCGGCTAAGGCAAGTGCGAGTGGGACGGTTCAAACTAAAGCTACTCCTACTCCAACACCAAGCGAGGTAAGCCTTTCTAAAGTAAGGTGCTTTAAGTGTCAAGGGTTTGGACACTTCAAGAATGCTTGCCCTAATAAAAGGGTAGTCACGATGAGGGAGGCGTTAACATGCTTAAACTTAGTAGGAGAGGAGGAGGAGTCCGAGGAGGAGGACGAGGTGTTGGGAGGCTTCGGGGAGCGTGAGGAGGACGGCTAGGGAGAACAATTCGAGGCGCCTAATGCAAACACTTTGGTGCTTAGATCTCTACAAGCACAATCTATTCCTATAATTACCGAACAACGGGATCACATCTTTCACACCATGTGTCTTGTAAAAGATAAGTGGTGTAGCATGATCATCGATGGAGGTAGTTGTACTAATGTGGCCTCAGAAGAGATGGTATCAAAATTGGCCTTAACCACAATCAAACACCCAAAACCATATGCTTTACATTGGTTAGGAGATGCCAACAAGGTTAGGGTTACAAAACAGGTCAAGGTGAACTTAGCCATGGGTTCATACAAGGATGAGGTGCTATGTGATGTAGTACCCATGGATGCATGTCACATTCTTTTAGGACGTCCTTGGCAATTCGATAGGGATGTTCTACTTAGGGGGAGAGTGAACGAGTATGAATTAATGGATAAGGGGAAGAAGATTATCCTAAAACCTATGAGTCCCAAAGATGTAGGGTTGATGAGAGCCAACTCGGGGAAGAACACTAACTTAGCCAACTCGGTTTTTGCTATTGCTAGAGAGGATGAGGTGGTTAAGGAGGTGATAGGGGCTGATTTGGAGCTAGAAGAAATCGAGGGGTTGGTGTTAAGCACGGTGGGCTCAAGGGTGGCTTGGAGTGACCGGGAATTGGAGGTAACGCCTAGGGTTAGGCGTATGGAGGGAGTGCTACGGAGTATGGCCTTAGGGCGTGAGATTAGGGTGGCAGGAACGAGATTGTTGGTCCTACGCAGCTAGGATTGGGGCTGGAAAATTCATGGGGCAAACGCCATCACGAGTCTAAGAAAGGAGAAGGCATGGTTCAAGATCAACGGTCCTTCAATTTTGGTTCACAATAATTGAGGTCAATTCTCTTTCAAGGGGGAGGGGATGATCCGATTATTGATAGGGCATTCATTCGTCATTTCAATCCAAGATCAATAAGGCAATTTATGTTAGCTATAATAATCTTATGGCTAGTATTTTGTTTATTAACGATTCATTGGGTGTTAAAACCTTGGGTTAATAAAAGAAGATCAAGAAAAGAAGTTATTCAAAGAGAAGCTAAGGTTCGGGAAGGCACGGGCCAACGACCATGGCTGCTCGGTCATGACCCGGCCGTGGGCTGATGGCTGCTCGGACACGGGGGCGCGTGTGCTCGGAAGTTGAGAGAAGTGGCTCGGCCATCTTAGTTTTCTAACAAGCATTGGAGTATATTTAATTTCTTTGTTATTTTTATTAAGTTAGTTATTAAAGTTTGTTATTTAGTTTGTTAGGATAATTACTAGTTTGTTACAAGTTGTTACAAATTAGTTATTATCTTATTAGTTTAATTATCCTAGGATTATTAGGGTTAGTTATTTAATTCTTTTAATTCTTAGGATAGATTTTTATTTTAATAAGGATTATATTTGATCCATTTAGATAGATTTTAGGACTCCTATTCAAAGACGGATTTAAGAATCCGAGTCATAGGAGGCGTGTGACTCTACTATATAAAGAGCACATCGTCTTTCTTGTTTTTCAGTTTATCATTCAATCAATAAAAATTTACAAGTTTTCTTTTTAAGGCATTCTTAAAGAAATCTCAAGGACTCATCGAGTGTTGATCCGAACCGTTGATACTTGTCGCGTTTCAAGTGTTAGCACGAATTACAAACTATAGGTCTAGGGAGTAATTCACCATTGGGTGTCCTATAGGTCTAGGGCAAACAAATATCCTTCTACCTTGGGGATTCACCTCAAGACCGTCACAACTACAAAAACAACCACAATAACCACCACCACCGACGGACCACCATCACGCCGCCATCACTACCACCACCGTTCATCACCATCGTTCATCCATAATTCAAGATTCATCCAAGATTGTTCTTTAATTGTCCTATTTCATTATTTCATTCAAGATTGTTTCCAAGATTTACAAGAAGGCTTCCGCGGACGAGTTCTTTGATCAAGAATTCGTATCAGTAAGGCCCAATATTAAAAGAAATTCAGGCTTGCTTCTCAACCCGCACTCCTTGGTTCCCATCTAACCATTGTAGCTTGTACGGTTTCTCCCTAGCCCTAATACTTAGTTCCAATTCCGAGACTAAGGTTTTTGAAACAACATTAGTGCAAGACCCGCTATCAATAATCAAGTCGCACTTTTTCCCTTCAACCTTACAACGAGTATGGAAAACATTATCCCGTCGTTCCTCTCCTTCAGTCGTGGCCTCCACATGTAAAGCACGTACTACGAGGCAATCCCCCTCGTCCTCACTCTCGACCACTATGGTCTGTCTCTCTTCCTTTTCTTCCTCAATTTTCTCCTCCTCAATTAACTCAGGTACAACAAAGTTTAGAACCATACCTTGAAGTTCTTGAATTTACAAGGTTCTCTTTTGAGGGCAATCTGTAGCGATGTGTCCATAGCCTTGACACTTATAGCATCTTCTAATTGTACTCCCGCGAGGATCAGGAATACCTTGCTTGAATGTCCCTTTGGCCTTTTCGGCCACCTCTTCCTTAGTCGCCTCTTTAGCTTTAGGCGTGGCACTTGAAGTGTATGATGATGAGCCCTCTCCTACTCTTGTGCTTCTATAAGAATTTGTCTTCCTTGCTTTGTCATGTCTTTCGAACTTTACAGCAATCCTGCACACTGTATTTATCCATTTTAAGTGAACTAATATCTAGCATATACGTGAATTAATGAAATAAAGTGATGGCTTCGTAAGTGACACGTGACATCTGTATTGTCACAGAAAACTAACGCGTAACCTCTACATGAGTCAGTTTTCAGGCATGTTATAGGTGGTTTGGTTTTAGGCGGAATATGATGCAAGCTATTATCGATGAAAGCATAAAAATAAATGCAATAAACGTAAATAAAAGTCCTAGTGTGGCCTATCCTACCAAAATAAACATAAAACAACTTGGAATCCACCGTTGGACCCTAGAAGCTTGTCTTGATGTTCCATCTTGGTCTTTGCAGCGGGAGTGAGCATCCGGTCTCCGTCTTTGGTCTTCACAAAATTACTAATTTAAATTACAAATATAATCCTATTTACATTCTAATTTAAATACAAAAGTAATTACATGGCAAAAAACAAAACGGAGATACAAGATCTCAAAATTACAAACAAGACCGTGTTCCATCATTACGGTAACACAATCTTCTAAGGCCACACTAAGTTACAACCGTTTGCAAAATTAAATACGTTATAGAAAGCATTCATCAGCATTCACAAGACGATAAATAAAATGCATCAACTAAAATAAATTCATTCATGACATAATATCATTATTACGTTTAATAAATTTTACCAAACCACCTTACGGGATTAAAATTATGTGATTATACCGTTTTAATCACTTTAATTTTAATAAATTTATAATCCATTATCTTAAACCGCTTTAAAATAATATGTATCATACGAGAGTGAACCGTTTCACAAAAGTTAATATACTATTTCCGTATATATTATATTACTATTGGCCATGGAAAAATAAAACAAGTTATTTTCGAAAAATTAAAATGCCTGTAACAGTAACGAGGTCGACCGACCTCACCTCGAGGTCGACCGCCCATCTGCCAGTAAAAACAGACTACCTGTAACAGCACCAAGGTCGACCGACCTACTAACCAGGTCGACCGACCGACCAAACGCAAAAACGAGTTTCTGGAAAACGTAAATCGCTGCACTTTGGAACCAAAAACAAGTTTTTATCCTTGATTTAAAACGTGTAAATCAAAATAAATAACAACAATTGATTCACATATTGCTAAAAATATCGATTAATCAACAATATGCAAATAATAATCGAAAACAAGATCGATTACTCACAAAAAGAAGGCACATGGCCAAAGCAGAAAACACACGCATGAAGCAAGAACGGTGTCAGTCGATCGACTGCAATAGTGGGTCGATCGACTGACATGGCGAAAGACACGATTTTCAATTTTTAAACCTTATGAAAAACACAAATGTAAAATTTTCGTGGCCTTGGCTCTGATACCACTTGTGGGGAATATAACATGTATTCGCCCTAAACATGAAGGATTATAACGAAATTTACAATTGCGATTATGGTCATAAGATAATAAAAACAACATGAAAAAGGTATAACCTTTGGTCCTTGCGCGAATGGCCTAACAACAGGAATTAAAGTAAATTCCCTCTTATAACTTGCACCCAAGACTTAGATTGAGACGATGCCGCGTGTGCTAGAAAGGCTCTCCAATTGCCTTGCAATATGGGGAGAGTTTTGTGAGTTTTGATGTGAGATCTGGGATTTTGGGAGAAGGATGCTCTCAA
Source organism: Silene conica (assembly GCA_029255685.2). Taxonomy (NCBI): domain Eukaryota; kingdom Viridiplantae; phylum Streptophyta; class Magnoliopsida; order Caryophyllales; family Caryophyllaceae; genus Silene; species Silene conica. The sequence continues at coordinate 40,907,127 of CM055316.2, read as the reverse complement.
AACCCTAATTCTATGAGAATAATAATACCAGTTAAATTTGTAACCTGACAAAAGGAGAAGTCCTCTCCTTTTGTAATACTCTATCTGGCCGGCCGAATTAGGTCTCGGGCAGGAGTGGGCTTTCAACTCTTACCTTATTCCAATGCGTGATTCGACCCATTTTACTAAAATATAATTCGCGGGATTTAATTATAAATCGCATACACGTTATCAGATATTAATGTAGTCGATACATTAATAATGGTCTGACAAAAAATACGATATTGTATAATTATGTTAATTAATATAACTGTTTATATTAATACACGAATTTAATATTTAATTAAATATAACCGTTTTTATTTAATTTACGAATTAATCATGTAATCCGTATTAGCTAAAATTATTTAGTCCGTATTAAATAATAATCTCAACATCTTATTGACTAATTTAATAGTCGATACCTCTGACTAACTGTTTAGTCGTATCCGGCATAAATGTGACTGTATTTTCATACCTTCACATCTCTCAAACGTGTCCTATAGGTGTGACGTATAGGGACCAGTTGATCACCGCCATCCGTATGACAATAACATCAAACTTATTTAGCAAGCCAACCGTTGTTGATAAACGTGGATCAACTGATAATAATACTGAAGTATGCCCTTGTGATCCTTAAAGAGATTTAATAAGTCATTGTTCTAACTGTCAAGGACACTAGCCCCAACATCTACCACCTTCGTCATCCTTTCCCATAAGTGCCATCAAGCTCTCCCGTTTAGAATCTGGTGGTTTGGAATGTTTTGTAGTAAATGGTTGTAGATGGTATGTGGACTTCCCCTTGGTTACGCTATACACATTAGTTCTACCATCGTGCACAACGTTCCTATCGTATTGCCATGGCCTCCCAAGTAGTATGTGACACGCGTTCATATGTACGATATCACACCACATCTTATCCTCATATGGCCCTATATTGAATGCTATCAAGGCTTGTTTCTCAACCCGCACCCCTTGGTTCCCATCTAACCGTTGCAGCTTGTACGGTTTTTCCCTAGCCCTAATACTGAGTTCCAACTCTGAGACTAAGGTTTTAGATACGACATTAGTGCAAGACCCGCTATCAATAATCTAGTCGCACTTCTTCCCCTTAACCTTGCAACGAGTGTGAAAAACATTCTCTCTTTGCTCCTCTCCTTCCGTCGTGGCTTCCACATGTAAGGCCCGCACAACGAGACAACCCTTCTCGTCCTCACTCTCCGCTTCTACAGTCTCTCCTTCTTTCTATTCCTCCTCAAATTTCTCCTCCTCAATTAATTCTGGTACAACAAAGTTTGGAACCATACCTTGAAGTTCTTGAATTTATAAGGTTCCCTTTTAAGGGCAATCTGTAGCAATGTGTCCATAGCCTTGACACTTGTAGCATCTTCTAATCGTACTCCATCTAGGATCAGGAATACTAGGCTTGAACGTACCCTTGGCCTTTTCGGCCACTTCCTCCTTAGCCGTCTCTTTTGACTTTGGCGTGGCACTTGAAGTATAAGATGATGACGAGCCCTCTCCGACTCTTGTGCTTCGATAAGAATTTACCTTCCTTGCCTTGTCATGCCTTCAAATTTTAAGGCTATCCTGCACACATCATAATAATCTTCATAGTTTTGTATCTCAACCCTTGAAGCTAAGGTTGGTACTAACCCACGAATGAATCTAGCAACTTTTAACTCCTCCCTCTCATCTAAATCACATACAATGGTCATCTTTTCAAACTTCCTAATGTATTATGAGACGGTCATATTATCTTGAGTTAAAGAATGGAGTTTTAAATAGTTTTCTTGATTATAATCTTTTGGCAAAAATTTCTTTATCATGTGTTTTTTTAATTTTGCCCAAGATTTAATCTTTTTTTTACGTTGCTTCTTTCTTTGCTTCACAAGATTCTCATACCATAACGAAGCATATTTTGTAAGTTTCAAGATAGCAACTTTAAACTGTTTCCGGTCGTCATATTCCTTGTATTCAAAGACTCTTTCAGTTTGTCTAAGCCATTCCAGGAAATCTTCCGGATCCATATCTCCCTTGAATTCAGGGATGTCAAGTTTGAGACCTCTATCATCTTCGTTTTTATCCCAAACCTTGCCCTTGAATTCGGCCTCTTCTTCCGAGTCACTCGCCCTAGATGAGGACTCTCCCGTCTTTTTATGACCTCCTTTGGTCATCATAGTCTTTATGGGGTATTTGAGCTCTTGAATTTCTGATTTTAATTCCATGTTGCTCGCTTCCCATGACTTCTCCTCTCCATCTCCGTCTTGAGATCCTACCATGGTGATAAACATTCCCAAGAACTGGTGCAATAAAAATTAGACCAAGAGCCGAAACTCTGATACTAATTTGATGCGTATTTGGGGTGATAATCAATTAAGACGGTCAAGAAAAATACGTAGGTTGCAGCGGAATAAATATACTTGTGAAATAATACAACTTAGAACGAATAAAGAATGAAAAATAACAAAGAACGATGAATGGTGAACGGATGGACGATCGGTGATGATGACGTGGCTGGTCAGTGCTGATGACGTGGCACGGCTGGTCGACGGTGGTCGGCGGTGGTGGTTCTTGTCACGGTGGTGATAGTCTTGAATGGATGATGATCGTTGATGTCGTAGTAAGGCACAACACTTAATACTTGAAAGATTGATGAGACGATGTAATGAATGAATTATGTATTTCGTAGGATAGGATAATTAATTAAGCTCACACAGATACCCTCTCAATTATTTTGAAGTTCACACAGATACTTGGGGTTTAAAGCTCACACAGATACTTTAGGTTTTTGTAAGTAAAACTTAACAAAGAGAATTTATTTTATAACTTGAATGTCATTAAAACGATAACTAAGGATGCCTATTTATAGTAAGGACATCCGTACAAACTGACTCAAAATAGAAAACAACTTGATGCGGGTGCATGCTCAAACTTTCCTAAAGATAAGTCAAAGTCAAGGTTCACACCAAACGGGTTCGATCATGGATCCGTAAGACTATTCAAACTAGCTTTACAAGGAATAAAAGAAGATTCTAGAAGGTTCCGGAAGACTTTGGAACATCCTTGGTTAATATTTCCTAAAGGCTATGTGAAGAAGGATACAAGTGAAGACTTGGTCAAGACTAAACTAGGGTACGAAGGAACCTAGGGATGCACGCCTAAAGGTCACGACTAGCTAGGGTTTCGTCCAAAATTAGGGTTTCGTTTTTGTTGTTTATTTTATTTGAGTTAAAGAATAAAATAAGATTAGGAAGTTATTTTTTCTAGTCTTAGTAGGTTTTGTATTAGGTTTCCTAATTGTAATAGGATTCATGATCCTAAGTTAAATAGGAGTCCTAGTAGAAGTAGGTTTCACAATTCTAGTAGAAATAGGAATCCTAATTGTTGTAGGATTCATAGTTCTAGTAGGATAAGGAATCCTAGTTGTTAAAGGATTCATAGTTATATTAGGACTAGGAGTCTTAATTATATTAGGTTTAGGAGTCTTAAATCCTAGTCAATCTCTTTGTTTGAACTTAAGTAGGATTAGGGTTTCCTAGTAGGGACTAATTAAGGTATTCTTATCTTAATTAGGGTAGGGTTTTTACACGGTTTAAGGCCTTATAAAAGGCAGCCGTTTTCTTTGTTTTAGCATCGAATTTTGAAGTTGAATTATCAATAAAGATCATAAAGTTTCTGTGTGAGCTTTTGAGTGACATTAATTAAGTTTGCGAGCTTAGTTTTTGGGATCGACTTTGCGAGGTTGATTTGCAGGGTGTTAGTTAATTCCATCTTTTGCGAGAGAAGGTTGAAGTTACATCATCTATCCATCGACAATCCATCATCCATTGATCATCAAGATTTCGTCCATCATCCATTGATCACAAGTTCGATCGTTCAAGTCTTGTTCCGAGCCTTGTTCATTCGTTCATCACTTTGTTCGTCCATCATCATTGTTCATCGTTCATCATCATCGTTCATCATCCACCGTTCGTTCATTATTTGTGTTATTTCATCGAAGTTACTAACGAGTTTGTTATCTATCTTAAGAAGTGTAATTCCGCTGCACTAATATTCTTAAGGAGGATCCATCTAAGCTAGAGATCCGCATCAACTTGGTATCAGAGCTTCGGCTCTTGGTTTAATTCTTATTGAATCAATCTTGGGAAGAAGTAAAGATGGTAAGTTCAAGCGTGAATAGCGAGGCCACAAGTAAGCCGTGGGAAGCCAGCCAAGAGGAGATCAAGACCCAAATAAATCAAATGAATTATGTTCTTAAAAACATCGCATCCATGTTGAACAAGAAGGGGCTGAAATTTGAAGAAGATGACGCTTCATCTAGGGCAAGTGACGGCGAGGAGGACGTTCCAAAACGCCAAGCATACAACAAGCAAGATGATGATCGTGGTCTTAAACTAGACATACCCGAGTTCAAAGGAGATCTAGATCCCGAAGAGTTTCTTGATTGGATACGACAAACGGAGAGAGTTTTCGAGTACAAGGAGTATGATGACAAGAAACAATTCAAGTTGGCTATTCTCAAGCTAACTAAATATGCATCTCTATGGTACGAGAATCTCAAGAAACAACGGAAACGCGATGGTAAGTCTAAACTAAACTCTTGGGTTAAATTAAAGAAGCATCTTATGAAACGAATCTTGCCTAAAGATTATAATCAAGAAAATTATCTTAAGTTGCAATCCCTAACTCAAGGAGGGATGTCCGTGAATGATTACATCAAAGAATTTGAGAGGATGTCCATAGTTTGTGATCTAGAGGAGAAAGAAGAGTTAAGAGTAGCTAGGTTTATCAAAGGGTTAACACCAACCCTATCATCTAGTGTTGAAGTTCAAAATTATGATGGGTTTAATGATGTATGTCGTATAGCCCTAAAGATCGAAAAACACAACAAAAGTCGTAGGAGCTACATCCCGTCGAGAGGTCAAACCCAAGGGGAGGGTTCGAATAACCAAACAGTCCCAACCAAACCCAAAGAGTCGGTTAAAGACGAGTCCAAGGATAAGGGGAAGGGTGTTGTGGTTGAGTCTAAGGGGAATCCTATGCGAAGGTGTTTTAAGTGTCAAGGGTACGGTCATATAGCCCATGAGTGCCCACAAAAGAGAGCTCTAACCATCCAAGAATTACAAGACCTAATTCCGAACTTTGTAGTACCCGAACTAAAGTCGAGGGGCGCGGACGTGGTTGCTAAGGGGTTAGTGGATGAACTTAAGTTAGTCACTAGGGTTAGATCGAAACCCTACAAATTGCATTGGTTGGATGGAGACAAGGGAGTGAGTGTACGGGACCAAGCATTGGTAGGTTTGAGTCTAGGTCCGTATCAAGATGAAGTGTGGTGCGATGTAGTGCCTATGAGCGCGTGCCATGTACTATTGGGCAGGCCATGGCAATACGATCGTGATGTTACACACGATGGGAGGTTAAACATTTATCGAGTTGTTAAGGATAAGGTTACTTACAATCTAAAACCTATGACAACTACTAATACTAAAGACTCCCAATACAAGAAGGAGAGCTTATTCATAACCCTAGGAGAGTACATGGAGGGCCGTGTGCGTGAGGGCCAAGAACAGAGGGTGGATGAAGAGGCTAGGAGGGGGTTAGACGGAGAGGTGCATGATGAGGGAGTTGATCATGGTGAGGCCGAGAGTCTTGGAGGAGATGAGGAGCGTGTACCAAACGTAGACAAGGAGTCCGTGGTTGCGACTATGGGTGAAGAGCTCGTTGGTGTCGGTCCTAGTCTAGGTCAAGTGGCAAATGCCGTGGGTCAAGACGAGGTAGAAGTTGTGCACAAGGAGGAGTGTGGCGTGAGCACGGAAGTTGGCAACCCTAATTGGAAGCTAGGTGGAAATTCTATCAACAATAGGGATGTTACTACTTCAAATCCTACAAGGAGTAGGACTAATGTTACTATAAAACCTATGCTTTACAACTTATTATTGCAAGGATCTTGGAATAAAGTGAGGGACAAAAGAGAGAACGAGATCGAGCCAAGGAGAGAGCAAGAGGTTCGAGTTCAAACTAGTTGTTCTAAGCCTATGGAGCCAAGGTTAATTCGTGAAGCAACATGGTGGAGTGGGAATGGTTCGACCAAGAATAGCACGAGACAAAATTTGAGGTCAACTTTTTCAAAAGAAGGGGAGTATGATGCGGGTGCATGCTCAAACTTTCCTAAAGATAAGTCAAAGTCAAGGTTCACACCAAACGGGTTCGATCATGGATCCGTTAGACTATTCAAACTAGCTTTACAAGGAATAAAAGAAGATTCTACAAGGTTCCGGAAGACTTTGGAACATCCTTGGTTAATATTTCCTAAAGGCTATGTGAAGAAGGATACAAGTGAAGACTTGGTCAAGACTAAACTAGGGTACGAAGGAACCTAGGGACGCACGCCTAAAGGTCACGGCTAGCTAGGGTTTCGTCCAAAATTAGGGTTTCGTTTTTGTTGTTTATTTTATTTGAGTTAAAGAATAAAATAAGATTAGGAAGTTATGTTTTCTAGTCTTAGTAGGTTTTGTATTAGGTTTCCTAATTGTAATAGGATTCATAATCCTAAGTTAAATAGGAGTCCTAGTAGAAGTAGGTTTCACAATTCTAGTAGAAATAGGAATCCTAATTGTTGTAGGATTCATAGTTCTAGTAGGATAAGGAATCCTAGTTGTTAAAGGATCCATAGTTATATTAGAACTAGGAGTCTTAATTATATTAGGTTTAGGAGTCTTAAATCCTAGCCAATCTCTTTGTTTGAACTTAAGTAGGATTAGGGTTTCCTAGTAGGGACTAATTAAGGTATTCTTATCTTAATTAGGGTAGGGTTTTTACACGGTTTAAGGCCTTATAAAAGGCAGCCGTTTTCTTTGTTTTATCATCGAATTTTGAAGTTGAATTATCAATAAAGATCATAAAGTTTCCGTGTGAGCTTTTGAGTGACATTAATTAAGTTTGCGAGCTTAGTTTTTGGGATCGACTTTGCGAGGTTGATTTGCAGGGTGTTAGCTAATTCCATCTTTTGCGAGAGAAGGTTGAAGTTACATCATCTATCCATCGACAATCCATCATCCATTGATCATCAAGATTTCGTCCATCATCCATTGATCACAAGTTCGATCGTTCAAGTCTTGTTCCGAGCCTTGTTCATTCGTTCATCACTTTGTTCGTCCATCATCATTGTTCATCGTTCATCATCCACCATTCGTTCATTATTTGTGTTATTTTATCGAAGTTACTAACGAATTTGTTATCTATCTTAAGAAGTGTAATTCCGCTGCACTAATATTCTTAAGGAGGATCCATCTAAGCTAGAGATCCGCATCACAACTAAGTAACCTACACGGTTCCCAATGCTTGACACAAACCGTGCAACCCTCTCAAACTTAGGGTCCCCTAATTCTATCTTATGGATTAAAATAATCCTTATTTAAATCTAAAAGATACACTAATAAAAGAAAGGATTAAGTTGTAAGAAACTCCTAACAACTTAATAACTAATCCTAACAAACTTGTAACTAACTTTGTAACAACCCTAACTAACTTGTAACAAACTTAGTTAGTTAAATAAGAAACTTAGTAAAATAAAATAAAATAAGATAAAAACACAATCCTAACACAAATAGGAAACCCTAGACGTGTGGGACCACACGTGGATCCTTGGCACACGTCCCAAGGGACTTTCCCCGCACCTTCTTTTGTTCTTTCAATACGTCTTCCCAAGCTAACTTAAAAATCCGTATTGAACCCAAATCGAACATTTTTAATCTTTTTTCCGGGTCGTGGGTCACGACCTCTAATCCGTGCTAATGCTCCCGCATCATGTGGAAGCCACAACGGAAGGAGAGGAGCAAAGAGAGAATGTTTTTCACACTCGTTGCAAGGTTGAGGGGAAGAAGTGCGACTTGATTATTGATAACGGGTTTTGCACTAATGTCGTATCTAAAACCTTAGTCTCGGAGTTGGAACTCAGTATTAGGGCTAGGGAAAAATCGTACGTGCTGCAATGGTTAGATGGGAACCAAGGGGTACGGGTTGAGAAACAAGCCTTGATAGCATTCAATATAGGGCCATATGAGGATAAAATGTGGTGTGATATCGTACCTATGAACGTGTGTCACATACTACTTGGGAGGCCATGGCAATACGATAGGACCGTTGTGCACGATTGTAGAACTAATGTGTATAGCGTAACCAAGGGGAAGTCCACATACCATCTACAACCATTAACTACAAAACAATCCAAACCAGCCGATTCTAAACGGGAGAGCTTGATGGCACTTATGGGAAAGGATGACGAGGGTGGTAAAAGGGACGTAGGGTTGGAGGAAATTCATGGACGAGATGGCGGTTGTGAGGGGTTGCCAAGTAGGGAGGAGCGTGGAGGTCGTGAGAGTATGAACGCCGTGAGCATGGAGGAGTTGGATGGTCACGGAGTTGAGGAGGCCGGAGGTGTTGGGCTCGACGGAGGCCGTGAGGGTGTTAGAGCCAAACACAAGGAGATCAAGGAATATGGAAACCCTAGGAGGATGGGTTTGATGGCTAGAGGGAACCATGGTCTAGTCAAGACAAGAGCAAGCATGGCTAAATCTACTCAAGACATACTCGATCTTAATTTGAGGTCAAATTCTCAAAACTGAGAGAGTATGATGCGGGAGCATTAGCACGGATTAGAGGTCGTGACCCACGACTCGGAAAAACATTAAAAATGTTCGATTTGGGTTCAATACGGATTTTTAAGTTAGCTTGGGAAGACGTGTTAAAAGAACAAAGGAAGATAGCGGGAAACTACCTTGGAAATCGTGCCAAGGGGTGACGTGTGGGACGCACGGTTTCCTAGGCTATTTAGGGTTTTAGTTTTAGTCTTCAATATTTTAATTATCTTATTTTATTTACTAAAGTTTGTTACTAGTTTGTTACCCCAAGGTTGTTAGGGTTGTTACAAGTTAGTTACAAATTTAGTTACAAGTTTGTTAGTGATGCGTATTTGGGGTGATAATCAATAAAGATAATCAACAAAAATACGGATGTTGCAGCGGAATAAAAATACTAATAAAATAATACAATCTTGAACGAATAAAGAACGAAAAGTAACCAAGAACGATGAAAGAATGAACGATGGGTGGCCGGTGATGGTGACGTGGCTCGCCGTGGACGGTGGTCAACGGTGGTGGTGAATCTTGGTGTTTCTTGATCTTCTTGAATAAAGATTGTTGATGACGTAATAAGGCACAGCACTTAATACTTGAAAGATTTGTGAAACGATTTGATGAATGATTTATGATTGTCGATGGATAGGATAATTGATCAAGCTCACACAGATACCCTCTCAATTATTTTGAAGCTCACACAGATACTTCGGGTTTTAAAGCTCACACAGATACTTTAGATTTGTAAGTAAAACTTAACAAAAGGTTTTTAATTTATAACTTGAATATATCATGAATGAAACAAACAACTAAGGATGCCTATTTATAGTAAGGTCATCCGTCACAAACTAGAACCGAAATAGGAAAGAACAAGAACCCTACACGGTCCCCAAGTGCTCGGCCAAACCGTGTGTCCTACACTTCTTAGGGTTTCTATTCCTATCCTATGGATTAAAGATAATCCTTATTTAATCTAAAAGATAAAATAACCAATAAAAGATTAAGTTGTAGTAACAAACCCTAACAACTTAATAACAAACCCTAATAAACTAATAACTAACTTTGTAACCACCTTGTAACAACCTTAACAACCTTGTTGTAACAAACTAGTAACAAACTTAATTAATTAAATAAAATAAAAACAAGATAAATTAAATCACACAAACCCTAATAAAATTAGGAAGCCTTAACCGTGTGGTCCCACACGTTGGGCACGATTCCCAAGATCCCTTCCCGGATCTTTCTTTTGTTCCTTTAATACGTCTTCCCAAGCTAACTTGAAAACCCGTATTGAACCCATATCGAACATTTTTAACCTTTCTGTGGGTCGTGGGTCACGACCTCGAATCCTTGCTAATGCTCCTGCATCAATTAGGGTTAGTTATTAAGTTGTTAGGAGTTTGTTACAACTTAATCTTTTCTTTTATTATTTTATCTTTTAGATTTGAATAAGGATTATTTAATCCATAAGATAGAATTAGGGAACCCTAATTTGGGAAGGATCACACGTTTGGACGTGTGGGTTTCTTGATTGTTTCCTATTTTAAGTCGGAGTTTGTACGGATGTCCTTACTATAAATAGGCATCCTTAGTTATTGTTTTAAATCATCAAGTTATTAATCAAAAATTTATTTGTTAAGTTTTACTTACAAAACCTAAAGTATCGGTGTGAGCTTTAACCCCGAAATATCTGTGTGAGCTTCAAAATAATTGAGAGGGTATCTGTGTGAGCTTGATCAATTATCCTATCCATCGACAATCATAAATCATTCGTTACATCGTCTTATAAATCTTTCAAGTATAAAGTGTTGTGCCTCTCTACATCATCAACGATCACCATCATCAAGTTCATCACCACCGATCATCCACCGTGACCAGCCGTGACCACCATTCACGACAGCCACGTCGCCACCACCGTCGCCCACCATCATTCATCTTTCACCATTCTTTGTTATTTTTCGTTCTTATTTGTTCTAAATCATATTATTTCACAAGTTATATTATTCCGCTGCAACATACGTATTTTTGTTGATCGTCTTAATTGATTACCACCCCAAATACGCATCAAACCTTTATTTTGATTCCTCAAATGAGTAAAATTGCAACAGCGGCAAAAAGGTCACTTTCAACAAAAGAGGGAGCAGTTTCAAATTCTCGAAACAATTAAGATTTTCCAAAAACTGCAAACTTTCAGAGTTAACAATGGGGAACGAATTTCAAAAACAGTCACCGAGAGCGTAGAAACAATTATAAAGATTACTTTCTACACGAAGGATCAGAAGTCTCTAGTTTCACAGCTGACAACGTACAAGGAAGGATCGAAGGAACGAAACAACCAGGTTAAAGGTCAAGGAAGACGGTAACTCTTGCCAAACATGGGTACACTAACCGCTCAATCCATAAATCAAACATCGTTACAACGATTCCTAGTGCATTCCCAGAAGAACAATTCAAGTGATCTCTAAACTCTCCAAGGTTTCACAATCCCTCTTATCATTATCTCTCCCACAGAACAAGGTGTTTCCTCACTCATGGTAGAAGCATAAGCCCATATTCCAGATCAAAGTTTGCACACTTCCCAGATTCTAAAACCAAAATTTCATTATAACACCAAATTCCAAAAATTTAGGATACAATACTCTCTACCCATGACTCTTCCCAATCAGGTAGGCCATAACAAATCTTATAACTTTTAGCCCTACATACCTCAATTCTACCGACCTATTCCACGGAAGCACTTCGAGATCTTAAGTTCCCAATCTATTACCACGCAGTGAACATTCAAACTAAGGCCTTATTAAGGTAACCACTTCCAAGTTCTCAGGTTTCTTGATCACTTACCCAAAAGTATACATCCCAAAGAAAAGTTCCAAGAAAGTAACAACATCCACTCCTACAGTTTCCATAAAGTTTAGTTATTCACATTCCGAGATTCCTCAAATGGTATCCATGAACACCTATAAGTTACGAATCCCTAAACTATGATTGCCTTAAACATCAATGGCATCCTATCAACCACCCCTGAAGTATTATTAAGCCAACAAGCTTCCATTATTCAACAAGCTATCAAAAATGATCCACCTAGCCAGGGTGCATCTCCTAATTCCATTAAGTATCACAATAGGTAAACGCTGAGGTTCCATAAGTAGCTTAAGGTCAACACTCAGTCAGCTCCATAAGTCCACTTGTAAATGTCTCACATTCTCACACTGTTACCAATAACTCTCGTTCCTCAAGTATGTGGTCCTTTCTGCAATTAAGCGATTCCTCAAGATCAAGTATCACTAACTTACCTAATTCATCCATTTACCCTTATCATCATTATCGTAGGCATGTACCTCCAAATCTACAATTACCACTTACATCTAGCCATCTAACATGAAACTTTCAAGACGGCTACTATCCAATATCACCCGAATATTATTAGCACAAACTCTCTCAACCAAACTTTGACAACGCAAAACCAAGCATTCCTCAAGGCATGTATCACTAATCCAAGAACAAGTCAGCCTCGCCGCTAATCTGAATTGATACGAATTCTTGAACAAAGAAATCGTTCGCGGAAGCCTTCTTGGAATCTTTTAGAACAATTTTGAATGAATTAGTAAAATAGGGACAATCTTGAAACAATCTTGAAAATAATGGATGATGGATGATGAGATGAACGATGATGATGATGTCGATGGTGGTGATGGCCGTCTATGGTGGTGGTAATGGTGGTTGTTTTGTAGTTGTGACGGTCTTGAGGTGAATCCCCAAGGTAGAAGGATATTTGTTTGCCCTAGACCTATAGGACACCCAATGGTGAATTACTCCCTATACCTATAGTTTGTAATTCGTGCTAATATTTGAAACGCGACAAATACTAACGATTCGGATCAACACTCGATGAGTCCTTGAGATTTCTTTAAGAAAACCTTAAAAGAAAACTTGTAAATTTTATTTGATTTGATGATTAACTGAAAAACAAGAAGATTAACTGAAAAACAAGAAAGACGATGTGCTCTATTTATAGTAGAGTCACACGTCCCAATGCACACAACACACGACTCACACGCCTCATATCTCCATGTGAGATTAGAAGTCCTAAACTATATCTAGATGGATTAAATATAATCCTTATTAAATCTTAACTCTATCTAGGTTGTTAAAGAATTAAAATAACTAATCCCAACAACCCTAGGATAACTAATTAATTAGGTAGTAACTAATCTTGTAACAAACTTGTAACTACCAAATCAATTAATAACTAACTATAACAAACTAATTAAAATAACAACTTAATAAAGATAATAAAAATAACAAAATAATTAAATTGACTCCAAAACTTGTTAGGAGACCAAGATGGCCGAGCCACCTTCTTCGACTTCCGAGCACTCGTGCCTTCGTGTCTGAGCAACCACCAGCCCGGTAATGACCGAGCAGCCATGGTCGTTGGCCCGTGCCTTCCCGAACCCCGGCCCTACTATCCACACACATCCTCCACGTTCCATTTTTCTTTGGTACTAATAACGCCAGTACCGCACAAGGACTCATACTCTCCCTTACATAACCCCTCTCTAGCAACTCATCAATTTGTCTTTGCAACTCCTTGGTCTCCTCCGGATTGCTTCGATAGGCGGCCTTATTAGGTAGGGCAGCCCCTGGAATTAGGTCAATTTGATGTTCGATACCTCGTAAAGGTGGTAATCCGGGTGGTAGATCTTCGGGAAAAACATCCTTAAACTCCTCCAATAACCCTATCACCAACGGCGACTCCTCCCTCTTTTTACTCTCCTTACTCTCCTCGTCGGCCACTAGGGCTTACACCACAGCCCCGTTCTCGATGGCATGCTCCACCTCCTTTTCGCCTATAAACACGTTCCTCCTGCCTTCCTCTTGCCGTTTGGTAGTCATCTCGCGCACGGCCTGGGGTGTCATTGGTTTTAGTATGATATTCTTGCCTTTGTTCCTTAGTTCATAAACGTTGGCCTTCCCCCGATGTACTACATCTCGATCAAAATGCCATGGACGTCCCAAAAGTATATGACAAGCGTCCATTGGCGTGACATCACACAAGACCTCGACTTCGTATGATCCCATCTTAATTCCTACCCTTACCTGCCTCGTTACCTCTATAACACTCCCATCTTCCAACCAATGTAATAAGTAGGGTTTCGGGTGTGTGGTGGTAATTAGGTTAAGTTTGGTCACCATCTCCTCGGAAGCAACGTTCGCACAACTCCCTCCGTCAATGATCATGCTACACCACTTGTCTTGGACTTGGCACTTGGTATAAAAGATTTGGTTCCATTGATCGTTTAGGGTTTGTTCGGGTTGGATTTGTAGATTACGTAACATCAAGTTTCTTGGTAGTTGCAATGGAATTCTGATGCGGGTGCATGCTCAAACTTTCCTAAAGATAAATCAAAGTCAAGGTTCACACCAAACGGGTTCGATCATGGATCCGTAAGACTATTCAAACTAGCTTTACAAGGAATAAAAGAAGATTCTAGAAGGTTTCGGAAGACCTTGGAACATCCTTGGATGATACTTCCTAAAGGCTATATGAAGAAAGGTGTTTATAAAGCATCCAAGGAAGAGGAGCTAGGGCACAAAGGCCTAGGGACGCGCGCCCAAGGGCAAGGTCACGGCTAGGGTTTCGGCCATTAGGGTTTTATTGTTGTTTTGTTTATTTTATTTAGTTAATAATAAAATAAGATTAGGAAGTTATGTTTCCTAGTCTTAATAGAATATGTATTAGGTTTCCTAATTGTAATAGGATTCATAAATCCTAAGGTAAGTAGAAGCCTAGTAGAAGTAGGTTTCAGAATTCTAGTGGAATTAGGAGTCCTAATTGTTGTAGGATTCATAGTTCTAGTAGGATAAAGAATCCTAGTTGTTAAGGGATTCTTAATTATATTAGGAGTAGGAGTCTTAATTATATTAGGTTTAGGAGTCTTGAATCCTAGTCAAACACTTTGTTTGAGCTTAAGTAGGATTAGGGTTTCCTAATAAGGACTAATTAAGGTATTCTTATCTTAATTAGAGTAGGGTTTTACACGGTTTAAGGCCTTATAAAAGGCAGCCGTTTTTCTTGTTTTTGACATCGAATTTTGGAGTTGAATTATCAATAAAGATCATAAAGTTTCTGTGTGAGCTTTTGAGTGACATTAATTAAGTTTGCGAGCTTAGTTTTTGGGATCGACTTTGCGAGGTTGATTTGCAGGGTGTTAGCTAATTCCATCTTTTGCGAGAGAAGGTTGAGGTTACATCATCTATCCATCGACAATCCATCATCCGTTGATCATCAAGATTTCGTCCATCTTTCATTGATCACCAAAACCGTTCGTCCAAGCCTTGTTCCGAGTCTTGTTCGTTCTTCACATCGTTCATCATTGTTCATCGTTCATCATCATCGTTCATCATCCATCATTCGTTCATTATTTGTGTTATTTCATCGAAGTTACTAACGAGTTTGTTATCTATCTTAAGAAGTGTAATTCCGCTGCACTAATATTCTTAAGGAGGATCCATCTAAGCTAGAGATCCGCATCAACTTGGTATCAGAGCTTCGGCTCTTGGTTTAATTCTTATTGAATCAATCTTGGGAAGAAGTAAAGATGGTAAGTTCAAGCGTGAATAGCGAAGCCACAAGCAAACCGTGGGAGGCCGGTCAAGAGGAGATCAAGGCTCAAATAAATCAAATGAATTATGTTCTTAAAAGCATCGCATCTATGTTGAACAAGAAGGGGCTGAAAGTTGGAGAAGATGACGCTTCATCTAGGGCAAGCGACGGCGAGGAGGACGTTCCAAAACGCCAAGCATACAATAAGCAAGATGATGATCGTGGTCTTAAACTAGACATACCCGAGTTCAAAGGAGACCTAGATCCCGAGGAGTTTCTTGGTTGGATACGACAAACGGAGAGAGTTTTCGAGTACAAGGAGTATGATGATAAGAAATAATTCAAGTTGGCTATTCTCAAGCTAACTAAATATGCATCTCTATGGTACGAGAATCTCAAGAAGCAACGGAAGCGCGATGGTAAGTCTAAACTAAATTCTTGGGTTAAATTAAAGAAGCATCTTATGAAACGATTCTTGCCTAAAGATTATAATCAAGAAAATTATCTTAAGTTGCAATCCCTAACTCAAGGAGGGATGTCCGTGAATTATTACATAAAAGAGTTTGAGAGGATGTCCATAGTTTGTGACCTAGAGGAGAAGGAGGAACTTAGAGTGGCTAGGTTTATCAAAGGGTTAACACCAACCCTATCATCTAGCGTCGAAGTTCAAAATTATGATGGCTTTAATGATGTATGTCGTATAGCCCTAAAGATCGAAAAACACAACAAGAGTCGTAAGAGCTACATACCGTCGAGAGGTCAAACCCAAGGGGAGGGTTCGAATAACCAAACAGTCCCAACCAAACCCAAAGAGTCAGTTAAAGACGAGTCCAAGGATAAAGGGAATCCTATGCGAAGGTGTTTTAAGTGTCAAGGGTACGGTCATATAGCCCATGAGTGCCCACAAAAGAGAGCTCTAACCATCCAAGAACTACAAGACCTAATTCCGAACTTTGTAGTACCCGAAGTAGAGGCGAGGGGCGCGGAATTCGAGGTAGATAAGGGGACGGTTGACGTGGAGCCGGAGAGTGAGAGTGAAGGAGAGTGTTTGGTCATTAGGAGTCTTCACATTGAAGCGACTAGCGAAGAGGCCGAACAAAGGGAGAAGTTGTTCCATACTCGATGTAAGATTGGGGGAAAGAAGTGTGATCTAATCGTGGATAGCGGTTCGTGTACTAACGTGGTTGCTAAGGGGTTAGTAGATGAACTTAAGTTAGTCACTAGGGTTAGATCGAAACCCTACAAATTGCATTGGTTGGATGGAGACAAGGGAGTGAGTGTACGGGACCAAGCATTGGTGGGTTTGAGTCTAGGTCCGTATCAAGATGAAGTGTGGTGCGATGTAGTGCCCATGAGCGCGTGCCATGTACTATTGGGCAGGCCATGGCAATACGATCGTGATGTTACACACGATGGGAGGTTAAACATTTATCGAGTTGTTAAGGATAAGGTTACCTACAATCTAAAACCTATGACAACTACAAAAAACAAGGACTCCCAATATGAGAAGGAAAGCTTATTCATAACCCTAGGAGAGAACATAGAGGACCGTGTGCGTGAGGGCCAAGAACGGAGGGTGGATGAAGAGGCTAGGAGGGGGTTAGACGGAGAGGTGCATGATGAGGGAGTTGATCATGGTGAGCCCGAGAGTCTTGGAGGAGATGAGGGGCGTGTACCAAAAGGAGACAAGGAGTCCGTGGTTGCGACTATGGGTGAAGAGCTCGTTGGTATCGGTCCTAATCTAGGTCAAGTGGCAAAGGCCGTGGGTCAAGACGAGGTGGAAGTTGTGCACGGAGGGAAGTGTGGCGTGAGCACGGAAGTTGGCAACCCTAATTGGAAGCTAGGTGGAAATTCTATCAACAATAGGGATGTTACTACTTCAAATCCTACAAGGAGTAGGACTAATGTTACTATAAAACCTATGCTTTACAACTTATTATTGCAAAGAACTTGGGATAAAGCAAGGGACAAGAGAGAGAACGAGATCGAGCCAAGGAAAGAGCAAGGGGTTCGAGTTCAAACTAGTTGTTCTAAGCCGATGGAGCCAAGGTTAATTCGTGAAGCAACATGGTGGAGTGGGAACGGTTCGACCAAGAATAGCACGAGACAAAATTTGAGGTCAACTTTTTCAAAAGAAGGGGAGTATGATGCGGGTGCATGCTCAAACTTTCCTAAAGATAAATCAAAGTCAAGGTTCACACCAAACGGGTTCGATCATGGATCCGTAAGACTATTCAAACTAGCTTTACAAGGAATAAAAGAAGATTCTAGAAGGTTCCGGAAGACCTTGGAACATCCTTGGATGATACTTCCTAAAGGCTATATGAAGGAAGGTGTGTATAAAGCTTCCAAGGAAGAGGAGCTAGGGCACAAAGGCCTAGGGACGCGCGCCCAAGGGCAAGGTCACGGCTAGGGTTTCGGCCATTAGGGTTTTATTGTTGTTTTGTTTATTTTATTTAGTTAATAATAAAATAAGATTAGGAAGTTATGTTTCCTAGTCTTAATAGAATATGTATTAGGTTTCCTAATTGTAATAGGATTCAAAAATCCTAAGTTAAGTAGGAGTCCTAGTAGAAGTAGGTTTCACAATTCTAGTGGAATTAGGAGTCCTAATTGTTGTAGGATTCATAGTTCTAGTAGGATAAAGAATCCTAGTTGTTAAGGGATTCTTAATTATATTAGGAGTAGGAGTCTTAATTATATTAGGTTTAGGAGTCTTGAATCCTAGTCAAACACTTTGCTTGAGCTTAAGTAGGATTAGGGTTTCCTAATAAGGACTAATTAAGGTATTCTTATCTTAATTAGAGTAGGGTTTTACACGGTTTAAGGCCTTATAAAAGGCAGCCGTTTTTCTTGTTTTTAACATCGAATTTTGGAGTTGAATTATCAATAAAGATCATAAAGTTTCTGTGTGAGCTTTTGAGTGACATTAATTAAGTTTGCGAGCTTAGTTTTTGGGATCGACTTTGCGAGGTTGATTTGCAGGGTGTTAGCTAATTCCATCTTTTGCGAGAGAAGGTTGAGGTTACATCATCTATCCATCGACAATCCATCATCCGTTGATCATCAAGATTTCGTCCATCTTTCATTGATCACCAAAATCGTTCGTCCAAGCCTTGTTCCGAATCTTGTTCGTTCTTCACATCGTTCATCATCGTTCATCGTTCATCATCCATCATTCGTTCATTATTTGTGTTATTTCATCGAAGTTACTAACGAGTTTGTTATCTATCTTAAGAAGTGTAATCCCGCGCACTAATATTCTTAAGGAGGATCCATCTAAGCTAGAGATCCGCATCAAATTCCTTCGCCCCTCATAGTTCTCACGCCCTCCATAGTAACTCCCTCCATAGATCGTCTTGAAGATAAAGAAAATCAAGAGCCGAAGCTCTGATACCACTTATGATACGAATTCTTGAACAAAGAAATCGTCCGCGGAAGCCTTCTTGGAATCTTTTAGAACAATTTTGAATGAATTAGTAAAATAGGGACAATCTTGAAACAATCTTGAAAATAATGGATGATGGATGATGAGATGAACGATGATGATGATGTCGATGGTGGTGATGGCCGTCTATGGTGGTGGTAATGGTGGTTGTTTTGTAGTTGTGACGGTCTTGAGGTGAATCCCCGAGGTAGAAGGATATTTGTTTGCCCTAGACCTATAGGACACCCAATGGTGAATTACTCCCTAGACCTATAGTTTGTAATTCGTGCTAATATTTGAAACGCGACAAATACTAACGATTCAGATCAACACTCGATGAGTCCTAGAGATTTCTTTAAGAAAACCTTAAAAAGAAAACTTGTAAATTTTAATTGATTTGATGATTAACTGAAAAACAAGAAAGACGATGTGCTCTATTTATAGTAGAGTCACACGTCACATTCTTCTAGGGCGTGAGGATGAGGTGCTATGTGATGTAGTGCCTATGGATGCGTGTCACATTCTTCTAGGGCGTCCTTGGCAATTCGATAGGGATGTTCTACATAGGGGAAGGGTGAACGAGTATGAGCTTATGGACAAGGGGAAGAGAATCATCCTTAAGCCTATGAGTCCCAAAGATGTAGGGTTGATGAGAGCCAACTCGGGAAAGAATACTCAACTAACCAATTCGGTTTTTGCTATAGCAAGAGAGGATGAGGAGGTTGAGGAGACGGTGGGGTTGGTCGAGGTTAAGGAGGAAGGTCACGAGTTAGTGGTGAACACGGTGGAGCCAATAGTTGCCATAGGTGTCCGGGAATTGGAGGTGAACGCGGTTGGTTTCGTGCAAGTAAGGGAGTTGTTGCGAGATGTGGCCATGATACGAGGCAAAGAACGTGAGGTAAGTAGGCCGATGGTAGAGGAGGGGCGTCGCATACCCGTCAAACTAAGCCTAGGACCTTACGTAGGGGGGCATGGACGAGATGCTAAGGAGAAGGAAGTAGTGGTGTCGCGGGAAGTTGCTAAGAGGCGCGGCCACAAAAGTGTTCTTAGGGCAAATCAAGTTCTACTCATCTATGAAGGAATCATGACCCAAGATCAAAGGTTCTTGAACTCCAATCATCAAGAATTGAGGTCAATTCTCTTTCAAGGGGGAGGGGATGATCCGATTATGGATAGGGCATTTATTCGTCATTTTAATCCAAGATCGATAAGGCAAATTCTATTAGCTACAATTGTCATATGGCTAGTATTTTGTTTATTGAAGATTAGTTGGGCCTTAAGGCCTTGGACTAGTAAAAGAAAATCAAGAAACGACTCAAGTCCAAGAGGGGCAATGCTCGGAAAAGCACGGCCCATAGGCCAGGGGTTGCTCGTCATAACCCGGGCATAGGCCGCGTGAAGCTCGGACACAGCCGTGCGTGGCTCGGGCACGGTTGGAGGATGGCTCGGCCATCTTGGTTTTCTAATAAGTTTTGGAGTATCTTTCATTTTTATGTTATTTTTATTAAGTTAGTTATTTTAATAATGTTGTTAGGTAGTCACAAGTTTGTTATTATTTAATTAAGTTATCCTAGGGTTGTTAGGATTAGTTATTCTAATTCTTTAAACAACCTAGATAGAGTTTATTTAAATAAGGATTATTTTTAATCCCCCTAGATAGGGTTTAGGACTCCCGATTCATCTACGAATCGTAGGAGGCGTGTGATACCTAGGGCAAGTAGGTGTGTCGTGTGCCTTACTATAAATAGGCACATGAGTTCTTCTTGTTAGACAGTTAATTATCAAATCAAATAAAAATCACAAGTTTTCTTTTTAAGGTATTCTTAAAGAAATCTCAAGGACTCATCGAGTGTTGATCCGAACCGTTAGTATTTGTCGCGTTTCAAATATTAGCACGAATTACGAACTATAGGTCTAGGGAGTAATTCACCATTGGGTGTCCTATAGGTCTAGGGCAAACAAATATCCTTCTACCTTGGGGAAACACCTCAAGACCGTCACAACTACAACAAAACAACCACCAAGACCACCACCATCGACGGCCATCATCACCACCATCGACATCATCATCACCGTCCATCTCATCATCCATCATCATTATTCCAAGATTCATCCAAGATTGTTCTTTATTTGTCCTATTTTATTATTTCATTCAAGATTGTTTTCAAGATTTACAAGAAGGCTTCCGCGGACGAGTTCTTTGATCAAGAATTCTTATCATATGTGGTATCAGAGCTTCGGCTCTTGAATTCTTTATCTTTCAAGAAAATACATTCGGGGCATCATGAATTTTGAAGATCCAAGATTCTTGGATAGTTTAAGAAGGCGTTGGAACATGTTTCTAACAACGAGAATAGATGGCAACCAAGGAGGGAGCTAATGCGTGCAGCCGACGAATTCAAAGTGACCGAGTTACCCGAGTTCGAAGGTGGTACGGATCCGGAGGACTATCTCGAGTGGGAGCGCAAGATGGATCGTATGTTCGAATTTAAAGAGTTAGATGATCGTAAGATGTGCAAGTACGCAATCCTAAGATTAAGCAAGGGCGCATCCTTATGGTTTGACAGTCTAAAGGCTCAAAGGGCTAGAGCCGGAAAGGAGAAAATTTGTTCTTGGGATAGTTCAAAGAAAAGATTACGAAAACGGTATGTACCCACAACTTATAAGCTTGCTTTATATCGTAAGATTTCTAATCTTGTACAAGGCAAGATGTCGGTAAGTGAGTATATAGAGGAATTTGAAAATCTTACTTTAATGGGGGAGGTAGAGGAGAATCAAGAACAAAAGATGGCGAGGTTCTTGCGAGGATTAAACAAAAATATTGCTAATCCTGTGGAACTTCAAATTTATTCAGATTTTGATACTCTAACCAGTTTGTGTTTACGAATTGAGGCACAAAGTAAGAACATATTCGGGGGAGGTGGCGTGTATAGCCGTGCGTTTGAGGGCGAAGGAGAGGCGGCGAGATCTAACCCTAGTTCGGGTGTGGCAAGTGGCGCGGTTAAAGCAAGTGCGAGTGGGGCGACTCAAACCAAATCTACTCCTACTCCAACACCAAACGAGGTAAGCCTTTCTAAAGTAAGGTACTTTAAGTGTCAAGGGTTTGGGCACTTCAAGAATGCTTGCCCTAATAAAAGAGTGGTTACGATGAGGTAGGCATTAACTTGCCTAAACTTAGTAGGAGAGGAGGAGGAGTCCGAGGAGGAGGACGAGGTGTTGGGAGGCTTCGGGGAGCGTGAGGAGGACGGCCAGGGCGAACAATTCGAGGCACCTAATGCAAACACTCTAGTGCTTAGATCTTTACAAGCACAATCTTTGCCTATAATTACCGAACAAAGGGATCATATTTTTCATACCAAGTATCTTGTAAAAGATAAATGGTGTAGTATGATCATTGATGGAGGTAGTTGTACTAATGTGGCCTCGGAAGAGATGGTATCAAAGTTGGCCTTAAACACAATCAAACACCCAAAACCATATGCTTTACATTGGTTAGGAGATGCCAACAAGGTTAGGGTTACAAAACAGGTCAAGGTGAACTTAGCCATGGGTTCATACAAGGATGAGGTGCTATGTGATGTAGTGCCTATGGATGCGTGTCACATTCTTCTAGGGCGTCCTTGGCAATTCGATAGGGATGTTCTACATAGGGGAAGGGTGAACGAGTATGAGCTTATGGACAAAGGGAAGAGATTCATCCTTAAGCCTATGAGTCCCAAAGATGTAGGGTTGATGAGAGCCAACTCGGGAAAGAATACTCAACTAACCAATTCGGTTTTTGCTATAGCAAGAGAGGATGAGGAGGTTGAGGAGACGGTGGGGTTGGTCGAGGTTAAGGAGGAAGGTCACGAGTTAGTGGTGAACACGGTGGAGCCAATAGTTGCCATAGGTGTCCGGGAATTGGAGGTGAACGCGGTTGGTTTCGTGCAAGTAAGGGAGTTGTTGCGAGATGTGGCCATGATACGAGGCAAAGAATGTGAGGTAAGTAGGCCGATGGTAGAGGAGGGGCGTCGCATACCCGTCAAACTAAGCCTAGGACCTTACGTAGGGGGGCATGGACGAGATGCTAAGGAGAAGGAAGTAGTGGTGTCGCGGGAAGTTGCTAAGAGGCGCGGCCACAAAAGTGTTCTTAGGGCAAATCAAGTTCTACTCATCTATGAAGGAATCATGACCCAAGATCAAAGGTTCTTGAACTCCAATCATCAAGAATTGAGGTCAATTCTCTTTCAAGGGGGAGGGGATGATCCGATTATGGATAGGGCATTTATTCGTCATTTTAATCCAAGATCGATAAGGCAAATTCTATTAGCTACAATTGTCATATGGCTAGTATTTTGTTTATTGAAGATTCGTTGGGCCTTAAGGCGTTGGACTAGAAAGAGAAAATCAAGAAACGACTCAAGTCCAAGAGGGGCAATGCTCGGAAAAGCACGGCCCATAGGCCAGGGGTTGCTCGTCATAACCCGGGCATAGGCCGCGTGAAGCTCGGACACAGCCGTGCGTGGCTCGGGCACGGTTGGAGGATGGCTCGGCCATCTTGGTTTTCTAATAAGTTTTGGAGTATCTTTAATTTTTATGTTATTTTTATTAAGTTAGTTGTTTTAATAATGTTGTTAGGTAGTCACAAGTTTGTTATTATTTAATTAAGTTATCCTAGGTTTGTTAGGATTAGTTATTCTAATTCTTTAAACAACCTAGATAGAGTTTATTTAAATAAGGATTATATTTAATCCACCTAGATAGGGTTTAGGACTCCCGATTCATCTACGAATCGTAGGAGGCGTGTGATACCTAGGGCAAGTAGGTGTGTCGTGTGCCTTACTATAAATAGGCACATGAGTTCTTCTTGTTAGACAGTTAATTATCAAATCAAATAAAAATCACAAGTTTTCTTTTTAAGGTATTCTTAAAGAAATCTCAAGGACTCATCGAGTGTTGATCCGAACCGTTAGTATTTGTCGCGTTTCAAATATTAGCACGAATTACGAACTATAGGTCTAGGGAGTAATTCACCATTGGGTGTCCTATAGGTCTAGGGCAAACAAATATCCTTCTACCTTGGGGAAACACCTCAAGACCGTCACAACTACAACAAAACAACCACCAAGACCACCACCATCGACGGCCATCATCACCACCATCGACATCATCATCACCGTCCATCTCATCATCCATCATCATTATTCCAAGATTCATCCAAGATTGTTCTTTATTTGTCCTATTTTATTATTTCATTCAAGATTGTTTTCAAGATTTACAAGAAGGCTTCCGCGGACGAGTTCTTTGATCAAGAATTCGTATCATATGTGGTATCAGAGCTTCGGCTCTTGAATTCTTTATCTTTCAAGAAAATACATTCGGGGCATCATGAATTTTGAAGATCCAAGATTCTTGGATAGTTTAAGAAGGCGTTGGAACATGTTTCTAACAACGAGAATAGATGGCAACCAAGGAGGGAGCTAATGCGTGCAGCCGACGAATTCAAAGTGACCGAGTTACCCGAGTTCGAAGGTGGTACGGATCCGGAGGACTATCTCGAGTGGGAGCGCAAGATGGATCGTATGTTCGAATTTAAAGAGTTAGATGATTGTAAGATGTGCAAGTACGCAATCCTAAGATTAAGCAAGGGCGCATCCTTATGGTTTGACAGTCTAAAGGCTCAAAGGGCTAGAGCCGGAATGGAGAAAATTTGTTCTTGGGATAGTTTAAAGAAAATATTACGAAAACGGTATGTACCCACAACTTATAAGCTTGCTTTATATCGTAAGATTTCTAATCTTGTACAAGGCAAGATGTCGGTAAGTGAGTATATAGAGGAATTTGAAAATCTTACTTTAATGGGGGAGGTAGAGGAGAATCAAGAACAAAAGATGGCGAGGTTCTTGCGAGGATTAAACAAAAATATTGCTAATCCTGTGGAACTTCAAATTTATTCAGATTTTGATACTCTAACCAGTTTGTGTTTACGAATTGAGGCACAAAGTAAGAACATATTCGGGGGAGGTGGCGTGTATAGCCGTGCGTTTGAGGGCGAAGGAGAGGCGGCGAGATCTAACCCTAGTTCGGGTGTGGCAAGTGGCGCGGTTAAAGCAAGTGCGAGTGGGGCGACTCAAACCAAATCTACTCCTACTCCAACACCAAACGAGGTAAGCCTTTCTAAAGTAAGGTGCTTTAAGTGTCAAGGGTTTGGGCACTTCAAGAATGCTTGCCCTAATAAAAGAGTGGTTACGATGAGGTAGGCATTAACTTGCCTAAACTTAGTAGGAGAGGAGGAGGAGTCCGAGGAGGAGGACGAGGTGTTGGGAGGCTTCGGGGAGCGTGAGGAGGACGGCCAGGGCGAACAATTCGAGGCACCTAATGCAAACACTCTAGTGCTTAGATCTTTACAAGCACAATCTTTGCCTATAATTACCGAACAAAGGGATCATATTTTTCATACCAAGTATCTTGTAAAAGATAAATGGTGTAGTATGATCATTGATGGAGGTAGTTGTACTAATGTGGCCTCGGAAGAGATGGTATCAAAGTTGGCCTTAAACACAATCAAACACCCAAAACCATATGCTTTACATTGGTTAGGAGATGCCAACAAGGTTAGGGTTACAAAACAGGTCAAGGTGAACTTAGCCATGGGTTCATACAAGGATGAGGTGCTATGTGATGTAGTGCCTATGGATGCGTGTCACATTCTTCTAGGGCGTCCTTGGCAATTCGATAGGGATGTTCTACATAGGGGAAGGGTGAACGAGTATGAGCTTATGGACAAAGGGAAGAGATTCATCCTTAAGCCTATGAGTCCCAAAGATGTAGGGTTGATGAGAGCCAACTCGGGAAAGAATACTCAACTAACCAATTCGGTTTTTGCTATAGCAAGAGAGGATGAGGAGGTTGAGGAGACGGTGGGGTTGGTCGAGGTTAAGGAGGAAGGTCACGAGTTAGTGGTGAACACGGTGGAGCCAATAGTTGCCATAGGTGTCCGGGAATTGGAGGTGAACGCGGTTGGTTTCGTGCAAGTAAGGGAGTTGTTGCGAGATGTGGCCATGATACGAGGCAAAGAACGTGAGGTAAGTAGGCCGATGGTAGAGGAGGGGCGTCGCATACCCGTCAAACTAAGCCTAGGACCTTACGTAGGGGGGCATGGACGAGATGCTAAGGAGAAGGAAGTAGTGGTGTCGCGGGAAGTTGCTAAGAGGCGCGGCCACAAAAGTGTTCTTAGGGCAAATCAAGTTCTACTCATCTATGAAGGAATCATGACCCAAGATCAAAGGTTCTTGAACTCCAATCATCAAGAATTGAGGTCAATTCTCTTTCAAGGGGGAGGGGATGATCCGATTATGGATAGGGCATTTATTCGTCATTTTAATCCAAGATCGATAAGGCAAATTCTATTAGCTACAATTGTCATATGGCTAGTATTTTGTTTATTGAAGATTCGTTGGGCCTTAAGGCGTTGGACTAGAAAGAGAAAATCAAGAAACGACTCAAGTCCAAGAGGGGCAATGCTCGGAAAAGCACGGCCCATAGGCCAGGGGTTGCTCGTCATAACCCGGGCATAGGCCGCGTGTAGCTCGGACACAGCCGTGCGTGGCTCGGGCACGGTTGGAGGATGGCTCGGCCATCTTGGTTTTCTAATAAGTTTTGGAGTATCTTTAATTTTTATGTTATTTTTATTAAGTTAGTTATTTTAATAATGTTGTTAGGTAGTCACAAGTTTGTTATTATTTAATTAAGTTATCCTAGGGTTGTTAGGATTAGTTATTCTAATTCTTTAAACAACCTAGATAGAGTTTATTTAAATAAGGATTATATTTAATCCACCTAGATAGGGTTTAGGACTCCCGATTCATCTACGAATCGTAGGAGGCGTGTGATACCTAGGGCAAGTAGGTGTGTCGTGTGCCTTACTATAAATAGGCACATGAGTTCTTCTTGTTAGACAGTTAATTATCAAATCAAATAAAAATCACAAGTTTTCTTTTTAAGGTATTCTTAAAGAAATCTCAAGGACTCATCGAGTGTTGATCCGAACCGTTAGTATTTGTCGCGTTTCAAATATTAGCACGAATTACGAACTATAGGTCTAGGGAGTAATTCACCATTGGGTGTCCTATAGGTCTAGGGCAAACAAATATCCTTCTACCTTGGGGAAACACCTCAAGACCGTCACAACTACAACAAAACAACCACCAAGACCACCACCATCGACGGCCATCATCACCACCATCGACATCATCATCACCGTCCATCTCATCATCCATCATCATTATTCCAAGATTCATCCAAGATTGTTCTTTATTTGTCCTATTTTATTATTTCATTCAAGATTGTTTTCAAGATTTACAAGAAGGCTTCCGCGGACGAGTTCTTTGATCAAGAATTCTTATCATATGTGGTATCAGAGCTTCGGCTCTTGAATTCTTTATCTTTCAAGAAAATACATTCGGGGCATCATGAATTTTGAAGATCCAAGATTCTTGGATAGTTTAAGAAGGCGTTGGAACATGTTTCTAACAACGAGAATAGATGGCAACCAAGGAGGGAGCTAATGCGTGCAGCCGACGAATTCAAAGTGACCGAGTTACCCGAGTTCGAAGGTGGTACGGATCCGGAGGACTATCTCGAGTGGGAGCGCAAGATGGATCGTATGTTCGAATTTAAAGAGTTAGATGATCGTAAGATGTGCAAGTACGCAATCCTAAGATTAAGCAAGGGCGCATCCTTATGGTTTGACAGTCTAAAGGCTCAAAGGGCTAGAGCCGGAAAGGAGAAAATTTGTTCTTGGGATAGTTCAAAGAAAAGATTACGAAAACGGTATGTACCCACAACTTATAAGCTTGCTTTATATCGTAAGATTTCTAATCTTGTACA
The DNA here is from genome assembly GCA_029255685.2 of Silene conica. Classification (NCBI taxonomy): domain Eukaryota; kingdom Viridiplantae; phylum Streptophyta; class Magnoliopsida; order Caryophyllales; family Caryophyllaceae; genus Silene; species Silene conica. The sequence goes on along the minus strand of CM055316.2, from coordinate 40,879,571 downwards.
AGGCAAGATGTCGGTAAGTGAGTATATAGAGGAATTTGAAAATCTTACTTTAATGGGGGAGGTAGAGGAGAATCAAGAACAAAAGATGGCGAGGTTCTTGCGAGGATTAAACAAAAATATTGCTAATCCTGTGGAACTTCAAATTTATTCAGATTTTGATACTCTAACCAGTTTGTGTTTACGAATTGAGGCACAAAGTAAGAACAGATTCGGGGGAGGTGGCGTGTATAGCCGTGCGTTTGAGGGCGAAGGAGAGGCGGCGAGATCTAACCCTAGTTCGGGTGTGGCAAGTGGCGCGGTTAAAGCAAGTGCGAGTGGGGCGACTCAAACCAAATCTACTCCTACTCCAACACCAAACGAGGTAAGCCTTTCTAAAGTAAGGTGCTTTAAGTGTCAAGGGTTTGGGCACTTCAAGAATGCTTGCCCTAATAAAAGAGTGGTTACGATGAGGTAGGCATTAACTTGCCTAAACTTAGTAGGAGAGGAGGAGGAGTCCGAGGAGGAGGACGAGGTGTTGGGAGGCTTCGGGGAGCGTGAGGAGGACGGCCAGGGCGAACAATTCGAGGCACCTAATGCAAACACTCACTACAAAAAAAACACGGTGTACTGAACGAAATACTACGGATTATACAGTATGTCAGATGACTCGGTGTACTGACAAATTTCTGACGGAATATCCGTCAGAAATTTGTTTTGACGGATAAAACGTCACAAATCCGTTAAAATAGCATACCGCGAAAACAAAATGGCTAGGCGCGAAATTTTGGTTGCATTTTCTGACGGATAGTGCGTCAGTAATTGTTAATGACGGATTCCCCGTCAGGAAAATTACTGACAAAAGGCTGACACAACTGAAAAAGTAGAACCATTTTCTGACGGATTATCCGTCAGAAATGCCACCTAATATTTTATTGACGCATTATCCGTCAGTACGTTTTTTTTTATTCTTTTACTTTTTTAACCCAAAATAAACCACTGTCCTGACGCCTTATCCGTCACAGATTATATTTTTTGTATTCCTGACGGATTATCCGTCAGGATTTTGTTTAAAAAAAAGAAACAGAAGCCCCTCACGCGTTCACTTTCTTTCTTTTTTTTTTAACCCCAAAACCCTTCGACAACCACCAACCCTCCCAAAATCCGATTTCTACCCCCACCAATCCTACCACCGTGACAACCACCAACACACTACTAACTCCATCTTGCTAATAGGTAATGTTTTTATGTTTTTTTCATTAATTTACAGTTTTCTTTTCGATTTATTTCAATTCATAATTGATTTTGTTTGTACATTGTAGTGTGACAACCACCACCACCGTGACAACCTCCACCACCGTGACAACCCCGCGCCAACACTGCTTTGCAAAATTAATTAGGTAATTGTTTATGTTTATTACTTAATTATTTATTTAAGAATGTGTTAGTTTAGAAAGTAATTAGTGTAACTTATTTAGGTTAATAGATAATTAGTTAGAAATTTTGATTTAGGATAATGCCAATTAGATAGAAAAAGTGACCTAGGATAGTAGCCTGTTAGATAGAAAAATTGACTTAGGATAGTTGCTAATAATTTGTTGTTGTTAGTGTTGTTACTTCTTAATTGTTGTTGTTGTTGTTGGTGATAGTTTTTAGTTGTTAATTTTGAATTATTATTTGTTAATTGTTGTTGTTGTTGATCAACGATAATTTTTAGTTGTTAATTGTAGATTGTTGTTAATTGTTAGTTATTGATAATTCTGAATTGTTAAATATTGACCTAGTACCCGTTCAAAAATTACTTATTAAGAGTAATTTTTGAATAGTCCCCATTTTGGGACTGTCTTTGTACGTTTCAAGTCATTTAGGTAGCAAACAGATACTTGTTATTTTTTTAATGAGGGTACAAATTTGGTGACGATTCCTTTAATATTCTCTGAATACATATATGGACTAATAATATAATCCATATTTTGTATTTGGAGAATAAAGGGGAATTGCTGCCGAATTTTTTCCCCATTAATAAATAACAAGTGCGTGTTTGCTAATGACTTGAAATGTACATTGATGGGTTTAGGTTGGAGTGATAAGGACCTAATTCAAAGACTATTTGATTTTTTGACAATAATTATATATTCATTGATGATATTGTTTTTTTGTGTATTATATGTGATAGTTAATTAATAATTGTCAATTGATTGATTATTTGAATGTAGATACATAATAAGATGAAAAGATTAGAACGACAGTGGATGTATGAAAGATTAGATGAGAAAAAGAAACCTAAGCTTGAATTTGCAAATGGGGTAAAAGAGTTTCTTGAATTCGCTGCACAAAGTAGTGTGTATAAGAATTTAGGTGAAATGAGGTGTCCCTGTAAGAAATGTAATAACAGAGCTTTTAAAAGGATTAAGGATGTTCAACTGCATCTTTGGTCGAATGGTTTTGCCCCATGTTATTATGTTTGGACGTATCATGGTGAGGAAATGCCAACCGGAGAAAGTAGCAGTAGTACTGTAGTTAGTGATAATCCTTATCGGGAGCTCGTGGAAAATGCATTACGTGATAATATTGAACAAATAATGGAGGATCGACTCAATCCTGATGACCTTAGTGATGAGGAAGTGCGTCATGAAACCCCAAATCCTCAAGTTTCTTCCTTCTATAAATTGTTAGAAAAAGCCGAACAACCAGTGTATGAGGGAAGCAAAATAAGTTTATTGCAAGCCGCTGCTAGGTTGATAGCACTCAAATGTGAGAACAACTTATCCCTTCGATGCACGAATGGGTTTATGTCGTTTGTTGGTGACATGATTCCAACAAAAAATGACATGTTACGCAATTTCAATGAGGTTAAGAGTGTTCTTAAGGGACTACAACTACCACATGAGAAGATCGATGCATGTCCTACTGGATGTATGCTTTTTTGGGAGGAAAATGTCAATCTCGAGCAATGTACAAAGTGTAATGCATTTCGGTACAAAGGTAACAATAATTCAAGTAATGGGAGGCGAATTCCGAATAACCCCTTAATTTATTTCCCGCTTGCACCAAGGTTACAACGATTATATGCAACCAAGAGCATAGCAGGTGAGATGAGTTGGCACCATAGAAATTCACGATTAAGAGAAAGAGGGACAATGGCACATCCAAGTGATGGAGAAGCGTGGAAACATTTTGATCAAGAGCATCCAGAATTTGCAAGTGAGCCTCGTAACGTTCGGTTGGGTTTGTGTACGGATGGATTTTCCCCACATGGCGGCCAATTTGGGAAAAAATATTCATGTTGGCCTGTGATTGTCACTCCGTATAATTTACCTCCCTGGTTATGCATGAAGAGACAATTTATGTTTCTATCATTGATCGTTCCAGGTCCTAAGAACCCCAAGACAAATCTAGATGTGTACCTTCAACCGTTGATCAAAGAGTTGAAAGAACTTTGGGAAACGGGTGTGCACACTTACGATGTTTATAAGAAACAAAATTTTCAACTGAAAGCTGCATTAATTTGGACTATCAATGATTTTCCGGCATATGGCATGCTTTCCGGTTGGTCCACGTCTGGATACCATGCTTGTCCTTATTGTCAAGACAAAGATCATAACTCCTTTTGGCTTAAACATAGCAAGAAAGTTAGTTGGTTCGATTGTCACCGTGTGTTTTTGAGACCTGGTCATCCTTTTCGCAACAACTGCAAGCATTTTCTGAAGATTAGAAAAACTGAAGATCGCATTGCCGCATCGAGATTAACTGGTGAAGAAGTGTGGGATGCGGTAAAGGATATGCCAAGAATTGTTGATGCTTCTGATCAAGAATTGAAAAAATTAAAAGACAAGAATGAAGGATGGTGGAAACAAAGCATATTTTGGCAACTTCCTTATTGGAAAATTTTGTTGATTCGACACAACTTAGATGTTATGCACATTGAGAAAAACATTTTTGAACATCTTATCAGTACGGTGATGAATGAACCAAATAAAACTAAGTTCGGAGTTAATGGTAAAGCTGACTTTAAAGAGCATTGCTTTGTACGGCCCTCATCATCTAGGTTTGTTTTAAACGCCGCGGAGAAAAAAGCTGTATGTGAGTGGGTTGCCAAATTGAAATTCCCGGATGGTTATGCTTCGGATTTGAGTCGGTGTGTTGATCATAAAAGTATGGTGTTGCATTCCATGAAAAGTCATGATTGCCATGTCTTTATGCAACGGTTACTTCCTGTTGCCTTAAAACATTTGCTCCCGACGGGTCCTTGGAATGCAATAACTGAGTTAAGTCAATTTTTTAGAGACTTGTGTACCTCTACGATTAAGGTTGATTCTATGGAACGTCTAGAATCAAACATTGCAGAGATAATATGCAAGTTAGAGAAGATATTTCCTCCGTCTTTCTTCAATTCCATGGAGCATCTACCTGTGCATTTGCCTTATGAGGTGAAGGTTGGAGGACCAGTTCAATATCGATGGATGTATCCATTTGAGAGATTTCTTAATCATATAAAAAAAAAGATTGGCAATAAAGCTCGGGTGGAGGGTTCCATATGCAACGCTTATTTATTAGAGGAAATTTCGAATTTTTGTTCGATGTATTTCGAAAATCACATTGATACAAAAGCGAAAGACTTAGACATTGGTGTGAATTTCGATGACCAGCTCACTTCAAAATTACCTGAGTTATTCAATGATGACATGGGAACTACAACCGGGAAATGTAAAGAGAGGTACTTGAACGAGAAAGAGTATGAAGACGCTCATTTTTATGTGCTAAGGAACTGTGGAAACTTTTTGGAGTCCTATGAAAAGTAAGTTAATCATTATTTTGTCACTTCTACATACATTATTTTAATAATTACATTAAGGTATAATTTTAGTTAATAGTTAATTATTATATATGTTTTACATATAGGGAGTTTGAGGAATATATCAAATTATCATTTCCTGATGTTACTTCTTCTGAAGATGTTTGGACGAAACATGAGAAATGTTTTCCGAAATGGTTACGAAATGAAGTAAGTAATACATTTTCTTTTAAAATAAGCAACCAATTTGAAAGAATCTATAATTAAACATCTTAATTAACATATATATTGTTTTATTGGTAGGCTAATAGATGGAAGGATCCTTTAGTATTAGGTCTATTATTAGGTCCTTGTACCATGGTGAAGACATGGAGACGATATTCTATCAACGGTTATAAATTTCGAGCTTTTAAGGAGGGAGTTGATGTTTCCAAAGCTACCATAAGCAATGGGGTTTGTGTGAATTCTACAGATGGGTTGGATTATTATGGAACTCTAAATGAAGTAGTTGAACTTGCCTATTATACCGAGCACAAGGTTTATAAAGTGATATTGTTTAAATGTGATTGGTTTGATAACTCCCCACAAGGACTTAGTATCCATAAGATATATGGACTTGTAGATGTGAATGAGAAAAGAAAACTCAAAGGACATAACCCATTTGTGGCAGCTTTTCAAGTCGATCAAGTTTGTTATGCTAGCTATCCAACCACTAAGAAAGGTGATCAATGGTCTGCGGTTTTTAAAATCAAGGCACGATCACATGTTGATGCTCCTATTGACGAAATTGAATTCCAAGAAGATGTGGTTCTCAATGATCATTCAATTTCATCAATTTTGGTAGAAGAGACAGATACTGAAGATGAGTATCAAGTGGTTGCAGATGAAATAGGTGAAATAGGTGAAGATGAATATGACGGGAATGTCGCGGAAGAAGAGGATAGAGATTTAGTTCAAAACACCACAATTGAGATAAATGAGGAGGAAGAAGAAGAAGTCGGAATTCTATTTTCGGATGATGAAACTTTTTTAATTTCTAGTGATAGTGATAGTTAGGGGTGATAGGGAGTACTTGTAATTGTTTATTTATCTTTTGAGCATACATTTGTAAGACATGTTTTATTTATCCTTTGGTTATACATTCATAAGAAATGTATGAAAACTTTGTTTTATTTTTCATGGGTTAACATTTATTATTGCTAGTGTTTATTTGTATTGTTAGCTTTATTTGAAGCAGGTAAATGTCGAGATTTATACGAAAGATATTGGGGAGTGGATCAGGTAGGCGTTCTCAAAATGAGAACGAAGAAGTGGAGGAGAATGATGATGACCTTCATTTGACCGGTGACAATGTGCCCCACCGAAATCCACCGATTATACTCACTTCTGATCCTTCGGTAGTTAACGGTTGTTGGTAAGTATTTTTTTTTATCCTCCATTAATGAAAGATATATCCTTCAAATTTATATATATGTGTTTGTTTTTAATCAGGTGGATTGACAAGATTGTAAAGAGATACGTGGTTGCCTCGTTCACTCAAAATCTTACCGATGAGTACTTCACCAACTGGACTGAAGCGAGTTATGCGCAACGAGAAAAGATGTGGATCTACTTTAAGGTAATGTAAAAATAAACAAGCCACATTAGTTTTTAAAATTAAACTAATATTTTCTATTTCTAATAACATTTTATTTTATGGCAGACTCATGTGAGGTCCATTGATTCTCAGTATGACCCTTTTCCTGAGTGGAAGAGGAGGGTCACGAGATTGATTACTCACATGGTGAATGGTGTCAAATACGGAAAGAAGAAGTCGAATTGGGTGCCCGATAGTTGGAAGGAGAAGTTGGACGCAAGGTACGAGAACAATCCTGAATTTAAAAAAAAATCAGACATAAACAAGGCAAATAGAAGGTCTGGTGCTAAGGACGGGAAAGCGTTGGGCACCCACACTCTAGCTAGGCCGCAAGAGTTGCTCTGATATTTTCAAAGAAATGGCAAGTATTTCATAAATTTTTAAAATATTAAATTTGGTTAATTAATATTTTATTGTCGGATATAATTAACATATAAGTTTTCTTTGCTTTTTAAAGGGCGAGTCGGCTACACCGTACAAGGTGTTTGAGAAGACGAAGAAAAACAAGAAGGGGGAGTGGATTAACCCTAGAGCTGCTCGGACAGACGTAAGTATTTCTAATCGAGCAACTTATTGTATATTTTTCATATTAAAATGATAATTTTACAATATATTTTATTTATTTTTTATTTAATAATTTCTCTTTTTTTCAGGCTGCTTACAATGAACTTTTGGGTCAACCAACGCCAACCGGAGAGCCTCGGGATGAGATTCAGACCTACCACGAAGCTGTTGGAGGATTTGACAAAAAAGGAGGTTTTTTTGGGATCGGTCCATTGGGTGAAGAGGTATGGTATGAGAATCCTAGGGACAAAAGAGGAGATCGTCGATCTTGTTCTTATCGACCAAGCATGTTTAGTCAAATGCAAACTGAGAATATGCGTCTTAAAGAACAAGTTGAAAGCACTCAAGCATCTCAAAAACAAATTCAAGAGGAAATGGCGGAAATGAAAAAAGCTTGGAGTGATATGCAGGCTTTCTTTTCCACTCAGTCATGCTCAAGTATGCCAAATTATCACCGACGTGATGACTTCTCGGACGACCCTCATGGCTTTGGATGCAATAACATGTCAGTTGATCCTCCAACCACTTAGCATAGTTTAGTCAAATGCAAACTGAGATTATGACTTATTAACTTTAGAACATATTTTATGTTAGTGTATGAATTATGAAGACTATTTTATGTAATTCAATTTCTTACCCATGTTTTTTCTTTGTTGTTGGTTAATTGTGTTGGTTCCCGCTTAGCGGTCGACTTGGAAATATAAATCTCCGTTTGGCGGATGATGAATGTTTTGCAGGATTTAGTGATTTTGAGGTTGTAAATATGAACAATGCTATCGCATTGGGCTGGACAGCAAGCAACTGTTTCCTGCCTATACTGCTTTAAATTCTGACGGATAACCCGTCAAAAAAAGTCAAAATTTGACTAAATTCCTGACGGATAATCCGTCACAAAAGTCAACAGTTGACCAAATTTCCGACGGATAATCCGTCAGAAATTGAGTCAAATATTGACTTTTTTGACAAAATTCCTGACGGATTATCCGTCACAAATGGCCAAGTACTGACGGATTATCCGTCACTATAAGTCAAAAAAAATTTGACCGTGGAATTTTTTCTTCTACGGGTAAACCGTCAGAAGTCCGTCACAATTATTTTTCTGACGGATAATTCGTCACAAACTTGATTTTCGTGACGAATATTTGGGACGGAAATTTCTGACGGATTGTCCGTCAGAAACGCGATTTTCCTGACGGATTTCCTCTTTTCTGACGGATTTTTTCGGTCAGAACACCGCGTTTTTTTTGTAGTGACTCTAGTGCTTAGATCTTTACAAGCACAATCTTTGCCTATAATTACCGAACAAAGGGATCATATTTTTCATACCAAGTATCTTGTAAAAGATAAATGGTGTAGTATGATCATTGATGGAGGTAGTTGTACTAATGTGGCCTCGGAAGAGATGGTATCAAAGTTGGCCTTAAACACAATCAAACACCCAAAACCATATGCTTTACATTGGTTAGGAGATGCCAACAAGGTTAGGGTTACAAAACAGGTCAAGGTGAACTTAGCCATGGGTTCATACAAGGATGAGGTGCTATGTGATGTAGTGCCTATGGATGCGTGTCACATTCTTCTAGGGCGTCCTTGGCAATTCGATAGGGATGTTCTACATAGGGGAAGGGTGAACGAGTATGAGCTTATGGACAAGGGGAAGAGAATCATCCTTAAGCCTATGAGTCCCAAAGATGTAGGGTTGATGAGAGCCAACTCGGGAAAGAATACTCAACTAACCAATTTGGTTTTTGCTATAGCAAGAGAGGATGAGGAGGTTGAGGAGACGGTGGGGTTGGTCGAGGTTAAGGAGGAAGGTCACGAGTTAGTGGTGAACACGGTGGAGCCAATAGTTGCCATAGGTGTCCGGGAATTGGAGGTGAACGCGGTTGGTTTCGTGCAAGTAAGGGAGTTGTTGCGAGATGTGGCCATGATACGAGGCAAAGAACGTGAGGTAAGTAGGCCGATGGTAGAGGAGGGGCGTCGCATACCCGTCAAACTAAGCCTAGGACCTTACGTAGGGGGGCATGGACGAGATGCTAAGGAGAAGGAAGTAGTGGTGTCGCGGGAAGTTGCTAAGAGGCGCGGCCACAAAAGTGTTCTTAGGGCAAATCAAGTTCTACTCATCTATGAAGGAATCATGACCCAAGATCAAAGGTTCTTGAACTCCAATCATCAAGAATTGAGGTCAATTCTCTTTCAAGGGGGAGGGGATGATCCGATTATGGATAGGGCATTTATTCGTCATTTTAATCCAAGATCGATAAGGCAAATTCTATTAGCTACAATTGTCATATGGCTAGTATTTTGTTTATTGAAGATTCGTTGGGCCTTAAGGCGTTGGACTAGAAAGAGAAAATCAAGAAACGACTCAAGTCCAAGAGGGGCAATGCTCGGAAAAGCACGGCCCATAGGCCAGGGGTTGCTCGTCATAACCCGGGCATAGGCCGCGTGAAGCTCGGACACAGCCGTGCGTGGCTCGGGCACGGTTGGAGGATGGCTCGGCCATCTTGGTTTTCTAATAAGTTTTGGAGTATCTTTAATTTTTATGTTATTTTTATTAAGTTAGTTATTTTAATAATGTTGTTAGGTAGTCACAAGTTTGTTATTATTTAATTAAGTTATCCTAGGGTTGTTAGGATTAGTTATTCTAATTCTTTAAACAACCTAGATAGAGTTTATTTAAATAAGGATTATATTTAATCCACCTAGATAGGGTTTAGGACTCCCGATTCATCTACGAATCGTAGGAGGCGTGTGATACCTAGGGCAAGTAGGTGTGTCGTGTGCCTTACTATAAATAGGCACATGAGTTCTTCTTGTTAGACAGTTAATTATCAAATCAAATAAAAATCACAAGTTTTCTTTTTAAGGTATTCTTAAAGAAATCTCAAGGACTCATCGAGTGTTGATCCGAACCGTTAGTATTTGTCGCGTTTCAAATATTAGCACGAATTACGAACTATAGGTCTAGGGAGTAATTCACCATTGGGTGTCCTATAGGTCTAGGGCAAACAAATATCCTTCTACCTTGGGGAAACACCTCAAGACCGTCACAACTACAACAAAACAACCACCAAGACCATCACCATCGACGGCCATCATCACCACCATCGACATCATCATCACCGTCCATCTCATCATCCATCATCATTATTCCAAGATTCATCCAAGATTGTTCTTTATTTGTCCTATTTTATTATTTCATTCAAGATTGTTTTCAAGATTTACAAGAAGGCTTCCGCGGACGAGTTCTTTGATCAAGGCATGTTCCAACAAGATCACCACAAACATGTCTGGACTCAGAGGCCAGCTTAAGGCATGTCCCGGATACGACAAACATACACATATAGGGCTCAGAGGCCAGCTTAAGGCATATCCCCATATATGACAAACAGCTCACGTATTAAGTTCAGAGGCCAGCTTAAGGCATAACTTAATACGCATCAATACAATGTCATTCAAGTCTATGAACTAATCTATAGTTCTACTTTCTTAACTCCTAATCAACACTTAATTGATCCCGGGAACTAAGTTGAGGGAGAGCCGGTTTCCCTTTCGGTTGCCCGACCGGGGGGTCTCTATCCTCACTCCATTCCCGAACCCAATAAAGTGTCGCCCATCCTCCGGGGACCTCAAATACATATCAAAGATACAAGGAACGAGTTTCAATTAAAACCGATCAACCGATTAAAAGTTACAACCGATTTACAAACAAAAACGAGCTACAGGGGTCCCCAGCCGGTCGGCCGGCAGCCGGTCCACCGGCTGGTGATCCCTCTCAGCCTTCCTTTACTTTCAAAAACAAAGCACAAAGAACTCCCAGCCGGCTGGCAGGCGGCCGGTCTGCCGGCTGGGAACCCATTAAGGTTTCTCAAAACTTTCGCAAATACACTACACTGCACTCCCAGCCGGCTGGCAGGCGGCCGGTCTGCCGGCTGGGAAACCTATTCTTAATAGTCTCATTGTTACGCAAAAACAACAAAGAAACCAAGAAGCACCCTCAGCCGGTCGGTCGACCGGCTCAAAGAGCCTGCACGCGAAAAATCATACTTTCCAGCCTATTCAAAATACGATAAATCGACACCAATTCTTATGAATCGCTACAATTGATGTTTACCCAACATTACCAATCATCCAATACTACTATCTAACAGCAAACAAAACCCATAATAATCCTCAATACGATTATTCAATGTATTCGTCTTAACTTCGTGAAAAACTGAAAATAAGCTTATGAACATGTAAAGACATCACCAAGCATGAATTCTTCACATAAGAGCAATCCTAAGCATGTTTCTAAGTCCATTAAACATCAATCTTTAACAAAAATCAGAAACAATAAGAAGAACAACATCACAAGTGCTAATATTCACAATAAGGCCGAGTTTTTTCATTATCGCCACCTTAAATGCAATCCGGCTTAAAGATCCTCCTCTACAACGAAGCTATCAACTTCCGGGTCGTCCAAGCTCACACCTACAAGCACGAAAACCGAGATTACGGACCGGGAACGGAGTTTAGGCAAAACAGCCCGATTTTTGAAGTTGATGAAATGCAAAACGAAAGTGATAGATGGCTTGCAAATTTGATGAGGATTCCGAAAATGTTATTATTACCTTAATTCGGTAGACGGATGATGAAGAAAAGAGCAAAATAAGATGATTATAAATGGAGGTTTTGTGAGAATTGGTTTAACAGTGAAATGTTGAAGATGAAGAATGAGATGTCGACTTAGGAGCTTTTAAGAGTTTAAGTAATTGTCCTTTCCGTTTAAAATAAAACGAGTTAGGATACTTGAACGGGTTTTTAAGTTGTGAACTCAACCTTACCAAGTTTGTATTCGTCTTAAGGACCTAAGGTTCCTAAGACGGATCCTATGAATTATTTTAAAATAACTTAACATTAAATATTAAAATATTATTTCATCCCGTAAAAATAATTAAACCTTTAAAATATAATTGACGAAAATGCGGGATGTTACAAAAATATATACAAACAGCCTGGGATGGCACATCCCTACAGGCACTCAAAAACTGTAATGAAAGTCTAGAGTCTAGCTAACGCAAATGTGTAAGTCAAAATCGATGAATAGGATCATCGCTCGCTAGCTCCATGCAACCCTCTGCCAACCACCTGTCATGTACCTACATACATGTAAACATGTACGCCACAATCAGTGGGGAGTGACTAGAGTTCTCCTAGCCACCTTTTGTAACGACACATAACACAGAAATACACAACATACTCTGACATATATAGACATGTGAAGTATATAAATCTCAATATCTGAATCTCATATCATCATGCAATTACTATGCAAGGCTCTCAACCACTTCGGAAACTATTTGGAAGGAGAGCCGGTTTCCCTTCCGGTTGCCCGGCCGGGGGGTCTTTTAGTCCAAACCATTTACGAAACTAGCTAAAGAGTCATCCAATGCCTTGGATGAACAATTCAATAATCAAACGCTATACTCATCAATATCAACAACTACATCTGACACTGTACCAATACTAGGCAAGCAGATGCAAAACAACAAGTATAAAGGTTCAGCGGTCAACTTAAGACATAACCTAGATACCAAATATTCAGCAAGTAAAAAGGTTCAGAGGCGACATCTTAACGCATAGCCTAGATACCAAATTCACATTCACAAGCAATGGGTCCAGAGGTGAACTTAACACATATCTCACTACCATCAAATGTCGGGTCCAGAGGTGAGCTTAACACATATCCCAACATACATACACAAGCAATGGGTCCAGAGGTGAACTTAACACATATCCCACTGCCACACACAAGTATTGGGTCCAGAGGTGAACTTAACACATATCCCAATACACAGCTATCGCACACTGGGTCCAGAGGTGAACTTAACACATATCCCAATATGCGACAACCGATCACGTGTCAGGTCCAGAGGTGAACTTAACACATATCCTGACACGCCACAAACAAAACACGTAATGGGTCCAGAGGTGAACTTAACACATATCCCATCACCCGACAAGTAGCTCACGTATTAAGCTCAGAGGCCAGCTTAAGGCATACCTTAATACGCATCAATACAACCGCATACATATATAGAAACCAGAACCTTAGTTCTAACCTCCTAGACTTCTAAACAACACTTAATTGATCCCGGGAACTAAGTTGAGGGAGAGCCGGTTTCCCTTTCGGTTACCCGACCGGGGGGGTCTCTATCCTCTCTCCATTCCCGAACCCAATATAATGCCGCCCGAACCTCGGGGACCTCAAACACACATACAAGTATAAGAGAAAGGCCACTTTCGATTAAGTTATTTCTAAACAACTACTATATATTAAAAATATCTTAGTCCGATGAGAAATATTAACGGACACTTAAGAACTAACTAATTTTAGACAAGTCCCTAATTACTTACTAAATCCTACTTAGCTAAAATATATTTTACTAAGTATTTGATTACGTTCTAATTAACCGGTTCAACCGATAAAGGAAATAAACACGATTTAAATTAAATTAAACTTCACATTATATTACCTATATTTTATACGGGAAAATCAACTAACTAAATAAATTATTTCGACATGCTTCTAATAAGACCGTAACCCATTAATAATTCGTAACGACTTCTAACGTATAAAATTTAAACGTAAACAAGCTAGCAAACACGTACGTAAACTAAATAATTCAAGCAGACTAGCAAGCACGTACGTAAAATAATAATAAAATAATAAAATAATAATAAAATACTAGTAAATCCGAGAAATAACGTAATTAGTACGTAGTAGTTGTTGAATTTAAAAACAATAAAAGAAAATTGTAGTAGTACGAGCAATTAGAAGCGAAAACGCAGTTGATTAAATTCAACACTCCAACAACAATTAATTTAACATTCAGCTGCAATTAATTTGAAATTCAGCAGCAAGATTCGAACAATAACCGTAACAGCAAGCAGTAGCATCCACAACAATGAATGGCAGCAACGACAATAACTGAACATCGAATAATTGTATGCAGTAGCCGCTAAAATGAGCAGCTATAATTATAATAGTCAAGACAGAAACAATAGCACTACCACAACTAATTATAAGCATTGACTTTGCACAAACATACAACATCAGCCGCAAATTCAAGCATTCAAAATGAAATTCCCAAATTCAACCGATCTCCATGTATACTCCCAAATTCATTCCAAAAAATGAATTTAACATAATTTAACAACAACAATCTGTATATTATGCATACCAAACATGTTTACCACCTATTTCATGCCTCAAAACACATAAACATATCAATCTTAACAAAAAGCTTGTTACTTTAACAAATAAGACGAGTTACTCATAATTGTCACCTTGAAAGCGTGTTATGCTCCGATTTCTTCTTTAATAACGAAGCTATCAACTTTAGGATCCTCTAGGTCCAACCCCTACAACAAAAGAAACGGGTTTTATAAGCTTAAAATGAAATTTACCCAAAACAACGTCTTTTTCGAGTTCGACGAAATTGAAATTGAAAGAGATAGAAAGCTTGGAAAATGTCGCAAGGATTCCGAAAATGTAAGACTTACCGCGATTCGAGTTCGGGAAGGCCTTGAAATGTCGATTTTAAGCTTGAAATAAAAAGAAAAATGGAGGAAAAAAGAAAGCAGTGAAATGAATTTGTGAAGATGAATTATGTCGACACATAGGGTTTATGGTGGGGTTTAAGTAGTCATTTTTCTTATTTTGAGTCGGGTCACTTGTTGTGAACGGGTTTTGAGTCGGGTTTGATTTAAGCCAAGTTAACATCTTAAGAACTTAAGGATATTCTTAAGACGGATCTTAACGGAAATCTTTAAATTAAATTTACGACTTATTATTAAAATATTATTATATTCCGTAAAATAATTTAAAACCTTTAAATATATTATTTACGAAAATGCGGGATGTTACAATAATACACGTTTTTTAGGCCTCTGAACTCCTGAAACAAAAATTACCGAAAATCGTACGGATGGTTAATCGAGTCAGATATAGCGGGCACAAAAATTTGCAAAAACATCAGAAGACATTTGACGTTACCGATATGCTATAAACCAATTTCGACCGAAAATCGGATAACCGTGTAAAAGTGATTTATAGTTGTTTATAGGGTCTTGAATCGAATTAGATATCTCACGAGGCAATTTCAGACACGTAATAGAAAAACAGTCTGACAAAAAACAATGGCCGCTCCAACCACCTGAAACAGCTCGAACTGAAGGATATATACTACACGTTTTTTATCCGAATTGGATAGGGCATCAATTTGTTTTCATAAACACAAAACTATGAGGCAAAATATATTAGCTATCTTAACATCAATTATCGTATGGCTAGTATTTTCTCTATTAAAGATTCGTTGGGCTCTACGACCATGGGCTAATAAAGTACTAACAACGATCAAGTCAAGACGAATGGGTACAAGGCATGGGTGGACGGCCCGTGTTGGCGGAACAAGGCCCACGGCATGGAGTGTGCTCGGACACGGCCGGGTGGTTGCTCGGTCATCTCATTGGATGATCCGGCCATCTTGGACTCCTATTAGGCATTGGAGTATCTTTAATTTTTATGTTATTTTTATTAAGTTTGTTAATTTAGTTAGTTACTAAATTAGTTAAGGTTGTTATTTAGTTTGTTAAGGTAGTTACTAGTTTGCTACAAGGTTGTTACAAATTAGTTATTACTTTTTAATTAGTTAACCTAGGATTATTAGGATTAGTTATTTAATTCTTTTAATTCCTAAGATAGGTTTTTATTTTAATAAGGATTATATTTAATCCATTTAGATAGATTTTAGGACTCCTAATCAAAGACGGATTCAAGAATCCGAGTTATGGGAGGCGTGTGATTTGGGACGTGTGACCTTACTATAAATAGGCACATGATCCTCTCTTGTTAGTCAGTTAATCATTCAAGCAAATAAAATTTACAAGTTTTCTTTTAAGGCATTCTTAAGGAAATCTCAAGGACTCATCGCGTGTTGATCCGAACCGTTGGTATTTGTCGCGTTTCAAATATTAACACGAATTACAAACTATAGGTCTAGGGAGTAATTCACCATTGGGTGTCCTATAGGTCTAGGGCAAACAAATATCCTTCTACCTTGGGGATACACCTCAAGACCGTCACAACTACAACAAACAACCACCAAGACCACCACCATCGACGGACATCATCACCACCATCGACATCATCATCACCGTCCATCTCATTATCCATCATCATTATTTCAAGATTCATCCAAGATTGTTCTTTATTTGTTCTATTTTATTAATTCATTCAAGATTGTTTCCAAGATTTACAAGAAGGCTTCCGCGGACGAGTTCTTTGATCAAGAATTTGTATCAGTTTTTTAGGCCTCTGAACTCCTGAAACAAAAACTACCGAAAATCGCACGGATGGTTAATCGTGTCAGATAAAGCGGGCACAAAAATTTGCAAAAACATCAGAAGACAGTTGACGTCACCGGTATGCTATAAACCAATTTCGGCCGAAAATCGGATAACCATGTAAAAGTGATTTATAGTTTTTTCTAGGGTTTAGAATCGAATAAGATATCTCATGATGCGATTTCGGACACGTGGTAGAAAAACACGCTGAAAAATAACAATGGCCGCTCCGACCACCCGAAACAACTCGAATTTAAGGATATATAATACACGTTTTTTAGGCCTCTGAACTCCTGAAACAAAAATTACCGAAAATCGCACGGATGGTTAATCGAGTCAGATAAAGCGGGGACAAAAATTTGCATAAATGCCAGAAGACATTTGATGTTACCGGTATGCTATAAACCAATTTCGGCCAAAAATCGGATAACCGTGTAAAAGTGATTTATAGTTGTTTATAGGGTCTTGAATCGAATAAGATATCACATGATGCGATTACGGACACGTGGTAGGAAAACACGCTGAAAAATAACAATGGCCGCTCCGACAACCCGAAACAGCTCGAATTGAAGGAAATATAATACACGTTTTTTAGGCCTCTGAACTCCTGAAACAAAAATTACCGAAAATCGCACGGATGGTTAATCGAGTCAGATAAAGCGGGGACAGAAATTTGCAAAAACATCAGAAGACATTTGACGTTACCGGTATGCTATAAACCAATTTCGGCCGAAAATCGGATAACCGTGTAAAAGTGATTTATAGTTGTTTCTAGGGTTTAAAATCGAATAAGATATCTCACGATGCAATTACGTACACGTGGTAGAAAAACAGGCTGAAAAATAACAATGGCCGCTCCGACCACCCGAAATAGCTCGAAGTGAAGGATATATAATATACGTTTTTTAGGCCTCTGAACTCCTGAAACAAAAACTACCGAAAATCGCACGGATGGTTAATCGAGTCAGATAAAGCGGACACAAAATTTTTCAAAAAATCAGAAGACATTTGTCGTTACCGGTATGCTATAAACTAGTTTCGGTCGAAAATCGGATAACCGTGTAAAAGTGATTTATAGTTTTTTATAGGCTCTAAAATCGAATACGATATCTCATGATGCGATTTCGGACACGTGGTAGAAAAACACGCTGAAAAATAACAATGGCCGTTCCGACCACCCGAAACAACTCGAATTGAAGGATATATAATACACGTTTTTTAGGCCTCTGAACTCTTGAAACAAAAATCACCGAAAATCGCACGGATGTTTAATCGAGTCAGATAAAGCGGGCACTAAAAGTTGCATAAATATCAGAAGACATTTGATGTTACCGGTATGCTATAAACCAATTTCGGCCGAAAATCGGATAACCATGTAAAAGTGATTTATAGTTGTTTATAGGGTCTTAAATCGAATAAGATATCTCATGATGCGATTTCGGACACGTGGTAGAAAAACACGCTGAAAAATAACAATGGTCGCTCCGACTACCCGAAACTGCTCGAATTGAAGGAAATATATTACACGTTTTTTAGGCCACTGAACTCCTGAAAAAAAAATTACCGAAAATCGCACGGATGGTTAATCGAGTCAGATATAGCGGGCACAAAAATTGGTAAAAACATAAGAAGACATTTGACGTTACCGGTATGCTATAAACCAATTTCGGCCGAAAATCGGATAACCGTGTAAAAGTGATTTATAGTTGTTTATAGTGTCTAGAATCGAATAAGATATCTCATGATGCGATTTCGGACTCGTGGTAGAAAAACACGCTGAAAAATAACAATGGCCTCTCCAACCACCCGAAACAGCTCGAACTGAAGGATATATACTACACGTTTTTTAGGCCTTTGAACTCCTGAAACAAAAATTACCGAAAATCGCACGGATGGTTAATCGAGTCAGATATAGCGGGCACAAAAATTTGCAAAAACATCAGAAGACATTTGACGTTACCGGTATGCTATAAACCAATTTCGGCCGAAAATCGGATAACCGTGTAAAAGTGATTTATAGTTGTTTCTAGGGTTTAGAATCGAATAAGATATCTCACGATGCAATTTCGGACACGTGGTAGAAAAACAGGCCTAAAAATAACAATGGCCGCTCCGACCATCCGAAACTAGAGGTGGACAAAAGTGCGGGCCAGCCCGGCCCGGCCTTGCCCAGCACTGTCACATGGGGCCAATTTTTTCCAGCCCACATAGGGCCGGGCCGGGCCAGCCCAGCCCTGTAGATGTTAGGGCCTGGGCCAGGGCCGGATTTTTGCAGCCCAGCCCAATTATCAGCCCGGTAAAAGTGTCAGCCCGAACCAGCCCGGCCCGGTCCGGCCCGGCAGATATAGCTGTTGAAAGTTACTGTTGAAAGTTGCCGTTGAAAACAATTGGAAAGTAATTGCAAAAGCAATTGGAAATTTAACCGTTGGAAGGCTGGAAGAATTGAAAAATTATGTTTTTCTTTTTTTTTTTTTTCATTTTTTTCCTATAAATACTACACTAAATCAATTCATTTTTCACACAACTCAACTTTCTACTCTTTTATTCTCTTCTTCTCTTAATCTTTTATCAATCTACTTCTCTAATCTCTTATTAATTTAGTTTTCTTAATCTATTATCAACTCTCTAATATACACTAGTAGAAAAATGACATTTGGCAAGCACTTATGGCTACGGTTGTAGTTAATAACCATAGCCGTAAAAATTTTGAGAATAGGCTTTTATAATGGCTACGGTTGTTTTCAAACAACCGTGGCCAAAACTAAAAAATGATACGGTTGTGGGAAATAACCGTAGCCAAAACTATTTTAGAAAAATAAAAAGCTACGGTCATAGGCAATAACCGTAGCCAAAAAGTATTTTAAAAAAATAAAAAGCTACGGTAGTAGATAATAACCGTAGCCAAAACTATTTATAAAAACAAAAGGCGACAGTTGATTATTAGAACCGTAGCCATATATCTTTTAAATTTTTAAAAATGCGGCAATGCATCTACACGAAATTTTTAGTAACCCACAAAATACGTTTTCCTTCCCTCCAAAAAAAAAAAAATTAATAATAATTAAATATTGAAACGTGTTCATATCAAAATTGGAAACCAAATAAACAAATTAAACTATTCAATTTAACGAAAACTCAATCTCTTCACAATTGGAAACCCAGCTATACTCTTCGACAAACTATTCAATTGGAAACTCAATCTCTTCGACAAACTATTCAATTGGAAACTCAATCATTAAAATTGGAACCCCAACTCAATCTCTTCGACAATTTAAGCAAACCTCAAACTCAATTTCATCAAAATTGAAACTCCAGCTTAATCATTAAAATTGGAAACCTCGCCTGCGATATCTCACGCCTGCGACAATCTCCGGCCAACGCACCTTCATCGACGTAAGCTCACGCGGTTGTCGTCTGCTCCAATAGTTTATAGGTAATTTCCTATCTTCTTATTTATATTTAAGTTCATAGCCAATTTAATCAACAATTTCTTTTTAACCTGTTGCTTGAATTATAGTCAGTATTGTTTATATTACTTGAATTATTTCCGTTGATAATCGATTTCCTCATCTGTGATATTACTGTATTAATTTGCTTAAATTATTTCTATTTAGAATTGTAAGTTTAATTTAACTAGTTAAGTCTTGATTATTTATACTAGTGAAATTAGCGGGTTTTAATGAAATTGAAGTAGATTAATTTGAGAAACTGGGAGATTATGGCGATTAAAATTGCTTCAGATTTGGCCTTGTTCATAGATAACCAAGAGGCTCTTGCTTTCTCCCTTTTTAGTCTGATTTTTGCAACATGCTGCTGCTTAAGACTATTTTACTATATAGAAAGACCAGCCTGTGCTATGCTTTGATTTGTATATTCGATGCTTTTATAGTCGCAAATCAAAATCGCTCTGGATGTAGTAAGTATAAATGGTATTAATAGAGTGCAATATAGTTAGCGTAAACACATAATTTAGCATAATTGAATAAAATCTAATCATGTATAACATCAAACTTATCATAATATAATTGCTTAATAAATAAATTAAAACTAAGAAAAGCATAAAATGGTATCTTACATTATTGTCCGCCTTGCTATTAACACGTTTTTTCACCGGTTCTAGGTATTCTTTTTTCTAGCCATGGATCGAAGTTGGATGTATAATATGAAACGTTCAACTCTTGAATTTCGTCCCTTAGTCAAAGAGAAATTTGTGAGATGTGCTGTGGAGAATGTAGTTAGAAAAGGAGAGACACGCATATTATGCCCTTGTGTTGATTGTGAAAATATGGAAAAAGTGTTAACCCCTGATATTTGTGTGGATCATTTAGTTTTACGTGGGTTTATGAAGGATTATACACGTTGGATATTTCATGGTGAACCCATAGGGCTTCCTGGAATAGAAATAGGTAGACAAGAGCCAGGAGAATATGTTAATGATGATGATATTGAAAGGGACCGACTAGATAGCTTGATTGATGACGTGCAAGTTAATTTTGAGGATGAGCCACGTGTTTTCGAGAGATTGCAAAGTGACGCGGAGAAACCTTTGTACCCTAACTGTGATAAATTCACCCGTTTATCTGCTGTGATGAACTTAATGTCTTTAAAAGTAGAAAATAGGTGGAGCGATAAGAGTTTCACAGCCTTGTTAGAACTCTTAGATGACATGCTGCCCGAAGCTCACGTTCTTCCAAAATCTACTTATGAAGCCAAAAAAGTTATGTGTCCAATAGGTTGTGACTATGAAAAAATCCATGCATGTCCGAATGATTGCATTTTGTAACGTAAGAAATATAAGGATTTGAATGAGTGTCCAAAGTGTAAGGCGTCACGATATCGGGTGAAGGATAAGGATGGCAATGGTGAGAAAAAGAAAGGCTCACCAGTAAAGGTGGTGTGGTATTTACCTATAATACCAAGACTTAAACGGTTTTTTGCTAATGTAAATGAAGCTAAGAAATTAAAGGTGGCATTCAGAAATGAGAAAAAAAGATGGCAAGCTTAGACATCCTGCCGATGCTCCTCAATGGAGAACAATTGATAGAATATTTCCTGAATTTGGCAAGGATGATAGGAATTTGCGTTTGGGCCTTTGTACTGATGGAATGAACCCTTTCTCTACATTAAATAGTCAGCATAGCACGTGGCCCGTCCTTCTGTGTATATATAACTTGCCTCCTTATTTGTGTATGAAGCGCAAATACTTGATGTTGTCACTTCTTATACAAGGACCAAAGCAACCTGGAAACGATATAGATGTTTATCTAGAGCCTCTCATTGATGATTTGAGACTATTGTGGGATGAAGGGGTGATGGTGTATGATGCAGTTGCGAAAGAAGATTTCAAATTGCATGCTATGTTGTTGTGTACTATAAATGATTTCCCTGCATATGGCAATTTGTCTGGATACTCAGTTAAAGGGAAAAAAGCATGTCCGATATGTGCTGAAGGAACTATAGCTTTATTGAACCTGCTGATTGGGAGAAATTCAAGAAATTCAGAGAGCCAAGGAATTCAAGGTGATGCTATCACTTTTTTGAACGATATAGAAGTATTATAGACTCATTCAGTTAATTGTTTTTTTACAACACTTGGTTATTTCAGGAAATAGGTAGGAAAGCTTCAGAAAGTCGTAGGCAAAACCAGCATCCACATCTCATGGGTAGGCGGGGATATAACCAAAGAGTCGCTTAATGGGTAGCTGATTCTTCCATGTCTTCATCTTCACAAAAATCGGTTAGCGATTTAGTTCTTGATCGTAGTTGGCGCTGGATTAAGGGAAGGACTAAATCTGACGGGAATGTTCCAAATAAGAAAACTCAAGAAGCTGCGGACGAAATGGTTAGTGTGATCTTTTTTTCGCTTGCATTTTCAATCGCGTGAACCCACTGCATTCTGTTATAATGAATATATCAGTATAGTAGTGAATGAATATCAGTAGCCACTGCACTGCTCAGTACACAGTACTGCACTGCACCAACTGTACTGATACAGTACAGTATTCGAACTAGCCGAACCAGAATCATGTCCTTACGGACCATTTAGGCTCCTTTTTTTTGGTAAAAGGTAAGTCCAGGCCTGCTGCCTCGGTTGAAAAAGCTGACTATATCAAAAGACTTCCTGGAGTACAGTTGGTAGATGGAAAGGTATGTCTCACCAGGTTCAACCCAAGACGAGCATTTGACAGAAGAGGTATAATGATTCCCCAAAAAACTACATCTGTCAAAATCACAGCACCTACACAAGTCTGTCAACCAAAGATGGTGTATTTATTTTCTTCTCTTATTATTTTTTTTTTCTGTTTCTTCAGTCACCTCTAAAATTCATTTGTTCACACGTACTCCAGACTAACCTGATATACAATTTGCATGAGATATCCCCAAAACCCAGCCCGCGGTTGCAGTGTTTGTTCCTGTTCCTGGTAGTAGTTACTACCACCTTTTCTGCTTCTACTCTCTGCAATGTCGCCATCCGCTTCAATATCTTGTCCAATAAGTGAGCTACCATGTTTAGAAGAGTATAGTCAGTCAGTCACCTTCATTTAGGTGAGGAGGATTTTCAAAAGTGTAGTGAATCTAATGAATGGAGAGAGCATCTAAGACCCTTTTTCATGTTGTAAAGTGTCATGTGTACTTCTAATATGAATCCTTGAATATATAATTGTCATGCAAACAGTGTGTAATTGAATCCTCATATGGTAATTGTCTGTATTCTGTATGCTCAGATGCTTTTAGAAAATCTTAATTAGAATATCAGTATACAAATCAATATGGTTTCTAATATCGTTTTGTATCGTATCAGGTTGAATGGAAACAGAAGGTAGCTTCTGGAGAGTTTGTCCCAAATAGATATGATGATGTCCTGTCACGTAGCCTAGGTAAGAAGGAACATCCGGGTCGAGTGAGAGGATTCAGTGCAGGAGTTACTATCAAGGACGTGTTCGGTTTATCACATCGAACCTCCCAAAAGTCTAAGGGACTACGTGATTGGGAAGTAGCTGAACTTACTGAGCGCATCCAAAAGGAAGCTCGCGCGTCCGTAAGCCACCTTGTTCGACAAGAGGTGATTGCGATATTAAAGCGAATCGGAATGGAGGTTCTAGAAGATTTTGATGAATATCAGAGTAGTTGTCAATCTGTGGACCCGCTAAAAATTCAAAACACGAGCGAAGAAATACATCTACCCCCTAATCTTAAAGAGTTAAAGGTATTTCTTGTAACTATATGAAGAGGCCGACTAAGCAGCTTTTGTATCATAGTTGTGGTGTACTATATTTACTATTGATTGGATACATGACTTTTTTGAATTTTTAGGGGCCAACAAAGTGTGGGCTAACTTGTGTTCATAATGGGTGATTTTCAATGTTGCCGAAGGTATAGTTTACCCAAAACAAGATGACACAGAGGTAGTTCATGGCACATCATTACATGTTAGTAATATGAGAGTGTCAGTAGATAAAGTTTTGGAAGGAAGCGCTCCACTTCCCGTTCCCACTCAATATCTCGAGCGTGTAGCAGATGCGGTTGGTAGTTTTGTGCAGTGGCCTATAGAGCTAATTGTGTTTGGAGACAAGGTGCGTATATATCCTGCTCTTATTTCTTTTTTGTTTCTCTTTAGTGTTATTCTGACAATGCTACTTTTATCTATAAGGAATCACTTTTTGTCCCTTCGACCGCCAATAAAGAAAAACAGACTTCCAAAGTTTCTGTCATCAAGCCAACGAGTGAGCCTAAGATTGATAATTGTATATCTCTTGGACCGAAATGTAAGAAGTTAGAGGACTTGCTTTCCCTCATGGTTCCTGAAAAAAAAGTCTTTGACGTAGTATTGCCATCGAAATTATTTTTCTTTGAGGTGGATAAAACTTTATTTATAACAGAGGAAGATATTAACCAACTATTTCACTTGGCTTTCTTGAATGTATCATGCATTCAGTTGTTCATGATGTAAGTTATAATATATTCTTTTTTTTATCCACGTACTAAAGTTAAAGTATATAAATGATTTTTGGTGATGTGATTTTAATTTTTTCCGTCTTATGTAAGGTATCTACAAAAGCACTCCGAGGAAAAAAATGAAGGCTTATCTTCTATTGCTTTCTTGTGTCCAACAATCGTATCTCAAATAGGCAATAATAAAGAGTGCAATGATAAAGTATTGACGTATGTGGAAAATAGCTTAATTCAAATGGAAAATGTTGGTGTCGTATTAGTACCATTTTGTCAAGAGTAAGTACATATTTTACCAATTTGGTGATCTTTATTTATATTTTATTGTATTTGTTGTAGATATTTTGAAAATTTGTTGTTTTAATTATATGTAGAATGCCTTGGGCGCTGATAATCCTTTGTCCACTTACACAACAAGCATTTTTATGTGACCCTATGACTAAAAGGTGTGATGTCACCTTTAAATATCTCTTGCAAGGGTATGTGCATTTATTACCTACACTATATATATGCATTTTTAAAACTTGTGTCAGGTTAACCATCAATAATTGTAATATTTTTTATAGTGTGTTTCGAGGTTTCAAGGCTCGTGCAGGTTATACTTTGAAATCGGGGATGTCATTAAAGTGGAGCAACGTAGAAGTAAGTTTCTTAATCATTTTGTTTTATAATTATATGTGATGCGGTACATGTTAGATATTAGTAACCTTTTGATATTGTTTTGTAGTGTCACCAACAACCTGGAAGTACTGACTATGGTTATTATGTGATGCGGTACCTGTTAGATATTGTGAGACACTACAATCAAAATATAAATGATTATAAGAAGGTATTTAAAATTTATATGTTAAGTTTTGACATTATTAGTAAACACACTAACAATAAAAAAATTTATTGTCATGTTCCATTATACATATTTGGTTTTTTATGTTTTGGTAGTGGTTTGGATCAAAAAAGGCTTATACGATTGGAGAAGTCAATGAGGTTCGAGAACTATGGGCTACTTATTTAATGTCGAACCATCTCTAGTTGCTGGTAAGTATACCATACTCACCACTGTTGGTCTGTGTTGCAAATACTACATGTTACTACACATCTATGCCTCTGTCACTGTGATTGATATGGTTCTTACTGTTTTCGTTGGTTAATCACTGCTGTTGTCACGATTCTATACACTATTGTGGGCTGTTGTTATCACTGAACATCACTGCACTGTAGTTGATATTGTTGTTGTCATTCACTGCGTGCTACACCACTCTACTGCACCAACTGTTGCTACTTCACTACTTCTGCCCACTGCTCACTGTTACTACCACGGTACTTACTGCACTAACTGCACTACCATACTGTTGTTCTCTGTCATCTGCGTGTGTAAACCAGTGCTCAGTGGCTGTCTCTGCTCAACATTACCTTAGTCTCTCAAAGCTACTGGTTGTGGTGTAAGAGTGACACTTCGCATACTACTGTCATACACGATAACTTGGTGTCATTTAGCCTTTGTTTTCATGCTTGCAGCCCCCTTGTGTTGGTACAAAAATTTAGTTGTAAACTGAGCACTTCCTCGTGTTCTTCTTTTGATTGTTCTGTACTTGCAGCCACAGGGCTTAGCGCAGAAGCTTAGTTATGAACTTGGTGCTTCTTATCATGTTCGTATTGGTTGTTTCATGGGTATGCTACTTAGAATGCTTAGTAATAGTCATTATAGAATGCTCGTAATAATGATAAAATGCGACTGGATGTGGGGACTGATTTGCGTTCCCTTTACCTATGACTACTAGAGAGAAGCCTCTGAGGTTGTGTCGTGCCACCAAAGGTCAATTTAGATTTAAGAAGGTTGTTTAAAGGCTTTGTGAGATTGGAGAAGTCAACGAGGTTCGAGAACTATGGGCTACTTATTTGATGTCGAACCATCTCTATTTGCAGGTAAGTATACCATACTCCTCACTTTATTGTTATCAAACTTGTATGTAGGTTAAGACGACTGATTGCACTTCTGTCTTATCAATTGATTCTCCATTCTGCATTGATTCCTATGTCTCCATATGTTGTAGATATCTCTAGTTGTAGGTAAGTATAACAGTCTCATTAAAGCCATATACCATGGTACAGTAGTAATGAAAAATAGAAAATAAATTGTGCACTGTATTCGGATTGAAAGTCATATTGAAAGTATGGAGATTGTCGGATTTAAGGTGTTTGTATTCGGTAAAAGCCAATGTGATGCTATAAACGGGTTGGTTGCAAAAGATGGAAAGGTATATTCTGTGATAAGGCTAAAGTCGTATCACCTTAATCAAAGTAAAACTATCTCAATACTAGCAGAATAGCTAGTGGTAAGACAGCTATCGAATCCACAGGGAGGCGGTAATAAACGGTTTGCTAATGGTAATTAAGTCTAAAAGTAACAGTTTTACGGGGTTTTGGTTTGTTTGTTTTGACTAAAAACTAAAAACAATTGAAATAAAGGATGTGTAACAGAGATATTAAAAGTCTAGGAATTCCGGGTCACCAAGTATATTATATTGGGATTCTTAATTAATCACTAGTTCAATCGGATTATTCAAGGTCACAAGATTGGTCAATACTATTGTGTTCTTTAGGTCAAAAACTAACATGCGATCGCTATTATTAGAATCAACCTATTTGATTATCGCAGCCTATATCAATTCTAACCCGATCGGTGAAAGAACTAATTTGCTACACTAATTATCAATTCAGGCCTAAATCAATAAATTAGAATAAGAACAATAATCAAACAACAATCCTTGCGATTTTACTAGCAATCAATTAACATTCCCTTTTTAATATACTTGGATCCCCTTCATCCTAGATTAAGAAATTAGCTACACATATTGAATCTAATAACAATAACAATAAAGAGGATTGAAAACATGATTGAAGATGATAAATAACAACAAGGAATAAAAAGCATAAAAACTTGAATGAATTAAATTAAACAAGAAATAGTAATACCGTAGTAATTAGCAAGGAAAGATTAAGAACAAAGAATGGATTAATCCGGACAATGATGAAGAGAAAAGCTAGATCTAAAGTAGTGTGTAAATTCAAAGGTAGTAAAACTA
Organism: Silene conica; assembly: GCA_029255685.2. Classification (NCBI taxonomy): domain Eukaryota; kingdom Viridiplantae; phylum Streptophyta; class Magnoliopsida; order Caryophyllales; family Caryophyllaceae; genus Silene; species Silene conica. The sequence continues at coordinate 40,852,174 of CM055316.2, read as the reverse complement.
GGTTATCGAGCCCTTATTTATAAAAAAATAAGGAAAGTCGAAATAAGGAAAAAAAACGGAAATAAAATCTTGCGACGGGTTCCTCGATCGAGGACGTCACTCCCTCGATCGAGGACCCCCCCTCGATCGAGGACATCACTCCCTCGATCGAGGGTCTTCGTCAAATGGCCTTATTCAGCTCTTTTCTTCCTTAATTCTTCTCCAAACTTCCTAGAATCTCTTGGGATCCTCTTGTATTCCGCCTTGTCGACTCTCGTGATGCCTTAGTACACCAACAATGCACTCATCCTGCATTAAAACATAAAAAGGCGGAAGTATCGACAATCTCACCGAAACGGCATATAAAATGTCATATAAAATCACAAACCGTTTCAAAAACATCTGAGGTGAAGCATAAAAGTGTATGTAAATATGACTCATCAAACTCCCCCAAACCGACTCTTTGCTTGTCCTCAAGCAAAGCAAACTAAAAGAAGACCCATAAAAAAAAAATGGTGACTAGCTAACTCAGAGCCAATGCTAATGAACTAAATCCCAAGCTATGAATGTAACTAAGTGATGACTAAAAAGAGAAAACTCAGCTCATATTCCAAGATGACAACGATGTAGACAAGCCAATTACCTTTCAATCTTGCAAGACAAATTAGTCGGATTCTCACGGATTCGCTCAAGCACTCATAAGGGGTGAAAAATATGTGAGATAGAAAGAAATAAGACACTCACTCAACTTATGAAACATGCATGCAATCTAATGTGATAGAGATTTCCCCAACTAAAATGCAATCATAATGTAGACAAAAGTACATGTATCAAGGACAATAAGGATGGCAAATGGGCAAAGGTATAGAAATGGTTTGTGCCGAAGCACGTTATGGATATGTGGGGCTAAGACGGTAGTCGCAGCATTAAACCAAAACCAATTCTATAATAAGTATCACAATTCATCCCAATCTAGAGAATTTATCTCAATATTACAACACATGAGAGTCAACAAACTACCTTCCAAAGATGCATAAAACTCGAGTAGTCATCCTTTCGATCTCTTAACTAAATCAAATGAAGCGTATATTTTCTTTCTTTTCTTTTTTTTTCTTTTTTCTTTTTTTTTTTCATTTTCCTTTTTTCTTCTTCTTCTTTTTTTTTTTTTTCATTTTCTGCTTCATACTTTTTTCTCCTTTTTCCATCATAAGAGATACAACACAATTGCTCAAAATATTTCTACTACACCCACAAGTGACAAAATAAGTCCCTATCCCTGTTGGGGCTGGTGTCCTTGACAATTAAGTACAATGACTTATTAAATCTCTTTAAGGATCACAAGGGCATACTTTTGTATTATTACCAGTTGATCCACGTTTATCAATAACGGTTGGCTTGCTAGATAAGTTTGACGTTATTGTCATACGGATGGCGGTGATCAACTGGTCCCTATACGTCACACCTATAGGACACGATTGAGAGATGTGAAGGTATGAAAATACAGTCACATTTATGCCGAATATGACTAAACAGTTAGTCAGAGGTAATTGACTAATAAATTAGTCAATAAGATGTTGAGATTATTATTTAATACGGATTAAATAATTTTAGCTAATACGAATTACATGATTAATTCGTAAATTAAATATAAACAGTTATATTTAATTAAATATAGTATTCGCGAATTAATATAAACAGTTATATTAATTTAGGTAATTATACAATATCGTATTTTATCAGACCGTTATTAATATATCGACTATATTAATATCTGATAACATGTTACGATTTATAATTAAATCCCGCAAATAATATTTAGCAAAACGGGTCGAATCACGCAAAGGAATAAGGTAAGAGTGGACAAAGCCCACTCCTACCCTACCCAATTCGGCCGACCATATGGTACTACATAAGGAGAGTTTTTCTCCTTATGTCAGGGACTGGTTGAATCACAATCTCAAGAATTAGGGTTTTGAGAACACCTTTTTCCCAAAACTCAGATCTCACATCTAAAACCTCACAAAAGCTCTCCCCATATTGCAAGGCAATTGGAGGGTATTTTCTAGCACACGCGGCATCGTCTCAATCAAAGTCTTGGGTGCAAGTTATAGGAGGGAATTTATTTTAATTCCTGTTCTTAGGCCATTAGCACAAAGGACCAAATGTTGACTTCTTTTCATGTTTTATTTATCTTATGACTATAATCTCAACTGTAATTTTCATTATAATCCTGCAAGTTTAGGGCGAATACATGTTATATTCCCCACAAGTGGTATCAGAGACAGGCCATGAAAATTTTACTTTTGTGATTTTCGTAAGTTTGAAAACCTGAAAAATCGTTTTCTGTCGCGGTGTCGGTCGACCGACCTCCTGTCACGGTCGGTCGACCACTCTCTGGCGGTGTCGGTCGATCGACCTCCTGTCTCGGTCGGTCGACCACCCCCTGTTTTCTTTCTGTTTTTTTTTAGAAAACAGTTTCCTTTTGTGAGTTTTTCGATCTAGGTTTTCGATTCATGTTTACATATTGTTAATTAATCGATATTCTTGACAATATGTGAACCCTTGTTGATGTCAATTTTGATTCACTTGTTTTAATCAAAATTTAAAGGTAAAAACTTGTTTTAATTTCAAAAGTGCAGCGTTTTGCGTTTTCTGAAATTCGTTTTTACTGTGTTCTGGTCGGTCGACCTAATTAAAAGGTCGGTCGACCGTCTCTTCTGTTGCAGAATTTTTCGCTTTTTCGGCTGGTGGTCGGTCGACCACAAGTACCGGTCGGTCGACCACCCCCCTGTAACAGACTCGCTTTTTTTTTTATTTCGAAAATATCATGTTTTTATTTTCACATGGCTTAAAATAATATACTATATACGGAAATAGTGTATTATTTAGTGAAACGGTTCACCCTCGTTTGATACATATTGTTTTAAAACAGTTTAAAATAATGGATTATATGTTAATTGAAATTAGTGATTAAAACGGTATAGTCACTTAATTTTAATCTTAAAAGGTGGTTTGGTATAAATTTATTCATCATAATAACAGTGTTATGTCATGTATAAATTGTTTTTTAGTTGATGCATTTTATTTATCGTCTTGTGAATGCCTTGAATGCTTTCAATAACGTATTTAATTTTTGCAATCGGTTGTAACTTAGTGTGGCCTTAGAAGATTGTGTTACCGTAATGATGGGACACGATCTTGCTTGTAATTTTGAGATCTTGAATCTCCGTTTTGGGTTTTTGCCATGTAATTACTTTTGTATTTAAATTAGAATGTATCTAGGATTACTTTTGTAATTTAAATTAGTAATTTTGTGAAGACCAAAGACAAGACGGAGACCGGATGCTCACTCCCGCTGCAAGGACCAAGATGGAACATCAAGACAAGCTTCTAGGGTCCAACAGTGGATTCCAAGTTGTTTTATGTTTATTTTGGTAGGATAGGCCACACTAGGACTTTTATTTACGTTTATTGCATTTATCTTTATGCTTTCTTCGATAATAGCTTGCATCATATTCCGCCTAAAAACCAAACCACCTATATCATGCCTGAAAACTGACTCATGTAGAGGTCTCGCGTTAGTTTTCTGTGACAATACAGATGTCACATGTCATTTAAAAGCCATCACTTTATTTAATTCATTCACGCATATGCTAGATATTAGTTCACTTAATATGAATAAATAAAAGTTGATGGGGTCTTCCTCGTATAACCAAAAATTGAGACTAGTCTTTATAAATCAGCCTCCCATGAATCCCTTCTTCGTCGGTAGGCATAATATGACCCCTTCTACGTCGGGTAAGTGGGAACAGATGATATATTTTATCTCAACATCATGGTCACTCGATAATATTCCAGTGACTGAGATGGACTAATAGATAGGATATACGGAAATCTATCGACCAAGAGTTCCAACGATTGGAATTAGCCAAACTGTGGGCTTATCAATATACGGAAATTGAGTCTTGGGATCGTTTATATAATTCTTGAGGGAGATCAATTATATAAATGCATGAGTCTACGAGTTTAAATTTCTATTTAATATAGACTTAAATCACAACAATAAGTTGCTTATATGGTTTTGTTTTATCTTCTTTTCAGTGTAGAACACGTTCATTAAAACTGCTGTAAAACTAAAATGGCTGGTGAAGACCCAATGCCAAGTGCCAAGCTAGCACGTGAATCCTGGCTAAAAGCCTTCATGGACTCCATGAATCAGTCAACTAGACTGAGGAATGATGGGTCAAACTTCTCTGACTGGGAGGCAGCACTACGGAATGCTGCCATTGCTGACGGAAAGCTCAAGTTCTTAACTGAGCCCATTCCGCCACACCCAGGAACTGGAGCTAGAGCCAACGAAATTCGCGCTCATAGCGATTTCGTTATGGAAGCGGGTGCGATAAAGAACGTACTCATCTATGCAATGGAATCCAATTTGCAAAGACGCTTCATAACCCATGGTGCAAACAAGATTTTCACCACGCTCACTAACGAATTCTCCAAGGCTCCGAGAATCGTTTCTTATGAGCATACCTGTCGCTTCTTTGAGGCGAAACTCCAGAAGGGCCAAGCTGTTAGCCCACATATTCTCAACATGATTGAGAATATCGAGAAACTGGAGTCCCTAAACTGCAAGATCAGTGAGAACATCATCGTTGATCGCATGCTTCATTCGCTTCATGATGGGTTCGCCCTCTTTAGGGCCAACTACTACATGAACGACATGAAGAAGACTCCCCATGAGCTCCACTCCCTTCTCGTACAGACTGAGAAGGATCTTAAGTTGAGTGGGAGTCTTAAGCAGGATGTTCTCATGATCTCCAGTAAGGGGAAAGGTAAGGGGAAGGCTAAAGCTCAGGGCGACCTAGCAGTAGGTAAGCCCAGGTTCAAGAAACCAGGATTTGCTAAGAGTGGGCCAGGTGAGTCGAGCAACTCACAGGGCAAGACTAAGAGCAAGGATACAAGCATGGAATGTCACCATTGCCACAAGACTGGGCATTGGAGGCGCTCATGCCCCGTGTATCGCGAGGACATTAAAGCAGGCCGTGTTACTCCTGTTGGTATGTCTTCTTCTTCTTTTATTCACATGATTGAGATTAACCATGCAAGTTGCGGAACTTGGGTACTTGATACCGGTTGTGGTTCTCATCTATGTAATCATGTGCAGGGCCTCCGAAACCAAGAACCCCTAATCAAGGGTGAGGTGGACCTGCGTGTCGGGAATGGAGCACGTGTGGCTGCAGTCTCGAAGGGAACATACGTAATCCAGCTTCCAAGTGGATTCGAGTTATTTTTATATAACTGTTATTATGTTCCTAGTTTATCCAAAAACATTATTTCAGTTTCTGCACTTGACAAACTCGGATTTTCATTTGTAATAGAGAATAATAGCTGTATTTTCTCCTTACACAATATGATTTATGGCAAGGCAGTTTCCATGAATGGAATTTATGTTTTAGATCAAACTACCGAGATATTACATGTGAATAATAAAAGAATAAAGGTAGGTGACAAAGATCAAACTTACTTATGGCATTGTCGTACGGGACACATAAATGAGCAACGCGTTAAACAGCTCATACAGAATGGAGCTATTTCGCCCTTTGATTTCGAATCATATGGCACGTGTGAATCATGTCTCATCGGCAAAATGACTCGTATTTCCTTCAAAGGTGTTGGAATGCGCGCTGCCGACCTATTAGGACTCATACATACGGACGTATGTGGCCCTATGTCGATCAACGCACGAGAAGGCTATAGGTATTTCATCACTTTCACGGATGATTTGAGTAGATATGGCTATGTCTACTTGATGAAACATAAAAGTGAATCCTTTGACAAGTTCAAAGAATACCAGAATCGGGTACAGAACCAGCTGGGTAGAAAGATTAAAGCACTACGCTCGGATCGTGGTGGTGAATATCTTTCACACGAGTTTGATCAACACCTAAAAGACTGTGGGATCGTGCTACAGTTGACTCCACCTGGAACACCACAATTAAATGGTGTGTCCGAACGGAGAAATCGAACTTTACTTGATATGGTTCGATCCATGATGAGTCACACCGTTGTGCCTGATTCATTGTGGGGCTATGCTCTTTTGTCGGCCGCTCTAATACTTAACCGAAGTCCGTCTAAAGCTGTTGACAAGACTCCATTCGAGTTATGGAAGGGAACGGTCCCTAACTTGTCCTTTATTCGGGTTTGGGGCTGCGAGGCTTATGTCAAGTGGAGACACGAGGATAAGCTCGGCCCGCGATCGGTCAAGACATACTTTATAGGCTATCCAAAGGGAACGTTTGGTCATTACTTCTACTCGCCTACCGAACAACGTGTTTTTGTTGCGGCTAGTGCGACGTTCTTAGAGAAAGAATTTCTCGAGAACAAGTCGAGTAATAGAACCTTCGAGTTATCGGAGGTTCAAGAACCAACTACCGAGCAACCATTAGAGGAAACAGTACCTTCAACCGAGGCTGCGGTAGATATCCCTGAGGAACCTAGGAGGTCAGGAAGAGTCTCTATTCCACCGGACAGATACATTGGTATGGTCGAGGAACACGATACAGATGACGTCTTACTCCTAGAGGGTAATGAACCCACAACCTATAAAGGTGCCATGACCAGTTCTGACTCAAAGTTATGGCTAGAAGCCATGCAATCCGAGATGGACTCCATGTATGAGAACAACGTGTGGGATCTTGTGGACCTACCTGCAAAGGTACGTCCCCTTCAATGCAAATGGCTTTACAAGATAAAGCATGCCGTGGAAGGACAACAAGATATCCACAAGGCTAGACTAGTTGCTAAAGGTTTCACTCAAGTGCCAGGCTTGCACTATGATGAGATCTTTGCACCCGTAGTCATGCTACGTTCCATTCGGATTATCTTAGCGATCGCCGCATTTCATGACTATGAAATATGGCAATGGACGTTAAAACCGCCTTCTTAAACGGTTATTTGGAGGAAGAGTTGTACATGGTACAACCCGAGGTGTTTATCGATCCAGCACATCCTAAGAAAGTTTGCAAGCTTAAGCGTTCCATCTATGGACTTAAGCAAGCATAGCGGAGTTGGAATCATCGCTTCGACCAAGTGATAAAAGAGAATGGGTTCATTCGATCAGTCGAGGAACCATGTCTCTATATCAAGTCGAGTGGGAGTAAGATTGTATTCCTAGTACTGTATGTCGATGACATACTCTTGATTGGAAATGACATACCTCTCTTATCTTCGGTTAAAGCATGGTTGAAAAACCATTTCCAGATGAAAGATCTGGGAGAGGCACAAAGAATTTTGGGCATCCGTATCTACAGGGATAGATCACGACGGATGTTGTCTCTCAGTCAGGAATCTTATATAGAGAAGATTCTGGAGAGATTCAGCATGACGAACTCCAAGAAGGGGTTCCTTCCTATTACTCCTGGGTTTCACTTGAGCAAGACTCAAGAAGCTAAGTCTGTGGAAGAGAAAGAGCGCATGAGTCGGATTCCTTATGCTTCGGCAATAGGATCGATCATGTATGCCATGATATGCACACGTCCTGATGTTGCATATGCATTGAGTATGACAAGTCGATTCCAAGCTCATCCAGGTGAACCACACTGGATGGCCGTGAAAAACATTCTTAAGTACCTACGGAGGACTAAAGATTGGGGATTGACTTTTGGAGGCGACTCAACGCTCTGCGCCACGGGTTACGCAGATGCTAGCTTCCAAACAGATCGAGATGACTCGAAATCTCAGTCTGGTTTTGTCTTTACTCTTAATGGCGCTGCTGTCAGCTGGAAAAGTTCTAAACAAAGTGTTACAGCAGATTCTACGACTGAGTCCGAGTACTATGCCGCCTCGGAAGCAGCTAAGGAAGCGATATGGATGCGTCAATTCTTACAAGGACTATCGGTAGTGCCTAGTTCGAATGACCCAATCACCGTTTATTGTGACAATAGCGGTGCCATCTTCCAAGCTAAGGAGCATAAGTCTAGCAGCAAGGCTAGGCATGTACAACGGAAAGCTCATCTAATCAGAGATTACGTGGAGCAAAAGGAGATTTTCATTGAAAAGATCGCTACGGATGACAACATAGCTGATCCTCTCACAAAAGCATTACCACGTGATAAGCATGAAGGGCACATTCATTCCATGGGAATTGGATGTGTTCCTAAGTTGTAGTACTCTTTTTATGAATTCATGTAATAATTCATTTTCTCGTGTACTCTATTCAACCTTATTGTTATGATATAAAATGTTTTGTTTCTCATGTGGAATTGTACGCCAATTTTGAACACCACAAAGTGAACTGATTAACATTACATCGTTTTGGTCCTTGATTACCCACTTGAGCTGATAACTCAGGTAAACATTTTGTGACGTTGGTTGATGGTGGGTTCAACGAGCCATAAGTCACGTGGATGACTGACCAATCACAAAGGCGAGTTATACGGATATCTCGTAGGACACCCCGTGACATCGTTATGGAGTCCTAAATGTTTTATAACATTGGGTGCCAGGTCGTGGATAGGACCTCCATAGTGTTCCTTAGAGTCGAGTCTTTTGACTTTCAACTGTTTCTTGAGATTAAGACAGATTTTGGGTAACTTTGGTTTCTTTCCCACGGTCACCGTAACAGGGGCCAAGAGGATTTTTTCTGGGTTATTTCATGCTGGGCGATATCGGCAGGATTCGAGTTGAGGGAAATATCCAAACCCTTATCAGGATTTTATCATTTCTCAGGGCCACTCGAGGAGTAGTAACTGAAATGCATGGCCATGCTCGAATACAGATTCGTTTTATCAGTTAAGTTACTCTCTAGTCGGGGAAACCACTCTTGATACAGATCGCTTGTGAGATACGACCTTTGCGAATGCGGATTTGCAAATTGTCTTACATTGAGTGGGAGAAATTTTAAAAGGATATGAGATTCGGTTATCGCACCTACACTTGTACGGACAAGTGGGAGTTTGTTGGAGGTTGTGTCCTCCACATGTAGTGTGATAACGTCATTGAACATACCCTTGTACGGACAAGTGGGAGATTGTTGGGGCTGGTGTCCTTGACAATTAAGTACAATGACTTATTAAATCTCTTTAAGGATCACAAGGGCATACTTTTGTATTATTACCAGTTGATCCACGTTTATCAATAACGGTTGGCTTGCTAGATAAGTTTGACGTTATTGTCATACGGATGGCGGTGATCAACTGGTCCCTATACGTCACACCTATAGGACACGATTGAGAGATGTGAAGGTATGAAAATACAGTCACATTTATGCCGAATATGACTAAACAGTTAGTCAGAGGTAATTGACTAATAAATTAGTCAATAAGATGTTGAGATTATTATTTAATACGGATTAAATAATTTTAGCTAATACGAATTACATGATTAATTCGTAAATTAAATATAAACAGTTATATTTAATTAAATATAGTATTCGCGAATTAATATAAACAGTTATATTAATTTAGGTAATTATACAATATCGTATTTTATCAGACCGTTATTAATATATCGACTATATTAATATCTGATAACATGTTACGATTTATAATTAAATCCCGCAAATAATATTTAGCAAAACGGGTCGAATCACGCAAAGGAATAAGGTAAGAGTGGACAAAGCCCACTCCTACCCTACCCAATTCGGCCGACCATATGGTACTACATAAGGAGAGTTTTTCTCCTTATGTCAGGGACTGGTTGAATCACAATCTCAAGAATTAGGGTTTTGAGAACACCTTTTTCCCAAAACTCAGATCTCACATCTAAAACCTCACAAAAGCTCTCCCCATATTGCAAGGCAATTGGAGGGTATTTTCTAGCACACGCGGCATCGTCTCAATCAAAGTCTTGGGTGCAAGTTATAGGAGGGAATTTATTTTAATTCCTGTTCTTAGGCCATTAGCACAAAGGACCAAAGGTTGACTTCTTTTCATGTTTTATTTATCTTATGACTATAATCTTAACTGTAATTTTCATTATAATCCTGCAAGTTTAGGGCGAATACATGTTATATTCCCCACAATCCCAACCATAGTAGTAAGAATAAACTTGGTAAACAAGCAACTGCGACTGTCCCGATAAGGTAGGCAAAATCTGGATTGTAGCTATTAGATGAGATATGAAATGGCCACAAGGTTCAAACGGGCTAACAAAAGGGTAATCTGTAAGGCTTATTTGAACGGTAAGAACCGCCTATCCACATGTACTTAGTCATATGGAAGCAATAAAAGTATCAAGAAATCAATTTCACACTTATGCAATTTGATATTACACATTCCATGAGGAGAACTACACTCAAGCCTAAAAAACAATGAGACCGGTTTATTAATGTTCCCGGCCTAGGAAGCTCTAAAGACCTCAGAAATTAAGTAGTTTACCAACAAAATTTGTCAAATCTAATCAGCAAAAGGCAAGTCAACAACGGTCAAGGCTTGGACTATGAGCTTTGTATTCACTAATGCAAATCAAAAGAGAGTACATGACAGCTAATTGGGATTTAAAAGCAGAAACAAGGGCAAATTATCATCATTGCTAGCTAAATTCACCAAGACTCGACCTAAAAGAAACACACTTTTTTTAACAGAAAAGAAACACACAACTGAAAATAAAAACACTCCCCCAAACCTATATGTCACAGTGTCCTCAATGTGACCCTACAGCAAAAAGATCACAATAAACCGCAACAACCTAGAGAGGACACTACTAAAAAGACATGGAAGAGAGCAAAGAAAAACCAACAATAAAAGAAATAAAATAAAAGAAATACAAGGAAAAATGCTACCGTCAGTAAGGTAGCGACTCCCCCAAACCAGCTGTGAAGGGGGTAATGACCAGCTGTCACTACTGCTCATCATCATCTACATAATCATCAATTTCTTTAAATTGTGCCTCCAAGTCTGAATCGACCTCTCTGCTGCTACCGGCTGCATCTTGGTGACTGCCACGTCCTCTACCACCACCATGAGAAGGGCCGGCCCCAAACTGACCACCAAATCCCCCGACTGGCTCATCTGGGCGAATGGGAGTATAGAAAGGTCTCCCAAGGGCACCGTAGTCGCGACTGAACTGGGTGGTAAACTCCTCTGAGGTCACACCGTACAAGTTAAATACCTGACTGTCGTCGCCGGGAATAGGTATGTAGTAGCTAGGAGCAACACCCCTATATGGACGGTTCTCAGCAAGGCTAGTCGCCTCCATCTGCTCCCACAGTCTCCTCTAAACCAACGCATTATTAATGCCCTCATGTAGCCGAACCTCCCTCTCAACAATAGGATCGAAAGAATAAGAAGGTGCAAATGATGGAGGTGCGAATGGCTGGAATGGTGCTGTAGGGTGAAAAATAGGGGTCGTAGGGTTGGCAGCCTTCCTACGAGGCTGGCGTGTCAGGGGAACCTGGTAAGTGAGCTCATCTGGAATCAAGTAAGAGACAGGCAGGGGACGTACCTCTGACTCGTCCTCCTCAAGATGGTCCGTCTCAGGAAGTCGATCACATGGTAAATCCATCCACAAGGTACCCCGTACCTTCCACCTATATCTCCTCGCAACACAATCTATCCAACCGAGCCCATAACGCAAGTACTCCTCATCCACCGTGGGTGCCACAATATCAGTCATGGGTAAGTAAGGTGGAAGACCCTGAAAACCAGCTACTCGCCTAGCAAGGCGAGTCACTATAGCCCCACAATCTAAAGATGAGAACTTCCCTCTCATCTTATCTAAAGCCCCACAAACGACTCCCGGAGCGCTGAAAGTGAAAACCTCCTCCTGAAAAGGGTTTAGGCAGAAGGCTAAAAGCAGAACTTCCATGGTCACCAGTTTACTTATGTCCTTCCTACCGTAAAGAAGACAGGAAAGTAGGCGCAGGAAAATCCTAAGAGAAGGATGTTGTACATCGTTGACAGCCATAGCTCCCACTTCCACGGAATGACCTGAAAAGAGTGAAAAATACCGAGTCGCACGGAGCCAATTTGGAACCCCCAGCAAATCCTCCGGTTCCCCGACATCTAAACCAAGGTGCTCAGCCACTTGGTCATATGAAAGAGCATAATCGACATTAAGGAGTCGAAACTGAATCCTCCTACCCGGTATATCATGAACCAAGGAGCTTAGGAACTCAAGTGTCAGGGGACGATAAGATGATTCACACAAGGAGTACAAACCACCCAACCCCAACTGGTCAAACATGCCAAAGATGCTATCATTAAGGCCCAAGTTACCAAGTATGGTACTGTTCACGCACCTAGTAGGGTTCATTAGCCTAGCCATGAGGCGAACAAACTCGTTCCTTTGCTCAAGTGTGGCGAAGATTACCATGGGAAAATCGTCAACTGGTGGAATGCGTGGTTGACGTGGTGCCCTTTGTCGTCTAGCTCCTTGTCTATCCATCCTACAAAATTAGCATACAAAGAATTACAAACCCGATTGCAATCAAAATAAACCTGAAATTACCCAAACCCTAATCCCTAATTCGAAATTTTTCGAATTTGTGACGAAAATTAGGTAACTCAGGTTGTAAATGACTTATGAATTTAAGTTATAAGTAGCTAATAGAAGGATGAAAGCAAGAAATAACAAACAAATAACTACAACTCCTTATTTCGAAATTTTCGACCAAACCCTAACCCCTAATTCGAAATTTTCGAATTTTTGACTAGAATTTGATGAATGAAGGTGTTATCGACTAGGAATTGTAATTATAAGTAAGTATAAGAGTGATTTGTAGCAAGAAACAACAATTTAAGGCATCAAATTAGCATAAACACACCAAACCCTAACTTTTCTTAAGATGAATAAAATTTGAAAATTAGAGTGAAAAATGAGAAATTACCTCCAAGAAAGTTGTTAGAATCTAGCAATGATGTGATGTTGATGATGAATTAGTGAACAATGAAGCACGAAGGGGATTTGGGGATAAGAAAATTGAAGAGAAAGGGGAAGGGGTGCGAAAATATTGAAGGAGATATGAAGAATGAATTAAGTTTGGGGAAACAAAGCTGAAGAAGGCGAAAAACCGGCCTGAACCGCCCGCCTCGATCGAGGGTCAGCGGTCCTCGATCGAGGGACCTTGAAAAATTTTATTCCCAACTTACGACATTAGGAGGAAAAAAAAAATTCAAACAGAGTTCCTCGATCGAGGACGTCACTACCTCGATCGAGGGACCTAAAGTTTTCACGACCTCACTTACGCTTTAACGGAATTGAATTTTGTCAAGGGTTCCTCGATCTAGGCCACTCAAACCTCGATCTAGGGACCCTTAGCAGTACTTAACCCGTTATTCTTCAAATTCATGACTCCAAAAGCGTCGCACCCTGCAACAAAAGCTTGACAAACGCATTAAACGTAACCGAAAACTTAAATCAAAGAAACTAACACTAAACGAAGAAAACTTGAAAAAAAACGCGGGCTGCCTCCCGATAGCGCTGGTTTAAGCGGTCCCGCACGACCGTATTACCTCTAATCAAAGTTATTTTCAAAAGTGAATAGGGCAACGATTTCTACTACCCCAATGAAGGCACCTTCATGGTATAGTTTCAAGCGTTGACCATTCACTTTAAAATACTCACCCTTGTCAGTTTGCAGTGTAACTGACCCAAATTTGTTCACTTCAACAACAGTGAACGGTCCAGACCATCTACTCTTTAGTTTTCCTGGAAACAAACGCAAACGAGAATTGAAAAGTAAAACTTTCTCACCAACTTGAAATTCTCGTTGCAAAATGTGCTTGTCATGCCACTTTTTGGTTCGTTCTTTGTAGACTTGAGCACTATCGTAGGCATGCAATCGGAACTCATCAAGCTCGTTCAGCTTCATCAATCTTTTTTCACCCGCCAGTGAAAGGTCCATATTTAGCTCCTTTATGGCCCACGTAGCTTTGTACTCCAACTCCACAGGTAAGTGGCATGATTTACCGTAGACTAGTCGGTATGGGGATGCTCCAATAGGTGTCTTGTAGGCAGTGCGGTATGCCCACAAGGTGTCATCAAGCTTCCGACTCCAATCTTTCCTGTTCTTGCTCACCACTTTCTCCAAAATCTGCTTCAACTCTTGGTTAGAAACCTCCACCTGCCCGCTGGTTTGAGGATGATATGCTAATCCTCGTCGGTGTGTAACTCCATATTTCTTCAACAAGGAGTTAAGATGATGCTCTTTGAAATGCGTTCCACCATCACTGATCACCGCGCGTGGCACTCCAAATCGTGGGAAGATGATTTTCTGAAACAACTTAATAACAGATTTAGCATCACAAGTGGGGGTGGCAATTGCCTCCACCCATTTAGAAACATAATCTACGGCTACTAAGATGTAATGGTTTCCATGAGAAGAAGGAAACGGACCTTGGTAATCAATGCCCCAAACATCAAAAATCTCCACCTCGGAGATTCCAGTTTGAGGCATCTCACGCCTTTGCGAAATATTACCTGTTCTTTGGCATGCATCACAAGAACGAACAAAACTAGTAGCATCTTTCAAGATAGTGGGCCAAAAGAAACCCGATTGCATTACCTTAGCAAAGGTCCTAGAGGGACCATGATGACCACCATAAGAAGATGAATGACAATGAGAAAGGATAGCATGTACCTCACTTTCCGGGATACACCTCCTGTAAATGCCATCAGCGCATTCTCGGAACAAGTATGGATCGTCCCAGAAATAGCGCTTCACATCGTGCATAAACTTCTTCTTTTGTTGATAGGACAAATCAGGAGGCAAAATCCCTCCCACCAAGAAGTTAGCAAAATCGGCGAACCAAGGTGTGTCGATAGTGATAGCAAGGAGATGGTCATCCGGGAAAGAATCATCAATGGGTGTTGGATCTCCCTCTTCAAATCTCAAACGTGACAAGTGGTCAGCTACCACATTCTTTGCTCCTGGCTTATCTCGAATCTCTAAGTCAAACTCTTGCAGAAGCAAGATCCATCGAATTAGTCTCGGCTTGGCCTCCTTCTTGGCCAACAAGTATCTCAACGCGGCGTGATTGGTATAAATTATAACCTTAGAACCTACCAAGTAGACTCTAAACTTATCCAATGAGTAAACTACCGCAAGCAACTCCTTTTCAGTGGTGGCATAGTTGATCTGTGCATTATCCAGAGTCTTACTGGTATAATATATGGCATTTAAGGCTTTGTCTTTTCTTTGCCCCAAGACCGCTCCGGTGGCATAGTCACTTGCATCACACATAACTTCGAAGGGTAAGGTCCAATCGGGAGATTGGATCACCGGTGCTGAAATAAGAGCTTGCTTGATCCTGTCAAAAGATTTAATACATGCATCAGTAAACTCAAAAGGAGCATCCTTGTGAAGAAGCTGAGTAAGAGGTTGATGCGAGTCAAGTCAATGATAAGGACATGGAGGAAGAGCTCGTGTTAAGCACGAAAATGGGCAGTAACTTTGAACACTACTTGGGCTTGTCTACACCTTGTTATGTGTCATTGCTTACTTGGACAATGGGCTGATTTTGAAGGTGTGGTTGATGGGCTGATTTTGACGTATAGAAGCACGGTCCATAAGAGCTTGGCACACGCTCCAATGCAGCCTATCACACGGTGCATGCTACAAAAATAAAATAATACTAGTTTACAATTTTATGTTATCTTATGTTTAGATATTTTGTGAAGCCTCTCATTATTACATGCATTATGAATGTGATTATGAGGGCTCTTTTATTATATCAATTATGGATGTATTAAGTAGTATTAAGTGAAGAGATAATGTTTACCTCTTCACCTAGCCGGTTGTAGTTTCGTCCTAGGCTACTATATAAAACCTTGGACTACTTTGAATAAAGAACAACGAATAGTTAAGACAAAAACTTGTGTTATTTCACAAAATCGTTTTCTTGCGTAGAGAACAAAACTTGGTTCAATCCGAGACGCGATCTTGGTTGAATTCTCTGATTATAGATCAATAGGTCTTGGTCTTAATCAAACCTTGTCAAGTAATAGGTCTTACTTGTCGAGATACTATCCTTACAAAACAGGTCTGCGCGTACCTAGTACGAACAGTCCGCAATACCGTTCAAAACAATACAAATTCCATTGCAGTTTCATATTCTCAGAACCATCAGACAGTTCGTGTGACTGTCTAATAGTTGTGTAAGTCAGACTTCCGCTGTTAAATCGCATCATAAGTGGTATCAGAGCTTCGGCTCTTGATTTTTCTAGATCCAGACGGTCCAAGGGCGTGTCAAAACCAAGTTATTGGTTGAATTTTCGATTGCGATCGGAATTCAAAGGTTAAACTTGAGCGAGGTAGTTCGGGGGTTAACCGGTTTTGATTACTCACCTCTAGAGAGTGTTTAAAACAACGAAGTGTTGTAGCCATGGAAAATCTGTGTGGGTTGGTTTGCTTGTTTGACAACATGGGTCATCTTAAAAGGTTAAGATTTGTGCATGGAGGGTGGAGGGGTGGAAGGCACAAATGGCACAAGGGCTTTCTGAAATATAAAGGGGCAAACGAACTGGAGTTTAATGAAGGTCGTGGCTCGTGTTTTTATGCGGATTTGTTATTGTTGTTTGTCTACTTACTGGGTATATTTGTTTTCGATCCCGGTGGAGAAATGCTACATGAATTGAGGTCAATTCCTTTCAAAGGGGGAGGGGATGATGCGAGTCAAGTCAATGATAAGGACATGGAGGAAGAGCTCGTGTTAAGCACGAAAATGGGCAGTAACTTTGAACACTACTTGGGCTTGTCTACACCTTGTTATGTATCATTGCTTACTTGGACAATGGGCTGATTTTGAAGGTGTGGTTGATGGGCTGATTTTGACGTATGGAAGCATGGTCCATAAGAGCTTGGCACACGCTCCAATGCAGCCTATCACACGCTCCAATGCAGCCTATCAGGATGTTACAGCTTTACAGAGCCAGTTGTTGCGGATTCTACAACGGAAGCAGAGTACATAGCAGCATGTGAAGCTGCAAAAGAGGCAGTATAGATTATGCAGTTTCTTGAGGGACTAAGAGTAGTGCCCGAGGCCGAAGATCCTGTCACCCTTTATTGTGATAATAGTGGTGCTGTCTTTCAAGCTAAGGAGCCGATGTCTAGCAGTAGATCAAAACATGTACTTAGAAAATATCATGTGATTCGAGATTTTCAAGATAGAAAGGAAATTGTGATATGCAAGGTTGGGACAGAAGAAAATGTTGCTAATCCCTTAACCAAAGCATTGTCACAAGCTAAGCATGATTCTCATATTTTGTCTATGGGTTTAAGGCGTATGTCAAACATGTATTAGATTATGCGATATGAAATAAAAGTTTTATTGTTCATATATGATAATCGCGTTTATTGTTTAAAACTTTTATGTTTTATATTAAAACTTAATATTAATATACTTTGTCAAATCCAGATGGGTTGTAGAGACAATTTGAACCCCATTAAGTGAACCGGATAGACTTAGTATAGCACCTAGTCACTTGTATGAGGTGACGTGTCGAAGCGACTAGAGTGTGAGGCGATTGATGGCAAGTTCAAATGCCATAGAGTCATAAGGGATGACTAGTCGATCACATAGGCAGAATGAAAGAGGCACTTTGTCGGGCATTTTGTGACCGCTTATAGAGTTCAGGAAATTTTATATTAGCCTGGTCGTGGCGAGAGCTACTATATGTATTCTTGCTAGTCAATTCTTTAACTTGAGACCGATCGCCCAAGGTGGCATAGTTTTCAGAGTGACTTTGATTTTTGCTCTACGATCAACCGTTAAAGGGGGTCAAATGGGCTTCTTTTGGGTCATGATGGACTGTGCTAGTCGAAGGAACAGTAGGCTAGGAATTGTCCAACCCCTGGTCAGAATTGTGTTAAATCTCAGGGCCACTCGAGGAGAAGTTAACTGCAAATGCGTGGCCATGCTCGGAAGGTATCTATGGTAGATAATTCCGGTCAAATCACTTAATCTCCTTATCGAGAATACCACTCAACATATGATCAAATGCAAGTACGACCTGCAAGACACCTTGCATTGAGTGAGAGATGATGTAATAGGACAAGAGAATTGGTGACACACACTTGTCGAGGACAAGTGGGAGATTGTTGGAAAATGTGTCCTCAACAATAGTGCGATCACGTCAATGAATTTAAATCACTGATAAATCTACAATAAGAATACTTATGGGATGATTCTTTTCATACAGTCGACTGATCAACATTAATCGGTAATGATTGGCTTACTAGAGTTTGACATTACTGTCGTATGACGGTGGTGATCAGTCGATCCCTTTAGGTCACACCTATAGGACAACTCTATTAATAGAAAAATGATATAACCGTATATTGATACGAGTTATATCGATCCTAGTTTATATTTAGTGTATGGAGTAAATTTATAATACGATTATAAATTGTAACATTTTAGTGAATGAATTGTCATTACTAAAATTAATATGTTTATGAAACATTATTTAAGAATGAATATATTTATATTAGAAATGTTTTAATATAATATCTAATAATAATGGGATTAATATTTTTATGAGAATTAATTTTAAATTAGTTAAACTTGTAAATGTATAAATGTTCATTTTATAATTGATAAAAAATGGACACTAATGGTTGTGTTTGGACCGTGTGATGTTTGATCACACTACACATTACATTTTGTATTATGTTAACATTTTATATGATAAAATTTAAAATAAAAAAATTTTATACATGAAATGCCAAGTGTTGGTTTGGTGCCCATGCATAGGGCATCATAACCCAACCGGCCAAATGAATGAGAAGGAAAATAGGGTGTTTTCCTTATCTTATGTGATTCATTCATCATTTTATTTTTGCATGAGGTTTTTAGAAAGAGAAAGAATAAATTTTCTCTCTACTTCTCTTGACCGTGCACTTGCTCCTCCATGACAATCAATTAAATTGATTTTCTAGTATAATTATTATAAGATAATAATAATAGAAACTATGTTATTTGTGTTAGGTTCTAGTAAAATCAATCACAAATATTTTTAGAGAGTCTCTTGGTGTTAACTCATTGGAGGCCTTCTAATTTGGGGACATAGGAGGATCATACCTTGATATTGAGCTCAAGAACAATCAAAGAAGGTGTCTTTGATTGTGCCCATTTTAGCCGAAAATTAACAATGTAAGGATTGAATTTCTTCTTCTTTGTTTCGGCCAATTTTAGTTATGCATGCAATAAGATCTTAAGTTTATGAGATAATATAATAAGTATGACTAAATTTATTTAGAGTTTAAGAAACCTAACAGTTTATACGGTGTAGAATCGAATAAGATTCCTCATGATGCGATTTCGGACACGTGGTATAAAAACAGCCTGAAAAAAATAATGGTCGCTCCGACCACCCGAAACGGCTCGAATTGAAGGATATATAAGACATGTTTTTTAGTTCTCTGAGCTTTCGAAACGAAAATGACCGAAAATTGAAAGGATGGTTAATCGAGTCATATACAGTGGGCACAAAAATTTTCAAAAACATCGGAAGAAATTTGACGTTATCGGTATGTTATACACCAGTTTCGGCCGAAAATTGGATAACCATGTAAATGTGATTTATAGTTGTTTATAGGGTCTAGAATCGAATAAGCTATCTCATGATGCGATTTCGGACACGTGATAGAAAAACAGGCTGAAAAATAAAAATGGTCGCTTCTACCACCCGAAACAGCTTGAAGTGAAGGGTATATAATACACGTTTTTTAGGCCTCTGAGCACTCGGAACGAAAATGTACGAAAATCGCACGGATGGATAATAGAGTCAAATAAAGCGGACTCATTAAATTTCGAAAACATTGGAGACATTTGACGTTATCGGTATGCTATAAACCTATTTGTAAAACCCCTCGTCGCAGCAGAAAAAATAAAACATATAACATGCCAAAATTTACGCGGAATTTAAACTTTAACATGCATAAAAACGAGGTGAATTAAAACTTAAATTGAAACAACTGATATACACAGAAACATAGATAAGTATAACTGTCTAAGTACTGAAAGTAAAATATATACAAACAGCCTGGGATGGCACATCCCTACAGGCACTCAAAAACTGAAATGAAAGTCTAGAGTCTAGCTAACGCGAAAGGGTAAGTCAAAATCGATGAATAGGATCATCGCTCGCTAGCTCCATGCAACCCTCTGCCAACCACCTGTCATGTACCTACATACATGTAAACATGTACACCACAATCAGTGGGGAGTGACTAGAGTTCTCCTAGCCACCTTTTGTAACGACACATAACACAGAAATACACAACATACTCCAACATATATAAACATGTGAAGCATACAATCTTAATATCTGAATCTCAAGTCAACATGAAATTACTATGCAAGGCTCTCAACCATTTTCGGAAACTATTTGGAAGGAGAGTCGGTTTCCCTTCCGGTTGCCCGGCCGGGGGGTCTTTCAATCCAAACCATTTACGAAACTAGCCAAAGAGTCATCCAATGCCTTGGATGAACAGTGCTACAATCATTATATATATCCATCACATTCAATCAACAAGAATAAAGTTTCAGCGGTCAACTTAAGACATACCCTAAATACCAAACAATCAGCAAGTATAAAGGTTCAGAGGCGACATCTTAACGCATAAACTAGATACCAAATTCACATTCACAAGCAATGGGTCCAGAGGTGAACTTAATTAACACATATCCCACTACCATCAAATGTCGGGTCTAGAGGTGAGCTTAACACATATCCCAACATACACACACAAGCAATGGGTCCAGAGGTGAGCTTAACACATATCCCATTGCCACACACACAAGTATTGGGTCCAGAGGTGAGCTTAACACATATCCCAATACACAGCTATCGCACACTGGGTCCAGAGGTGAGCTTAACACATATCCCAATATGCAACAACCGGTCACGTGTCAGGTCCAGAGGTGAGCTTAACTCATATCCTGACACGCCACAAACAAAACACGTAATGGGTCCAGAGGTGAACTTAACACATATCCCATCACGCGACAAGTAGCTCACGTATTAAGCTCAGAGGCCAGCTTAAGGCATACCTTAATACGCATCAATACAAAGCATACCTATATAGAACTCTAACTGTCCTAGCTCAAACATAATCCGATATAAGCTACAACCGGATCATTCTAAACAACACTTAATTGATCCCGGAAACTAAGTTGAGGGAGAGCCGGTTTCCCTTTCGGTTACCCGACCGGGGGGTCTCTATACTTTCTCCATTTCCGAACCCAATAGAGTGTCGCGCGAACCTCGGGGACCTCAAACACACATAAGCATATAAGAGATAACCAAGTTCAACATCAATCATGAACAACCTAAGACTTTCTGTAACACTTCGCGTTTTAGAGCTTATATATATGTACTACTTGTGTTTGTCTTATGATGTGGAGTGTTTTGTTATCGTTACGGGGTGGTGAACTTCGGGACGAAGTTCATTTTAAGGAGGGAAGACTGTAATACCCCGTATATTAGCCTCGGTCAACGGCAATGAAACCATGTTTTATACAAGTATTTCAACCGGAATGTTTATAAAGTATTTTATGTAAACTGTTATTATTTTATAAATCATATTTCTACGATTATTTCGTATTTTATAATTATTTTATATTTGATGATTATTTCATAAAATAGCATTTCATTTATATTTCTTTAATGTTAAAAATATATTTATAATTATATATATTTCCTATTTAATATTCATCCATTGTTAATATATGTTTTATAAATTAATTAAGGCGTAATTACATTTAAACTTATTTATAATTAAGTAATTGATATTTACATAATTTAATTATTTATATGTCTCGTTAATTTAAAGTTACGAGTCGAGAATGGAATGTAGTCGTGTAAGACCTCGAGAGGCGTGATGGGTTCGGGCTTATGATGTAATACTCCGTGTTTTACTATGTTTTAATTTTAATATTTATTATTACTTTTGACGTGTTGTTAATTAACTAAGTACCGAATAAGTGTTTGTACGTTATGGGTGAGGTGTTGAATACGGGTATTTATTTATCGAGTCACGTCCTACTAGTAATATACGGTCTAGGGATGCGTGCAAGTACCTTTTTGGGCCTCGAGTTTTGTGTCAAGGCCAAGATATAGCCCATCTCGACATAACAGGCTGTTTTGAGAACAACAACAAATTGTATCTGCCCCCATATAAAACGCCCTCCTAAACCTAACCCTAACCCTACTACGTGTCCCTCTCACACACAAACCCACTGCCGTCACATCATAGTTCAAGGAGGAGGGATCAGTTGGTGGTTTAGGGTGGTCCTTAGTGGCTCGATTGGCGTCTGAAATAGGGTACACGCATTTATCCCTCTGTTTTTCAAGTTTTCCTATTCAGTTTCAATTCGTGTTTTGTGTATATAATCATGTTGTTATGATCGGATCTTTGTTTTTTTTAATCTATGAGGTTCAATAGTCGTTTTTGGGTCAGAGTTGAGTCACCGTTGGCCTTGTTGACCATCGTTTCGTGGTGGTTTAAACCCCCTGTCAGAATCGTTGTTACAGCAGGTTTTTATACTCGATTCGTATGAGGGTGTTTGTGTCATGTTTAGTTTTGTAATCTGTATATATTTTGTATATAACACCCCCATTTATTTAAGGAGCCTTTAGCAAGACATCCTCAGTAAATAGAGCTGCTACCATCTCGGAATGACCGAGGTAGTGAATAACAAAGTAAATGAAACCAAAGAACTTTATATAAAACTTATAAAATTTAAACGTTGTTATTACAAACTACGCAACGGAATAAAAGTACAACTGAAGATATTTCTATAAGTGATATAATTCTAGGTCGGTCCCAAATCTGCATCTCACATTCCCGTCCCAGCTCCTAGCTCATCTGTCTCTTTCCTGTAGAATCTACTCCACATTCCGGATCATCGTAGGTGTCACACGAATACACAGGGTCAACCACGAGGTTGAGTAGGAAAACATTATTAAGACATAAATGACAAAAGATCGGAACATCACTCCATCTCCGTATCACCAGTCACCACATCACCTCCATCACACCACTCCTTCCATCACACCACACCTTCCATCACACCACACCTTCCATGGCCATATCACAAGACCCGTATCACAAGTCCCAATATCACAACACCCAGTATCACAAGACCCAATTCTCCTCTCCACATCATACAATAATTTTCAAGATAAATAATAACGTCTCGACAACGATAATAAATATCATATACCAATCTTATAATAAACAAACAGTCTCATTACATGACATAGTATAATTCTCAGTCCTTTCCCCTACCTCAATTTGCAGAACGACAGCCGAACAACTGCTGGAAAAGTTCCACGCAGAAACCGTCACCTAAACATATAATATATACGATTACAACCCTGCATTTAACCCGTATATTAGAATAGCAATGTTACTAAACATAGTAATTTTATAAAAGTGGAAAGTTCCCTGAAATAGGAACTTTCCCGAAATAGTAACCTTGCCCAAAATAGTTTAGCCACTTAAAGTAATACTTCATACTATCATACTAACCAAAAGACATGATAACAATAACATAAATAATACTAATAATATATTCCTTACTTCGATAATTAAATTAACGAACAATTATAACTCATAACGATAATAACAATACAACTAACATTACTATATTAATGTTAAACAATACTTACTAATAATATTAATTATACTATTATCTTACTATATTAAAATAATAACAAGACAACAATAAAGATAATTATTATCACATACTAAATAATAATAAGTATAATATACTAGTAGTAATACTAAATACACAACAACCATAAAATAATAATAATAATAATAATAATAATAATAAAAACAAGAGAGAGGTTAGAGAGAGAGGCGATTCCTGGGAGATTGGGGTTTCCGCCTGCCGCCTTTGACGATGGGTCGGAAATCTCGTCTTCAACTGCAACGATCTTCTAATTTACGAGGATGGAGAGCCTCTAAGGTTCTAGGAGAGGAAGGTTCGAGATCAAAGGAAGAGTTCGAGACCGAAAAGATGAGGACTGGAGCGTTTTCAGGGGAGAAGGGGGTTTCGGAGGATTTGAATGGAGGTCAGGGGAAGGATTATGCTGCGTTTATGAAGGTGTCTGCTTTTGACATAGAGACGGATGTTGACGTCTCGGAGGATGACGGAGAAAGGTTGAAGGAGGGGCAGTTACCGGTGGTTAAGAACAGAGTTTGTTCTCCTCTGCAGAAACAGGTCTCCGTGTCGGAGTTGGATCAGGCTGATGCTGTGGTTAGGGGGAGACGAAGAGGTGCTGAATGTTGGAAAGCAAATTAGTGTATCTGATCCTTTACAGACTCAGTCGAAAGTGCCAGAACAGAATCCCTTTGATGATCAATTGTTGCAAATTCCTCATGCAGATGTGCAGGAAGAGATTGCTTACTGGAATCAGGCGGTTATGTGTTTCATTCTAGGAGCGAACCCTCCTTGGGAAGTTGTTGAAGGCTTCATTAGGCGGATATGGTCGAAATTCAATATCGACAAGATTTCGTTCATGCACAATGGCGTTTTCTTGGTCAGATTTAAAAGTTTGGAGATGAAAGACAAGGTATTGCACTCTGGACATTTCCTCTTTGATAATAAACCTTTAATTGTCAGAGAATGGAATGTTGATTTGGATATGAAAAAAGAATCTATTCAATCTGTCCCTGCTTGGATTTTGATTCACAACTTGCCTTTGAAATTCTGGGGAAAGGGGTTGCCAAAAATAGCGGGTCTTGTGGGGCAGTATGTTAAGAGTGATATTGCTACTGCAAATAAGAAGCGGCTGGGTTATGCTAGGGTCATGGTTGAACTTTTGGTGAATCAAAAATTGCCGGATACGATTGCCTTTAAGGATGAGCATGGTTTGATTATTCATGTGTCGATTGTTTACGAATGGAAGCCTTTAACTTGCACTAAGTGTAATGGTATGGGGCATTTGGCAGAGGATTGTAGAAAGGGTACTAATATTGTGCACAAACAACAGCCACAGACTAAGCCTACTCCTCAAGCTCCATCTGTGAATGCTTGGCAACTTGTGACCAGAAAGAATAACAAGTCTAAGGCACGGACTCTAAATAAGGACCTCGTATATCAAAAGCGGCATAATCCGAAGGAAAACTTGGATCAGAGGATGTGCAAGGATAAAGAGGGATATAGTTCTAACTCATCTGGAGCCTTATCCTATAAAGAAGCCCTGAAGTCCCCACGGCAAATCCCTGACAGTACTGGTAACGTTGAAAATGGTAATGCTCTACCCTTTCCTAATCATGTCCATGGATAATATCGCCTTCTGGAATGTTAGAGGAATGAATAGGGTTAGAAAACAGTTAGAAATAAAAAAAAATTCTGCAGAATAAAAAAGTAGGGATGTGTGGCCTGCTTGAGACTAAAATAAAGGCTAAGGCAATGAGTAAGGCGTTTGGTAATTTTAGTTCCTGGTGTATCCCGACTAATAATGGCTATCACCCTGGTGGTAGAATTTGGATTATGTGGAACCCGTCTATTTTTCGGGTCAATTTTGTTGAATATAATGCTCAATACATTCACATGAAAGTGGATTCGCTGGTCAATAGGCACTCTTTTTATCTCACTATGATATATGCTTTCAATGGTGCCTCTGCTCGGTTACCTATGTGGAATCATTTGAGAAGGATCTCTCATATGATCAATGGGCCTTGGGCGATTGCTGGGGATATGAATTGTGTCCTATCTGTTAATGAACGTGTTGGGGGAAATGTTTCACAATCTGATATGGCTCAATTTCGGGATTGTGTTAATGATTGTGGGCTTGTGGATATTTTGAGTAAGGATTCATTCTATACTTGGAATAACAAGAAACAACCTGAAGACCGTATTTATAGTAGGTTGGATAGGTTTATGGTGAATCATTCTTGGAGTTCATTAAGACCTGATCTTTATGCTTACTTTCTGCCTGAAGGATTGTATGACCATTGCCCTTGTATTGTTAGTAGTAATTAATCAGGTTATTCAACATAAAAGGAGCTTCAAGTATTTCAACATGTGGGGTAGTTCGACTGCCTTTCTTCCTACTGTGGAGCAGTCTTGGGACAAAGCTTCTCGAGGCACACCATTGTATAGACTAGTTGGTAATCTTCGGGCTCTTAAGCCGGCTTTGAAAGAGCTAAACAAAAGTCGATTCCATGATATTGAGGTTGCGGCCAACTTAAAAAAGGACCTTCTTTGTTCAATTCAGGAACGTTTGGGCGTGAATCCAAATGACATGGCGGACATAGCACTTGAGAGGCAACTTGCCGAGGAGTACCAGGAGCTTAATAGTGCTCGCAATAGTTTCCTTATGCAAAAATCAAAGCAAGCCTGGATGATTGAGGGGGACTCGAATAGTGCTTTCTTTCATGGGCTTCTTAAGAAACATCAGGGAGCAAAATATGTTTTGAGTATTGAAGATGGAAATCGTAATGTCTGTGACTCTCCTAGTGCTATCCAAACTGCCTTCTTAGACTACTACCAACAACTACTTGGGACTCAACACGCTACTTCTGGTGTAAGATCCAAGATAATT
This sequence comes from Silene conica, assembly GCA_029255685.2. NCBI lineage: Eukaryota > Viridiplantae > Streptophyta > Magnoliopsida > Caryophyllales > Caryophyllaceae > Silene > Silene conica. The sequence continues at coordinate 40,825,690 of CM055316.2, read as the reverse complement.
GCTCAAGGGAAGGTTTGTTCGGATGAAATGCAACAACTTCTTATGATTCCTATTACTGACTTGGAGATACAGGAGGCTCTTTTTAGTATCCCTGATAACAAGTCCCCGGGACCCGATGGATACTCAAGTAAGTTCTATAAGGATGCTTGGTCTATAATTAAGGAATATGTGTGTGCTGCTGTCCGTGATTTTGTTTTACATAAAAAGCTTCTTAAACAAGTTAATGCAACAAACCTGGTCCTTATCCCTAAATCTGCCCGCCCTCTTTCTGTGATGCATTTCCGTCCCATTGCTTGTTGTAATGTGATTTACAAGACTATCTCTAAGCTTTTGTGTTCTAGGCTTGCCAATGTACTACCTCTGATTGTTGATTTGAATCAAGGGGCGTTTATCTAATCTCTCCATATCCAGGAAAATATTCTTATTTGCCAGGATTTAATCCGCTTATACAATCGTCCTAACACATCCCCAAAGTGCTTGCTTAAAATTGATTTACAGAAAGCCTACGACACTGTTGATTGGAAGTTTATTGAGCAATTGCTGATCAAGCTTCACTTTCCTTCTGATTTCATCCAAATGATTATGGAGTGTATCACTACACCAAGCTATTCTTTGACCATCAATGATGAGATGTTTGGGTTTCTCCAAGGGAAGAGAGGATTCGGCAGGCAGATCCCCTTTCTCCGTTGCTCTTTACGCTTTGTATGGACTATCTCACCAGAACGCTCAAATTTGCTGCCTCTACTTATACATTTCGTTACCATCCTATGTGTAAGGAGATGAAATTGGCAAGTTTGATGTTTGCAGACGATGTTCTACTCTTCTCTAAAGGGGATAGTGCCTCCATGTTGTTACTGCTCCGGTCTTTTGCTACATTCTCTTTAGCTTCTGGTTTGTTAGTTAGTCCCTCAAAGTCCAATGCTTATTTTGGAGAGGTTCCTGAGGAAGTTAAGTAGCAGTTTCTCGCCATTTCTGGGTTTGTAGAGGGTACTTTGCCCTTTACTTATTTGGGTATTCCTATTTAAACTTCGAGGCTGCAAAAACGTGACTGTGATTACTTAGTTGAGAAGGTGTGTGCACGGCTTCATAGTTATGGTGCACGAAAGTTTTCTTATGTAGGCCGGCTTGTCTTGATCAAGTCCGTGTTAACTACACTCCATTCCTACTGGGCTACTATATTCATTCTCCCTAAAGGTGTTTTAACTAAAATTGAGAACACTTGCAGGAACTTTTTATGGGATAGCAGAACTGAATATAGCCGAGCCCCTCTTATTGCTTGGACTAAGCTTTGTGCCCCGACGAATGAGGGAGGTTTGGGTATAAAAAATTTGGAATTGGTTAACATTGCAATGGTAGGGAGGCTAGTTCACTGGATTATGAAAAACAAGGAATCCTTATGGGTTGCGTGGGTCAAAATTAATTACATCAAAGACCAGAACTGGATGCAATACAGCCCTTCTGCCTATTCTAGGTGGGCTTGGAGACGGATTTGTAAGGGGAAAGATCTAATGGCGATTGGACTGGTAGTGGTACTGATTACACGACTGCGGGCTGTTATGAATGGCTTCGTGATCATAGGCCTGAACTGTCGTGGACTTCAGTGGTCTGGCATGGCCTGGGCGTTCCTAAGCACCAATTCCATGGCTGGTTGCTCATGAATAATGCATTACGTACTAATGACAAGCTTATTGGGATGGGCATTGAAGTTAGTCCAGATTGCTATCTTTGTGGGCAGAAGGTTGAGGATGCAGCTCATCTTTTTTTTTGGATGCGTTTATAGTAGCAGTGTGCTGAATGTTCTGAACCAATTGGCCAGCACGAATATACCTGATCAACACGCTGTCCAGTGGTGCGAGGCTATTGATCGTAGCGAGATGCAAAAGGGGATATATGCGACGCTTATTCTAAGTGCCTTATACCATATTTGGCAACAACGAAATCAGAGTAAACATGAGCACCTCGTTCATGTTCCTCGGAAAGTTGCTGCTACAATTTTGGATTACATTCGAGCTCGTATTCGACGGAAGGATGCAGCTAGTTACCATAGTTTTGATTTAGATTGGCTTAGGCAACGAAATCTCTTGTAATTTTGAACTAGCCTTTGCTTGTTTGTTTTGATATATCATACTTACCTTTTACCAAAAAAAAAACAACCATAAAATAATAATAATAATAATAATAATAATAATAATAATAATAATAATAAATTAAACAACCAACTAACAATCAAAAAAATCAAACACGCAATACACAACTAAGAAACCCGCGTGAACAGACCACCACCTTCACCCCGACTCCACAGCCCAATAACACCCAAATCTGGCACCAACTTTAGCCTCCGACCACTCCCATGGCGCCACCACGTCTGCCCCTGTGCCATGGTGGTTCCAGGGGCGAAACCACTGACCACCGACACCTCTAACCAACCCCAAAACAACCCCCTTGAACTCGTCCCTCTCACAACTCCCCTGTTTTTCCCACGACAACCGTAACGACAAAACCCACTCTAACATCGACACGCTACACCACGAACCACCACAAGAACCACCACGCTAAACCTCGACTACCAAAAGGTGGAAATACCTTAGTACATACACTGAACGTAAACGAAAGCTAGACAAGTACAGACATTAGTAACCCCCCTGTTCTGAATTCTTTATCGCGGCTGTCCAAGAAAACCACCCCCCCACGACAGTCATAGGTGGTCAAAGACGAGTCACGAAGGCCCGTGTACAATTATAGCACGACAAAGATTACTTTATGTGATTATTAGCACGATACGTACAATTATACAGTGGCGATAACAACACGAAAAGGGAACGAAAACGGAAGGAGAAACAGCCATGGTGAGCATACCTTAAACACAGTGAAATCGAACCACCCTAGGCCGCGTTAAACCCACCGTGCGAACCTCCCATGTGTTCCTTGAAGTGGCGGCAGTAGGTTGTGGTGATGGGGTGTTGATTAGGGTAAACAAAATTAGGTTAAAGGTTGGGGTTGATATCAGATGGCATGAGAGGTATGAGTGTGTATTACGTAAAAAAAAAAGAAAAGAGGTGAGGGCTGTGTTCACGGTATTTTCGCTTTCAAGGCCCAAAACCAATGTGTGTCCGAGGTCCCTAGTTCGAATCCCACTGACCACATATAATACAACACTTATTTGATAAGTTCCATATTTGATAAAATAATTATCGAACACTAACGCCGAAATATTATCTATACGTCGATTATACTCATAAAATATTATAATGAAAATACGAGGTATTACAGTCTTCCCCCCTTAAAATGAACTTCGTCCCGAAGTTCAACCATACGCATATATCAATGAAACGTGATATCATTAAAGCAAGGCACAAAATGTTACATTCTACGAAACAACCATAGAAATACGATTTATAGAATAATAACGGTTTACGTGAAATACGGGGTATTACAGTCTTCCCTCCTTACAATGAACTTCGTCCCGAAGTTCAACCATCCCAAAATGGTAAAGAAGCACGTAGCAAGTATGAACAATCACAAGAAACACTTATGAAAAGTGAGGTGTTACATTCCATCTCCCTTGAAAAAAAAACTTTGTCCCCAAAGTTTAACATACAACAGGAACACATGACACTTCAACAACCATGATATAGTGCATAACCGAAATATATGACACTTCAACAACCACGACACTTCAATTAGCCATGTCATAACAACTAGCATATCATAAAATCATTAAGATTTTACAATCCTATTCTCCTTAAAACATGGTTACGTCCCGTAACCTCATAAACATTCTAATTCATTACTCTATCTTACTCATTACTTTACCTCATATACTCCAACTCCTAGTAACCAAGTATCGCTCTTATCATCGCATCTAAGACCAAAGACAAGGGGTGAGTGAACTGACGGAATAAAACCGCAAATCAAAACTTTCATCCCAATATCGATGTCAACTCAAGATATAACTCAATAACCAAGGTCACACTGGGTCGTAAACACAACATGGCACAACGGCCTAACAACTCATAACTCAATACCAGTAACCAATTCCCATCTCGATTTCAATATCAGTATTGTCAAATGTCCCATGAGAGAGACTGCTCAACACTTAGAGCGTAAAACTCTAAGCTACTCACCCACGAGTCAAGGTCAAGGAATGAGACAACTGGATAAAACACTGAACTGCAATCCCAATCTCAACACAACATCATTCATGGTCTTTGTTCTAGTCTCACGAGCAATTCAGTCCCCTCAAACTCTATCCCATCAGCTAATAACGTCACAACGTACATATCTCAACCAAATCCGTTAACATGCTTGTAAGTATACTTAAAATTTCACAGTTCCTAAAACAAGAACTTGTACTCTATACCAACAAATCTAATACAGAATCATTATACATAACTCGAACTAATCAGTTACCAAAAGCTTACCCATCTCACAAACAGAAGAATTATCGTATCAATAGAAAATTATAACTATTAAAATAAAAAGGACAACTGCTAATATTCAACCCAATAAGTACTCGAAAGAGACCCATAACAAGTATCATGTAATCATATAACCTCGAGTAATAACAAGAGCATTAGGATCTACTGAATCGGGTTACGCAGTAAAAACAGAATCAGAGTAGTTAACACTTACACACCCTTGAAATTTTAACGCAAAGTTAGTATTCTTACAACAACATAAACAGTCAAGAAACTCATAGTTCATAATCATATTATAGGAAAGACATAGACAATATTTATTAACGTGATTAAACATGGAACATCGACGTATCTCACAAGATATACTCAATTCATAGATTCACAAGACCGTTTAACATTCCTAGGTATCAATAGGTTAACAAAATCACTCAGGTACATTTCCATCCCTTCTCATTACATTATTTATCATGAAACTGTTAACATCTATGACTTGCAGAGAAGAGGTTTATATAACACGCAACGATTAAACATTCGAGCAGGACTCCATCATCACGTAGTGACAACATTTGTCGTGTTGCGGACAGTCATTATAACTATTAAAGCATCAAGAGTTGTCATGGATAATCTTTCCCTTGAAACATTTTGAAACTTTTGAAACATTGAAGTGGTAATTTGTTTCAATATATAAACACGAGTCGAAAGACAATTTTACAAGATGTAACTTAAAGCGAGACTACACGGAGTCATTATGACTTTTCTTTACTAAAACATTGTTCTTGTAGTTCATGAACTATGAAAGTTTCAACGGAAATAAATAATTAAATAAATAAACGAATTCACAAGAACAATACTTCCATAAGTTACATGTCAATCAAATAATAAATCAATCCATTGTGAGCAGACTTTGAATATAGCAATATGCAATTCGTATTATGGCATAACAATAAACATTGAGAATTCATAGGGACTGTTGTCGCAGGGAACTAGACAAAGGTGTACCATTATATACGAAAGAATATCAACCAGAATCACATTGTTCAATATAATCATAACTACGTATAACAATTAGGTTGCTATATCATACCAATAAGCTTACCGGTTAAAGTTCATTCTACCACTTGGCAAGACTCTTCTTTGATAAACACGATTTTTGACATCACATACGAACAACACATCATTATTTTGAGATCATAATGCTAAACAGTAAGGGCGTTGGCATAATTGAAACAGTTCCATACTAAACTTGACGAGATAAACAAGGTTACGCTATCATATAGTAAGGTTCATATTCATATCATATGCATAATTCACATATCAGGATATCACGTGGTCATATCACATAATTCACATTTAATTAAACTGTCATATAAACTTTACATAACTCGCAATTCCACCAAATAAACATTATGCAGCAACTTACAACAATCATAATTAAATAACCGCTTAGCTATCTTGCGGCCCATTGTAGTTTTTAGAACATATAAAGAATTATCTGACCATAGGAATAAGAACCGAAGGCATATCTCAAGAAAATTATTTATAACAGTGGACAGGAACTTTACAACCATTAAACAGAAATTTGGGCAACTTGGACAAATTACAATTAAATAACACTTATTAAGGTTTCACACAGTTTATCATTCGAGACACGTGAGCGAATATTCTAAACATAGGAGTTTGAATTATGCATAAACAATAAACATGTTTTACACGATCCACATTTCAAATGCATGAGTCCAACCAGAACTGTGCAAGAACAATTTGACAACCGTTGATTAACTCATTTATTTGTCTCAAAATATAACTCCTCTTGTCATGAAATCAAAAGCATTGAAAAGTTAACTCAGAAAATTATCATACATAAAATTTTCATACACATAGAGAGAACACATTTTAAATGGCAGCTCTCGCAAGCAATGTAACGTTCCGAAAATTTATCAACATTTGTGTTCCTTAAATCACCTCACACTATCATATTTAAATATAAACATTATTTTTACAAAACATGTTGACATGTCATTTGAAGCGTTGGGATCACGTTGTACCAAATTAACATCATTATCTCAACTGAAATTGTCACCTATGAGAGGGTAAGATTGCGAAGTTGAGAAGTAACATCACGAAATAATTCATTAGTTATATATGTATGAACAATTCATTAGTTCCTACCGTCGCAACAATCACGACATAATAGTATGTAAATATGTATACCAGAAATCACAAAGGTGTCAGTTATTGAGACATAACTCTCTAACTAAACTAAGTACGATCTATGCAACACATAACCCTATAGCATTCATGGCTTGGGGTAGCACATTCCGCATATCACTACACATGGATTACTATAACATCTGAACCTAATCATTCATATCTAAATTCCAACCAATATATATTGCATAGCTACGATAGTCATTTACTAACCATATACCATATGAAAATTCCAAACACCAGCATACTATGATCACGCTACTCTAACAATTGTTCCCAATTACACCTCTAAACTCTTAAAATTTCAATTCCAGCATCAGATTATCCACATTTCAAATTACACATATCTTTCCTACAGACATCATTAATCCTAACTCAAATATTACTTACCTCATTCTTCTCCTGCAAGAACGTTAGTACAAGATAACTAGGTCACTATATAATCTACCCCACTCTTCAATTACTCTCATTGGGTTCCCGAGACAGAACCGAAAGGGCCCAGGTTTGGTGTGAGGGGGGCCCTAACTCATCCCGTTACTTTTTGGGGCTCCTATCAGTTTCATCTCGGGGTTCATTTTACTTGACCCTTCCTACGTTCGTTATTATTCATTTGGTTTAGGCCTGAGGATCGTTCGCTCTGATACCACTTTGTAACACCCCCATTTATTTAAGGAGCCTTTAGCAAGACATCCTCAGTAAATAGAGCTGCTACCATCTCGGAATGACCGAGGTAGTGAATAACAAAGTAAATGAAATCAAAGAACTTTATATAAAACTTATAAAATTTAAACGTTGTTATTACAAACTACGCAACGGAATAAAAGTACAACTGAAGATATTTCTATAAGTGATATAATTCTAGGTCGGTCCCAAATCTGCATCTCACATTCCCGTCCCAGCTCCTAGCTCATCTGTCTCTTTCCTGTAGAATCTACTCCACATTCCGGATCATCGTAGGTGTCACACGAATACACAGGGTCAACCACGAGGTTGAGTAGGAAAACATTATTAAGACATAAATGACAAAAGATCGGAACATCACTCCATCTCCGTATCACCAGTCACCACATCAGATCACCTCCATCACACCACTCCTTCCATCACACCACACCTTCCATCACACCACACCTTCCATCACACCACACCTTCCATGGCCATATCACAAGACCCGTATCAAAAGTCCCAATATCACAACACCCAGTATCACAAGACCCAATTCTCCTCTCCACATCATACAATAATTTTCAAGATAAATAATAACGTCTCGACAACGATAATAAATATCATATACCAATCTTATAATAAACAAACAGTCTCATTACATGACATAGTATAATTCTCAGTCCTTTCCCCTACCTCAATTTGCAGAACGACAGCCGAACAGCTGCTGGAAAAGTTCCACGCAGAAACCGTCACCTAAACATATAATATATACGATTACAACCCTTCATTTAACCCGTATATTAGAATAGCAATGTTACTAAACATAGTAATTTTCTAAAAGTGGAAAGTTCCTTGAAATAGGAACTTCCCGAAATAGTAACCTTGCCCAAAATAGTTTAGCCACTTAAAGTAATACTTCATACTATCATACTAACCAAAAGACATGATAACAATAACATAAATAATACTAATAATATATTCCTTACTTCGATAATTAAATTAACGAACAATTATAACTCATAACGATAATAACAATACAACAAACATTACTATATTAATGTTAAACAATACTTACTAATAATATTAATTATACTATTATCTTACTATATTAAAATAATAACAAGACAACAATAAAGATAATTATTATCGCATACTAAATAATAATAAGTATAATATACTAGTAGTAATACTAAATACACAACAACCATAAAATAATAATAATAATAATAATAATAATAATAATAATAATAATAATAATAATAATAATAATAATAATAATAATAATAATAAATTAAACAACCAACTAACAATAAAAAAAATCAAACACGCAATACACAACTAAGAAACCCGCGTGAACAGACCACCACCTTCACCCCGACTCCACAGCCCAATAACACCCAAATATGGCACCAACTTTAGCCTCCGACCACTCCCATGGCGCCACCATGTCTGCCCCTGTGCCATGGTGGTTCCAGGGGCGAAACCACTGACCACCGACATCTCTAACCAACCCCAAAACAACCCCCTTGAACTCGTCCCTCTCACAACTCCCCTGTTTTTCCCACGACAACCGTAACGACAAAACCCGCTCTAACATCCACACCCTACACCACGAACCACCACAAGAACCAGCACGCTAAACCTCGACTACCAAAAGGTGGAAATACCTTAGTACACACACTGAACGTAAACGAAAGCTAGACAAGTACAGACATTAGTAACCCCCCTGTTCTGAATAATTTATCGCGGCTGTCCAAGAAAACCACCCCCCCCACGGCAGTCATAGGTGGTCAAAGACGAGTCACGAAGGCCCGTGTACAACTATAGCACGACAAAGATTACTTTATGTGATTATTAGCACGATACATACAATTATACAGTGGCGATAGCAGCACGAAAAGGGAACGAAAACGGAAGGAGAAACAACCATGGTGAGCATACCTTAAACACAGTGAAATCGAACCACCCTAGGCCGCGTTAAACCCACCGTGCGAACCTCCCCTGTGTTCCTTGAAGTCGCGGCAGCAAGTTGTGGTGATGGGGTGTTGATTAGGGTAAACAAAATTAGGTTAAAGGTTGGGGTTGATATCAGATGGCATGAGAGGTATGAGTGTGTATTACGTAAAAAAGAGAAAAGAGGTGTGGGTTGTGTTCACGGTATTTTCGCTTTCAAGGCCCAAAACCAGTGTGTGTCCGAGGTCCCTAGTTCGAATCCCACTGACCACATATAATACAACACTTATTTGATAAGTTCCTTATTTGATAAAATAATTATCGAACACTAACGCCGGAATATTATCTATACGTCGATTATACTCATAAAATATTATAATGAAAATACGAGGTATTACATTGTATGTTGATTGGAGTCTGTTGAAAGGTGGTAGTCAAGGGTTCGTGTGGTGGTTAAGGTGGTGGTTTTTGGTGGGTCGTGAGTGTTAGGTTTAAATACCCTTTTAGTCATACAAATTATATTATCTTATAATTATGTGAACTTATGCATGCTTAACAGGAGATTAAACGAGATTCAAGAGGAAGAACAAGCTTCCTTACATTGTTAGTCTCGGCTAAAATAGGGCACAAGTGAAGTCACCTTCTTCACTTTTTCTTGAGCTTATCACACGGATTATCCTCCTTGAACCTTCAAAGAGATGGCCTCCAAAAGATGAACACCAAGACACACTACACTCAATGTTTTGTATGTATTTTTGCTAGAAAATTTGATACAAAATTGCTAGTTCACCAAGGAGGCTCACGGTTTAGGTTTAGAAGAAATAGGAATTAATTTTCTTTTCTATTTTGTTCTCTCTAAACAAAACCCTAATTTTTCAAGTGAATGAATGAGTGAGTGAATGAGGGAACAAAACTTCTTTTGTTCTCCTCAAATGGTTCGGCCGAGATGGTGGGTAGAGTGCCCATTGGATGGCACCTCTATCATCTACAATGTCTCCCATGCTCACTCTTGCAATAAATAATATGTCCTTATAATGTTCCTATTCAAAATTGTATGTTTGTATGTGTGTGTCATATCACACGGTCCATGCTACAAAAATGGACCCATACGTAACATTAGTTAGGACAATTTAGTTTACGTAATTTGTAGTTTAACTTTTAAACTCTTTATCGTAAATTTAGAAGTAATTCAAATAATTACTTATATTTATTTAATCGCATTTTATTACTACAACAATTGTAGTTAAAATAATTCATTCAAGTGATTCCATGTTTCATAAACATATAATCAATAGTGATGACATTTCGATCACTAAAACAATTTTAATTTATAATCCCATTATAAATTTCCTCCTTATATTATATGTAAACTAGTAATGAACTAACTCGTATCAATATACAGTTATTTCATTTATCATTAAGAGAGTTGTCCGATAGGTGTGACCTGAAGGGATCAACTGGTCACCACCGTCATTACGATAGTAATGTCAAACTCTAGCAAGCCAATCATTACCGATTAATGTTGACCAGTTGACTTATGATAAAGAATCATCCCATGAATATTCTTTTATAGAGATTTGTCAATTAATTATATTATTGACGTGATCACATTATTGTCGAGGACACTTACTCCAACAATCTCTCACTTGTCCTCACAAGTGTGGATCACCGATTCTCTTGTTCTATTACATCATCTCCCACTCAATGCAAGGTGTCTTACAGGTCGTACTTGCACATGATCAAATCAATAGTGGTTTTTCTCGATATGGAGTGTAACTGATAGACCGGAATTATCTACCATAGATAGTCTCCGAGCGTGGCCACGCATTTCCAGTTTACTACTCCTCGAGTGGCCTTGACATTTAAGATAACCCTGACAAGGGGCAGAACAATTCCTATCCGACTGTTCTCCTTGGCTAACATCGTCCATTGTGACCCAAAATGTGCCCATTTGACCCCTTTTACGGAAGATCGTAGAACATAAATTAAAGTCATTCTGAATTATGTCACTTTTAG